>CANTUQ010000017.1:0-2400000 GCA_947683425.1 Excoecaria cochinchinensis | reverse complement strand
AAATAGAAAAAATAAAAAAAAAAAAAATAAAAAAAAAAATTTCGGACCGCGAGTGTCGGGCGCGGCAGCGCGCAGGCGCGCTGGCGCCCAACTCGCAGGCGCCTGGGCGCCCAGCGCGCAGGCGCCCAGGCGCCCATTGCGCTGCGGGCGCAACGGCGACGCTCAGCGTCGCCGATGCTGCGCGTCGCTAAAGGCGCGCGCAGCATCGCGCACGCTGAGCGCCGCACGGAGCGCTCGTGCGCGAGCGCCAGCGCGCGGATTTCGCGCGCTGGCCCGCCTCCTTGCCGCGTGAGTGCCCGTCGCTCTATAGCGACGGGCGGCGTCCCTCTAGCGACGGCTCCCTGGCCGTCGGTATAGGGTCTGTTACCCTATTTTCCTTTTTTCCAGCTTTTTTTCCGATTTTTTCACCCAAAAATCCGTTTTTATCCCAAAATTAAGGGTTTTTGACTTCAAATAAAATTCTAAAATATTTTTTATAGATTATTAATTAATAAAACTTGATTTTATCCCCAAAAATAAAGGAATTTGAATAAAATTAGGTTTGTTTTTCCTTAATTAAATTAGGGCAACATTTCCTATCTTTTAAATAGTTTAGGATGAAATCAAAAAAGGGGAGCCTCCACATTTTTGAGACCTAATTTTCCAGAATTCCTCTCTTCTATTTTCTCTTCAAAATTTCAGATTTTCTCTTTTTAATTAATAAGGTTTAATTGAAATTGAAAGATTAATTTTCAATTGTTAATTATTCCAATTAATTTCTTTGTTTTTGCTCCATAAACACAAGAAATTAATCATCATTTTGACATCAATTTCTTTTTAATCTCAAGCATACAAATCAATTCCTTTGTTTTTCTCCATAAACAAAGAGAATTAATTTAATTGCTAATTTTATTCTTTCAAGCAATCTTCCGGAAAATAATCACTTTTCCTTCATCAAATCCAATACTCTGAGGGTAAATATTCTTGGCTCCATTTCTATTTTATTTTATTTTTATTTAATTTATTCATATATATTTTATTATTTTTATTGATTTATTTATTGTTTTCATCTGTTCATTTGTTGTATTGATCTTATATTTGTTATATTTAATTGTTTATATATGATTTGATTTTTATTCATGTGAATATTGTCTTTTTAATTCCTAACATGTAAATAATTTATTTTGATTCCTCATTGTTTTTAACATGCAAATAATTAATTAATTTAAACTAATCTTTTTGCCATGTAAATAGTTTGTATTAATTATGAACACATCAATTAACCTTGTTATATATCATTATTGTTTTCATCATTCCTTTGTTTACTAATTTTTATCATTGTTACATGATTTTATTATCATTTGTTTATTTATTCATTCATTATTTTTCACTTATCATCATTATTTTCATCATGTGTATATTTTCATGTACTAATTAATTAACATGTTTTATTTTATTTTCATCACGTCATTTAATCATCTATCACATATAATCCATGTTTCTCATCTTATTTTGGTTTGTTAATATTTTGATTCCATTATCATCTTATCATTTTATTTTATTTTGTTATTCATTATTTTGTATATTTAATTGAATTAATTGATTTAATCACTAACATTATTTTATTTGTATTTTGATTTTATGTCTAAACTCATTTTTCGCTTGGGCATTTTTGCGAGCACATCGGGAGGTCCAAAAAGGCTCATTTGGTTCATAGGTTTATTTTCCTCTTTTTGTAATATTTTATTTAATTTTGCCATATAATTTTCTTGTAAAATTCTTTATTTAGGCACGCTAAAAAGAAAATCACAAAAACGTTTCTATTAATTAACTTGACATTTTTTCTAAATAAAGGGGACCAATGTCCTAGTTTTTCATACCCAAATAAATCATCACATCAAAACTTTTTCATAATAAAGATGCATGCGAGGACCAATGTTCTCACTATTAATGAATAACCCGTTTGATGCATGTATTTCACTTTTATAAATGGGAGTTGTATTCCGCTCCTAGTGTTATTGTAATTTATTTTTAAATGCCTTATTTTGGATTTTGCTTATATTTACCGCTTTTGATATGAATGATTGCGCCTTTAATTTAAATTGCATTGTGTGGAAAGTTGATGAAACAATGAATTTAAAACTTAATTATAATATTAATCAAGGTACGAATAAATGAGAAGTCCCGAACCCTGCTCTGGTCTTTGGGCTCAAGAGGCTAGAGGTTATCCTCCAAGACACCCCTTGTGTCACGAGACATAGACGTTAATCCTAGGCCTCATGGCCCAATATGGATAAAATGCGCAAGTCTTAGGCTCTCCGAGGCGAGAGAAACTTTCCCAATGTTCTATTGGGTGGCGACTCCATGAAACCTCCTTGTTGCCCAACATAGACGCACTTGCGATTTATCGCAAGCTGTTGACGGACCCGCAAATGCCCCGATCGCCCACGTGCGGGAGGTCGAAAAGGGCGGCCGCTCGGGACCCGGCGCGCGTCACAGTGGCGACTCCACTGGGGACGTACTCGAGACTTCGATTCGAAAGTACCTTGATTAAAAATCATAATTGAGTTTTAATTTAAAAATTTCATCTTCTTTCAAAACTGCATTACATCTCATTAGAGCCTTAGATCTATGCTAGTTTGGTCCCTCTTTTAGCCCCGGTGCGTTCCTGAAGCACCTCCTCATTTTCACTCAATTTGGGGAAGTGTTAAGGATAATCACCAGCCCAAGCCACGTACCTTAATGGTATATCAAAATGGTGACCCGATCGGTCGTTATGCTCGTGATGAGATAGACCCGTCGGCAGGGATCATGCTTGGGTAGCCTTAAGGTAACACCACCCTTTGACCAAAGCTCATGTAATGGCAATAGATACCTCCCCTAGGTGGTATGAACCGTAATATTATGCTTGCTATGTGGATCATTATATATTGGACAAACCCAAATAATTTGATTGGTCACCTAATCAAAGGCTTTCATGCCCCGATAGGCCCATGTCAACTTGTTCGGGCTGCCTAAATACATAACGATCATAACCCATCCGCTTGCACATTAGATAAGAGATGTTATGATGCCGGTTTTTCACCGAGCACCATACGCATCCATCGGGTTCCCCGCTAACCCATGGATTAAGCCCACCTAGGAAAGAGACCGCATTACCTCGTGTGTGGGAGTAATAAGGTTGGAAGGATCTACTTGCTTGCATGTGATTGTAAATGTTGCATAGCTCACTATCATGCATTGTATATGTCATTCATGCATCATCCTAACAATCTAATTTTTTCAGCCATCATAGATTCATCTAAGTGGACTAGAGGTTCTGACGGTCGGCTAGTAAGGACAAATCTGCTCTTTGAGTTACCGGAACAAGTGTCTGACTGGGATTCTGAGTCATTCTCATCAATCAGTGAATCCTCTCTTGAATCATCAATGGCAGAAGAACCTGGAGTTTTGACCACTCAAGACCTAGCTAGGAGGCTAGAGGACTTCGAGCGGAGAGTGCTAGACATGATGGGTGCCATGGCTGAAAGGATTGCCCATCCACCTGCAGCCCCACAGCCGCCTGCTGCTCTACAGCCACAAGCAGCCCCTCCTCGGGGGCAAGCCGAACCACCTGCTGGTGGGGAGGCTCCCTTCGTTGGAGCTGCTGCTCGCCAACCCAACAATGAGCACAGAGCTGCCGCACCCATCGAGCCAAGAGGGGAAAGGATTCATAACCCCAACGATGATTTCCTGATGGAGGAGGAAGAAGAAGAGGTGCCGATAGTCCACCAAGCTGCAAGGCCCAGAGCACCCAGAGTAGAGGATGAAGCTTTAAGAGGTATGAGACAACAGATCGAAGCTATCACCCGTATGCTATCAGTAGGCAATGGGATCAACCCAGAAGACAGAGATCTGGGGGATGAAGAGCTGCTGCCCCAAAGATTCAAGATGCCCGAGCTTCCGAAGTTTGATGGCACCTCTGACCCATCCGCCCACATCAAGCAGTACACCTTGGTCATGAAAGGCACAGGGCTGAGCAAGAAGCAGAAGGTGGAATATTTCTGCCTTAGTCTGGTGGGCCCGACGGTTGACTGGTACCACGGGTTGGATAGGAGGTCCAAAGAGGACTGGGACCTTTTGACCGAAGAATTCATGAAGCAGTATGACTGCAGCACTAGGATGGAGGTCACCCTAAAAGACCTCGAGCTTCTACAGCAGAAGAATGATGAGTCATTCCATGAGTACCTTACAAGATGGAGAAACAGGGTCATGGAGATGAAGAGGAAGCCTGACACTGCAGACCAGATCAGGCTGTTTATCAGAAACTCATGCCCTTACTTAAGGGACTTGCTCAGTTTTAAGGGGCTCAAGGACTGGGAGTCGCTTAAGGATATCGCTATAGAAGCTGAGGCGGCTTACCTGGCAAAGAAAGCAAGCCAAAATAACTTTGCTGGGAAAGGCTATGGGAACCAGTCGGGATTCAAATCAGGAGGTGCAGGAGGCAGCAACAGCAGAAACGGTAGGACGGCAGAGGTCTCAGCTACTGGAGTTGGGCAGGGTCAGAGATACTACTCCAACTTAGGCCGCTCTCTATCTTGGGTACTGGAAAAACTAATGAAAGAAGGCAAGTTGCAGCCATTGCCACCTAGACCAGCCTTGAGTCAGGGACAGCCGGGACATAGAGTTGATCAGTACTGCGCTTACCACCAGCACACCGGCCATTTGACTGACCATTGCCGTATTCTGAGAAATAAGATCCAGGATCTCATTGACACCAATCAGATCACAGATCCTGAGAAGAGAGAAAAGAAGAAGAAGGCAGGCTACAACGCAGTCCCTCCACCGCAAACATGATCGTGTCTTGCAGTCCACTAGTGATATTGCTTTTAGATGCTGGAATCTTTTCATTTCTGGAACTTTTTATATTACAATTTTCTGTTTGTAATAAAGAGAATAATTTTTGCTTATTTGGATAATGTTTCTATTGATTTCATTTTGCATGATCATAATAAATTAACTTTGGCATTAATTCAAATAATATGACTGCAGTTAATCTCGAAAACTTTGGGGAACCCAAAGAAAATTTTGATAGCATCTAATATAACTCCTGTAGAGAGGGAAATTAAAAATAAAAAAAAACTAGTTGCAATTAGGGGACTGGATGGAAACTCACTAAGAGCACTAGAACCTTTCTGATTACCCGTCGAAGCGACCTCTGGATAAGGCTGAATCTAGAAAATGATTTAGGCAACATTTTCTTTGTATAGCTCTCTAAATGACCATTTCCTACCCTTACTTCACAATCGCTTGCTAGCCCATTGAGCCTTTATGTGGGTATGCTAAATGCGTGCCAATTTTATTGTTACACATGTTAAAACTATCCCCTCGCCTAAAATGATTTTGGCTTCCCCTTAGAAGAGTGGCCGCTCTAAAAAGGATGGATGTACATTTGAACAATTTTTCTTTGGACTATCAAAAATTGCCTTGGTAAGGGCAAGTTTACACTTTGAAAAAAAAGAAAAAAAAAACAAAAAGACCTCAAAACAGTAACCAATTGACTAGTTTCAATAATTACCCTTTTATTGTTATTCTGATCTCAAGGAGCTGAAATGTTACCGAGCCCAAATTCAAGAATACCTTTGTATATACAACTGAGCTGAGAATGGTTCATCCATCAGTCGAGAAAATATTGCGGCCATTTTTCTCTAGCGACCTGATCCTCCTTTGACAGCCATCTACCTAAGCCTGACATTACAACCCAAGTAAGACCTCTTGATTCTTGGTTCAGTCTTATCCAATTAGCGGAGATGACCTTCTAAAGAGGTTTGGTACGTAAGAAGAGGCCTATGGTGTTTCTTGAGCTTCAAGCGAGAAGCCACGAGTGCATTCATGCATTCGAGTTAAGTCTCATCCCCAAAGTTGCATCTAGAATTCGCATTCAAGAAAAAAATTGAGAGAAAATCGTCAATCATAAAACCCGAGAGGGCTGATTGATAACAGGATTTTGATGCTTTCAAGATCTATCTCGAGATTAGCTAAAGTCTTGTATTTTTTAAAAATCAATGCCAAAAATAAGGATCATGCTTAATGAAATCAAATTGAAACACATGCATTTATGCAATGATGTGGTCAGAGCAGTTAACTTTGTGTGACCAAAGTCGCCTATTGTCCACCGCTCGAGTGCTTCAACCGATTCATCCTGCTATCAAATGTGCAAAATCAAGCTCATGCAACCATGTCCTAAGACTCCCGAAAGATTCTTGACAACAACTTCAGCAAGCTTCAAAAAAAAAAAAAAGAAAAAAAGAAAAAGAAGAAAAGAGCCGTTAGAGTGAAAACCGTAACTGGCGCTCTAAGCAAAAACTAGGCAAAAGGATAGGGTGAAAACCTGAAAACAGGCAGTCTGTCCTTCAAAAAAAAAAAATAAGAAAGAGAAAAGCCGCTGGATTGGGTTGGGTCCATTCCAGGCAAAAAAAAAAAAAAATAAAAAAAATAAAAAAAAAAATAAGGCACAGGGTTATGTGAAAATCCACAAAGGACGCATCTCCCACTAAGAAAAGCTAGTGTGAAAATCCACAAGGGACGCACTACCTTCAAATAATGACTACAGGTACAGGATGAGAATCTCACAATCCCAAAGGGCATGAAATTCAAAAGCAGCTCAAAAGGCATCAATTATATCGCAAATTGCAGCTAGCCCGGCTATCATCTTCAAGTTCACATAGATGAATTTTTATCCTGCATTCATGCATGACTCATGCATTTCACTTGCATATTCCTGCATATTTTAGTTTCCCTATTTTGCAGAAAGAAAGGCTTGATGCGGACACCGGCCAAAGCCGAGTGATGACATCGATCAAAACATATATCCAAGCCTCAATTCAATCATCAATCCAGACATCGATCAAATCATCAATCCACATACCAGCTTAATCATCAATCCAAGCACCATCCGATGACCTCTCAGGGGTCAATCAATAAAAGACTTCTCAGGGAGCAGCAAATCAAAGACTTCTCAAAGAACAGCAAATCGAAGACTTCTCAGGGAGCAGCAAATCAAAGAAGGCCGTTAGAGATGAAAACCGTAACTGGCTCTCTAAGCAAAAGTTAGGCCAAAAGGCAGGATGAAAACCTGGAAATAGGCAGTCTGCCCTACAAAAAAAATAATAAATATAAAATAAACAAAAGCCGCTGGATTGGGTTGGGTCCATTCCAGGCAAAAGTTAGGCAAAGGGTTGTGTGAAAATCCCATAAGGGACGCATTTCCCGCAAAGAAAAGCTAGTGTGAAAATCCACAAGGGACGCACTACCTTTAAAACAATAACGTTCAATGCCTGGAGCGATAAGGCGGCGTTACTTCAGATGATCTTCTTTCAATCAGGTAACATACAATACAGAACATGAAACAGAATCCCGGGTAAATGATCATTGACCAGGGGGGGCAAGGATATATACCGGACGTCTCTTTCAGAAAACTTGCCGACGATCCTCAGGTTTCAGGGGGCATTGTAGAGCGGGAAGGCTACAACCTCAGCAAACCATGAACCACCTAGGGCACAGTCTATACATTGTTGCAAGCATTTGCATTCCATATCATGCACACGTGATTTCTTGTATATTCCTATGCATACAATCTTGCAGGACAAATCGGCGGGGAACACCAACAAAAGCCGAGTGATGACACCAGTCCAAACATCTAAAGGAGCACAGTTCCAAAATTCAGAGCGGTTAGCACGATGGCGGCACTACCCACAAGAGGTTGGCACGACCACGGCACTACCAATTCACAGCGGTTAGCACGATGGCGGCACAACCCACAAGAGGTTAGCACGACCACGGCACTACCAATTCACAGCGGTTAGCACGATGGCGGCACTACCCACAAGAGGTTAGCACGACCACGGCACTACCAATTCACAGCGGTTAGCACGATGGCGGCACTACCCACAAGAGGTTAGCACGACCACGGCACTACCAATTCACAGCGGTTAGCACGATGGCGGCACTACCCACAAGAGGTTAGCACGACCACGGCACTACCAATTCACAGCGGTTAGCACGATGGCGGCACTACCCACAAGAGGTTAGCACGACCACGGCACTACCAATTCACAGCGGTTAGCACGATGGCGGCACTACCCACAAGAGGTTAGCACGACCACGGCACTACTAATTCACAGCGGTTAGCACGATGGCGGCACAACCCACAAGAGGTTGGCACGACCACGGCACTACCAATTCACAGCGGTTAGCACGATGGCGGCACAACCCACAAGAGGTTGGCACGACCACGGCACTACCACAAATTCACAGCGGTTAGCACGATGGCGGCACAACCCACAAGAGGTTGGCACGACCACGGCACTACCACAAATTCACAGCGGTTAGCACGATGGCGGCACAACCCACAAGAGGTTGGCACGACCACGGCACTACCAAAATTCACAGTGGTTAGCACGATGGCGGCACAACCCACAAGAGGTTGGCACGACCACGGCACTACCAATTCACAGCGTTTAGCACGATGGCGGCACAACTCACAAGAGGTTGGCACGACCACAGCATTACCAACTACAACCAAAAGACAGCAACAGCTATCATTACAATTCCATCAAGCAGGAAAGACGGCCGACTCAGGTACGCGTCTCTTTCCTTTTCTTCTTTGAGTTTAGGCTCACCTAGACACTAGTGTACTAGATTCCCCTAAACTGGGGGCAACTGTAGACACCGGGTCCTGAGTCAGCCTAGATCGAAGTTACCCAATGATGATAATTGCCTTCACAGGCTTAAAAGGTTAAAAGTGATGGATTTCTCGTCAAATTTGCATTTTTGAGTGAAAAATTAAAAAAATAATAAAAAATATTTAAAAAATTAATTTTGAAAAATGGGGGCTTAAAATTATAGTGTTTTTAGTCAATTTACAATTTAAAAAATAGAAAAAATAAAAAAAAAAAAAAATAAAAAAAAAAATTTCGGACCGCGAGTGTCGGGCGCGGCAGCGCGCAGGCGCGCTGGCGCCCAACTCGCAGGCGCCTGGGCGCCCAGCGCGCAGGCGCCCAGGCGCCCATTGCGCTGCGGGCGCAACGGCGACGCTCAGCGTCGCCGATGCTGCGCGTCGCTAAAGGCGCGCGCAGCATCGCGCACGCTGAGCGCCGCACGGAGCGCTCGTGCGCGAGCGCCAGCGCGCGGATTTCGCGCGCTGGCCCACCTCCTTGCCGCGTGAGTGCCCGTCGCTCTATAGCGACGGGCGGCGTCCCTCTAGCGACGGCTCCCTGGCCGTCGGTATAGGGTCTGTTACCCTATTTTCCTTTTTTCCAGCTTTTTTTCCGATTTTTTCACCCAAAAATCCGTTTTTATCCCAAAATTAAGGGTTTTTGACTTCAAATAAAATTCTAAAATATTTTTTATAGATTATTAATTAATAAAACTTGATTTTATCCCCAAAAATAAAGGAATTTGAATAAAATTAGGTTTGTTTTTCCTTAATTAAATTAGGGCAACATTTCCTATCTTTTAAATAGTTTAGGATGAAATCAAAAAAGGGGAGCCTCCACATTTTTGAGACCTAATTTTCCAGAATTCCTCTCTTCTATTTTCTCTTCAAAATTTCAGATTTTCTCTTTTTAATTAATAAGGTTTAATTGAAATTGAAAGATTAATTTTCAATTGTTAATTATTCCAATTAATTTCTTTGTTTTTGCTCCATAAACACAAGAAATTAATCATCATTTTGACATCAATTTCTTTTTAATCTCAAGCATACAAATCAATTCCTTTGTTTTTCTCCATAAACAAAGAGAATTAATTTAATTGCTAATTTTATTCTTTCAAGCAATCTTCCGGAAAATAATCACTTTTCCTTCATCAAATCCAATACTCTGAGGGTAAATATTCTTGGCTCCATTTCTATTTTATTTTATTTTTATTTAATTTATTCATATATATTTTATTATTTTTATTGATTTATTTATTGTTTTCATCTGTTCATTTGTTGTATTGATCTTATATTTGTTATATTTAATTGTTTATATATGATTTGATTTTTATTCATGTGAATATTGTCTTTTTAATTCCTAACATGTAAATAATTTATTTTGATTCCTCATTGTTTTTAACATGCAAATAATTAATTAATTTAAACTAATCTTTTTGCCATGTAAATAGTTTGTATTAATTATGAACACATCAATTAACCTTGTTATATATCATTATTGTTTTCATCATTCCTTTGTTTACTAATTTTTATCATTGTTACATGATTTTATTATCATTTGTTTATTTATTCATTCATTATTTTTCACTTATCATCATTATTTTCATCATGTGTATATTTTCATGTACTAATTAATTAACATGTTTTATTTTATTTTCATCACGTCATTTAATCATCTATCACATATAATCCATGTTTCTCATCTTATTTTGGTTTGTTAATATTTTGATTCCATTATCATCTTATCATTTTATTTTATTTTGTTATTCATTATTTTGTATATTTAATTGAATTAATTGATTTAATCACTAACATTA
The DNA here is from genome assembly GCA_947683425.1 of Excoecaria cochinchinensis. Classification (NCBI taxonomy): domain Eukaryota; kingdom Viridiplantae; phylum Streptophyta; class Magnoliopsida; order Malpighiales; family Euphorbiaceae; genus Excoecaria; species Excoecaria cochinchinensis. Next base: position 2,389,509 of record CANTUQ010000017.1, on the reverse strand, counting down.
TTTTATTTGTATTTTGATTTTATGTCTAAACTCATTTTTCGCTTGGGCATTTTTGCGAGCACATCGGGAGGTCCAAAAAGGCTCATTTGGTTCATAGGTTTATTTTCCTCTTTTTGTAATATTTTATTTAATTTTGCCATATAATTTTCTTGTAAAATTCTTTATTTAGGCACGCTAAAAAGAAAATCACAAAAACGTTTCTATTAATTAACTTGACATTTTTTCTAAATAAAGGGGACCAATGTCCTAGTTTTTCATACCCAAATAAATCATCACATCAAAACTTTTTCATAATAAAGATGCATGCGAGGACCAATGTTCTCACTATTAATGAATAACCCGTTTGATGCATGTATTTCACTTTTATAAATGGGAGTTGTATTCCGCTCCTAGTGTTATTGTAATTTATTTTTAAATGCCTTATTTTGGATTTTGCTTATATTTACCGCTTTTGATATGAATGATTGCGCCTTTAATTTAAATTGCATTGTGTGGAAAGTTGATGAAACAATGAATTTAAAACTTAATTATAATATTAATCAAGGTACGAATAAATGAGAAGTCCCGAACCCTGCTCTGGTCTTTGGGCTCAAGAGGCTAGAGGTTATCCTCCAAGACACCCCTTGTGTCACGAGACATAGACGTTAATCCTAGGCCTCATGGCCCAATATGGATAAAATGCGCAAGTCTTAGGCTCTCCGAGGCGAGAGAAACTTTCCCAATGTTCTATTGGGTGGCGACTCCATGAAACCTCCTTGTTGCCCAACATAGACGCACTTGCGATTTATCGCAAGCTGTTGACGGACCCGCAAATGCCCCGATCGCCCACGTGCGGGAGGTCGAAAAGGGCGGCCGCTCGGGACCCGGCGCGCGTCACACTAAGCTAAGTCCTGCTGCTGCTCTCGCCGACCATATGCTTGAGCCCTCGTGTCCTGTTATCAGATGCTGGGCTAAGGACCCATCTCTTGTATTCGCTAGTTGAAGACACAGAATGGTTGCCGAACCTCGGAATAACAGTCTTCACTTGTAGTTTTCCCCACAGCTCGTGATACCGAGAGGCGAACGCAGCCGAGAGGGCTCCTCCCCGAAAAGACAAGGGAACCCTCACCAAATCCTAGGTCATACCGAGTTGACGCGTGCATTGAGAAGTGATGTAGAAAGTGGCTTGATGGAGCCCATAGAGGGGAACACACCCCGATGGCCCATCAATGACCACATGAGACAGTGGGAGCCAGGCAGGCGTGAAACTGATGTCGTCATCTGATAGCTCGCCAAATCTGGTAATGCTTTCATCGACAGTGACACACTCATACAGCCGTTGACGCGGAAGGAAATGGCTCGGCGAGTACTGTGGTATGACCCGAGGAGGTGGCTCAGACAGCATCCTCAGTTTCTCTTGCAGCCAAATCTAAAAAAAAAAAGAAAAAAAAGGAAAAATAAGAAAAAAAAAGAAGAAAAGAAAAGAAAAGGCCGCTGGAGTAAGTAGGGTTTACTTCAGGCAAAAATAAGGCACAGGGTTGTGTGAAAATCCGAAAGGACGCACCTCCCGTTGAGAAAAGCTAGTGTGAAAATCCATAAGGGATGCACTACCTTTAAAATAATGACGTACCTGGAGCAATAAGGGGCTGCCTGTAAAAGCAGTAGTGGATCCAGAGCTCACAGCGTCTAAGCCCAGAATGGTCTCGGCCAGAATAAGTGGTAAGGGTGATAATCCCAGGTGAAAGTCACTCAGAACTCCGAACAAGCGAGGGTCACCTGTCAAACCCCCTAGAAAAACAGTGAGGAAGTTCACCATGCAAAATAGAAATACGGTGCTTACCCGGTAAGTGGGGATGTCGGTAAACTGATCCAGAGCCTCGATCAGTGGACCCAGAGCAAAGGAAGAGCCCGGAGAAATCAGCCAGACGGCCTCAGAGGAAGGTACGCCCAGAGCCATAGCTAGGTCCCGAGTCTGGAGTAGGACGCAGCGGGGGACGCAAGGCAGATCGTTAGGAGGGAACCAGGCTCCGAGAATGGCAGCTAACTCTTCAGGCAGAGGGCACAGTTCCTAGTAGGTGAACCGAAAGACGTGAAACCGGGGGTTCCAGAAGTGGGTCGCCGCCAGAAGAAGGTTCTGGTCAACTTTGACCCGGCACAGGTATTTTAGCCCAGACAGAGAGGAGAGGGCGCCTTCTTCCCAAGTGTGCTTGTCATCTAAGATACGGTGCATTCTTTGGGCTAGAGAGGAAGACATTCTGAGAAGAATAAAAGGTTCAAGATGTTGGAAAATGAAGAGACACAAGGGAGCAAGATTTTGTAAGAATTTATAGGAAGGTGTCACCGACGGCCTACCCGCCTCTCCTGAGAGACGGCCTGCCCGTCGGTAAAGATCCACCTGGCAGACGCATATGTCAGCATTGCATTCATCACGTGCATTAATTCGTATTTATTGAGAGACAAACGCCCAGCCCGTCGGTCGCTCCTACAGACGCCCAGCCCGTCGGTCACGAAACTCCATATAAGGGCGAGTGACAGACGGACTAGCGGCACTGTCACTTTCATTCTTCCTCTCAAAAACAGTTCTTTAAGTGTTTTTTCTGCATTTTCAAGCCTTCTTTCTCATTTTCTTTGCAATTTCTTCATCTTTTTGCGTTCTCCACCCACCGGACGCTCAGACATTCATTTTTCTTCAGTTTTTCTACACTCCTCGCGACTTTTTTTTATTAGTTCAATTCAATTTTTTTAATTTTTTAATTTTTTTCATTTCTTCTTCCTTTAGCCTTAGGAATGATTAGAATGCTTTAGATGCCTTAGAAATTTAGGGAGAATGCTGCCCGTTTTCTTTATTTATTTTATCTTCTTTACTATTTTTGTGGTGCAATTAATCTGGACCTTTGCATGATCACATAGAAATAGATTTTTTTTCCTAGGCTTTTTAGCGCATTATTTTGTGTTGTTGAGGCCTGAGGCCATTATGTTGTGTTGTTGGGGACACACTCTTGCCGGGGTGCGTCCCATTTATGTACATATATTGTTATTGAGGCCTGAGGCCTGTTTTATGCCTTTCTATGCAGGAGGTTGGGCACACCCTTGCCGGGGTGCTGCCCAAATTTTCTTTTTTTATTCTAAAATTGAATATTTTCGTGTATAATGCATATCTTGGGTCTAGAAAGCCCATTTTGATTCGCTCTAAGTATTTCCATGCCGACGCATGTTTACCCTGTTTTGATATGTGCGAAGCATGTTGGGCAACATCCATTGATAGGATTTTCGCCCCTTTTCATTTATTATCTATTTTTTTACTTCGTATTTGGGCCGCTATTGCTCGGGTGAGGCCTAAATAGGTTTTCGCCTCAAAAATAAGCCTAGTAATGCTTGCTTTGTCAAATTTTCACCATCTAATATTTCTTTTGCAGGATGCCTCCTAGACGCAGAGCACCGCAGGCCCAGCCCAAGATCGTAGTTCTAGGTTGGATGGACGATGAGTCGGCTCAGAGATATAGAGCGTTGGCTCAGGTGGAGATTCGAGTTAGCCGCTTCGTGTCCCGGCCGTTCCTAGAGGCCCTAGGGATGGCCCCAGAGTTTGATATGCTTGTCGAGGGTGCTGGGTGGACAGAGTTCCTTGACCCCTCTTTCCAGACTTTCCCTGAGGCTACTCGCCAGGTCCTAGCTACCCTCCGCTATGGCGGTTTTTAGAGGTCAGATACCGAGCCAGGGGTGGTCCAGTTCTGGTTCGATGGCCAGCATTTCAGTATCACCCGGCAGAGATTTGCACAGGCCATGGGCCTCCCCATAGAGGAGGGGGTCGAGATCCCGCGATGAGGCGTGCCCACTGGGCGGCCATTGCCCTACCGGGAGTGCTGTATGATCATGATACAGCGAAAAGCACCGTACTGGTGTCTCAGGCACTCCGGTACTTGCACAGAGTGCTATCCAGTTTATACCTTGGTCGAGCTGGTAATCTAGGGTCGCTTAACGCGGCCGAGATCTGGAGCCTCTGGGCTATGGTGGCAGGCCAGCGCCTCAACATTAGCCATGAGATCTTGGCTAACTTGGTCGAAGTTGGTAGAGGACTGACACCGGTGGTGATAGTGGGACCGGTGTCAGTGGGAGGAGTCATCACTAGGTTGCTTTTGAGATTGGGAGTTGCCCCAGACAGGCTGAGAGGACCCCTGAATGAGGGGATACATGTAGATGCCGCCGCCGCAGTGCAGATGGGGATGATCTCGCCGATATCAGGGCAGGCAGAGGCATACAGAGTACTGTCCATCCACGAGACCAGGCAGATGTTCTCCCTTCCACCTTCGGCCCCAGACCCGGGGCAGCCAGAGCCCGAGCCAGAGCAGCAGCCTCCTCACCCAGAGCCAGAGCCAGAGCAGCAGCCTCCTCACCCAGAGCCTCCGCAGCCAGAGCCTCAGCCTCCTCAGCCTCCCCAGCCCCAGCCTCAGACTATGCCACCACCACCACAGCAGGAGAGCCCAGGACCCCGTCGGATTTTGACATGGAGTTCACTATGGATGAGCTCTTTGCCACTTCACCGGCATCCAGAGTGCCGACTCCTGTCCCGTCGTCTAGTATCAGGGTGTAGAGGACTACCCACGGGCCCCCCGAGAGGTATCATCCATATTTTCGAGGAGACCCAGGGGCATCCACCTCCGCGGCACCACCGCCAGAGCCACCACACCAGCAGCCAGCACAGCCTGACTTCTCTCAGCTCCTCACGTCCATGTTCACAGCCTTAGAGTGACGACAGGATGAGAGGGATAGAGCTGTACGCGAGAGGTTAGACCGCTAGCAGGCTGCTATTCAGGAGCAGTCCCAGTCGATAGAGCGGTTAGACCAGGAGCAGGCCGGTTACATCAAGCATACAGCATGGGAGCAGGCTCGGGTCATGGAGGCCTTCAGAGATGAGCAGGCGAGGCTGATCGAGCAGATTGCCCAGGGTCAGAGGGAGCTTAGGCAGCAGCTCGCTCATGATTTGAGAGCGTCTCAGGACCAGGCATCTCAGAGGGTTCATACGACCCTGCAGATGATCGACGAGTCACTCGACTCTCTGAGATCCCAGGTCCAGGCGATAGAGGGGATCCTTCCACCCTTGTCTCAGACCATGAGGGAGTTCAGAGAGCAGACAGAGCAGCGCCTAGAGCAGATGAGAAAGGCCACCAGCGAGCAGACCATTTAGATGAGCCAGGCGTTCAAGAAGCTAGGAGGCACAGTATCAGAGACCTTAGGGTTCATGAGGACTTGCACCCAGCCTTTCTTGGATGGCTATGCTCAGATCAGATGCAGGCAGACCCACGATGCTGGGGCAAGACCTTCCATGGCTCAGCCTCCACCTCCGGCACAGCCAGCTCCGCCTCCACCTCCGCCAGGGACAGTGCACATATCAGATGATGAGGACCCTGATGAGCCCTCCGACTACACACCCCTTTGACGTTAAGGGAGTCATATTTTCATATTTTTGTACATTTTCACTTTGTATATACATTGTATGAAAATAGATATTTCTAGTGAAAAACTTTTATTTTCAGCTTTATGCATTTATTCAGTTATTTATGAATATACGTTCTCACACTTACTTACATTCCAAAATAAGGAAAACAAAAAATGATGAATGACAACTCAATAAAAAAGAATATAAATAAAATATGGCATAGCAGACAAAGCAAAATCACGCCATTAATAGACAGGTTAAAAGATAACAACTCAAACATGAACTAACAAAACCTTTTATCACACAGGTGCAGAGAAACATCGATCCGAACACAGGCATCGATTAAAAGTCCGAACAAGGGCGCTTAAGATTCATATCTTTTTGGAACGAGGAACCCGGCGAGGTCTTCTCCTCTTCAAAATCAAGATTATAGCCAGAGAGTGCTGCATCTCACAGTTCACGTGGCAGCCAGAGAGTGGTACGCACCTTACAGATCGGATGGGGGTTAGCAAGGGAACTTCCGATCGAAGCTGTGGTTAGAGAAACACCACTCTTCACCAAATCAAGATTGTAGCCAGAGAGTGCTGCATCTCACAGTTCACGCGGCAGCCAGAGAGTGCTACGCACCTTGCAGATCGGATGGGGGTTAGCAAGGGAACTTCAGATCGAAGCTGTGGTTAGAGAAACACCACTCTTCACCAAATCAAGATTGTAGCCAGAGAGTGCTGCATCTCACAGTTCACGCGGCAGCCAGAGAGTGCTACGCACCTTGCAGATCGGATGGGGGTTAGCAAGGGAACTTCAGATCGAAGCTGTGGTTAGAGAAACACCACTCTTCACCAAATCAAGATTGTAGCCAGAGAGTGCTGCATCTCACAGTTCACGCGGCAGCCAGAGAGTGCTACGCACCTTGCAGATCGAATGGGGATTAGCAAGGGAACTTCAGATCGAAGCTTTGGTTAGAGAAACACCACTCTTCACAAATTGAGATTGTAGCCAGAGAGTGCTGCATCTCACAGTTCATGCGGCAGCCAGAGAGTGCTACGCACCTTGCAGATCGGATGGGGGTTAGCAAGGGAACTTCAGATCGAAGTTGTGGTTAGAGAAACACCACTCTTCACCAAATTGAGATTGTAGCTAGAGAGTGCTGCATCTCACAGTTCACGCGGCAGCCAGAGAGTGCTACGCACCTTGCAGATCGGATGGGGGTTAGCAAGGGAACTTCAGATCGAAGTTGCAGTTAAAGAAAACACTGCTCTGCACATCGGGATTGTGGCTAGAGAATGCTACGTCTCACTAACACCTACAGGTCGAGGTGAGGCCGATAGGGATGTCTTCGCATCGCCGAACAGACCGAGATGAGGTCTACCCGGCAAAAGGCACAGAAGGTAAGAACCGCCGCAGGTACGCCTTCTTTCTTTCTGTCCTTTCTCTGAGTTTTGGTTTATCCAGGCGCTTGTGCACTAGTTTCCCCAAAACTGGGGGCAACTGTAAGCACCGTGTCCCGGAGCGGTCCGGATCAGAGGTTACCCTATGATGAAATCAGTATCCGAGCCTGTACAAATGGTTTGGATTTGGAGGTTTTAGTCCCATGCTCCACGAGAAATGAGTATTTTCACCTTTCATAGGTAGAGAGGGAGAAAACAGGGAATTTTTTTTGAGTCAAAAAGTAAATTTTCCTCCATAGACGGCCAGCCCATCTGTGAAAGGATAGCCCATCGCTTACAGTCACAGACAGCTTGTCGTATTTTTCGACGCTTGTCGGAAGGCACCGCCTCTTTCTGAGCACGCCGCCTGATTTCCCGGAGCACGCAACCTTTCCGACGCCCATCGGTGGAGGTGGCAGGGCCATCGGATGAATCCTTGTGTCAGAAGGATTCTTCCGACGCCCGTCTCCATACACCGACGCCCGTCGGTCGTTCCTGGCTTATAAAAGCTTCGGATTTTCTCTTAAAAAGGGTTCCAAAAATTTTCAAGAGGGGAAACTCTGCCCAAATTCAAGCGCATTTTCTCTCTCTTCTAGCAAACACATTCATCAAAGAATCTCTTTTAATTTGTGAAACAAAACCATTAAAAAGGAACTAAATCTAATTAGTTTTCTTCGGTTTTCTTTGATTCCAAAGTCAGTCTCTTTTTGAAGGACTTAGAAGGAAATCATCTATTTTCCATTTTTTTGACCTTTCATTTCGTTTTCTCGTGGAGTGTGCGGGACTCTAATCAACATCAAGAATATCATTAAAGAATTATCTGAGGGTAAATATTTCGGACTCATTCTCCATATCATTTCATCTTTGCTCCTTATTTTGTTGTTCTTTCAACTTTTTGCTATTATCTTCCTCTATTTTGACTCTTTTCATCTCATTTTGTGATAAAAAAACCCGTTTTTGCTCCAAAAGAGAGTTTTTCACTGTTTATTTTCGGAGACAGTGGTGACCGACGGGTCATCTTCTTGACCGACGCCCGTCGGTCACCCCACTCACAGACGCCCTCTCTCTTGAGTGAGCGACGGACATATCGGTCATTTTGACTGACGCCCATCGGTCACCCAACAGAGGCCGTCGTTGGGTCCTGTCTCCACGTTTTTGAATCTTTTTCTATTCCTTTTAAGATTTTTGCCTCTCTTTATGTTGAGTTTTTATATATTGACATCTTTTAACTTTCTGTGAGCACATACTGATTTTCTTGGATCACCCTGAGCTTGAGGGGCTATCTACCATACTCAGAGGATTTCGTCCGATTTAGTTTTCTAACTTTCTCGGTCATTTTCTTTATTCATTTATTCATTAATTATTTTATGTACATGGATACACCTTTTTTGTATCTTGTTATGTATAAAAATTGATCAACGTTTTATATTCAATAAAATGAGGTTTTCATAAACTTAAGGACCCAATGTCCTATTTTTATCCAATAAAAATCATTATAATAGAAACATCCAATTTTAATAATGATGCATGCGAGGACCAAAGTCCTCAAAATAAACAATGCCCCGATTTGTGTATGTATTGCACATTTATGAGAGGAAGTTGTATTCTGCTCCTTGTATTATTGTAATTTATTGCTTTCACTATTTATTTGCTTACCTACGGCTTTTCAAATATGAACAAATGCGCCTTTAATCAATTGCATCGTGTGGAGAGAGAGCGAATTAATGATAATTAAATTTTGATCATAAAATAATCGAGGTAGAAATAGATGAGAAATCCCGAACCCAGCTCTGGTCTTTGGGCTCTAAGAGGCGAGAGGTTTACCCTCCAAGACACCTCTTGTGTCATGAGACTTTGGCGTTAATCCTAGGCTCCTTAGGGCAAGAGGTTAACCCTCCAAGACCCCTCTGGTTGGCCCAAAATGGATACTAAGCGCAGTCTTAGGCTTTCTAAGGTGAGAGAAACTTTCCCAATGTTCTATTGGGTGGCGACTCCATGAAACCTCCTTGTTGCCCAACATAGACGCACTTGCGATTTATTGCAAGCTGTCAACGGACCCACAAATACCCCGATCGCCCTCAAGCGGGGGGTCCAACGGGCGGCCGCGGGGATCCGGCGCGCGTCATAACTACCTTTTAAAATAATGATGTACCTACAATAATAGGTGACTACCGGTAAAGGCAATAGTAGGGTGGGCACAGAAAGAATCCAAGCCCATAATCATCTTAGCCAGGATTAGGGAGAATTAAAGTCGCCAGTCAGCTCGTCAGAAGTCTCTGTCAGATACCTAGAAAGGCAAAAGAGAAGGGCGACACTGACCCAATAAGTCGATGTTATAGATACGCCCTCTAGTGCCTCAGTCAAAGGCTCTAGCACAAAGGTAGTCCGCCGAGGAACCAGTCTAGTGGCAACCAAAGAAGAAACACCTAGGGCCAGTGCAATGTCCCTTACACGAACAAAATCGCAGATCGAGATACAGTCTGGTGTGCTAAGTAGAAGCCTCGCTTTGATAATAGTAGCAAACTTTTTAGGCAGGGGGCATAATTCTTGTTAGGTAAACCGAAAGACGTGAAAATAGGGGTCCCAGAAGTGGGCAGCAGCTAATAGGAGGTTCTGGTCCATCCTAATTCTCCTCAGAAATTGCACGCCAGAATAAGGGGATAAAGTGTTGTTTTCGTAAGTTCGGGGGTCATCTAGAATTCGATGCATCTTACTATGGATAAGGGATGACATTTTTAGAAAGTTTCGGGGAGAAAATTAAATATAAATGTAAAAGGAAAAGAGAAAAAGAAGAAAAAAAAAACCTAGGAAAGAAGCTCCGGTTGAAGTCCAAAGGGATGGATGCACGAGATTCAAGGAAAAAGATAGGATATTTAAGGAAAGCCATGACCGATAGGATCCCGTCGATTGGTTTTTCGACAGGAAGCCCGTCGGTCAATAGGTTGACCGCCTGGGAGATCTTTCCCCTTCATATTTCATGCATTTCATGTGCATAAATGTTTCACGTATATTTTTGCCAATTTTCAATTTTATAGGGAAAGTAAATTAGATGGAGGAGTTTACCGTGCACGAAAATCGGGAGCAAAATATTCAGGAAGTATTTTCTTCTCAAATAAAAAAAAGGGAAAATTCGAAATTTTGAACGACCGACGGGGTACCCATCGGTCGGTCTTCCGATAGGTAGCCCGTCGTTAATTAAAATCTATAAAAGATGCGCGGTCAACTCTTCTTCTTCTTCTTCTACTTTTTTTTTCCTTTTCTTCTTGCTTTCTTGCAAACCAACGAGACCCTTCGATTTTTCAGCCTTTTCCCTCATTTTTTACTCGTTTTGCGCACCACTTACGTCAAAATGACCCTTGCAACACCGTACACGCATAGGACCGAAAAAATCAGACTGAAAAAAATTAGAAAATGCACAGAAGAAAATGACGACACAAGGGGCAAAATACCCTCGTGTGGAGGGATGCGAGGCGCACCCCATTGGGCGTGCGTTGCGCCTGGCGAGGCGTGCCCCAAGGGGCGTGCATCTCGCTTGGCGAGGCGCGCCCCAAGCGGAGCTGTCTCCGTAGCGGGCCTGCAGGCGCACGCCGCTCCCGCGCGGGCTTGACCTGCACTCGTGGCACGCGAATAAAATAATAAATAAATAAGAGAAAATAAAAATAAAAATGAAAATAAAAAGGAATAAAAACAAGAGTAAAAATGCAAAATTTTTGAATTAAAATTTTTAGAGTAACCAAGGAAATTTTCGACAAGGAAAACATCATTATTGACACCTCTACTTATGGCAAGTATCATATTCATCATTGGGTAATTCTGATCTTGGACTGCCTCGGGACCCAATGTCTACAGTTGCCCCCAATTTTGGGGAACATAGAACTTAGGTGCCTGGGTGAGCCAAAATTCAGAAAAGAAGGAAAGAGACACGTACCTGAGGCGGTCACTTTTTCGGACTGGAAGAGATTGTTGGCGTGTTATCCTTTCTTAGGTGGCGCCCCCTGAGAGGTCTTTGGCTGGCCGGTTGCCCCCTGAGAGGTCTTCGGTTGATCGGCTGCCCCCTGAGAGGTCTTTGGTTGATCGCCCCTTAAGAGGTCTTCGGTTAGCTGGCTGCTCCCTAAGAAGTCTTCAGTTGATCACCCCCTGAGAGGTCTTTGGTTTGCCATCCCTTGAAAGGTCTTATGATGGTTGGCTGCCCCCTGAGAGGTCTTCAATTGATCACCCCCTGAGAGGTCTTTGGTTAGTTGGCTGCTCCCTGAGAAGTCTTCGGTTGATCGACCCCTCAGAGGTCTTCGGTTGACTGCCCCCTGAGAGGTCTTCGGATGGTTGGCTGCCCCCTGAGAGGTCTTCAGTTGATCACCTCCTGAGAGGTTTTCGGTTCGCCGCCCCCTGAAAGGTCTTTGGTTCTCTCTTTCTGCAGGACTTAAAAAGCCAAATATGCAGAAAAATAGTGAGCATGCACATAAGATGCATATGTATGCAGGAATGCAGGATAAGAATTCATCTGAGCGGATTTGGAGATGACAGCCGGTTTGATTGCAATTTGTGGTAGGATCGATGCTCTCTGGAATTACTTTTGAATTTTATGCCTCTGGGGGATTATGAGGTTCTCCTTTGATGCCTGTAGTCATTTTTTGAAGGTAGTGCATCCCTTGTGGATTTTCACACTAGCTTTTTTTAGCGGGAAATGCATCCTTTTCGGATTTTCACATAACCCTGTGCCTTAGTTTTTGCCTAGAATGGACCCAACCCAATCCAGCGGCTTTTATTCACTTTATTTTTTGTAGGATAGACTGCCTGTTTCCAGGTTTTTAGCCTGCCCTTTGACCTAATTTTTTCTTAGAGCGCCAATTACGGCTTTCATCTCTAACGGCCTTTTTTTTTGTATTGAGAGTGGTTGAAATTGTTACCAAAGATTTTTTGGGTATGATAGGCATGTGCCTACATCTCAGATCATGGTTGTATAAGCTCGATTCTTTATCGGGAAGGTGTTGTAGAACTGGCCTCACAGTTGATAGCAGGATGAGTCGACTGAAGTGCTCAAGTGGACAGAGCATCGGAGGGTAGATAGTACCAATGCGCAGATTTTATGCCGGAACCAGACAACTTTGAGTATGCAAGATGAAATGCTCTAGTTGGAGACTACACGCTCGCCTCTATAAGTGCATATAAGAGAAGGGTACCCAGCCACACGGTAGATGATAGGACCCATCGGCTTAGGCATCTGGTCGGTGAGAGTAGAAGTAGAGTACAGCCATTTAGATTTTATACATTCAGTAATGAATGATGTTTCTCTTTATAAAAGAACTAGGAAATGATGAGTTAAATTGCTTTTCTTTTATACTTTTCTGCAAAATTGTGTACATTTGAGTATGATTTCTCCATACATGATCACCATTTAACATGGATTCGGAATGCAAAATTACATCTAATCTTAGAGTGGATCTTGTAAGCATCAGACTCCTGTTTCCAATCAGCCCTCTCAGGTTTTCTTGATTGGATATTTTCTCTCAAGCCTCTAATTTTTGATCGGGATGCCTTTTTTTCGATTTTTATCCTGACGAGGCGCCCAATTTTAGCAAGGCCGCCTTTTTTTAGTTTTCAACTCGCGGGGCATTTATTCTCTTCTTTTGATTTTTAGTCTTTAGCCATGGACCTTCTTGGGTCTATTGATACTGACTGGTTCTTTGGACTTGCTTCCCTTGTTGTCTGTCGGAATGCTGCTCCCTTGGATAACAACTTTTCAAGAACAAATGGGTCTTCATACGTTCGTCAGAATTTACCTCGTCCGTCTGGAACACTTGGACCTATTTGCTCGAAGACCAAATCTCACTCTTTCAGCGGGTGCTTTCTGACTTTCTTCCCAAACGATTGAATAAAGTGTTTTCTGATAGATCTGATTGCGATAGTAATCCCAAAACCTATCTCTATTTCACGTGCTGTAGCTGCTGCAGCCGTTGCTTCCATGACTACCCCTTAAACATTTGACGTGCTTCAACGGGCAGTAGTGCTTTCGCCCCATGCATCGAGGAATAAAGCGTGACTCTTGTAAGGGTTCCAATTGCAGACCCCATAACGGGTCTACTCCATAACCTTCTTGGCCTTCCTCTTGTTTTGTATCTCAGCTGTATGTCATCAGCTCACCCTTTATACTGATGAACTGGGTGGATAGCTTATGGATTAGTCTTCAGGTTTTTTTCAGTAACCAAGAAGAATGGCAAAATATAGGTATGTCTCTCGTACTGCACACCCTCTATACTGATGAACTGGGTGGCTAACTTGTGAATCAGTCTTTAGGTCCTTTTCAGTATCTAAGAAAAATAGCAAAATGCAGGTATGTGTAGATCAATGGGATTTGAACAAACTTGCTTCTAGATAACTTTCCCTTGCCCTACGTTGATAATCAATTCTTTCTTTTTTTTCTCTCTTTTCTTTTTGTTTTTTTTTTCCGTTTTTTTTTTCTCTCTTTTTTTTGTTTCTTTTTTTGGCGTACATTTTTTTTCTCTTCCCGACAAGCTTTGTCCAAATCCTGATAATTTACACATACGCGCACTTCTCTTCTTAACCATTGGGAATGTCGTTGATCCACCTAGTTGGGCATTGCATTTCAGTAAAAAAATTAGCCCTAGTTCTGCTTGCGGATTCTCCCTTTTAACCTTTCCCGTCACTCCTGGCTTGAATCTTCTGAGCTTCTACTTGACTGGTTCATGATCGGGATACACTGGCATAGCGTGTTTAGCGACTTCATAATCATCTCTTGGCATGTCTTTATAGGTCTAGGCAAAGACTTTTTATTTTCATTTTTTTTATTTTCTCTCTTTTTAATCTCTCTTCAGGAGTCATAACAGATGCTATCAAGATTTTCTTCTAGTTCCCCAAAGTTTCGAGATTAAATGGAATGGCATTAATTGAGTCAATGTCAAATATAAATGTGTCATGATTATGCATAGTGAAATCACAAGAAACATCACACAAATAAAAAAAACATTCATTCCACTCCATAAAAATTAGAATTAAAACATCGTTATTAAGTAGTTCAGAAATAAAAATAAGAGAGCATCTAAACAGCTAACATCCTACTTTCTTGCCAGCACGGATGCCGTAGTCGACGGTCTATTATCATCCCCGGGAACCATTCTCCTCACCTCTCAGCTCCTCATTAATGAGGCCTTGAATAAGCTTTCTTAGAGTTCGGCACCAATCAGTCTCATGCCCAGTATGCTGATGGTCAGCACAATATCGATCTGCTCGGTGACCGGGATGCCCTTGGCTCCTGGCAAGTTTTATAGGCTTCGGCTGTAGCTTCCCCTTGTCGATGAAGTGAAAGAGGTGCTCAGATAAAAGCTTATCCCAAATGGTATAGCGATTATGAGTAGTTCCAATGTTTGGAAACTTGGTGGCCCCAACATCTCTCACACTGTTGTCATCGAGACTCGAGCTTTCCTGATTACCACCCCCAATGACGTTGCCCCCTCCTTCAAAGGCCATCAACTGTTTGTCATTAATAGGATCCTGCACTTGACCTTTCGGGGTTTGGTAATCATCCCTCAGATATCTAGCGTGCCGACGACACTTCATATGCCCTCGCTTTCTAGCTGGGTTAGCCAACCATGAATGCAGGTCCCCTTCCCTTGCTTGAGGCAAAGATCCATCTATGCTGAAATAACACTTCTGGGCTGTTTTAACCATTGATGCTTCTCCTGTCCCTCGAGTTCCGGCACAGCTATCACACCTATACGGTCGACCTCTCTTCTCTAAGTTCATAGAGACTTTCTCGTGAGCATCCAGGGTCACTGCAAGTTTAGACTTTGAAATCTCTTCTTCAAGGATATCCATCCTTCTCTTTAGGCCTCGTGTTACTGCCAAAAACCAATTCTCTGAAACATGCCCTTTGCCTTTTCGCTCAGGTGATAGAGCAATAGGCGACTCTCCTCCAGGTCCAGTTGGTGGTAGGTGTACTTCCTTAGCCAGATCATGCTCTTCTCGTAACATGGTTGGAGCGGTAGGCTGTTATTCGGTAGGTGGCACCACAGCAGCGACTAAATTCCCCATAGTAGTCTTTGTCCGAGCTTCAAACTTTTCAACCCCCCTTTTTATCTCCTTTACCTTATTATCCTCTCCCTTAGGGACTTCATTCGTCACAGTCTAAGGAATTACCTGCTCATCCTCTTCCTCCACCATGAGATCATCTTTCGGTTCAAGAATTCTTTTCTGCTCAACAGGTGCCGCTGCTCTAGGCTCAATGTCTGGTTATCGTACGGTAGTGACTACTATAGGAGCCTTTTCTATAATAGGCAATTCAACTTGTTCAACAGCAGGGGCCATAGGCAGCTGCCTGGCATTCGGCGCCATTTGTGCAGCGATATTTTCCATCATTGCCAATATTCTCCTTTCAAAATCCCTAAGCCTCTTATCTAGGTCTCGTACCGTCAAAGCACCAGTTTCTTCTGCCATGGAAGATGATTCACTAGCTGTAGAGAGTGAGAATCCCAAACAGGCACTAGTTCTAGCAACCTAAACGGCGAGTTTGTCCTCACTAGCCGACCGTCAGAACCCCTAATCCACTTGGATGAATCTATGGTGGCTGAAAGATCAAGATTGTTAGAATGATGCATGGATGACATATACAATGCATGATCGTACCATGTAAATGGTCTTTAATGAGTGCGAGATCAATGGATTACCATAATACGATGGGATGCATGGAAGAAATTACACGCAGGATGATATGTATACATGAAAAAATAATATGCAGATGAAAAGATATATACACGCATAGCATGAGAGAAAATATATTATTATTTATATACACACATATTTATTTTATTGACATGCATGAATGACATGCGATGCACGAGCATGTTGTGCAGTATCCACAACCACATGCAAGCAGATAGATCCTTCCAACCTTATCACTCTCACACATGAGGTCATACGGTCTCTTTCCTAGGTGGGCTTCATCCAAGGGTTAACAGGGAACCCATCGGACACGTGTGGTGCACGGTGAAAAATTGGCAGCATAACACTCTTGTCTAATGTACGTACGTATGAGTTTTGGCCATTACATATTTGGACAATTCAATCAAGTTAAGGTGGGCTTATCGGGGCATAAAAGCCTTTGATAAAGAACCATTTAATTTGCTTGATTTTTTTTAATACGTGACGGCCCATATCACAAGCATCGTATTAAGGAGCATATCACCTACTGGAAGTTTCTATTTGTCATTACATAGGCTTTGGTCGATGGTGATTTTTTTAGGTCTACCCAAGCATGGTTCCTACCAATGGGTCTAGCTCATCACGAGCATAGTAACCGATCGGGTCTCCATTTGATATACATTTAATAGTACGAGGCTTGGGCTGGTGATTATCCTTAACACTTCCCTACAATGAGTGAAAGTAGGGTCGTGCTTCGGGAATGCACCGGGGTAAGATAGGGGACCAACTAACATAGTTCTAAGGCTCTAATGTATGCAATGCAAATTTTGAAAAGTGATAGAATTTTAAGTTTTAAAAACCCAATTATATATTCTAACCAAAACACTTTCAGAGCAAAGTCACAAACAATCCCCAGTGGAGTCGCCACTATAACGTGCGTCGAACCTAGCAAAGGCCCTCGTTGAACCCGCTTTTAGGATTTGAGGGATTAGTTTGCATCTTTTGATCTTGGGTGCCTTGAGACATCTTGGATGCCTCCTTCCCAATAGAATATTGGAAAGGATCATCTAGCCTCATGGTACCTGTAGGCACCTTTGAGGTATTTTGGAGTCGCCACCCAATTTACGAGAAATTGGGAAAGGTCATCTAACCTCTATGGTCTAAACCAGAGATGGTGTTCGGAACTTCACTCTTATTTATGCTTTGGTTAATTATAAATGAGTTTTTGATTTCCTAAAATTCTATCTCTTATCTCACACGATCAATGCATTTAATTGAAAGCGCATTTCAAGCATTCAAAGGCAATAAAGGAAAGCAATAAAGAAAGCGATAAATAAATAAAAGAAAGCGATAAACATGTCAAGCACACAATTATAAGAGAAATAGGGGCGAAATACAACCCCTAATGAAAGAGGACTAAAAAAGTAAATTGGGACGGAATACAATCCCGAATGAAAGCTAAATAATATTGCCCCAAAATTAATTACAAGGGCCCAAAATGTATGAACATGAATTTAAACAAACAAACAAAAACAAACATAAAAAAAAGCATACATAAATCGGGGCATTCGTTTGGTTTAGGAACATTGGTTCCTAGGTTCCTACGCGCTTATTTTGAAGAGGGATCGAAGAGTTAATTGATTGCTAGTTTGAAAAATCGGGATGAGTGATCCCATTTTTGGAGAAAATTTAACTCTTCATTTTATTGTGTCATTTTATATTCTTTGGCTAAAAAGAGGGACATTGGTCCTAATTTTATTAGTAAAAATTCCAATTTAATTATTAAAATATTTTTGTAATTTTTTATCTCACGCGTGCATAAATAAAACATTTACTTGCAAACAAACACATCACAAGGAGAGGGGATAGAAAGATCTCACCGAACAAGCGGCCTTCTACGCGTGGTGACCCACCCGGGAGGTCACGAAAATGCTCACACGATGCGACTCAAATTAAACTCAGGCAGAAAAATAATATTAAAAATATTAGTAATGATTCTAAAATTAATCAAGTAAAGACGAAATAAATATTGGGCAAATTAATTTAATGAACAAACAATCTACATGCAAAATAGGATTAAAATAAATCAAGCCAAAGAAAAAGATGATAATAGAAATGATGGCAAAATGAAATGATGATGATGATAATAATAATAATAATAATAATAATAATGATGATGATGATGATGATGATGATGATGATGATGTCAACAGTAAATAAAAATGGAGTAATAATAGCAATAACATAATATAATGATAATAACATGATAATAATAATGATAGTGGTATAGAACACATAAATATAACATAGTAATAAACAAATAATAATAATAATAATAATAATAATAATAATAATAATAATAGTAGTAGTAGTAGTAGTAGTAGTAGTAGTAGTAACAACAAGGAAGAAAAAGAGCTGGCGGCAAAACAATCAAAATAAAACCACACAAATTAAACTAAAAGAAGCACAAGGAAAATCAAGTAAATAGCTAAATGAATATGTCAACAGTGGTAATATTAATAACCTCAAAAATATTAGGCAATAGACATGGTATTAGTAGCAAAAGGCAAAAATACTACTAATAATAAATAATATACAGGAGGAAATAAATGAATGAAAATGGTTCCAAGTGTTTACCCTCAAAATTTATAGATCAGAAAATAAGATGCCTTGATCCGTCTTCCTTGTCGATTTTTGTGGTGGTAAACACAAGAATATCTTAAGAAAGATCTAAGTTTCTTGAAATTTTATGAAAATAATTTTAGAGGAATGATCCAAGACAAACGAAATTGATTTTCCTTACTTAAATCAAATCCCCGGATGAAAAATTATTTTTGAAGAAAAAAGAAGAAGAAAAGCTAGACAAAAAAATCTAAATATTTTCTTTGCTTTTGAAATCTTTCGGCTGCCCCTTTGCTTAAGAGAAAACTTTCTCTCTTCTTTCTTTGAAAAAATGCAGCTCACCTTGAAAAGAATCCAAAAATCCTTTTAATTTCTGCCTCCTCCAAAAAATGGAAAAAGACAAAGGCTATTTCATTTTTAGTTAACCGAAAAAAATATAAAAACATGAAAGAAACCAGAAAAATCAGACTAAAAAAATTAGAAAACGCAGAGAAGAAAACGACAGCGCAAGGGGCAAAATGCCCGCGTGTGGAGGGACGCGACGCGAACCCCAAGAGGGCGTGCGTCGCACCTGGCATGAGGCGCGTGTCTTGTCCTAGGTGAGGCGCCCCCATGGCGTGTCACATCCCAAATATGGCATAGTAGAAATTGCATGTGTAATTGGATTATTAAAAAGGGTATTGTGGTAATTTGAAAATGAAGTGGGATGTATATTAGGAATTATAAGAATTAGTTGAGGGTAAGATGGTATTTGTGTGTCACTAGAAGACAAAAGAGCAAGAAAGTCAAAGGAAGAAAGTGAGGTCCAATATTAGAGTGACATGTGTATGGGTTGTTGGGTGCATTAATGGGGATTTGAAAGGAGTAGAGAGAGGGAAGGCTGGAAATCTTAGCTTCCCGTGGAAGCTAATTGTTGTTTCCCTTTGGTTGCACCTTCTCACGTTCCCTCTCTCACTTTCTCTTCTCCATTTTCTGCTCTCAAGTTTTGCATGTGGGTGTTCCTTATGGTTGAGCTAGGGTTTTGAGATCACAAGTGTTCCAAGAGGTAAGTGGTTGTGTTATTTGGTTTGGATCTTCTTCATCTTCTTCTTCTCCTTCCATTTGGATTTGTAATGGGATTATATGGTTTTGATTGCATGGGTTAATTGGGTTTTATTTTGGTTGGATTTGTGTAAGAATCTGAAGAGAGGAGGAAGGATAAAGGGAAAGGAAAGATTGGATTTTGAAGCTAGTGGATTTTTGAAACTCCATACCAGGTTTGGGAGTTGTTTGAGAGTGTTATGTCCATTCTCATTTTGGATCCTGTTTTGAGTTCAAATGTTTCTGTTATTTGTGTGTTTTGGTATATGAAAATGCATGAGTATAATTGATTTGTGTACATGATTTGTGATGAGATAGTTACAGTGGTTTGCATGTTGATTTAGAAGTGTATCTACATGAATATGAGATGGATTTCTGGGTTTGTACAACCTTAATATATGTTGTGTTGATTTGTGTAATTGTTGTGTAATTTGAGTTATATTTGTTATAAGCATGATTGGAGAGCACTAAAGGTATGTGTTTATGTGATTTTGGATGATATTTGATGTTAGGTAAAATGGGTTTTGATTTTGAGGAATTCTGGGTTGTGCGTGTTCTGCTGAGAATTTGAAGAACGTGATGCTGTCGCGAGCGCGACGCTTGTCGCGATCGCAACAAAATCACGAAATTCACCTTCTCGCGCAAGCACTGAGATGTTTCTTCCGAGTCGTGAGGAGGCAGCACGACTCAGCATTTGTGCCTGGCATCTTCACGAGTCGTGAAGCCTCTTCATGAGTCATGAAGATGGCTCACGACACGTGAGGATGTGGTGGGAAGGTCATGAGTCGTGAGCGAGGATCACGACTCGTGTCCTCTTCCCTTAGCAGTCATGAGTCGTGAGTGAGGATCACGACTCGTGATTGTCCCTTTCATGCGAGGCGGGATGCATTAGCGTTACGAGTCACGACAACATGTGCGACTCGTGACTGGCCTCTCTCTTCCCGGCTACTGTCACGAGCGCGTCTTCTTGTCGCTAGCGCGACAGTGAGGCCTCTCCTGCCCTATTTTGAAAAAGAGTTTCAAGCTTCTTTTACATTGGTTTTCACTACATAGCACATGATTTTTCTTATTTATGGATTATTAAATGATAAATGATGCGTTTAAGATATGATTTGCATATTATTTATATGTATACGAATTTTGATGATTTATCTGTCTTCAAATTGGTTAATATAAGTGTATACATGAAATAACATGTTCATATTTGATTTATTCTCTATTATGTGATAATACTATTAGAACATAATTGAGTTGTTATTTAAGCCTGATAGTCATAGTAGTGGATAGATAAGCGCTTATCCAGGGATAAAGTGTGAGTGCAGCTGCCATATGTTATTTGTTACATGCGGACCCTGTTTGGGTCATATAAGATGTTTGAGACCTTGGTCTCCGGTATACCTTCGGGTATACATGATTATAAAATGTTTTGAGACTCATGTCTCCATATGCTTGGGATACAGTGTCCTATCAGTATCATTAGTACCCGTATCCACTAGTTAGCGAGTAATTAGGCTATTTCTTGAGGTTATTACATGAGATTGATATATGAATGTGGACTACTTAGATATGAATGGTTACTTTCCGATATACATGTGTATGATGAATACTTGTTATAAGCATGAGTAGTATATGTTTATATGCTTTTGTTATTATTAAGCTTATATATATGTTTATTTCAATTATATGTGCATGCATGTGTTGTTCCTCCCCACTAAGCGTTATCGCTTAGCACGGGCTCTTTTCTCGTGTAGGTGACAGGTTCATTCTGGAGTCGGATATCTGCAGGTCGGCCACTAGAAGTCTTTAGATGGAGTTTATTTTGTCTTTCGCTATATTTTTGTAATTGGAGTTTGATTTTGGAAATGTATCTTTTTGTAAAGAATTAATTTGTATATGTATATGTTTATCTTTTACAAATCCCTTTTTGTAAAAACTATATGGTTATATATATAGATTTGGCATCTTTATGATTATACGTATTTGTTTTAGCTTGCTTGAGTATATGTTTATGAGTTTGTGCGTGTGGCACCCTGGTATCCTTCCAACGGGGGTATCGGGGTGTTACAGGGCGCGCGTCTCGCCCTCGGCGAGGCATGCCCCAAGGGGCCCGCGCTGCAGAGCGCTAATAGGCGCACGCTGCTCCCGCGCAGGTGCGGCCCGCATGAGTAGCACGCAAATAAAATAATAAATAAATAAAAGAAAATAAAAATGAAAATGAAAATGAAAATGAAAATGAAAATGAAAATGAAAATGAAAATGAAAATGAAAATAAAAAAGGAATAAAAATAAGAGTAAAAATGCAACCAAGGAAATTTTCGACAAGGAAAACATCATTATTGACACCTCTACTTGTGGCAAGTATCATATTCATCATTGGGTAATTCTGATCTTGGACTGCCTCGGGACCCGGTGTCTACAAACTCATGCTGGAGTTTGTGGGCCCCACATGAACGGGTTAACACTGGCAAAGAAGATCATGAGACAAGGATTTTACTGGCTTACCATGGACACAGATTACTCGAAATACATGAAACAGTGTCAGCAGTATGCAGATTTGAGACGTTTGCCAGTTTCAGAACTACACAGTTTGACGTCACCTTGGCCATTCGCAGCATAGGGAATAGATATTATCGGAGAGATATGCCCTACAGCCTCTAACTGTCATAGATTCATCATAGTCACTATTGACTATTTCACTAAGTGGGTAGAGGCTGAGTCATGCAATAAGGTCGATGACTGGAATATGGCCAAGTTCATCGAAAAGAACCTGATATGCAGATATGGTCTCCCACACCACGTAGTATCTGATAATGGGGTATAGTTCATGGCTGAAACAAAGAGGTTGCTCTAGAAATATGCCATTGAACATCACAAATCCTCTCCATATCGCCCACAAGCCAACGGGGCAGTAGAAGCTACTAACAAGAATGTTAAGAGGATCTTAGCCAAAATGGTTCAAAACTATAAGGATTGGGTAGAGAAGTTGCCATTCACGCTCTGGGGCTATAGAACCACTATCAGAACCTCTATGGGGGCCACATCGTATTCCTTGGTGTATGAGACCGAAGCCATATTGCCAGTCGAAGTGGAGCTTAGGTCTTTAAAGATAGTCATGAAGGCTTAAATTTTGAAAACTGATTGGGCGCAGTAGCGATTGCAACATTTGAACATGCTGGATGAGAGCAGATTGTGAACCTATTATCACAATCAGATTTATCAAAGGAGACTTGCTCAGTCATTTGGGAAAAAGGTCAGAAACCCGCTGAAGGAAGGAGATTTGGTCTTCAAGCAAATGAGACCAGGCGCGCTGGATATACGGGGAAAGTTCAGACCGACATGGGAAGGCCCATTTGTTCTCAAGAAGCTGTTGTCTAAGGGAGTAGCAATTCTGTTGGATAGCGATGGGAATGAGTTCAAGGAATTGGTCAACATCGACAGACTCAAGAGGTTCCATTGCTAAAGACATGAAAATCAAAAGAAGAGAATAAATGCGCTGCAGGTCAAAAATCGAAAAAAGGGCGGCCTTGCTAAATTTGGCGACTCGTCAGGGTGAAAACCGAAAAAAGGCACCCTGGAAAAAAATTAGAGGCTCGAATGAAAATGTCCAATCAAGAAAACCCGAGAGGGCTGATTGGTAATAGGAGTTTGATGCTGTTAAGATCTACCCAGAGATTAGATGTAGTTTTGCATTGTAAATCTATGTTAAAAGCTGATCATGTATGGTGAAATCATATTGAAATGTGCACAATTTTACAAAAAGGAATAAAACAGAAATCATTCAGATCACTTGTTCATTATTTTTCTAGTTCTTTTATAAAAAGAAAGACATCGTTCATTACAAAATGCATGTAAATCGAAACTATACTCTGCTACTGCTCTCGCCGGCCAGGTGCCTAAGTTGGTAGGTCCTATTGTAAACTGCAGGGCTAAACACCCATCTCTTGTAGGCACTAGTGGAAGTAGTGAAGCAATCCCCAATAAAAGGTATGATGGTCTTCACTGGCAGCCTTGCCCAGAGACTATAATATCTAGATGTGAAGGCTGAAGATAACACGCCGCCCTAAAAAGATAATGGGAGCCTCACAACATCCTGAACCATTCCAAACTGCCGAGTACAGCAGGCCGTGATGTAAAAGGTAGCCTCATGAAGCCAGCACAACAGAACACACCCCAAAGAGCCATCTATGGTCACAGCAGAAAGAGGGAGCCAGGGGCTCATAGAATTGGCATCCTCATCGGCCACCTCACTAATTCAAGCGACACCCTCGTCGAGAGAGGCAAAAGAGTACAACCGCTGTCGAGGAAGGAAATGCCTCAATGAATACTGACTAATCACCGTAGGAGGGGGCTTTGATAATAGCTTCAGTTTCTCTTGTAGCCACACCTACAAGACAAGAAGGTCTGGAAAAGATAATAATGAAAAGGAAAAAGAAAAAAAGGAATTAAGGAAAAAAGCTGCTGGAATGGGTAGGGTCCACTCCAGGCAAAAATAAGGCATAGGGTTATGTGAAAATCCGAAAGGACGCATTTCTCACTAAGAAAATTTATTATGAAAATCCACAAGGGATGCACTACCTTTTAAAATAATGATGTACCTGGAGTAATTGGTGACTACCGGTGAAGACAATAGAAGGGTCAGCACAGAAAGAATCCAAGCCCATAATCATCTTAGCCAGGATCGGGGAGAATTAAACTCGCCAGTCAACTCGTTAGAAGTCACTGTCAGATACCTAGAAAGGCAAAACAGAAGGGCGACACTGGCCCAATAAGTCGATGTGGTAAAGAAGCCCTCTAGTGCCTCAGTCAAAGGCTCTAGCACAAAGGTAGTCCCCCGAGGAGCCAGTCTAGTGGCAACCAAAGAAGAAACACCTAGGGCCAGTGCAATGTTCCTTACATGGACAAAATTGCAGATCGAGATACAGTGTGGTGGGCCAAGTAGAAGCCTCTCTTTGATAATAGTAGCAAACTTTTCAGGCAGGGGGCATAATTCTTGGTAGGTAAACTGAAAGACATGAAAATAAGGGCCTAGAAGCGGGCAACAGCTAATAGGAGGTTCTGGTCCATCCTAATTCTCATTAAAAATTGCAAGCCAGAATAAGGGGATAAAGTGTTGTTTTCATAAGAGAATTCGATGCATCTTACTATGGATAACGGATGACATTTTCAGAAAGTTTCGGGGCAAAAATTAAATATAAATGTAAAAGGAAAAGAGAAAAAGAAGAAAAAAAACCTGGGAAAGAAGCTCCGGTTGAAGTCCAAAGGGATGAATGCACGAGATTCGAGGAAAAAGATAGGATATTTAAGGAAAGCCATGACCAACAGGATGCCCATCGATCGGTTTTTCGACAGGAAGCCCCTCGTTCAACAGGTTGACCACCTGGGAGATCTTTCTCCTTCATATTTCATGCATTTCATGTGCATAAATTTTTCACGTATATTTTTGCCAATTTTCAATTTTATAGGGAAAGTAAATTAGATGGAAAAGTGTACCGTGCACGAAAATCAGGAGCAAAATATTCAGGAAGTATTTTCTTCTCAAATAAAAAAAAGGGAAAATTCGAAATTTTGAACGACCGACGGGGTACCCATCGGTCAGTCTTCCGATAGGTAGCCCGTCGGTAACTAAAATCTATAAAAGATGCGCGGTTAGCTCTTCTTCTTCTTCTTCTCATTTTTTTTTTCTTCTTGCTCTCTTGCAAACCGACGGGACCCTTCGATTTTTGAACCTTTTCCCACATTTTCACCCATTTTGCGCACCACTTGCGCCAAAACGAGCCTTGCACCACCGTGCACGCATAAGACCGATTTTTTTACGGTTTTTTCCAAGTTTTTTTCAATCCACTTTGTCGACTACCAGGTTGGTTTTACTGCACTTATCCTCTTCTTTTCACTTCTTGTTACTTGATTTTTGTTCTAGATGCGTCATAGATGTATAGGCTACAAATTATAGGACAAATTCTGCCTTTTCTGCATTTTAGGACCCTGCATAATGACAATTCAAGTGCAAATGGATGATAAAATAATAATAATAATAATAATAATAATAAAAAATAATAATAATAATAATAATAATAATAATAAACAACATAGGACTTAGAAATATGCCCTTGTATGACTGATGATTAAGGACCCAAACTAGGCTAAAGCTGTTGAATAACTGATCATCATGTAATATAATTACACCAATGAAATTATTGCTTGGGGCCTAAGGCCTGTCCCTTTATTTGTGTTTTTATGCAGGGAGTTGGACACATCCTTACCGAGATGCTGCCCAAATCTTTTTAGAATTCTCTGGTTAGGCACATCCTTATCGGGATGCTGCCAAAAATTTTTGGTAGGGCCCGTTTTAGCCGAAATGCTGTTGAAATTTCTGCAAATTTTGAAATTGTGTTTAGCTTATTTATGACTATTATACGGTCCTAATTTTTGTTTTCCCACAAGATGCCTCCATGATGCAACATCCCTCAGGATCAACCCTAGCCTTAGGCTCTCGAGTGGATGAGTGATGACAATAGGGAGAGATTCCAGACCTTGGCTCACGTATAGTTCTGCGCTAGCCGTTTTGTCTCTAGGCCCTTTCTGCAAAGCATAGGGATGCTAGAAGAGGTCAATGCACTCATAGGGGCAGCAGGATGGATAAAGTTCCTATGGCCCTCCTTTCAGACCAATCCAGAGGTTGTTAGAGAGTTCCTGGACACCCTCTACTATGGGGGATTTCAGTGGTCAGACTCGGAGGAGGGAGTCATCTAGTTTTGGGTCAGGGGACGCCACTACAGCATCACGTGTCGGGTTTTTGCACCAGCTATAAGGCCTCCTCATGGGGATGATGTGATGATACCTTAGAGAGCTGTCCGAAGGCAGTATTGGGAGGTCATAGCCATGTCGGGAGTACCTTATGATCATGACATGGCAAAGAGTATAGTACTCTTATCTCAGGCATTGCGCTACATGCATAGAGTTCTCTCCAGCTCATACTTGGGTCGGGCAAGCAACCCGGGGTCAGTGAATGGAGCTGAGATATGGAGTTTGTGGGTGATGTTGGCAAGCTGGTGCCTTAATATTAGCCATGAGATATTGGCTAATTTGGTCAGAGTGGCACGGGGAACAACTCCTACTATATGGGCCGGGGGAGTGGTTACCAGGCTTATCCTGCATCTGAGAGTGGACCCTGGGAGCTATGGGCCCCAACTCACTGAGGGACTTCATGTGGACGCGGCAGCAGCTCAGACCATGGGCATGATTGCACAGATACTCGATCGACCAAAGAAGTACCGGCTACTCACCATGGTAGAGACCCGACGACTGTTCATCCTACCTCCACTCTAACTAGATGAGGATGATAAATGAGTACCCCAGAGGGAGGAGCAGCCCCCACAGCAGCCTCGGTATTAGGGGCATCAGCATCCACAGCCACCTCCACAGCAGCATCGGCCAGAGGAGGGTCAACCTCATTATAACACCCCAAACCCCTCACATAACATGCCAAAAGAAATGGTAGGCAAGTGCTATGGTGAGTGGAGGGTGCTACCAAACGAAAATACTAACTTAGAACTAACAGAAAATAGAATTATAAAATTTCTTAAAACCAAACCACTAAGGACATATGCAACACATGCTTAAGAAAGAACACATGTGCTGGAACCAAACTTTTATCTTCTTAACCTGCACGAAAGAACACATGTGCTAAGCAATAACGCTTAGTGGGGAAAAAAACAAATAATAAACCGCCTCTCACAGCGGTTGCTAAAACAAGAACATGCAAAAGCAATATATATACATAAGTAAACAGTGCTAGCAAAAAGATACCACCGGTTTACATCATCATTCTTATACTTAAACATAAGTACTTCACTACACACATACTTCTTATACATAATCAAAAGAACTTATTTCATGGCTTTAAAAACATGATTATATTGCAACACTTACTATTTATTATTATCACTATACTAAGTTTATGCCTAGAACAGCCTTGATACCAATCACTCTAACCATCACACTTCTCAAAACTCTTAACCATCTCAATCTGAAGATTTGGTTCGGGCTTGAAATAAATATTCCAAGCTTCATACATATTCCGAAAATTAGGAAATCAGAACCACGTAGTTCTACAGAAATCACTATACGCATATGTTCCAAAATTAATCCTAATTTGTTCCCTAAATCCAATTATCTATATCATGTTTACCACTTTTTACCTTAATTATTAATTGATATTTGATTACCATACTCCTATAAAGCCAGCAAACAAAGCACATAAATTCCTTACCAAATAAGCTTATAGTAGTTAACCTGGCTAAAGTCCTAAAGGCAGATAACACATGATATACCTGTAATCTCATTTCAAACATATAAACGAATACATTCATAAAATTCATTTATTAAATAATTGACTATAATAAATACGCATATCAATTACTCCAATAATTCTTTACAAAGACTTCATATAGACAATCATATTCATGACTTTCCAATGACTTAACCACACGCATATATCACATATAAGTTCTTGTGTAGCCCATGTACTTTCAATCATACGTACTAGAATAAAAATCATTTACTATATCTCCTTCAATTTAACTGTCATTGGATTTAAGATACAATAAAACACATAGGTACCCGAAGGTACCACACAATATCACATAGGAGTCCATAAAGGACCCAAAAATGCATAAGTGCATCAAGCATTAGCCCAAATAGTATACAAGCCATGGAAAGCAATATATACACATTCACCTCAAAAGCTCATTCTCATACTTTATTACAAATCATTACACGACTTATCAATCAATTCACATTCATTTATTCTTTTAATTGCCTGCTGAGTCAAAGAGGTGGATAACGAGTGAACGCATAGATACCCGAAGGTACCAACAATTCTTTCATAATGCATGGATACCCGAATGTATCAAAATCATTATTTCCTTTTTGTTTCAAAACATTTTCGCATGGAATCTTAATCAAGATTCAAACACATTAGGATCGCGATGATCCAAACAGGGACCTAATTAGGGTCTAAAATGCATGGTTGCAGCTAACTGAACTCTATAGGCATGCGTATCTATCCACGACCGACTGACGCAGGCTAGAAGCACATATGTTTCATTTAAATACTTATAACATTCTTTTATATTCACATAGGCACATGCATTCATATACTTGCATATCCTTTGCACTAATCACATTTATCATATTCAAAACTAAACACATATTACTTCATAGATTAAAGTATTCATATGAACATATTAAACGTAATCACATTATTAATCATCATGCACTCATTTGAACTTAATAGATAAGTTTACATTTCATTACGCATATACATTTACAACACAACAATGGTAGATCAAATTCACATATTGCAATAATTACTATGCATAAAAACTCATTGAATAATTCACATTTTAAATTCTATATGCCTGACATAAGTGAGAAACCATGCAAAGAAAAAGTTTTACAAAAACAATTTTAGGCAAAGAGGTCTGTCGCGCTCACGACAGACGAGGCACAAGAGGCAATCACGAGTTGCGCTCACTGTCATGACTCGTGAAGGCAACACATCCAAGCATAACAAAAGAACAGAGGGAAAGCAAGAAAAGAGGCGGGGGCTGTCACGAGTCGTGCATAATGGCACGAGTGGTGCTCACCAGCACGAGTCATGCTATCAAGCATGACTCGTGACAGAATCACCCAACCCCTTCGAGTCGCACACATCCCGCCTGCCGAGTCGTGCTCTCCATGTCGAGTTGTGCTAGATGTCACGACTCGTGCAATCTTCTTTGGAGAACTTGGCTGCCCGCGAGACGCTGGGATCCCTGGGCTTTATCGCGATCGCGACGGGCATCGCGCTCGCAACAGAGTCGTGATTTTCCAGTTCTTGGGCAAAAATTTCAGAACTAATTTTCCAAAAGTTACCCCAAATCTCCAACACAACCCAAACTTCCACATAACTCAAATTACACATCGAAATCCTTAAAAACGACACAAAACCCGACTTTTATACCAATTATTACAATTAAATCTTAAGATTAAGACCACCAAAAACCATACTTTATCAAACCAGAGTTTTTACTGTAAAAATTCGTTCAATCTCTTACTTTGGTTCAAAATTCACAATCAAGACATTTCAACTCAATTTAACCACAGTTCAAGACACATAAACATATCTAAACAACTTTAATCCCATATTTTCCAGAATATCAAACCAAAATCAATGCGATCAATTTATATACCAAAAACCTAAATTCCCTTACCTCAACTCCTTTGCTCCTATTAGGTTCTTTATCTGATCTTCCTTGCTCCCAAATCCATCCAAAGTCTTTCTCATCTAAAATCCTCACCAAATAAACACACATACACAAGACATGAATTTAGGGTTTAATCTAATCAAAAGAAATAGAAGGAATCAACCTTTAACTTACCTTTCTAGCAAAACCTTCACTTAAATTGCTTGATCTCACAAACTTCACCATCAAATCTTGGGCTTGATTTTAAGAGAGAGAGAATGGCATGGACACAAGAAGGAAAAAAGAAGAAGAAGAAGAGGAGAAGAGGAAGAACGGGAGAACGTGAGGAGGAGGAGTGCAGATTTCTGCCCTCTCTCTCTTTCTCTCTCTTCCTTTTATACCTCTTCCCCTTTCCTTGCCACTTGTCACCTTGTAATTGGTCCAAATTAGATTTTTATGTCAATTTTCCTCTTTAGTCCATAAACTCCTTTCTCTTCTTACATTTGGCATCCATTCATATAATTCTTAGCATTAGCCCGCATAATTAACCTGACTCCTTTAATTAAGCCCTAAACTCATACTTCACAATTTTACCATTGACCGTACTTGCCGAAACTTTACATCAAATCCTAAATTGTCCACTTGCCATACCAAACACTTCAACTTGTACAACTTCGGTCACTACTCATCCTCAATATGTACAAATCCTTCTAGGGTACTTTTTGGGGGGTTACACTCATACGCTATTTGATATGGACATCGAGTTTACTATAGATGATCTGCTGAGCACCCCACCGTCACAGAGAGTGCAGAGCCTCACTCTATCACCACCACCGCGGGTCCAGTGCTTCGACCTTCGGGAGATCGGGAGATATCATCCATATAGTAGGCTAGGAGACCCAAGGGCCTCTATGTCCATAGCCCCTCTGCCTTCACAATCTTAGGTTCAGTCGGTACAGCCTAGTCCACCGCCACCTCCTCAGCTGGCATAGCTAGATATCATTGTAGTTATGACCTTTACTTTTGCTCCTATGGAGCGATGATAAGAGGAGAGGGACCGAGTCTTCCTTGAGCGCCTAGACCGATAAGAGATGGTCAAAGAGGGGAAGGAGAGATAGATAGAGGAGCTAAGGCTGAGTCTGAGTGCTTCGCAGGTAGCAGCAACCCAGAGAGTCGATAAGGCTATTTAGATGCTTGACGAGTCAGTTACCGCCCTCAAATTTCGAGTGGAGTTATTATTGGGTACCATACCGACTATATCTGGATCCATCACGGACTTGAGGGAGCAGACAAAGACTAGGCTCGCGGATTTCAGAGAGATATTCAGATGCTGGAGTTTTGAGCAGACCCAGGCTATTAGAGGACTAGGTGGGGTGATCAATGAGACCTTAGATTTTTTCAGGACTTGTGCGCAACCAGTTTTGGACCGATGTGCTCAGGTCCAGTTTCAGCAGGCCACCCGAGCAGCACCAGCACCACCACCACCGATCATCATTCATCCTCAGCTAGCTGCAGCAGCCGGTCCATCAGCCCCTACCAGTCAGCCTCTAGCCCCCAGAGCTAGACCATTTGCCTCCACAGTAAGACCATCCTCGTCCGGTGCTCATCCTATCCCCATATCAGACGACGGGGAGGACCCAGAGGAGCCTACGGATTATTCACCCCTGTAGCTTATATTCAGGGAGTTTTATACTTTTTGTCCATTGATGCACAAAATTCGCACTTTTGTTAGTGGAATATTTACTTTGTTAAAATGTAAATTTATTCTAGCATTTTGCATGTTTTGTTAATATTTTATGTTTGGTTTTAAAAAGGGCCGATGTATTGAAATAACATAATAGCAAAAAATGAGCAAAATAAAGAATAGAAAAGATGAACAAAACAAATAACAATAAACAAAGATAAAGACATAAACTCCACACTTTAAAAGGATCCAGCCAATACAATAAGATAACGAACTCTTTCGAAATTGTAGGTATAACATGCCAATAACTCAGGATGTGTGAAACGAGTACATCATCAGAAAAGAATTTTCTGTCAGCCTAGTTATAAACAGAATTCGCTCATGACTCAGTAGCAAATCAAAAATCGTGCCGGCCGAATGGTGGTCAGCAAATCAAAAAATCATACCGACCAAATGGTGGTCAGTCATTCAGAAATCATGCTGACTAAATGGTGGTCAGCAAATCAGAAATCATGCCAACTGAATCGTGGTCAGTCAATCAAAAAACATGCCGACCCAATGGTGGCCAACCAATCAGAAATCATGAAGGTAGGATGGTGGTCAACAAATCAAAAATCAGATACCTTGTAGATTGGATGGGGATTAGCAAGGGGTATGCCGTGCAGGCCGGATGGTGGCTCGCAAGATAAATGCAGTATATTAAGTTATGGTAGAATACACTGCAGCTTAACAGCAGCGATCAGATGTCTTGAAGACAGAATGGGGGTTAGAAAGAGCGTGCCGTACAGGGCGGATGGTGGTCAGCAAAATGATTGTAAGCTAATTGTAATAAAATACACTACAGCTCAACGATAGTGATTAGATGCCTTGCAGATCGGATGGGGGTTAGCAAGGACATGCCATACAGGCTAGATGGTGGTTAGCAGAATAATTGCAAAGGAGTTGTGGTAGAATACACTACTACTCAGCGGCAATAAGCCACAAGCTTTGACAACAGTAAAAAGGTAAGGACTGCCTCAGGTACGTATTTCCTTCCTTCTTCTCTGAACTTTGGCTCATCTAGACACTAGTGCACTAATTTCTCTAAAATTGGGAGCAACTGTAGACACCGGGGTCCTGAGGCAGTCTAGATTAGAGTTACTCGATGAAGATATCGGTTCTTGTCTTCGGGCAAAAGGATGAAGGATATAGATTGACCAACGGGATACTCATCGGTGAAGCGACGCTCATCGCTCGCTAATGGGACACCCATCCCTCGTGCGAGTGGCACCTATCGCTCGTGCTTGAGGGACACCTATTCTTGAGCGAGCGATGCCCGTCGCTCACCCTTGGGACACCCATGCCTCGCGGTAGCAATGCTCGTCACTCGCATGGGATGGCCCGCCCCTCACGCAAGTGACACCCGTTACTTTCGCCCGTCCTTCATATAATCGCCCATCGCTCAGAATGACTGAGGCAGCCCTTGTGACTGACGGCAGTCGGTATATCGAGTGACGCCCGTCGGTCGACGATGGCGCTTTTGAGTGGATTTTCAAATGGATTTACGGGATTTCAAAAGATTTTTCAAATATTAGATTTGATTTGGTAGATTTGATGTGATTTCCAAAATATTTCCCAAATATTTACAAATATTTGATTTCACTTTCAAATATCCTCCAAGATCTAACAGTTTTGATTCAATTTTGTAAATCTTTTTCAAATTAAAATTTAAATTTTGAATCTTTTTCAAATTCAAATTTAAATTTTAAAACTTTTTGAATTTTTAATCTTAAGCTATAAATAAGGGGCTAAGATTCATTTTGAAAGGGTAAGAGAATTCATCTAAAAATCCAGGGAAATTCTCATAAAATTTCAAAAGATTTGTCTAAAGTTTTCTTATTATTTCTTATTAAAACTTTATTAAATCCTTTCCAAAAAATAAGGTGAATTCGATAGAGTGAAATCAATTCATTTTTGCTCTATTTGTCCTTTCTAACATTCACAATTGCTACGAAAAATATCAAGAAAGAAAAATAAATTTTCTTTTCTTGATTTGATTTTGAAAATTAAAATTTTAATGTAGAAAATTCCTCGAAATTGCACGTTGCCGGTTGATACTTGTAGAATTCGAGGGAAAATATCACATTCGTCTTCAAAAGGTAATATTCCGAGGGTAAATATTCTGAACTGGTCTCTAATTTATTTTATTGATTTACATTGCTCTATTTGTGTCTAATTGATTAAAAGAAAATTAATAAACCAAAAATTGGGTTTTAATTGGACTTTTCCTTATTTTTTTTGGATCAGGGGGTCAGACGGGTCAAATCTCCACTGACAACCATCGCAGAAGCCTTCTTTTACCCGTCAATCAGCCCAGGGACGGCCGTCTCTCATGCGGTGTGGGCCGTCCCTGTGCTCTCCTTTTCCTTTTCTTCACTGTTTCATGTTTCTTCCTTTATTTTCATTTGCACTCTATTTTCAAGGTAATTCTCTTCCTTTTTTTTGTTTTTATCCATTTTTATTGATCCTGCCCATGTTTGTTTAATTTATTATTTTACTAACATGCTCTTTGCTTTTGTGAGTTTAATTATTTTTCCTAGATTTGGGGTGCTGAGAAAGGGAGATCCCACTAGAACGATTCGAGGACACCGATCGGGTTTATTTCCTTATCTTATTTCTTTTTATTTCAAGTTTCAATTTTTATATATTGTTCATTATTTTTTGGGCCAGCTAAGGTGAAAATGGCAAGGATTTATACAAATAAGTGGAATTTTTCTTAAATAAAATAGGACCAATGTCTCGATTTTTCTCCAAACAAAACAAACATGCTAACATTGTTCTTTCTTTAAATGTGCATGCGAGGACCAATGTCCTCATCTGTAATGAATACCCCATTTTATGCATGATTTGCATTTATTTAATATTGGGGGTTATATTCCGCCCCTAGTTTTGTTGTAACTTATTTTTTATTTACCTTATTTGAATCTTGCTTTATTTAATGCTTTTCGTTATATGATTGATCTGAGTTTTAAATTTTTGCATTGAACTAAATGAGAAAATGGAGTGAAAATTTTAACCCTAAAAACTCAATTATAATTTAATCAAGGTATGAATAAATGGGAAGTCCCGAACCATCTCTGGTCTTAGGTTCAATAAGGTTAGATGAACCTTTCCAATGTTCTATTGGAAAGGGAATTCCAAATATCTCTTGTTGCCAAAAATAGGCCCAAGTTGCATTGTCTTAGACTCCATAAGGTTAGACGAACCATCTCAATGTTCTATTAGGGTGGGGACTCCAAAACATCTCTTGCTTACCCAAAATAGATGTATGTGCATCCTTAGGCTTCATGCTATTAGATGAATCTTTCCAATATTCTATTGGAAGGAGGATTCCAAAATATCTCTGATTGCCCAAAATAGACACACATGCGTTGTCTTAGGTTCAATGAGGCTAGACGACCTATCCTAATATTTTATTGGGTGGCGACTCCAAAATACCTCCTTATTTCCCAAAATAGATGCTCCTGTAATCTTTTGCAAGTCTTATGAACCTCTCTCGAATACCCTAAAAGCGGGTCAATTCGGGGCCCATGGGGTTCGGCGCGCGTGACAGTGAGCTATGCAGCCATCATAGATCCGTTCGGGTGGTCTAGGGATCCTAGAACCTATCTTTGAGTCGTTAGGAAGGGGTTTATGTTTACTTTCAGAGGGCAGTGAGACTTTATCTTCAGACTTCAGTAGAACTTAGTACGGCTGATGCTTCGAGAGAGTTCGATGTGACCTGCGTATTGATTGCTAAGGAAGTGGGTAGGAGATTAGAGGAATTTAAAAATAGGATGATGACCATGATGGGGAATTTGACTGCCGCCATGATGTAGCTCGCTGGGAAGC
Organism: Excoecaria cochinchinensis; assembly: GCA_947683425.1. NCBI lineage: Eukaryota > Viridiplantae > Streptophyta > Magnoliopsida > Malpighiales > Euphorbiaceae > Excoecaria > Excoecaria cochinchinensis. The sequence continues at coordinate 2,354,535 of CANTUQ010000017.1, read as the reverse complement.
CACCAATTGCTCCTACAGTAGGGCAAGAATGGCAAGATTCGAGAAGAGAGGATGCTCCGGTGATTTTACGCCTGCCAGTGGCTGAGCCTAGAGGTGCACCCGAACCTAAAAGGGTTATGGATCTTGATAATGATTTCTTTGAAGAGGACCTTGAAAATCCAGTCTCAGTGAAGGGCAAGACGCCTAAAGTTGAGGAAATAATGTGGAAAAGATGGAGGATACGTTTGAAGCCATGGCCCGTATGCTGGCAGTAGAAAGGGGGATGGACCCGAAGCATAGAGAGTTAGATGGGGATGACCTACTGCCCTAAAATTTCAAGATGCCTGATATTCCCAGGTTTAATTGGACTTCTAATCCGATGGCACACATTAAATAATACTCTCTAGTCATAAAGGGTACCACCTTATCTAGGAAACAGAAGATAGAGTATTTCTGTCTGAACCTTATCAGACTCGTAGTAGATTGGTATCATGGGTTCGATTAAAGGTCCAAAGAGGATTGGGATCTGTTAACTGAGATGTTCCTCAAGCAGTATGACTATAGTACCCGGATGGAGGTCACCTTGAAGGAAGTAGAGATGTTACAGTAGAAATCAGGAGAGTCCTTCCATGAGTATCTCACTAGGTAGTGGAATAGGGTTTTGGAGATAAAACGTAAGCCCGATACTTTTGAGCAGATTCGGTTGTTTATCTAAAATGCAAGTCCAGACCTGAATTAGGGACTAAAGATGAAATGTCTCAAAGATTAGGAATCCTTGAAGGATATCACCATAGAGGCCGAGAGTGAATTCATGGCCAAGAGAGCGAGTAGTGAAGTCTATGCTAGGAAGGATTATAGCAATCAGGGGGCAAGCAAGTCAGCTGGCTCTAGCAGTACCAATAGGACAGGAAAAACGGAAGAGGTTTTAGCTACAGGGGTAAGCCAAAGTTACTTTTCAAACCTAAGCCGACCTCTGTTATGGGTTTTAAAGAAGCATAAAAAAGAGGGAAAGTTACGACCCTTGGTACCTAGGCCGGCTAGAACCCAAGGGTAGCTTGGACATAAGGAGAATGAGTATTGTGCATACCACCAGCATACTGGGCATCTAACAGATAATTGTGTGAGACTGAGGCATGAGATCCAAGATCTAATGGATAGTAAGCAGATCATAGATCCTGAGCGCCGAGAGGGTAAGAAAAAGCCAGGATACAATATAGTGTCGCCTCCTATTTTTATGATTGGGTCTAGTCTGCCAAAATGGTATGTTTTGTAAGACTTCTATGGAAATGAGTACATTGCTGCCACTCGCCCTGAGGCAAGTGAAAAAAGGGCTCCTGTGGCAATGATTGATTATTGGTCCACCAGTGAGAGTGGAGAAGAGGATGAACATAAGGGGGAAGAGATTATGCCTGCTGATCTATGGGATTCAGAGGATGAGAACATAGGGGTAGTGACTCGAAGTAGAAGGGTGGTCACAGAAGTAGAGAAGCAAAATGAGCTAGCACCTGAACCAGTCAAGCTGGGAGAGGATCAGATATAGAAGCAGCTAAATAAGACCCTTGCTCAGATATCTACTTGGGATTTGTTTAGGCAATCACTGTCGCATAGGCAGAGGCTAGTTGAGGCTTTATAAGAGTCTACTATTGCTACCACCATCTCACCATCCGAGCAGTTAGAATTGGTTAAGGGGAATTCAGGGGAGAATCTGGTGTACTCTGATGTTGACTTATCGGTTGAGGGCCGTAATCACAACTGCTCCTATACATCAAGGCAAAAATTAATGGCAAGCACACTACATACGTAATGGTGGATGATGGCTCGTCTATAAATGTGTGCCCTTTGGTAGCGCTTCAAGCCTTCGGGTTGGATAAGAGTATGCTGAGTAGGTTTGATCTCACCATCACTTCTTATGATAATTCCAAAAGGCAAGCGTTGGGTACCTTCAAAGCGGTAGTAAAGACTAGCCCTATTGAGATGGAGGTAGAGTTTGTGGTGTTGCCTATCCCTGCCAACTTTTCAGCTTTGTTAGGAAGGCCTTGGTTTCATAAATTGGGGGGAGTGCCCTCTTCTTTCCATCAGATGATCAATATACCACAAGTCGGGGAGGTAGTGACTATCAAAGCTGCAAAGGAAAACCAAGTCTCTACTTTGGGAATTGTTAATCAGCCATTTAATGGTTTTCATGTATCTGTGATAGGGGAAGAAGGGAGCTCAGTGGATAGTCCCCAAGTGTTTAATATGATAAAGAAGATGAACTTTCTTCCAGGGACTGGTTTAGGTAGAAAATCTCAGGGCTAGCAGTCTATTATCACCACCAAGGGTCAGAAGGACCGAAAGGGTTTGGGCTATGGAAGTGAAAATGGCAAGGAGAAGAAGAAGTTAGATGGTATTCCTCATATTTCGGAGAGCTATGTGCCTGCATCCTCCATTTGTGCTTACACGGGAGAGGCCGAGCCTCTGTGGGTTGATGGTAGGATTATACCGGGATTCAAAATCTTCAATGATGTTTTCGATTGGGAAGTCAGAGTTATCAGGTCGACGGAAGGCTTTTGGGATGAAGAAGTCATAACCCAATGTGACATTTGGGACAAGTTCAAGCCGAAAGAGATCATCACTGAGAAGCTTCTGGCCATCAAGTTGAAAGGGAAGAAGAAAGTTGAGGTTGAAGCTTTAGAGCCAAATTTTAAGATCCAGGACTTGAAAATATCTGAGGTAGTAGTCGAACCTCCTCCAGGCGAAGACAACAATGCACTGTCGACTGCAGCGTCTACATTGATAGAAAGAGAAGATGATAATTATTTAGATGCTCTTTTTATTCTATAACTTTTTAATAGTGAGAATGTTTGTAATTCCAGTTTTATCAATAATATGAATGACTTTGCTATTTGTGTGATGTCTCTAATGATTTCATTTCACATGATCACAAACATGATGCATTCATTTTTTGCATTCATTTTTTACATTAATTCAACTGATACGACCATGTTTAATTTCGAGACCTTTGAAAACCCAAGGAAAATCTTGATAGCATCCCACATAACTCCTGAAGAGAGAATACGATTTGAGAGAATATTGAAAAAATACGAAAATTTCTTTGCCTGGATCTATGAAGACATGCCGGGGATTGATAGAGAGGTTGTTGAGCATGCTATCTCAACTTACCTAAAGTGTAGACCAGTCAACCAAAAGCTTAGGAGGCTTAGGCCGGAATGGGCACAAAAGCTGAAGGAGGAGGTCCATAAGCAGATTGAGGCCAAATTCCTAGTGGAGGTTCAGTGCCCAACATGGCTGGCCAATGTAGTCCCTGTAGCTAAGAAGGATGGAAAAGTGCGGATGTGTGTGGATTGCCGAGATATAAACAAGGCTTGTCCGAAGGACGACTTTCCCTTACCTCATATCAATGTAGAAGTGGATAGCCCAGCCGCTTACATGATGTACAACTTTATGGATGGGTATGTCGGATACAATCAAATCCTCAATAAGATAGTAGATCGGATTAAGACTGCCTTCATTACTAAGTGGGGCACATTTGCATACAAGGTTATGGCCTTTCGGTTAAAGAATGCGGGAGAGACTTATCAGAGGATGGTTACAAAGCTTTTAAGTGACTTGATCAACAAGGAAGTGGAAGTGTATGTTGATGACATGATGATCAAGTCCGCTACTAGGGAAGGTCACTTTGAGGCTTTAGAAAAGTTCTTCCAAAGGATCAATAAATATGACCTCCGCCTCAACCCTAAGAAATGTGTCTTTGGAGTTACCTCGGGGAAGTTGCTGGGACATATAGTGAGTCAGAAGGGAATCAAAGTGGATCCTGATAAGGTCAAAGCAATCAGAGAAATGCCCATGCCTCAAAAGGAGAAAGAAGTCAGAAGTTTTTTAGGAAAACTTCAGTACATCAGTTGCTTCATTGCTAAGCTAGCTTCGGGATGTGAACCAATATTCAAGCTTCTTAGGAAGAATCAAGCAGTCAAGTGGAACAGTGAGTGCTAGACAGCTTTCGATACTATCAGGGACTACCTTCTGAACTTACCTATCTTGAGACCACTGTGATCTGCTAAGCCTTTAATCTTGTATCTGGCCATAGAAGACAATTTAGTGGGTGCTATGATGGCTCAAGAAGATGAATTTAGAGTGGAGTTTGCTGCTTACTACCTCAGTAAGAAGTTCTTGCCTTATGAGACTAAATATGTTGAGGTCGAGAAGATCTGCCTCCCTCTATGAAGCTGCGCATTAGTTCTATTCATTTAGTGTTTAGGCGGTTGCCAAGCATAACCCGCTTAGATACCTTCAAAAAGTACCTTCTTTGCTAGGAAAGATGGGAAGATGGTTGCTACAATTGCAAGAGTTCGATATAGAGTATGTAACCAGGAAAACCATCAAGGGAAGAGTTGTAGCTGTGTTCTTAGCTGAACATCCTATTAAGGGAGACCAATTCGAATACAATTTCCGAAATGAAGCTATCAAGGCCATAGAAGTTTAAGGTTGGTAGTTGTTCTTCGACGGCGTAGTTAACGGTAAAGGGGTAGGATTTGGGATCATCCTCATAACCCTGGATGGTTAGAAGCTACCATTAGCCAAAAAGTTGAGGTATAAGGCTACTAATAATGAAGCTGAGTATGAGGCTTACGCCTTCGGGTTGGAATCGCTTTTAGCCTTGTGGGCAAGGATTGCAGAAGTCTTTGAGGATTCATCATTAGTGATTCATTAGATCAGGGGTGAATAGACAATCAAGGTGTAACACCCCCTACCCATACGTAGGCGTACCCATCCTCATGGAGTGAGAAGCCGTATGAGCCGGGTGTGTCACCAAGCAGATAAAGATACAAAGCATACATTCATACATAAAACAACCATACATCATTACGGGGAAATTAAAACCTTCATAAGCATCAGAATATTCCATCATTACAATAACAAAATTCGTTACAAAAATGTTCTGATCAAAAGCCAGAATAAAATAATTACATAACCCAAAAGTATATAAATGCGGAAGCTTTACAAAATAATGGTATAAAGAGAGTTTTAATACAAAAGAATCAATATGCTATCAAAAATAAAGCCCTAACACTAATCCCTCTGTGTTGGCTTGACTGGCGATGACTCTCCCAAAAGAACACCATCCTCCGCACCTGGACGGATAAAACACCATGCTAAGCGATAAACGCTTACTGGGGAACACACAACAAAAGAGTGGACGGCCATTCACAATGGTCGTCTATGCCATACACATACAATATGACAAATGTAGATCATGATATCAGCTATATAATCATACTTGCATAATAAAGACATGCATTCAGAAGTTCACATCCACATTCACTTACTCTTTAGTTGGTTTCTCATAGTTATCATTATACGCATCCGAATACCATATTCTTGTAACATGTCAAAGCGAAACAAAACAAAAAGAACACCTGCTGACTTAGAATAGTGGATAACAAGTAAACGCATAGCGTACCTTACGGGCACGAATCGAACGCATAGCATACCTTACGGGTACGAAATAGAAATCATTTTATTTATCATTAACACATTATTTTACTGAGGGGACCTTAAACAAGATCCAAATACTGTGGGGTTCGTGAGGAACCAAACGGGGACCTGATCGGGGTCTAGACAGAACTGAGGGCTGCAGCTAAGAGACTCTATTAGGCATGCCTAACTATCCACTAGATTGACTCTCGCAGGTCATGTATAATACAAATCATATTTCAAAGTACAGCATACAATTCATCTGAAGAATCATGGTATCACTCATATAAAAGCATATAAAAGCATGACATGTATCATACAGTAGTATAAGTCCATTCAGAAGAGATATAAAATTCATTTTTTTGTTAAAACTAGGCAATTTCAGAAAATAGGCCGAACAGAGGTAACCACTCGCACCAGGTTGGCCGATTGGCAACAGGAGTGAGACGCTTACAAGATTTATCCCGAGATTAGCTGTAGTTTTGTATTTTCTTGAATTTTGTCAAATGATGATTATGAGTGATGAAATCATATGGAGATGTACATGATTTCGCAATGAAGAATTCACGTTGCATTATTTTTTCAGTTCTTTTGTAAAAAGAAGAAAAATGGTGTTCTTTATTAAGTTTGTTTGATCTAATGGTTATCCCTCGAATACTTTCTGGCTGGCCAGATAACTAGGTCGATCGAGCATGTTGTCAGCAGCCTAAAAGAAAAGAGAGAAAAGAAAAAGAAAAGAAAATATAAAAAGAAAAAATAAGAAATAATAAAAATAAATAAAAAGCCGCTGAGGCGAATTGGGATCTCCTCAGGCAAAAGTGAGGCATAGGATTATGTGAAAATCTAAAAGGAAGCATTTCCCATAAAGAAGAGGTAGCGTGAAAATCCACAAGGGATGTGCTACCTTTAAATTAATGACAAATGACACCGAGAGTAATCAGAAGCTCCCAGTCACAAGTTGCGGGGTCGACGCAGAGAGAATCCAGGCCGAGAATCATCCCAGTTGAAATCCTCAAGAATGAGATTGCGCCTTGATACTTAGGCCGCTCGAATGAATATACCGTTCGTATTTTGCATAGCATGTGCACATTCACGCACATAACTTACCCATGCATCTGGATTTTAATTTTACAGGAAATATTATGCAGTGAAGGTTATTGAGAAAAACACCCCCAAGGATTCAGGGAGTATGCAAAAAAAGAAAATATAAATAAATAATTATTTGAATTTTTTTCAGGATGCCCCCACAACGCGTTCCACCTAAGGAACTAGCAGATATTCCACCTCCAGCATGGATGACTGCTGCACAGAGACAGAGGTTTAAGGCATTATGTCGCCCATAATTTATGTCTAGCAAATTTCTGTCCCATACATTCTTGGAGCAGATGAGCTTGTGGAAGGAAGTCAGCATGCTGTTAGTAGCTATAGGTTGGATGAATTTCCTTACACCAGCCTTTCTCACATACCCAGAGGTTACTAGAGAGTTCCTGGCTATGCTTGAGTACGAGGGGTTCTCGAGGTTAGATACAGATCCCAGGGCTATATCATTTCGGGTCCGAGATGTAGGGCATATGATGAGTCACTGGAGTTTTGCATAGATTATAGGTCTTCCAACTGGAGACCATATACAAGTACCAGACAGGGCTATTTTTGCATACTGATGGGAGATGGTCACAGTACTAGGGGCCCATTATGACCATAACACAGCCAAGAATACTCTATTAGCTTTACAAGTGTATAGATATATTCAGAGGGTTTTGGATAGTAGCTATTTGGGCCGAACTGGTAGTCCTAGCACTATCAATGCCACAGATATTTGGAGTCTATGGGCCATGGCAACAAGGACACCGCTCAATATTAGTCATGAGATTATGGCTGGTATGGTTAGAAAGAGTCGGGGGACTACGGCGCAGATATGTACAGGTGGGATAGTCACTAGATTGCTACTGTACTTAAGTCGCGACCCCAGCACGTTTGGCCCACCCATGGATGGAGACATTTATGTTAACTGGGCCTTCGCTAGATACATGGGCATGATTGAGCAGTTGCCTAGGCAGGCAAGAGAGCATAGACTACTTACTATAGCTGAGACTCGGCGGATGTATCACTTACCTTCACTTGCAGCTACGACACCATCCGAGGATCAGCCTCAGGCCGAGGAGGAGCCTCCATAGCCTCAACCAGATGAGGAGTATCATCATTCGTAGCCAGAAGGAGGAGAGCCTCACACATCATCAGATGGTATGGATGCAGACATATATCTGAAAGATCTTCTTCACACTACATCATCACAGCCATTTCCTCCAGATGATCAGATACGCCCTCCTCCTCATATGCATACATGGGGGTCAGATCCTCAGACATCTAGGAGGTATCATCCCTATAGCTGTCTAGATTCTGATGAGAGGCTGATGGCTATGGAGCAGTGTATAGATGAGAGGCTGATGGCTATGGAGCAGCATACGGGTGAGAGGCTGATGGCTATAGGGCAGCGTATGGATGAGAGGCTGATGGTTATACAGCAGCATTCTGATGAGAGGCTGAGGGTTATGGAGCAGCGTTCTGATGAGAGGCTGATGGCCATGGAGCAGTGTATGGTTGGGAGACTACAAGCCATGGAGGGGAGACTACAGAGCATGGAGCGGCTCATGGAGGAGACGCGGCAGTGCCAAAACAAACTTGAGGAGTCCATGAGAGCCTCCCACACAGCAGTAGCACACCAAGTGGATGAGTCTATTGATATGATGAGGCTCCGATTGGAGATGGTCGAGGGGTCGACACAGGGTACGTCCCAGTTAGTGAGGCATCTACAGGAGGGTGTGAATGCCAGACTTACAAACATGGCCAGTCATATTAGAGACCACACTATGACCGTCTCAGCATTAGGGACAGGCATTTACGATCTGGCTGGGACTATAGGGGGTCTTGCTTGTCCTTTCTTAGATGGGCAGATAGAGGTGCAGTTGCGAGCGCTGCAGTCATCAGTCCCTAGAAATCCACCAGTGGAGGTAACTAATTAGCCAGCCGCCTTTGCAGGACCAGACGTGCCGATGGCTCACACACAATACGAAAGTGATCCAGAGGAGCCGAGCGACTATGATCCGTTTGACTGATATTTAGGGAGACTACCTGTAACACCCCGATTTGGACCATAGTAGGATTTACTAAGTTAATTGCATGGTTAAGGGTATAAATGTAATTGTACAAGTAAGATTTCGGTTAATTAAGGACTTAATTGAAAGAGTAATTAAAGTTATTTAGTGAAAGAATTTATTAAGTGAGTAAAAGGTAATTGAACAAGGACTAAAGAGACAAAAGCCAAGTTTTGAGACCTCGGTCTCTAGTGTTTGATACTGCCAGTCAGTATCCAGTGTACCTGTATCCACCATCGATGTAACTCAAGCTACTGTTGGGCTAAGTTATGAGTGATGTTTCGGTTTCAGCAAGTGTACTGATTCAACAAGTAATAAAGCGGGGTATAATTAGGACCCCGATTTATTGTACCCAAGGGATTATGTGTGCAAGCTATGACAATTAAGTGTATGCTAAAGAATTCCCAAATGTTTTGTGTGTATGAGATATCTATTATTTAAATTAAAGAAATTAAGCAGCTAAAATGTGCAATTAAAATTTGTTAAACTAAAGTAGCTATAAATTTTTGGTATGAATTAAGTAATGGCAAAATTAACAAGTATAAAAATCAATATAAAAGAACCGTTGCTCGGGTTCACTCATCCACCCCATACCCAAATGTGAATTAATTTAATCTAAAATCAAATATAAATGAATTCGGGATATCCATCTTAACCCAAGCGTCCCATTTCGGAGCAAGCTACTCTAATTGCATGACGTCCCATTCCGGAGCAAGCCTTACAATTAGCCTAAGCACGGGTCTATAATCCTAAGTTCAATTTGCTTTCCCATTCCGGAGCCAAATAACCCAAACTCATCTATCTCACTCCACACTCTAGTCTTAAAATCATAAAATCTGGCACATCTAGAGTCCCACTCCGGAGTAGTCAAAAATATACAGCATTCATGATATAAAGACTGAGTAAAATCATTCATAGCATTCAATCCATACAAGTTCAACAACCAACAAAGATATATGATAAAAACCATTCATCAAAGCTGGAAAATAACTTGAGAAAATGAAATCCCATGAACTAACAACAAGCAATAGTGAGATAAACCATTCATTCATGTAACATCCCAATAATGGCCTAGTTGAAATTGCATGTTTAATTAGACATTTGAAGGGTAATTTGGTAATTGGTAAATGAATTGGGGGTTTAATTAAGGATTTATAAGAGTTTTATTAAGGATAAAGGAAAGGAAGAAAGTCAAAGAAGTGGAACATGAGGCCCAATGAGAGTTGGACATGTGGATTGGGTGGGTGAGTGCATTAAATGAGATTTAAAAGGGAGAAGAGAGAGGGAGAGTAGAAAGTGGCTTGCTTCCCGTGGAAGCCACCAGCTGCTCCTCTTTCTTGCTCTTTCCGTTCTCTCACTCTTTCATTTCCTCAAGACTTCTGCTCTCTACTCTTTCGTACATTGTTCTTCAAGTTTGAGCTAGGGTTTGTGATCAAGAGTGGTTTTTCCAAGAGGTAAGTGCTGGGTAAACTGATTTGCTTCTTCATCTTCATCCTTTTTGGGTTGATATGGGTTATATGGTTTTGATTACAAGGGTTAACTGAGCTATTGTTTTGGTTGGATTATATGCAAGAATCTGAAAAGAGGAGAAAGAGCAAAGGAAAGGGAAAAGTGGTAACTTGAAGATTGTGGTTTGAGCTCCATTCCAGGTTTGGGAGCTTTGTGTTTGGCTGTGTATGTTTGAGAATGGTTCTCCATTTCTCTTTTGATCATGGTGTGATATGTGAATATATGTCATTTGTGTGTATTGGTACATGAAAATGCATGAGTATAAGAGATTTATGTAGATGATTTGAGATGATAAAGTTATCATGCTTTGCATGTCAATTTTTAAGAGTGTGTATATGAACATGAGATGGATTTTCTGGGTTTTTGCAACCTCTATATATGTTGATTTGATGTGTGTTAATATTGTATAAATGAGTTGTTATGGCTATAAGCATGTTTTGGAGACACTGGAGGTAAGGTTTTACATGATTTTGCATAATACATGGTTTTGGGGAAAGATGGGGTTTTGATTTCCAAGCTCTATTTTTCCAGCATTTGGCTGAGGAAAGGAAGATATGCTTCTATCGCGAGCGCGATGCTTGTCGTGAGCGAGATAGAAGCGAGTCTTCCCTTCCCTCGCGGTAGACCGATCGGCTTACTATCCTTCACGACACGTGAAGTATCTTCACGAGTTGTGAAGAATGGCCCGCTCGGCAAGAGGTTCTTCACGAGTCGTGAAGGAGAATGACCGCTCGGAATTAGCCCACACGGCATATCCCGTTCAGCATGGCAGTTTTCACGACACGTGAAGTATCTTCACGAGTTGTGAAGACAGACCGATCGGAAGAAGAAGCCACTCGGTGTGGGAGCCCGCTCGATAGGAAGCACCCCACTCGGCTGGCCGTGCACGTCTCGGATGATGATGCACAACTCGGCAGGTGGGAGCACGACTCGTGCTTCCCAGGCTACTGTCGCGAGCGCGATAGTGACCCATATGCCCGCATACCCTATTTTTCGAAAATGATTTTCAAGCTTCTTTTATATGGGATTTTACTATATGATACATGATTTGTCTTATATTTGGGCTATTTAAATGATAAGTTATATGTTCTTGATAAAATTTGTATGCGATTTATATGTCTTCAAAAACTATCAATATACATGTATACATGAATTATATGATTATACTTGATTTTATTCTCTGTTATATAATAACAATACTAGAGTATGATTGAGTTATTATTTGAGCCTGATAGTCATAGTAGTGGATAGATAAGCGCTTATTCAGGGTTAGAGTGTGAGTGCAGCTGCCATATGTTACAAGTTATATGTTGACCCCATTTGGGTCTTCCGGCAGACCTCCGAGATGGTCATTTGATACTCCGGTCTCCGGTATACCTTCGGGTATACATGTTTATAATATATTTTGAGGCTTCGGTCTCCAGTATACCTTTGGGCATACTTGATTATAAGATGTTTTGAGACCCATGTCTCCATATGCTTGGATACTGTGTCCTATCAGTATCATTAGTACCCGTATCCACTAGTTAGTGAGTAATCAGGCTACTACATGAGGCTATTACATGAGATGTATTTTTATACGAGGCCATTTTGTATGATTATGATATGTGTTCTCAATGATACGTAGATGGATATATGGTACATGTATATGTACATGCGATATGACAAGATATGATGCGATACTTGTAGATGGATATGAATGGCTAAAGGTTATATTGTGGATATGCATATGATGAATAAGTACTGGTTATATTCCTATATACATGTATATGATGAATATTTGTTAAGTATAAGTAGTATACGTTTATATGCTTTGTTTTCTTGTAAGCTCATATATTGTTATTGTAATTATATGTATATGCATGTTTTGTTCCTCCCCACTAAGCGTTATTGCTTAGCACGGGTTGTTTCCCTGTGTAGGTGGCAGGTTCAGTTTAGAGTCGGACATCTGCAGGTCTGCCACTAGGAGTCTATAATTGGAGTTATTTTTGTGTCTTTCGCTATAAGTTTTATATATGGACTTTGATTTTGGCAATGTAATTTTGTAAAGGAATGATTTTGTATATGTATATGTTAAAGGTTTACAAACCCCTTTTGTAAAATGATATGGTTGTATATATATGAATTTGGCATCTTTTCGATTTAATGTATTTTTCTTAATCTTATTTTAATCGAGCATATGTTTATGTATTTGAGGTTGTATATGTATTTGTGTGCATAGCGCTCCGGTATCCTTCCAAGGGGCCATATCGGGGTGTTACAGTTTGGTATCAGAGCACCGGTTTAGTCGGTTCTAGTTTATATGATGCTTGAGTGTAGAGTCCTTGCATGAGAGTCTGTCTAGAGTCATGGCCTAATGCAAATGTTATTTTGTATAGTGTCTAGATTGAGTCAAAACTGAGTGAGCATATGGGCTATACGATGGAAAGTGTTAATCCGATCGAAAGTAATCCGGTCAGACAAGATAGACCTGCACGAGAGCGTGCACCAGCGGAAGGTCCGGGTTTTGGGTTTGAGAATCCGGCATTGGTACAAGGGCTATTGCAACTAGTGGATAGATTGAATGCTCCCAAGGCTCCTTCTGAGCTTATGAGGAATATGGGAGCAGAAGAGTTCTATGGAACCTCTTTGGACCAATCGGATGTGGCGAAATTCTGGTTAGAGAAGATTGACCAAATTTTACAAGAGATAACTTACCCTCCGCATTAGAGAGTTATTTGTGTTGTATCGCTTTTGCAAGGATCGGCATATGATTGGTGGAAGCTTGTGCTTCTCAATCCACAGAGACCGGCTGAATTGACATGGGAGTTTTTCGTCCAAGAATTTGAGCAAAAATATGTTACTAAGGCCTATTGAGAGGCAAAGTGGAAGGAATTTATAAGTCTGAAGCAAAGGAATTTGTCGGTTAGTGATTATGAGAAAGAGTTCAGTCGCTTGAGTAAGTATGTGCCTACTATATTGTTGACTGAGACCTTTAAGTGTCAGCATTTTCAAGATGGGTTAAGGGAAGTGATTAGAGGTCCGTTGTCGACTATGGCAGTTATGTAACCAGTTGGGTATTATCAGTTAGTGGCAGCAGCAATTAAGTTAGAAGAATATGAGATGATAAAGCATAGAATAGAACAGAAGAGGAAAGCTCCAGATAGTGGCATTGTTGGTAATAAGAAGGCTAAAGGTGCTCCGATCGGACAAGTGACTAAAGGGACTGCTCAAGTGCCTTCTGAAGTGTGGAAGTGTGGCACCACTTGCTAGTAAGGGAAGTAGAGCCCCGGAGTGTGAACATTACCAAAGGTACCATTGGGGTACATGCTGCAAGATCACTGGAGCGTGCTTCAAATGCGGTAGCATGGAGTATCGGTTTGCTAATTATCCCGACCGGAGGGAGAATAAGAGCCAACAAGAGAGTAAAGCCGGTACTGATAAATCAAATGCAACTAGAAGCAATCGGGATAAAAGTATAGCTCCTCAAGCGCCATCGAAAATCGTGCATTGGATCCCAACTGAAGGAGATTATGTTCGGCCTCGAGTCTACGCGATGATTAGAGATGATACTCCAGAGCCTACAGGTCCTCCTGGTAAATGTTAATTTGTTAAGTTTTCATATGAGATCGGTTTTGGTGATTGGGATGTAAGTGGTTAGCGGGGAAATTTCGAGGACAAAATTTCTTAAGGAGGAGAGAATTGTAACATCCCAATAATGGCCTAGTTGAAATTGCATGTTTAATTGGACATTTGAAGGGTAATTTGGTAATTGGTAAATGAATTGGGGGTTTAATTAAGGATTTGTAAGAGTTTTATTAAGGATAAAGGAAAGGAAGAAAGTCAAAGAAGTGGAACATGAGGCCCAATGAGACTTGGACATGTGGATTGGGTAGGTGAGTGCATTGAATGAGATTTGAAAGGGAGAAGAGAGAGGGAGAGCAGAAAGTGGCTTGCTTCCCGTGGAAGCCACCAGCTGCTCCTCTTTCTTGCTTTTTCCGTTCTCTCACTCTTTCATTTCCTCAAGACTTCTGCTCTCTACTCTTTCCTATATTGTTCTTCAAGTTTGAGCTAGGGTTTGTGATCAAGAGTGGTTTTTCCAAGAGGTAAGTGCTGGGTAAACTGATTTGCTTCTTCATCTTCATCCTTTTTGGGTTGATAAGGGTTATATGGTTTTGATTACATGGTTCACTGAGCTATTGTTTTGGTTGGATTATATGCAAGAATCTGAAGAGAGGAGAAAGAGCAAAGGAAAGGGAAAAGTGGTAGCATGAAGATTGTGGTTTAAGCTCCATTCCAGGTTTGGGAGGTTTGTGTTTGGCTGTGTATGTTTGAGAATGGTTTTCCATTTCTCTTTATATCATGGTGTGATATGTGAATATCTATCATTTGTGTGTATTGGTATATGAAAATGCATGAGTATAAAAGATTTGTGTAGATGATTTGAGATGATAGAGTTATCATGCTTTGCATGTCAATTTTTAAGAGTGTGTACATGAATATGAGATGGATTTTTTGGGTTTTTGAAACCTCTGTATATGTTGATTTGATGTGTGTTAATATTGTATAAATGAGTTGTTATGGTTATAAGCACGTTTTGGAGACACTGGAGGTAAGGTTTTACATGATTTTGCATGATACATGGTTTTGGGGAACAATGGAGGTAAGGTTTTACATGATTTCACAAGTTATATGTTGACCCCGTTTAGGTCTTTCGGCCGACCTTCGAGATGGTCATTTGAGACTTCGGTCTCCAGTATACCTTCGGGTATACATGTTTATAATATGTTTTGAGGCTTCAGTCTCCGGTATACCTTCGGGTATACATGATTATAAGATGTTTTGAGACCAATGTGTCCATATGCTTGGATACTGTGTCCTATCAGTATCATTAGTACCCGTATCCACTAGTTAGTGAGTAATCAGGCTACTACATGAGGCTATTACATGAGATGTATTTTTATACGAGACCATTTTGTATGATTATGATATGTGTTCTCAATGATACGTAGATGGATATATGGTACATGTATATGTACATGCGATATGATAAGATATGATGCAACTTGTAGTTGGATATGAATGGCTAAAGGTTATATTGTGGATATGCATATGATGAATAAGTACTGGTTATATTCCTATATACATGTATATGATGAATATTTGTTAAGTATAAGTAGTATACGTTTATATGCTTTGTTTTCTTGTAAGCTCATATATTGTTATTGCAATTATATGTATATGCATATTTTGTTTCTCCCCACTAAACGTTATCGCTTAGTACGGGTTGTTTCCCCATGTAGGTGGCAAGTTCAGTTTGGATTCAGATATCTGCAGGTCGGCCACTAGCATTTTATAGTTGGAGTTCTTTTTGTGTCTTCCGCTATAAGTTTTGTATATGGGCTTTGATTTTTGCAATGTAATTTTGTAAAGGAACGATTTTGTATATGTAAAAGGTTTACAAACCCCTTTTGTAAAACGATATGGTTGCATATATATGAATTTGGCATCTTTTCGATTTAATGTATTTGTTAATCTTATTTTATTCGAACATATGTTTATGTATTTGAGGTTGTATATGTATTTGTGTGCGTAGTGCTCCGGTATCCTTCCAAGGGGGAATATCGGGGTGTTACAATTCATATATATAAATTCAAAATATGTTCAATATTCACATCATGGGTAGGGGATTCAAAGATCCCCCAAAAAACTAGATGACTACTCACTATCCATTACAAAGTAAAGAGGGAAAAGGAGACAATAAACCTAGAAATTTATTGAGGAAGAAAACCCAGCTAAATCCCAAGTTCTTCAATCTTTTTCTTCAAAACTTCAATGGAAATGAGCTCAAAACTAAGGAAATCTAAGTATCTAAGCTATGTATTTGTGTTAAATCTATGTATTTTGCTGTAAATCTATCTATTTGTAATGTAAATCTAAAGGAAATATCAAAACCCTAAAGTTAAGAACAAAGGAAAAACTTAGAAAAACCTAGATCTAAAAATCCTATTTTTAAACCAGACAAAAATTAAAAAAACTCTCTTTTGCCAAACAAGAATCTGTAATTTATAGATTCGAAGGGGTCACGGTGACAATGAAATGACTGTCACCATGAGGCACTAGGGGTCACGGTGGCAACCAAATGGTTTTCACCATGAGATGCTTGAAGAAACGATTCTGTCTGAACGTGCAGGAAAGGGTCACGGTGACAATGAAATTTATTGCCACTGTGAGATACTTGACTTCAGCTTTTGCCTTGGATAGCTCTAGGCCACAGTGACAACAAATTTGGTTGTCACCGTGAGGTACTTGAAGATTCAATTCTGCCATCTTAACTCCTTATGTCATGGTGACAACAAGATAGTTGCCACCGTGAGGTAACTCAGCTTTCAGTTCTATCTTGAAAAATTCTATGTCACGGTGACAACAAAATCAGTTGCCACCGTGAGGTACCTCTTCTTTCCATTCTACCGTGTAAAAACTATATATCACGGTCACAACGAAAGGGTTGCGACCTTGAGGTGCATGTGACCAGAATTTCGCTTTAAGAAAAATATATGTCACGGTCACAACAAAAGGTTTGTGACTGTGAGGTACCTATAAATCCTGCATTCCAAAATAAAACACTATCAAAATGCTATCCAAAGTGTATAAAAACCTAAATCAACTAAATTTGACAAAATTAACTAAAAGTAACAAAAACACAAATAAAAACCCAAAAATCACATGAAAAGAATAACAAAACTAAGTACTAAATTGAAGTTATCAAAATACCCCACACTTAGACTTTGCTCGCCCTCGAGTAAATCAATTATCCACATTCTTGAAAATTCAAACTCTAACTTAGAATAGGGAAACTCAAACTACCAAAATAGCACTTAGCAGAAGAGTCTTAACATAAAAGTCTCAAGTCAGTTTATATCAAGCAATTTCATGTGTGTGTGCTTGGCTAAAAACAATTTTACTACTTTTCAAAACAAAACAACCAGCGCATTCCAGCAATTGAGCAAAGAAAATGAACAACAAATAATTTGTGTATTGGTTTTGCACTCGAAACTCAGGATAACCATAAGCCTCTCCTTTAGCACCGGAACCACATGGGTCATCTCCATTAAACAACTCGAGACAAGAACGGGATCACTAGGACTTACTCCAAGGTTGTAATGCTAGGTTAGGGGATTAGCTAACAAGAAGAGATAAGAATATCGAACAAAGAGTCAGCCACTCCACCTACATTCACCACTACCTAAACTGAACAAAAATTTGTATTGACCCACATTTATCTTACCAATAGTTGCCAAAACTAAACTAACCTTCCCAAAATGACAAACACTAAACCACAAGAAAATAAGTAGACGGAAGGCCCTAATAAATTTCTTCTTTCAAACCCGATCACCTTTGAATGTATAAGCACTTCCCTCTATTTGAGGGTATCCCACACTTGAATTTTTCTATATATGACTAGCTCAAAGATCATATTAATGATCAACATCTTTTTTCATTTTATTTTATTTTATATAAAAATCATGAGCTAGCCTAATTTTTTAAGACATAAATAGTGAGATATCCACAGCTTTTGCTCTCTAACAAAGTTGGACTTAATTAAGAAAAAATCAGAAATATACTAGGCAACACCCCAAAGTTTCACAATTCAGCATTCAACATAATTTTTTTTCTCACACCCAAGCTATTCTAGTAATAAACACCCTTACTCAACCTTCAATGTTATCCCAATCCAATCCTAGAGTGGCCAATTCTTAGAAAGGATAGGCAAAAGCATTTAGGTTGAATGGTAAAATATGAGTGTAACAATAAAAGAATTGCATAGTACGCTATTGGCATACCAAATCAGCTCCATAGGGCGAGTAATGCCAATTATGCATACAGGTAGGTCAACAGTCATTTAAAAGTGGTTACCAAGGAAAAATTACCTAGGTCATGTCCTAATCCTGCTTGAGTTGTTATATTGTTTCGAAGGGTGATGAGAAAGATTCTAACTATCCTAAGATTCCTTCACTCAAATGCTTTCACACACAGGATTTTTTTCCAAGTTTTTCGCAATAGAGCCTAAAGTGTGCAATAGATAAGAAATCACAAGATATATGACTAACTGAGATTAATTTGTCACTAAAACATACAACTACTCTCTTGCTAAAATCAGTTCTCAAGATAATCCATTCACAACTTAAAGTTCAAAACATTCACATCAGGAATAATCAGAGGTAAACTAGACTAAGATAAGGAAGTTCAGGTAACAATAATTCAGCACACATATAACTTAAAAACACAATGTGCATATTAAAATTAAAACACATGAAACTTAAAAACAAAAACAAAATGTGGCAATTTAAACTTGTTCTTCTTCAACAAAACACACAAAACATTGAGTTCTTTAGTTTTACTCCCCTACCTCACACTTAAAATCTTGCTGTCCCCAGCAAGTCAAATAGTAACAACACAAAAATAAATTAAAAACACAGGATAGGGGGGCTCCCTGGCTCAAGTCTCCGGTAGTGGTGGTGGTGAAAAATGCGCATCAAAGCGTGCTGACAATGAGGTGAGGCCCGGTAATACTTGATCAAGCTGGGACTGAAGATCCACTTGAGATGCTGAAATGGTATCCATTCTCTCTACTAATGTATTGTATTTTGAGGTGAAGGAGTCATGTTCTGGAGCTGGAGCATCAGGTTCGTGATCTTGCTCACGAGGTAAACCACCCAAACTACGCTCCACTTTCTATAGGTATTCCTCTCTGCTGGTCAGGCGATACCCATGAGCTTTCATCTCATCATCTGCCACCACCTTCATATTCTTCAATATTTTTCTATCAATTAAGGCAGTGGATGGCAGTGGTCGAGGCCTTCTCAGTGGGTGAGGTACACCATTCGAAATGACTATTACCTAAGCACCAAGGGATATTTTCTTCACCTTCTTGGGGTTCCGCTACAGCTCTTCCAACTTGTGCCATAAATGCGGGGCACCATTAATTCTTAATCCCCTTACCATGCATGCCAAAAAAATGCTTCAGGAAAGTTTACTTACCCCGTAGAATCCACATGGCTCAAAAAGGACATAGAAAAAAATCTGTGGATGATCCGCAGGACATGACCATTCAAGTGGTGCACCTTTGTATTCCCTGATACATAGGTGGTGGCTATCACTGTGTCTCTAATCAATGCCCATGCGCTATCCTTATCATAGCCATCGAAGCAATTCGGCACAAGGGGAGGAAAACCTAGAAGCTCCGAAAATCTCACAAAAGTGATCTCGTACAATGTGCCCTTCAAATAGAATGAGACAACTCTAATATCTGTGGCTAGATTTCTACCGATTCTGCAGCTCACAGTAGCCACAAAATCCCTTGTAAAATCCAGATAAACCTTCTCATTGTGTGCAAATAGCCGCTCCCAACCAATATTGGCGATGAGGTGCTGGACTTCATTTCTAATCCCCAATTTCCCAAGAAAGTCCATGTCTAAGTAGCTTATCGGGATATACTTGCATTTGGTAAAAAGGGCATAGTTTGCCTTCATATTGTTTGGCACCCAATTTGGGACCTTAGAGACATTAACAGGGGGCTAGCTAGATGGCTGGCTGGATGAGCTAGAAACAATCACGGTGCTCTTACGTTGGGCTAATGTATGAAAAAATATCAATGTTCAATAGTACTTCAAGCTCATAAAATAACAATGGCCCTAAATATCAACATTAATTATCAAATTCATTGGAACCAAGCACATTCATTTTCACATGAACAATTGATGACAATAATATTCTGAAGAAAGAACAACAATTCACACGATTAAGAATGTTCATTCAATGGTAATGGACAGGATAATCAAGCACAAGAGCAAATTAAACATGGGTCTCTTTCTTGCTAGAAAATTGCAAACATTTGGGGAGAAAAGTTCATTGAGGCATTTTCACAAACACTTGTTGTGCATATATTCACTTCACTTAATTTGAGTTTATAGGCACTAATGGGACTGCCAAAAATAATAATCATAATGCCCAAATTCATGATAAACTAACCCCACGTTCATCATAGAAGCACGATAATTTTTGCACTCATGAACTTATGAACTAAAATAGAAATCATAGAGTATATGGAAAAGAAAGCTCATATGAAACTGCAATTTTAGCCCAAAAGAAGGAAAAGGGGAAATCTAGGTATGAACTCACGAGAAAGAAGAAGAGCAAATCCAAAGAAGAAAAATAAATGAAGAAAAAGAAAAGAGTTAAAAATTACGTACTTGTTGAAGATTTCTGATTGCTGTAGCCCAAAAAGAGAAATTAAGGACAAAGATAAAGGGAAGAAAGAAACACGCGAACTGGATGTGAAGAGTCCAATGAAATGTAAAACATGGAAGCGTAAAAATTGGGTTTTTAAAACAAGTATCGGGGGGGTCACAGTGACAATGAAATGGTTGCCACCGTGACATACCCAAATTTTCAATTCAGAATCTAACCTCTATTTAGGTCACGGTGACAACGAAATTGGTTGCCACCGTGACATACCACATTTTTAAAATAGAATGTAACCTTTCGCTGGTCACGGTGATAATGAAATTCATTGCCACCGTGACATACCCCAATTCCAAAACAGAATGTAACTCCACCTTTGGTTATGGTGACAACCAATTTCATTGCCACAGTGGCATACCTCCTACCTAAATCCAGAATGTAACTTGTCATTTGGTCAAGGTGACAACGAATCCATTGCCATCGTGACATAACTCAGAACGCAATCCAAAAGCTAAACTCTCCACTAGTCACAGTGACAATAAATTCATTGCTACCGTGACATAATTCAAAACACAATCCAGAATGTAATTCCCAACTAGTCACGATGACAACGAAATTGGTTGCCACCGAGACATACCACAGACTACAATCCAGTATGCAATTTTCTTTTGGTCACAGTGACAACAAATCCGTTGCCACCGTGACCTCCTACGAATTTCCAAAAAAATTTTAGACTCCTCACCATGTTTCAAGCCACATAAAACTTGAAGAACTCTCCAACAAGAACATTCCTAAACTAGGACCATAAATCACAAAAATTGACAAAACCAAACACTATTAACAACCTAAAAAAGATCAATAACACAAAATAATCAAAGTTGAGAAGTAGTTCTGCATTTACCAAGTCCGCAGCTGGACTTTTAAGTACCGTTAAGGGTCCGTGAGGGTGAGAACCACTAAATCACCATCAAATGTCGATTCGAAATAGGGCTTCACGCGATGTCCATTTACCTTGAACTCTTTCTCATCCCTCAGGTGCCTCAATGTCACCACTCCAAATTTATCAGCTCCTACAACTTCAAAGGGCCCTTTCCACCTCGATTTTAATTTCCTGGGAAACAATCTTAATGTACTATCATATACAAGCACCTTCATCCCGGGCACAAATTCCTTCTTAATCAACCTTCGATCATGCCATTTCTTGGTGTTATCTTTATACTTTGTGGCGTGATCGTATGACTAAAATCTAAGCTCCTCTAGCTCATTCAGCTGTAGAAACCTCCACTTTCTGGCACTCACAAGGTCAAAATTCAAGACTTTGGTAGCCCAATACGCCTTATGTTCTAATTCCACTGGAAGGTGACAGGACTTCCCAAACACTAACCTGAAGGGAGACATCCCTATCGGTGTCTTAAACGTTATCTTATATGCCCATAAAGCTTCATCTAGCTTAAGGTACCAGTCTTTCCTAGATGCATTGACCATTTTCTCTAAAATGGCTTTCAATTCTCGGTTGGACACTTCAACTCGACCGTTAGCTTGGGCATGATAAGGGGTAGTAACTTCATGCCTTACTTCAAATTTTTTCAGCAAACCTTTAAATTGGTGGTTAACAAAGTATTTACCACCATCACTAACAATGGCTCTAGGGGCTCCATAATAGGTGAATATATTCTTTCTCAAAAGTTCTGACACAACCTTGGCATCACAAGTCCTAGTGGCTATGGTTTCTACCCATTTTCTCACATAGTCTACTGCCACTAGTATATGCTCAAACCCATAGGATATTGGGAAAGGCCCAATAAAGTTTATCCTCCACAAATCAAACAACTCTACCTTAACCATATTGGTTAAGGGCATTTCATCCCTTCTAGAGATATTGCCTACCCTTTGGCATCTATCACAAGTTTGCACGTATAACTTCACATCCTTAAACATTGTAGGCCAATAAAAACTAGAAGAGAGAATTTTTGATACCGTTCTATTCGGCCCATGGTGTAATAGCCCAAATACCGGGTTAGTCGTAAATAGTATTTTTCTAGAGTGAATAGTATTTTCGGGATGAATAGTACCCAAAAAATTTTTATTTCACCATCAGAAAGAGAATGAAAAATGTAGTATAATGGTGTAATTTTGGTGTAAAAACGAAATCAAATAGGCTTCCGAAATTCAGTCTGAAGTTTCTCTGGTTCGGTTCAATTGAACCAAGGTTGACTGAACTTTGACCGAAATTTTATAAATACTTAGAGTGGATAAAATGGTCTACTGTAAGAGGATAAAAGGCTTAGAATATTTTTTAGAAATTTTTGACAGTATTAGAATTTTATTTTACGACAGTACCGGATTGAACCGAATTAGACCGGTTTAAGTGAACCGGACCCCAAACGGACTCCGATTGAAATTTTGAAGGGATACTAATTTTAATATTATAAGAATTATGGAAGTGGTTTGGAGTGAAAATGAATTCGGGAACATTAAATTTCATCAAAACAGTGGAAAATGACCCGAAAAGTGAAAATCGAACCAAATCGGCTCAACCACTTTGGTTGGACCTGGTTGGGTCCGATTGGACCCATTAAAATAGACTTAAAATTCTGGAAATTCCTTGGATTCCCTTTTATTTCAGCTTCTCTCTTCTTCCTCTCTTGGCCGAACACACTCTCCTCTCTTTCTCACCATTTTTCTTTCAATTTTTCTTCATCTCACCTCAAGATCAAGCCTCTCTAACATAATACAGCCCCTCTAGAATCCATTGGTGGTCTCAAAATTTCGTTTGGAGGTGTAAATCTTGGTGAAATCTAGACTTGAAGTTTAGGTGTAAAATTGAGGTAAGTGATTTAAGTGATTTTAATTTGGTTTTAAGGTTCCTAAGGGTACTCTAGGATGTTAATAAGACGTTTATGAAGTTTGATTTTTGAAAGGAACCTTGGATTTGATTAAATCTTAATTTTTGTGTTTGGACATAATTATGTCCAATAGGTGAAGGAACTTCTAAGCAAGCTAAGGGCAAGGAAAAGGTTAATTGAGAAGTATAATACACGGTTTTGAGGTTTGTGATTGCAAATTCCATTTAATTTCATGGTAAAAGCATGAATTTAAGTTATGTTTGTGAAGAAAGTATGTGATTTATGCATGTTTAATTAAAATTAACATGATATTCATGCTTAGGGATGTTAAAAATGATGGTATGGGTGATTAAATTGAAGAAATAAATTTTGTGTGAAAAGTTCTTTCTTTGGCCGAATGGTATTCATGTGAATTTTATGTGTGTTAAGAATAATTAATAAGGCTAAAAATGTAAATAATTGGTTAAATATGAAAATTGGCCACTTTATATGGGTAAAAATGTAATTTGGCATGAAAAATATAATTAGAGGGTAAAACTGTAAATTGGCATATAAATTAATGATAAAATTGAAATGTTAGTGAAATAAATTAAAATAGTGGCATAATTGTAATATTATTGAAATTAGAATGAACTATAATTGTAATATAATGAAGTTAAAATGAACTAATGGCATAAATGTAATTTGGTGAAGTATAATTGAACTAATGGCACTTTTGTTATTTTGAAAAAGTTTAAGGGTATAAATGAATTATTACCATAAGTTAAGGGTAAAATGGTAATAAGATTATTTATGTGAATTAAATATGTAATTGCCCAATTATGAAGTTGAAAAATAATTACATGTAATATTGCATGCCTAGTTGGAAATTTAATTAAAAATGTTTATTTATGAATATTAATTGATATTATTTATGTGAATATTATTATGCATGAAAAATTAAATTAAGTGGAAATTTATGGAATTGCAATCACCACTGGGCATATTTAATGCTCAGCACGTAGTTTTACTTGACTGCGTGTAGGTACTCCGTAAGAGTTTGGGAGCAGAGCATACCTCACACTTGAAAAGTGGTATTGAAGAGTATTATTTGGAATAATTAAGTATGTTAAGATTTTGGCATGTATGTGTCTTATAATATTACTACTTTTGGGTTTTGGTCTGTAATAAACTATTAAAACTGTCTCTAGTATATTGTGATTGGCATGCCTAATAATTGGTAGAAATTAAGTTAATACCATTGGTAAAATAAAAATATATAATTTCAAGTTAAAGGAAAAAAAAAGACTAAATAAATAGTAATTTAGACGATTTTAGGTCAATCGGCATAGTTAATAATGAATTAAAATAAAAAGTAAATATTAAGTTTGATAATTAATTAATAAATATTAATAGACTTAAGTAAGTTGTCTATTCATACAGTATTATACCTACGGTACTATTTATACATACGATACTATTCACGTATACGGTACTAATATAAAAAAAAAAAAAATTTACCGGTTTTAATTAATGGTCTATTTAATAACCTGAATAGTTTAAGTAGGTTAACCGGATTAAAAGGAACATTTATTTAATCAGATAACAAAGTATTAGAGTGTATGTTAGTTCAGTGTAGTAGTATTCGGTATCCATATCACATACGGGTATAGGGTGCTACACATGGTGTCCACTGGCTTCCCCGCAGAGACATGCTTCGATGATCTCCCCTTTCTCTTCATTCAGAATGTACCTCCTCAACACTTGATCAGCACACAGGCAAAAAAGATAAGAGTCGTCCTAAATGTAGTGCTTTGCATCAGCTTTTAACTTCTTCCTTTGTTGCCATGTGAAATCCTTTGGAATATAGCCACCTGCAAGAAAATTGGCTACATTAGCAAACCAAGGTACAGCAACTTCGCACATAAATAAAGCATAAATATGCTCACTAGGGAACAAATCTAAAATCTCCTCTTTCTCAATGTGATCGTGTTCCAATCTAGACAAGTGATACACCACAAAATTTTCTGCCCCCTTCTTATCTTTAATCTCCAATTTAAACTCTTGCAAAAGGAGCACCTATCTGATCAATCTTGGCTTTGACTCCTTCTTGGCAAAGAGATGTCTCAAGGCTGATAGTCAAACCACACCACAATTTTTACACCTAGCAAATATGGCCTGAACTTCTCAAAAGCAAAGACAATTGCAAGAAGTTCCTTCTCGGTTATGGTGTAGTTAACCTGGGCTCCAGTCAAGGTATGGCTTGCATAATAAATTGCATGAAACACCTTCTCTCGCCTTTGTCCGAGCACTGCTCCTACTGCGAAATCACTCGCATCACAAATTAGCTCAAATGGCAAATTCCAATCCGGAGATATAATCACCGAGGCTGAAATGAGCCTTTGTTTCAATGTTTCAAATGCTAGCATACGATCACTAGTAAAATCGAAAGGCGCATCTTTCATTAGCAAATTGGACAAGGGTTTTGCAATTTTTGAAAAATCTTTGACAAACCTGCGGTAGAACCCCACATGCCCTAAAAAACTCCTAATTCCCTTGACACTTGTTGGGGGTGGGAGTTTCTCTATGACTTCTACCTTGGCTTTATCCACCTCTATTCCCTTCTCTGAAATTTTGTGCCCTAGCACAATGCCTTCCCTCACCACAAAGTGGCATTTCTCTCAATTTAATACTAAATTGGTTTTCTCATACCTCCCTAGCACCAAATCAAGATGCTTTAAATAGCTCTCAAAGTCTCTCCCATAAATGGTGAAATTATCCATAAAGACCTCCATAAATTTCTCTATAAAGTCATGGAATATTGCCATCATGCACCGCTAAAATGTAGCCGGAGCATTACACAATGCAAAAGGCATTCTCCTATAGGCAAATGTGCCATAAGGGTAGCTAAAGGTCATTTTCTCTTGATCTTCAGGGGCTATAGGGATTTGTAAATACCCCGAATACCCATCTAAAAAATAATAAAACCTATTCCCTACTAGCCTCTCTAGCATCTGATTAATAAATGGCAATGGAAAATGATCATTTCTAGTGGCATTGTTCAATCTCCTATAATCTATACAGACTCTCCAACCCATAACTGTACGAGTTGGAATGAGTTCATCTGGCTCATTCTTAACCACTATCATTCCCACCTTTTAGGAACACATTGCACTGGGTTAACCCATCGACTATCTGAGATTGGATAGATTATACCCGAATCGAGGAGTTTGAGTGTAATGGCCCAAATACCGGGTTAGAAGTGTACAGTGGATGTCTACAATGTCTTTAGTGTGATATCAGTGTAGAGTGATGTTATAAGTATGATTATGTGGAATAATATTGAGTGTAAAGTTTGTTAGTGAGATAGAAATTTCAGGGTGATTAACCTTGGGGTAGTCATACAGCCGGCCCGGCATCCGTGGACCAAAAAATTGTAATTTGGTAAAAATAATTTGTGGGTTGTCAGGAGTCTAGTGGTGAAATCTGAAGTGAAAATGGAATTAAATTTGTCTCCGAAAGTCATTCTGAAGTTGGCCTCCTATTCGGTTCAAATTGAATCGGGGTTTGACCGATGTTTGACTGAGCATTTAAAAATAGCTATTGAGCTTTAATGGGTTTATAGTGGGAAGTATAAAGGCATAAGATAATTTCCTGTAAGTTTTGACAAAATTAGAATTGGATTTTACGGTAGAACAAAAAGTTATTGAATCGGACCGGTTTAAGTGAATCGGAGCCCAAATGAACTCCGATTGAGCTAAAAATTTGTAGGGAGACTATTTTTGATATTTCAAGAACGATGGAATTAGTTGGAGGTGAAAATAAGGTGAGGAACATATAGATGCTTTGAAACAGCAGAAATTAACCGAAAAACCTAAATTTTAGTCCAAATCGATCGGACCACTTCGATTGGACTGGTTTGGTTCATTTATGGCCTATATAAGGGAGGGGGAGTCAGGATTTCTCCAGATAAATCTAGCCAAAATCGCCTTCCTTCTTCTTCCTCAAAACCGAATCCATCTTTCCTCACTTGCCTCTATTTTTCTACTTCTTTTCTCCAATTTCTCCATAAATCTTAGCCTGCTAAACAAATTTCAGCCCCTTTAGTACATAGAGATAGTTATTGGAGTCCATTTGGAGCACTAGAAGTGGGATTTTTCTTGTGTATAAGGTTTAGGGCCAAATTTGAGGTTTTCAAGGGAAGATAGTTGTTTCATGGGTTAAAAGCTATGGAAAGGAAGCTTAAGGAGTGGACATCAAGGAAATAAGGTGAGTAGATACAATATTCTGCTTTTTCCATTGATTATGTATGTGTTTTAGATTATTTCTCAGTGTGAACATGAGATTTAGGCATGCTTAATTAAATCTAACTTGATAAGTATGCTTAGTGGACTTAAATAAGTGTATAAATATGCTTAGAATAAATTAAAATATTATGGTATAAAAATAAACATGTAGGCCGAATGAACACTTAAGGAATTCATAATGTATATATGAGTTTTATGGCATATAAATGATCATTATAATGTATATAATATGTGTAGTGTATGATGGAATAGTTAAAAGAATGAAAAGAAAACTTAATGAATTTGTATAAGCTTGGCCGAATGGATTATTAAAGGAAATGATGAGTTAAGTTATGAAATAAGGTATAGAATTGGTAATTATGATGAGTATAATACGAAAATAGTAAGATTGAATCATTAAATGAAATTAAAGTGAAAATAATGAGAAGTTAGTGTGTTGGCCGAATTGAATAATGAAGAATTTAATCATGTATATTGGTAATTATGGCATGTAAAGGATGTTTATAATAAGTATAACATGCAATTGGAATAATTAAGTGGTTAAATAAATTAAAAGTGAACATAATGATGTAATGATTCTTTGGCCAAATTGAGTGTATTAGAATAATAAAGTGTATTTTGATGTTTTATTGCTTATAATGGTATTAAATGATTAATTGATGATAAACGAGTGTGTATACAAAATGATAAGTGATAATGAGGTGTATGCCGAAATGTGTATATTGGCATAATGTGAAATTCAAGTGAAATTATGATGATATTTGCCCTTAGTAATAGTTTGGTAGAAAAATTTAGTCTAGGATATAATTGGTTAGCCATAGGGATTCCACACCGCGGTACGAGTCATGGCGACTCGATATTGATAGGCCAATGACGGTCTATCTCAGTGTACAGTGTTTACAGTTATCAGTGTAGTACAGTGCAGTAATGAATGGTCTCATTGGGATTATTCTATAGTGTAGTGGATCTATGGGGTCCATGTCCCGCGTATTCGGTCAGTAGATTTTCTACCGAGTTTATACTAGAAGCATTATGGTAATTATGTGATAAAATTAACAAAAATAGTAATAAAAGTGAAAATGAGTGAAAATGGGACTAAGTTGGAATAAATAAAAAGTTTAGGGGTAAAATGGTAAATTGACATTATTTAGGTAAAAAGTGGTAAAGTTGGGTAAAAAGTGTAATGATAAGGGTAATATGGTAATTTGGTAAAATATTAAAATATGAGGTTAAAATGGTAATTTAGTGTAAAAGTGATAAATTAGAGACCTAAATGTAATTTGGTAAAATTATAAAGCTAAAAGTGGAATATAAGTGAAAAAAGGGGTAAATTGATAATTAAAATAATTAAGAAGGGTAAAAGTGAAAAATAAGAACAAGTAAGGTTAAAAGTGTACATTAGGAATAATTAAGGGTATTATGGTAATTAAGTGTAAAATGAGAATATAAATGGAATTAATGTAAAAGAAGGGACATAGATGTAATTAAGGAAAAAGTCAAGGATAAAATTTGAAACTAAGGAAAAAGATAAAGGGCAAAAATGTAATTAGTGAATAAATAAGTTTAATTAAAGGACAAAAATGTAATTAGTGAATAATATAATTTAAGGAGTGAATATGTAATTAAATTGATAAATTATGGGTTAAATATGATTAATGATTTAATAGACTATATTAGTAATAAATTAAAAGTGAAATTAAGATTAATTAGTGGCATAATGGAATTATAGTGAATTAGAGTGGTAATATTGTAATTGAAGGTTAGATCAAGGACTAAAGTATAACTTAAGTTAAAATATTATGGTAAGGGCAAAAAGGAAAATTATATGCCAAATAATAAATTGAGGTAATAATGAAATTTATTAGGGGTACCTTTGCAAATATGAGACAATTAAGGATGAAATTGTAAATTAATATAAAGTTTAGGGACCAAATTGTAAAATTTCGATATTGAGGCTACTTAGAGGATCAAAGTGTAATTAATCGATGATATAAATAATAAATGTGTTATTAATAATTAATAAATAAATAATTTAAGAAGCATAGAATATTATTGCATGAATAATTAATAAATGAATAATAGCTATAACTGATTTATACATGTATAGTGATTGTGAATGTGTGTGTATCTTAATAAGGTTAAGATAGCGAAATAATTGGAAATAAGTGGAAGGAAATGAATTTAAATGTAAAGTGAGAAAGAAATGGACTATTAAGTAAAATTGTGGAAACATTGAGTTAGTTACATGATGGTTAATTAGGAAGTGATAATAGAAATAAATAACTTTAATAATGAGTATAATAATAAAAATATTAATAAAGTGAAATAGAAAGGTATATTTGTAATTGTGATAATTATAGAGGAATAACTTGTGAGTTAGTTATGGTATGATTATTAAGGGGCCATAGTGAATTAAATTATAGAGTATGATTATTAAATAAAAATTATAAAAGATTGATGAAATTAATGTTCTATTTTATTAAGTAAAGATATAAAATGAGTTTAATTAAGAATAATGGGAAATAATAAGTGAAGGGTAAAAATGATAGATTGTAGTGTGAATAATAAGAAAATGATAAAATAAAACAAAATGAATTAAGATAATTGTTAAGATCAATGTTTAATTTGTAATATTAAATAATTAACATGGAATTGCTAGAATAAATAATAGGAGTGATGACAATGATAGTAATAATAAAAAAACATGCATTAAGGAATAGACAAGAAAATGGTGATCAAATAATAAGTATCTAAGTAAGTTAGAAATTGAATTGTAGTGTTATCTATTTAAGGATAAAAGGAGTCGTAATTGGGTAAAGCTAAATAACCTAACAAAAGATTTGATATAGTAAACATATTAATGCAAAGAGATAATATAGTGCGAGAGAGCAAAGAAAATGTTAGGAATATAAAGTAAGTCATAATAGCAAACCAGAGTCACTAATATCGGAACAATGACTATTTAATAAGTGATTCAATAAACAATAGAGTATCTGAATTTACACTGTAATTAAATAGGTTAAGAAAAAGGAAGGAGTCCACAAGTGATAATATTGATACAATAAATAAAAGAATCGTTAATAGAATTGATTATTAATGGACAGCCCGAAGGTAATGTAATTAGTATTGAGATTATTAGTGTACACAATGAAGATACTAATATTACAATAAAAAAGATAAAGTAATTAATAATGAATAGTTACAGAAATAAAAACAAGGTAATATCAAGGATTTCTAATGGACTTGATTGTTAAGTGACAGTCCAATCATAGTGTTATAATGTTAAAAGTCTTAATATAATTAATAATGATAATGATAATCGAATTGAAAATGTTAAAGTATAGTTATAGGAACACAAACAGGGGATATAGTGATAATTGACTAAAATTAAGAACGTAATAATAAAATATCGTAAAATTTAATAGTGAAAGTGGTAGCGAAAGTGAAAGTGATAGTGAAAGCGAGAGTAATAGTAATATTGATTACAGCATTAAAAATGATTAGTGTGATTACAGTGATAATGCCAAAGAAAAAGATAGTGAGTGCCGTAGAAGTATGTTTCAAACTGTCTAAAAGACTCAAAAATAAAGATTCACATAATCTAAATAAAGAAAATAATCATGAGTGCATGCATGTAGGATTAGTATGGAAAACTTAGGATATGTATCCACCACTGGGCATTTTTATGCTCAGCACATAGATTGTTACTGTGCGCAGGTTAAAGAAGAGTTTGAGGTGGCCGAAGATGTAGCGACGATCGGACGAGGTAGTCGACAACAAGGATTGACGTTTGGCATGGCATGTATAAGATCGCAGAAAAGAGAGATAAAGGTATATAATATAAGTACGTAGTTGTAGAATAGTGTATTGTTATAGTTTCGTGTATGAATGTTGTGAATGTTATTGGTGGCAAAAAAAATTCCTACAGAATTATCGAGTGCGTTGTAGTGGCTATCAGTTCAGTGCTGTGACATCCGGTATCCATATCATTACGGGTATAAGGGTGTTACATTGAGTACCTCCTTTTTGACTACTTCTTACATTGTTGGGTTGAGCCTCCTTTGGGGTTGAGCTTCCAGTTTGCATTCTTCCTCCATCAGAATTCGGTGAGTGCAGTAGCTTGGGTTGATCCCCTTCAAGTTCGATGTCTCCCATCCAATCTCTTCCTTGTGCTTCTTCAACACTTCAAGAAGCATCTCCTCTTTGAAACCTGACAACATAGAAGAGATGATTATTGGTTTTGTTTTATACTCTAGAAATACGTACTTTAAATGAGGAGGAAGGGGTTAAGTTCAGAATTTGAATCTCCCTCATGTGGAGTAAACCCTTCTTGCTATGATTTCTCCTCTTCACATTCTTTCTCTACAGCTGCTATCACTTCTCCTCCTACTTCATCCAACTCTTCATTCTCCAAAAAATGCATTAGACTCAAATTCAATGGGTCATCTAGCAACACCTTCTCTTGAGTTTCTTCCACACATTCATCCACCTTATCCACATAATAGATCGACTCTTCCAAATAACTATATGGATACTTTTGAGCTTTGTTCATGTCCACTACCAACTCTTCATTGTTGAATCGTAGGGTGACCTTTTGACCATGTACATCAATCAAGGCTTTCACCGTATTCAAAAATGGTCTCCCCACAATGAGTGGCACTTTCCTATCTTCCTCCATCTCCATGACTACAAAGTCCACAGGGAAAATGAATTTTTCCACCTTCACTAGTAGGTACTCTATTATCCCCTTGGGTTTCCTTACCGACCTATCCGCAAGCTGGAGCCTCATTCCCGTCTCCTTAAGATCACCTAGATTGAGTTTCCTGCATATGGAATATGGCATTAAGTTAATGTTGGCCCCTAAGTCACACAAGGCATTTCCAACAAAAGTTTCACCAATCTCACAGGGTAAAGTGAAGCTACCTGGATCCTCCAATTTTTTCGGAATCTTGTTCATGATTATTGTATTAAAATTCTCTATAAGTTGCACAGTCTCATGCCCATCTAATTTCTTTTTATTAGAACAAATTTCTTTCATGAATTTAGCATAATTGTGCATGTGAGCTAAGACTTTAGCAAAAGGTAAATTGATGTGCAATTTCTTAAACATTTCTAGAAATCTAGCTAATTGCTCATTTTTCTTCTCTTTCCTAGCTATAGCAGGGAATTGCAACCTATTTATGTCAAGATCCTCTATAGTGGGGTTCACTAAGCTTTTACCCTTATCAATTACAGGAGCATCCACATTTACCTCTACCCTAGAGTTAGAGTCTCTTACCTTCCGTGTCGGCTCCTCCAAATTCAATGATGGTGAAGATAACTTACCTTTCTCCTCTCCTTGTGTTTCCTCCTTGCCACTTCTCAATGTAATTGCCTTTGCCTCCTTCTCGGGATTTCGGTCCACATTTGAAGGAAACGTTCCCAGTTGTCTATGGTTAACACTCTTATTACACTCTTGGGAGGCCGCACCTCGTGGCCTTTCGATGGCTGCACCCCACGTGCGACCCTCCACTTGCGGGCACTCCCTGCCTTGTCCCTTTCTCTCCTACAAAACACAATTTTGGGACCGTAAAAAAATCAACTTCTTTCACGTTTTAATGTTTTTTTAGAAAAATAAAATTAGAAAAGTTAGTTTGATTTTTTTCCATTCCGGGCGATGAAGAAAATAAAGTGAAATTGGCCTTCATTTCCCGGGAGGGGGGGGGGGGGGGGGGGTTCACTCCATCAAAATCATTTCTGTGAGTTTTTTTTTGTGTTAAAAATTGGTGTTTTACCACTGCAAACTCGACAAGGGGACAGATTGAGATATATTTTTCCAATCTATAAACTCCGAAGGTAAACATTCTTGGACCCATTTTTGTCACTTTATTTCATCTTGTTTGCATTTACTGTTAGTATTATTATTGTTACTATTATTACTCATATTGCTTGCTACTGTTATTAATATCATCTTCATTACCTTTTTTTATTTTTTTGCTATTGTCGTCCTTATTATTATTATTATTATTATTATTATTATTATTATTATTATTATTATTATTGTTGTTGTTGTTGTTGTATGTTAATATTATCCTACCATTATTATTACTATTGTTATTAGTTATTATTGGTATTTGTTTTAATGTGACTATTATTATTATTATAGGTGCTATTATTATTGTGTTATTATTACCATTACTATTATTATTGTCACTTTTAATGTCACCATGCATTTGCATTTGGTGTTACTGTCATTATTATTATTATTATTATTATTATTATTATTATTATTATTATTATTATTATTATTATTATTATTATTATTATTATTGTTAATGTCATATTTATTATTATTATTATTATTATTATTATTATTATTATTATTATTATTATTATTATTATTATTATTATTATTCCGTTGTTGCTACCATTAGTGTTACTATTGTTCTGGTTATTATTCTATCATTGTTGTTATTATTATTATTATGTTTTTTGCATGACTAATTTTTTAATTACTTTTTTACATGAGTCATTCGTATATTAAATTAACATGCCTAATTTAATCCGTTTTATTACATACACGTGTGTTAGCTATGTTTTACATTTTCTCTTATCTCTGTATTTATTTAGTTGATTGTAGAATTATTACTAATATTTTTATTGTTATTTTTTTCTTGTTTGGGGTTTAAACGTGGTGTCACTTGTCTGAGTATCGCCGTGACCGAGCGGAGGGGGTCACAACGCGTAGGAAATTCTGTTTTGGGTGAGACCTTACCTGTCCCCCTTTATATGACTGTGTTTGTTTATCTGTGAATAAAACAGTTTTATTTGCGCACATGTCGGGTAAAAAAATCACAAAAATATTTTTATAACTAAATTGGAATTTTGTTGATAAAATTCGAACCAATGTCCCTCATTTTAGCCAAGGAATGTAAAATGTTATGAATAAAACGAAGAGTTAAGTTTTCTAAAAATGGGATCAGTCATCCTAGTTTTCAATCCAACAATCAGAATAACTCTTCGATCTTTCTTTAAGTGAGTGTGAGGGAACCAATGTTCCTAAAATAAATATCCCGATTGATGTATATCTCTTCTTTGACTTTGTTTGTTTGGTTAGTTTTATGTTTGTATATATCTTGTGGGCCCTTGTAATTAATTATTTTTGGTACAATTTTTAAGCTTTGCTTTTCACTTGGGGATTGTATTCTGTCCCAATTTCAACTTTTTAAATGTTGTGCTTGTGTGTTTATCGCTTTCATTTATCGTTTTATTTACTGCTTTCTTTTACAGTTTTCTTTTATCGTTTTCTTGATGCTAGAAGTGCGCTTTCAATAAATTACATTAATCGCGTGAGAAGAGAGACAGAATTCTATGAATTTAAAAACTCACTTATAATTAACCAAGGCATAAATAAGAGTGAAGTTTCGAACACCTTCTCTGGTTTAAGACTGTAGAGGTTAGACGAAACTTCTCATTTTCTTGTAAATTGGGTGGCGACTCCAAAATACCTCAAAGGTGCCTAAAGGTGTCATGAGGCTAGATGAACTCCCCAATGTTCTATTGGGTACGGATTCCAAAATGTCTTCATCTTTATTCTTTATTATTCTTGTTATTTGTCGATTCTTTTGCTTTTATCTTTCTTTATTTTGAACCTTTTCATCTTGTTTTGTGGTAAAAATCGGTTTTGGCTTTGAAAAACTAGTCTTGCCATCTTTTTTCGAAAACAAGGGTGACCGACGGGTCATCTGTTTCACCGATGCCCATCGGTCACTCCACCCACAGACGGCTCCCTTCGAATGAGCGATGGGCCGTATAGGTCACCTTGACCGACGCCCGTTGGTCATTCAACATATCCCGTCGGTGGGTTCTGTCCCACATTTTTAAATCTTTTTCTTTCCCCCTTTTTGTTCATTCAGATTTTTACGTTATTTATAGTTTTTCGTCTGTATTTTAACATCCTTTTGGCTTGTTTTGTGAGAATATGTTTCTGTTTCTTGCACTGGCTGGAGCCTGAGAGAGTTCTCCTGTATATGGAAAGTTCGCCCGGTTTAGTTCCCTATCTTCCTCTCTTTTATATTTCATGTATTTATTTATTGTTTCTCCTGTATATGACAAAATTGTTGTATTTCTCGCTAATGTAAAAATCGGCCAAACGTTTTATATTTAATAAATTGAATTCTTCATAAAATCAAGGACCCAATGTCCTATTTTTATCCAATAAAATCCTCACAATAGAAATATCCATTTTAATAATGATGCATGCGAGGACCAAAATCCTCAAAATAAGCAATGCCCCAATTTGTGTATGTATCGCATATTTATGAAAGGGAGTTGTATTGCGCTCCTTGTGTTATTGTAATTTATCACTTTCATTATTTATTCATTCATTTACCACTTTCTAAATGTGAATAAATGCGCTTTGATTCAATTGCATCGTGTGGAGAGAGAGCGAATTAATGAAAATTCAAACTTGATCATAAAATAATCAAGGTAGAAATAGATGAGAAGTCCCGAGTTCACTTTTCCTGATGAGAGCATAGTCGCGATTTCTGTCCAAGGATGGCAGTTACACTTCGACGGGGCAGTGAATAACAAGGGGGCTGGAGTTGGAATTATTTTGACACCCCAGAAGATGAGAAACTCCCTCTAGCCAAGAAATTGAGGTACAAAACAACCAACAATGAAGCCGAATATGAAGCATGCATTTTCGGGTTAGAAGCTTTAGTTGCTTTGGGGGCAAAGAACATAGAAGTCTTTGGTGACTCATCCTTAGTGATTAACCAGATCCGAGGTGAGTGGGCTGTAAAAGAAAAGCGGCTAGTACCCTATATTGAATATTTGAAGGAGATATATGGGCAGTTTGAAACCTGCACTTTCCACTTCGTGCCAAGAGATGAGAACCGTCTAGCTAATGCGTTATCAACCCTAGTGTCGATGTGGGATAATCCTGAAGGGGTAGCTATGAAACTAGTGCTGATTTCGAGTTCTGAGAAGCCCAACTTTGAGATCAAGCCAATAATGGAAGTAGAAGTGGAGGATGGAAAACCATGGTACTTTGACATTATGAATTATTTGGAAAAAGCTAGGTTTCCAGAGGAAGCTACCGAGAAAGACCAGAGAATGATCCGGAAGCTATCTACTCAGTTCATATCCTTAGAAGGAGTGTTGTACAAAAGACAGGCAGACGGGATTCAGCTCAGATGCTTAAATGAAAAAGAAGCCCGTAAGGTAATGGAGGAGACCCATGCAGGCGTCCGTGGGGCTCACATGAATGGTTTAACTCTGGCAAAGAAGATCATGAGGCAAGGCTTCTATTGGCTTACGATGGACAATGACTGCTCAAAGTATGTCAAGCAATGCCAGTTATGCCAACAGTATGCAAATTTGAGACATCTGCCAGTATCAGAGCTACACAACCTGACATCGCCTTAGCCTTTCACTGCTTGGGGGATAGATATCATTGGAAAGATTTGCCCTACGGCCTCCAACGGACACAGATACATCATAGTCGCAATTGACTATTTTACCAAATGGGTAGAGGCAGAATCCTTCAAAAAGATTGACACAAGGGATATGGCCAAGTTCATAGAGAGAAATCTGATCTGCAGATATGGCCTCCCTCACCACATAGTGTCTGACAACGGGGTACAGTTCATGGGGGAAACCAGGAAGCTCCTTGAGAAATATTGTATCAAGCACCATAGATCCTCTCCCTACCGACCACAAGCTAACGGGGCAGTGGAGGCCGCCAATAAAAATTTGAAGAGGATCCTATCCAAGATGGTCCAAACTTACAAAGACTGGGTAGAGAAGCTACCCTTCGCACTGTGGGGATACAGGACATCGGTGAGGACATCTACGGGTGCTACGCCATATTCTCTGGTATACGGGATGGAGGCAGTATTGCCAGTTGAGATAGAGCTCCGATCGTTGAGGGTGATTATGGAAGCCCAAATTCCGGAGGCTGAATGGGCACGACAGAGGCTACAGCACTTAAACTTAATGGATGAGAGTAGGCTGAAGGCTTATTATCACAATCAGATCTACCAGAAGAGGTTGGCCAGGACATTCGGGAAGAAGGTGAGAAAGCATCCGCTGAAGGAAGGGGACTTAGTATTCAAGCAGATGAGACCAGGTATACTAGATATCAGAGGAAAATTAAGACCAACATGGGAGGGGCCATATATCCTTAAAAAGCTGTTGTCCAAAGGAGCTGCAATCTTGTCGGATAGCGATGGAAATGAATTCAAAGAACCTATCAATGTCGATGGACTCAAAAGGTTCCATGGCTAAAGACCAAAAATAAAAAGAAGAGAATAAAATGCCCTGCAGGTTGAAAACCCAAAAAAGGCGGTCGTGCTAAAATTGGGCGCCTCGACAGGGTGAAAACCGAAAAAAGGCATCCTGTGCAAAAATAAGAGGCACGAGAGAAAATGTCCAATCGTGAAAACCCGAAAGGGCCGATTGGTAACAGGAGTTGATGCTGTTAAAATTTGGTTTCATGTATTAATAGGGCGTACACGGTCGAGTTAATGTCAAAACTGATCATGTATGCTGAAATTACATGGAAATGTACACAATTTCTTGAAATAGAACAAATATTATTCTTTTCATTTTCGTCATTTTCTAGTTCTGCATTAAAAAGAAATGTAACACCAAAAGAAATACATATGTAAGCTAAGCTAGGTCCTGCCGCTGCTCTCGCCAACCAGATGCTTGAGCCCTCGTGTCCTATTATTAGATGCTGGACTAAGGACCCATTTCTTGTATTCGCGGGTTGAAGCCACAAAATGATCGCCGAACCTCGGAATAACAGTCTTCACTAGTAGTTTGCTCCACAGCTCATGATACCTAGAGGCGAAGGTAGCCGAAAGAGCTCCTCCCCGAAAAGATAAGGGAACCCTCACCACATCCTGGGTCATCCCAAGCTAACGTGCACAATCGAGAAATAATGCAAAAAGTGGCTTGACGGAGCCCGCAGAGGAGAACACACCCCGATGACCCATCAATGACCACATGAGACAGTGGGAGCCAGGCAGACGTGAAACTGATATCATCATCTGACAGTTCGCCAAATCTGGTAATGCCTTCACCAGCAGTGGCACAATCATACAGCCGTCGACGCGGAAGGAAATGGCTCGGCGAGTACTGTGGAATGACCTGAGGAGGTGGCTCAGACAGCATCCTCAGTTTCTCTTGCAGCCAGATCTTAAATAAAAAAAAAAAAAGGCCGCTGGAGTAAGTAGGGTTTATTTCAGGCAAAAGTAAGGCAAAGGGTTGTGTGAAAATCCGAAAGTACGCACCTCCCGCTAAGAAAAGCTAGTGTGAAAATCCACGAGGGACGCACTACCTTTAAAATAATGACGTACCTGGAGCAATAAGGGGTTACCGGTGAAAGTAGTGGTGGATCCAAAGTGCACAGAGTCCAAGCCCAGGATGGTTTCAGCTAGAATAAGTGGGAAGGGTGATGATCCCCGATAGAAGTCGTTCAGAACACCGAACAGGCGAGGGTCACCTGTCAAACTCCCTGGAACAACAGTGAGAAAGTTCGTCATGCAAAACAGGAATATGATGCTTACCCGATAAGTGGGGACGTCAGTGAACCGATCTAGAGCCTCGATCAGTGGTTCCAAAGTAAAGGAAGAGCCCGGAGAGACCAGCCGAACGGCCTCAGAAGGGCGTATGCGGAGAGCCATAGCTATATCCCGAGTCTAGAGTAGACCGCAACGGGGGACGCAGGGCAGAATGTTAGGGGGGTACCAAGCTCCAAGAATGGCAGCTAACTCCTCAGGCAAGGGGCACAACTCCTGATAAGTGAACCGAAAGATGTGAAACTGGGGGTTCCAGAAGTGAGTCGCCGCCAGAAAAAGGTTCTGGTCAACTTTGACTAGACGCAGATATTTTAGCCCAGACAGAGAAGAGAGGGCACCTTTTTCCCAAGTGTGCTTGTCATCTAGGATGCGGTGCATTCTTTGGAGAAGAGGGGAAGACATTTTGAGAAGAATGAGGGGCTCAAGATGTTGGGAAAACGAAGAGACGCAAAAAAGAAAAATTTTCAGAGGAATTTATAAGGAAGCGCCACCGACGGTCTACCCGTCGCTCACAGAAGACGGCCTGCCCATCGATAAAAATCCACCTGGTAGATGCATACGTCAGCATAGCATTAATCACGAGCATTAAATTCGCATTAATTGGGGAAAGACAGACGGGCAGCCCGTCGATCGCTCCTAGCGGCGCCCAGCCCGTTGATCACGAAACTCTATTTAAGGGCGAGTGACAGACGGACCGGTGGCTGCTGTCATTTTCACTTTCCCTCTCAAAACAGTTTTTTTGCCTTTTTTCTGCATTTTCAAGTATTTGTTTCCTCTTTCTTGTAATTTCTTTATCTTTTCGCGTTCTCCACTCACCGGACGCTCGGACACTCATTTTTCTTCAGTTTTTCTACACTTTCCGCGACTGCAAATAAGTAAAATAACTACTTTACTTTTTAATTTAATTTATTTCTTCTTTATTTCTTCTTCTTTTAGCCTTAAAAATGGTTAGGATGCTTTAGATGCCTTAAATATCTAGGGAGAATGCTGCCCGTTTTTTTTAGTGCAATTAATATGAGCCTTGCATGATCACATAGAAATAGGACTTTTCTATACCTTTGTCGCCTTAAAAATAGGCTTTCTAGCGCATATATTGTGTTGTTGGGGCCTGAGGCCGTTCTTTTGTGCAGGATTGGGGGCACACCCTTGCCGGGGTGCGGCCCATTTTTTTGTATATATTGTGTTGTTGGGGCCTGGGGCCTGTTTTGATGCCTTTTTTATGCAGGAGGTTGGGCACACCCTTGCCGGGGTGCTGCCCAAATTTTCATTTTTTTTATTATTCTAAAATTTATTATTTTGGTATAATGCATGTCTTGGGGTCAAAAAAGCCCATTTTTATTCGCTTTCAAAATATCTTTTTCTACGCCAAAGTGGGGCACACCCTTGTCGGGGTGCTGCCCATTTTTATTAATCTTTAATTATTTCTATGCCAATTGCATGTTTTTCTGCTTTTGATATGTGCGAAGCACGCTGGGCAACATCCCTTGATAGGATGTTTGCCCATTTTTTTTTATCTGTTTTGTTTCACCTCGTGCTCGGGCCGCTATTGCCCGGGTGAGGCCCCAATGGGCTTTCACCTCGAAAACGAGCCTATTAATGCCCGTTTCGTCAAATTTTTGTTATCTAACGTTTCTTTTGTAGGATGCCTCCTAGACACAGAGCACCACAGGCCCAGCCCGAGGTCGAGGTTCCGGGTTGGATGGACGGCGAGTCAGCCCAGAGATACAGGGCGCTGGCTCAGGTGGAGATCCGGGCTAGCCGCTTTGTATCTCGGCCGTTCCAAGAGGCCCTAGGAATGGCCCCGGAGGTCGACGTGCTTATCCAGGGCGCCGGATGGACAGAGTTCCTTGAGCCTGCTTTCTAGACATTCCCTGAGGCTACCCGACAGGTACTAGCCACCCTGCATTACGGCGATTTTCAGAGATCAGATACAGAGCCGGGGTGGTACAGTTCTGGTTCGACGGCCAGCATTTCAGCATCACCAGGCAGAGGTTCGCGGAGGCCATGGGGCTTCCCAGAGAGGAGGGGGTCGAGATCCCACGGCGAGTGGTGAGACGCGCCCACTGGGCGGCCATTGCCTTACCAGGAGTGCTGTATGACCACAATACAGCGAAGAGCACCGTACTGGTGTCTCAGGCACTCCGGTACCTGCACAGAGTGCTATCCAGCTCGTACCTCAATCGAGCTGGTAATCCAGGGTCACTTAACGCGGCCAAGATCTGGAGCCTCTGGGCCATGGTGGTAGGCCAGCGCCTCAACGTTAGCCATGAGATCTTGGCTAACCTGATCAGAATTAGCAGAGGACTGACGCCCGTGGTGATAGTAGGGGGAGTCATCACTCATTTGCTTTTGGGGTTAGGAGTCACCTCGGATAGGTTGAGAGCACCCCTGGACGAGGGGATACATGTGGATGCCTCCGCAGCAGTACAGATGGGGATGATTTCACAGCTGTCAGGGCAAGAAGAGGCTTTTAGGTTGCTATCTAACCACGAGACCAGGCGGGTCTTCTCCCTTCCACCCTTGGGTCTAGACCCAGAGAAGCCAGAGCAGCAGCCTCCTCAGCCAGAGCCAGAGCAGCAGCCTCCTTAGCCGCAGACTCAGCCGCAGCCGCAGCCCGAGCAGGAGCCGCCCCGGACTCCATTGGATTTCGACATGGAGTTCACCATGGACGAGCTGTTTGGTTCTTCACCGGCATCTAGGGTACCGACTCCTGCTCCGTCACCGAGCACCAGGGTATAGAGGTCTACCTTCAGGCCCCCCGAGAGGTATCACCCATACTTCCGGATCGACCCGGGGGCATCTTCCTCCACGGCCCCACCGCCAGAGCCAGCACAGCCTGATTTCTCCCAGCTCCTCACTTCTATGTTCGCGGCCTTCGAGCGACGACTAGATGAGAGAGACAGAGCTCTACAGGAGAGGTTAGACCGTCAGCAGGCTACTATTTAGGAGCAGTCCCAGATGATAGAGCGGTTGACTCAGGAGCAGGCCGATTTTATTGAGCATACAGTGCGAGAGCAGGCTCAAATCGTAGAGACCTTCAGAGACAAGCAGGCCAGGCTGATAAAGTAGATTACCCAGGGCCGGAGGTAGCTCAGACAGCAGCTCACTCATGATCTGAGGACGTCCCAGGACCAGGCGTCTCAGAGAGTTGATATGACTTTATAGATGATTGATGAGTCGCTCGACTCCCTGAGATCCCGGGTCCAGGCGATAGAGGGGATCCTTCCTCCCTTGTCCCAGACCATGAGGGAGTTTAGGGAGTAGACGGAGCAGCGCCTAGATCAGATGAGGAGGATTGCCAGCGAGCAGACTACTCAGATGAGCCAGGCATTCAAGAAGTTAGGAGGCACAGTCTCAGAGACTTTGGAGTTCATGAGGACGTGCACCCAGCCCTTCTTGGATGGCTATGCTCAGATCAGGTTTAGACAGACCCATGATGCCGGGGCAGGATCTTCCACGGCTTAGCCTCCACCTCCGACACAGTTAGCTCCACCTCCACCTCAGCCAGGGACGGTGTATATCTCAGACGATGAGGATCCTGACGAGGAGCCCTCCGACTATGCGCCCCTCTGATGTTCAGGGAGTCATTTTTTGTATTTTTATACATTTTCACTTTATATATACATTGTACAAAAGTGAATATTTCTAGTGTAAAACTTTTATTTTCAGTTTTGTACATTCATTCAGTTATTTATGGTTCATTCATATAAGTATATGTTTTCACATTTACTCATATTCCAAAATAATGACGACATAACAAACGAAAGGGAAAATAATAACAAAAGATAACCAAGATTTGAAAAATGACAACTTAATAAAAAAAGAGAATATAAATGAAGCATGACATGGTAAATAGAACAAAACCACATCATTCATAGACATGTTAAAAAGATAATAACTCAAACATGAAT
Source organism: Excoecaria cochinchinensis (assembly GCA_947683425.1). Lineage (NCBI taxonomy): Eukaryota > Viridiplantae > Streptophyta > Magnoliopsida > Malpighiales > Euphorbiaceae > Excoecaria > Excoecaria cochinchinensis. Next base: position 2,311,583 of record CANTUQ010000017.1, on the reverse strand, counting down.
TAACAAAACCTTTTATCACACAGGTATAGAAAAACATTGATCCGGACACAAGCATCGATCAAAAGTCTGAGCATGAGCGCCTAAGATTCATGTCTTCTTAGCGAGGGAACTTCACAAATTGAAGTTGCAGTTAGAGAACACTGCTCTTCACACCAAGATTGCAGCCAGAGAGTGCTACATCTCACAGTTCATGCGGTAGCCAGAGAGTGCTACGCACCTTGCAGATCGGATGGGGGTTAGCAAGGGAACTTCACCAAACCGGGATTGTAGCCAGAGAGTGCTGCATCTCACAGTTCACGCGATAGTCAGAGAGTACTACGCACCTTGCAGATCGGATGGGGGTTAGCAAGGGAACTTCACCAAACCGGGATTATAGCCAGAGAGTGCTATATCTCACAGTTCACGCGATAGTCAGAGAGTACTACGCACCTTGCAGATCGGATGGGGGTTAGCAAGGGAACTTCATCAAACCGAGATTGTAGTCAGAGAGTGCTACATCTCACAGTTCACGCGGCAGCCAGAGAGTGCTACGCACCTTGTAGATCGGATGAGGGTTAGCAAGGGAACTTCACCAATCAGAGTTGAAGTTAGAGAACACTGCTCTTCACACCGAGATTGCAGCCAGAGAGTGCTACATCTCATAGTTCACGCGGCAGCCAAAAAGTGCTACGCACCTTGCAGATCGGATGGGGGTTGGCAAGGGAACTTCACCTTGAGATTGTGGTCAGAAAGTACCGCATCTCACCAATCGAAGTTGCAGTTAGAGAACACTGCTCTTCACCTCGAGGTCGTAGCTAGAGAATGTTGTGTCTCACCAAATGCCTTATAGGTCGAGACAACACCGGTAGGGACGTTTCCACCCGTTGAGCAGACTGAGACGAAGTCCACCTGACGAGGGACACGGAAGGTAAGAATCGCTACAGGTACGCTTTTCTTCCTTTTTTTGTTGTTCCTTGCTCTGAATTTTGGATCATCTAAGCACTCGTGCGCTAGTTTTTCCCAAAATTGGGGGCAACTATAAGCACCCTGCCCCGAGGCGGTCTGGATCAGAGGTTACCCAATGAGGAACCGATGTCCGAGTCCGTACAAACGGTTGAGATTCGGAGGTTTTGGTCCCCTGCTTCACGAGAGATGTGCTCTTTCAGTCTTCGTAGGAAAGAGGGAGAAAATAGGGATTTTTGGGGTCAAAAAGATGTATTTTTCTCCACCGGCGGTCTGCCCGTCTGTCAATGGCAAGACCGTCGCTTCGGGTCACAGACGACTTATGGGACTTTCCGACGCCCATCGGAGAGACTGATCTTCTGGGGCACGCAACCTTTCTGACGCCCATCGGTGAGAATTGTAGGCCCGTCGGTTCAATACTTGTGTCAGTAGGATTAAATCGACGCCCGTCGGTCACCCCTCGCCTATAAAAGCTTTCATTTCCCACCTAGAAAAGGGTTGGAAAATTTTCTAAAGGGGAGACTCTGTCAAAATTTACACCCGTTTTCTCTCTCTTCAAACAAACACAAATTTTAAGAGATCTTTGATAGTCTAAGAATCAAATCATTGAAAAGGAGCTAAATCCAATTAGTTTTCCTAAAGTTTTTGATTCCAAAACTTAGTTTTTGAAGGATCAAGAAGGAAACAATCTATTTTCCTCATTCTTGACCCTTCATTTTATTTCTCTTGGAGCGTGCGGGACTCTGATCGACACTAAAAATCTAACCAAGATATTATCTGAGGGTAAATATTCCGGACCTCTTCTCCGTATTACTTCATCTTTATTCTTTATTATTCTTGTTATTTGTCAATTCTTTTGCTTTTATCTTTCTTTATTTTGAACCTTTTCATCTTGTTTTGTGGTAAAAATCGGTTTTGGCTTTGAAAAACTAGTCTTGCCATCTTTTTTCGAAAACAGGGGTGACCGACGGGTCATCTATTTCACCGACGCCCGTCAGTCACTCCACCCACAGACGGCTCCCTTCGAATGAGCAACGGGCCATATAGGTCACCTTGATCGATGCCCGCCGGTCATTCAACATAGCCCGTCGGTGGGTTCTGTCCCACATTTTCAAATCTTTTTCTTTCCCCCTTTTTTATTCATTCAGATTTTTACGTTATTTATAGTTTTTCGTCTGTATTTTAACATCCTTTTGGCTTGTTTTGTGAGAATATGTTTCTGTTTCTTGGACTGGCTGGAGCCTGAGAGAGTTCTCCCGTATATGGAAAGTTCACCTGGTTTAGTTCCCTATTTTCCTCTCTTTTATATTTCATGTATTTATTCATTGTTTCTCCTGTATATAACAAAATTGTTGTATTTCTCGCTAATGTAAAAATCGGCCAAACGTTTTATATTTAATAAACTGAATTCTTCATAACATCAAGGGCCCAATGTCCTATTTTTATCCAATAAAATCCTCACAATAGAAATATCCATTTTAATAATGATGCATGCGAGGACCAAAGTTCTCAAAATAAGCAATGCCCCGATTTGTTTATGTATCGCATATTTATAAAAGGGAGTTATATTCCGCTCCTTGTGTTATTGTAATTTATCGCTTTCATTATTTATTCATTCATTTACCGCTTTCCAAATGTGAATAAATGCGCTTTGATTCAGTTGCATCGTGTGGAGAGAGAGCGAATTAATGAAAATTCAAACTTGATCATAAAATAATCAAGGTAGAAATAGATGAGAAGTCCCGAACCCAGCTCTGGTCTTTGGGCTCAAAGAGGCGAGAGGTCTATCCGATCACTCATTGTAACTATGACCTCCAAGACACCTCTTGTGTCAAGAGACTTTGACGTTAATCCTAGGATCCTTAGGGCGAGAGGTTTACCCTCCAAGACCCCTTTGGTTGGCCCAAAATGGATACTAAACGCAGTCTTAGGCTCTCCGAGGCGAGAGAAACTTTCCCAATGTTCTATTGGGTGGCGACTCCATGAAACCTCCTTGTTGCCCAAAATAGGCGCACTTGTAAATATTTTTACAAGTTGCCAACGGACCCACAAATGCCTCGATCGCCCTCAAGCGGGCGGTCGCACGGGCGGCCGCAGAGTCCGGCGTGCGTCACACCCTTACCTATACGTAGGAAGCTTCATCCTTGGAGGAGGATGAAGGGTCCCGATAGATGAGGGTTGTCACTCAAAACCTCAAGCACAACATACAATAATAAATCGTACACTTAAAGTGGTAGAATAAAATTTCACAAACACAAGATCAAAGCTGAAAACAAAAGATAAAATAGTATTAATGTACGAAATAGGCTTTACATGTCATATTACAAAAGTGTCATAGCACGAAAGATCGCTTACATCAATAGTTTTCATTACAAAATCACTAAACTATTACATATACAAAAAGGAGTACAATCCAGAATTACAAAATCTCTCTCCTAGTGGTGTTGGCCCTTCTGAAACGAATCACCCTGCTCACGGACTCCCACATCTTCCACACCTGCACGGATGAAACACTCGTGCTAAGCGAATACGCTTAGTGGGGAAAAACACGGTGAAAAATGACCACTCACAGTGGACGTTGATACAAATCATATCTATATGGCACATATTTAAATCAATACTTAAACAATTCATCATACTGAAGATAATAATATCTATTACCAACCAATCAAGCATACATTGCCAAATCAAAACTCATAATCACATAAGAAGAGAAAACCTACTTATTCACAATATAGTGGATAGCGAGTAACTCATAATCATCCGAAACGCATAGATACCCGAGGGTATCGAAATCATTCTTTCTTTTTATTTCAAAACATTTTCACATGGAATCTTAAACAAGATTCAAGTTAAATGGGGATCACGAGGATCCAATTCAGGGACCTGATCAGGGTCCAAAATGCATACGTATGGCTGCAGCAAACTGAACTCTATAGGCATGCCTATCATGCACTTAATTCGACTTTCGCAGGTTAAGCATAGATCAACTAATTTGCATTCATATAACTCTTAAAATTGTCTATTTATAACTATAAAAGCATAACAAGACTGGAAATTAAACATAAGAAGCATAAAAAAGAAAACTCACTTTTTGAAGCCAGGAGGTGTCGCGCTTGTGATATTGGCGAAGACCTGCCTCAAGTCACGATCGCGATAGTCCTCGCGCTTGCACGGGGACAGAAACACACCTCACTATCGTGCTCACGACAGTCATCATGCTCGTGATAGTGAGTGGCCAGCAGCTTCTGTCGCGCTCGCACACAGGCGCGTGCTTGCGACAGGAGACTATCCAAAGCTCGTGCGACCGTTGAGCGCTCTGTCGCACTCGCAACAGAGAGCTCTCGCCGAGGCCGCTCAGCAGCGCACATACAGCTCGTGCGAAGGCTGAAATCTCCGAGCTCTATCGTGACAGTGTCGTGCTCACGATAGGGTCGGGGTTTCCAGCCCTTACGCGAAAACTTGCAGAATTCCATTTTCAAAATTCGCCCAAACCTTCAATTGGCTTCAAAACACAACCCCACACAAATAGATCATTTACAACGCCTTAAACGACCTAAAACTCAACTTATAAACTAATTATCATCATCAAATCATCCAATTTACAAGATCAAATTCCAGAATTAAACAAATCAGCAATTTTTCATAGAATTTCATACAAACTCGTGCCAAAACCCAATTCCTCACCAATCACACATCTCAATCCACAATAATCAATACCCATAACAATTACACACAAATATCCATAAATCACCCCATAGATCTCACCCATAACCACAAAACATAAAAATCACACAAAATATATCAAAATCACAAACATTCCCAAACCTCAAATACTTGAACTCTAATCACGGGCTCCGCTTCCACTTGCGATTTCCTTGCCTTTGGGCTCTCTAGGAGGGATCTCTGAACAAAAACATCCATCACAACAGGCTTTAAACTCCAACCCCACAAATACCCAAATTAACTCAATTAGAAGGAATACGAAAGTGAAGAAGAACAAAAAGCTCTTACTTACCTAAATCAACTTAAAATCACCCAAAACTCAACAAAATTGCAGGTAGAGGGGAAGGATTACAAGGAAGTAAAGAAGAAAAGAAGAGGAAGAGAAAGAACGGGGAAGAAGAAGGAATGGGAAAAAGGGAAGAACAAAAAGCTAATTCTCTCCCCTCTCTCCACACAAATAAACTCCCCCACTTGCTACATGGAAGCCCCCTATTGGAAGACTACCCCAAGATACACCCAAAACCTATCCTCATACTTACACTCAAGCCAAACCTCACTTACATACACCCTAACCTTCTACACACTCTCACACCCAAGCAAACCCCATAATAACATAACACTAAATTTAAATCATGCATATATGTATAAAAATAAAACATGCCGCAATTTAACACACACACAATCACACATATATATAAGGCTCAAACTACCAGGGCAAAAATGGGGCGTTATAATACTCCCCCACTTAACAATATTTCATCCTCGAAATTCTCACCTGATCCAAATAACTGAGGATGCTGAGCTTTCATGACTGCTTCCGGTTCCCAAGTTGCCTCCTCAATTCCATGATGTTTCTAGAGTACCTTAACCAACGGGATCTATTTATTGCGGAGTTGTCTGATCTCCCTAGCCAAAATTTCCTTCAGTTCTACATCAAATGAGAGATCTGGCTGAACCCGAATATCTTGCACTTACAACACATGAGATGGATCGGATCGGTAGCAACGTAGCGTAGACACGTGAAAAACATCATGTAACTTAGCCAACTCCACTGGCAACGCTAACCGACATGCTACTGGGCCAACCTTATCCAGAATCTCATACGGTCCAATAAACCGAGGACTTAATTTCCCTTTCTTACCAAACCGAAGAACCTTCTGCCAAGGTGACACTTTCAAGAATACTTTATCACCAATCTCATAACGAATGTCCCTTCGCTTCAAGTCAGCATAAAATCGTTGCCTATCTTTAGCTACTTTCAAATTCCATTGCACCACTTGTATCTTTTCTTCCGTGTCTCTAATCAATTTCGGACCCACAACTGATCTTTTTGATAACTTTGTCCAACACACTGGGGTTCTACATTTTTGTCCATAGAGAGCTTCATAAGGAGCCATCCCGATACTCGCTTGATGACCATTATTGTATGCAAACTCCATTAAAGACACATATCTATCCCAACTACCGGAGAACTCCAAAGCACAACCCCGAAGCATGTCTTCCAGAATCTGAATAACTCTTTCCGAATGACCATCCGTCTGAGGGTGAAATGCAGTGCTAAAGTTTAACCGAGTACCCAAAGCCAACTGTAACTCCTTCCAAAACTTGGAGGTAAACCTCGGATCCCGATCAAACACAATACAGACTGGAACTCCATAAAGCCTCACTATCCCATCGACATAAATCTCAGCCAGCTTGTCTATAGAATAATCTATCCGAACTGGCAAAAAGTGTGCTGATTTTGTCAATCGGTCGACTATCACCAAAACCGAATCATGCTTGCATTGCAAAGGTAACCCGACTACAAAGTTCATCATAACATCGTCCCATTTCCATAAAGGAATGGGAGGGATGCAACAATCCCGTTGGGACTTGATGTTCAGCTTTTACCTATTGGCACACTAGACATTTCGAAATAAAATCTACTATATCCCTCTTCATACTTGGCCACCAATAAAATTATTTCAGGTCTCTGTACATCTTATTTCCTCCTGGATGCATCATGAAAACCGACGAATGAGCTTCTTGCAGAAGCCTCTTTTTCACTTCCTCCACATTAGGCACACACAACCGAATCCCAAATCTGAGCACTCCCTCACTGTCTACAAAAAATTCGGTCTGCTTACCATCTCTAATCATGCAAGAAGCACGCTGTAACACCGGATCACTCAACTATGCATCCACTATCACTTGCTTCAAGCTCGGTATAGCCTTTAACTGAGCTATTAGCGCTCATTCTGAATCAAACCTCCACCTTCCCCTACTCAAAAACAAAGTTGATACTGATTTCCTACTCAGGGCATCTACTACTACGTTAGCCTTGCCTGGTTGATAATTAATGATACAATCGTAATCTTTGAATAACTCTAGCCATCTTCGCTGCCTTAAGTTCAATTCCTTCTGGGAGAGCAAATACTTCAGACTCTTCTGATCTGTAAAGATCCTGCAAGTCTCTACATATAAATAATGCCGCCACACCTTAAGAGCAAACACTACCGCTGTTAGTTCCAAGTCATGCGTCGGATAGTGTTGCTCATGAGGTTTCAGCTGCCTGGAAGCATAGGCGATCACTTTACCATCTTGCATCAAAACACAACCCAGTCCTATACCCAAAGCATCACTGTACATAGTATACTCTTTACCCAAAACAGGTTGAGTAAGTATAGGAGCCTTAGTCAACATATCTTTCAACTGCTCAAAACTAGCTTGGCACCTATCAGACCATAAGAACTTGACCTCTTTTCTGAGAAGCCAAGTCAGAGGCGAAGCTATCACTGAAAAGCCCTTCACAAACCGTCTATAATACCCAGCCAATCCTAGAAAACTCCTCACTTCTGGTACAGACTTCGGTGGCAAACAGTTCACAATAGCTTCAATCTTGGATGGATCTACTCGGATACCTTCTGTCGAAACCACATGTCCAAGGAATGTCACCTCTTTTAACCAAAACTCACACTTACTAAGCTTGGCGTACAACTGATGGTCTCACAAACACTTGCAATACAAATCTCAGGTGTTCTTCATGTTCTTTTTTATCCTTGGAATATACCAAGATGTCGTCGATGAACACCATAACAAAATGATCCAAATACTGAATAAACACCCATTTCATCAAATCCATAAAAGCTGCGGGCACGTTAGTTAGACCAAATGGCATCACCAAAAATTCATAGTGACCATAATGCGTCCGGAAAGCCATCTTTGCCACATTCGCATCCTTGACTCTCAACTGATAATAACCCAATCTCAAGTCTATCTTCGAAAACACTCCAGCCCCTCGAAGCTGATCAAAAAGATCCTCAATCCGTGGCAACGGATACTTATTCTTCACCGTAACCTTGTTGATTTGCACATTCTCAGAGTGCCATCCTTTTTCTTGACAAACAGAACCTGACCACCCCACGGTGACACACTCGATCGAATAAAACCTTTATCCAAGAGCTCTTGCAACTGACTTTTCAACTCTTTCAATTCCATCGGAGCCATCCTATACGGAACCATAGAAATCAGAGCTGCACCCGGTACAATATCCACAGAGAATTCTACTTCTCTCTCTGCTAGCAAACCCGGTAATTCCTTTGGAAACACATCCACAAAATCTCTTACAATCGGAATATCTTGTATCTTTACTTGTCCTCTTCGGGAATTCAAAATCAAGGCCAAATACGCTTCACATCCCTTCCTCATAAACCGTTTTGCTTTCATGGCCAAAATCACATTATGCAGCGAGTTACTTCCTATACCTCTTACAACTACCGGCATTTGATCCTTACCCTTAAGCACTACTATTTTCCTCTAACAATCTACTATAGCTCTGTGCTTGGATAGCCAATCCATGCCCAAAATAAGGTCAAACTCATGAAATGGTAGCCTAATCAACTCAACTGGAAATTCCTTACCTTGCACCATCAATGGACAATTCCGACATAGCCGATTTACTCTTACACTCTGCCCTAACGGACTAGTGACATAAATATCATAATCCAATTTATCCTCATTAGACAATTCATCATTCAACTTTTCAGAACACAGATAAGAATGTGTAAAACCCGGATCTATCAATGCATGCATCTCAATACTGAAAAGTAAGAACTTACCAGCTATAACTTCCGGAGCATCCTGGTCGTCACGAGCTCTCATCGCATATGCTCTTGCAGCCGCCTGCACTGGACGATCAACTATCTCAGAAGACTCTCTTTCCCGAGGCCGTCCACCATGACCCCATCCTCTACCTCTAGGACGACTGCCTTGAGGAACGTTTAACCCAGCTCGACTTGCTTCCTGCTGGCCTTGGGTATTCTCATAGAAATTCGGGAAATTGGCAAGAAAATGGTCGGTGCTACCACATCTAAAACATCCCCCAGTCAACCACCGACACTCACCCCAATGTCGCTTGTTACAATGAGAACATTGGGGCACACCATCACCTCGACCACCCGAAGCTCCTCTACCTGCACTGGACCCTCTGAAAGAATCCTGCCTCCTCCCTCTAGTAGTCGGACTAGGATGCGAATCACCAAAGGGGTTCCCTTGAGATTCCCATGACCTCTTTTCTGAAGAAGAACCTCCTCTAGATGCCTTCTTCCTCTGAGCCTTCTCTCTTAGCACATTCTCAGATCGCTCTGCTCTTAAAGCTGCCTGCACAATCTGATAATAACTGACATCTGGTGCTGACATCAACGAAACCAACATCACCTTCAGAGACTCATTCAAACCCGCCTCAAACTGTTGACATCTAAATTCCTCAATGAGAACTCCTGGCGGTGTATACTTGCTGAGTCGATTGAACTCCTTCTCATAATCCGCTATCGACAACACTCTCTGATGGAGACTCAAAAACTACGCCCATCTAGCCTCCCTAAACGCCTTAGTCACATACTTGTTTCGAAACTCCCTTTCAAAGAACTCCCACGTCACAGGCTCGGGAAGCTGCGGATGTCTAAGCACCAAGGTCCACCAATCAAAAGCTGAGCCCTACAACAAAGATATCACACACTCCACCTCACTCTCCGGAGGACAACGAATCTCCCTTAGCACCCGTCTAACTTTCTCAATCCACATTTCAGCTTTATCTGATTCATCCAAACCAGTTCCAAAGAAATCATCCACTCCATACTTTCGCATATTCTCTATCGGAGCTCTAGGGGCAGTAAGTCTTTCCAAAACCCTGGCCATATCCTGGGATATCTTGAGCATAGCCTCAAAAGGGACCATAGGGGCCTCAAGTTGCACCCTAGGTGGCTGAACCGGACCCGAAACAAATGGATCTTGCTCTTGGGGATTCGCACTCTCGGCTGACCCATCAAGTGATCCATGAGCAGACTCCATCAAACTACAAAACATACACAATGACCCGCATCAGGCCAACACAACGCTAGACATACACTCTACCTTACTCTAGTCCAGAAACGTCTAAACCTATTGCTCTAATACCACAAAATGTAACACCCCTTACCTATACGTAGCAAGCTTCATCCTTGGAGGAGGATGAAGGGTCTCGATAGATGAGGTTGTCACGCAAAACCTCAAGCACAACATACAAAAATAAATCATACACTCAAAGCAGTAGAATAAAATTTCACAAACACAAGACCAAAGCTGAAAAAAAAAGATAAAATAGTATTAATGTACGAAATAGGCTTTACATGTCATATTACAAAAGTGTCATAGCACGAAAGATCGCTTACATCAATAGTTTTCATTTCAAAATCACTAAACTATTACATATACAAAAAGGAGTACAATCCAGAATTACAAAATCTCTCTCCTAGTGGTGTTGGCCCTTCTGAAACGGATCACCCTGCTCACGGACTCCCACATCTTCCACACCTACACAGATGAAACACCAGTGCTAAGCGAATACGCTTAGTGAAGAAAAACACAGTGAAAAATGACCACTCACAGTGGACGTTGATACAAATCACATCCACATGGCACATACTTAAATCAATATTTAAACAATTCATCATTCTGAAGATAATAATATCTATTACCAACCAATCAATCATACATTGCCAAATCAAAACTCATAATCACATAAGAGAGAAAACCTGCTTATTCACAATATAGTGGATAGTGAGTAACTCATAATCATCCGAAATGCATAGATACCCGAGGGTATCAAAATCATTCTTTCTTTTTATTTCAAAACATTTTCGCATGGAATCTTAAACAAGATTCAAGTTAAATGGGGATCACGAGGATCCAATTCAAGGACCTGATCAGGGTCCAAAACGCATACGCATGGCTGCAGCACATTGAACTCTATAGGCATGCATATCATCCACTTAATTCGACTTTCGCAGGTTAAGCATAGATCAACTAATTTGCATTCATATAACTATTAAAATTGTCTATTTATAACTATAAAAGCGTAACAAGACTGGAAATTAAACATAAGAAGCATAAAAAAGAAAACTCACTTTTTGAAGCAAGGAGGTGTCGCGCTCGCGACAGAGGCAAAGACCTGCCTCAAGTCGCAATTGCGACAGTCCTCGTGCTTGCGCTGCGACAGAAACACACCTCACTGTCGCGCTCGCGATAGTGAGCGGCCAACAGCTTCTATCACGCTCGCGCGCAGGCGTGCACTCGCGACAGGAGACTGTCCAAAGCTCGTGCGGCGGCTGAGCGCTCTGTCGTGCTCGCGACAGAGAGCTCTCACCGAGGCCGGTCGCAGGGCGCATACAGCTCGCGCGAAGGCTGCAATTACCGAGCTCTGTCGCGATAGTGTCGCGCTCGCAACAGGGTCGGGATTTCCAACCCTTACGTGAAAACCTGCAGAATTCCATTTTCAAAATTCACCCAAACCTTCAATTGGCTTCAAAACACAACCCCACACAAATAGATCATTTACAACACCTTAAACCACCTAAAACTCAACTTATAAACTAATTATCATCATCAAATCATTCAATTTACAATATCAAATTCCATAATTAAACAAATCATCAATTTTTCATAGAATTTTATACAAACTCATGCCAAAACCCAATTCGTCACCAATCACACATCTCAATCCACAATAATCAATACCCATAGCAATTACACATAAATATCCATAAATCACCCCATCGATCTCACCCATAACCACAAAACATAAAAATCACACAAAACATATCAAAATCACAAACATTCCCAAACCTCAAATACTTGAACTCTAATCATGGGCTCCGCTTCCACTTGCGATTTCCTTGCCTTTGGGCTTTCTAGGAGGGATCTCTGAACAAAAACATCCATCACAACAAGCTTTAAACTCCAACCCCACAAATACCCAAATTAACTCAATAAGAAGGAATAGGAAAGTGAGGAAGAACAAAAAGCTCTTACTTACCTAAATCAACGTAAAATCACCCAAAACTCACCAAAATTGCAGGTAGAGGGGAAGGATTACAAGGAAGTAAAGAAGAAAAGAAGTGGAAGAGAAAGAACGGGGAAGAAGAAGGAACGGGAAAAGGGGAAGAACAAAAAGCTAATTCTCTCTCCTCTCTCCACACAAATAAACTCTCCCACTTGCCACATGGCAGCCCCCCATTGGAAGACTACCCCAAGATACACCCAAAACCTATCCTCATACTTACACTCAAGCCAAACCTCACTTACATACACCCTAACCTTCTACACACTCTCACACCCAAGCAAACCCCATAATAACATAACACTAAATTTAAATCATGCATATATGTATAAAAATAACACATGCCACAATTTAACACACACCTAATCACACATATAAATAAGGCTCAAACGGCCAGGGCGAAAACGGGGCGTTACATATATATTATATCAAATATGTTATATGCGTGCCACATTAATTAGTTTACACTATCATTATTTTTCTTATATTAAACAGTACTATAATTTACAATATTATATAAATAATTACTAGTATTATCATTTATTGCTAACATTAACGTTGTCATAAATATTTACCTTAGCATAAATATTAATACTAATATTATTCTTATTATGTAGACCATTAATTTCCTCATTCACCCTTTATCACAAATTTAGTACTTATTTTACCTATAAATTATATTTAATCCTTTAATTTACATTTCTATTATTCTTCTACAATTTAGTCTCTAGCCTTTTACTAAAGTTACAGTGTTACTATTTATTCAATTAATTATTGTATATTTGTTTATTCCATTCTTTTAATTCTTTCATTAGCACTAATATAGTCAATTTACATTTTAAATCCTTCAATTATATTAACATTCCAATATTTATCCTTTTATTATTAGCTTATCATTTTTCATTTTCAATTCGATTTTGTAATTCTATCATTTAGTCTAAAACTATTGATTTGTGATTTTATATACAACTTAAATTATTCTTTTATCAACTTCTACATGTTTTATTAATATTGCCACTACTATTATTATTTTTATTCTTATATTTTAAGTCATTAATTTCTCCACCTTCAATTGTTTATTCAATTAACATTCACAATACTAGATAATTATATTTTAACCCTTTAAATTACATTACTATTATCAATTTACCATTTAATCTTTAACGTTCCACTAAATTACCATATTACCCTTTTTCCTTACCACTTATTTATAATAATGCCTTTAAACAACTTTATTATTACATTTATTTCATTGTTTAGCATGTAAATTACCAATTAGTATTTACAATATTAATCTAATACTAATTTACACTTAAGGCCTCTTAATTTTATCTAAATTATAGTTTTACCCTTTATTTCCAATATATTTACAAATATGCTACTAAAGTTATTTCTTACTTACTTTTCATATTTATTTCATTACTTACCAAGTAAAATTTCCGTTTAATCCCTACATGTCATTTTTATGTCAAATTAGCCTTTTTTGTCCTTAATTCATTACTATTTTTCTTAGTTTAACATTTAGTCACATATAACTTCATATTTCCTCTTTTAAATTCAATCTTTTACATAATTACTATTTTACCCTTCTCACTTTAATATCCTTACATTTTAGTCTTTCTTCACTCTATTTTCCTTTACTAGCTCATTTATTAATTTTAATTCATTTTCTATTATTAACATACAATTTACAGTTTAATCCTTACACACTACTTTTATACCCATTTACGTTTAAGCCCTTATACCATTATCAATTTACTTACTTTACCAATTCATTTCCTAATTTTCTTTTTAACTTTATTACTTATTAAATTTACACTTTTACTATTTAATCCCCCAATCTTATTAATTTCTTACAATATTATCCCTTATTACTCTATTTCTCATTTTAATTTTCATTTATTTACTTTAATTCATTTCTCTATCATTTTAAAATCCATTTTTACAATTTTGGCCCTAGTATCAATCCGGTAGAAATTTTCGAATCGGATACACAGGACGTGGACCCCACAGATCCACTACATTTTAGAGTGACCTTGAAGGACCACCCATACATTTCATTTTATTTTGCATTTGACATTTGAACATTCCAACATTTAGTAGACCATCATTAAACTTAAGCGAGTCGCCATGACTTGTACCGCAGTGTGGAATCCCTATGGCTAGCCAACTATGTTCTAAACTAGTTTAACTACCAGACCACTACTAAAGGCAATTAAATCATTCATTCAATTCAATTCCATTATAATAATAACTTAAAATAAATTACACTATTAATTTACATATCATTTTAATCCACCAACATTTCTCATTAACATGAAATTTATTCTTTTTTCCACTAATGCATCTTCATTAACATGAAATTTATCCATGCCATATTTTCATTAAAATACCACATAAATCATAATTTTAATTATTAACATAATACTTTATTATACTTTAAAATATTCATTTTTGTTCAATTAATTTCAAATAAATTAACATACACTCATTTTTCATTATATGTTCATTTTATTTCAAAATATTTAACAATTTTCTATTTTACACTATAATAACACTAAGATTAGAATTCGGCCTATACTTATACTTTATATTCTATTTTTTTGTTTCACTCAATTATCATTCATTTAACTATATTACACCTAAATTAACATGTAAATACACTTAGTTTACATTAAATCATCAAGTTTACTTAGGTTATTTCTAAGAAACAATTTGACCCAATTAGTCTTTCTTTTCTTATTTTTATTTTTCATGTATTCTTCACTTATTTACTTATATTTCATTTCATTTAGCCTAAGTGTACACTTTAATTTCATTATATCATAACATATATTCAATTTAATTTAGATAACCTATTCGACCAACATTATATCTCCCCTCTAAATATTGTTTTTCATTTCGTTAATTATTAATTTAGCCATATCGCATAAAATTTATTATACATATGCCATTAATTCATCTAAAACATCATGTATACCCTAATATACTCAAAGTATTCAATTCAACCTACATAGTACTTTTAATATACAATTTATTTTTCTGCATTTTAATTATTCTAAATCTTATATTTAACATCCCAAAACATGTCTATGAAATTTATTTCAATTAAACATGCATAAATCACATACATGCCATATAAACATAAGCTAAAAACATACAAAATTAATGGAAATGATGGGATATTGTATCCATTAACCTTAGATTGATTTTCTCCACACTTCCATCTTCCTTTCCTTAACTTTACTCCATAAAACATCACCATCTCCTTTAAAATCCTTAAGTGGCCGAATTCTTACATCAAAGAAACACCCATTATTTCACTTCATTTATTCACTACAACTACATAAACATCCTCTACATACCCTAAAATACCTATTTGAACCATTAAATTAAATTATAGACCTCAAAATCTCTTACCTCAATTTTGACACATAATCTTGAACACTTGATTTCTTCCACTTAAACCACCATAAATAGAGTTTAGAGGCTACTACCATGTTGTAGAGAAGCTGAAATATGGTAGAGCACCTTAAATTTAGGGAAAAATTTGGAGAGAAGGTGAAGAAATTTTGATGGAGAGGGAGAAGGCAAGTTGGCCATGGAAAGGGGGAGGGAGAGCTGCTGGATTTTGGCAGATTTCTCTAGAGAAATCTGGGATTTGAGGGCTTATATAGGGCCTGGTTTGGGCTGGGCTTGGCCCAACTAAGTGGCCCATCTAATTAAAAGCCCATTTTCTAATCCAAAATTATTTTCATCACTTCCCAAGTTCAATTCCTCCCCAAATCAATTTCATAATTCATAAAATATATTTATTAAACTCCACATAAAATTGTAGCCCAATCAGAGATCGTTTTCCGATCCGATAAATTCCTACCAGTCCGATAATTCAGTTTTTGTCTCACCGTAAAATTTATTTTTCATTACCATTTGATTCTTCATAATATTTCAAGCAAATCCATACTTTCATATAATTTTTCTGATCTCTCTGGCACCAATTAGAGCTCGGTCAACCTTGGTCAAATCGGTCAACTGCGGTCAACTTGTCCGACCGGTTCAGTTCACTTTTCATCCTTAACTTACATTTTGCTCTTAATAACTCATTTGAATTTGATTTCATCTCAATTAAGGCTAATTTCTGGTTCAATTCAATTAAACCGGTCCGATTCACTAATTTTTCAGTGCAACCATAAAATTTACTTTTTATCACCAAATTGTTCTACACGTCATTCTGAGTCCATCCATGCCTTCAGATAACTTTTCAGAGGTCATGTACTATCTTAAAAGTCCGGTCAAACCTAAAGTCAACTCTATTACTATTTGAATCGAGCCTGAACTTTTTCTTATTTTTGACTTTTGGAGACGTATTTGACCTCAATTTTATTCC
This sequence comes from Excoecaria cochinchinensis, assembly GCA_947683425.1. Taxonomy (NCBI): domain Eukaryota; kingdom Viridiplantae; phylum Streptophyta; class Magnoliopsida; order Malpighiales; family Euphorbiaceae; genus Excoecaria; species Excoecaria cochinchinensis. The sequence continues at coordinate 2,295,174 of CANTUQ010000017.1, read as the reverse complement.
AAATTATACCACCAGACTCCTTGTAACTTGTACTTTCTAATGATCTAATAAAATATTTTTTGACACTGGGTGACACTATTCACCCCGGTGTCACTATTCATGGCTCGAAAGTCACTATTCACGAAAGTAGATATTTTGAGCCATTACATATGGGACATTGAAGTTGCAAGCTGGCCCAATTGCGTTTCTAGGTTTCTCATGGAAGCGTCTTGATTTCTGTTCCATTGCTTTTGTGATTTCCACCTCGTCTCTTAACTAACCATAAATTGTTACTAACTATTCATAAATTGCTGTTGACTATTCATGAAACTAGCTAGCATGTTTTCAAGATTAGGCTTCTTCTCTTGCACAGGTGGTATTGGTTGATATCCCGGTGGGTGATATGCTTGTGGTTGGGAATGGTTTGAACTTTTCCCTTGGTGGTGATGTGGTGGATATAGGGTTTGGTAATGAGTGGTTGCTTGAGGTTAGTAAGATTGGTTGTGATTGTGATGAACATTTTGGTTGAAAAGGGCTCTTGCTTGTGGTTGAGACGATGAGGCATGCTGGTTTCCATCCTTCTAAGCAAAATTCGGGTGATTACTCCAACCCGAATTGTATGTATTATCGTAGGGGTCATTTCTTCGATAATCCCCTACAGCATTCACATCTCTCATAGCTCTACCCTCTTGAATATATGGCCCGCCTTCATACAATTCACTCTCTTGAGCAACTGAAGCCACATTCTGTACCTTCAACCAGCTTAACTCTTTCTTCACCAACTCTAACTGTGCCTTCAGCAGTGCCACTTCATCTATGTTATGCATCCCTTGTCTTCTCGGAACTGATCTAGGAGTAGTCCATTGAGAGTCATTTGCCACCATCTCATCCAACAAACAGAAAGCTTCTTCTAGCAACCTATTCAAGAAAGAGGCTCCCAATGATGCGTCCAATAATGACCACTGTTGCCCCAGTATTGCCCCCATTACCACTGCTGCTTCCCTTGTTCTTACTAAGGCTAGGTTTGCAGATTTAGCCATTTTATCCAGATGCTCAGCCTCAGCTTCGATGGCTATGCCTTTCAGGGACTCCCAGTCCTTCAGCCCCTTCATCTTTAACCCATCCTTCAAATATGGGCTGGCATTCCTAATACACAGCCTGATCTGGTCTTGAGTATCCGGCTTCTTCTTCATCTCCATTACCCGGTTCCTCTATCGGGTTAGGTACTCATGCAATGACTCGTCTGGCTTTTGTTGCAGTAGCTCTAGATCTTTCAGAATGACCTCCATTCTTGTACTACAGTCATATTGCTAGAGGAACTCCTCCGTTAATAGGTCCCAGTCTTCCTTTATTCTTCGTTCTAGCCCATGATACCAGTCCACCGTAGGACCTATCAAACTCAAACAGAAGTATTAAATCTTCTGCCTCTTTATCAGCGTCGTCCCCTTCATCACCAAGGAGTATTGCTTAATATGTGCGGTGGGGTCCGATGTGCCATCAAACTTCGAAACATCAGGCATTTTGAAATTCAGAGGGATTAGATCCTCCCCATCCAGCTCCTTGTCCTCGGGGTTCATCCCTCGACCCCTTGTCAACATCTTCGCTATTGCCTCAAACTTTTTTTCCATCTTTTTCCAGATGGCCTCTTCTGTCTGGGGTGCTTTCCCTTTCTCTGACACTGGCTCTTCATATTCATCCTCTTCTAGGTCATCTTCCAACCTCTGGGCTGGCCTTATCCTATGGACCCCTGATGTTGTTGCTCTCAAGTCTGTAGGTGGTGGGCGAATTTCCTCTTGCCTGTCTTCTCTATCCTCCTCTTATTCATTTTGTCTCATGGGAGGAGGAGGTGGGTTCTGCGGCGCAGCTGGCTGACCTAATGTAGCTATCATGGCCGTCATCCGGTTCTTAAATTCTTCAAGCCTTCGGCCCACTTCTTCTGCTATCATAACCCTAGTAACATCTGTCCCTCTTGGTGAGTTGGACATTTCTGAATCTATGGAGAACTGGGATGATGTAGCGTGACTGCTTTCTAAAACTGAGTCAGAGAACTCTACCCTTTCTGGCAGCCCAAAGAATGGGTTCCTACGCAGTCGCCCTTGGGGACCTCTTGACCACCTAGGCCAATTTATGATGGCTGCAAAACACACCCGTTAGGATGATACATGAATGACGTATAAGATGCATGATCGTGCTTATGCAACATCCACAAATCATATTCAAGCACATAGGTCCTTCCAACCTTGTTACTCCTGCACACGAGGTCATAGTCTCTTTCCTAGGTGGGATTGGCCCATGGGTCAATAGGGAACCCGATGGACACATATGGTGCACGGTAAAAACCCGGCAGTATAACCTCTCTTAACTAATGCACAGGCGCATGGATTGTGATCATTGTGTATTTAGGTAGTCCGAATAAGTTGACATGGACCTATCGGGGCATGAAAGCCTTTGATTAGGTGACCAATCAAATTATTTAGGGTTATCCAATACAAAATTATCCATATAGCAAGCAAGATATTATGGTTCATACCACCTAGGGGAAGTATCTATTTCCATTACATGAGCTTTGGCCAAGGTGTTGTTACTTTAGGGCTACCCAAGCATGGTCCCTGCCAATGGGTCTAGTTCATCACGAGCGTAATGACCAATCGGGTCTCCATTTAATATACCATGATGGTACGAGGCTTGGGCTGGTGATTATCCTTAACACTTTCCTACATTGAGTGAACATATGGTTGTGCTTCGGGATCGCACCAGGGTTGAAAGAGGGACCAAACTAGCATAGATCTAAGGCTCTAATGAGATACAATGCAGTTTCGAAAAGGGATGAAATTTTTAAATTAAAACTCAATTGTAAATTTTAACCAAGGCACTTTTGAAGCGAAGTCTCGAGTATTGTCCACAGTGGAGTCGCCACTGTGACGCGCGCCGAACCCCGGGGATGCCCCGAACCGCCCGCCTTTAGGGCAATCGGGAGAGGTTCATAAAACTTGTAAAAAATACAAGTGCGTCTATGTTGGGCAACAAGGAGATTTCTTGGAGTCGCCACCCAATAGAACATTGGAAAATTTCGTCTAACCTCAGTGAGCCTAAGACGGCGCATATATATCCATTTTGGCCAGACCAGAAATATCTTGGAGGATTCATCCCAATGGAATATTGGAATGATCTTATAAACCTGTGGAGCTTAGGATTATTCGAGCTGGGCCTTTTGGTGGGCAACAAGAGATATTTTGGAGGCCCCATCCCAATGAAACATTGAGATGGTCCTCTAACCTCGTTGAGCCTAAAATCAGAGTGGATTCGGGACTTCCCATTTATTCATACCTTGGTTAAATTTATAATTGAGTTTTGAATTTAGCATTTTATCCCATTTCTCACTCAATTTAATGCATTAAATTAAAGCGCAAATCATCCATTCAGGGAAAGCGGTAAATAGATAAAGCATAATTAAAGTAAAGTGCATGAAAATAAATTACAATAAAACTAGGGGCGGAATACAACCCCCATTGTAAATAAAATACAAATCATACATAAAATGGGCTATTTGTTAAAGGTGAGGACATTGGTCCTCGCATGCATATTTATTATAAAAAATTTTGATGTGACAATTTTTATTTTGGATGGAGAAAATTGGGACATTGGTCCCATTTTTATTAGGAAAGATTCCAAGTTAATTAATAAAATTATTTTCGTGATTTTCTTTCTAGCGTGCCTAAAATAAACAATTTTATAAGAAAATTACATGGCAAAATAAATGCAAAAGAAAAAATAAACGAAATATTAAAAATAAAGCAAATAAATATTTATCCCAAACGAGCCTTCTGGATTTCCTCGTGTACTCGCAAAAATGCCCAAGTGAAGAAAATAAGTTTTGACAAAAAAATAAAATACAAATGAAATAATGTTAGTAATTAAAATAATAAGATCAATTAAACATATAAAATAATGAATAACAAATTAAGATAAAATAAGATGACATGAAAGATGATAAATGAATTAACATGTTAACAAATCAAAATAAATAAAAATATGCATTAAATGATAAAAGAATTAAATGATTTGATTAAAATAAATAAAACATGTTAATGAATTAATAAATAAAAATATGAACATGATAATGATAATAATGAACAATAACAATTGATAACCGGACTCCTCGAGCAATAGTCCGGTGTGTGCGCTTAACCGGACACGAGTCATATGTCAAACTTATGTGATAAGTGTTCGACAGCCGGGCACCCAGACAATTGGTATAATAGTTGCTCGGTTCTGTCAACAGTTCGGTAATGGATTATGGAAAGTCATCATCAACGAATATTTCCCAGATATTGTGCAGATCCTGATCTTACAATGATGGAAAGTGCCGAGAATCACTCAACAAATCTTCACAAATTGGGAATCAAGCATCAATCAAGAGATTAAGGTGATTTTTTCCTATTCGAGATATTATTTCCTATTTCGCATAGCTCTATATAAAGGAAACCATCAGGTACATTGATCTCTCTCTGATTTTCTCAATACAAGATCTTTACTTTGTCAATTCACTGACTTGATCGTCGGAGTCTCCCTTGTCGGAATACCCGACGGTTTTGTTATATTCTCAGGTGATTCAGGCGAGGGATTACTTCAAGAAATCCAACTGTTATCATTTGGTGCGGTGAGCGTGGAACACTCCACAGATTTCAGTCAGCAATGGACCTCTTTCCCGATTTGCCTGTTTCTGCTGCTCCAGCATCTAGCCAGCCCAGCGATGTGACCCAACCTTCAGCTAACCTTCTTGGCCAGCTCATCCAAAGCCTACAACCAGCTTAGCTAGAGCAAATCTCCCCACTCCCAGCACGACAATTGTTTCCCCCCACACAGATTAAAACACCAACAACACCACAAGCACACGCAACTATCCCAGCAATCCCGGGTTTAACCCCCTGTGACGTGCGCCGGATCCCGAGCGCCGCCCTTTCGGACCGCCTGCATGTGGGCGATCGGGGCATTTGCGGGTCCGTTGACATCTTGCGATAAATCGCAAGTGCGTCTATGTTGGGCAACAAGGAGGTATCATGGAGTCGCCACCCAATAGAACATTAGGAAAGTTTCTCTCGCCTCGGAGAGCCTAAGACTTGCGCATTTTATCTATATTGGGCCATGAGGCCTAGGATTAGCGCTAAAGCCTCGTGACCCAAGAAGTATTTTGGAGGATAACCTCTAACCTCTCGAGCCCAAAGACCAGAGCTGGGTCCGGGATTTCTCATCTATTTCTACCTCGATTAATTTATGATCAAATTTTAATTATCATTAATTCGCTCTCTCTCCACACGATGCAATTTTAATCTAAAAGCGCATTTATACATGTTAGGAAAACCATAAATTAGCAAGTAAAGCAATGAATTACAATAATACAAGGAGCGGAATACAACTCCCTTTTAAAAGTGCAAACATGCATAAAACCGAGGAATTTATTAATCATGAGGACTTTGGTCCCCGCATGCACAATTAAAGAAAATATTCTGGATGTGATGATCTTATTTGGGATGAAAACTGGGACATTGGTCCCGCTTTATTATGAAAGATCCAAGTTAATTTAGTAAAAATATTTTGGTGATTTTTATTTTGGTGCGCATAAGAAAACATTTTATTTAATGAATATATACAAGGCAATGTAAATAAAATGGGAATTAAAAATGTATAAAGAAAATACCAAACCCCGCAACTCCTCCTTCAACGTGCATGGATGCTCAATTGAAAGTAAAAACAATGATGTGCAACCAAAAATAAAACAAAAGAAATTCATGTTAGTGATTAAGCCAACAAAATAATATGACATAAAAAGATACTATGTACCATGAAAATATAATATGCATAAAATAATCATGATGTAATTTAACATACATAGAAAAGTTAAGATGCAATTTAACATGCATAGAATAATTAAGATGCAATTTAACATGCATAAGATGAGAAAGTATCATGGCACATGCAACTTATTAATATTAGTAATTAACGTGCATGAGAATAACACAACTTAACATGCATGACTAGCATAACATAATGATTATAACACTCATACATGCAAAAGAAAGCATAATAATAAACATGATATAGCATTAAGAAATTAAAGGTATTTACAATCTAAAACATGCATAATTACATGAACAAAGAATAATTTGGCATGAAAAAAAAAGATAATAGAATTTAAAAAGCTTATTTGTTATATGAATAATTGAAGATAAAAAAATAAGAAGAAGAATATGGAGACTAAGAGAATTTACATGTTTGATATGTTAATTGGAAGCCAAAATAAATTAAATTAACAAGAGAATTAATGAGTAAAGCCAAGAATAATTACCCTCAAATTCAGTTTTGAAGAATTGAAGATAGAAGTGTTGAATTCCTTGTCTTCTCTTGTGAAAATCCTTAGAAAATAGCTTGAAAACTTGAAGAAAAGCTCTTGGAAACAAGTGTGTAAGATGGATTTTTTTCTCTCAACTCAAAGCTCCAAAATTCAGTTTTTTTCTAACAAAATGTTCTTAGTTCGTCCTCCCCTTGTTTCTGAATTTTTTCTAGTGTTTTAATCATCAAAAACTACCAAAAAACCACCCAAAACCGTCCAAAAATCGTTAAAAAATAAGTGGGGGTCGAAAATGGGCGAAATGGGGCGAATATGGGCGACTGCGCGCGAGAAACGCGCGCAGTGCGCGCTGCACGCAAAGCACAGCCGTGCTTTCAAAGAAAGCACAGCTGTGCTTTTGCGCGCACACTGCGCGCAGTGCAGCGCAAAGCACAGCCGTGCTTCCGAAAAGCACAGCCGTGCTTTTCAGGTAAATTTTTTTTTTTTTTTTTAAATTTTAAATTTTAAATTTTTATATAAAATACCCTCAACCTAAAACACACTTTTTCTTCTCCAAAATAATTTTAAAAATATTTTTAAAATATTTTTAAAATACACTTTTGGCTCATCGAAAAGACAAGGAAAAATCACTTCCGAACTCCAATCTTTTTGCCTATAAGCCGGTATAGCTAAATTTCATCATCGGGTAATCCTGATCAAGGCTACTCGGGACCCGATGTCTACAGTTGCCCCCAATTTTGGGGAGGCTAGTGCATGGGTGCCTAGGTGAGCCAAAATTCAGGAAAAGGAAAGAAACGCGTAACTGAAGCGGCGATCTTCCTGCTTGATGGAGTTATGATGATAGTTGCTGCTGTCTTTTGGTTGTAGCTGGTAATACCGTAGGTGCGCTAACCTCTTGTGGGTGGCGCCGCTATCGTGCTAAACATTGTGAGTTGGTAATGCCGTGGTCGTGCTAACCTCTTGTGGGTAGTGCCGCCATCGTGCTAACCGCTGTGAATTGGTAGTGCCGTGGTCGTGCTAACCTCTTGTGGGTAGTGCCGCCATCGTGCTAACCGCTGTGAATTGGTAGTGCCGTGGTCGTGCTAACCTCTTGTGGGTAGTGCCGCCATCGTGCTAACCGCTGTGAATTGGTAGTGCCGTGGTCGTGCTAACCTCTTGTGGGTAGTGCCGCCATCGTGCTAACCGCTGTGAATTGGTAGTGCCGTGGTCGTGCTAACCTCTTGTGGGTAGTGCCGCCATCGTGCTAACCGCTGTGAATTGGTAGTGCCGTGGTCGTGCTAACCTCTTGTGGGTAGTGCTGCCATCGTGCTAACCGCTGTGGGTTTATTTTTTTATTTTTTATTATTTTTTTTTTTTTTGCTCCTTTAGATGTTTGGACTAGTGTCATCACTTGGCTTTTGTGGGTGTTTCCCACCGATTTCTCCTGCAAGATTGTATGCATAGGAATATACAAGAAATCATGTGTGTATGTTATGGAATGCAAATGCTTGCAAAAATGTATAGATCGCGCCCTAGGTGATGCATGGTTTGCTGAACTTATAGCTTGTCTGCTGTACCATGCCCCCTGAATCCTGAGGATCGTCGACAAGCTTTTTGAAAGAGACGTCCGGTGTATATCCCTTGCCCCCTGGTCAATGATCATTTACTTGGGATTCTATTTCATGTTCTGTGTTGTGTGTTGTCTGACTGACGGAAGATCATCTTGAAATAATGCCGCCTTATCGCTCCAGGCATTGAATGTCATTGTTTTAAAGGTAGTGCGTCCCTTGTGGATTTTCGCACTAGCTTTTCTTTGCGGGAAATGCGTCCCTTATGGGATTTTCACACAACCCTTTGCCTAACTTTTGCCTGGAATGGACCCAACCCAATCCAGCGGCTTTTGTTTATTTTATTTTTTTTGTAGGGCAGACTGCCTGTTTCCAGGTTTTCACCCTGTCCTTTGGCCTAACTTTTGCTTAGAGAGCCAGTTACGGTTTTCATCTCTAACGGCCTTTTTTTTTTTTTTTTTTTTTTTTTTAGAGAAGGTTATCACCAAAGCTTCTGTTAAGAGCAAATAGGACATATCTGATGAGCGATAATCATTAGATGAAAAATTGATATAACTCTTTTTGAGACAGAACTGAAAGATCAATGAAAATATATTCTATTATTCCTTGCAAAATTGTGTACATTTCTATATGATTTCATCATGCATGATCTTTCATTTGACAAGAATTCAAAAGCATGTGACTACACCTAATCTCGGAGTGGGTTTTGTCAGCATCAAACTCCTGTTATCAATCGGCCCTCTCGGGTTTTCTCGATTGAATATTTTCTCTTGGCCCTTAATTTTTGCCCAGGATGCCTTTTTTCGGTTTTCACCCTGACAGGGCGCCCAATTTTAGCAAGGCCGCCTTTTTTTCGGTTTTCGACCCGCGGGGCATTTATTCTCTTCTTTTTATTTTTGGTCTTTAGCCATGGAACCTTTTAAGTCTATCGACATTGACCGGGTCCTTGAACTCATTCCCATCGCTGTCTGCTAAAATCGCTGCTCCTTTTGTTAGCAACTTTTTCAAAATGAAAGGTCCTTCCCAGGTTGGTCTGAATTTTCCTCGTATGTCTAGCACTGCCGGCCTCATCATCTTAAAGACCAAATCCCCTTCTTTCAACGGGTGCTTTCGTACCTTCTTGCCAAAGGACCGAGCTAGTCTTTTCTGATAAACCTGATTGTGGTAATAGGCTCTCAACCTATCTTCATCCAATAGATTCAACTGTAACAATCGCTGTTGTGCCCATTCTGTCTCCGGAATCTCGGCTTCCAGGACTACTCTTAATGATTTCAGCTCAATTTCAACCGGCAAGACTGCTTCAGTTCCATATACCAGAGAGAATGGTGTTGCCCCCGTAGAGGTTCTGACTGTTGTTCTATAACCCCAAAGTGCGAAGGGTAGCTTTTCTGCCCAATCCTTGTAGTTCTGAACCATCTTGGCTAAAATTCTCTTCACATTCTTATTCGCCGCTTCAACTGCACCATTCGCTTGAGGACGGTAAGGAGAGGACTTATGATGTTGGATCCCATATTTCTGGAGCATCTGTTTAGCCTCTGCTAGGAATTGTACCCCGTTATCAGACACAATGTGATGTGGGAGACCATATCTGCATATCAAATTCCGCTCGATGAATTTAGCCATATCCCTTGCATCAACCTTCTTGAAAGATTCAGCCTCAACCCACTTAGTGAAGTAGTCAATGGCAACTATGATGAATCTATGCCCATTAGAAGCAGTAGGATGGATTTCGCCTATGATGTCTATTCCCCATGCTGCAAATGGCCATGGAGATGTTAAGTTATGTAACTCTGAAACTGGCACATGCCTCAAATTCGCGTACTGTTGGCATAACTGGCATTGCTTCACAAATTTTGAACAATCTGTATCCATTGTGAGCCAATAAAACCCTTGGCGCATGATCTTCTTTGCTAAGGCTAAGCCATTCATGTGAGCTCCACAAACCCCGGCATGAACTTCTTCCATAACTCTTTTAGCTTCTTTCTCGGCCAGACATCTTAACTGGATACCATCAGCTTGCCTTTTGTATAAAGTGCCATTAACACTGATGAATTGAGTGGATAACTTCCTGATCATTTTTTGGTCCTTCTCAATGGCTTCCTCTGGAAAGACTGATCTCTCTAAATAATTCTGAATGTCATAATACCATGGATTTCCATCAGTGGCCTCAATGTCCATCACCTGTTTCGCTTCAAAACCAGGTCTTTCCGAACTATATATCAGCACGGGTTTCATCGCAACTCCTGTTGGGTTGTCCCACATAGACACTAATGTTGCTAGAGCATCAGCCAACTGATTTTCGTCTCTGGGGATGAAGTGAAAAGTGCAAAACTCAAACTGGTCGCTCAACGTTCTCAAGTGCTTTACATAAGGCAGCAGCCTTTCTTCCTTGACTGACCACTCCCTTCTGATCTGATGAATTACCAAGGAAGAATCTCCGAATACTTCTGCGGTCTTTGCCCCCAGAGCAAGTAATGCTTCCAATCCAAAGATGCAAGCTTCATATTCTGCTTCATTATTGGTAGCCTTATACCTCAGCTTCTTAGCCAATGGTAGTCTTTCACCATCTGGGGTCGTAAGAATAACTCCTACGCCTGCCCCCTTATTATTGACTGCTCCATCAAAGAATAACTGCCACCCTTGCACTGCTATGGCCGTGATGTCTTCATCTGGGAAGTTGTATTCAAATTGATCTCCCTCAATAGGATGCTCGGCTAAGAACTCCACTACAGCTCTTCCCTTAATGGTTTTCCTGGTTATGTACTCAATGTCAAATTCCTGCAACAGCAGTAACCATCATCCCATCTTCCCTAGTAAAGAGGGTGCTTCTTGGAGGTATCTGAGCGGATTATGTTTGGCCACCGTTTGTACCTTGAAGGAATGAAAGTAGTGTCGCAACTTCTTAGAAGCCCAGATAACTGCTAAACAAATCTTTTCTACCTCTACATATTTGGCTTCGTAAGGCAGAAATTTCTTGCTAAGATAGTAAACGGCAAACTCTATACCAAAATCATCTTCCTGAGACATCATAGCACCCACTGAGTTATCTTCCACAGCTAGGTACAGGATTAGTGGTTTGGCATGGCGTGGTGGTCTTAACACCGGAGGATTTAACAAATACTCCTTAATGGTGTCAAAGGCCAATTGACAGTCATTGTTCCATATCACCGGCTGATTCTTCCTAAGAAGCTTGAAAATAGGCTCACATACTGAAGCTAGCTTGGCAATAAATCGGCTGATGTACTGAAGCTTTCCTAGGAAACTTCTAACGTCCTTCTCCTTCTGGGGCACTGGCATCTCTCTTATGGCTTTGACTTTATCGGGATCTACCTCGATTCCCCTCTGGCTTACCACATGGCCTAACAACTTTCCTGATGTAACTCCAAAAATGCACTTCTTGGGATTGAGTCGCAAATCATACTTGCTAATTCTTTGAAAGAAATTTTCTAAAGCCTCAAAATGGCCTTCTCTGGTAGCTGACTTAATCATCATGTCATCGACGTACACCTCCACTTCTTTGTGGATTAAGTCATTGAGAACCTTGGTCGCCATCCTCTGATAGGTTGCTCCTGCATTCTTCAACCCAAAAGGCATAACCCGATAGGCATATGTCCCCCACTCGGTGATAAAGGCTGTCTTGATCCGGTCCACTATCTTGTTAAGGATTTGATTGTACCCTGCGTACCCATCCACAAAGCTATACATCATACAAGCAGCAGCACTATCTACTAGCACATCAATATGAGGTAGTGGGAAATCATCTTTAGGGCAAGCTTTGTTCAGGTCTCGATAGTCGACGCATACTCGAACCTTACCGTCCTTCTTAGCTACAGGAACCACATTAGCTAACCATGTTGGGTATTGAACCTCTATCAGGAACTTGGCCTCAATCTGCTTATGGATCTCCTCTTTCACTTTCTGTGCCCATTCTGGCCTAAGTCTCCGGAGTTTTTGCTTGACTGGTTTAAACTCTGGGTAAGTTGGGATGGCGTGTTCGGCAACATCTCGATCTATTCCCGGCATATCCTCATAGGTCCAGGCAAAGACTTTTTCATATTTTTTTAATATTCTCTCAAATTTTATTCTCTCTTCAGGAGTTATGTCTGATGCTAGCAAAATTTCCTTTGGATTTTCCAAAGTTCCGAGATTAAACGCAGTTGTGCCAGTTGAATTAATATCAAAAATGAATGCATCATGCTTATGATCATGCGACATGAAATCATCAGAAACATCACACAAGTAAGCAAAGTTGTTCATCTCATTAACATAATCAGAAACATTAACATTGTCCTCAAAGAGTTCTGGTATAAAAAGAGAATCTAAATGACTATCAACTTCAGTCGACGCCGATGCTGCAGCTGACTGTGCTTTGGCTTCTTGATTTGGTGAAATCTTGAGATCTTCAATCTTCGGCTCTGGCTCCACTATCTTCTCCTTCCCCTTAAGTCTGGTGGCTAACAGTTTATCAGTGACGATCTCTTCAGGCTCATCCCTGTCCCATATGCTGCATTGGGTCATAATCTCCTCATCCCAAAAGTTCTCTACAGCTTTAACAACTCCGATCTCCCAATCAAAGACGTCGTTAAAAATTTCAAATCCAGGGATAATCTTCCCATCTACCCACTGCAGTTCTTCTTCTCCAGTATAGGCACAAACCGATGATGATGGCACAAAGCTCTCCGAAATATGGGGAATCTTCCCTGACCCTTTCTTCTTACCATATTCTCCTTTGTAGCCCAACCCCTTTCGATCTTTCTGACCACGTGTAGTGATAGCATTCTGCAGCCCTTGTGACTCTTTTCCCAAACCAGCCCCTGGGAGGAAGTGCATCTTCTTCAGCATATTCACCACTTGAGGGCTACCTTCTAGGTTTTGCTCTTCTCCGATCATCGATACATGAAAGCCACTGAATGGCTGATTAGAGATCTCCAAGGCAGACACTTGGTTCTCTCTTGCTGCTTTAATGGTCACTACTTCTCCTTCATGGGGTATCTTAATTATCTGGTGTAAGGTAGATGGCACTCCTCCTAACTTGTGAAACCACGGTCTACCAAGCAGAGCGGAAAAGTTTGCTGGGATCGGCAGAACTACAAAATCTGTTTCTGTCTCAATGGGCCCTGTCTTTACCAAAGCTTTGAAAATTCCCGATGCTTGCCTCCTGGAGTTGTCGTAGGCAGTGATGGTCAGGTCAGATTTGCTTAACATACTCTCATCCATCCCAAAGGCCTGAAGTGCCACCAAAGGGCAGACATTTATCGATGACCCGTCATCAACCATGACACAAGCGGTGTGTTTACCATTGATCTGTGCCTTGATGTACAAAGGTCGGTTGTGGTTGCGACCCTCTGTTGGTAGGTCCGCATCAGAAAAAACCAACTTCTCCCCGAATCCCCCCTTTACAAGGTCTAAAAGCTCGGATGGAGTGATTGTAGTTGCTACGGTGGATACGCTCAATGCTTCGACTAACTTCTGTCGGTGCGAGGGGGACTGTCTCAAGAGGTCCCAAATAGATATCTGAGCCGTGGTCTTTTTCAGTTGCTTCACTATTGAATTTTCTTCCGGCTCTTTCTCTGCGATTGCTTGTGCTGGGTCCTGCTGCTTCTCGACTTCTGGAATGACCCTCCCACTTCTTGTTACTGCTTCTACTCTTTCTTCTTCCTCTGAATCCCACGGATCCGTAAACTCTCCATTTTTCTCATCTTCGTCATCTCCACTCTCACTAGTGGACCAACAGTCTATCGCTGCCACGGAACCTCCTTTTTCATCCACTGCAGGGCGAGTAATAGCGACATACTCATTTCCATATAGATCTTGCATTATGTACCACTCTGGTAGGCTCGATCCGATCATAAAGACTGGAGGTGGCACTGTGTTATAACCAGACTTCTTCTTGCTTTCTCTCTGCTCAGGATCGGTGATCTGCTTGTTGTCAATTAGATCTTGGACCCGATGTCTTAGCGTTATACACTCATCCGTCAAATGCCCGGTATGTTGGTGGAATGCACAGTATTCATTCTCTTTGTGCCCTGGCTGCCCTTGGGCCTTGGCCGGTTTAGGTGATAGGGGCCGCAGTTTTCCTTCTTTTATTAGCCTCTTCAGCACCCATGATAAAGGCTTACCCAAGTTGGAGAAATACCTCTGACTTACGCCGGTTGCAGACACCTCGGCAGTCTTCCCAACTCTGTTACCACTGCTTGAACCTACTGGTTTGGCCGTCCCCTGATTGCTGTATCCCCTCCGGGCATAGGACTCACTATTTGCCCTCTTGGATAAATATTCTCCTTCCGCTTCTATGGCAATGTCCTTCAAAGATTCCCAGTCTTTCAGTCCCTTCATTTTCAATCCATCTCTCAAGTAGGGGCTGGCATTTCGAAGGAACAGCCGGATCTGATCAGAAGTGTCCGGTTTGCGTTTCATCTCCATAACCCGGTTTCTCCACCGAGTAAGGTACTCGTGGAAGGACTCCCCAGCCTTCTGTTGTAGCAACTCGAGATCTTTCAAAGTGACCTCCATCCGGGTACTGCAATCGTACTGCTTAAGGAACTCTTCGGTTAGCAAGTCCCAATCCTCCTTGGACCTCCTCTCAAGCCCATGGTACCAATCAATAGCAGCTCCTGTGAGACTCAAGCAGAAATATTCTATCTTCTGCTTTCTTGTTAAGGTCGTTCCCTTCATGACCAGCGAGTATTGCTTGATGTGTGCGGCAGGGTCAGAGGTTCCATCAAATTTGGGGATGTCCGGCATCTTAAAATTCTGGGGAATTAGGTCATCCCCATCCAGCTCTCGATCTTCCGGGTTCATTCCTTTTCCCACGGTCATCATCCTTGCCATGACCTCAAATCTCTCTTCCATTTTCCTCCACATTGCCTCATCCAGTTTTGGCAACTTTTCTTTAGCTACTGCATGCTCCTCATGCTCATCTCCCCTAAATTCAGCTTCAGACCTGGGGCCCTCTCTGCGCTCAATGGGTGCAGGTACTCTTTGCTCAATAATAGGTGGGTCAACCACTGGTTGGTTAACCGCAGCAGGACGTTCTTCTCTAACAACCTCTTGTTCAGCTGGTACTCGGACAGGAATAGCAGCAGCTTGTTGCCCAGCTATAGTGGCGGCAAGATTGCCCATCATTGCAATCATTCGGGCTTCAAATTCCTCCATTCTCTTTCCTACCTCCTCAACGATTACTGCCCGGGTTGCATCAGACTCATTTGATGGATTAGCCATGCTTACTTCTGTTGATGATTCGGAAGAAAACCCCACACTTCTTTCTAAGACTGACTCTGAACTCTGATCCGACACTAACTCTGTTAACCCCAAAAGCGGCGTCCTTCTTAACCGTCCGTCGGGACCTCTAGACCACCCAGGAGAATCTATGATGGCTGAAGTTCAAAAATTGTTAAGATGATGCATGATTAAAATGCAATGCATGCTCGTGCTGATGCAACATAGACAAACACATGCAAGCAGATAGATCCTTCCAACCTTATATCTCCCACACACGTGGTAATGCGGTCTCTTTCCTAGGTGGGTCCAATCCATGGGTTAGCGGGGAACCCAATGGATGCGTATGGTGTGCGGTGAAAAACCGACATCGTAACACTCCTATACTAATGTACATACGTATGGGTGTTTGGCAATTATGTATTTAAACAATTCAACTTAACTAAGATGAGCCCACCAGGGCATGAAAGCCTTTGATGAAGACCATTTAATTAAATTGATTTCGTTTAATATATGATGGCCCATATAGCAAGCATAGTATTACGGTACATTTCACCTAGTGGAAGTATCTATTGCCATTACATGAGCTTTGGACAAGGGAGATGTTACTTTAAGGCTACCCAAGCATGATCCCTGCCGACGGGTCTAGCTCATCACAAGCATAGCGACCGGTCGGGTCGTCATTTTGATATACCATTGAGGTACGTGGCTTGGGCTGGTGATTATCCTTAACACTTCCCCAAATTGAGTGAAAATGAGGTCGTGCTTCGGGAACGCACCGGGGCTTGAAAAGGGACCAAACTAACTTAATCTAAAGCTCTAATGAGATGATATGCAATTTTGAGATAAAGCGAATTTATGAATTAAATTTTAACCATAAATGTTAAACGAGGTATTTTCAAATTGAAATCTCGAACCATATCGTCCCCAGTGGAGTCGCCACTGTGACGCGCGCCGGATCCCGAGCGCCGCCCTTTCGGACCGCCCGCACGTGGGCCATCGGGGCATTTGCGGGTCCGTTGACATCTTGCGATAAATCGCAAGTGCGTCTATGTTGGGCAACAAGGAGGTATCATGGAGTCGCCACCCAATAGAACATTGGGAAAGTTTCTCTCGCCTCGGAGAGCCTAAGACTTGCGCATTTTATCCATATTGGGCCATGAGGCCTAGGATTAGCGCTAAAGCCTCGTGACCCAAGAAGTATTTTGGAGGATAACCTCTAACCTCTCGAGCCCAAAGACCAGAGCTGGGTCCGGGATTTCTCATCTATTTCTACCTCGATTAATTTATGATCAAATTTTAATTATCATTAATTCGCTCTCTCTCCACACGATGCAATTTTAATCTAAAAGCGCATTTATACATGTTAGGAAAACCATAAATTAGCAAGTAAAGCAATGAATTACAATAATACAAGGAGCGGAATACAACTCCCTTTTAAAAGTGCAAACATGCATAAAACCGGGGAATTTATTAATCATGAGGACTTTGGTCCCCGCATGCACAATTAAAGAAAATATTCTGGATGTGATGATCTTATTTGGGATGAAAACTGGGACATTGGTCCCGCTTTATTATGAAAGATCCAAGTTAATTTAGTAAAAATATTTTGGTGATTTTTATTTTGGTGCGCATAAGAAAACATTTTATTTAATGAATATATACAAGGCAATGTAAATAAAATGGGAATTAAAAATGTATAAAGAAAATACCAAACCCCGCAACTCCTCCTTCAACGTGCATGGATGCTCAATTGAAAGTAAAAACAATGATGTGCAACCAAAAATAAAACAAAAGAAATTCATGTTAGTGATTAAGCCAACAAAATAATATGACATAAAAAGATACTATGTACCATGAAAATATAATATGCATAAAATAATCATGATGTAATTTAACATGCATAGAAAAGTTAAGATGCAATTTAACATGCATAGAATAATTAAGATGCAATTTAACATGCATAAGATGAGAAAGTATCATGGCACATGCAACTTATTAATATTAGTAATTAACGTGCATGGAAAATTAGTGACAATCAATTTTACTATAGTTAAGACATGAATTAAAAATGTAACATGAGAATAACACAACTTAACATGCATGACTAGCATAACATAATGATTATAACACTCATACATGCAAAAGAAAGCATAATAATAAACATGATATAGCATTAAGAAATTAAAGGTATTTACAATCTAAAACATGCATAATTACATGAACAAAGAATAATTTGGCATGAAAAAAAAAAGATAATAGAATTTAAAAAGCTTATTTGTTATATGAATAATTGAAGATAAAAAAATAAGAAGAAGAATATGGAGACTAAGAGAATTTACATGTTTGATATGTTAATTGGAAGCCAAAATAAATTAAATTAACAAAAGAATTAATGAGTAAAGCCAAGAATAATTACCCTCAAATTCAGTTTTGAAGAATTGAAGATAGAAGTGTTGAATTCCTTGTCTTCTCTTGTGAAAATCCTTAGAAAATAGCTTGAAAACTTGAAGAAAAGCTCTTGGAAACAAGTGTGTAAGATGGATTTTTTTCTCTCAACTCAAAGCTCCAAAATTCAGTTTTTTTCTAACAAAATGTTCTTAGTTCGTCCTCCCCTTGTTTCTGAATTTTTTCTAGTATTTTAATCATCAAAAACTACCCAAAAACCACCCAAAACCGACCAAAAATCGTTAAAAAATAAGTGGGGGTCGAAAATGGGCGAAATGGGGCGAATATGGGCGACTGCGCGCGAGAAACGCGCGCAGTGCGCGCTGCACGCAAAGCACAGCCGTGCTTTCAAAGAAAGCACAGCTGTGCTTTTGCGCGCACACTGCGCGCAGTGCAGCGCAAAGCACAGCCGTGCTTCCGAAAAGTACAGCCGTGCTTTTCAGGTAAATTTTTTTTTTTTTTTTTTTTTAAATTTTAAATTTTAAATTTTTATATAAAATACCCTCAACCTAAAACACACTTTTTCTTCTCCAAAATAATTTTAAAAATATTTTTAAAATATTTTTAAAATACACTTTTTGCTCATCGAAAAGACAAGGAAAAATCACTTCCGAACTCCAATCTTTTTGCCTATAAGCCGGCATAGCTAAATTTCATCATCGGGTAATCCTGATCAAGGCTACTCGGGACCCGGTGTGATAGCACAACACCCTATACAAACGGCACAACCTCCTGCCCAAACACCACCTCCACCACTTCCAAACACACTAGCCCCTGGCACCACCATTATTATGACAGCCGAGCAGTTTGAGAGATAATTTGAAGAAAGAATGCAGAAATATCAGAACCGAAGTACCTTACAGTACCAGGGCAGTTTTCGATCTCCTCTATCTCGAGACATCTTGGCTACCCCGTTTCCCCAAATACGCTTGCCAAATCTGCCGAAGTATAGCGGTAGCACAGACCCCCGAGCTCATTTACACGAGTTCCACCACACCATGTTGGTTCACACAACGGAGGATGCAGCTTTGTGCAAAATCTTCCCCCAAACACTCACCAACTCAGCTCAGATATGGTTTCGTAACCTCCCGAAAAATTCCATTTACAGCTTTGAGCAGTTCAGTGACATGTTCATTACTAAATTTGTAGCAGCCATCCGACCAGCTAAGGTGTCTGCTGACCTTACCATGGTATATCAAGAGAAAGGGGAAACACTCCGAGCTTACATGGAGAAATTTAACGCTGTGGCCATGGACATTCAAAACTTAAATTTGGAGGTGGCGATTAATGCTCTTATTCGAAACACGAGGTGCCAGGACTTCAGTGATTCCCTCAGCAAGAAACCCCCGAGTGACTTCACCGAGCTCATGTCCCGGGCGCACAAGTACATACGAATGGATAAAGCTCGTAGGCTCAGGTATAGCTCGCAGAACAGGGATTCGGATAGAGGGTTTTGCACAGGGCAAGATAGAAGCAATAATGGTAGAGATGAGGTTAGAGGAAGGGGGGATGGCCATTCCAATCGAGCTTATCTGGTCTCAAAGCCGAACATAAGAAACATACAAGAAGAACGGTTCACACCGTTAACAGCCCCGAGGTCCCAAATCTTGGCCTGGATGAAGGAGAATGAGCGGGTTAACTGGACGCGCCCGATGATAGATGACCCTAGCAGAGACCGGAGCCTATACTGCTCCTTTCACAGGGATAAAGGCCATCAGACAAATGATTGTCGACAATTGAAGCGTGAAATCGAGCACTTAATCTGGCAGGGCAAGCTCGGGCAGTTTTTGAAGGGTACCGATAGGAGGGAGCGAGATAGGTCTCCTTCACCGAGAAGACAGGATAACAGAGCTAGTTCAAGCAAAAAAGCTCCAACCGGGGTGATCCACGTGATTGCAGGAGGCCTGCATTATGATGTCTTTGAGGAGTCCAGAAAGCGGAAGGCTAAGGAGGTATTCTCTGTGGGGGCAGGCCGAAGAGCGGGAGGATACGAGGTAATATTTTTTGAGGCAGATGAAGCTCATGTCCGGACTCCCCACACTGACTCACTTGTCGTGGAAGCAATGATACAAGACTACCTGGTTCAGAGGATCTTGATAGATACTGGGAGTGCGATGAACCTTATCACACTGCAGGCCTATAAAGCCTTGGGGTTATCAATCAACCGATTGGAAACCGTTTCAGCACCCCTCATCGGTATATCTAGGCAACCGGTCAAGGTAGAAGGCTCGGCTATGTTAGATATGCAGCTTGGTGACGAAGATAAAGTGTGCAGTTATAGGAGCTGTTTCATGGTGGTTGACATTCCACTTGCTTACAACGTGATCATTGGACGGCCTCTTTTAGTTGGGGTGGACGCTTACATCTCGATGCATAAGCTGCTAGTGAAGATACCTGTTGAAGGAGGTGTGGCCGTACTAAGAGGCAATCAGAAGGTAGCTCGGGAAACCTACGCGAGCATGTTGAAAGAAGCAGATCAGGCATTACCATTGGACACGCTGGATATTCCAACTGCAAGGAATACAGAGCCCATGGATTAACTCTGAGAAGTAGAGCTTTCACCAGGAAAGACGGTCAAGATTGCTGCTAGTAAAGAGGGGAAAGAGAAAGAAGCACTAGTAGCGGTATTGTCGGAATTTGAGGATGTGTTCGCCTAGCAACCCTCAGACATTAAGGGAATTTCCTCTGAGGTAATGTGTCATGCTCTCAATGTATAACCGAACTGCAAGCCTGTGAAGCAGAAGAAGAGGAATCATTCTCCCGAGCGACAGCTGGCAATGTCGGAGGAGGTTGATACACTGCTAAAAAATGGTTTCATAAGGGAAGTGTTATACCCGGACTGGTTGTCAAATGTGGTCCTGGTAAAGAAGGCCAATGGAAAATGGTGAATGTGTGTTGATTTTATCGATTTAAACAAGGCCTGTCCGAAAGATTGCTACCCACTGCCCAATATTGACCTCCTGATCGACTCCATTTTGGGGTTTGAGGAATATGCAATCCTGGACGCCTCCGCAGGGTATCACCAAATCCCTATAAAGAAGAGTGATGAAGAGAAGACTGCTTTTGTCACACATCGGGCTACTTATTGTTACCGAGTCATGCCATTCGGGTTGAAAAATGCTAGGGCCACTTATCAGAGGTTAATGAATAAGATGTTTGCTGGGCAATTGGGGAAAAACGTAGAAGTGTATGTTGATGACATGATCATCAAAGGCAAAGCAGCTGCTAACTTACCCCGAGAGCTAGCAGAAACGTTTGGGGTGTTGAGGGAGTTCGGCTTGAAGCTAAATCTAGAGAAATGTGCTTTCGGTGTTCAGTCTGGAAAATTCTTGGGGTACATGATTTCAAAGAGGGGAATAGAGGCTAACCCAGAGAAGATTCAAGCCATTCTGGAGATGGAGCCACCAAATTCGGTAAGGGATGTTCAAAAGCTCAATGGAAGGGTGACAGCTTTAGGAAAATTCATTTCCTGTTCGGCTAAGAGATGCCTCCCCTTTTACAGCACCCTTAAGAAAGTGAAGGGTTTTGAGTGGACACCAGAGTGTCAGAGAGCATTTGACGAATTGAAAATTTTCCTTGGCACCCCACCTCTTCTAAGTCGGCCACTATCGGGGGAAACACTGTATATGTACCTCGCGGTCTCATCGGGAGCCTTGGGTTCGGTCTTGATAAGATAAGAGGGTAATCAGCAGTTTTTGATCTATTACACAAGCAAGGTTCTGAGAGGCGCCGAGCTGCGGTATCCTATACTCGAGCAACTTGCTTTCGCATTAGTGATATCTGCTGTAAAGTTGCGCCCCTACTTCCAGGCCCATACAGTGACAGTTAGGACAAACTCAAACCTCAGAAAGGTCCTCCAGAAACCCGAGGCATCTGGGAGAATCACGGAGTGGGCAGCTCAGTTGGGAGAGTTCGATGTCCGGTATGAAGCTCGGCCATCCATGAAGGGCCAAGTTCTGGCCGATTTTGTGGCTAAATTGAATGTACCCCCACAGGAGCCAAGTCCTTGCTCATGGAAATTGTACATAGACGGCGCATCTTCGTCCATGGGTGCCGGGGCCGGGGTGATTTTGATCGGACCAGCTAAGATTGTGATCCGGGTGATGGCTCACATAGCATTCCAGGCAACCAACAATGTGGCCGAATGTGAAGCTCTCAGTTTTGGCTTACAGCTAGCCTTGGAGGTAAGACCGGATTCCTTGAATATCTTCTCTGACTCACAGCTTGTCGTTAGCCAGGTACTTAGAAAATTTGAGGCCAAAGACCATATGATGATTAGATACAAGGAATTAACTGCAGCACTTTTCTCCCAGCTTGAGAACTGGGGTTGTGCATGGTCTATTGATTAGGTACCGAGGGAGGAAAATGTTGAGGCCGATGTGTTGGCTAAACAAGCTTGCCTTCAAGATCAATTAGCCGGATCAAATGTCATTTGGTCTATCATATCTGCCCCTACACATGAGACATATAAGGTACACTTGCTTGAGCCGATAGATGGATGGCGGCTTCCCATTTACACATATTTGAGCAGAGAACTCTTCCCGAAGATCAAGTGCAAGCCTGGAAGATAGTTCGGCATTCCAGTCGGTATGTAATCTTGGATGATCAATTGTACAAGAGATCGTTTTCGGCTCCCTGGGCAAAATGCTTGAGTACAGAGGAAGGCGAATATGTGTTAAGGGAGATTCATGAAGGTATTTGTGGGGCCCATGAAGGGGCACAGGCTATAGTGCGAAAGGCATTGTTGCAAGGATGCTACTGGCCAAGTATAGAGAATGATGCGAAAGAACTGGTCAAGAAGTGTGATAAGTGCCAGCGGTTCGGCAATCTGAGTCATCAGAAAGCTGCTCCCCAAGTTTCAATACATAGCCCTTGGCCGTTTGCCCAGTGGGGGATCGATATAGTGGGCCCATTCCCCTTAGCAACCGGACAGCGGAAGTTTCTAGTGGTAGCAGTGGACCATTTCACTAAATGGGTAGAGGCGGAGCCTTTGGCAACCATAACCCCGGCAAATATCATCAAGTTCGTTCAGAAGTTCATCATCACGAGGTTTGGGATCCCACATTCAATCGTAACGGACAATGGCAAGCAGTTTGATTGCGCAGCCTTCAAGGGATACTGCTCGAAATTAAAGATCCAACTTTGCTTCACCTCAGTCTACCATCCTCAAGCAAATGGCATGACCGAGGTAACTAACCGGACTATTCTTGCAGGTCTGAAGAAACGACTTGACATAGCAAAAGGTCTCTGGGTCGATGAACTCTACAATGTCCTGTGGGCCTACCGAACATCGCCAAGATCAGCAACTGGAGAGACCCCCTTCTCACTCACGTATGGGACAGAGGCGGTTATCCCCTATGAGATCGGTATGCCAAATATCCGGACCTCGAGTTTTGATGCAACGGTAAATAATTCCAACCTGTTATGTCAGCTGGATAGGTTGGAGGAACAGAGAGAACAAGCCCAGATGCAATCTACTGCTTACAAGCAAAGGATGTCATTTTACCACGATCGGAATATAAAGCCGAGGACATTCAGGATCGGGCAACTCGTCCTCAAAAAGGTAGTTGCTTCACAAACATCTGCCGGAGTGGGCAAGCTAAATCCTAACTGGGAAGGCCCTTATATAGTTCATGAGGTTAAGGGGGGAAATTCCTCCGCGAAAATACTTCCTCATTCATGGAACGTTTCAAATTTGAAGGTCTATTATCAATAGCTCAGCTCTGCATTCTTACAGTTCTCTTGATTAGTAGCAGACGAGCAATTAATAAATTCATTGTACTTTACTCCATTCGGCTTTTTGCCATAAATCAATTATACTTGATAAAACTTCAATAAACGAGGTATAATCATGAAAAAACTGTCTTTTATTGAGGTTACCCGCACTAGGGTTGCTACGACTCGGCATTTTCGCCATTGAGCAACCGATTCAATACTACCGCCGATAGGGCGTACATCCAATACTACCGCTGACAGGGTGCACACTCAACACTACCGCCGACATGGCGTACATTATCATATTCAACAATAACGTGCATTTTTAACGCTCACTCGGCTATGACGTCATCGAGCATTTTATGACCTAGGTGTTGAAATTCATTAAGCTTGGTTATGACTCCAAGAACTTTTTAAGAGCTCGTTCAGTTGAACTACTGATAACTGCCATAGGAACATCGGTTCATTCAACTCATCAAAAAGCTTATTACGTTTGGTGTTGCATTCAAAATGTCATTCAAATTGTGCAAAAGGAAAATTTAAAGAGTTCGGCAAATACAAGCAAAAATAAATTCAGGTTTCATTAAAGTTAAAAAAGAAGTACAAAGTTTACTCATCCGGATACACTTCGTCCAACCAGGACCAATCCATATCCGGATGGCTCTGTTTGACAGCATCTGACAATTTTTCGCTAAAGGCAAGACACTTGTCGACCGCCAACTCCAGTGACCGGTACTCAAGGTCTGCATATTTTTCTTCTATGTCAGCTCAGCCTTTCTTGGACTCTTCAAGTTCAGCTCGGAGACTGGTCAGCTCGGCATCCCTCTCAGCATCCCTCTCTTCGACTTCGGCCATCTTCTTTCGCATTTCGGAAACCTCATTCAAGGCTTCGGTAACCTTGACCTCGGCTTCCAGGGCCCTCTTTTCAGAATCCTTTAGCTTACCCTCTGTAACATTAGCCCTGAGGCATTGCCCGGCAACCGACAGTGCCTCTCTGTTGCACATCATGATCAGGTTGTTCATCTTCGCGATCACTGCACTTCTCAGTATTGAAGCCTATGTGTAAAACAAAGACAAGTTAGGGTTTATGGCACTCTCTACACAATAAGCAAGGCATAACGCATAAAAGCTTACCTGTACTTGGTGCCTCTTAAGGGCTTCACCCAGATCATCGGCCTTCCAGCGAAACAGTGGGTTGATACTTTTTGGGACGCAGGAAAGATGATGTATGAAGTCGCAGAAGACGGGGTTGTCCTCGGAGTAGTTTTTCCCCTCCTCCTTCCAGATCTCACATATCTCCTCGGCGAAAGCCCTCATGTCCCTCTTCGTCGAATGAGGATTTGACGACCCAGCCGCATCACCGAACTCTGGAGATTGTGGCCCTGGAGGGGTTGGAAGATCAGCTGGGGGAATTGTAGTTGTAGGAGTTCGAGGAAAGGGGTCTTCTTGTCCTACAGTGGGATCTGGGCTGTTGTGTTGGTCGCGCTCGGTCGCGCCTCGTTCGGGGGTCTCGGCGGGAACCTCGATAGCAGGCTCGGCATCTGCGGACCCTATTGGTTTTTTCTGCCTCTTGGCCCTCATCATCTCGACCATTCTCGGTCTCTCGGTATGCTTCATTTCTGCAAAAAACTGAACAATAAGAAAGTATTAGAACAGGGGAATTGATATCAGAATATACCTTTTCGCTGAGGCCGAGATGATGTAGTCTGGTCCAATCCAAACATAAGCTGCTCTCTAATATCGATTTTATCTTGTGCCAGTACTTTCTATCGGATCAGAGTTTGTTCCTCCTCATCAGTAAGTATTATTGGGTCGTCATTCTTATTAACGTACCGACCCCAAGTGGTTAGGAACTGGAATTTCTCATTGCTCTTCACTATGAAAAAATGGTTTTTCCAATTCTTTAAGGACTCCGGGTTGCCCTTGAAAATCCCATAACCAGCTCGGACCTGCACATAGTTATGATCCTCGGTCTATACGCGAAGTCCGATCACATGTGTAACCCAAAAGAGCCTAACTGTCAGATTAATCTCGTTATCCGCATCCCACATTTGTAAGGCAGATATTGTGCGCCAAGCATTTGGATGAATTTGGCCCATAGTTAGCCCATAATAATTCATCAGCTTGACCTCGAAGGTAGTTGGAGGGAGGCTCATTCCGACTTCGAAATCAGCCTCGTCCACCACTATTGTCTTTTGGCCATTAAAGTTAGCATTTTCTCTGAGGTGGGCTCCGGGTGCTCGGATTGTGTAGCTCTCGGGAATCCCTAATTTCTCTTGGAGTTCTGTCATCTCGTTGCTCCTTATAACCGAGCTTATGCTCCCAATCTGGGGATTCCTCCTAGGGTCCCTTCTCTTTGATGGTTCTGGCTGACTGGTACCAGGAGGTTCAGATATATCTTCATGTTCAAGGCCCTCCTCCACCCTCAATCTCTCCAATGAATTCTCAGAATCACTCATTCTTAAAATAAAAAGGGAAAGAAGGCAAGATACAAACCTGTAGTTGGGAAGATCTGGGCAAAGCTTTGAGAAATATAAGAGGACTCGAGATAATGGGGAAAAGAGCACACGTGGGGCAGAAGTGAATAGGAGATTGCAAACTGAGGAGAAGAAGAAGAGAAATGCAAGAAACAGTGAAGTCTCCAGAGAAAATGAAAGTGAGACTAAGGAGAATGGATGGGTATTTATAAGAAAAGGGAACCACTTAGGTGAGAACAGGTGGCAAGCTTTGATTGGATTGGGTGGTGGCAGTAATTATTTGCACGGTAACCGAAGAGGCGCCATCATTATAACACCTGATACAGCTGTTGAAGCACAGCCAACAAGGAGACTGCCCACACTTTATAAGGGGTCACGTGCACAGCTGTCATCAGTGGGGAGAGGTTGAAACACACGCTCTACCTTTAATGGTCAGGCACACGTCTTCATGACATGAATGTCATCTCTCAGGGGGGGACTTATGATAACAGGACTCTTCGAGCAATAGTCCGGTGTGTGCGCTTAACCGGACACGAGTCATATGTCGAACTTATGTGACAAGTGTTCGACAGCCGGGCACCCAGACAATTGGTATAATAGTTGCTCGGTTCTGTCAACAGTTCGGTAATGGATTATGGAAAGTCATCATCAACGAATATTTCCCAGATATTGTGCAGATCCTGATCTTACAATGATGGAAAGTGCCGAGAATCACTCAACAAATCTTCACAAATTGGGAATCAAGCATCAATCAAGAGATTAAGGTGATTTTCTCTTATTCGAGAGATTATTTCCTATTTGGCATAGCTCTATATAAAGAAAACCATCAGGTACATTGATCTCTCTCTGATTTTCTCAATACAAGATCTTTACTTTGTCAATTCACTGACTTGATCGTCGGAGTCTCCCTTGTCGGAATACCCGACGGTTTTGTTATATTTTCAGGTGATTCAGGCGAGGAATTACTTCAAGAAATCCAACTGTTATCAACAATAAATAAATAAAAGAATAAACAATAAATATATAACAACAGCAATGAAAAAGAATCATAAAAAATGAATAAAAGAATGATGAAAATAATTAAATGAGTGACATGATTAATTAATGTTATCCCAATTAACATGAAATATTTACATGGCCAAAAGATCAATCAAAATAAATTAATTAATTACATGTTAAAAATAATGAGAAATCAAAGCAAAAATAAATTATTTACATGTTAGCAATAATAAGAAATCAATATTTACATGTTAGAAAAATAATATATTAACATATTAAATGAGACAAATATAAAAACAATAGAACAAATAAATAAATGAATGAAAATAATAAAAATAATAATAATATACATGTTAATAAATTAAATATAAACAAAATAATAAAAAATAAAAAGATCGAGCCCAGAATGTTTATGCTCAGAGTTTCGGATCCGAAGAAGGTAAAAATAATTATTGATTTCCTTGTCTGTGATGTGCAATATTAGAGTTGAATAATAAAAATATTGGAATTTTATTCCAAGGAAAAATATACTTGAAAAAAATGATGGAAGAAAATTAAAAAAAAATTCTTTATGAACAAAGAATCAATTTCTTTGCCTAAAGAATGAATTTTATTGATAAAAATATTCTCATGAACAAACAATTATTTTATTTGTTCCAAATAAAAAAAATCATTTATGAGGAAAAACTTGTTTTTTAGAAAATCAAATGAAAACTTAAATTTCAAGAACAAACAATCATTTTGTTTGTCTCAAAACCAATTTTTTATCAAAAAAGGGATTCAAAATAAAAAAAAAAACCTTGAAAAATGTTTAATTGAAAACAAATAACAAGTTAAAAAATTGAATTTTGAGAGCAAACAATTATTATGTTTGTCTCAAAATTGAAATCAATCAATAAAACTCCTTTTAAAAATTATTTAGAAGAAATTTTATTGGAAAAAGAACCAAAAAAATGAACTAAAATTTTTAATTTTTTTTTGTTGGGGAAAACTCCAAAAACCTAGAGAGAATTTGTTGAAAAAGAAGAAGAAAAAAAAACTAAAAAATAAACTCTAAAAAATTTCCCCCTATTCTCTTTCTATCATTTTCTTTTTATATGAAAAAAAGATTAAAACCTAACTAATTAATGGAAAAAACTTAATTAAATCAGATATGAATTATTTTAAATTTTAAAAATTGAATAAATCCTTAAAAACCCTGAAAAATGGGATAAAAAATGGAATTTTGGGTGAAAAATCGAAAAAAACTGAATTTCGGGCGATTCCGGCGGATTTGCGGCGAACAGGGCTGACGGACGCTCGTCGCTGGCAAGCGACGGGCTGGCAGCGCACGATGGCACTCTGCGTCGCAGCAGCGCGCGCAGGCGCTGCGCGCTGCCACGGCTGATGCTCGACCCTTTTTTTTAACTTTAAAATTAACTAAAAATACTACAATTTCTAAACCCCATTTTTCAAATATAATTTTAAAAATATTTTTTATTATTTTTTTATTTTTTCACTCTAAAATGTAAATTTGAACAGGAAATCATTATTTTCAAATTTTTTGCCTATGAGTAGGCATCTTATCATTATTAGATAACTCTGATCTGAGTTATCTCAGGATTCGGTGTCTACACGGGCTAAATGACAGAGAAAAAAATCGATGGATAATTTACTATTCATGAGTGCCTAAGTGATGAGCCTTAGACTGCCCCACTACATATTGGGTTAAATTGGTTCGGTCAGAAGCAATCTGTCAGTTGACATTATGGTTGCTCTCCGAAATAAATCTATCCACATCCAGCAAAAATCCCAAAACTTCGTTGAAGTGGTTGAAGCTCATCTTGTAGTTTTGCATGTTTAGTGTGACAATTGCAATGATATTTTGCCACTTCATCGCTATAAAGTGGCACCAGTTTTTTGTGCCATAATTAATGACGATTTTACCTTTTTTTTCTCGTAAAATCTATTCTAAAGTTTACAAACAACACATTTTTTAGTTTGGGCAACATAAACAAAAACAGTCACCTAATAGTCGCTATTTAGCGAAAAAATGTTTGTTGTCACTGAAAACGGCTTTTTTTAAAATTTTTTTATAATGCAACCCTTCCTTTTACCGAAGTGTTATTGGTGGTATGCAGTATCTAAGTTTACATCAATGTTTTTAAAATCGGACCGGACATTAACTCGACCTGCTAACTGAGTTATGAGTCAATTGTTTCGGTCGAATTGACTCGAAATTTTTATCACTTTTTTAAAATATAATTATTCATAAAAATTAAAAATATGATATATAAAAAACACATTTAAACAACCTATTACTTATCAAATACTAATATATTAATTATTCTTCATTTATTTTACTATTTTTTTAGCAATAATAATAAAAAATTAAATACTAGAGTTGGATTTTTTTTGTTAAATATTTAAATTTATAAGAAAAATATATTTTTGAATTTATAAAATTTTTAATTTTAATTTCAAATATAAAATTTATTTTTATGATGTTACTTAAAGATATTATTTTTATAATTATCATATTTATCTTCATTTCATTTTTAATATCTAAAAAATATAAAATTAAAATATAGTGGAAACAATTGCACATAATTTTCAATTTTATCAAGTCTAATATTAATATAAATTGCTTTTATCATCAAATATAAATTTTTAATTGAATAATATTCAATAACTATTAACTCGGATTATAAAAATATATTTTATAAAAATACAAAAAACTAATTTAGGGTATATTAATTTTTTTTGGTCCAACCAAAATTTCTCGGTTCAACCCGATTTTCCCGTACAACCTGATTTTTCACTATTCAATCCGGTTTGTTGTCTGTTTCGATTTTTACATTGAATCAAACCAAATTTTTTGTCGGTTCACGGAGGCCGGTTTTAAAAACAATGGTTTACATGCCTTGATATTGCCTATGCGGTTAATAAACTCTCTTAGTTTATGCATTCTCCAACCAGTTTCATTGGCAAACTGTAAAATGTTTATTTCTATATTTGAATTAGGGATGATTATGGGGTGGTGATTTCCCATCCTCGGTGGGGACCCAACCCAAACGGGGAGGGGAATCCCCGAATTTTTCCCCTGCAGGGGTGGGGGTGGGGAGAAAAAAATCCCCGCCCTTGAATTCGTGGCGGGGATGGGGAAAGGGGTCCCCGCCCCGAAAAAAAAAATATATTTCGTAATATTTGAATTGTACGAAATGTTTACAAATATTTATATTTTAATTATATGAGATATTTATAAATATTTATATTTAAATTATATGAGATATTTTTAATTTTAAGTTATCAATTATTAAATTTTGTAAAATATTTTTGATTTGGGTCGAAAATCTCTATCGGGTCGGAAATTTCTATTAAAATTGAATATTTTTATCGGGGACAGAGGGGATTTTTCCCCCGCGTCCCCAACGGGGGCGGGGGCGGGGAATCCCTGCCCCTGGGCGGGGCAGTAAGTGGGGAGCCACTTCCTGCCCCCGCCCCGCCTGGTGATCACCCATAATTTGAATGAAACGGCTTCTGATGAACTTTTTATTTTGAAGTCCTTTTCTACTACTCTTAATGTCTTTTTTAATGCTAATTGGGAAGGCAGTTTAGGTGATAAAAAATCCACTAGTTTTACGATTTTTGTGAGCTCAAATTTGATCTCTTGGAGCTCAAATGTACCCTCTTATTATTCAAAATGGATCATATTTATCCTTAAAGATCTTTTTGTTAAAAAATACCCTAGAATTGATATAATAGGCTCACATATACACTTTTTAAAGGTATATTTGGTCTTTTATCTAAGTTTGAGGGAATTGTAAAATTGAGTTTGATAATCAAGAGTTGAAAATTGCTGCAAAATAAGCTAAATTATTCTGAACTTATTATAATTAAAAGTACTTGTTATTTTCCTTAAATATTCAGGTTGGAATTCTATTTGACAAAAGCTTCTCATTGCTTTTTATCCTTCAAATTAAATACTTATTCCATTGCTAAATGGTTATTTAGAGCTTTGATGTATGGGTTAGGAATAACTTAATCACTACAAAAAAAAAATTGAAAATAGAGACGGAAATTTAGAGACGGAATTTTTTCTGTCTCTAAATAGAGACGGAAATTGATTTTCGTCTCTAAATAGAGACGAAAAGATCTATCTATTTCTATTTAGAGACGGAAAAGAATTCCGTCTCTAAATTTTCGTCTCAAATTATTATATTTAGCGACGAATTTTGCATTCAGTCACTAAAAATGGCAGAATTGATTTTTCACCATATTTAGAGACGGTTAATATTTACGGTCTCTATTTAAAAACGGAATGCAGTTTTCGTCTCTATTTAGAGACGAAAACATTATTTTGTCTCTAAAAATAGAGACGAAATCTTAATTCTGTCTCTATTTAGAGACGAAAACTGCATTCCGTCTCTAAATAGAGACGAAAAACTATTTTCGTCTCTATGTTTAGAGACGAAATAAATTTTTCGTCTCTAAATAGAGACGAAATAAATTTTAATTAAAATTCTGTCTCTATTTATCAGAGGTATAAAAAACCCCATCTCCTTCTTTCTGCCCCTCTTTCTTCTTTTCCCCCTCTCTCCCTCTTCCAGATCGCCCTGGCCCCTCCCCCTCCACAGCCAGTCGCCGTCCACCGAAGAGTCTACGTCGATGATCATCTCCGCTCCATCGCCTGCTCCGCCGTTGTCTTCTCCCCAGCCGCGATTTTCGCGGTTGTCTCTCCCTTCCATGGGTCTGGTTGGTCCGTCTGGCCACCCTCCTTCCTCCAGCCGCAGGCGCAACCAGTCCTCCGGCAAGATCTGCAAAAGGTTGGTTTTTTTTAAAAAAAAAAATTAAATTATTAAATGTTATATTTTTTTAAATATAGTATATTATTTTCGTGTATTTTTTTAATTTTGTTTTATTTATCCTGTATTTAAATTATTATATAATTTTTAATTGTTTTAAATTTTGGGTATATTGTATGTAAATTGGTTTGAATGTGGTATTTTATTTGTGTATGTAGTTATTTTTTGTGTTATATGTATATATTGAATTATAATTTTTTAAATGTGTATATTTATTATTTTATTTGTGTATATTGAATTATAATTTTTTGAATGTGTATTTTGTGTTAAATTACATCTAAGTGATGATAGCGAATAATTCTTTGCCCACGTGAGTAAAATCCATAATCTTTATATCATTAATTAATTTATGTTTCATTTAAAATACAAAAAGTAAAAATTTGTATTACTGTCACAAATAATCATGAACATGTAATTATCTTACTAATGTCTAATTATGTTTCTTAATTTTTTCAGGAAAAAAAATGAATAATAAGAGGAAGACTGGTACTATGCAACCTCCTAGGGTGAGGGTGCGTTCATCATTATCCGGAGCTGTCAGTCAAGGG
The DNA here is from genome assembly GCA_947683425.1 of Excoecaria cochinchinensis. Taxonomy (NCBI): domain Eukaryota; kingdom Viridiplantae; phylum Streptophyta; class Magnoliopsida; order Malpighiales; family Euphorbiaceae; genus Excoecaria; species Excoecaria cochinchinensis. The sequence goes on along the minus strand of CANTUQ010000017.1, from coordinate 2,263,050 downwards.
GAGGGATCATCGTCTCCTGCATCTACACCTCCCCGTATGGTTACGGAATCTTCACCCCCAGTGTATCCATGCTCGGCATCTACTGCTGGTACTTCATCGACAGAAGTGCCTACTTCAGAGAATTCGTCTGAACCATCGCAGCGATCGCCTGAAACTGTTGAAAGTCCTTTGCCTGGTTCGGTTGGTGTTGATGGACGGACGTATATTGTCATTGAAGGACAACAGTGAGTTATCAAATTTTCGTTTTTATGTTTACTATATAATGCTGAATTCCATCACATAATTACATTTATTTTGTCCATTAGATTTATCCCATCTGGTACATGCTCCCGCTCGAAGACCGGTATATTTAAGGAGAGACTTTAATTTAATGGTTTTTTATGGAATAATATCTCTCAGGAGACCAAAATATTTTATTTCCAGGAGTTTCAAGTAAATAAATTATTTTAATTATTTCTAATTAATATATTATTTAAATTTTAAACGTATTTTGCAAATATATACATTATGTTTAACGTTTTTGTTTTTAATTTTAATCTCTTAGAAAGCTTTTTATTGGAATTCTTCCATCGATCACATAGTGTACGGCGTATGGGAGAAACGAGCCCGTGTACGTTACAAGGATATGCTTAATAAGCTGCACGCCAAAGGTGAACGACCAAGGTATATAAATGAAAATATTTGGACAAATTGGATGCAGTACTGGTCATCATCCGAGTTTAATTCCATCGCCGATCAGAATTCCACAAATAGGAGGTGAGGACCAGAGGGAGCTAGTGTTTCCTTACACACTGGAGGAACATTGTCCCATCGTGAGCATGTTGATAGACTTGTAAGTATTCAAATATCTGACTTTATAAATGCTACTCTTTATTCCATTTTGTATTAGCTAATTAGTGCATTAAGAGTTTATTCACTGCAAATATATTGCAACTCTTGATAATAAGTAAAACGTTTGATTGAATGAAGGAGGATGGGTAAACAATTGTGTAAGGAGTTTGAAATGGATTTTGATGGTGAATAATATAAATGTAAATGTACTTTTTTGATATTTGAATAGGAGGTTTACTACATATTTAGGGGAAATTCTGCTGAAATTTTATTAAATTATAGACAAGTGTTATTGTGTGAGGAGTTATAATTGTATTTCGTTGGCATTAAAATAGTAATACATATAAGTACTTTTGTGATTATTATACATTAGGTTAGTTCCAAATTTAAGAAAAATTTTGTCCATTTATTATTAACCTATAAGTTGTTTACAGGAGACTACTATGGGTAGGATACCTTATTCTCATGAGTTGTTTTTGCACACCCATACACAAAATCATGACGGTGTGACATTCGTCAACGTTCGAGTTAGACAAGTTCATGTATGTTAATTTTACAATTTATTATTTATTTTGTTATAACTTCTTAGTTTCATTTTACTACTACATAACATTCGCATAATTTTTATTACAGGAGCGGGTAGTAGATAGTCTTCAAAGTCAGCAAGTAAGTGGCGATAATGTGGATCATGCTCGAGTATTTTAAGACGCAGCTGGCGGTAGGGACCGGCGTGGACGGATCTTCGATTTGGGCTCCTATGCGAATGTTTGCTATTCGCATGCCTCCTCATCCTCTACAGCTATGGCTAGTAGGCTTGCGGCAACTACTAATGAGGTCATTGAGTTTCGCAGCACGGTCGACGTATTAATGAACCGTATTAATAGGTTATAGGACTTCATTAGTCGAAAATTACCTGATGATACGAAAGCACCGTTGGCTGATCGTCCGCATTCACCTCCAACTTAGTTAATATTTTTAAATTTTTCGCGTACGTTTATTTGTAATGTTACTAAATTTTATATATATATATTAATACATTATTAATTATATTTTTTTTAAATCTATTTATTGTTTATTTAATACTTGTTTCATTAAGTCAATTTTGAATTTAATATTATTTATTATTTTATATATTTAAAAAAAACCCTTTAACAAATAGAGACGGAAAAATATTTTCCGTCTCTATTTTTTAATACGAAAATTACGTTTCCGTCTCTAAGAATAGAGACGAAAAATTTTCCGTCTCTATTGTAATTTCCATCTCTAAAAATAGGGACGGAAATCTTCTTTCCGTCTCTAATTTTAGAGACGGAAATTTGCTTTTCGTTCTAAAAATAACGATGAAAATACACTTTTCTGTCTCTATTTTTAGAGACGGAAAAATATTACGGAAATTTGCTTTTCGTTCTAAAAATAACGATGAAAATACACTTTTCTGTCTCTATTTTTAGAGACGGAAAAATATTTCCGTCTCTAATTTTAGAGACGGAAAGCGAATTTCCGTCTCTAAAATTAGAGACGGAAACGTAATTTCCATCTCTAAAAATAGAGACGGAAATCTTCTTTCCATCTCTAATTTTAGAGACAAAAATTTGCTTTCCGTCTCTAAAAATAGGGACGAAAATACACTTTTCCGTCTCTATTTTTAGAGACGGAAATGTAATTTTCGTCTCTAAATTTAACAACCGACCAAATAGAAACGGTATCTTTCCGTCTCTATTTGGGATTAGAGACAGAATTCCGTCTCTATTTTCCGATTTTCTTGTAGTTATAATAAACATATATAACTTAACCAAACAAAGTGATGAAACAAATGGTGATGCTATTTGTTTTTCAAATTTAGCTATAATAGAACAATTTGAACTTAAACAATATGACTCGGAGAACAAGCTAGGGGGAATTATTATTATTATTTAGAAAAATGATCTTTGTTTACAAAGGTAAAGACAAGACATTGAGAACCAAAGGTCTCCAAGATCACCTAGAAAAATAATATATTTTATTGTCTGGTTAAAACTGAAAGTGTTTTAAAAGCCATATATCTTGGTTTTCATGCCTTCAATTTAATTGGACAGTAGAAAACGATATAGCTTTTCTTTCATCTGTTTACTAGTGAATGAATCGCATGATCAAACTATAATTCCATATAGTTGTACCGACCAAAGATGAACATATTTGTCATTCTGTGAGCACGAGTTTATTTTTTATGTAATTTCAACCTAAAATCTGAAAAAATTGCATATTTACAAGATTCATATTCAGATACACACAAACTTTCCTTTTTATTAAATATCTCAGTTCTTACACATTATTTTCGCGTAGTTGAAGTGAATTTCTTGCATGATTACTTTCAACTCAAACTTTGTAGGATTTTTTTAAAAAAAAAACTACTTGAACTGGATGCATTAGATAATTTATGAATCAAATTAGTGACGGAATCCTAAATTAGATAAAAAAAAAAGTTGAAAAAACAATAGAAAAGTGGTTACCAGTAAATTAGTTTAGTTCATAAGAACTCATATATATATATATATATATATATATGTGTGTGTGTGTGTGTGTGTGTGTGTGTGTGTGAGAGAGAGAGAGAGAGATAAATCATATTGGTTGAGTCCAAATTCAACTCTGAGACTTTCCTACCATTCCTTCCTCAGCATGTGAAGAAAAGTTTATTCCTCTGGCTGTCCAAGCAAAAGCGATTCCTGGCAGTCTTTTTATTATTTTATTTTATTTTTGTGCTTTCTAATCAATGGATTCTACTGAATTGCAATTTACAATCTAATGAACTTGAAAACTCCTTCATAATGGCACTATATGAATAAAAAATCATTTCTCCATTTACCTGTTTCTTTTTATGATATATATAGTTAAATTATGCAACTAATAATTTTGGTACGGTGTCTCAGCTGCACTCAGTTTCTTTAGCAAAGAAAAGAATAGTGATAGAATAGATTCAAAGAGAAAGTTAAAATTCAAAGTAAGCAAATCCCTACAAGCAAAGAAAAGTATCTCCTAATTCATTTCTTGAAACATGGCTTCAACCCAATAGTTTACCATTCTCAATCACCCACATAGTTATGGAGAAAGGATTATTGGCTGCTTTCTCTTCTTCAATGCTCACTGCTATTTTGCTTTTTCAACCAACTCTTATTCCAGGTATTTCTCTTCAATTGTTTCTTCTTCACTCAAATACCTTATTATTCACAATTAATACATACAAAACCTCCATATATTACCCCATTTTTGCCTGCACTTATTTTACCACAAACTAACCATTATACTTACATTTTATTTTATTTTTTTTAAAAAAATGGTATTTACCTTGACAATTTAGGATAAGTTTTAATGCCTGGAGTAAATGGATTGTCAAATACTGAAGTGAAACTAACACTCCATATCAGATCTAAGCGTATACTCATTTTTAGTACAAATTTTAATTTACTCCTACTCTTGTATTGAGGGATGGACATAACTGTAGTGTGCTCCCCCAACTTTTTCTGTTTTTCCCAAAAAGATACAAGTAATTTTTTTTTTTTTTTGTTAGTTTTAAATAAAATTGTAAATAAATCCTTCAAAGTTTTTATTTTTTACAATTTGGCCTCCTTCAAAATTTTTAATCTTCTATTATATTTAAGTTTTGGCAGTTTTGGCCTCCCTTTTTAATTTATTATGTGTTCGTATTTTTTTTTTTTTTTGGAAAGAAGCATCGATTTTAACAATTTAGAATACCTTTAAATACTGGAAACTTAGCAATTGTTACGTATTAATATAGTGGTAACATTTTAAGTCAGCTGTAAGTATTCAAATGAACCTTTAAAATTAAAGAAGTGTACCTTTTATATGAATTAAAAGAATTGCAAGTGTGTTTGTATAAAAAATTGACTATATGAATGGACAAATACAAAACACATTATAGATCATTTATTTACATATAAATTATTTATGAGTCGACTTGTACATATTTATTGTGTTATTTTTTGTTTTTTTTTTTCCCTTAGGAGTTGAAAGTAGTATTGGAGTAAACTATGGGACGGTGGCCAACAACCTTCCTCCACCATCACTAGTTGCAAAATTTGTGGTGGAGTCCACCGTTATCAACCGTGTAAGGCTATTTGATACAAATACAGAAATACTAAAAGCCTTTGCTCGCACTGGTATTGCGGTAACAGTCACTGTCCCTAACGATCAAATCCCACATCTCACCAAGCTAAACTCAGCTCAACAATGGCTAAAATCCAACATCCAACCTTATTTTCCTGCCACAAAAATCATCAGAATTTTAATAGGCAACGAAGTATTATCAACAGCAAACAAATTGCTAATAGCAAGCCTTGTTCCAGCAATGCAAACTCTACACACAGCCCTTGTTCAAGCATCATTAGACCATTTAATTAAAGTCTCTACTCCTCATTCTTTAGGCATTCTGTCAAATTCAAGCCCACCATCGGCCGGAAAATTTCGAGAAGGATATGATGTTCATGTTCTTAAACCATTGCTAACCTTCCTTAGAGATACAGATTCACCTTTCATGTTCAATCCCTATCCATTTTTCGGTTACTCAGAAAATACTCTTGATTATGCACTGTTTAGGCCTAATTCTGAAGTTATAGATTCAAACACTAAACTTGTCTACACAAACATGTTAGATGGGCAAATTGATGCAGTTTTTTCAGCAATCAAAGTTCTTGGATTTGGTGATATTGATTTAGTGATAGCAGAAACTGGGTGGCCGTCGAGGGGAGATGAATCACAAGTCGGTGTTGATGCAGAAAGTGCAGCAGAATACAATGGAAATCTTATCAGACATGTAATATCTGGTGCAGGCACTCCTCTTATGCCTAACACAACTTTTGAGACTTACATTTTTGCTCTCTTTAATGAAGATTTGAAGCCTGGACCGACTTGCGAGAGAAATTTCGGATTGTTTCAGCCTGATTTTACTCCGGTTTATGATATCGGAATCCTCCGGCCAACGGTAGCCGCCGCTGACAAAAACCACAATATTACTTATTTATTGATCGTTACACTCCTTGGCCTTCTAATTCTTTATAATCATGGTGAAACTATGCATGCTTTAGTAATTAATGATTAGTGTTGGTACTCAAAAAGTATAATACATCATTTGCAAGCAGGGGTAGATGCAGAATGAAAGAGATGGAGTCAAACTACAAAGTGAAAAATTTCATAAGACCTTTTATAAAAATTGTGAGGACCAAAAAATTCTGGGAAGGGTCAAGGCCCCTTACCTTGCCTTGGGTCTGCCTCTGTTTTCAAGATATCTGAAATTGGCATGTTTGATTATTTAGACACTAATTTTTTTTAAATCACATAATCTTTTAACTTATTAATTTTTTTACTTTTAAATATTTTTGCTGACATGCCACTCAAATTATAATAATTCTCGTAACTGACATGTTAGACTACTCCTATATGTCTGTATCATTTTTCAATTATAGAAAATGTATAAATGACTAAACGTCAATATTAGATGTCCATGGGCAGTGACAGACGTATCTCCTAAAAATTTGGCCCCTCTCAACATTTTACTATGCGTTTGGCTCTGTCCATAGATGTATTATGCCTATTGTATAGATGTATGCATGGTTTTTGTGGCTTGTTATATATGATCCTTAATGCAGGCTAGTTCATCTATTCCTAGCAACCCCAGCCCCGGGCAAATGGTTGCACCAGTAAGTCCAAGGGCAGGAGGTGAAGGCAAAGAATATTGGTGCCTACCTAAAACAGGAGCAGATGCGGAAGATTTGCAGAGAAATATTGATTATGTTTGTGGGTTAGGTTTGGACTGTGACCCCATTAAAAATGGTGGTGAATGCTTCCTCCCTAACACAGTTAGGGCACATGCAGCTTTTGCCATGAATGCTTATTTTCAAGCCAATGGAAGGAATTCTTATGATTGTGATTTTCAGCAAACTGGAGCCATTACCACCCTTGATCCAAGTAAGTGCTTACATTTCCATTTTAATACATTGATTAATCATGTGAAAATCCATATATTTATCTTTCTCAATTTCCTATCTAGTTCTTTTAGTTCTGATCAGTTAGTTCATTTACTCTAACCATATACTTCTTTTTCCACAAATTGAATTTTTTTTGTTAGAATAATGATAAAATAAAAAGGGTTAGTAATTCATTGCGCACGTATGTGGTTTATCGAATTGAGTGAGTTTTGATTATCGAAAAAATCAAATGCATACCCCAAATCACATTTCAACAAAAAGGATTGCCAATTCTAGGGTTTATCATTATTTTTATAATGTAACAAATTAGTTTTTTTTTTCTTTTTGTTTTGCATTGTAAGCATGAGATTACCTTTTGAACATGTTCTTCCCACATCCTTAACCATATACTTTTTGTTCATCCACGTGAATAGTTGATTACACATCTTTTATCAGCAAAATATTATTGTTAACAATTTCTTTTTTATTTTTCTTCTTATTATTATTTTTCCAATTTTACAGGCTATGGAAATTGCAAGTACTAACTTTGCTGCAATGCTTTTGCGAGGAAGAAGAGCTTTTTGTTTTTAATTGCTCATCAGTTATAATCAATGTTTTTAAAATCGTACCAAACATAGAACCGGATAGCCAATGGGATCATAGTTTGATCGGGTTCAACTGAATTTTATTATTTTTTATTTTTATAATTATTTATAAAAAAATTATACATGTATTATTCATTAACATAAAATTAACATATTAATTTCAAGTCACTAATCATCCCTCACATAAATTTATATGTTTACCACAAAAATAACAATAACTAAACATAGTTTTCAAATCCAAAAAAAATAAGTTCTAGAATTCCAAATATTCTATTTAAAAAAAAAAACAAACACAAAATATAAAGTATAATAATTTCACCGAATGTTTTGATTTATTGTTCAGTAATTCAACCAATTTTCATCATCAAAAATCAAAATCATCATCCACTTCTTAAGATTCCATTGCATTTCTCTCCACCTCCTCCGCATCTACAAAATTTGAAAGAACTATTGTTTTCTTTTAATTTGGCACAATTTTCGTATTATGAACAAGATTTTTTTTTCACATATAAAATTGGTATTTTTTTTGACTAAAAACTCATAATTAGGGGTGATCAACTGGTCCATGAGCACCAAAAAAATTTGTCAATTAAATATCGATTTTTGAAAATCACTAACCATTAATCAGTCCGTTACGATTGAATAACCAGTCTATCGGTTTCGAATTTTCAGATCGATTAACCAATATTATTTCGGTTAACCACTACAATTATAAAATATATTCATAAAAAAACTAAAATATTTTATTAAAAAAATTAAAATATCCATCATTCAATATAATAATACAAATTAGAAATTTAAATGATACTGTTGATTTTTCTTATCAACTACTATAATATTTGAATACTAATGATAACTAAATTGTCTTTCTACCGTTAAATTATATTTCTAATAAAATTGAAAATTTTTTATTTAACTCCTACTTCATCTATATCTATAATTTATCAACTAAATTAATACTATTGATAAATTTATCAACTAAATTAATAATATTGATTTTTTTAATTTGTCATGGGTCTCGCGCGACAGTGGGAAAGTAAACAGTGGGCCATCCAAAATATCAATAAAAGAAAAGAGAAAAAAAAAAATGAGACCTTGAAATTGAAAAGTGAAAGTTTCCAAGGCCATAAAACAGACCATCTCTTAATTTATCTCTCCTAACTAAAACATCAGACACCATCTCTCTCTCGTTCAATCTCCATCTCTCTCTCGTTCAATCTCTCTTTCTCCCTCTCTAGATCCATCTTTTTTTCCGAAGTCTGCTTCCATTCTATTTTATTTTTATTAGATCAGTTGCTAGGTTTTGGTTTACGGGGCGGATGGCGAGGAGACCGGCAAGAGGGAGAATACGATTTCACTGTTTTTAATTTTTTTATATTATATATATATATATATAAAAGTGGTCGATTAAGAGAAAAATAAGTGTGAGTGGCAACGAGCAGTTTTGCGATATATACGTTTTTTCATTACTAAAAATCTGAAATCTCCCATCTATTTATAGAGATTTTAAAATTAGAGACATATTTCTAATATAACTCAGACTATTTTCTAAGATATGATTTGTTAATCACATTAAGATTGAATTATTAAAATTATATCTGATAACCGGACTCGTCAAGCTGAAGATCGGCATAACTTTCCGGGCACACGTCATAGACCGCTCCTTTCTTTTTATGAGCCCAGTGTCTAGGCTTGCGAGCACCTCGGATATTTTGACATGCTCGGGTAAGGGAATAGGCCGGTATCAGAATAGTGAAAGTCATTAATCACGAATATTTTTCAGATATGATACCGATTCTGAGCAGTCAAAGATGAAAAATACCGAGAATCACTCTATAAATGCCCCCAGATCAGGGATCGAGCACTAATTAAGAAATCAGAACGATTTCTTCCTATCTAGGATTTAGTTTCCTATTCATGCAGAGAAAAATGAACTTATATAAAGGGACATAACAGGTACATTATTTCTCTCTGAATTCATTAATACAAAAAAGAACATTTTAGTTATCTTTCTGACTTGATCGTCGGAGTTTTCACTGTTGGAAACCCGTAGGTTTTTCTTACCTTTTTCAGGTAATTTACCGAAGAAGACTTGAAGAGAAGCTAGATTGTTATCATTTGGTGCGGTGAGCGTGGAATACTCCTCGGATTTCAGTGGACTATGGACCTTTTTCCCGACTTGTCTATCCCTACCAGTGCTACCTCTGACATCCAAAACACTGCGCTTCCCCAGCCCCAAATCAACCACCTTGGACAGCTCTTTCATAACCCACAACCAGCCTCAACAGAGCAAATTTTCCCACTCCAGATACGGCAACTCTTTCCCCAGTTACAAGCCCAAACCCCAATAATTCCACCAACACCCATGCCCGTCCCCATGATCCCAGGCATCACCCCCCAAGCCGCTCAAACTCTTTTAACTGCTCTATCCGCTATAGCGGCTCAGTCACCCCAAACAGTACCCCAAAACAACACCGCAGCAACACTCCCCACTCAAACACCAATCCCAACACAATTGCCCGCCCAAACTACCCAACTTCCACCTCCATTACTGAGCACATTAGCTCCGGGAGCAACTATTACAATGACAACCGAACAATTTGAAAGAATGTTCGAGGAAAGAATGCAAAAATTCCAAAATCGAAACACTTTGCAGTACCAGGGCAGTTTTCGATCCCCTCTGTCTCGGGAGATCTTGACAACTCCATTCCCGCAGATAAGATTGCCAAATTTGCCGAAGTATAGCGGAAGCTCGGATCCCCGAGCTCACCTAGACGAGTTTCATCACACTATGCTGGTTCATACAACAGAGGATGCTGCCTTGTATAAGGTGTTCCCCCAAACTCTTACTGACTCTGCGCAGATCTGGTTTCGAAACCTCTCGGAGAACTCCATCCATAGTTTTGAACAGTTTAGCGACATGTTCATAGCTAAATTCATGGCTGCAATAAGACCGGCCAAAGTTTCAGCCGACCTCACCATGGTTCATCAAGAGAAAGGGGAAGCACTTCGGGTTTATGTCGAGAGATTCAATGCCGTGGCTATGGACATCCAAAATTTGAACTTATGCACTCATAAGGAATACGAGGTGTCAGGATTTCAGCGACTCCTTAAGCAAAAAGCCACCTGGCGATTTTACCGAACTCATGTCCCAGGCTCATAAGTATATCCGGATGGATGAAGCTCGTCACCTCCGTTACAGTTCACAGGGCCGAGAATCGGACAGGGGTTTCCGTACAGGTCGGGAGAGAAGCAACAACGGCCGAAACGAGGGAAGAAATAGGAGCTCCAGTAGTTCGAACCGAGCTTTCCTTGTTACGAAGTCAACTCCCAAGGGCAAACAAGACAAAAGGTTTACACCCTTAAACACGCCGAGGTCCCAGATTTTGGCATGGATGAAGGAGAACGAGAGGTTTGATTGGCCACACCCAATAATCGAAGACCCTAGCAGAGACCAGAGCCTTTACTATTCCTTTTACAGGGATAAGGGTCATCTAAAAAATGACTGCCGGCAGCTTAAGCGTGAGATTGATAACCTAATCCGGAGGGGTAAGCTCGGTCAGTTCGTAAAAAGTAAAGAGAGAAGCACAAGGAACAGGTCGCCCTCTCCGCGCGGTGCGAACAACGGGGCTGGTCTGAGCAAAAAAGTCCCAGCTGGAGTGATTCATGTCATAGCAGGGGGAAAGCATTACGATGTTTTCGAAGAGTCAAGGAAGCGAAAAGCCAAAGAGGTGTTTTCGATGGGTGTCGGACACGCTGAGAAGGGTTATGAGGTCAAATTTTCAGCAGAGGATGAAACTCATGTTCGGATCCCCCATACTGATTCATTGGTTGTAGAGGCTTTAATACAAGACTTTCTGGTCCAGAGGATTTTGGTAGATACAGGAAGTGCGGTAAATCTCATCACTTCGCAGGCATATAAGGCGCTGGGCATGTCGGCCAACAAATTGGAAGCTGTATCGGCACCACTCATTGGCATATCCGGACGTCCGATAAAAGTAGAAGGATCTGTTGTGTTGAAATTACAACTCGGGGATGAAGACAGTGTTTGCAATTGCAGAGCCTATTTCATGGTAGTGGATATACCTATGGCGTACAATGTGATTATCGGTTGACCTCTTCTCATCGGGGTGGATGCATACATTTCTATGAGAAAGCTGCTCGTGAAGATACCAGTGCAAGGAGGGGTGGCCGTGTTAAGGGGAAATCAGAAGACAGCCCGGGAGACCTATGTTACTATGTTAAAAGAGGCCGATCAAGCTCTACCATTGGACCCACTAGACATCCCAACAACCAGGAGTGCCGAGCCCGTAGACTCATTGCAGGAGGTGGAGCTATCGCCGGGAAGGGTCGTTAAGATCGCCGCTAGCAAAACGGGCAAGGAAAAGGAGGCTTTAGTAGCCGTTCTGTCGGAATACGAAGATGTGTTCGCCTGGCAACCCTCGGACATCAAGGATGTATCCTCCGAGATTATATGTCACAGTCTTAATGTGCAGCCCAATTGTAAGCCGGTCAAGCAAAAGAAAAGGAATCATGCCCCTGATCGGCAATTGGCGATGTCCGAAGAGGTTGACATCCTGATGAAAAACGGCTTCATCAGGGAGGTGTTGTATCCGGACTGGTTATCAAACGTAGTGCTGGTGAAAAAGTCTAATGGGAAATGGAGGATGTGCGTAGATTTTACAGACCTGAACAAGGCATGCCCCAAGGATTGCTATCCACTGCCTAACATCGATCTCTTGGTTGACTCCACCTCGGATTTTGATGAGTACGCCTTTTTGGATGCCTCGGCAGGGTATCATCAAATACCTATGGATAAGAACGATGAAGAAAAGACCGCATCTGTGACCCACCGAGCTACATACTGTTACCGGGTCATGCCATTTGGGTTGAAGAACGTAGGAGCCACATACCAGAGACTTATGAACAAGATGTTCGCCGATCAGTTGGGAAGGAACATTGAAGTCTATGTGGATGATATGATAGTCAAGAGTAAGACGGCAGCGAGCTTGCCAACCGAGCTATCGGAGACCTTTGAAGTTTTAAGGAAGTTCAGCTTGAAGTTAAATCCGGAGAAATGCGCCTTTGGCGTGCAGTCTGGAAAGTTCTTGGGGTATATGATTTCAAAAAGGGGGATAGAGGTGAACCCGACGAAAATCCGAGCCATCCTGGAAATAAAGTTGCCAAAATCAATAAAGGAAGTTCAACAGCTCAACGGGAGGATAACAGCACTCGGCAGGTTCATTTCCTGTTCGGCGAAGAGATGTTTACCTTTTTAGAGCACTCTTAAGAAAGTGAGGAGTTTCGAGTGGACTCCAGATTGTCAGAAGGCGTTTGATGAACTGAAGCATTTTCTTACTACCCCACCTTTATTGAGTCGGCCACAACCAGGAGAAACCCTATACATGTATCTCGTAGTTTCAACAGGGGCTTTGGGTTCGGTTCTGGTAAGGGAAGAGGGCAGCCAGCAGTTCCCCATCTATTACACCAACAAGGTCTTGAGAGGCGCCGAGCTGCGATACCACATACTTGAACAGCTTGCTTTCGCCTTAGTAACATCCGTCATCAAACTCCGACCTTATTTCCAGGCGCACACTATTGTAGTCCGAACTAATTCAAACCTCAGAAAAGTGCTACAGAAACCAGAGGCATCTGGAAGAATAACCGAATGGGCGGCCCGATTGGGAGAATTTGATGTCCGGTATGAAGCCCATCCATTAATAAAAGGCCAAGTCCTTGCTGATTTTGTGGCCGAACTACATTCAAGTGTCCCAGAGCCAAGTCTATGTTCGTGGAAGTTGTATGTAGACGGAGCATCTTCGTCCATAGGTGCTGGAGCCGGGGTCGTATTAATTGGGCCAGGAAAAATAGTAGTCCGGGGAATGGCCCATATAGCATTCCAAGCAACCAATAATGTAACGGAATATGAAGCCTTCGGTTTTGGGCTGCAGCTAGCCATAGAGGTAAAACCAGACTCCCTGATTATTTACTCTGACTCACAGCTTGTTGTTAGCCAGATACTCGGAAAGTTCGAAGCAAAAGACCACATGATGGTCAGATACAAGGAGTTAATCGCTGCGCTCCTCTCCCAATTGGAAAAGAAGGGATGTGCATGGTCGATCGAGCAGGTTCCCCGAGCTGAAAATGAGGAAGCAGATGCTCTGGCCAAGCAGGCATGCCTCTGGAACCAGTCATTTGACTCATACATCATCTGGTCTATCATAACAGCCCCGACCCATGAAACATACAAGGTGCACATACAGGAGCCGATGGATGGGTGGCGGCTCCCAATTTACCAGTATCTGAATAATGGAGATCTTCTAGAGGATCCGTTGCAAACTCGGAAGATAGTCAGGCGGGCCAGCCGATATGCCATCCTAGACGACCAACTTTATAGACGGTCCTTTTTCGCCCCATGGACCAAATGCTTGAGCACGGAGGAAGGAGATTATGTGTTGAGGGAAATCCATGAAGGAATTTGTGGAGCCCATGAGGGAGCACATGCTGTAGCTCGGAAAGCCATGTTGCAAGGATATTACTGGCCGACTATGGAAAAAGATGCTAAGGAGCTCGTCAAAAAATATGACAAATGTCAAAGGTTCGGTAATCTGAACCATCAAAAGTCTTCCTCTCAGGTGCCGATCTATAGCCCGTGGCCATTTTCTCAGTGGGGTTTGGACATAGTGGGGCCTTTTCCTATAACAACCGGATAGCGAAAGTTTTTAGTGGTAGCCGTTGATCATTTTACGAAGTGGGTAGAAGCAGAACCCTTGGCCACAATCACACCAGCAAACATAATCAAGTTTGTCCAGAAAGCTATCATTACAAGGTTCGAAATTTCGCACTCCATTATAATAGACAATGGCAAGCAATTTGACTGTGCAGCATTCAGAAACTACTGTTCGGAGTTGAAGATCCAGTTATGTTTCACTTCGGTATACCATCCGCAATCAAACGGTATGACAGAGGTAACTAACCGAACTATTATTGCAGGGATAAAGAAAAGGCTGGACACATCAAAAGGTCTCTGGGCTGAAGAAATCTACAACGTTCTCTGGGCCTACTGAACATCTCCCAGATCGGCCACAGGGGAAACCCCGTTCTCCCTCACATACGGGACCGAGGCAATCATTCCCTGTGAGATTGGCATGCCAAGCTTGAGAACATCTAGCCTGGATCCGGACCAAAATGATGATCAATTGCTCTATCAGCTCGACAGATTGGAAGAACAGAGAGAGTTCGCCCAAATGCGGTCAGCAGTCTACAAACAGAGAATGTCATCTTATCATGATCGGAACGTCAAGCCCAGGACTTTCCGGATTGGGCAGCTCATCCTTAGGAAAGTAGTCGCAGCACAAACTTCGGCAGGAGTGGGAAAGCTAAATCCCAACTGGGAAGGCCCTTACATAATTCACGAGGTTCGTGGTGGGGCATACAAGTTGAAGGACTCGGCTGGAAAGATGCTTCCTCACTCATGGAACATTTCAAATCTGAAGGCATATTATCAGTGATCCATTTTATTCAAACTCGGATTCGACCTTGAATACATGACCTCCGGAAGCTCGGCTATCTCTCCTCTCGCTCACTTGGCCACTGCGCCAAAGGGCATTATTTTTCATGTAATATGTTCGGCTATATACGCTCACTCGGCCACTACGTCATCGAGCATTATTTCATCTATGTATTAAATCTTATTTAGTTCGGCTATATCATCATGAAAGCTATTGTACTAGCAAATACATCAATGAAAGAGGTATATTCATGAAAATACTGTCCAAAAGTGCGGCTCTAACTCAGCAACCTAGCCGCTAAGTAACTTAACTTTATTCTGATGACATCAGTTCAAATATGACTTTGCATATATTATAATCATATTACTCGGTTGTATCGCCACCGAACCGATTCAGCTAAAGATTGAGTCTCGCCTAGCTCGGCACCGACGTCACTAAGTCACACATATAACTTGTTGACCAATACTCATAATCATTGATTTTACAACACTTATTTTATCTCGTTTTCGGCAAGGCTCGCACGATATTATTTTTTACCGAACAATGGTCCGAGTATTCCAATGGTGTCAAACGAACACCCCAAGCAATATTAAATAGCTCGAAGGCACAACGTATTATACTCGAACAGGAGTTCAAAGAAAACTAGAAATCAACGACAAAAAGTTTAATTTTCATTAAAATAATGACAAGTACAAAGATAATCACTCATTGGGGTACACCTCGTCCAGCTAAGCCCAATCCATGTCAGGATAACGCCCTTTGACAGCATCGGAAAGTTTTTGGCTGAATGCAAGGCATTTATCCACAGCCAGGTCTAAGGATTTGTACTCAAGGTCGGCTAATTTTTCCTCCGCACTGGTTTGGTCTTTCTTAGTGGCTTCCAATTCGAAATAGATCTCGGCCAATTCAATCTCCAGCTCGTCCTTTTTCTGCTTGGCAACAGCCAGCTTCTCCTGCAGCTCGGAGATCCTCTTATTGGCTTCGGTTACCTTGACCTCGGCCTCTAAAGCCCTCTTCTTGGCATCCTTAATCTTCCCTTCAGCGGCATTCGCTCGGAGGCGCTGACCAGCTACATTCCCAGCCTCCCGATGATAGGCGGTGAGCAGGCGGTTCATCTTTGCCAGGATGGCCCCAGTCAATATAGAACTCTGTGAACAGAGGGAAATAATAAGTGAAGGATCCTGATTACCGTGAAGACCGAGCTCATAGTGTTAACACCAACCTGAATCTGGTGTCTCTTGAGAACATTGCCCAGTTCCTCCGCTCTCAGACGTACGAGAGGGGAAACTTTCTCTAGGATATAAGCCAGTCGATGCACAAAGTTACAGAAGGCCGGATTGTCCTCAGAGTAGCCCTCCCCCTCCTGCTGCCACATGTCGCACAGCTCGTCCGCTAGGGCCCTCATGTTCTTCTTCGGCAGGGTGGGATCCGAGGACCCACCAGCAATTCCATCAGGAGATATAGGACCAGGAGGGGTCTGCATGCCTTCTTGAGGCACTTCGGCTGAAGAAGTTAGAAGGAGAGGGCCTTCCGTTATCACAATTTGGGCCAAGTTCGTGTCTGGGGTAGGCTCCGGTTCTCTTTGAGGAAGTTCCTCTACCAGGGGTCCGGGTGCCGGTTGGCTCGGCGCAGACCCCGATGGCTTCTTCTGTCTTTTGGCCCTCATCATCTCAACCATACTCGGCTTCTCAATTCGTTTCATCTCTGCAAAAAAGCAAACAATGAGCAAATATTAGAACAGAAGCGCTGATAATAGAATATACCTTTTCTTCGTGACCGAGGTTATTTTGATCGGTCCAAGCCGAGCATGAGTTGATCCTTTATGTCTCTTTTTTGGGCAGTTAATGCCCTCCATCGAACTAATATTTGCTCCTCATCATCGGTGAAAAGCAAGGGGTTATCGGTTTTGTTTACAAACCGACCCCATATGGTTTGAAAAGGGAAGTTTTTATCACTCTTGATAATGAAGAATCAATTTTTCCAATTCTTCAATGATTCTGGATTTCCTGAAAAAACCTCGCATCCAGCTCGGGCTTGAACATAGTTGTGATCCTCAGTCGAGATTCTTAGGCCAACCACGTGGGTAGCTTGAAAAAGCAGAAGAGTAAGGTTGATATCATGCTCGGCACACCACATCTGTAAGGCAGATATGGTTCGCCAAGCATTTGGATGGATCTTTCCCATGGTCAAGCCGTAGTGGTCCATCAACGTCACCTCGAAAGCAGTAGGGGGAAGGCTCATCCCAACTTCAAAGTCAGCCTCGTACACAACGATGGTTTTCCTCCTGTTAAATTGAGCATTAGCTCGCACATGGGCCCCAGGTGCTCGGATACTGTAGTTCTCAGGAATTCCAAACCTCTCACGCAACTCCAACACTTCGTCTGATCTTATGGCCGAGCTGATGCTCCCCACTCGAGGGTTTCTTCTCGGTGATTTCTTCCTAGTTGGATTTGGTTGGCTAGAGCTGGAACCCTCTGGGATGTCATCGTCTATAAGGCCTCTCTCCACTATCGCTCTCTCAGTGGAACTCTCTGAAGCACTCATTGTGGGAAATAGTGAAAGGAAGAGCAAACACTAACCTGATATTTTGAAATGGACGTTGAAACTGCAGGAAGATCAAACTGAGAAAGCGGATTTATGAACTGATGAGGAACCAATTGCACAAATCTTCGCAGAAGAGAGAACAAAGTAGAAGAGAGAATGGAACAGCATAAATTCTTCAAAAGGACGAAAGTGATGGTGAATAAGGGAAACAGGTATTTATAGGAGCATGGAACCACTCAAGTGTGAACAGGTGGCAGGTTTTGATTGGATGTAAGGACAACAGTTACTCCTTGCACGATAACCGAAGAGGCGCCTGACACAGCGGCTAGTTCACTGCGAACGAAGTGACAAGGCACGCTTTTTAAGGGATCACGCATACAGCTGTCTTCAGCGCGTTAATGTTTGTAACTCACGCGCGCCCTTTCCCATCTTGATGACATCAATGTCATCTTGTTGGGGGGGGGGGGGGACTTATGATAACCGGACTCTTCGAGCTGAAGATCGGCATAACTTTCCGGGCACACGTCAAAGACCACTCCTTTCTTTTTATGAGCCCAGTGTCTAGGCTTGCGAGCACCTCGGTTATTTTGACATGCTCGGGTAAGGGAATAGCCCGGTATCAAAATAGGGAAAGTCATTAATCACGAATATTTTCCATATATGATGCCGATTCTGAGCAGTCAAAGATGGAAAATACCGAGAATCACTCTATAAATGCCCCCAGATCAGGGATCCAGCACTAATTAAGAAATCAGAACGATTTCTTCCTATCTAGGATTTAGTTTCCTATTCATGCAGAGAAAAAGGAACTTATATAAAGGGACATAACAGGTACATTATTCCTCTCTGAATTCATTAATACAAAAAAGAACATTTTAGTCATCTTTCTGACTTGATCGTCGGAGTTTCCACTGCTGGAAACCCGTCGAATTTTCTTACCTTTTTCAGGTAATTTACCGGAGAAGACTTGAAGAGAAGCTAGATTGTTATCAATATCTGAATTCAAACTTTATTCAAATTAGAATTATTGACGTAATCAAACTCTACCAAAAACAAATAAAAGTAAGTGACTTTTCAAATTTTTAAAACACAGGTTTAAATATACCAAGAGTCTCCATGTTTTAAACTGAATTTACAGTTTACTTTTTTTTAAAAAAAAAAAAAAAGGAATCGGTTCCCGATCTTTACAGGTTTAAATATTATTGGGTCTGTTGTTAAAACCAAACCAATTTAGCAACTGGTTCCCAATCTTTCTGATTTGACTGACTGTTCCTGTCTAGTTTTCAAAACACAGGTTGTAACAGCGCTTATGGATATTAATATTAGATACATGAAATTAGGCGTCTTTTTACAGCCAATCTACCAACCAATATTGCAATTTATGCTACTACAATTCTTTCTCTACCTCACATATTGCCACAATGAAACTAATGCATTTAAAAATCTATGGGAAAAATGCATGTTAATTTTACTCATAAATTGATTTTGAGATGAATTAGTTATTATCACAAAATATAAAATTAGAGATGAACCTCAACCTCAAAGTGGATCATATTTTTGTGCCGTCGGATTTTTGGTGTATTAGAAAAGACAAGAAAATGTAACTTGCATTTTCTCTTTCATCTTTTCACCCAAATAAAATAATATAAAATAGGAATGAGGCATATTTTAGGGTGCATTCGGAGAGCTTTTTGTTTTCGGTTTTTTGTTTTTTTTTTTCAAAAATAAAACAAAAACTCGTTTGGCAATTTTTTTTCGTTTCGGTTTTTGCAAAAATTTAAAGAAGTGATTTTCACATCTAAAATAGAAACTAAAAATTTTCAAAATGTAGTTTTTAGGATTTTGCTAATTTATCCTTATTATTGTCGCCGCCACCGCCACCAATACACCGCTACCATCATTGCCGCCTTTACCGCCACCACCACTGCCGCCGCTGTTGCCACCACTATGCCTTCGCCATTGCTACCACGCCGCTGCCACCGCCACGCCACTGCCACCGGTGCCGCTGTTGCCACCACCATGCCTCCGCCAACACCGCTACCACTACAACCACACCGCCTCCACCATCACAATCACACTGCTACCGTCGCCGCCACCACTACAACCACACCACCACACCGCCGCCGTCTCCACCACCACCAGCAGCCACCACCACTACCACCATACTACTGCCATCTCCACCATAACCACCGCACCACCGCCGCCACCACCACCACACTGCTGCCGCTACCACCACAACCACACTGCCATCACCTCGACCGCTACCACACCATCGTCACCTCAACCACCATCGCCACCATCACACTGCCTATGCTGCCACCGCCACTACCAAAATTATTATTATAATATACATAAATAATTAAAAAAATATGATAAAATTTTTAAATATATAAAACAGTTTCTAAAAAATAAATAACAAAAACTAAAAATAGTTTTTAGATTTTAAAAATAAAAAACTAAAAACCTGCAATTTTATCGAACACACCCTTAGTTCTTAAACTTTCATGTTTTTCTACATTAAATTATTAAAACTTTAAAAAACTACAAATTAAGTCGTTAAACTTTCATTTTAATACATATTAGGTACTTGAAAAAACCTAAAATTATTTTTATTAATTGCATATTTACCCCATAACTAAGTAAAGGCTAATAACTTAATCTTTTTAAAGGATAAAAAGTAGGGATGATTACGGGGCGAGGGCGAGGAATTGCTCCCCACCCACTGCCTCGCCCCTGGGTGAGGATTCCTTGTCCCCACCCCCGCTGGGAACACGAGGAAAAAATACCCCCCCTCCCCCTCCCCGGTCCCAGCCCCAACGGGGATCTCCATCCCCAACGAGGATCCCCTTCCCCAATAGGAAATTTCCCACCCAAATCAAAATTTTAACAATAATCTGGCAAAATTTTAAGCACCATACAATTTTATATGATTCATATTGACAAACCCATATTTTAGAGTTCATCTAATTCATTTGAAAAAAAAAATTACTAACCAATGCAAAAATAATAAAAATTAAAAGATAAAGACTTAAAATACAGTAAAGATCTAACTTGTCCCCGACCTTACTGGCCAAAAATTGAAGATCAAAACAATAAAGAAAAGTTTAAAGCATAACGAAATATAAGCTCAAATTGCAATAAAATTCAAATTAATTCACAGAAGCAAAATAACCCAGCTCAATAAAAGGGTAAGAGAGTGATATAAGATCTAGCATTTCTCACCCAATTCTAAAAAGCAATAAACTTTCTTGATTTCTTAGTATTAACAACACAAAATTCAGACATTTCAAAGAAAACCCAGAAAAGAAACAAAGAAAGAAATTGGAAGTACTGGATACCTACACTACAAATGACCTCTGATATGATAATTGCTGGCTCTTTTTCTCATTTTCTTTGGTCTGCCAGTGTATATATATAACTGCAAAGCTAATAGAGGCCAAACTCCATCATCATCAGCAAACCCAACCCATGTCAAGATACAAGCAATTAGGACCAAACTAACGAAAATCACTGATAGAAAAAGGGTACTATCCAATCTGAGGAAGAGACGAAAATGCTTCCAACCAAACACGGAGAGAGATAAAGTGAGGGAGATCGAGCAAGGGAGACGGACGTTTGAGGGAGATCGAGAATGCGAGATCGACTGAGGGTCCTAAGGGAAGGGTTATACAAATCTTTATATCGAGTGAGGGAGATACGACAGAGTAAGTGAGAGAGCAACTGAGTAATGTTAGGTTAGGGATTAGGGAAAGGAAAAGAAAGGGTGAAATAAAAATAATATATTAGAATAAAATTTCGAGGTGGGGAACCCATGGGGCGGATACCCCAATCCCCGTCCCCGCCTCGAATTGATATTCCGGGTTATTTTTGTCCCCATCCCCACTCCCGTGGGGAGAAAATTCGAAGATTCCCTGCCCCATTCTAGTCGGGCCCCCACGGGGATCCAGTATTTCCCGCTCTATGATCATCTCTAATAGAAATGCATTAAAGAATCTAGTAACTTTTAAAAACCTTCCTAACATTATGGGAGGACCCACGGAGAATTCGAATTTCAATAAACCCTTAGGATTGACTCCATTCAAGGAAATATAGGCTGAATTGAACATACTTTTTGAATATTATCACAGAATTCACCATAAACTAGACAATCACTAGCAAATGAAGTGGAAAAATTTGTGAACATAGGCTCGATGCTTCTAAACAAAGCTATTGAAAATTTTAAAATTTCAATGGAAAGCTTTTCAAGTCATTGAGAAGAATTGATTATGAGATAAAGCGAGTTTGAGAATTGTTTTCTCAAGAATATAGAGCCATTGGATCTTGTTGCAAGTTTTCGATACTTTAATGAGCATGAAAAATTGAAAAAAGTTAGGAATCTTAGAATCCAACTTCCAAAATGGTTTTAAAAATTCCTAACTCTATAATTTCCATCTAGGTAAATTAAAATTTTTATTGTAGAGTAAGCTCATTTTGAATGGTATCAAAGTCTTTGATTAAAAAATTTGGATTACTTTTATAGGTTTTAGACGTATTTTTACAAAACTGAGTTTTGAAAAAGAAAGAAAGTGATTAAAAAAAAAAGCATAAATTTAAAAAAAATTCAAAGAAACGCAACAATTCAATAAAAAGTAAAATCAAAGTTATGTGACCAAAGAGATCCAATGAAGAAATGTTGAATAGTTTAGGTATCTAATTATGTTTTTTGTCTTATAAAATAATATAAGACAACTAGAGCATAGAAATTTAAAGCCAAAAGAAAAACGAGACAATTTTTTTAATAATGTTTTAAAAAAAAAAATTATAGAAATGGGGTGTGTCAGAAATTATTTGTGGGTTTGGGGTTAATTGTAAAAACGCAACAACTCGTTGCATTTTCAGAAATGGGTCCCACGAGAAGCGTCAGACGACAGTCTGAAAATGCAACAGCCTGTTGCGTTTTCAGTTCTGACAACGCAGCCTCTCATTGCGTTTTCATACGCAATATTTGCAATAAATGCGATCTCATTTCTTCTCCTGCTTGCATTCGTTCAGTCACCGACTCGAAAATATTAGTTGCAAATTATTTTTTGAAAATCAAGAGCAAAATTGTTGGAGAATTTTATTTGAAACGGTAAGATTTAGATTTATTTTTTAGCAATTTAATTATTATTTATGTTGTATTCACATTTAATTTTATATTTATTTGTTTAATTGAAAATAGAAATTAGTCGGGAGGCAACGACTTGCGAAAAAAACAAGTGAAATAACTATTAAAGTGAGGTAATGTATCAATTTAAATATATTTTGAAAAAGGCGCCTTTTTTGTAACAACCCGGTGGTGGCCGACCGGGGGCTATCCCCGGAACATATCCCGTCGGGCCTTCCCAGCGCGTCGTTCACATAGCCACCGAGTTGCACTCACGGTCTTTACACTTCCCCTTGTGCATTTTTGCCTTCCGTGGGATTCGAACCAAGAACCTGGGGATAAGTCCTTAATTCACAGAATACCACTACCATTAGGCTATATCCTAATGTCACACCCCAACCTATACCATGGAGACTTCTTAATAGATTAGAGGGAGAAGGATCCAAGTTAGATAGGAGTGTCACATCCCACTAGTACAAATAAGAAACATCGCATACAAAGTGACATATCAGAGTTAAAGAAAGACTTTGAAAGAAAGAACAGTGATACTGAACAAAGTGAATACTTTTATTAATATACAAAAGAGGTCTTTACATCTTACATCAGATTACAAAAAAAACAACAAACAAAAGTCCAAAGTACACTGTTTCGAAGGGCGAACAAAACATTATATCTATTACAAAAGAAGGAAAGCCTATACTACAAAACTTCAATCTCTAGTTGCGTTGGCCTTCCCGATGCGACACGCCCAGACCATGCGTACCAAAACCTTCTACACCTGCACGGATAAACACCCGTGCTAAGCGAAATCGCTTAGTGGGGAAATACAAATGCATACCCGCTACTCACAGTGCCGACAACAGAAAGCACATGATAAAGATATAATTACAGATATAGAATCATGCATAATTAATTCAAATATTTATATTATCATCCAATGTTCTTGTATAAAGACACACTAACGCCTGCTTAATCATAAAGAGTGGATAACGAGTACACATAGATACTTGAGAGTATCAACACCGTCTTATAAACACATAGATACCCGAAGGTATCAAAACATTCTTTTTATTTTTGTTTCAAATTGTTTTCACATAGAATCTTAAGAAAGATTCAAACAGAAGGATCGCGAGGATCCGATCGGGGGACCTGATCAGGGTCCAAAATCGTACACATAGCTGCAGCAACACATAACTCTATCAGGCATGCCTAACTATCCACTTTCCGACATTAGCAGGTTATACGAAATCTTGTCAAATTAACATACATACTATTCATTTAAATAGGTATTCAAGGCTTTAAATAAAAGAGTGCATGCAAAAGAAATCAAGTCATTAAGCAAAAAGGAGAAGAAATCAAGTTTGGAAGTTACGCCTGTCGCGCTCGCGACGACTGTCGCGCTAGCGACAGAAGCCAAAATACACTTCCCCGCCTCATCTCGCGATCGCGAGTGATCTCGTGGTCGCGAGAGGACGTAGGTGTTGCTCTCTGTCGCGCTCGCGAGGGTTGTCGCGCTCGCGACAGAATAGAGCCTAGCACATGCTCGGAGATCGAACACTCTGTCGCGCTCGCGACAGAGAGCTCCTTCGAGTTTCTTGGCGCGACACCTCTCGCGCCGGCGCGAGGGCTGAAACCTCTGCGCTCTGTCGCGCTCGCGACAGTGTCGCGATCGCGACAGATACGGGTTTTTCAGCTCTTACGCCCAAAATCTGCAGAAATTTCATACCAAACACATTCAAACTTCCAAAATTGATTCTAAACCTTAAAATTAAGCAACACAAGCATCAACAACTCATAATATAATTAAAAACCCAGCTTTATCACCATTTATTTCAATTAAATCAAGCCAAACACATGCTCAATTCCAAGAAATCCCAAAACAGCAATTTTAACAATAATTGCAACTATCCACATGATTTCTTGCAAGTCCTTCAACAATATTCATTCTCTAGCATCACATATCATGCTAATTTCAGTTTAAGCTATACATATTCAATTCATAACTCCAATCAAAGTTAAAAGTGCCAAAACCCAACTTAAATCACAAATACACATATGAAACAAATGTTCCCAAACCTTATCTCCTCTGCTCCTACTCGTGAGCTCTGCTCCCGCTAGCGATTTCTTTCCCTTTTTCTGGTCTAGGAGACTCCTCTGAACCACAAACCCACAACAACCAATATCAATTCTATAATAACCCACATATACATATATAATTATTAAACCTAGAGAAGAGGAAGAAGAAGAATCTAAAACATCAATAACCCCTACTCACCTTAGAGCTTCAAAATCACAATCTACACAACTCTAATTACTCAAGGAAAGGAGAGGGAGCAAGATTGTGCAAAGAAAAGGAAGAACAAAGAAGAAGAAAGAAGAAAATAGCGTGAAGGAGGGAAGAAGAATGGGAAACAAGAAGAGAATGGCTGTTCTCTCTCTCTCTCACCAAACCCATTAAATGCTAACTTATCATCTATGCCACATGTCACTCTCCCCATAAGACACTTGCCGCATAACACACCCTACTCCCATACACTACTATACATACTAAGTTATCTCTTGTTCACACCCTACTTCCATATACCCACTTACACACTAGCCTATCTCCTCTTCTCAAACTAATACATATACAAACACATAACTAAAATAAATAATTAAGACAAATAATCCACACATGCAATATATAAAGTACACACATACAGACACTGACAGGTTCAAACTACTGGGGTGGTTTTGGGGTGTTACAGCATCAGCTCGATGCTTGCCACTCAAAGTGAGTAGCTCGTCAACATACGGTCCCGGATTGATGAATTCTTGATTTCTAAAATTTTCCATTACTTAATAACCTGAGTGCACATAGATAACAACATGTGTTACATTTGCATATTTAAACCATAATTTATAGTAATCATAACAATAAATAAAAAATTTCTATAATTAAAATATATTCATCAAATAAAATAAAAATAAAATCAATATAACAACATGTGTTACATTTGCATATTTAAAACATACATTTTCGAAATCATAATAATAAACAAAAAATTCCTATCATTAAAATATATTCATCAAATACTATCAAAATAAATTTAATATATCAATTTTTTTTTTTAAAACGTATTTGCTATCATCGTATCATCATAGATTAATATTTACATAATATTTAAATAGTTTTCATTCTATAATGAATAAATATGGATATCAATAATATGTAAAAAATTTTAAATTTTCAATTCAAACGAATTACATTCTTATCATTTTAATATTATATTTTATCACACCGTTTCATTTAATTTGTACCTAACACTAGATAAATAGATAAATAATCGAACAAAAAATATAAAGTCAACACTAAATGCATGGCATTTTAATTTCTGCTATATAACCAAATATAATAAAACGGTATAACTTACTTTTGTTTTTTTCGCCTTCACAATAAATTGTTAGAAATAACCTACAATTTATAATGTAACAGAGTTAAATAATTTTTACAATTATGGTGCACCGAAACAAATAATTTTTTTTTTTGTTGTAAGGATAGAAATATTGAGAATATTTCTATCAAGAACAAAAACAAATAAATTATGCTGGAATGAAATAAATAAAGACAATATTAGTTTGCGTAATAAATTAAATCAAAGAAATTAAATAGAAGGAAACACAGAAAATTAATTTTTGCTGAGAGGGAGTAAAAACCGAAGGAAACACAGAAAACTTGATTTTGCTGAGAGGGAGTAAAAATCGAAGGAATGCAATTCCTTCGGCTGAATTTGGGGTTTAAATACCTCAAATTCAACACACAGCGGTCCGGTCAACTTGATGTGACCAGACCTGACATCTGAAGACGCAGCACTGTGCTGCGTGTTCAGATGTCTGAAACCCATGTGACCGTTGTCACATGGGTGTCTGAAAACGCAGCCACTAGCTGCGTTTTCAGACGCACCGCGTGTCAGAGTCAGTTTGACTCTGACGCAATGACGCAGCACGTGGCTGCGTTTTCGAAAACTACCCCATTTTCCCAAATTATATCTGACACACCCCATTTTTATAATATTTTTTTAAAAAAAAAACATTATTAAAAAAAATTCCCCAAGAAAAACTTCCATTTGCAAATAGCTAGCGAGTATAGGCACGTGATGGATATTCAAGGCTGCTCAAACTTATAGAAGCCCTTAAACAGTAAAAATAAATGAGATTTTGTTAAAGAAAAAAAAAGTAAAATTTTATTATATGGAAAAAATATATGTAATTTAATAGAAATAACCTACGAAATACATAAAAAAAATAAACAAATATAAAGCAACATTTATTTAGAATATATTTTTCTTAGTTTGTGAGATGCAAATGGAGAAATTAAATCTCCATATTCTAATTTTACTAATAAATCCTTCTCAATAAATAGTATAGTCGGTGAATTTAATTTTTTCATGTAATATAGTTGGATATCCAAAATTTAATATTTTAACATTAACAATATCCTTAATTATTGAATATTTATTAAGCTTAATTTGATTGTAAACTATTTTGATGTTGACCCGATTGGTCCGAAAGAGGTCATCTAGCTTGCTTGTTAGGTTGTTTGCCGCCTAACTTTTCTAATATTGACCCGATTGCTTAGAGAAAGGACGTCCAACTCATTTGTAGGCTCATTTACCGCCCAAATTTTTCTGATGTTGACCTGATTGGTCTTCTAAATTTGTGATGCTCATAATCACTTCCGCACATTTTTTTCAAAATAATTTTTTGACATTTTTAGTGAAAAATTTTCGTTTCCAATGTGAAATTATAAATTCTGCCTATATAGTATTGCAACTGGCATTAGACTACAATGCGATTAAAAAATATGTGGTGTAGATGCTTCAGGACCGACATTTGGGTATAAATACCCATGTGACTAGGGGTGTGCAAATGGTCGGTTCGGTTCGGTTTTAGACCGAACCGAACAGACCGAAAACCGAATTTCAATGTTTTTCAGAACCGAACCGCAAACCGAAATTATTAAGACCGAAACCGAATAAACCGAAATTATTTCGGTCGGTTCGGTCCGGTCCAACCGGTTTCCTGCTTATATAAATCTAAAATTGATTTACTTTTTTCAGTCTCTCTCTCTCTCTCTCTTTCTCTCTCTCTCTCTCCCCCCTCCTCTACTTCTTCATCGCCGATCGGAGCTCGCCATTCTCCTCCGCCACCATCCTCTTCGTCGCCGATCGGAGCTCGCCTAGTCGCCTCCGCCACCGTCCCCTTTTCTCTTTCCTCCTCCCTTCCTCTCTCTCTTCCCTTCTCTCTCTCTCTCCCCCTATATCCTGTGCTTCTTCATCTCCGATCGGAGTCGCCACCGTCCCCTTCTCTTTCTCCCCCTCCCTCCCCTTCTCCCCCTTCCTCTTTCGCTTCCCTTCTCTCTCTCTCTCTCTCTCTCTCTCGGGGAAGATCTGGTCCCCGCTGCCCCCCTGTCGCCGCCTGCCCCATGCTCCTTCCCTCCCTCACACGATCTCCGTTGCTCCTGGGTCACCGGAAATCAAGTTTGTAACACTTTAGATCCGTTTTATATATAATTTGTTGAATTTGTTTTATATATATACAGATTGTTTGTAGCATTTTAGATCTGTTTTGTAAATAATTTGTTGAATTTATTTTATTTATATACAGATTATTGGTTGAATTTGTTAAAAGTGTTAGATCTGTGTGGATTGTTGGTTGAATTTGTTGTATTTACACAGATTGTTGGTTGGTTGAATTTGATTTACAGATTTTGAGTTGAATTTGTTTTACAGATTGTAATTGTATGGTTGTTGGTTGGTTGAATTTGTTTTACAAATTGTTTTACAGTTGAGTTGAATATATATATATATATATATATATATATATATATATATATATATATATATATATATATATATATATATATATATATATATATATATATATATAAACGGTGGGTTTAAAAAAGTTTGGTCGGTTCAGTTTTTTCGATTTTTCAACTTTAAGAACCGAACCGAAAAACCGAAATAATATTGCGGTTTTGAACCGAAAAATCGAACCAAATAGACCAAAATCAATTTGGTTCGGTTCGATTTTCGGTTCCGGTTCGGTTCTGCACACCCCTACATGTGACCACTTTTCCATGTTCATTATTTCAAGTTCTTTCTCTTTGTTCAACTTTCTCTCTCTTTTGTTTTTTTCATTCTTTTTTTCCTCTTTCCTTTCATATCTTGAAAGAAAAATGTCCCAAACACAAGATCTGCCACTCTTCACTTTTGTCAACCCGTTAGAAAATCCTCATGCCATCCAAAATGTATTTTTCTTCAACAACACTATGACTCTGAAGTGAGACATAGACAATCATCTTTTGAGCATAGCTTCAAAATTTGTAAGTCTTCAATCCTTATGCATTGTTCATTTCTTTAATTCTTTGCACTTAATCTCAATGGTTTCTAGTTAGAAAATCCAAAAAAAATGTTTAAAACATTGTATCAAAATAGATTTTTGCCAAATAGAAAGCAATTCTTAGTATTTTTTACTTAGAAGTCAATTTACTAAAGGAGATTAAGACCCAATTCTATATATTATGACCAGAGAATTCTTTCAAAATAGGACATAAAATACTGAGAAAATCTAAAAAAGAAAGGAGAAAGTGGTAAAAAAGGACCAAAATGAAGAAAATAAAATTGTCTCATTCGCACAACAAATGAACTCCTGGTCTGAAAATTGGTCAAAGAATATGAAAATTAAAGTAAAACCAAAAAGCTACAGATCCAAAAATCGGTCAAACCCTATCTAAATTATCAAAACTAGCTTTAATGCTTGAAAAAGCTTCTAATTAAATTAGATTTAGATTCAAGTTCAAGAATATTTGACCACTTTCGAAGAATACACAAGTATGGCTTTAAAAATCATGTTTAAAACCGAGAAAGGATAATATTCTTATAAAAAAAACTCTTTTTCAAAATGTTTCTAAAATCCTTAAACAGAAGGAAACATATTCTAAAATTGCACTTTCTCAAAACAATTTCTCAATTATGTTATCATAATCTAAAGCAGTTTTGCAATATTTTATAAAACTAGATTTTTAAAATATCTAGACTATAGAAGAGGGCTATTTTCATCCAGATCCTAACATAACCATTAAAACTGTTTTTCTTAAAGGATGGATTTTTAAACATTGGGATTTAACAACTAACATAACCATTAAAACTGTTTTTCTTAAAGGATGGATTTTTAAACATTGGGATTTAACAAAATCACAGCTTATTATAAGGCAATATTGGAATTAACGAACTCTGTAACATTTAAAAACAATCCTAAAGGGCACCAGAACCTAAATTTTTCACTTAAAAATCCATAAAATCCTTTCTCCAAAAGATTAGGGGTAAGAGCTCCACTGTCCTAAAACGTTCCCACTTGACTTCAAAATCTTCTTAAACCATTGCAACTTATACCAACTAGGATTACCAATAGGCATGGTATAATGCCTTCTTTTACCAAAATGCTAAAAACACTCATACTTGGTTGTTCCATTTCAACTTATATATGGACATTCTTAAAGTTACCCTTTGGTTTCTTTATTGGTGGAAATTATATGGTGCACTCCCAAATGTCCTTGTCCCAAATTTATATGAAAGTTTCAACCTTTTTAAAACAATCTACAAACCTTTTGAACAGAAAAATAAATTTCCCCTATGCTCTTCTTCTATTTAAAATTCTTTCTACCATATTGGTTTTTGTCAAGTACTTGGACTTTGGGCAGAAGGAATGTCTCACCATTCTCAAATGACGATTCAAAGTAAGATGGTGGAATTCTTTTAATGTACTATCAAATATTAAAAAGCCTGCTATTTGGTCTTGACTATAACACCCCTTACTCGTACGTTCTAAATTATGCTATAGCATAGCAGGCTAACAACGGCAAGCGAAGGCTGTCACCAAAGCAATTTCATTTCAACCTTGTTAATTTCTGGATTAAATCCAACTACTCTCTGAATTTTCTTAATCATCAGCCACTCATGCTAGCAGCAGATGGTATCAAAACTCTCTATCCCCATAAATCTGTAAGCCCTTCCCCATGCTGGACCCCACCGCCTTTATCGACTCTAAAATGGAACACGGATGGTTCTTCTCGCGGGAAGCCGGGCCCTTCTGGTGCTAGTGGGGTCTTGAGAAATTCTGAAGGGCTCTTCATATGTATTTTCTCCTGTAATCTGGGCATTATGGAATCCAATGAAGCTGAACTAAGAGCTGTTGACACAGCTCTATCTGTTTCTCTTTATTTTCTTTTAAAAAATAATTTGGCTGTTATGTTTGAATTGGATTCTAGCACTGTGGTCTCTTGGCTATCTAAGCCTAATCTGGCTAGACCCTGGAAACTTGCTACTATTTTTAATAGTATTGAGAATAAATTATCTCTGCTATATTCCACCTCCTTCATTCAGAGACCGAGATCCTGTAATTATGTTGCTGATTCTTTGGCAAAACAGGGTGTTTCAAGGGAGCAGGATTTAATTGCTTGGATGTAATGGAGTGTAGCTGGATTCCTATGGATTGAGCATAACAGGTGCGGGAAGTTCCCTATAAACAGTGAGGAAATACTCTGTTTTGCATTTCTAGTCAATTAGCGGGTAGCAGGGTGGACTTTTATTGTGCTCTTGGGAGGCTGAAACGTGGAATGGCTGTTTTTTATTGAGGAACAGGACTAGAGGAAATGATACTGGGGTACTCTGGTTTGGAGTTTTTTTTGTAAAGGGCCTGCACTGGGTTTCCTATAGTTGCTCGGGTCGTGACATCTTTCAAGAATTGTAGAATCTAGACTAGCAGGTGTTCTGGTATTTTTATAAGGCAGCATGATCTAGTTCGTTCAATGCTTCTGGCTGGGAATGTGATGCTGGTGTTCCAAATTTGGTATAAGGCTGGTTATTGTTTTTGATGTCTTATGTAGCTTGCTGGGCAGTTTTGCCCCCTTTGTATTCTTCTTTTATTAATTTATCTTTGGCTTATAAAAAAAATAATAATATTCGAAATTATAAAATTTCTTTTCACTATTTAACATCATGCATGTTTCTTGTAATAAAATGCGTAATTATCTTTACATAACAAGCATTGATTTATATACATATTGTTCATATTATAGTTAAAGATATGTTTATATACAACAAAAAGGTTACATTTATACAATTATTACATAATACAAAACCTACATTCAAACGCTTCTATGTTGTTGCCGGCCCTTGTTGATGCGGAGTGTCCTTAATGTATATCCTATCGATGGTACCCACACGGATAAAACACCCATACTAAGCATATAACTTAGTAGGGAACTATAATGATATGGACGACCACTCACAGCAGTCGTCAATGCATGCTCACGCAAATGGTCATACATATATTAACATAGTCATGTATTCATTCTTAAAGAATAGAGTTATAAAAGCATACAATTCGCATATTTACATTGACCTATCCAGATTAAAACATAAATCATGTCATATGTTTATCTTATTCAGAATAAGTCAAATGGTACAATTGAGGAACATACCATATACTTATCATATTCATAACAGGTCAAATTGTACAAATCAAGAATAACCTGCTATTTCTTATCAAAGTGAATAACTGGTGCAAGAAGTACCGATAGTCATTTCAGGTACCGACAAATCAAGAGTGCTAACACACCAATTATAAAGGAGACATAGGTCTCCTAAGCAAGAGACACCGTAGTGTCCACAAGAGCAGCTGCAAAATCCCTTCTAGGCATGCCTATTTATTCACTATAAAGACTCTAGCAAGCTATGATTCTATTTCAAAGTTACGATCAATCATACGTACTCATATCACGGCCCATGTACTTATACATGGTCATATCATATACGTGTAAATTCACATCAGATAATTCAGAACAATATTATCCAATAACATTTCTTTATAAACATGATGTGTTTGTACAGTATTTTGTACACATAACTATTTCCATGAAACTCTACACAACATATACACATACATATAATCGATATAAAATATTAAGCATATAACAATATTGAACAAGTATACTAACCTAAACGATGTCCGATTTCATTTGACAAGGAATTACATTGCATATCTAAATATTCACATAATATTCTCATTAATTATTCATATTCATAACCTAAACACTCATGATTCTAATTGGTAATCATTCTTAGTTGTTTCCATCTTACTTTTGGTGCTTTGTAGATTCTCTTTAGCCTAATACATTCCTTAGAAATGCATTCGAGTGTTCTAGAATGAAGAATTAGGCTAAAGGAACAAAGGGAGACAAAATTGGGGCTGTCATGAGTCGTGACAGGGGTGCCAAGTCAGGTGCTAAGTTCGAGGCTACCTCCAATTTGTGTCGAGATTTTGAGCTAGTAAATGACATTTTTAGCAAAATATCTTGTAGACTTTTGTTCCTCTATGTCTTATCTATCTAATGGTAAACTTTTAGATCATTTGGAGTTATGACCTTAACATTACAGAATATTCCAGAGCAACTTCCAAGGATAGAATTGTGTCCAAATTTTGAAAAATTACTGGGAGCGATGGGGATATAATTAACCATACCCTCTTCATGAAAGTTATTTTCTCAAATGTTTAGTTTTATTATAATTTTGATTCATAACATTTGGACCACTATAACTCTAGAAATGGTATTGGGAACAAAATCTACTCCTATTACCTAGGTAGAACAGATACCCTAACTTTGGGCTCAATATTGAGGCATTTAGAGCTAAAATCATCTTTGACCATTTCTAGACATATTTAGGTATGGATCTTACCTTTCACCTCCAACTAGAATCATCCAATTTAGAGTTATATAACTCAATTTATGGTCAAAACTATCACCAAAGGTCAGTTGGAATTTGGACAGAGTTTCCCCTAAAACTCCTATATGCCCAATTCAACCATTTTTACAAGCTCATCAATCACAAATCAGCTCAAATCAACATATATCATTCATACACACTTAACATTACATAAATCATTCATCTAATGCATACAAAACAGACATAGTTCCCAAACCTTTATCTTTTCTTCTTCTAGCCTCACTTGGTTCTCCTTGCACCTTCTTTCTCCTTGCCTTTATCTTCAACTCCTCGTTCTTTTTCTAATATGACCAATGATCCATTAATCATATATTATCGTACTTTTTCCATCTTTACTAAAGAAGAAGAAGAAGAAGAAGAAGAACTCTAAACACTTACCTAATTAATGTACAAGTGTACTAGAAATAATCTCCTACTTAAGAACACTTAGAGCATTTTTTTTTTGTGACATTTAATATGGGATTTGGGTGAGGAAAAGAGGCTGAGTTTGAAGAGGAAGATGGGTTTCTAAACCCCTCATTAGGTGTGCTTCATGGCTTTTATAAGCCATGAAAAAATGCCTAATGCATCTTCATTTTCCTAGATCAAATGTAAATGTCAACATATGGTTAGTTTAAGTGTCAACATATGATTGGCACTTTCCTTGACTTTTCTAGTTGGTCAAAAAATTTTATCATTTCATACATTTACCTTGTCATTTATTCTATTTCATACATTAACCTACTCAATTCTTAGTTCCATGCAATTTAATCCATAGGTGCATTTACCATTTTACCCTTGGCTTATAACTAAATACAGATTATACCCTTCACACATTTAATCACCCAATATAATGCATTTGGCCACAAACACATCCTAATTATGCCCATAGGCATATGCTAATCCATCTAAGGTGTGCTTTGGGTCCTTACATTGGCTCTAAACTCAAGGACTTCTGAAGCCAAATCCCTCCATAATAATGTTCTTGGCCTAAAAATCTTTTGCCTAAGTCCAACTAGGTGTAACTAAAACTAAAGATGAATAATTTTCAATAATAGCTAAGTACTACAAAGTAAAATATCTTCAAGTAATCCAGTTAACTCAGAGCATATTATCGACTTCGAAGAAGACAATGAGGATAACTGTTTTGGAATTTTTCCACCATTGTTGTAAAACCCATGTGCCTAGCCTATGCATTGTAAGATCTTTTATGTTATAAACTTTCCAAAAGGCCCAGCCTATTTTTTGTAAAATTATAGGCCTAGCTTATAAATAAATAAATAAATAAGGTGGGGGTACAAAAGTAAAAAAGAGTTAAAAAAAATTAAAAGTCTTTCTATAAGTTTATCTTATCGGATTACTCAAATTACTTCAGTCTGAAGAGCCATATGAAACATCATGATGGGTGTTAGCAATAGATATTTTGTCAACTTGACCTTGGTTATCTAATGGTGAAACCAAAAGAATGCTCAAATAGACCTCCAGAAGCAAAATGGTAATTTTATACCAAATCAAGGGCTAAAATGGTAATTTCTCATAAGAATGGTAGAAATAGCCTTAAATTGTAAAAATAGGTAGAAAACTAAAAAAGTTGAACTTAAAATGGCTGAAATGAACCTTTTATGAGATGAAAATGCCCAAAAAAGGAATGAAAATAGGTAGAAATGAGAGCAAATGAAGGAATTTTTTGTAACAAAAATTTACAGATACGTATAGGAGGGTCCATGGAAACCTGGTGGCTTTCTCTCTTCCCTAGCACCTACCTGAGGAGGACGGATGCCAGCACTAGATGTCTGACGCAACCATTGGACCTCCTAGCATTGGCGTTGGTTGCAGGTCTTTTAGCACCTATTCAGCCTAGAAAACTTTTGGAAAGGAATTTTTACTCCTTTTTTGAACTTTTTCTCTTATAGAATCTAATTTTTATTGCTTGTTTGGGATAAGGGAATATTCCCAAATTCCCTTCCAATATAGAAGAACACCCCAAAACAAGAAATAGGCCTAAAGGGGCATATTTCTTAGCCTTGGAGTGTACTCCACTCAACCTATTTTGTCTATAAATAGGTGTTCTTCACCTTTATAATTTACACCCCAATTTATGTACAAAATTCTAAAAATTTAGAGAAATATTTAAAGAGAATTCATGAAGAAATAATAATAGAGAAATGATAAAAAAAACAAATTATAGTAGAGAAAGGGAGTCAAGATCATTAGGTTATGATCTTGAACTGAAGACCCAAAATCGAAGAAAATAAGTTGAGGTTTTGATCAAATTAGAAGAAAAAATCGGAGGAATTATTGAGCATTATGTTGGATTGGAAGCTATTGGAAGGGATCTTAAAGTCAAAAACTTCAAAACAAATGACTAATTATTGAAGGTAAATATTCAAGCCGATCTAAAATTGTTTTACTATTTTTTATTTAATTTTATCAACTTTTATCTTCATCTTTTTCTTTTAATTCATGCAATTAATTGATTTTCACATGTTTAATTTTTCTATTTTAAACATCTTTTACAATATAATATAATTATGATTAATTAATATTTATGAGTATGTTGTATTTGAAGTAATAATTTTGATTAAGTGATAATTGCAATTTATTAAGATGTAGAGATATAGGTTTTATGGCAATTTTTACGGTTAATTATAATCCTACAATTCATATTTTATTGCATGTTTTTATGATTAATTTGTAAGATATATAACATGTAATTTGGTAATTTTTGCATGTAATTTAATTTAACTTAACATAGGGTTGAAAATAGAATAATTGAATGGTAATTGGAATGTTTGCATAATTGTATGTTTAATTTATATTTTCACTACTTTAAGTCATTATGTCATAAATGACGATACTGACTTGTTTTATTCCTTGAGTGTTTGTTTTTATTTCAAGTATGTGAATATGTGTATTTATTTATTTAAGCATATAATTGTGTGCAATTTAAATTTCGAATACTGCATTGCATTAGAAAGTATATTGGGATTTAATGTATAGTACTGAAAATCATATTTGGATTATTGGGTATAAAAACTACTAAGTGCCATCAACGAATCCAGCTCTTAGATGACTAATGAATCAGTCCCTATTTAGGGTTAAAACACTTATGTAGTTTTGTTAGGTCCTCAATTGTATCGAGTGGCGACTCTACTTTGTTTGAGATCGACCATCTCACAGTAGCGGCTCCATTGGGAAGAAGAATTATGCATCGTAAATTATTGGCTCGCACTGAACATGTATATGTCGGTCCATCTTTGGGGTGTGTATACCCACTCCAAGGAGTAAAAGTAATGGGATAAAAGTATAGTACTAGCTACCTGAGATACCTTAGTGATCTCAAGTCAAAGGATACTTGCACTACTGATATGATGAGATAATTCACTAATATAGTATGAGTATCAATGTGAAGTTTCTCATGATAGATCTCCAATGTAATTGTTTTTCTAAAAAGCATCCACATGTTATTGTTCTTCTAAAAAACATCAACATGTTAACTCTAATCATCTCATGATCATAGATAATGAATCATGAGCAAAAATATCCCTTTTAGATAGTTGCATAAGGACACAACAAGGGAAAATAAAAGTTAATTTCACTTACATCCTTTAAGGATGCTGGCAGTGGCAACTACGGTGACGACAGGCAAAAGTTGGCTGCTCAATTAACTTTGGCAATTTTCAGATTGGTGGGGGCAGAAATAGATAAGGAGAGGAAGGAAATAAAAGAAAATGCCCATTTTTTACCTGTGTTGTGTGTTCCATCATTTGGTCGGGTCGGATACAGGGTTTTAACCCGACCCAATTCGCAATATTCAATATCTTCAATCCGACTAGACCCAAAAAATTCTAACAATCTTATTCGAACACAAATTTTGAGTTGAATTTTTTGAGCCAGTTCGGATTTTGCACACCCCTAATTACACTAAAAGACATTTCCAAATTAATTGTTGCACATGTTGAAATATATTTTCAATTTTATTCTTGATACCAATATCTATTTGTTAACTATCATTTTTCAATTTTATTATGTCCTTTAAAATAAATAGAATTATTTATCAATTTTATTTATTTATGTTGCATGTCTAATCAATTTAGTATTTTATAAGGGAGTAAGGGCCTCTAAAAGTGACTTTTAAAACTAAAAAGCCACTTTTAGGCCTGTTTAAATAAATAATTAAAAATATTTTTATTTATAAGGAGCCCTTTTGGTGGAAGTCACTCCACCTTAGCTTTTTATTGAATGGCTTCTAATAAAAATGCAAAAAACAATTTCTACTTTTAATGATAATATATTTACATAGCAAGTTAAAAATTCAAATCAATTTCTACTTTTAATGATAATATATTTACATAGCAAGTTAAAAATTCTATACATGTCCTAAAAATCTAGTTTTGTCGTATTCAGCTCTGTTCCGAATTCTTAATTTACTCATCTTTTTCGTTCAATTCAATAATTGATGGGAATCATTGGTTATATTGTAACTCAACTATTAGTGCAAGCTCATTTGTTCTTCTTCCGTCTTACTTTTTATCTATCATTTCATCATTTTCATTCAGTTTTTTTATGCCTTTATTATAAATGGGTGAAACTTTTCTCTCTCATTTTGTTTGTTGTGTTATTATTGCAATTAGTGTTGCAAAATTAAGCTTAGGACGTAAAACATGCTTGAATGTGATAAGCTAGAAAAAAGTTCTGTGATTGATACGAGTATATATAGAAATAACAAATATATACATCCATTAAACTATATAAAATATTTTAACTATGTAAATATTGGAATTTATTCAGTTATATGCATCATATGCAAATACGGAATTTAAAATTTAACCAAATAAAATTCAGATTTTTGCCATGAAATTATATTTTATATTCTAAAAGAATAAAAAATTACCTTTAACGTTTGTTGATCAGTTGATTTTCTTTTGCACCGGCTTGTCGCAAACCACAGTATTCAACTTTAGAACGCCTCCAACTTGTCGACACCAGAAAAAAAAATGAACCAAAATTGGAGTACAGGGGTTGCCGAATTTTTCCTTATGGCTAGAGGGAAATTTCGGCTGGTGAGGGAGAGAAGAAGGAAAGTGATGATTTTTTTTTATCCTTCTATATATCTATTTTTTATATATCTCACTTCTGTTTTTATACTCCAAGTTAAAAACTGAACTCTAGTAGGATTAGAACTCTAAAAAAATATAGTATTAATTATTAATTAACTCTTAATTAATTATTTCCTTAATCCATATGGGATTAGGACTCTAGGGCACACATATCTAACAATTTTTCACTTGCACTAGAGCTAATCACATGCCTCATAATAATATCAAATATTATTATTTTCTGTATTTTTACCATTTTATCCTTTCTCTATAGGTGTGTGACCTATTAGGTTTTCTGATGTACTTAGTAGTACAGACATAATTGCAATCAATAAATTGCATGATTTAAACTCTTTAAATCATTATATTAATTCTCCAATTAATATTTATATTTATGTTCATGTACAAATCATGAGAGGCTTCTAGTCAAGTATCATAATTACCCAAGTGACAGAAAAGTCAAGTGGTTTTGACTGAATCTTTCCATAGAACAATTATCGTGCAATTACTCCTTTTCACCACACTTTATCTCATTTAGTTTTTGAGTATGAATTTTGTCAACTCATATAAACCTAAATAAAATTGTTCTAATAATTTAACCATTGTTCCCAAAATGCCTCTTTGAGCATTTCATCCACCTTGGCATTCTACTCTGGGCAGAGATTCTTTGAACAAGGATATTATTGAAAATATGAGATAATTCCCATAATAAATTCGGGACGATGAATCATTTATTGATCACTCAACTATTTTCAAGTAAGTCATGATATGTAACATCCCCTTACCCATACGTAGCACACCGCATGATAATATAAGCAGTGTGCAACGATGAGTGGAGGATGCTACCAAACGGAGACATAGACAAAATAATAATAAGAACAGAATAATAAAGTTTCTTTACTTCAAATCAATGTCCGACACTAGTCCCATACACATACATCTCTTGCATAACACTTTAACTTGATCACATAATAACTCATCACTTATTACAAAACAATACTTAATTACATTACAAATATTATCATTAACATCATATAACAAAGCCTACAGACTCATTGGCCAAAACCACTGCGGAAGCCCGGATGATACTTCTATCTCCTTAACCTGCAAGGACAAACACCCGTGCTAAGCGCAAAGACTTAGTGGGAAAAACCATAAATGAACAGCCACTCACAGTGGTCGTTAATGCAAAACACATGCATATGCAACATATATATGAAGTACAGAAGGTAAAAGATATCATAAGTTCACATCATAATTCTTATATCAACACATATGCGAATCATGGAGTATATGTATCTTGCACATATTAAGCATAATATATATACAATACTAGTCAATGTTCTTACATTACTTACACATCCAGAATCTATCTTTATTTAGTACATTCACATACAAACCATCTCATTACTATTATTTAAACACCATACAGTTCACTCACATTGCTTAAATCTATTCTACTATTAGTTCCTTTTAAACCGCCCATAGTCCTTTTATGTGCCAATTCAGAATTCTAGAAATACTTATTTCAACATGCATTCTAAATTCACACCTATAGACAATCTCACGGCTTATAAGGGAATTTATATATACTCAATTAGTTCATTCATAAAACTTTTCCGATTTCTTACACATATATCAATCTTTTCAGATTTGGTTCGAGCTTGAAATGGATATTTTAAGCTTCCTACATATCCCAAAGGTTGGGAATCAGAGCCACGTAGTTCTAACTATAGATTTATAATAGACAATAATGACACTCAAATACAATTCACTCCTAATCCTAAACTCATAGCCCCAAATTCATGTCTAGTATTCAATACAATTTATTAATAATTTATAACATTTTATGTAAGTCATTTTATAATTTCACATCTCAATTAAAATCAGTTAGTAATTAAGCTAAGAAAAGTTATTCACATAGAAGCATAATCAATATTTTAATGATCAACTAATCAGTAATTCAGAGTAATTAATAGCAATCACACATATTAAACATTTTTAATAATTCTCTATAGTGACCTCATATAAGTAACCATATTCACACCCTTTAAACAGATTAGAAGTATACATTTCTCACATACATATCCTTGTCTAGTCAACATCTTTCTTAAATACTTATTACAGTAAGCATTTATATTAAAAGACCCTTATAGGTTCACACATATATAGTTTCTATTATGTATTTATTTGTTACACATTCTTTTATTTAACTAATATCGAAATTGGGATATCATTAACACATAGGTACCCGAAGGTACTTCGCATATTATGCATGGAAATCTGAAGCATATAAGCACATGGTGTACATATTCAGAAAAGTTGTGGCATTTCATATCATCGGACTCATATAATATTTATCAATTATTTTTAGGTAATTTCTTTTCATTTCATTACTGGTCTGCACTATCAAAGTAGTGGATAAATGTTAAACGCATAGGTACCCGAAAGTACAAAAAAATATTTTATTTTCTTTTGAAAACACATAGGGATCTTAAATAAAATTCAATCACATAGGGATCGGATCAGGGTCCAAGAAATGCATAGGCTGCAGCAAACATAACCCTATAGGCATGCCTATCTATCCACAACCGACCGACGCAAACTATACGCATAATTATTCTCTTTTATGATACCCATATCACTCTTACATTTTCTTTATGGGTACATACTTTTACTGTAATCATATACTGATTCCACCTTTATTTATTCACATAATGTTTATTTATGCCATGACTATCATATTCAGAAATAATCTTCCAAACCATATACTATTTATAAATTTGTACATCCATATACATAGGAGACTTACATATAAGGCATAACACTATTATGCCCAATATATAATCATATAACACAGACTTACACATGTATGTACCACGTATATTTTCAAATACTCATTGAATCTAAAAATGCACATTCATACCCTTGAATACCATAAAATGTCACATTTAAATACTCATACTAATCATTAAGCTCATTTAATATTTATTACTGTATTCACATAATGACATTGATTACTTATTGTGAATTATACTTCATACATTAATCACTGAATATACACTGACCATTTCATTTATATAGTAAGGCATGGAGCACTTAAAAATAACTGTAATTGTTTCCTTAAACCATTGATAATAATTACGCAATTCAACACAACTAATATAAAACTCTATAATTTAAACCTCATGTTACACACTTCAGTCATTTAATTGTATAATTAAAGAAATGCTTGATTCAAACAAAGGCAATTATTTTACAATTCGGGTCTGGAAAATAGAGGTCACACGGCGATCACAAAATTCTGCCCGCACATGTGAAACTTTGAAAACCAATTTTTATCAAACAGAAGATATTTACACGGCGGTATGAGAATCCTAACCGCCATGTAAAACGTTCCACACAGTGGTGAGGAAAACGTGACCACCGTGTAAAACGCATAAAATCCAGAAAACTGTAAATAAATTCCACTTACCCGACGGTAAGGAAACTCCTACCCGTCGTGTAGGCTATCACACGGTGGTAAGGAGTTTCCTAACCACCGTGTGACTCAAGAATAGTCGTGCTCACAACAGAGACAAAAGTAAACTTATATAACTCGCTCACACGACAATTAGGCACTTCTGACTATCGTGTGACTCAACCAGAATCGATAGAAAACACAAGAACCCAGCTGTAATCTCCATCTTCTAACCCCAAATCCATACCCGAACTTCATATTACCACATTAAACAACACAAACATACTTAATCAAGCTCAAATAAGTTCAATATTGAAATTAACATCCCAAATACCTCAAGATAACGAATACCCAAAATTAATTCAAATAAAATACAAATTTCCCAAACCTTATTATTAATTCAATTGGCTGCACTTCCTTGCTCCCATACTCTTCCGTAGTCACAATCATCCAATTCCCTCATCAAACACCACATATAACTCTAATTAGAAATTTTAACTCTTTAAGAATAAACCAAAAGTATAAAAGACTTATCCCTTACCTTTCCATATCATTTCTCCTTCCAAAATACTTAAAACTTGAAGAATCCATTATTCAAATCTTATGGCTTGAACTTGGAGAAAGAAAATGGCATTGGAGAAAGAAGAAGAGGAAGGAGAAAAAGAAGAAGAAGAAGGCTTCCTGTTTTTCTGCCCTCCAAACCGTCCCTCTCTCTTCTTTTATACCTCCTTCAATTCAATCTCATCCTCAATGCCAAGTGTCACATTATTATAGGTCCATTTTAGATTTTTATGTCGAACTCTCCTTTCAATCTTTTAACTCTTATATCTTCATGTATTTAACCTATAACTTTATTATTCTTAATATTGGCCCACACAATTAGTTAATTCCTTCAATTTAGTCCATAGATATGAAATACCAAAATTATCCTCAACCTTTTAATTAATACCGAACACGTCCTCAACTACATTTAACCACTTTAACCTATCATATACACACTTTAATCATTTTGATACTCTAAATACTTACGAATCCGACTAGGGTATATATCGAATCCTTACATGATATGCCCAACCTCCTAACTATGTTTACCCCTCGATGAAGGTAAGTAATTATGGTGTCAAAATATATCACTCATAACTTAAAATAATTTTGGTGATCTCAAGTCTGAGAATACTTGCACCACTGCTATTTAAAGATTTTTCACTGACATAGATTTAATATTCATGTGACGATTTTCATGGCAAGTCTCTCATGAATTTGTTCTTCTAACAAATATCCATATGTTAGCTTTGACCATCTCTATGATCACAGTTATGAGGACTGCTGCTTGAACCATTTTAAAAGTATAACATGTGCTAGCTTATCCGTATTAACAATTTCATTTCTTGTTAATACTATGACTAGCGATATTTAAATATTAACACATTAACATGCAACAGATATCTTATATCATGAACTTTACTAATTGAATATCCAAATACGAGTCACTTGTATTAAAAATGAAGGATTTCACTAATTAAACAAATGATGTGAAAATCAAAAGAATCATATGTCATTAGTGTGAAAGACTAATTGGATAAGCTTAGATAATTAAAAGTGGAGATTAGGCAAGTTCATACGTAATCTTACCGGTCAGTGTAAGATTTGTTTGCATGAAATGTTTGCAAAATAAATTAATTAGCAGCTTCTTTTAAAAAAAAATAAATAAAAACAAAAATTGTCAGACTTGAGAATGGATAAAAGCATTATCTATCAAATAATGCAAGCTAGAAGTATTTTACTATGGTCATTTTCATGTTAAAAATTAAAGGCGTGTATTAGAAGTTATTTATTAAGTCATTCTCATGTTAGTCTAATTACTGTACAATTATTCAGTTTATAGTTATCTTGCTATGTTTTATATCAAAAACAGTGTTTTCACTTTTCACTTTTATACATATATATATATATATATATATATATATATATATATATATATATATATATTTTCACTGGCACATTCTCAAATATTATTTTCTTATAAACAAGATTGATATTTAAAAAAAAAAGATGTATTTATTTATAGTGTAGGCGGTTGGGATTGACAACATTTTTTTTTTTTTTTGTCAGATATGCGTTGAAAACATAATTTAATAAAAAAAGTAATCTCATGAATGCGTGAATTTGGATAATAGAACATGAGTTGTACAATATCCTGAACCTGCACAGATATTTAAAAAAATAAAAAATAAAAAATTTGACCGGTAAGAAAGTGTGGGCTGGCACTGCTTGATTGAAATCAGCATTGTCAGTAACGGTTTCAGTCAGATA
Organism: Excoecaria cochinchinensis; assembly: GCA_947683425.1. Lineage (NCBI taxonomy): Eukaryota > Viridiplantae > Streptophyta > Magnoliopsida > Malpighiales > Euphorbiaceae > Excoecaria > Excoecaria cochinchinensis. The sequence goes on along the minus strand of CANTUQ010000017.1, from coordinate 2,218,797 downwards.
CTAACACTGAAATTGGCATCTCTAATGCTCGTTGTAGTGCAATTTTTCATTTTTTTTCATGGACTTCAAATGTAAGGAAACGGCGTTTGCGGGTATCTAACACTACATTTTTTTAATTAAATTTATTATAGCACCATAATTTGAAATATTTTTTAAAAAAATTAAATTATTTTTAAAAAAACTGCAAAATAAGGAAAAAGAGACTAAATAATAGGAATTTTTTTATTAATAATATTTTTTAGAGAAATAATTTAAATTTTAGAGTGTTTTGAAAACTATTTGAATTTTTGTGTTGTTTTACAATTCCACAACACAGTTGCTGAATCTAACTTGTGAGCTGCTGAATTGAATTGAATTTTTTATTTTTTAAAGCTACAGCTTTCCAACAGCAGCTTTTCCATTTTTTGAAAAAGTTGTCTCTTTTTTTTTTAATGGGATGAGAAAATAGAAATTCAATTTTGTCCTTCTTTTTATTAATATGCGAAAAATATTTTTTTTACTCAATTTGATAAATAGAATAAAAAAATTATAGATTAATAATAATTTATTAAAATCTTAAATTAGTAATATTTTGTACATTCAAAATAAAAATAATACATTAATTATATACATAATTAAATTTAAATAATATTTTTGTTTTAATGAAATTATATAATATATGTATGTGCACGTGCGCGCATGTGCGTGTATTGAATTCAATCAGATTCTAAAATTATTTTTTGATTTTGAAACATTTACAAAAATAAAGTTGGCTTATAGCCATTTTTCTATTATTTATATATATCTCATATACTTTTTTTTTTAAAAAAAAGTACTAGTATGAAATTTAAATGATAAATTAAATTGAATTGATTTGTCAAAAATAAATAAATAAATTGAAATTTACAGATCAAACTAATTACTGAAATTATTATTATTTTTCAGAAATTATTATTATTATTATTATTAGAGTTTTTCAAATGTTTTTTTCAGTTATCAGTTTGACCCGTAAACTTTAATTTATTTATTTATTTTTTGACAAACCAATTCAATTTAATTGATCCTTTAAATTTCATACTAGTGCTTTTTAAAAAAAAAAAAAAAAGAATTCACTTTCTCAAAATAACTCTCATTTGGTTCTTCTCTCCACAACCACGACCACGACCAACAATAAGTATAAATATACGCGAGCGCGCGCGCACATATATATATATATATATATATATATATATATATATATATATTATTTCATTAAAACGAAAACACTATTTAATTTTGATTATGTATATAATGAATGTATTATTTCTATTTTAAGTTATTGTGATTATACAAAATATTACTAATTTCATGTTTTAATAAATTATTATTAACTTATAATTTTGATTATCTTGTTTATTAAATTGAATAAAAGAAAAAAAAAATTTCCCATATTAATAAAAGGAAGAGCAAAATTGGATTTCTATTTTCTCATCTCAACCTAAAAAAAACCACATGGAAAAGCTGCCATTGGGAGCTGTAAAAATTCAAATAATTTTCAAAACACCCTAAAATCCAAATTATTTCCCTAAAAATTATTATTAATAAAAAAGTCCCTAAATAATATAACTATTGTATAACCAAAATTCTATCAACCTGAATTATGCATGCTTATCTAATAATTTTATGTTATTTATCAATTATTATTAGTCAGTGCTACAAAATAATCCTGGAGATGGCTGATAAATTTATTCGAGAAAGAGTTTTAAAAGCAATGTAAATCCTCAAAATCTTAAAATTAGAAATATATATAAAAAAAGGAAAAAGGGTTGATAATAATAATAAGTTATCTAAGATTCCAATATCATAAAAATATATTTTTATTTTAATTAACAAAATTAATTAATAATTAGTTTTTAATGAAAATTAAAGAGAATAAAGAAAAATATTTATTTCGAATGAGAGAATTATATATATATATATATATATATATATATATAATTTGTAGAAAAACACAAACAATCAATCAATTAAACTAATGTTTCACTGGACATATTTTTTAAATTTGAAACATTGTACACCTTGGAAAGGAAAATCAACAATGATTTAACAAAGCATTTATGTTCTTGAGCAGTGGTATCAAAAATGAAAAGATCAATGAAAAAGATAAGATGTTGACTACAAGAAGTGAAATAAGCATTTAACAAAGCTTATATTTATTAACTTGACCCAAAATAACTTGCAATTATCAAGTTAAGGAAATAGGCTGCCATTGTCACCAATGGGACATTCCTTGCTAAAATATGATGTTTTGAGTTTGAGTTCTACCCTTTCTTTGCATTTATTAAAATAAATAAATACGCTGTTACTGTTAAAAATAATTACATAAAATTAAATTAAATCTACACTACTTGCTTCCGAAGCATGAAAAACTTCTTGATTTTTTATTTTGGGTAACAAAAACTTCTTGATTATCAATCTCAAATAAGAATTAAAGTCACATTTTAATGTACATTAATTTGAACATTTACTGACCACAAGACATAATAGATTTGCAGAATTTTTTTTTTCTCCTTCATTTTGTCACTTTCAAACCCATTTCCCATCTTCAAATTGTAACGGCTATTAATGTTGATTTCCAATTGGCAGGACCTTTTGAGTCCAATTAGCATCTTTATTTTCTTTCCATGTCCAGAAAAATGGTCAAAAGGTAAATTCATGTCTGAGAAGACAAGGTCACAAGGTTTGATGTCTTATGGTCTCCATAATATGAAGGTCTATTACTACATTATTATAAGTGACTGCCAAAAATCACTTGTGGATTGTCTGCTTTCAAACAAATGGACCATAGACATTTTTTTGATCCAATTCAAGATTGCCTCCTCCCCTCTTGACACCCTATCTAAACAAATAAATGATCTATGCTTTGAGTACATTATTTTTAGTTTCTCCATTACCATTGTATCCAAACCTCTAAAATTGCCATATCCAAAAACATTCAGACTTCCAAAGTCACCACATACAAGAGTACGCAAGTTGTTGACCATAACGCATGCTTACATGTGCTTGAGTATATGCACAAGCAACTTAAAAAACATTTGATAGCTAAAAGAGCAGTAGGTACACACATTAAACCGAAAGAGTTGCCCAGTTTCGATCACTGCAATAAGGATTTGAATAAAAGAATATCATTCATTCAACTCTATGAACTATAAGAATCAGAATTTTAATCAAAGGCACAATAGAGAACCAACAAATATGGTCCTCAGAAATAATGATTAACTGGTGTCACCTAAATAAGCAGCAAAACTACACTTTTAGACATTTCACATCACTCTAGTAATACATACATCAACTGGATGCTATTGATCCGATCTCTTATATATTGCACCTGTCGTACCCAGAAAACCATGATGGTTCTGCAAGTTTCGATAACTCACCATCTTCACAGTTGTCATAAAATGGCTCAAATTCCTCTCTCCATCTTTCACCTTCAGTATGGGACTCAACCGTGTCATACTTGGCTATTTCAGAGTCGCTATAAACAGGTTGTATTGCTTCTTTGGGTAGACGAGACTCTTGCATGAGTTCTTTAAGAGTGTTGATCTCATTTTCATGTTTTCTCTTCAGTTTATCAATTTCCGTAAATGCCTTCGCAGTTTCTTGCTCAGCATACATTGCTCGATCCTGCCAATAATTTAAAGTTAAAGAACAATGTAAGATTGTTGTACTCATAACTAAACTAATAAGTGAAAAAAATAAAAATAAAAAGTTGAAAAGCATACGCAACTTGAGAGTAAAATGAGCATTAGCTAATGAAAAATAAAATGGACTAAACATGTTTGTTGGACAAAGATTTTCTGGCATAACATGAATCTGATTCCTTTACAGTGCTCGCAGAGAAAAACTAAATGGAAAGCAAATGGGAAAAGTGAAATTAAGAAGTATTTTCTCTCCACGTCACGAACCAGGTGAAGTTAGTTTCTTTTCTTTTCCCCAAAATAGCTTTCAGTAAAATTTTGACAATTTTTCATCATTTTGAAAAAATAATTACGAATGCTATTACCACATTATAAACAAGCCAAAGAACATAATCATATCAAAATTCTTCTGTGAAGCAAATTAACAGGGAACCAAACTAGGATGATTTTGAAGTAACCTGAGCAACAGCAACAGCTTCTTCTGCTTCTTTCAGCCTAACAAGTAACTCGCCTGCAGCTTGTACAGCCTCTGCAGTATCCCTCAATTGAGCCTCAAGCGCTTTATTTTCATCTCTAAGGTACCGCCTTTCCTTTTCTCTTTCTGCTTTCAGTGCTGATATTTCTGCAGCAAGAGCATTTATAAACTTTGATTCAGCAGACCTGACTCCTGCTTTAGAAGCAGCCTTTTTGACTTCATCTATTCCTTCCTGTATATTCCTGTGCCGTGCAAGTAATTTAATATGTTTTTCTTCAAGATCTGCATACTGCTCAAGTAAGCGTACATTTCCCTCGATTGCCTTTTGCATTGATTCCTTCCATTCTTGTGCACATTTCTTCTCTGTCTCTAGTTCCAGCCTCCTTTTTTCAGCTAGCGCTCTGCTCGCATCAAGTTCACCTCTCAGTTCTTCTGCCAGAGAAATCCACTTGCTCTCTGCCTGAGTCCAGAGCATTCTCTCCTGTTCATATTTCACTTCTGCAGTCTCCTCAGTTGCCTCTGGAATTGCACCAAGAGATGGTGGAGCTACACTGGGCTCACATGAATATGTCAATTTCAACAATGATTTCCTTTTTGAAGCAGATGCGGATGAATCAATATAGCATTGCAGTTGGTTCCTTAAATCTTGAATCTCTTCCAACAAAACTTCCCTTTCACCCAAATCATAAAAATTTCGGTAATTTTCTATCTCATCTTGAGCTTTTCTCAGCTCAATATTTGTTCTTAAAACTTCAGGATGATTCTCATATTTCTCCTTCAAAATCTGTAAAACACAGGTTGATATGTGTCCAGGGAAAAAAAAAAGGGGGAACAGAACAGGGGGAATTTCAACAAATAAATTCTTACCTTATGTTCATGCGTAAGCGATGCTAGCTCTTCCTCCATAAACTCTTCGGTGGGTAAAACACCATCCATAAGGCTCTCAAGTCGTATAATTTTGTCTTCCCTTGTCTGCCCTATTATGGCATTGCATTCCCTCTCATGCTTGTACTGTTGCACCTGCAAATATTGGCCGTAAAACCATCATGTCAGTCCGAAGTAACACCTTGACTGTGGAACAAATTAAGAATAACCTACCAAACGTCTAAGCTGTGTTATCTCAGAAGTTTGTTTGGCACAATACTCCTCCAAAGCCATTTCCCTTCGAATTGCTCCAGCCAAAACCTTCTCCACTGCCTGTTAATTAAATGAAAAAATTGTCAAGCATCTGTTCACATAAATAAGGATACTAAAAGATGCATTAAGCTGAAGCCAAAAACTAACTTTTGGAACTTGTATTTTGGATTTATCAGCAGAGCCTGAGCCATCAACTGGTACCAACTGCAAGTTCTCATCACCATCAGCATCTTTTTCCTCCAGTCTCTTTCTCTTGCAACTCTTACAGAAAAATACTGCTAAATCTTCTTCTGGTATTTCCTTATCTTGAGGAAAGGTTTGCACACCAACATCAACTTTTTCAACAAGCAAAATTGGCTTCAATTCTGCAGGTTTACAGGATAACCTGAAGGCGGATCTCCTAAATGCTGAAGTCTTGCGATGACTATCAATAATTTCCAGACCTCTTTGGAGACTAGCAGCTAAATGTTCTGTTGGTGCAAGAAAACTTTTACTTGTTTGAGTAGACAGAGTGTTAGACGATCTATTTTTCATGGATTTTGCAAAAGATAGGCGTATATCCTCTATGCTTGACTTATTTTCATCCTTAGATAGTTTCTGGGAAGCTGTTAACATTGATGAGGTTCGGAGACTTTTCCTGCTGCTATTGAGTCTGGGCGAAACACTTGGAGTTGGAGATTTCAGAATTGGAGATATTTCTCGTGGGACTGTGCTGAGGCAAGGAGGGGATGCACAATTTACTGCACCATTTTGAGAATCATGCACTTTGCCTGCCACTACAACCTCAGAAAGTCCAGTTAGAGAATCAGAGACAGCACATGAGCTAGGCACTTCCACCGTCTTGCTCGGCAATTCTTCGGTTACCAATTTACTGGCAGATGAATTAAGATTTCTTTCCTCCTTGCATGGCTTGGTGGAACAGTCTGCATTGAGTTTTTCAATGAGCGTATGTGCTGGTTCATTGTCTTTTACGTTCATCAAATCGTGATCAACATCCACATCACTGTTGGAAGGAACTTTAGTATTAATTAATACAGAGTTAGCACAATCAACAATCATAATTTCATTTTTCTCTACTTGTTCCAATATGCCTTCTTCCATTTCCACATCTGCATCCTCAGGAACTTGTTCTCTGATGCAACTACTTCCATCAACAGTATTGCAACCTGCAGCACCTGCTGGTGGCAGTCCTACTTCAATGCAGAGCTTCTCAACAGCTTCCTCATCAATTTCCATCTCCTCATCACCATCCTCATCTACTTGAGGCAGTCGTGGATGTGGATTAATCAGGCTTTTCAGTATATTTAAACTTTTACGAGGATCCCAACCTGTTGGATTGTTTCTATTTGCCTTCACTCGATGTAATTCATCCTGTTTTATTCATCCAGTTATCAAGCACTGTAAACTGCTTAAAGCAGAAATTGGAGAAATAACCAAATCAACAAGAATCAGAGCCTACCCTTAGCTGTCGAATTACTTCTCGCAAGTGATTAACATCATCCTCCATCTCTTCATTAACAACTGCTTTGTTCTTAATTGCCTTTGCACGCTGTGCAAATCGCAGTGTACTGAAAGTTTCACTCTTGCAACTGTAGTATTGATCCCAGTGAAATGCCATTGTAAGAGAGAGAGAGAAACAGGAGGAATTCATTAAAGACAGCAGCATGGTCAGTATTATTACCGTTGCACAGGAGAAACAGCACACACCATTGCCAGTTTTGCATTTCCACCGAGTGATTCTTGTAACAAAAATGTTAATTTGGAGTCTCTGTAAGGAATATGCCTCTGCTTTCCTGTTTGGGAAACTTCAGCAAGAATGTTTATCAAGTTCCTGCATCACCAATGAGCTGGGCACCATTAGCATATTTAGCAGACAGTCCATTTTCATTCATGAAATAGCCCATAATAGTCAGGTTTACAAACTTAATTCTGCCTAGCAGAGACACATTGTAAAGCAGATTGAAGAAACCAAGAAAACATAAGTTATTTATCTTGTATGCCATCAAATAGAACCATAGGGTGTCCTTTCACAGTTTATTTATGAATTAAGATACCCAATATCCTAATGCTTCCATATCATATTGCACATAAACCACAAGACCTAATATTTGACAATGATTGCAACTTCTAAAACTAAAACAAGAAGTTTTGCAACTCTAGATGAAACAAAGCATTAAAAAGAAAACAAAAGAAATAGTAAAAGATCATACCCAAGCTGTGAAAGAGATCGGTTTATATTTCCTGCTTCCTTCAAGCGTTCCCCAGCAGCACCAGTTAATTTCTGTCGCTCAGACCCAGCTAGATCAACAAGATTTATTCTACTTGTCTTTAAGCTGCTAATGCCATCAGCCATGCTCTATAACAAACAATTAATTTTAGGATCCCACCAACACAACAAAATGATAAGAGTTTAAATTTTACAAAAGTTGCTATCCACAATAAGAGATTTTACTCTGATTTAATATTCAAGTACTCAAATATCATAGAGAAGAAATAAATTTTCACAAAATTCAAGATTGCTTTTACATAGTAAAGAATCCATGTTTTGGATTTGCATCTGTATATGTGTGTATGCACTCTGAGGGTTTACAGGTCAGCCCATTAGCACCTCTGAAATTGCATATATACTCCCTTAAAAAGATAAGAAAAACTGTTAAAACATGTTTATATTAATAATTTAAAATGTTACCTTGCATCGACATTCGACAACACAAGTGAAAACACTATGCGAGCGAGAACTCTCAGCATTTATACTTGTTGAGCCAGTCCTCCTGTTGGATAGCCCCTGTGAAATTTATGAGAGTTACAAGAGTGATGCCATTGTTAATTTTAGAGGAAATTTGTAAGAGAAAATGACGCAATACAACTTGAGAAAACAGCTTCCTTATCTAACCTTATGGATTTAAATTACCAAGCAACGATGCAACACAACTTGAGGAAGTAGCCAACACACAGACATGCACATTTTAATTATTTTTAATGGAAATGTCAAACTTAATCCTGAACTACCAAACAATAGTTAAAACATTAAAGTTTGGTGTCTTGTATAGCATAGGACTGCATATCTTTCACTAGCTTTCTACAAATGTTATTTTATAATATAAATGATCTAAAATCAGTCATAGAAGTCTTCCTAATACATTAGAGCACCATGGGAGGTTTACTTCAAAAAAAAACGAAGGCAAATACTAGCTTTCCACAGATGCTGTTATATATTTAATTGAGCTCTCATAATCTGTCATATCAGTTCTCAGCAACACTGACGAATGCACCTGAACATTAATTACTTGTAGCAAAAGCAAGCAAAGGGGCAAACCTTTATCAGAAGCTGAGTCACATCTTTCATTGAAAATACATACTCCTCTCTTAGATTCTCCACATAGACACCCAATTTCACACCTTCTCTTATCTGAAAAATGATACCAGATTAAGGGCTAGAGATCCAGCAATTTTCAGTGTAACGACAGAATTAGAATGAAACATCTGTTTTTACTATTCACCTGGAGGTTTCTTTGGCTTGGGTCCAACAAATCTGTGATTTGTTCATTATAAATCTGCAAAAATAAATTGAAGTCATGGAGCTTAAATTATACAGCTAAAAAAACGAAGCGTGACAAAACCAATAGTGAGATTAAACCTCAAGAAACGAGCAGCGACACTGATACTTGAGTTGTTTATCAGCATGCTTAATTTGCTCCTGCAAAGGCATAAAAGAAAATAAACTTCACTGTATTATATTCTTCTTGAGTTTGGAAATGAAATGATTGATCCTTACCTCATTTATGCGGTCAAAAAGTCTTTGAAAAACACGAGGAGTTAACCCTTGTTCATCACTACTTAAGTTTTCTTCTAAGAGGGCATTAGCCGGTCCCCACATGGTGTAGGTCTTTCCACTCCCAGTCTGAAGAATTTAATTTCCCATGGGCAAAGGAAGTTAGGAGAGTTAGCATTCATAATACCAGTAGCAAAATTTAGGAAATTGACAGAGGTGCGTCGAACAAGACCTGTCCATAGGCAAATACTGAACTGTTAAATCCAGCTAGACAATTTTCCACAAGAGGGGTTCCTATAAGATTGAAGATATCTACCTGCAAAAAACCAGATGTAAAAGAAAAACTTTTTTAGCATTTCACCACAAAAAATATCAATCAATACATTGCAAAGAATCAAATGTTTTGGATCTTGCCTGTGTTGCTTGTGTGTCAGCAATGGAATCAAATGTGAAGGTCTGTCCATTGATTGATAGAGAATCACCAGACAATTTTTGAACTATCGTTTCTCCTTCCTCTTCATCCTTGTTTAATGGCCGCATTCGAACAATTACCTAATTTTGCCAAATGAAGAAGGAAAAAGAAATATAAAAAAGACATGAGCGACAAATAATAAACCAAAACTATTTGATATCTAAGTCAAAATAGACAGAAGATAAAAAAAAACACCACTATTGGTAGAAAGAGATACAGTTAAAACGAGTAGCTTGCAGCTATCATTTCCTTAGTTTCTTGAAATTGAACTTGTTTTTCAGTCACCTTTTTAAGCAAAATAATTGTACAGAATAAATTTTCAGGTACTTTGAATTTGTCAAAAAATCAGAAAACACAAAAGAAAATAAGTAAAAAGAGGAGTGATAGAAGAAGCAATTTAATAAATAGACAAAATCATTTGTCTTAAACTAAGACAGCAGTGCCATGTAACAATAATTGGGTGGGAAGGGAAGATGAAGAGCTAAACCTAAAACAAATTTTCTTCAAAAACCAAAAGAAACCCAAAACTCAATACGAAACCACGAGTGCATACAGGAAATACAAAGTGAAATAAATAAAACAAACAGTCCACATTATCTAAGCAATCATCTAAATTTTCTGTCTTATAAAAGGAAGCATGCCCAGCAAATATCAACAATTTTCTTGACAAACTCCAAAAACCTAAAAGTGTAAATATGGAAAACAAAAATGGCAGTAAAAGCAGCAAAAAAGGAAACTGAAACTGAAATTCTCTAAAAAAATGCCATAGAAAGCTACAAGAGTGAAAATGAAAAACAGATAAATAGCAACCTTAACGCCAGAATCTAGGACCGCGTTTTCCGGCACTGCTTCCATGCACAATTTGCGTTTGAGAGGGTTGGACGATGGAGGCCTAGGCGGCAAAGGACTCTTCAACTTGGCAGCCGGTGAAGACGAGGGTTTCTGATCTGAGAGTGGCATCGAGTTCAGATCTGAAGGCGGCGCGTTTTCTTTGGAGAACTTATGCCGTCGTGAAGAAGATGGAGGCGGAGACTGCTTGGATTTGTGCGAGCTCGGAATCTGTAAAGGAGAATCGCCATAGGTGTGTGCTTCTCTCAAGATTGCATTTCTTGTATGCTTCATGGTGAATCAAATTGCATACACAGAACAGAGAGAGAGAGAGAGAGAGAGAGAGAGAGAGAGAGAAAGAGAAAGAGAAAGAGAAAGCAGAGTCTGTGTTAGGGTCTGGGCAAGGCAGCGAAGAAGAAGGAGAAGAGCAGAGAGAAGGGTAGAGAAATGTATCCGTTACAGAGAAGTGGAATTTGAATTTGGGAATATTAGTTAAGCGGCACACTATGTGTGGGTCTTAGTAATTTTTATTCCTATTAGTGAAGAAAATAGTTATTTTGAATTTATTTTGGATCTGGAGCGCATATTTTTATGTTTTATTCAAATAACCCCCTAACGTTTACCTAAAATCTCACTTTTGACCTTATCATTTTAATTTTTGGTCGATTTTATATTTAATGTTCCGAAAACATTTTTAAATTGCAACTTACTTGTGACTGATGTTAATTTTGATGGTTTCTTTCAAATAAGCCCTCCAATATTTTGCTAACATCTCACTTTGACCTTGATGTTATTGTTTTTATTTGCTTTTTACGTGTAATGTTAAAAAAAATAATAATAAAAATAAAAATAAATCCCAAAGATGCAATTTATTTGATCTTTTGATGGTCAAGTTGCTATATAATTGTAAATGTGAGGATTCGATATTTTCTTTATTAATATGGCTAGTAGAATAACTAATTTTATTAAAGCAAGAGAGTATGATGGATAAAAATTATTTTTTTTTATTTTTTTACATGTAAAAAATATTTCTATATACGAGGCGGTTTAATAGAGTTACCACCACATAGGTTAATTCAGGGCATAAATCCATGAGATTCTAGGTTCGAAAATCTCAATTTTATTTATGCCTTTTAATTAGTATCTCAAAGTTCTTGATGGTTTACGTATTTATTATTTTTCTTTCAAGGCATTTATGCATTAAAGAGATTAAAGGTGAACATACAACATATTTTGCACGAGTGATCTTAATTTATTTATTTTTTGTCTTAAGTTACGTATTTTATGAAAACGAGCTTTACTTATTTAGTTTTTGGGCATTTGTTCGTTATTTAACCGCTTATTTGGATAAGGGAAAGTGGGAGTAAGTGAAGAGAAAGTAAATTTAATTGACCTTATTTTCCCTTATTTGGTTTGTGAAATGGTAAAAATGGAGAGAGTAATGGAAGAGAAATAGGATTTTCCAATTAACTCTGTGTTTAGCTTTTCATTTCTCTCCAATTTGGAGAGAAAGCGAGGTAATTGGAGGGAGATGGGATATAATTGTATGAAATGACCAAATTATCTCTCCCTTTATAAATACATCCTTACGTTTCTGCTCTTTTCTTTCAACATTTTTCACGGAATATTTGATCCATGGATGAAATTAAGAATCAACAAGTAAGATCACCTCCGACAAGTCTCCAATCACTTGCTTGCCGCCGGTAAGAAAATTGTAATCGGTGGTGTTCCTGGTGCGTTCATCCCAACTTACAAGTATATAATTTTTTATTTTCTCCGTCATTTGCGATTAGTTGTTTAAAGCCTCCATTGATGATAACAAACAAAGAGAGGCTTCGATCATTATTTGTGCGTTATCTTATCTCTCTATGGTTTTCATTTCTCTGATTTCATTATCTTTTGTGTACTTATCAAGCAGATTTGGGGATTTTTATTCAGCTGTTAAGTGTTTCTTCGAAGGTAACTGCTTTGTTTTTCATCCACTAATCGCTCCAGTCAAGCAAAGCTAGGTACAAGCTTAGTATTTCAAGGTACAATTTCAAGCAAAGTTAGTTGTTTTTGAATGTTTGATGATCTCTTGTTAGTTTTGGCTGCATAGAGTTCATTCTCTTTGAAAAGTGATTTGTTAAAAATTTAGATGGATAATAACTTTCAATTGTACAGATAGATTAGCTTGGTCCTGATAATGTGTAAACAAATTATAAGAAAATTTCTAAAGTTTTCTAATTTTATGTCTCTATTTAGTAGCATTCTTTTTAATTGTTATCGCCTTATTGACATGAGTTGTTTCTGAATGGATTTCTTAATTGTAAATATGACCAGTCAGCAGTGTGCTTTATTTTGTATGATGTACTTGTTTTATATCTTATTTTCTTGGCTTTTTATGTTTTATTTTTATTTTTTATTCTCTCAAAACCAATTTGCAGAATATAGTGCACTGCTTTGAATGTACTTGTATATACATGAATGCATATATTCATGAAAAAAAAGAGGTTTTGGGTTTATTTTGAGTTGAATCTCAAGCCACTTGCGATAAATATACCTAATATTCCAGCAAGATTTAGGTCTTATCTATTTCAATCGATGTTTATAATTGCGACCATGAGATTTAGAACTGCAATATTCAGGCATTCTTTTTTTTTATGTGGTTTTTCATGACACTAATAGATGGCCTCGTTTATTCAGCATCTGTGAAACTTTTAAATTATGCATCTTTTAAATATTTGCATTAAATTGGGATAGAGGATTTTGTTTTGCAAATTTATATTGAGATCTTTCAAAAGAATTCAATTGAGAGTGCATTTACATTGTAAGAGTATCTGTTCTCTATTTATGCTTTGATGATAGGTTTTCCGGTAGTCTTACCGACAATATTTTAGCTTTTTCATAAGTTTATCTTGCTCACTAATCGGATTAGAGCTTTTATTAGAGCTTCGTATTGAATTATTATTTTAGTGATTGGTTTGCTTTCCTGCCTTTTTCCTTTGGTAATAAATGATGGTGGAATCATTAGGTAAGTGACTATAACTCAAAAAATTATAGAAAGACTCAAAAAATTGCAGCTATTGATATTATTATCATAAAATAATATCATAAAGGTATAAATGTCAAAATAATATCTACTATTAGGAAGAAAATCTAATTTACTCTATCTTTATTTTAGGTTGCCCAAACAATGGAAAGGAAAACCAGAAGAAATAAAATTTATATTACTTCCATTTCCCTCCATTTCCTCTCATTAAAGTAAATTTAGTATACTCTCATCCAAATAAAGCATAAGTGAATTGGGCCTTTAGCCATCTAAGGAAAATTGAGATATTGGTCCCTTATTCTAATTTATTGGTTACACCTTTCTTCAACATTGGTCATTTTATAATAGTTAGGTATTCGACCCGATTTTGATATTATTTCCAAAACGCCCTTCGAGAATGCATTATCGAAGAGTTTTTATGCTATTATTTATGATCAACATTAAAAAAAGGTTTTGGACATTGGTCTCATTTTATTCTAAGTAGAAATTTGATGGAAACATGCTATGAAAATTTTAATTAGTTTAAGAAACTTCTTTTTATTTATGTATAATCAAATGTTAGGATATTGGTCATTTTTTGGGTAATAGCTAATTTTAGGATGTGACTTTGGTCACTAAAAGCCCTTTATTTATTTTAAAATAGAAATCACAAATGTGTGATTTTTTTGTAAAAACATGCAATGAAACTTATTTATTTTCAAGTCCAATAAATATTTTTATTTGAAATTAAGACTTTGAATGACAATACATTTTTAGAAAAATGATACTGGTCACCAAAACACCTTTGTTCATTTTTAATTAGAATTCTCAAATTAATTTTTGATTAATTTGTAAATTTTTTTAATGTGATAAAAATGGCCTTTCACAAAATTTTTATTTATTTTTACTAACATATAAAACCTTATTTATGAACTTATTTATTTTTTGAAATAAAATGTCATTTTACTATAAGTCATGATATAAATAAACTCTACTTCTCTAATCAAAACACATAAATAATGTCAACAGACATAAAAAAAAACTATCACTATAAGAAAATTAATGATTATCGACGGAAAAAGTCATTGTAGAAATAGCCTTTGCTAACAAAAAATGTTTGACCGCCGGGAAATTTACATACGAAATGAATATCGTCAATAAATTTACCTACTGAATCAATCATTCAATCGGTAATTTTAGAAATACTGATAAAAATAGTAGTTAAATAAAACATCAAAACAAAGTGAGTAACAACTTCAATAACAATGAAGCACTAATCCCACACTAAAGCAGCTTTATGAATTGTCTAAAAAATCCTTTGTCTAAGGCTAGATCTACCTCCGGCCATCCAATTCCACATAGTCAGCTTATTCAGTCTAGGAACCAACAGATTTTAGTTAAGAGATATTTATAGTAACAAGTTGGTTGTATTACTTTGTGGTTTAGGCTGAGAAATTGGACACGTTTGAGCAGCTTTAATGGAGAAGGCTTTGGCTCTTCAAGTGGTTCAATGTCATCCCACCCATCTTTGTTACTATCACACTCTTCAACAATCCCATTTTCAATTTCTCCCCAACCATCTGTTGAAGTAAGAGACCCAGGTACTGGTTGATTTGCCAAGTCCATGTTGAAATTTACACGGGCTAGTGTTGTACTTGGAGCATCCATTTCTGAAGTTGAAAATGGAAGCACTAATTGATCAGTAGAAGTAAATATCCTCCCTCCCTTTATTTTCCAAATAATTACTATTTAAATCTTTTCATATACGTATAATGCATATTATGAACCCCCAAAATACATCACCAAAGATCAGCACAATTCAATAATTCAAATCATTTCTCAATCCAGAACTATATTCACCAACAAGTTGGCATGTCAAGCCACTATCTTCTATACATTAAGGCCCCTAATTGCATGAAATATAATCCACTACATGTCATAATATTCAATTGTATCCTAAACTATCAAAGCAATTAACATCAAAACATAATTGTAATAGAGGAATAAGTTAACATGATTCTTAAGCAAATATATGTAAGACAACACACAACTTCTAACTCAAATAAGAACATCAAGCATACTCTATCTAAAAATATAATGCATTATTGTATTTATTATTATATATACCTTAGTTTTCTGCTCTTCAGGCGATAAAGACTTTTCTGTAACGCTTCCTCGAATCTTTTTGGAGATCTTTGCCAAATAATTCTGCAAGGCAAAAACCAATGCTGCTAATAGCAAGTATAATCATTATACTCAAAAGTAAAACAATGGCACACGAAAATTATCAATGTGAAGACGTACATGAATTCTAACGGCAATTTTAATGTTCACTGAATACAAGTAAGAACAAAATATCCTCCACCTTCAAGAATTGCCTCAAAATCATAAAATTGACAACAATTCTAAATATCTTATTATAAGAAAGAAAAACACATAATTTTGACTAAAATTCTAGTTTATTAGGAATAAAAATTGAAAAATTTAAACAACAAATAATTTAAGAAAATCAGTAGTTGTATCTAAAAGAAGCAATTTGGAAAAAAAAAACATTTGGTGACTGAAGCCTTTCAAAAGAGAAACCATCCTTATTAATTTCACTTTTCTTGTTAATAAGACCTCTAATTTAAATACCTATCCTTTATATTTTTGGTTAAAAATCAAATCAAAGGCTATGAAGGAACTCGGAAACTAAACCTAATAAAATACTTGATTTTTTTCAGGAGAAAACAAAATGCTAATCAACAATCAAAATAAAGAAGCAAAGTTATAACTTTTAATATCAATAAATTGAGAACAAACAAAAAAACAGGAAATCAGTTGCTAAATATATCTTGAAAATATAAAACTAGCACAAATCGCCATCACAATGCATAGTCAACAATAAAATTTCTAGGAAATCAATTATAACTGCTAAGGAATTAGAAAGTGGGTAAAGATTTAATTTTTTTACCTTGAAGAAAATAAATGAAGAAGATGGGACTTTGTGAAGAGCTACTAAACACATTGGCAATGGGAAATTGTGACACCTTATACCCGTAATGTAAACAAGCAATGATATCAAAGTATAGCTTATTTAAACGTTTTCTTACTTCCATTTGCGGTCTGAACAAATTAACTCTTTTAATTAATGGTTTTATTTTTTTTATATTACATACAATCCATATCACATATTATTCATATATCATTTAATTTGTGTCAGGTTACTATTCATTTGGTCAATTTTATTTTACTATTTATTTGGTAGAAATTCCGGCAACATAACAGTTGTACTGTATCCCTGCCCTCTTGCACATTTGAAAAAAAAAACACTCTCAAATAAACACTTCAACCATAATAACCTCTAACAAATCCACCGTCACAACATCAAATCCCCAAAATCCAATATATCCATACTTTCCACAAATTTCCTCAACATATTATAAACATATATCAATTAAATTCTCACAATTTACACATATATCTTAATACAATACAAATTATTTTATATTAACAGATCCATTCTTTAATACTTATACATGCCAAATTTTTTTTATACACATTCAAGCCAAAATTAAACTCTCATTTGGCGTAATCATTTGCTTTGCTTGCTCCATGCCAGCTCCTAACTCAAAACCTACGTGCAGTAAAAACTACGCTCTAAGCAAATAGTGTCTAGTGTTGGATGCTCTACATGCAAATTTCATAAATAATCACACAAACATGGGTATATGCTTATATTAATTTTTATAATTAAAATTTTATACATATGTATAATACTCCACACTAATTTAATTATTTTTAATATAAGTCATTATATATATTTATTTATTTGTTTATTATTTTTTTACTATCGCTTAATTACTATCATTATTATTCTTATTATTATTATTATTAATTTCCATAAAATTACTACGATAATATGATCAAATTACAATTTAGTATCCAAATTATCTATAATTGGTAAATTACATTTTAGTTTCTATTGCTATTTAGTCCTTGTAATTTGCCAAAATTACCATTTTTTTGCCCTTAATTGTCCTTAGTATACCAAAATTTCCAATTATTCATGCATTATTCATCTTTACTTCTTATTTTACCTTTTTACCCTAATCTTTTAACTTTTACATTTTTACCTTTATTATTTTCTAAATTTACTATATTTCCTCTAATATCTCCATTTAACTTATATTTACTCTTATACTACTAAAATTACCGATTTACTCCGATTTACATAAAAATTATATTTTGGTCCCGAATCTTTTATATTAATCCATATTAACATTTTTTCTTATTATTCATTCCTTAATTTCATTCTTTTCCATTAATACTACATCTTTGCTCTTAATAGTATCCGGTAGAAATTTTTGAACGGGATATACGGGACATGGATCCCATAAGTCCATAACATATAAAGGTGACCCCGAGGAACCACCAATGCCATGTATATAATGCCATATATCCTGTATAAAGCCATATAAGGTTGTAGATCGCCATTGGCCTACACATATACGAGTCGCCATAACTCAAACCGCGGTAAATGTCCCTATAGATAGCCAATTATATCCTATACTTCTGATTTACTATCAACATACTAAGGGCAAAAATTATACATTTCATTTCATAGTATCATATTTAGCCATATTTTCTATTCTTTTCTCAAAATTTTCACATTATGTACTATATCAAATTCATAGTTTAACTACATTATTTCCATATCACCTAAGTACATATTTTTATCAATTATTATCATACAGAGATAAAGCACGCCATTCAGTCACTAGGTTTTTTAATCACATATAATTTGATTTTCCCTTACTTTTAATTCCATACACATTATATTCATCATTTAGGCATAATTCATCCATTTCCAAACTTAAGTCCGTCATTTATATATTTCCCCTAACCTCCATATTAAGTGCTGAATTGCATCATCAACAACAAATGCATTTCTTCCATTCTAATGCCATTAATTCACTTAATTATCAACTAATTACTCAATTATCACATCAATTTAATTTTTTATACCATTTACATGCAAAAAATCTCTTTTTTTATTAGTTACATAAGAAGTAATTATACATAAATCTACTAATTATGCATCCAAATGTTCAATTTCATATTCTTTATGCCTTAATTCCATCCCAATTTCATCAATTTTCACTTAAATATATTTTTTTCCTAACTTAGTTCACATACACTTATACATACATAATATGAATTTCACATGAAATCAGCAAATTTGAGCATCCACATACCTTATTTCATAAGCTCCAACCTAGGTGGCTCTTTCTTTCTCCTTTTACTTTCTTTTTTCTTCTTTCTTCTTTCTTCTTCTTCTTCCTCACCACCTTGGCCAAATTCCATGGTCAGAAATTCAATCAATTTTCTTTCAAATTTCAATAGAATTTATACATATTCATACTAGGTACACCTAATTCTAATCAAAACTATAAAAATTACATCAAAATCACTTACTTGATAAAAATTTCTAATCCAAATCTTCCAAATTTCTCTTGATTTCTTCACTCAAACTTGTTCTTATAATTCTAGGAAGCTTAAATAATGCTTAGGAATTAATTTAGGAGCTTAATTTCATGGAATTTAGTTAAAAATGGAAGAAAAATGGTGGATTTGAACCGGAGGGAGAGGTTGATTTTTATGCTAATTTTCCCTTATTTTTCTTGTATCCTTTCTCATAAAATTATCTCTATAACTATTGAAAAATATTTCTTAGGATGAACACAAAATTTTGAGTTAAAATGATGTCGTTTCGTTGAAGTTTTCGGTCTGGTGAGAATTTTACCGATCTGATAACTTATTTTCCTTTGTCATCTGAAAATTCAATTTTCACCACCAAAATTCATTTACAATATTTAGAATGAGTCTATTAAATTGAATGAATTTTTAGAGGTCTCTAACAATTTTTTTTGATCCCGATTAAAGTTTGGTCAACTGTGGTTATTATTCAAACCGACCCGTGACTTATTTTTATTTTCAACTTCTGGAGCCCTATTTGACCTCAATTTTACACCAAATTTCAACTTTAGACTCTCTATGAATTGCACTTTTCAACGGGCGGCACTATTTATAGTCAGAAAAAGTACTATTTGTGAAATCAGAATTTTGGGACATTACATTTCTTCCCTACTAAATAAAATTTCATCCTCAAAATTTGCCTAAAGTAAACAGCTGAGGATACTATTGTTTCATTGTCTCCTTCGATTCTCATGTGGCTTCTTCGACATTGTAGCGGGTCCAAATGACCTTAACTAACGGAATCTGCTTATTTCTCAACTGCTTAACTTCTCTTGCCAATATCTTTAACGATTCCTCTTTACAAGTTGGATCAGGTCTTACTTGTATTTCCTTTGGTTGCACAATATGAGTTAGATCGAACCTGCATCTTCCCAGCATGGAGATGTGGAAGACGTTGTGGATCATGTTCAACTTAGGAGGTAAAGCTAACCTGTAGGGTATTGGTCCCACACACTCTAAGATCTAATATGGACCAATAAATCTAGGGCTCAGCTTACCCTTCTTGCCAAATTTGAGTATCTTCTTTCATGGTGATACTTTGAGAAACAACTTATCTCCCACTACGAACTCAATGTCTTCCCTCTTCAAATCAACATATGATTTCTGCCTGTAAATGCTGCCTTTAGTCTATCTTTAATCACTTAAACTTTCTTCTCAATTTCTCGAATCAAATCTGATCCAACTAGCTTGTTCTCGCTAAGTTCTATCCAATAAAGAGGGGTTCTGTACTTCCTTCCATATAAGGCTTTATAAAGAGCCATTTGAAAACTTGACTGATAACTGTTATTGTAAATGAATTCATCTAGTGGAAGATACTTTTCCCAGTTGACTTCAAATTCCAATACATAACCTCTTAACATATCTTCGAGCACCAATAACATAAGGTGTCATTTTAGCCTTAAATACTTATTATCATACATAACTTACTAATAACATACTTAGGATTTACCTGGATGACTCATTCCGATTACCCATCTGTTTGTGAATGGAAAGTAGTACTGAAGTGAAGTTTTGTACCTAATGCTTCCTGTAACTTTTTTCCAAAAGTGGGAATCCCTGTCTGATATAATAGAGGAACGCACTCCATGTAGTTTGACTACCTCCTGGATGTAAATCTCAGCTATCTTAACTTTTAAGTAGTCAGCCTGTACTGGGAGGAAATGTGCTGACTTGGTCAGCCTATCAACTATTACCCATATAGATTCATGCTTCTTCCCGGTGAGGGTCAAACTAGTGACAAAATCCATCGTAATGCGATCCCATTTCCACTCTGGTATAGAGATAAGTTGCAGAAGACCAGAGGAAACCTGAAGTTCAGCTTTCACCTGTTGGCATATGAGACATCTAGTGATAAAAATCTGCTATGTCCCTTTTCATACCTAGCTACCAATAATGATTCTTCAGATCTCGATACATTTTGGTGCCACCCAAGCGTATGGCATAATTGCTGCTATATGCCTTTGTTATAATATTTTTCTTCAAATATGCATTATCGGGAACACATACTCTTCCTTTGTAGTATAGGCAGTTGTGACATACGCTGAACCCTTTCGAGTCCGATGTGGTTCTCGAGTACCCACTTTTATGGTTTAAGATAGGATCAAGGTTTATTTATCTCATGAAGGTCGTTTGCCTGGCAACGGACGAAGGCCCTTATCCAATTTTGCCAATCCTTGACCTTTAAAAGGCCTAGACCAGCATTTCAGGGTTCCTCTATTACACTATTAGTTATTAACCTACGAGGGCATCGGTTGGGCACCACAAAGTTGGTATCATGGAATCATCACCCAATTAAATATTAGGAAATGAGTTATAACTTTATGAGGCCAAAACCAGAGATAGGTTCGGGATCTCACTCTTATTTATACCCTTGGTTAATGCTATATTAATGAGTTTTGAAAATAATTATTTTATCTCTCTTCTCACACGAGTTATCATGCTAGAAAAGTAAAGGCACACTCAAGCGTGTTGAAAAACTATAAAAACACATTATAATGAAAGCAGTGAAGCATTGCATAAAAAGCAAAAATGATATGAAAATAAAGATAAAATTATACATAAATAGGGAAATTTATTGAGTATCATTTTAGGTGGGAAAGTTGGTTCCCGCATGCAATTGTTATAAAAAAAAGTGATTTTATTATGTGCATTTTGAGAAAACTAGGATAAATGATCCCATTAACTATGAAAAAATCCATGTTAATTTATAAACAAAAATCCTTTACAATGTAAAGAAAAGTTATAATTTGTGTATAATTTTGTATTATAAAAAATAGGACATTGGTCCTGATTTATTGGAAAAGTCCGAATTAATTTTTAGCGGTCTATTAAATTGAATGAATTTTTAAAGGTCTCTAAAAAATATTTTTGATCCCCGTCAAAGTTTGGTAAACTGTGGTTATTATTCAAACCGACCCGTGATTTATTTTTATTTTTAACTTCTAGAACCCTATTTGACCTCAATTTCACACCAAATTTCAACTTCAGACTCTTTATGAATTGTACTTTCCAACAGGTGGCACTATTCATAGTCAAAAAAAGTACTATTCATGAAATTAAAATTTGGGGACATTACATTTCTTCTCTACTAAATAAAATTTTATCCTCGAAATTTACCTAAAGTAAACAGCTGAGGATACTGTTTTTTGTCTCCTCCGGTTCTCATGTGGCTTCTTCAACGTTGTAGCGGGTCCAAAGGACCTTAACTAATGTAATTTGCTTATTTCTCAACTGCCTAACTTCTCTTTTCAATATCTTCAACGATTCCTCTTTATAAGTTAGATCAGGTCTTACTTATATTTCCTTTGGTTACACAATATGAGTTGGATCGGACCTGCATCTTCTCAGCATGGAGACGTGAAAGATGTTGTGGATCATGTCCAGTTTAGGAGGTAAAGCTAACCTGTAGGTTATTGGTCCCACATGCTCTAAGATCTAATATGGACCAATAAATTTAGGGCTCAGCTTACCCTTCTTGCCAAATTTGAGTACCTTCTTCCCTAGTGATACTTTGAGAAACAACTTGTCTCCCACTACGAACTCAATGTCTTCCCTATTTAAATCAACATATGATTTCTGCCTATAAAATGCTGCCTTTAGTCTATCTTTAATCTGTTAGTGGTTATGCCCTAGGCCAAATATTTGGACCTTGATGTAATCATTACATTTTCATTTATATAATGGTTTTCTTTGAATTGATATTATTGGCATGTAACATTATTGTAATGTTTATGAATAACAATGTTATTCATGTTGTCCCTAGTCATTTATCAATAAAGGGCATGAAGATAAATTAAGACTAGTATAGATTTGCATTGATAATCATGGGATGATTATATATGTTGATATAAATCAAACCTATAGGTACTTGCTAGAGAACAAAGTACTGGATAGATCCACTATAAGATCACTTCATGGGTTAATGTCATAAGTGATCTTATAATAGATATGTTATTGAATCTTTTGACCTGAGGTTATCATAGTTTCCTACATAAGGATCATTATGTTTTGACATAATCAAACGTTATCTTTAATCGGATAATTATAAAGTTTATGATCGGACATTGTGAGAATTATGCGGAGGAAAGTGAATAATTAAGATGGAATTTGTCCCTCTCCAATGAGAGAGATATCTATTGGGCCCCTCGATAAGTAGGACTGTAAAATGCATGGCCGTGCTCGAATGAATTGATAGTGTCATCAATGTCATTTGAATTTATTAGTCTGCTTAGTGATCGAAAAATTATATGTTTGAATAATTTAAATTTGACATGAACCATGACTTATGTTCAAACAAGATATCGTGTGACAAAAGGATAATAACATGTTCTATTATCAGGTTAAAATCGGACTAACGATAGTCATAATGTCTTGCTAGAGACCAATTATGACTTGTGGGCTTATCATGGGATTAGGCCCACTACCAACATAATATAAACCTATTGGGTCACACACTAAGACCAAATGAACAAAATGGATTTTAGGTTATTTCGGAATAAAATATAAATATGGGTATTTATATTTAATTTCGAAATTACACATTTATATATATATATTTATATACATATATATATATATATATATATATATATCTCTTATTTTGAATATGAGATAATAATATGTATTAATATAATATTTCTTATTATTTTGAATAAGAAAGAAAGAAATAAATATATATATATACATATATATAATGAAAATATCTCTTAATTTTGAATTAGAGATAATATCATTAATAAGGGTTTAAAACTAATTTACATGTATATAGATATGTGTTAGGAAAAGAAGTTTAACCCAAATAAAATACTAATCACGTTCTAACGTAGAAAAGGATTAGAGTGGCTGCATTCTTCATTATTATTGAGAAAGAAAGAAAAGAAAATAGAGCCACCGTTCTTCTTTGAGAAAGAAAGAAAAGAAAACAAAGCCACCGATCTTCTTTGAGAAAGAAAGAAAAGAAAAATCCATTCGTACCCAAGGGAGCTAGCACCCCTGCGAATTTTTTGTTCGTCGGTTTGTCGTGTGGATACCGATAGAGGACGTTCGTGTTAAAGGCAGCGTCTTCAGTCCGGATTAAAGGAGTTAATTTCATTCTAAAGGTTAGTAAACTTTAATCTCTTCCCTTTTGAATCAATCGAAAATACTTATATCCTGTTTCGGGTTTCAATTTTATTCCGCTGCGCTAATGTTGAATTAATCCGTTGAAACCCAACATAATCACCTAAACTTTCTTCTCAATTTCTCGAATCAAATCTGATCCAACTAGCTTGTTCTCGTTAAGTTTTGTCCAACAAAGAGGGGTTCTGCACTTCCTTCCATATAAGAATTCATAAAGAGCCATTTGAATACTTGACTGGTAACTATTATTATAAACGAATTCAGCTAGTGGAAGATACTTTTCCCAGTTGACTTTAAATTCTAATACACAACCTCTTAACATATCTTCAAGCACCTATAACATGAGGTGTCATTTTAGCCTTATATACTTATCATACATAACTTACTAATGACATACTTAGGATTTACCCGAATGACTCATTCCAATTGCCCATCCGTCTGTGAATGAAAAGTAGTATTGAAGTGAAGTTTTGTACCCAGTGCTTCCTGTAACTTTCTTCCAGAAGCGGGAATCCTTGTCTAATATAATAGAGGAATGCACTCCATGTAGTTTAACTACCTCCTGGATGTAAATCTCAGCTATCTTAACTATTAAGTAGTCAGCCCGTATTGGGAGGAAATGTAACACCCCTTACCCGTATGTGGCCCTCCACACAGTAATATGGTTGGAGCACAATGATAAGTAAAGGATGCTACCGGATAAAATATTACATAAACAATATCAAAAACAGAGTTATAATTTTTTTTTATGCACAATACTTTCGCATACAAATTCGTATAATACTTTTACTATACAAATATTATATACAGATCATTTACTAATGAAGCTATAGTTCATAACATTACAATTAACAATTAAAATTTTATTAAGATACTCCTACAGACTCGTTGGCCTTGACTGCTGCGGAACGTCCCTGGCGACTCTTCTATCTTCAAACCTACACGAATGAAACACCCGTGCTAAGCTTAAATCTTAGTGGGGAATACATAAACATAATATAAACGACCACTCATAGTAGTCGTCAACATAACATTCATTTAATGCGCATTTATAGCAGTTTTATAACCTTACTTCATTCAATAAGATAGGCATTTCCACATTCATAACATCTAATGGATATTTGCACACACAATCATTTACTCATTAAGTTATTATACATTTACCCAGTCATTTTATTAGCCATACCTTTTTAAAACATTTAACATATTCTATAACCTTCTTTCAATCGGCACTTATTATTTATCATTAATTTTACATATATGATAGTTTAACTTTATATTTACATACTTATTCATTAGGTGCAAAAATTACCATTATGCCTACAAATCATTTTATTAATTACAATTATGTCCTTTTTTCACACAAATAACATTTTTAAATCACAATTCAACCAATTAAAGCACATATTTACCATTAACTAACAATATAACCACTTGATTTCATTAAATGACATGTAATAAACACCTTTAATACACAAATACATTTAAATCCAATTAATATAAAATAATCCAAAGATTAACTATATAATCATTCATTACAATCACGTATGCCAATTGAAACATTTTTGTCACTTTAATCATTTTAAGCTCATTTTATTATTTTTCTTTGCCATTTGCCCCTGTATAAAACTGGCAGACATCTATGACCAGGATAAACGAGACGCGAACCCCTGAAGGCTCGAATAAGCTGAAGGACCATGAAAGATCACTTCAGTCTTTAATACATACCAGAGGAATCCCGAGGCACTACCCTTGTCTTTAAATACTTTCCAAAACATTTTGACTTTAAATACAATGAGGTAGGACTGTCATTGGTCTACCATAAGTGAGACGCGATACTCACACCCGCAGTCTTATGTCCCTATGGCTAGTCAACATATCCTGTACTAGACTTGACTACCAGATTACTACATAGGGCATCATTATTCCATTTTTAAAATCTTTAAGTAATCATACATACATTTCATGGAAATTTATCACACTATTCCATTACTTTTCATTCTTATGCCATGTCATGTCATTAATTCATCATGTCATTATGATATACATGGATACACACATGTACACCATTCGACTAACATGTCAATAATTCACCATAAATTCTTTTTATATCATTTATCATCCATTTACCATAATTACATGTTGATTAACATAGCCATACCATTAATTCACATCAAAACACATTAAAATCATCAAAAATCAGGTCTTTCACATTTTAACACTTATCATGCATAATCTAGCAATTATACCATATTAATAACATATAACATTCATTTTTCATATAATCTTTGCATGTAAAATCTTAAAGTGTTTGCATTATAATCTTTCTTACATGTTTATACCTTATTTTTAAGTCTTATAGATGTCTTTTTAACTTATCCATGACTTGAGAATGCATTGGAACACTTTAGGATCAAAAATATTGCATAAATCATCAAGGAGGGCAGAATTGGGGCTGTCACGAGTCTGCACGGTGGTGTTGTGATGCAAAACCCAATAGCTAACAAGCTACAAACCCACATACGAATTCGGTTAACAAAACAAAAGAGATAAAAACCCTCCCTATTGAACCCCCAATCAACATGTGAATGGAAACGCAAATAATTGGAAAATAAAGAACCTGAAAAATGCCACAATCAAATAATTGATAAGTTATCAAATTCTTCATGCAATAAAAAAGATAAGCAAGCAATCCTCACTAATCTCTCTAAAGAATTTTGGCAAAGCCAAGAAAAGAGGATAGCCTCCAATATTTAATAATTCCAATCTCTCTACAAATCACATTTTTGTGGAGTATATATACTCCTTTAAGCTAATAAAAACCCTAATTAATCAAATAGGCCTTAAAACATGGGCCTTACACCAAGATAACTAAAGCCCACACTAATTAACTTAAAATACAACCCAAAAAGCCTAAAAAGAACTAATTAAATGAGCCCAAGCTAATTAAAGCCCATCTCACTTAAATAAACCCAAAAGAATAAGTTAAGGCCTAACATATTATAAATAGTCAAATAAAAATAATAAATAAAAGCCTAAACTAAAAGCCCAAACAAAACAGTCCATTAAGTCCATTAATTGGCACATGCATTGCACATGTAATGTGTTACATGATGTGCACATGCATATGGCACATGACATGGCACATGTCTAGCACATGTCAAAGCACATGGATGGCACATATCAAGGTCACATGACTTGCACATGTCAAGGTGTCACATGACTTGCACATGCCTATTTTCAAAGTCTCTTTTTTGATTCGGCTTCCTCATAATTCAGTAAACCACCTTCAAGCCTTCTTTAACTTTCATAAATTTAATCTCTATAAATCCGAACTTGCAAAGTTTATAATCTTGCAATGTTGACCCCCCTGTGCACGCATCATTCCCTCCCTCTTTAGAAAAGATTTGTCCTCGAATCTTCATTTTGTTCAAGTTAGGAATTTGCACTTTTAGAATAAATTCATCTTCATATAATATCTTCTGAACAGGTGGAAATAAAATGAATGCTTCTTCAGCAAAGAACTCATCATGTTCCTATAAGTTAACATAAATATTAAGAAAAACATGGTTATTCAATGCATCCTTTTCGTTCTGATCATGGTTCTTTTCTTCCTCCATGTTCAACTCAGCCTCCTTAGGCACTACAGGATCTATCATAACATGTTGATCTTCCATCTCAACTACACAAGCATCTTCCTTTTTACAATCTTTTTCCATTTCACTCAAGGCAATAACATCTTCATTTACATTTATTCCTTCCTCACTCAGAACCTCATTGTCATATAAATCTATAGTATCCCCTTCAGCTTCACAAATAATTTTTTCGACAATAACTTCCTCTTCTTTTTTTCTTTTCTCTTGTTTCATATACGTACTTATTAGTCCAGAAAGTTATTTAAATTGCAATTCCATATTTTTAAAATCTTCATTTTTTCTTCAGTTTGAACAATTCTTATTATTAGAATTTGAGAATGACCTTGCTACCCTCCTTTGTTTTTGTTGCCTCTCCACCTTAATGGCAATGTTTACTAAGTCCTCCATTTTTCCATAATGTTGCAATTCAACTACATCCGCAATTTCTTTATTCAATCCTCCTAGAAACCAAGCCATTATTACCTCTTCCTCCTCTTCTATGTTAGCTTTGATCAATAGCATCTCCATCTCCTTGTGATAATCTTCTACTGATCTAGCTCCTTGCACTAGCCTATGCAACCTCTGATGTAACTCCCTAAAGTAGTGTGAAGGCATAAATCTTTTCCTCATGGCCTCCTTCATATCCTCCTAACTACTAATAGGACGTCTCATCATCTTCCTTCTGCCCATATTCAATTGATCCCACCAAAACAAAGCATAGTCAGTGAATTCTACAGCTGCAATCTTCACTTTCTTTTCCTTTGAGTACCTGCTATAATTAAAAATTATCTCAACATTCCTTTCCCACTCCAAGTACTCTTCTGCACTATTTCTGCCTTTGAATGGATGAATCTTGAGTTTGATGTTGCCCAAGTTTCCATCTATCTTTGCACTAGTTTCTTCCTCATCTAAATCTTCTAAGTTAGCCCTTACATTTTCATCAGTCCATCTGCCCCTCCTTGCTGTTCTTCTAGATTTACTATTTGAACCCAATTCTAGCCTTTCTATTCTATCATTCATATTCCCCATGTCTCTCATGAATTTTTCAAACGTACCATGCATAGCTTGAATGGAGAACACTAGCTCATCGAGAGTTGCTCCTTTTTTACCCGTTTCTTCAGTCATGATTGAAAAATCTGCAAAAAGATGTTAGATGATAACCTCACACACTCCCTTACGTGTTTACACTCAAAGGATGTCACTCCTCTCGTGTTTCACTCAAACAAGGCTTTTACCCTCTTAATGTACTCACACACTCTGGCCTTTTACCACTCTAATTACAACTTTAAAATTGCACTTCAGAATTCAATTCACATACCAAGAATTTGAGTACGTTTTAGAAAGCAAGGAAATAAGCAACTAACAATAAAAGAAAGCTCAAAGCTAGAAAAGAAGACACTAAACAAAATGGAGGTGGTATATGGACAAGATTGGTATACCGCTTGATTATATCAAAATTAGAGTATTAGAACAAGCAAAGATACTCTAGCAATGTAAAGGAACAAAAGCAAGCTTAAAACAAGAAACAAGCAACAAGAATTAAGAAAATGACAATTTGGATAAAATCTATGAATCTAATTCACTACAAAGTAAACCAAATATAGAACCTAGTTATTCTACCCAACAAAGCAAGAAAATAACAAAGAAACCTAATTATACTAAGTAAGACAGAATGCACTCAAGACAATTCAACTTAAAGCCAAAAATGATGAATAGGCCGAATAGTGTATCAAGCTCTAATTAATGTGTCAAGTTGTGTGCAAAATGATGGCAAAATGTTATAAAAATGATGGCAAAATGGTATCAAAATGATGGTAAAATGGTAAAAAAATTATGGCAAAATGATACCAAAATGGTATAAAAATGATTTCAAAATGATACCAAAAATGGATAGCAAATGATAGAAAAATGTTACCAAAAATGGATGGCAAATGATAGAGAAATGATACAAAAACTAGTAAGCAAATGATAGGAAAATGATATCCAAAATGGTAAGCAAATGGTAGCACAAATGAATTCTTATTCGAATTGGATAATAATAATTAAAGGTGGTTTAGGATTAAGTTTTCCTATTCCCAAAACAGATAGGATTAATTTTTCCTATTACTTAAAGGATTCCCACCTTTATTTAGAAAAATGATTAATTACTGCCCCTAATCCTCAAGCACTTAGGATTAAATTTTCCCACCTATTAATGGATTTGGATTTTCCCTTTTGCTATAAATATACTCCCTTGGCCGAATTGCTCCCTACACTTGTCTCTTCCTCTATTCTTTTCTTTCACGTTTTTTTTTCTTTTTTTTTGAAAGAAATAACAACTAGACTACAACTACCAAACGTCTCAAGCCCAATGTGATCAGAGTTCAAATTCGATTTTCTAAAGCCCCTTTTCAAAATGCAAAAACTTTAAAGTAAAAAATAGGGGTTTAAAGGTCATTTTTGAGGTCCCAAAAGAGTAGTTATATAGGGAAAAGTTTTACAATGATTGTAGAGCTCCAAATTCCCTTTCCGAAAACATATTATAATAGCAAAACGGACACCCGAGTTAAAAGTTATGGCCTTTCGAAAATTTATTTATTTATTTTTTTCAAATCAACAAACTAATCTCTAACCTTCTTCTAATAGGATTCGGATTCAAAGCAAAGAATATTCAAGACTTTGGTTCAAGGCTATTTCATGAATTCAAGGTAAAGGTATGACAAGAAAAAAAAGGCTAATTTAACACACAAAAAGCACAATTAACTAAGAAACTTAATACTACCCTAATTCGGCATAAACATAAAGAATTCAAAGAAAAGAAAACACAAACCTAATGCTAAGATAAATAGGAATTTACCTTACTTTTACTTTGATACTGTCACACCCCAAAATAGCCCTGGTCGGATTGTGCATGCTAAGTCGGGATCGGAAGGGTATTTCGGTAATTTGTATTTGAGAATTTGGAGTGTTAAGGACCTAATTGAAAAGTTAATTAAGTTTGTTAAGAAAGATATGTGTAAGTGAGTGAAGTGTATTTTTGATTAAGGACTAAAGAGCAATATTTGATTTGGAAAAGTTGAGTGGGTTTTGAGGTCCTATTAGGATCTGCCAAGTGGGCTTGTTAGGTGGGCATTGAATGAAGAATAGAAGAAGAAGTAAGAGAGTGAGAGAGGAAAACACAGATTGCAACCCGATCTCCCCTCTCACGCCTGCCCTTCTTCTTCTCTTCTCCTTTCTCTGCTTTTCCTTTCTTTCACGTTTGGCTTGGAGTTGAGTGTGGCTTGGATTCTTCTTTGTTTGAAGAGGTAAGTTGGTTTAAGGTTTTCTATGTGCTCCTGTTCTTCTTCATCTTCCTAGTTTTGTCTTCAATTAGGGTTTGAACGAAGGATTTGTGGTTTTCTTGTTTGTGCAAGTTTTGGATGGTAAGAAGAAGCTAAGTAAAGGCAAGGAAAGGATTGAGGACTGATCTTGAAGCTGATTTTGGATCTTCGATTCCAGGTTTGGGAGTGTTTGATTGCATGCAATGTTTGGAAGCTCTCTGTTCTTCAAATCCCAGTTTGTGTATTTGATGCATGTCTCTGCCCTATTCTCACGTAGGATGTAAATATATGTTTTGTTTAGTTTATGGAATTTGGTGTGTTTTAGCATGAGAATACATATGACTTATGTGATTAGATGTGTTAATAATGCATGTATAGAATTGAATTGGAAGTACTGTGTTTGGGTTTTGAATTTACTGTTATTTGTTAGGGTTTATGTTCTTGAAGGAATTAAATGTGTCTATGCATGAGTTTGGTTGATTTAATTGTTGAATTAAGTTGCAATGATCTTGTTTATGCTGTTTGGGACATCGATTGAAAAGTAATATGAGTTTTGGTGGTGTTGTGAATTAGATTGGAAATGATTTCTATCGAATTTCTGGAAAACGAAGGAAATCTGCAGTTTGCGATAGCGGGGAAGAAGAAAGAAGGGCTCACGCGACGTGAGCTATGCTCACGTGACGTGAGCCATGCTCACGCTAGGTGAACAAATGCTCACGGCGTGAGCTATGCTCACGCGACGTGAGCAATTGCTCACGAGGCGTGAGCTATGCTCACGCGACGTGAGCAATGCTCACGAGACGTGAGCTTTGCTCACGCGACGTGAGCAATTGCTCACGACGTGAGCAACCTTCACGTGACGTGAAGGTTGCTCAGGTCTCTCGATTCCTCTGTTTTGCTTCTGTTTTTCCTTCCCCAAGCGACCAGTTTTTATCAAATGATTTCCAAACGCTTTTTAATGGTATTTTCCTTACTGTGTGCTATGTTACCTTGCGGATATGATTGATGATCCCAATTTATTTGGTATTAATAATATGTTATCTAAGATAAGTTATATGTAGTATTTTTGGAATTAGTTTTGGATTATAGTAATCCTGTTGAATGATTGTGGGATTTTAACAGTATGGTTTGGACTTTAATATGCTTATTATTGTGATATGTATTTCACGTCATATTCTGAATGCGAAGGAATTATGAATGCTGACTTTCTGATTGTTTAAGTCCCAAACATGTTCTGTCTTAATGTGAATTATGCTATGCATATTTTTAGTCTGTTTATTCTTTAAGAATAATTTGCTATGCTTAAGTTTATGCTGTAACTTTTCCCGATTATGATGATGCGTCCTTGGTCTTTAGCATAATATGATTCAACATGTGTTCCTGTTATGCTTTAGAAAGATGAATAGTGCTGATGTTATCAATTGAGTTATTGCATGCTCCAGTATTTGACTTGTATGACGTATGATTGGCATCCTGCTACGCCAGACTTATTTGAATATTATGGCTGATGTCGGAATACATTGTTATGCTTTAGCCTTGGAGCTCATTGTGTTATGTTAAATGCAATTTGGACTATGCATGGTTTATGCTTAGTATCTTCACCTAATGCATGATTAGGATTTTGTATTGATAATCATTGGCATGGTAGTGCTTCTTAATCTGATTCTTGGCATGCTTTAGAACATTGTTTAATGTTAAAATGTATGGACTGTAATATGGTTTGCAATGCGAATTGTATGATTTGTGACCAACTTTATGAGAATATTTAAATGTCTTTCGTTCTCTGTTTATGCATGCTGATTATATATGCATTGTGCGATTCGAAATGTGAATTGGGTTACGCATAACCTGCTAGAGTCAAGTAAGTGGATAGTTAGGCATGCCTAATAGAGTCTTCTGTAGCTGCAGCGCCCTTTAAATGATTTGGACCCTGATCAGGTCCCCGTTTGGTTCCTCGCGAACCCTTTTCTGTATTGGATCTTGTTTAAGGTCCCTTTTGAAAATATCTGTGAAAGTTAAAGTATAATGGTTTAATCGGTTCGTACCCGTAACGTACTGTCTGTAATCGGCTCGTACCCGAAAAGTACTGTCTGTACACACGTTATCCACTACCTAGAGTCAGCAGGTGTTCTTTGAATGTTCATTTGAACTGCTCTGATCTGATTTAGCTATAAATGGATTATCTGAATGAGTATATCGATGTAATGTATATCGGATTACTTCTGAATGAATATGATTATGAAACACTGATTGTATGGCTTTATTATATGAGCATGTTTATATGGATTATGTTTTAGCCTTTGAATGTGATATCCGTTTGAGCATGATAAAGATTTCAGGAATCAGTTTATATGTATATGGATGTGTCTATGGGCTTCAGAATGTATGTCTGTTTAAAGTAAGCATGATTTTATATCTAACATGATTATCCGTACTTGTCTCGTGATTTGTTATTAGTTTCTGAATGCTTTGAAATGATTCGATTGATGTATTTAAGAATATGACTTAAGCACGTTTTGTTAATTATTAGCATGTGAACCGAAGCAATTGTGACGGTAAGTATGTGATGATTACTGTACTTTCTGCATGATGATGATATGAATGTAATACTAAGTGGCTATGCCTTCAGTCTCCGCTATCAGAGTGTTTTTGCATGATGCTTTATATATATTAGAGTTGCGCAGCGGTATTGTGATGCTCTAAATGTTATCCTTTGGATATTTGACTAGTGTGTGTGTTTAGCATGTCTAAGTATGTTGGTTAACTAGCATTCTTAACATGATGGTTTGATTGTCAGTTCATGCATGGGTACTTAGTTATGTCAATTGCATGTGTAAAGCTCATGTGACTCCGCACGGTAAGATGTTGATATTTGCTACCCATGTAGGTTTATGCATGTGATATAGTATGTAGTTCAGCATGATGATGCTTGTAATGTGTATTGTATTATGTCTGTTTTGGTCTATCCTGGACATGAGTTTATGGTTTAATTGTGAGTTATCGAATGAATGCCTTTACTATACCAGCATGATCATATTGGTTATGAATATCTGCATTTGTCATTTGAATGTATTATGCCTCGGCGACCATTGTGAATGGCCGTCCATATTCTTGTGTGTTCTCCCCACTAAGCGTTTATCGCTTAGTACGGACTTCCTTTCCGTGCAGGTGGCAGGTTTGGTTCTGTTCGAGTCACGCTTCTGCAAGGTCGGCCACGTAGGAGTTAGAAGTTCTGTATTTTGTTCAGCTTCTGTATTTCAGCTTTTGTATTTCAGCTTTTGTAATTCTGTAGTATTGTATATGTAATTATTATGTTTTGTTCTTGAGTTTTCTTTTGGGAATGTAATAGTTAGTATGTCCTTATGTTTAGTTATTCCTTTGTTTTATTATTTCGATTATACTTCCGTTGAATGGTCATATGTATGCCTTTGTGTATGCTTTTGCTTAGTGCCTGCGTGTGCGTGAGTTATCGCATGTTCAGTCTGTACCACGAGGTAGGTCAAGGTAAGTTTTTAATTAAACCGTATTTTCGTATGTATGTTATGTATGAATGTATGTTTCCGCATTGTGCATGTGTATATCTGTATGTGTGAGCGTCGGGTAGCACGTCCGTCGGCGTCCTTCCAACGGGGACGGCGATGGGGGTGTTACAGATACCAAATGATGCGGAACCCAATAGCTAATAAGCTACAAACCCACACATACGAATTTGGTTAACAAAACAAAAGAGATAAAAACCCTTCCTATTGAACCCCCAATCAACATGTGAATGGAAATGCAAATAATTGGGAAATAAAGAACCTTAAAAATGCCATAATCAAATAATTGATAAGTTATCAAATTCTTCATACAATAGAAAAGATAAGCAAGCAATCCTCACTAATCTCTCTAAAGAATTTTGGCAAAGCCAAGAAAAGAGGATAGCTTCCAATGTTTAATAATTCCAATCTCTCTACAAATCGCATTTTTGTGGAGTATATATACTCCTTTAAGCTAATAAAAACACTAATCAATCAAATAGGCCTTAAATCATGGGCCTTACACCAAGATAACTAAAGCGCACACTAATTAACTTAAAATACAGCCCAAAAAGCCTAAAAAGAACTAATTACATGAGCCCAAGTGTGACGCGCGCCGGGTCCCCGCGGCCGCCCATGGGACCGCCTGCTTGAGGGCGATCGGGGCATTTGTGGGTCCGTTGATAGCTTGCAATAAATCGCAAGTGCGTCTATGTTGGGCAACAGGGAGGTTTCATGGAGTCGCCACCCAATAGAACATTGGGAAAGTTACTCTCGCCTCGGAGAGCCTAAGACTGCGCGTTGTATCCATTTTGGGCCAACCAGAGGGGTCTTGGAAGGTAAACCTCTCGCCCTAAGGAGCCTAGGATTAGTGCTAAAGTCTCGTGGCACAAAAAGGTGTCTTGGAGGGTAGACATCTAGCCTCTTTGAGCCCAAAGACCATAGCTGGGTCCGGGATTTCTCATCTATTTCTACCTCGATTAATTTATGATCAAATTTTAATTATCATTAATTCGCTCTCTCTCCACACGATGCAATTTTAATTTAAAAGCGTAAATATTCACATTGAACGCGATAGGATAAACATATCAAAAATAACATCAAAGGTAAATTACAATAATACCAGGAGCGGAATACAACTCCCATTTAAAAGTGCAAACATACATAAAACCGGGGAATTTATTAATTATGAGGACTTTGGTCCCAGCATGCACAATTAAAGAAAATATTTTGGATGTGATGATTTTATTTGGGATGAAAACTAGGACATTGGTCCCATTTTATTATGAAAAAACTAAATTAATTTAGTAAAACTATTTTTGTGATTTTTATTTAGGTGCGTATAAGAAAACATTTTATTCAATGAATATATACAAGGAAATTAAAATAAAATGAAAATTAAAAATGTATAAAGAAAATACCAAACCCCGCAACTCCTCCTTCACGTGCATGGGTGCTCAAATGAGAATAAAACAATGATTTGCAACCAAGAATAAAAATAAAAGAAATTAATGTTAGTGATTCAGCCAACGAAATAATATGACATAAAAGATAATATGTACAATGACCATATAACATGCATAAGATACTATAACATGCATAAAAAATAATTATGAGGCAATTTAACATGCATAAAATGAGATAACATCGTGGCAAATGCAATTTATTAATAATAAAGGTTAACATGCATGAAAAATTAATGACAATCAATTTTATTACTCATAAAATGTGCATGAATGTGTAACATAAGAACAATAAAACTTAACATGCATAATAAAGTTTAAAGTAATATCTATCATAAAGGCATAAGAAAATAAATTTGAAATTTAACATACATGCAAAATATGAACAATAACATTAATGATAATAATGATACTAGCACCTAATGATAACAATAAACCAGTCTAATAAAAACTTTAATGATATTTAACACATGCAAACATAATAATAATCATGATATAACATAAAGAAATCAAAGATATTGACAAACTAGATTAAACATGCACAATAACATGGACAAAAAATAATTTGACATGAAAATAATATAATAAAATTTAAAAGAATTTACTTGTTAAAGATAAAAATAAGAAGAAGAATATGGAGACTAAGAGAATTTACATGTTTAATGTGTTAATTGGAAGCAAAAATAAATGAAATTAACAAGAGAATTAATGAGTAAAACCAAGAATAATTACCCTCAAATTCAGTTTTGAAGAATTGAAGGTAGAAGTCTTGAATTCCTTGTCTCTTCCTTGTGAAAATGCTTGGAAAATGCTTGGAAACTTGAAGAAAAACTCTAAAAAACAAGTATGTAAAGATTTATTTTTTTCTCTAAATAAAAACCCAAAAAATTCAGTTTTTTGCTCTCTAAATGTTATTCTTTCGTCCTCTCCTCTTTCTGAATTTTTTCTAGTGTTTTAACCCTCAAAAACTACCCAAAAACCACCCAAAACCGCCCAAAAACCGTTAAAAATCGAGTGGGGGTCAAAAATGGGCGAAGTGGGGGCGAAATCGGCGCCCTAACGCCGAAAATCGGCGTCAAACGTGCGCCTCGCGCACGTTTCTGCGCTGATGCGCGGAGTCTCCGCGCACGACGTGCGCGGAGTGAGCGACACCCAGGGCGTCGGCCGCGCGGAGCGCACGCTCCGCACACGGAAATTCGCGATGGCTCTTGGCCGTCGCCTTTCCGTCGCGATTATTTTCCCCTATTTTCCACTTTTTCTATTTTTTTCATTTTTTAATCATTTTTTCACCTTTTTTTATTATTTTTTTATATAAAATACCCTCAACCTAAAACACACTTTTTCTTCTTCAAAATAATTTTAAAAAATATTTTTAAAATACACTTTTTACTCACCGAAAAGACAAGGAAAATCACTTCTGAGCTCCAATCTTTTTGCCTATAAGCCGGCATAGCTAAATTTCATCATCGGGTAATCCTGATCAAGGCTACTCGAGACCCGGTGTCTACAGTTGCCCCCAATTTTGGGGAGGCTAGTGCATGGGTGCCTAGGTGAGCCAAAATTCAGGAAAAGGAAAGAAACGCGTACCTGAAGCGGCGATCTTCCTGCTTGATGATGGTAGCTGTTGCTGTCTTTTGGTTGTAACTGGTAATACCGTGGTCGTGCTAACCTCTTGTGGGTAGTGTCGCCATCGTGCTAACCTCTGTGAATTGTATTGCCGTGGTCGTGCTAACCTCTTGTGGGTAGTGCCGCCATCGTGCTAACTGTTGTGAATTGGTAGTGCCGTGGTCGTGCTAACCTCTTGTGGGTAGTGCCGCCATCGTGCTAACTGTTGTGAATTGGTAGTGCCGTGGTCGTGCTAACCTCTTGTGAGTAGTGCCGCCATCGTGCTAACCTCTGTGAATGTTTGAGCTGTGCTCCTTTAGATGCTTGGACTGGTGTCGTCACTCGGCTTTTGTTGGTGTTCCCCGCCGATTTCTCCTGCAAGATTGTATGCATAGGAATATACAAGAAATCACGTGTGCATGATATGGAATGCAAATGCTTGCAAAAATGTATAGATTGTGCCCTAGGTGGTCCAAGGTTTGCTGAGGTTGTAGCTTGTTTGCTCTACAATGCCCCCTGAATCCTGAGGATCGTCGACAAGTTTTCTGAAAGAGACGTCCGGTGTACATCCTTTGCCCCCTGGTCAATGATCACTTACCCGGGATTCTGTTTCATGTTCTGTGTTGTATGTTATATGATTGAAAGAAGATCATCCGAAATAACGTCGCCCTATTGCTCCATGCATTGAACGTCATTGTTTTAAAGGTAGTGCGTCCCTTGTGGATTTTCACACTAGCTTTTCTTTGCGGGAAATGCGTCCCTTAGGGGATTTTCACACAACCCTTTGCCTAATTTTTGCCTGGAATGGACCCAACCCAATCCAGCGGCTTTTGTTTATTTTATTTTTTTTGTAGGGCAGACTGCCTGTTTCCAGGTTTTCACCCTGCCCTTTGGCCTAACTTTTGTTTAGAGAGCCAGTTACGGTTTTCATCTCTAACGGCCTTCTTTTTTTATTATTATTATTATTTTTTTTTTTTTTAGAGAAAGTTATCACCAAAGCTTCTGTTAAGAGCAAAAAAAAACACATATCCAATGAAGGGACTGAGCAATAATCATTAGATGAACAATTGGTATATTTCTTTTTTTTTTTAAGACAGAACTGAAAGAACAATGAAAATATATTCTTTTATTCATTGCGAAATTGTGTACATTTCTATATGATTTCATCATACATGATTTTCATTTGACAAGAATTCAAAAGCATATGACTACACCTAATCTCGGAGTGGATTTTGTCAGCCTCAAACTCCTATTATCAATCGGCCCTCTCGGGTTTTCTCGATTGAACATTTTCTCTTGGCCCTTAATTTTTGCCCAGGATGCCTTTTTTCGGTTTTCACCCTGGCAGGGCACCCAATTTTAGTAAGGCCGCCTCTTTTCAGTTTTCGACCCGCGGGGCATTTATTCTCTTCTTTTTATTTTTTGTCTTTAGCTATGGAACCTTTTAAGTCTATCGACATTGACCGGGTCCTTGAACTCATTCCCATTGCTGTCTGCTAAAATTACTGCTCCTTTTGTTAGCAACTTTTTCAAAATGAATGGACCTTCCCAGGTTGGTCTGAATTTGCCTCATATGTCTGGAACTCCCGGCCTCATCATCTTAAAGACCAAGTCCCCCTCCTTCAACGGGTGCTTTCATACTTTCTTGCCAAACGACCGAGCCAGCCTCTTTTGATAAACTTGGTTGTGGTAATAGGCTCGTAACCTGTTTTCATCCAACAGATTTAGCTGTGACAAACGTTGTTGTGCCCATTCTACTTCAGGGATCTCCGCTTCCATGACTACCCTCAATGATTTCAGCTCAATTTCAACCGGCAGGACTGCTTCAGTTCCATATACCAGAGAGAATGGCGTTGCCCCTGTAGAGGTTCTGACTGTTGTTCTATATCCCCAAAGTGCGAAGGGTAACTTTTCTGCCCAATCCTTTTAGTTCTGAACCATCTTGGCCAAAATTCTCTTCACATTCTTATTCGCCGCTTCAACTGCACCGTTTGCTTGAGGACGGTAAGGAGAAGACTTATGATGTTTGATCCCATATTTCTCGAGCATCTATTTAGTCTCCGCCAGGAATTGCACCCCATTATCAGACACAATGTGATGTGGGAGACCATATCTGCATATCAGATTCCGTTCGATGAATTTAGCCATATCCCTTGCATCAACCTTCTTGAAAGATTCAGCCTCAACCCACTTAGTGAAGTAGTCAATGGCAACTATGATGAATCTATGCCCATTAGAAGCCGTAGGATGGATTTCGCCTATGATGTCTATTCCCCACGCTGCAAATGGCCATGGAGATGTTAAGTTATGTAACTCTGAAACTGGCACATGCCTCAAATTCGCGTACTGTTGGCATAACTGGCATTGCTTCACAAATTTTGAACAATCTGTATCCATTGTGAGACAATAAAACCCTTGGCGCATGATCTTCTTTGCTAAGGCTAAGCCATTCATGTGAGCTCCACAAACCCCGGCATGAACCTCTTCCATAACTCTTTTAGCTTCTTTCTCTGCCAGACATCTTAACTGGATACCATCAGCTTGCCTTTTGTACAAAGTGCCATTAACACTGATGAATTGAGTGGATAACTTCCTGATCATTCTTTGGTCCTTCTCGTTGGCTTCCTCTGGAAAGACTGATCTCTCTAAATAATTCTGAATGTCATAATACCATGGATTTCCATCATTGGCCTCAATGTCCATCACCTGTTCAGCTTCAAAGCAAGGTCTTTCCGAACTATAAATCAACACGGGTTTCATTGCAACTCCTGTTGGGTTATCCCACATAGACACTAATGTTGCTAGAGCATCAGCTAACTGATTTTCGTCTCTGGGGATGAAGTGAAAAGTGCAAATCTCAAACTGGCTGCTCAACGTTCTCAAGTGCTTTACATAAGGCAGCAGCCTTTCTTCCTTGACTGACCACTCCCTTCTGATCTGATGAATTACCAAGGAAGAATCTCCGAATACTTCTGCGGTCTTTGCCCCCAGAGCAAGTAATGCTTCCAATCCAAAGATGCAAGCTTCATAT
Source organism: Excoecaria cochinchinensis (assembly GCA_947683425.1). Lineage (NCBI taxonomy): Eukaryota > Viridiplantae > Streptophyta > Magnoliopsida > Malpighiales > Euphorbiaceae > Excoecaria > Excoecaria cochinchinensis. The sequence continues at coordinate 2,178,261 of CANTUQ010000017.1, read as the reverse complement.
TCTGCTTCATTATTGGTAGCCTTATACCTCAACTTCTTAGCCAATGGTAGCCTTTCACCATCTGGGGTCGTAAGAATAACTCCTACGCCTGCTCCCTTATTATTGACTGCTCCATCAAAGAATAATTGCCACCCTTGTACTGCTATGGCCGTGACATCTTCATCTGGGAAGTTGTATTCAAACTGATCTCCCTCAATAGGATGCTCGGCTAAGAACTCCGCTACGGCTCTTCCCTTAATGGTTTTCCTGGTTATGTACTCAATGTCAAATTCCTGCAATAGCAGTAACCATCTTCCCATCTTCCCTAGTAGAGAGGGTGCTTCTTGGAGGTATCTGAGCGGATTATGTTTAGCAACCGTTTGTACCTTGAAGGAATGAAAGTAGTGTCGCAACTTCTTAGAAGCCCAGATAACTGCTAAACAAATCTTTTCCACCTCTACATATTTGGCTTCGTAAGGCAGGAATTTCTTGCTAAGATAGTAAACGGCAAACTCTACACCAAAATCATCTTCCTGAGACATCATAGCACCCACTGAGTTATCTTCCACAGCTAGGTACAGGATTAGTGGTTTGGCATGGCGTGGTGGTCTTAACACCGGAGGATTTAACAAATACTCCTTAATGGTGTCAAAGGCCAATTGACAGTCATTGTTCCATATCACCGGCTGATTCTTCCTAAGAAGCTTGAAAATAGGCTCACATACTGAAGCTAGCTTGGCAATAAATCGGCTGATGTACTGAAGCTTTCCTAGGAAACTTCTGACGTCCTTCTCCTTCTGGGGCACTGGCATCTCTCTTATGGCTTTGACTTTATCGAGATCTACCTCGATTCCCCTCTGGCTTACTACATGTCCTAACAACTTTCCTGATGTAACTCCAAAAATGCACTTCTTGGGATTGAGGCGCAAATCATACTTGCTAATTCTTTGAAAGAACTTTTCTAAAGCCTCAAAATGACCTTCTCTGGTAGCCGACTTAATCATCATGTCATCGACGTACACCTCCACTTCTTTGTGGATTAAGTCATTGAGAACCTTGGTCGCCATCCTCTGATTGGTTGCTCCTGCATTCTTCAACCCAAAAGGCATAACCCGGTAGGCATATGTCCCCCACTCGGTGATAAAGGCTGTCTTGATCCGGTCCACTATCTTGTTAAGGATTTGATTGTACCCTGTGTACCCATCCACAAAGCTATACATCATACAAGCAGCAGCACTATCTACTAGCACATCAATATGAGGCAGTGGGAAATCATCTTTAGGGCAAGCTTTGTTCAGGTCTCGATAGTCGACGCATACTTGAACCTTACCGTCTTTCTTAGCTACAGGAACCACATTAGCTAACCATGTTGGGTATTGAACCTCTATCAGGAACTTAGCCTCAATCTGCTTATGGATCTCCTCTTTCACTTTCTGTGCCCATTCTGGCCTAAGCCTCCGAAGCTTTTGCTTGACTGGTTTAAACTCTGGGTAAGTTGGGATGGCATATTCGGCAACATCTCGATCTATTCCCGGCATATCCTCATAGGTCCAGGCAAAGACTTTTTCATATTTTTTTAATATTCTCTCAAATTTTATTCTCTCTTCAGGAGTTATGTCTGATGCTAGCAAAATTTCCTTTGGATTTTCCAAAGTTCCGAGATTAAATGCAGTTGTGCCAGTTGAATTAATATAAAAAATGAATGCATCATGCTTATGATCATGCGAAATGAAATCATCAGAAACATCACACAAGTAAGCAAGGTTGTTCATCTCATTAACATAATTAGAAACATTAACATTGTCCTCAAAGAGTTCTGGTATAAAAAGAGAATCTAAATGACTATCAACTTCAGTCGATGCCGATGCTGCAGCTGACTGTGCTTTGGCTTCTTGATTTGGTGAAATCTTGAGATCTTCAATCTTCGGCTCTGGCTCCACTATCTTCTCCTTCCCCTTAAGTCTGGTGGCTAACAGCTTATCAGTTACAATCTCTTCGGGCTCATCTCTGTCCCAGATGCTGCATTGGGTCATAATCTCCTCATCCCAAAAGTTCTCTACAGCTTTAACAACTCCGATCTCCCAATCAAAGACATCGTTAAAAATTTCAAATCCCGGGGTAATCTTCCCATCTACCCACTGCGGCTCTTCTTCTCCGGTGTAAGCACATACCGAGGATGATGGCACAAAGCTCTCCAAGATATGGGGGATCTTCTCTGATACTTTCTTCTTACCATACTCTCCTTTGTAGCCCAACCCTTTTCGATCCTTCTGACCACGTGTAGTGATAGCATTCTGCAGTCCCTGTGACTCTTTTCCCAAACCAGCCCCTGGGAGGAAGTGCATCTTTTTTAGCATATTCACCACTTGAGGGCTACCTTCTAAGCTTTGCTCTTCTCCGATCACCGATACATGAAAGCCACTAAATGGCTGATTAGAGATCTCCAAGGCAGACACTTGGTTCTCTCTTGCCGCTTTAATGGTCACTACCTCTCCTTCATGGGGTATCTTAATTATCTAGTGTAATGTGGATGGCACTCCCCCTAACTTGTGAAACCACGGTCTACCAAGTAGGGCAAAAAAGTTTGCTGGGATCGGCAGAACCACAAAATCCGTTTCTGTCTCAATAGGCCCCGTCTTTACCAAAGCTTTGAAAGTTCCCAATGCTTGCCTCCTGGAGTTATCATAGGCTATGATAGTCAGGTCGGACTTGCTTAACATACTCTCATTCAACCCGAAGGCCTGGAGCGCCACTAAAGGACAGACATTTATCGACGACCCGTCATCAACCATGACGCAAGCAGTGTGTTTACCATTGATCTGTGCCTTGATGTACAAAGGTCGGTTGTGGCTGCGACCCTCAACTGGTAAATCTGCATCAGAAAAAACCAACCTCTCCCCAGATCCCCCTTTACAAGGTCTAACAGCTCAGATGGGGAGATTGTAGTTGCTACAGTTGATACACTCAATGCTTCAACTAACTTCTGTCTGTGAGAGAGAGACTGTCTCAAGAGATCCCAAATAGATATCTGAGCCGTGGTCTTTTTCAGTTGCTTCACTATTGAATTTTCTTCCGGCTCTTTCTCTGCGATTGCTTGTGCTGGGTCTTGCTACTTCTCAACTTCTGGAATGACCCTCCCACTTCTTGTTACTGCTTCTACTCTTTCTTCTTCCTCTGAATCCCACGGATCCGTAAACTCTCCATTTTTCTCATCTTCATTATCTCCACTCTCACTAGTGGACCAACAGTCTATCGCTGCCACGGAAATCCCTTCTTCATTCACTGTAGGGCGAGTAATAGTGACATACTCATTTCCATATAGATCTTGCATCACATACCACTCTGATAGGCTCGATCCAATCATAAAGACTGGAGGTGGCACCGTATTATAACCGGACTTCTTCTTGCTTTCTCTCTTCTCAGGATCGGTGATCTGCTTGTTGTCAATTAGATCTTGGACCCGATGCCTTAGCGTTATACAATCATCCGTCAAATGGCCGGTATGTTGGTGGAATGCGCAGTATTCATTCTCTTTGTGCCCTGGCTGTCCTTGGGTCTTGGCCGGCCTAGGTGATAGGGGCCGCAATTTTCCTTCTTTTATTAGCCTCTTCAGCACCCATGATAAAGGCTTACCCAAGTTGGAGAAATACCTCTGACTTACGCCGGTTGCAGACACCTCGGCAGTCTTCCCAACTCTGTTACCAATGCTTGAACTTGCTGGTTTGGCTGTCCCCTGATTGCTGTATCCCCTCCTGGCATAGGACTCACTATTTGCCCTCTTGGCTAGATATTCTCCTTCTGCTTCTATGGCAATGTCCTTCAAGGACTCCCAATCCTTGAGTCCCTTCATTTTCAGTCCATCTCTCAAGTAAGGGCTGGCATTTCGAATGAATAGCCTGATCTGATCAGAAGTGTCCGGTTTGCGTTTCATCTCCATAACCCGGTTTCTCCACCGAGTAAGGTACTCGTGGAAGGACTCCCCAGCCTTCTGTTGTAGCAACTCGAGATCTTTCAAAGTGACCTCCATCCGGGTACTGCAATCGTACTGCTTAAGGAACTCTTCAGTTAGCGAGTCCCAATCCTCCTTGGACCTCCTCTCAAGCCCATGGTACCAATCAATAGCAGCTCCTGTGAGACTCAAGTAGAAATACTCTATCTTTTGCTTTCTGGTTAAGGTCGTTCCCTTCATGACCAGCGAGTATTGCTTGATGTGTGCGGCAGGGTCAGAGGTGTCATCAAATTTGGGAATGTCCGGCATCTTAAAATTCTGGGGAATCAGGTCATCCCCATCCAGCTCTCGGTCTTCCGGGTTCATTCCTTTTCCCACGGTCATCATCCTTGCCATGGCCTCAAATCTTTCTTCCATTTTCCTCCACATTACGTCATCCAGTTTTGGCGACTTCTCTTTAGCTACTTTATGCTCCTCTAGCTCATCTTCCCCAAATTCAGCTTCAGACCTGGGGCCCTCTTTGCGCTCAATAGGTGCAGGCACTCTTTGCTCAACAACAGGTGGGTCAACCACTGGTTGGTTAATTGCAACAGGACGTTCTTCGCTTACAACCTCTTGTTCAGCTGGTACTCGGATAGGGGCAGCAGCAGCTTGTTGCCCAGCTATGGTGGTGGCAAGATTGCCCATCATTGCAATCATTCGGGCTTCAAATTCCTCCATTCTCTTTCCTACCTCCTCGGTGATTATTGCCCGAGTTGCATCAGACTCATTTGATGGATTAGCCATGCTTACTTCTGTTGATGATTCGGAAGAAAACCCCACACTTCCTTCTAAGACTGACTCTGAACTCTGATCCGACACTAACTCTGTTAACCCCAAAAGCGGCGTCCTTCTTAACCGTCCGTCGGGACCTCTAGACCACCCAGGAGAATCTATGATGGCTGAAGTGCAAAAATTGTTAAGATGATGCATGATTAAAATGTAATGCATGCTCGTGCTGATGCAACATAGATAAACACATGCAAGCAGATAGATCCTTCCAACCTTATATCTCCCACACACGTGGTAGTGCGGTCTCTTTCCTAAGTGGGCTTGATCCATGGATTAACGTGGAACCCAATGGACACGTATGGTGCGCGGTGAAAAATCGGCAGCATAACAGCTCCAATCTAATGTACATACGTATGGGTGTTTGGCAATTATGTATTTAAACAATTCAACTTAACTAAGATGGGCCCACCGGGGCATGAAAGCCTTTGATGAAGACCATTTAATTAAATTGATTTCGTTTAATATATGATGGCCCATATAGCAAGCATAGTATTACGGTACATTTCACCTAGTGGAAGTATCTATTGCCATTACATGAGCTTTGGACAAGGGAGATGTTACTTTAAGGCTACCCAAGCATGATCCCTGCCGACGGGTCTAGCTCATCACAAGCATAGCAACCGATCGGGTCATCATTTTGATATACCATTGAGGTACGTGGCTTGGGCTGGTGATTATCCTTAACACTTCCCCAAATTGAGTGAAAATGAGGTCGTGCTTCGGGAATGCACCGGGGCTTGAAAAGGGACCAAACTAACTTAATCTAAAGCTCTAATGAGATGATATGCAATTTTGAGATAAAGCGAATTTATGAATTAAATTTTAACCATAAATGTTAAATGAGGTATTTTCAAATTGAAATCTCGAACCATATCGTCCCCAGTGGAGTCGCCACTGTGACGCGCGACGGGTCCCCGCGGCCGCCCATGGGACCGCCCGCTTGAGGGCGATCGGGGCATTTGTGGGTCCGTTGATAGCTTGCAATAAATCGCAAGTGCGTCTATGTTGGGCAACAGGGAGGTTTCATGGAGTCGCCACCCAATAGAACATTGGGAAAGTTACTCTCGCCTCGGAGAGCCTAAGACTGCGCGTTGTATCCATTTTGGGCCAACCAGAGGGGTCTTGGAAGGTAAACCTCTCGCCCTAAGGAGCCTAGGATTAGCGCTAAAGTCTTATGGCACAAAAAGGTGTCTTGGAGGGTAGACCTCTAGCCTCTTTGAGCCCAAAGACCAGAGCTGGGTCCGGGATTTCTCATCTATTTCTACCTCGATTAATTTATGATCAAATTTTAATTATCATTAATTCGCTCTCTCTCCACACGATGCAATTTTAATTTAAAAGCGTAAATATTCACATTGAACGCGATAGGATAAACATATCAAAAATAACATCAAAGGTAAATTACAATAATACCAGGAGCGGAATACAACTCCCATTTAAAAGTGCAAACATACATAAAACCGGGGAATTTATTAATTATGAGGACTTTGGTCCCCGCATGCACAATTAAAGAAAATATTTTGGATGTGATGATTTTATTTGGGATGAAAACTAGGACATTGGTCCCATTTTATTATGAAAAAATTAAATTAATTTAGTAAAACTATTTTTGTGATTTTTATTTAGGTGCGTATAAGAAAATATTTTATTCAATGAATATATACAAGGAAATTAAAATAAAATGAAAATTAAAAATGTATAAAGAAAATACCAAACCCCGCAACTCCTCCTTCACGTGCATGGGTGCTCAAATGAGAATAAAACAATGATTTGCAACCAAGAATAAAAATAAAAGAAATCAATGTTAGTGATTAAGCCAACGAAATAATATGACATAAAAGATAATATGTACAATGACCATATAACATGCATAAGATACTATAACATGCATAAAAAATAATTATGAGGCAATTTAACATGCATAAAATGAGATAACATCGTGGCAAATGCAATTTATTAATAATAAAGGTTAACATGCATGAAAAATTAATGACAATCAATTTTATTACTCATAAAATGTTCATGAATGTGTAACATAAGAACAATAAAACTTAACATGCATAATAAAGTTTAAAGTAATATCTATCATAAAGGCATAAGAAAATAAATTTGAAATTTAACATACATGCAAAATATGAACAATAACATTAATGATAATAATGATACTAGCACCTAATGATAACAATAAACCAGTCTAATAAAAACTTTAATGATATTTAACACATGCAAACATAATAATAATCATGATATAACATAAAGAAATCAAAGATATTGACAAACTAGATTAAACATGCACAATAACATGGACAAAAAATAATTTGACATGAAAATAATATAATAAAATTTAAAAGAATTTACTTGTTAAAGATAAAAATAAGAAGAAGAATATGGAGACTAAGAGAATTTACATGTTTAATGTGTTAATTGGAAGCAAAAATAAATGAAATTAACAAGAGAATTAATGAGTAAAACCAAGAATAATTACCCTCAAATTCAGTTTTGAAGAATTGAAGGTAGAAGTCTTGAATTCCTTGTCTCTTCCTTGTGAAAATGCTTGAAAACTTGAAGAAAAACTCTAAAAAACAAGTATGTAAAGATTTATTTTTTTCTCTAAGTAAAAACCCAAAAAATTCAGTTTTTTGCTCTCCAAATGTTCTTCTTTCGTCCTCTCCTCTTTCTTAATTTTTTCTAGTGTTTTAACCCTCAAAAACTACCCAAAAACCACCCAAAACCGCTCAAAAACCGTTAAAAATCGAGTGGGGGTCGAAAATGGGCGAAATGGGCGAAGTGGGGGCGAAATCGGCACCCTAACGCCGAAAATCGGCGTCAAACGTGCGCCTCGCGCACGTTTCCGCGCTGATGCGCGGAGTCTCCGCGCACAACGTGCGCGGAGCGAGCGACGCCCAAGGCGTCGCTCGCGCAGAGCGACCGACGCCCAGGGCGTCGGCCGCGCGGAGAGCACGCTCCGCGCACGGAAATTCACGACGGCCCTTGGCCGTCGCCTTTCCGTCGCGATTATTTTCCCCTATTTTCCACTATTTTCTATTTTTTTCATTTTTTAATCATTTTTTCACCTTTTTTTATTATTTTTTTATATAAAATATCCTCAACCTAAAACACACTTTTTCTTCTTCAAAATAATTTTAAAAAATATTTTTAAAATATCTTTAAAATACACTTTTTACTCACCGAAAAGACAAGGAAAATCACTTCTGAGCTCCAATCTTTTTGCCTATAAGCCGGCATAGCTAAATTTCATCATCGGGTAATCCTGATCAAGGCTACTCGGGACCCGGTGTCTACACCAAGCTAATTAAAGCCCATCTTACTTAAATAAACCCAAAAGAATAAGTTAATGCCTAATATATTACAAATAATCAAATAAAAATAATAAATAAAAGCCCAAACAAAACAGCCCATTAAGTCCATTAATTGGCACATGCATTGCACATGTAATGTGTCACATGATGTGCACATGCATATGGCCATGCATAGCACATGACATGGCACATGTCTAGCACATGTCAAAGCACATGGATGGCACATGTCAAGGTCACATGACTTGCACATGTCAAGGTGTTACATGACTTGCACATGCCTCTCTTCAAAGTCTCTTTTTTTATTCGGCTTCCTCATAATTTAGTAAACCACCTTCAAGCCTTCTTTAACTTCCATAAATTTAATCTCCATAAATTAGAACTTGCAAAGTTTATAATCTTACAATGTTGATCCCCCTGTGCACGCATCATGTTGAGTCGTGACAGAAGGCAAGCACACTGGTGCCGAGTCTCGTGCCAACTCACAGACATTTTGCAACTTGCATCGTAAATTTGAGCTAGTTAATGACATTTTTTTCAAAAATTGTCTTCTAGACTTTTTTTCCACTATTTCTTATCTACCAACTGGTAAATTTTCAAATCATTTGAAACTATATCCTAGTAATTATGGCCTTAGCATTACAGAGTATTCCAGAGCAACTTTCAGGGACAGGATTGTGTTCCAACTTTGAAAATTTATTGAGAACAATAGGGACACAATTAGACCACACTCTCTTATCAAATTTATTCTCCTAGATGTCTATTTTCATTATAATTTTGATTCACCACATTTGGACAACTCTAACTCCTGAAATGGCCTTAACATTTTAAACTGCTCTCTTAACCCGGCCAGAACAGATGCCCCTTTGTTTTGGTCACTTTTGGGCAGCTTAGAGCTAAAATTAGCCCTTTATCTTTCCCTCTCGCTTTTCTAGGTCAGAGATCTGCTTGGAGTCAATCAGATCTTGAATAGCATGTCTCAAGGTCTTGTAATCATCTGTGGTATGCTCGGTGTGTTGGTGAAAGGTACAATACTGATCCCCCTTGTGATCGAGTTATCCCAGGCTTCTAGCGGGCCTAGTCGGTAATGGTTGTAGCATCGCCTCCTTCATTAGCCTCTTAAGGACCCAGGATAAGGATCTGCCTAAATTAGAAAAATGCCTTCGATTTGCTTCCATGGTTGGCGCTTTTATTATCTTCTCCTTTTATGGGTTCGGCATCAATTCTTGAATGCGATCTCTTAGAGGACGACAATAATTTATTCTATGCCCTGAATATTAGTGATACGTGCAATACCAATCTGCTCTATGTCTAGGTTGTCCTTGACTTGGGGCAGGCCCGACTGGCAAGTTTTGTAACTTTCCTTCCTTGACGAGACGGGTGAAGTGCCAAGATAATGGTCTATCCGAGATAGTGAGGTGGTACTGAGCTGTTCTAGTGGCTGAGACTTCTATAGCCTTAACATTTTCCTTACTGTCATTGTGGCTTCTTGAGCTTTTATTTTTTAAAACATACGTCATTGTGGGCTCCCCACCCTCTTTAGGTACAATGCTATATTCTAGAGTAGGCCTCATATTTCCTTCTTGCTTAATTGGTGAATCAAATGGCCCACTGTCTCTGGTCTCGAAAGGAAGAGGAGGTACTGCAGCTGTCGCTGTATGAGCCTTCTTAATCGTGGTCGGCTCCATGTGATTAAGAGCTATCGCCATAAGCTGAGCTTGAAGAACCAGCGCCATGACATCCATTCTCTCTTTAATTATGGCCAACAACCTTTTTTCAAACTCTTTGAACCTTTTATCCATCTCCTGGGCAATTAGGGCACGAGTCTCTTCGGTCTGCTGTGAAGGGCCAGCCATTTCTAATACCTTCAGATGGTCTGGTAAGGATGTTAAACCTTTGTTAGCCAACTCAAGCTCTGATCACTCTTTAGACAACTATCAGAATCCCTAAACTACCTAAGCAAATGGTCTACAATGGCTGAAAAGCAAGGAGTTAGAATGATGCATGAATAACATGCTATGAATGGTCATTTTGTATAACAAATGGCATACAATGGCTAAAAAGATCAAAGAGGTTAGAATAATGTATGTAACGCATGGAACAAATTTATGCACAGGGTGATATGTACATGCGAAAACTATATGCACAAGATAAAATGTACACACACGAAATGAACGCCACGTAAGGCATAAATATGAAATGCAACTTCCACAACCACATGCAAGCAAATAGATCCTTCCAACCTTATCTCTCCCACACACGAGGTCGTGCGGTCTCTTTTGTAGGCGGACTTGATCCATAGGTTAACAGGGAACCCAATGGACACGTATGGTGCACAGTGAAAAACCGGCAGCATAACCTCTCTTAACTAATGTGCATACTCATGGGTTTTGACCATTGTGTATTTAGGCAGTCCAAATAAATCAACATGGGCCTATCGGGGCATAAAAGCCTTTGATTAGGTGACCAATCAAATTATCAGGGTTTGTCCAATACATAATGATCCTTATAGCAAGCAATGTATTATGGTTCATACCACCTAGGGGAAGTATCTATTTTCATTACATGAGTTTTGGCCAAGGTGATGTTACTATAGGGCTACCCAAGCATGGTCCCTGCCAATGGATCTAACTCATCACGAGCGTAACGACCGGTCGGGTTTCCATTTAATATATCATAATGGTACGAGGCTTGGGCTGGTGATTATCCTTAACACTTCCCTACATTGAGTGAACGTAGGGTTGTGCTTCGGGAACGCACCGAGGTTGAAAGTGGGACCAAACTAACATAGATATAAGGCTCTAATGAGATGCAATGCAGTCTCGAAAAAGGATGAAAATTTTAAATTAAAACTCAATTGTAAGTTTTAATCAAGGTACTTTCGAAGCGAAGTCTCTTTTAAGTGTCCCCAGTGGAGTCGCCACTGTGACGCATGCCGAACCTTATGGTGCCCCGAACAGCCCGCTTTTATGGCTTTCAAGAGAGGTTCATGAAAATTTGTAAGAAATTACAAGTGCGTCTATTTTAGGCAACAAGGAGGTTTCTTGGAGTTGCCACCCAATAGAACATTGGGAAAGGTCGCCTGACCTCAGTGAGCCTAAGACAGAGCATGTGCATCCATTTTGGGCAAGTCAGAGATATTTTGGAGGCTCCATCCCAATAGAACATTGGAATGGTCCTCTAACCTCGTGGAGCCTAGGATTATGCAAATTGGGCCTTTTGTGGTCAACAAGAGATATTTTGGAGACTCCATCCCAATAGAACATTGAGATAGTCCTCTAACCTCGTTGAGCCTAAGACCAGAGAAGGTTCAGGACTTTCCATTTATTCATTCCATGATTAGCGTTATAATTGAGTTTTGAATTTATAATTTCATCCCATTTCTCATTCAGTGCAATTAATTAAAGCATAAGTTGGCCATACAAAGAAAGCGATAAATAGGATCGAAATTAAAATAAAGCACATAAAAGTAAATTACAACAAAATTAGGGGCGAAATACAACCCCCATTGTAAATAAAATATAAATCATACATAAAATGGGCTATTTATTAAGGATGAGAACATTGGTCCTTGCATGCATGGTTAAAGAAAATAATTTTAAGGTGACAATTTATTATGGATGGAAAAACTGGGACATTGATCCCATTTTTATTAGAAAAGGTTCCAAGTTAATTAATAGAAATATTTTTGTGATTTTCTCTTTAGCATGCCTAAAATAAAGAATTTTATTAGGAATTACATTTGACAAAATAAATAAAAAGGCCAAATAAAGCAAATAATACAAATAATAAAAATAAAATGATCAAACCCAACGAGCTTCCTAGATCTCCCCGTTCGCTCGCGTGAATATCCAAAAAGGGAAAATAGATATTGGAGTCAAAAACAAATACAAAAAATTAATGTTAGTAATCAAGTCATTTAAATCAATTAAACATATAATAAATAATAAAATAAAATAATATGACATCAAAATGATGAATGAATTAAAATATTAATAAATTAAAATAAATGAAAAAATGCATTATGAATGACAAAATAATTAAATGATGTGATTGAAATGAGTAAAGCATGTTAATGAATTAATACATAAAAATATAAACATGATAATGATAATATATAATAATGATAATAATAATAATAATAACAATAATATATAAATATATTAAATAAATCAAATATACAAACAATAGAATAAATAACAATAACAATAAAAAGAATGGTAAAAAATAAAATTAGAAAGGTTTTTTTAGTTTTTTCCATTATGGGAGATGAAGAAATTAAAAGGGTCTGTGTCTTCATTTTATTTTTGGAGGGGCTGGCTTTCAAGAAAATAGGGTTTTCTCTCTAAAAAAGAGCAGACGCAAACATTCAAAAAATTTCTAAGGATTTCAAGATTCACTTTTTTCTTCTTTTCTTTCTAAAATATTTCACTCTTGGTTTGGTTTGAGTAAGTAAAATTAATTTCCTTTGCTTGATCCTTCCATCAAAAATTATTTTCTTGAGATTTTTATTTGTTTGAATACTTAGATTTTCTCAAGCTTTTTCGCGATAAATACCGTAAACTCAACAAGGAGGACGGATCAAGACACCATTTTTTCGCTCTATAAATTCTGAGAGTAAATATTATTTGATCCGTTCTCATTTAATTTTGTTTATCATTATTGTTGTTAATATTGTTATTTTTTGTTTTTATTACCACGTTTATCATATATTTCTAGCATTTTTAATTGTTTTGCCACTGTTGATATGTTCTTTGTGGTTTTTATTGGATTATTATTATTATTATTATTATTATTATTATTATTATTATACTTTACCGTTGACTTTCCCTTTATATTGTTGTTATATTTGATATTATTATTATTATCATCATTTCACTATTATTATTATTATTATTATTATTATTATTATTATTATTATTATTATTATTATTATCCTGCTGCCTTTATTATCATTATTATTATTATTATTATTATTATTATTATTATTATTATTATTATCTTTGTTATTATGTTGCTGTTGTTATTATTTTATTACTATTATTATTGTTATTGCTATTACTTCGACATTTCTTTTATTATTATTCTTAGGTTTTTGTATGACTTATTTTTGTTTCATTTGAATGTGAATTATTTGTACATTAAATTAACATGTCTAATTCAATCCATTTTATCTCATACATTTATGTTGAACATGTTTTGTATTTATCTTGTCTTCATATTTATTTGTTTGATTTTAGAATTGTTACTAATATTTTTAATGTCATTTTTGTTTGGGATTTAAATGTGATTTGCCTTGTATGAGCATTTTCGTGACCGCACGGAGGGTCACGACGCGTAGGAGACCGCATCGCTTGGGTAAGATCTTTCCTATCCCCTTTTGTGTTTGTGTATGCTTGCAAAAGAATGTTTTATTTTATGCACGTGTAAGATAAAAAATCACAAAAATGTTTTATAACTGAATTGAAATTTTTACTAATAAACTGGGACCAATGTCCCTCATTTTAGCCAAAAAATATAAGATGTCACAAATAAAACGAAGAGTTAAAGTTTTTCGAAAATGGGATCACTCATCCCGATTTTCAAACCAACAATCGAACAACTTTTCGATATCTTTTTAAGTGAGCGGGAAGGAACCAATGTTCCTAAATCAAATGAATATCCCGATTTATGTATGTCATTTTTTCTATGTTTGATTTTGTTTGTTGCTTTTAAATTTACGTTCATATATTTTGTGGGCCCTTGTAATTAATTATTTTTGGGGTAATGTTATTTAGCCTTTACTTGAGATTGTATTATGTCCCAATTTCCATTTCAATTTTAATTGGTTTTCTTTCATGTGGGATTGTATTTTGTCCTGATTTCTCTTGTAATTGTGTGCTTGGCGTGTTTACTGCTTCTCTTTATCGTTTTATTTTATCGCTTTCCTTATAGATTTTATTTACTGCTTGCGATGCACTTTAAATTAAATGCATTAATCGTGTGAGATGAGAGATAGAATTTTATGAATCTAAAACCTCATTTATAATTAACCAAGACACAAATAAGAGTGAAGTTCCGAACACCATCTCTGGTTTAGACCGTAGAGGTTAGATGACTATTTCCAATTTCTCGTAAATTGGGTGGCGACTTCAAATTACCTCAAAGGTGCCTAAAGGTACCATGAGGCTAGATGAACTCCCCAATGTTCTATTGGGTAGGGATTCCAAGATGTCTCATGGCACCCAAGATCAAAAGACGCGAAGCAATCTCTCGAGCCCTAAAAGCGGGTCTCACCTACGAGGGCCTTTGCTAGGTTCGGCGCGTGTCACAGCACCCTCTATCCTTTCAAGGTGGCCTTTTATCCTCGGCTTTCACCTCCAGGTATCATAGCCTCTGGACACAGCTGCCCATGAAGACTGTTATACCACCGATTGGGGATTGCTCCATTGCTTCCACCAGTACATATATGAGGTGGGTGATTAGTCCTGCAGTTGATAACAAGACCCATCGACTTAGGCATCTGGCCGGTGAGAGCAGTAGCAGAGCATAGTTATTAGATTACATATATTCAATAATGAACAATATTTCTCTTTTTATAAAAGAACTAGAAGATAATGAACATATGAATTGAATTGTCTTTGTTTTATATCTTTTGCAAAGATTGTGTACATTTCAGTATAATTTCACCATACATGATCATCATTTAACCTAGATTTAAAATGCAAAATCATACTTAATCTAAAAATGGATCTTGAAAGCATCAAACTTCTGTTGCCAATCAGCCCTCTCAGGTTTTCTTGATTGGACATTTTCTCTCAAGCCTCTAACTTTTGCCCATGGTGCCTTTTTTCGGTTTTCACCTTAACAAGGCGCCCATTTTTAGTAAAGCCGCCTTTTTCGATTTTCGACCCGCAGGGCTTCTATTCTCTTCTTCTGATTTTTAGTCTTTAGCCATGGAACCTTTTAAGTCTGTCTTTGTTGATCGGATCTTTAAACTCATTTCTAACGTTGTCTATTAGAATCGCTGCTCCCTTTGATAACAACTTCTTAAGAACAAACGGATCTTCCCATGTTGGCCTGAATTTACCCCGTATGTCTGGAACACATGGTCTCATTTGCTTGAAGACTAAATCTCTATCTTTTAGCAAATGCTTTCAGACCTTTTTACCGAATGACCTAGAAAGTCTCTTCTGATAGATGTGGTTGTGATAATAAGCCCACAATCTGTTCTCATCTAACATATTCAACTAGACTAATAGCTGTTGCGCCCAATTAGCTTCCAAAATTTGGGCTTCCATCACTACCTTTAAAGACTTGAGCTCTACTTCAACTGACAACACTGCTTCCGTCCCATACACCAAAGTAAGGCATGGTTCTTGTAGAGGTTCTGACGGTGATTCTGTACCCCCAGAGTGCAAAAGGCAATTTTTCGTCCCAATCCTTGTAGTTCTGAACCATCTTGGCCAAGATCTTCTTAACATTTTTATTAGCCGCCTCAACTACCCCATTGGCCTACGGGCGATATGGAGAAGACTTGTGATGCTCGATGCCATACTTCTAGAGCAACTTTTTAGTTTCAGCCATAAATTGCACCCCGTTATCAGACACAATGTGGTGTGGGAGACCATATCTGCATATCAAATTATTTTTAATGAATTTGGCCATATCCCGGGCATCAATCTTCTTGAAGGATTCAGCCTCTACCCACTTAGTGAAGTAATCGACAGCGACTATGATGAACCTATGTCCATTGGAATTTGTACGGCGTACCTCTCCCATAGTACCTATTCCCCAAGTTGTGAGTGGCCAAAGTGATGTTAAGCTGTGCAATTCTGAAACTGGTAAATGCCTCATGTCTGCATACTGTTGGCACAACTGACACTGCTTCATGTATTTAGAGCAATCTGTGTCCATCGTAAGCCAGTAAAACCCTTGCCGCATAATCTTCTTTGCTAGCATTGAACCGTTCGTATAGGCTCCATAGACTCCGGCATGAGTTTCTTCCATGACCTTCTCTGCTTCTTTCTCGTCCAGACATCTTAACTGGATGCCATCGGCTTGCCATTTGTATAGCACACCATCTATACAGATAAACTGAGTAGACAATTTACGGATCAATCTTTGGTCCTTCTCGGTGGCTTCTTCCTAGAACACTATCTTTTCTAAGTAATTCTTAATATCATTGTACCACGGCTTCTCATCAACAACCTCGATTTCTATGATTGACTCAGACTCAAAACTGGGCTTTTTAGAACTTGAAATCAAGATGGGCTTCATGCCTACCTGTAACACCCTTATACCCGTAAATGATACGGATATCGAATGCCACAGCACTGCACTAACAAACACTATAATGCACTGATAGTTCTGTAGAATTTTTTTTTCTCTCAATAATAACAATCATAAACATACATATACAAAACTTAATAGTACACTAACATACACATCAAATAGTTATACCATAATTCATTTCTTCTTTCTACTGCGGTCGTATACATGCCATGCCAATTCTTCTATCCTTGCTGTGGAAATCTTCTTTCTTCTCATCACTACATCTTAGACCATATCAAAATCTATCATAACCTGAGCGCAGTAACACTCTATGCGCTGAGCATTAAAATGCCCAGTAGTGGATACATATCCTAAATTTTCAATAACTAAGTTCATGCAAGCACACATAATTTTATTCATTAACATGCACATATATCATTATACAATTTAATTACTTAACTCACGTTATTTATTCTACGCTTATTTCATGTTTATATCCCTATAATTAATTATGCATAAATGTCCATACAACCAATTTCATATTTATCCTTCAATAAGCATACCACATAAATCAATTATTCTCATTAGTAAATTTATCATAATTTTCCAAATCAAATATCACTATACATATACATAACATTTATTTTTACCCTTACTTATTTTTCTTGATTAAAATCCTTACTATTATTATATATTAATATCATACTATTATTTTTATTAACATATAATAATTCTAATTATTCCTTAACACTACACACACATCTATAATCATCATATCTATAATTCAATTAAATCTATTATACATTTAATAATTATTTATACAACAATATTCTGTAATCCTTGATTATTTATTCACTAATTATCAATTATACATTTAATGCCTATATCATTGATTAATTACACCTGAATTCCTTAATTATCCACACTATTGTAAATTTACAATTAGGTCATCATCTTTTTTCAATAATTACGATTACGTCCCTTATTTTCTCTTAATTACCAAAATACCCTTATTTACACTTAATTACTTATTTATCCCTCTTTACACTTAAATTTATATCATTACCCTTTTATAACTTACCAAATTACATTTTAGTCCCTATTTTATCACTTTTACACCAAATCACCATTTAGTCCCTATATTTTCATTTCTTTACACTATTATTATTTTAATTACACTTTTTACCTAATTTACACCATTTCTAACCATTAAGTTAAAAATTACCATTTTACCCCTAAACTTTCTATTTCTTTCAATGTAGTCCCATTTTCACTTATTTTCTTATTTATCATTATTTTAATCAATTTAATTGTATATTTACTACAATTACCATAATACCCCTAAACTTTTATCAAATTACCATATTACTCTTCTTACTTTTATTTATAATTATGCCACTAATTAACTATATTTCTATATTTAATCACTTCTTAACTTATAATTTATCAATTAACCCACTAACCACTCATTTTCACGAAAAATTATGTTTTAGTCCTAATCTTTTATCTTCTTTCAATTTATTCATTTCTTTATACCCTTTTTTTCATATTTTCCAATCAATCTCTTCTTTTAATTAATTTTTTTATATTTGCCTCTAGTACACCCAGTAGTTAACACGAGATTGGATATGCGGGACTGGACTCTATAGCTCTAACCTACCGAAGTGGCCACTAGGGGGCCAAATTACACTTCAATAGTGTCGGAGTGACCACTATACACTCCGAAGACACTACACTTTCACTTTTCACTACACTGACATTTATGAATAGACCGTCATTGGTCTATAATTGCAAGACGCCTATAATTGCAAGTCGCCATGACTCGCTACCGCGGCATACACTAACATTCCTATGGCTAGCCATATATATCCTAAACTAGATTTACTACCAGATCATTAAGGGCAAAGCACAATCATTATCCAATTCATTTATATTTCATATACAAAGTACATACTTTCCACAATATTAAATAATACCATGCAGTTTCACTTTCCTTTCATTCTTTTTTCATCAATTCCATTTCAATTCACTCAATATTAAATATAAACATCATTCATACCATGAATTCACTTAAATGTACACATTTCAATTGTTTCCATATTAAACATAATGCATTAATTTTCTTTATGTATATACAAATACACACTTATAATTCCAGGTAAATTCATACATGCTTATTTTCCATTCTTTATTCACTTTATGCTATTATACTTAACATATAAACAAATTACACATTATTTATTCCAAGATTACTATTCGGCCTAAGCACTCTTTACATATTTCCTTTATTTTGTTTTCCTTTATTCACTCCTTTAGTTAGATCTCATATCATATATCATAAATATATCATGTATATGCATTAATTATTAAAGTTTAACATAGTTTACCTTAAGAATACCATTCGGCCAAAGTTATACATTCACATTAACCTTACTTTTTTTCCTTTAATCATTCCATTCACTAAATATCATGTTAAACATTATCTACATGTCAATTACATACCATAATAACCAAGTATACTTGAATTATTCCTAGGTGTTCAATTCGTCCCAAAAATAGTTTCTTCACCAAATAATTATTTTCTCATATTAAGCATTTAAATCATCATTATTCACCTTCCTAAACATGACTATAAAGTTAGATTTAATTATACATGTATATTTCTCATACTTAACACTTAGACATAAGCTAAAATCATGCTTATTCAATGGGAAAAGAAGGATATTGTATCCACTTACCTTAGATCCTTGCTTTTCATACTTAAAGTTCCCTTTTTTTCATGCCTAAATCCTTGGAAACATCTACCTCCATAAAAATTCCTTAAGTTGTTGAATCTTCAAGGTTACAAAACCATCATTTCCTTTGCTTCTAAATTCAATATAACATCATAAACATACTCTATACACCTTAAAATACCTATTGAAACCTTTAAATTAAATTATAGAACCCTAAATCACTTACCTCATTTTTGAGACATAACCTTTGTCACTTGCTTTTTCCCACTTTTAATCCACCAAATGAACTCTAATCACCACCATTAGATTCTAGAGAGGTTAAACTTTGTTTAGGAGGCTTGGATTTGGGGAGAGATAAAGAGAGAATTGAAGAAAATGGAGGAAAAATCAAGATGAACAATTATGCCTTATGGAGGAGGAGGAGAGTTACTGGAATTCTAGGGATTTCTCTAGAGAAAACTGATATTCCAGCCTTTATATAGCCTCTCCTAATGGGCCAAATCATGGGGCAATCAATTGGGCCAAACCAAAAGCCCATTTAGGTAATTTAAGCCCATTTTCTAACCAAAAATAATTTACCACTTTCCAAGCTCAATTATTCCTAAAATCAATTCCATAATTCTTAAAATATTTAATTTTGCCTCCATATAAAATTTTAGCTCAATCAGAGACCATTTCCATTCATTACCATTTGATTCTGCATAATATTTCAAGCAAATTCATGCTTTCAGATAATTTTTCTGAGATCCATAACTCCATTTAGAGTCCGGTCAAACTAATCAAATTGGTTCGATCGGTCCGGTTCACTAGTTGAACTGGTTCGGTTTGCTTTTCATCCTTAACCTTATTTTTACTCTTAATAACTCATTTGACCTTCGTTCTATCTCATTTAGGGTCTATTTTCAGTCCAATTCAAATAAACCGGTTCGGTAATGTTACCATAAAATAAATTTTTCACTACCAAACTATTCTACATGCTATTCTAAGTCCATTTATGCCTTCAGATAACTTTTCAGAGGTCATTTACTATCTTTAAAGTTTTGGTCAAACCTAGTTATTATTTGAATCAAACTAGAGGCTTTTCTTCAGTTTGACTTTCGGGGACCTATTTGAACTCATTTTAACTCCAAATTATACCACCGGACTCCTTATAAGTTGTACTTTCCAATGGTCCAATAAAATATATTTCACTACTGGCTTTCCGAGAGGTCACCCATCAGGGGCTTCCCTGCCCTGAGCACATTTAGCTTTTTTGCTCTACTGTCTTTTAAGGCACAGTCACTAATATTTTCACATGAAATTCACACTACCTACTCTACAGATTTCACTAATCACTACTGATCCGATATTCGAGCCATTACAATTCTCCCCCACTAATAAAAATTTTGTCCTCGAAATTTTTTTTATGTACTACTATCATAAATCACAACCACTATACGATGATAACATTCAGTTCAAAAGATCCATTCGCATCCCATCAGTTATCATACCTTGCATTCCTTTGCAGTTCAATAAGCTTAAGCTATTCTAATATTCCCTCAAATACCTATAGTCACTTCTATCATCAATACTTATTCATGGCATATATACGTATCACTTCGTCCTCATTACACTATCTTCGATTTTAGGACCGCCTAAATCTTTACTCTGATACTAAAATAAATGTAACACCCTTATACTCGTAAATGATACGGATATTGGATGCCACAGCACTGCACTAACAAATACTATAATGCACTCGATAGTTCTGTAGAAATTTTCTTTTCTCTCAGTAATAACAATCATAAACATACGTATACAAAACTTAACAGTACACTAACATACACATCAAATACTTATACAATAATTCATTTCTTCCTTCTACTGCAGTCGTATACATGCCATACCAATCCTTCTATCCTTGTTGTCGAAATCTTCTTTCTTATCATCACTACATCTTCAGCTACATCAAAATATATCACAACCTGCGTGTATTAACACTCTACGCGCTGAGTATTAAAATGCCCAGTGGTTGATACATATCTTAAATTTTCCATAACTAAGTTCATGCAAGCACACATAATTTTATTCATTAACATGCACATATATCATTATACAATTTAATTACTTAACTCACGTTATTTATTCTACGCTTATTTTTATGTTTATATCCCTATAATTAATTCTGCATAAATTTCCATACAACCAATTTCATATTTATCCTTCGATAAGCATACCACATAAATCAATTATTCTTATTAGTAAATTTATCCTAATTTTTCATATCAAATATCACTATACATATACATAACATTTATTTTTTACCCTTACTTATTTTCCTTGATTAAAATCCTTACTATTATTATATATTAATATCATACTATTATTTTTATTAACATATAATAATTCTAATTATTCCTTAACATTACACACACATCTATAATCATCATATCTATAATTCAATTAAATCTATTATACATTTAATAATTATTTAAACAACAATATTTTATAATCCTTCATTATTTATTCACTAATTATCAATTATGCGTTTAATGCCTATATCATTGATTAATTACACTTTAATACTTTAATTAGCCACAACATTATAAATTTACAATTAGGTCCTCATCTTTTTTCAATAATTATTATTACATCCCTTATTTTCTGTTAATTATCAAAATACCCTTATTTACACTTAATTACTTATTTATCCCTCTTTACACTTAAATTTCTATCATTACCCTTTTATAACTTACCAAATTATATTTTAATCCCTATTTTATCACTTTTACACCAAATCACCATTTAGTCCCTAAATTTTCATTTCTTTACAATATTATTATTTTAATTACACTTTTTACCTAATTTACACCATTTCTAACCATTAAGTATAAAATTACCGTTTTACCCCTAAACTTTCTATTTCTTTCAATGTAGTCCCATTTTCACTTATTTTCTTATTTATCATTATTTTAATCAATTTAATTGCATATTTACTATAATTACCATAATGCCCCTTAAACTTTTATCAAATTACCATATTACTCTTCTTACTTTTATTTACAATTATGCCGCCAATTAACTATATTTCTATATTTAATCACTTAACTTATAATTTATCAATTAACCCACTAACCACTCATTTTCACGAAAAATTTGTTTTAGTCCTAATCTTTTATCTTCTTCCAATTTATTCATTTCTTTAAACCTTTTTTTCATAATTTCCAATCAATCTCTTTTTTTTAATCAATATTTTTATATTTGCCCCCAGTACACCCAGTAGTTAACACTAGACTGGATATATGAGATTGGGCTCTATAGCCTTAACCTACCAAAGTGGCCACTAAGGGGCCAAATTACACTTTGGTAGTGTCGGAGTGACCATTAGGGGGCCAAATTACACTCCGACGACACTACACTTTCACTTTTCACTACACTGATATTTATGAATAGACCATCATTGGTTTATAATTGCAAGTCGCCATGACTCGCTATCGCGGCATACACTAAGATCCCTATGACTAGCCATATATATCCTGAACTAGATTTACTACCAGATCACTAAGGGAAAAGCACAATCATCATTCAATTCATTTCTATTTCATATACAAAGTACATACTTTCCACAATATTAAACAATACCATGCAGTTTCACTTTCCTTTCATTCTTTTTTCATCAATTCCATTTCAATTCACTCAGTATTCAATATAAACATCTTTCGTACCATGAATTTGCTTAAATGTACACTTTTCAATTGTTTCCATATTAAATATAATGCATTAGTTTTCTTTATATATATACAAATACACACTTATAATTCCAGGTAAATTCATAGATGCTTATTTTCCATTCTTTATTCACTTTATGCTATTATACTTAACATACAAATAAATTACACATTATTTATTCCAAGATTACTATTCAGCCTAAGCACTCTTTACAAATTTCCTTTATTTTACTTTTCTTTATTCACTCATTTAGTTAGATCTCATATCATATATCACAAATATATCATGCATATGCATTAATTATTAAAGTTTAACATAGTTTACCTTAAGAATACCATTCGGCCTAAGTTATACAATCACATTAACCTTACTTTTCTTTCCTTTAATCATTCCCTTCACTAAATATCATATTAAACATTATCTAGATGTCAATTACATACCATAATAACCAAGTATACTTGAATTATTCCTAGGTGTTCAATTCGGCCCAAAAATAGTTTCTTCACCAAATCATTATTTTCTAATATTAAGCACTTTAATCATCATTATTCACCTTCCTAAACATGACTATAGAGTTGGATTTAATTATACATGTATATTTCTCATAGCTAACACTTAGACATAAGCTAAAATCATGCTTATTCAATGGAAAAAGAGGGATATTGTATCCACTTATCTTAGATCGTTGCTTTCCATGCTTAAAGTTCCCTTTTTCCATGCCTAAATCCTTGGAAACACCTTCTTCCATAAAAATTTCTTAAGTGGTTGAATCTTCAAGGATACAAAACCATCATTTTTTTTTGCTTCTAAATTCAATATAACATCATAAACATACTCTACATACCTTAAAATACCTATTGGAACCTTTAAATTAAATTATAGAACCCTAAATCACTTACCTCATTGTAGACACCAGGTCCTGAGTCAGCCTAGATCGAAGTTACCCAATGATGATAATTGCCTTCACAGGCTTAAAAGGTTAAAAGTGATGATTTTCTCGTCAAATTTGCATTTTAGAGTGAAAAATTAGAAAATAATAAAAAATATTTAAAAAATAAATTTTGAAAAATGGGGGCTTAAAATTATAGTGTTTTTAGTCAATTTATAATTTAAAAATAAAAAAATAAAAAAAAAAACAAAACAAAATTTTCGGACCGCGAGTGTCGGGCGCGGCAGCGCGCTGGCGCCCAGCTCGCAGGCGCCCATCGCGCAGCGAGCGCAAAGGCGACGCTCAGCATCGCCAATGCTGCGCGTCGCTAAAGGCGCGCGCAGCATCGCGCACGCTGAGCGCCGCACGGAGCGCTCGTGCGCGAGCCCCAGCGCGCGGATCGCGCGCGATTCTCGCCTGGCTGCCGCTCCGACGCCCGCCACTCTATAGCGATGGGCATCCTGACCGTCGGTATAGGGTCTGTTACCCTATTTTCCATTTTTTCAGCCTTTTTTCCGATTTTTTCACCCAAAAATCCGTTTTTATCCCAAAATTAAGGGTTTTTGACTTCAAATAAAATTCCAAAATATTTTTTATAGATTATTAATTAATAAAACTTGATTTTATCCCCAAAAATAAAGGAATTTGAATAAAATTAGGTTTGTTTTCCTTAATTAAATTAGGGCAACATTTCCTATCTTTTAAATAGTTTAGGATGAAATCAAAAAAAGGGGAGCCTCCACATTTTTGAGACCTAATTTTCCAGAATTCCTCTCTTCTATTTTCTCTTCAAAATTTCAGATTTTCTCTTTTTTTTTAATAAGGTTTAATTGAAATTGAAAGATTAATTTTCAATTGTTAATTATTCCAATTAATTTCTTTGTTTTTGCTCCATAAACACAAGAAATTAATCATCATTTTGACATCAATTTCTTTTTAATCTTAAGCATACAAATCAATTCCTTTGTTTTTCTCCATAAACAAAGAGAATTAATTTTATTGCTGAATTATTCTTTCAAGCAATTTTCCGGAAAATCATCACTTTTCCTTCATCAAATCCAATATTCTGAGGGTAAATATTCTTGGCTCCATTTCTATTTTAATTTATTTTTATTTAATTTATTCATATATATTTTATTGTTTTTATTGATTTATTTATTGTTTTCATCTATTCATTTGTTGTATTCATCTTATATTTGTTCCATTTAATTGTTTATATATGATTTGATTTTTATTCATGTGAATATTGTTTTTTTAATTCCTAACATGTAAATAATTTATTTTGATTCCTCATTATTTTTAATATGCGATTAATTAATTAATTTAAACTAATCTTTTTGCCATGTAAATAGTTTGTATTAACTATGAACACATCAATTAACCTTGTTATATATCATTATTATTTTCATTCCTTTGTTTACTAATTTTTATCATTGTTACATGATTTTATTATCATTTGTTTATTTATTCATTCATTATTTTTCACTTATCATCATTATTTTCATCATGTTCATATTTTTTACATGTATTAATTAATTAATTAACATGTTTTATTTTATTTTCATCACATCATTTAATCATTTATCACATATAATCCATGTTTCTCATTTTATTTTTGTTTGTTAATATTTTTGATTCCATTATCATTTTTTTCATATCACCTTATTTTATTTTAATTTGTTATTCATTATTTTGTACGTTTAATTGGTTTAATTGATTTAATCACTAACATTATTTTATTTGTATTTTTTTATGTCTAAACTCATTTTTCGCTTGGGCGTTTTTGCGAGCACATCGGGAGGTCCAGTAGGCTCATTTGGTTCATATATTTATTTTCTTTATTTGTAATATTTTATTTAATTTTGCCATATAATTTTCTTGTAAAATTCTTTATTTAGGCTCGCTAAAAAGAAAATCACAAAAACATTTTTATTAATTAACTTGACATTTTTTCTAAATAAAAATGGGACCAATGTCCTAGTTTTTCATACCCAAATAAATCATCACATCAAAATTGTTTCATAATAAATATGCATGCGAGGACCAATGTTCTCACTATTAAATGAATAACCCATTTTATGTATGCTTCGCACATTTACAAGAGGGAGTTGTATTCTGCTCCTTGTATTATTGTAATTTATCGCTTTCGATATTTATTTTGCTCATTTACCGCTTTCAAAATGTGAATAAATGCGCCTTTCAATTAATTGCATCGTGTGGAGAGAGAGCGAATTAATGGTATTAAAATTTGATCATAAAATAATCGAGGTAGAAATAGATGAGAAATTCCGGACCCAGCTCTGGTCTTTGGGCTCAAAAAGGCTAGAGGTCTACCCTCCAAGACACCTTTTTATGCCACGAGACTTTAGCGCTAATCCTAGGCTCCTTAGGGCGAGAGGTTTACCTTCCAAGACCCCTCTGGCTGGCCCAAAATGGATACCAAGCGCAGTCTTAGGCTCTCCGAGGCGAGAGTAACTTTCCCAATGTTCTATTGGGTGGCGACTCCATGATACCTTCTTGTTGCCCAACATAGACGCACTTGCGATTTATCGCAAGATGTCAACGGACCCGCAAATGCCCCGATCGCCCACGTGCGGGCGGTCCGAAAGGGCGGCGCTCGGGATCCGGCGCGCGTCACAGTGGCAACTCCACTGGGGACGTTTATGGTTCGAGATTTCGATTCGAAAATACCTCTTTTAACATTTATGATTAAAATTTAATTCATAAATTCACCTTCTCTCAAATTTGCATTTGCATATCATTAGAGCCTTAGAATACGCTAGTTTGGTCCCTCTTTTAGCGCCGGTGCGTTCCTGAAGCACCTCGTTATTTTTACTCAATTTGGGGAAGTGTTAAGGATAATCACCAGCCCAAGCCACGTACCTTAATGGTATATCAAAATGGTGACCCGATCGGTCGTTACGCTCGTGATGAGCTAGACCCGTCGGCAGGGATCATGCTTGGGTAGCCTTAAAGTAACATCTCCCTTGTCCAAAGCTCATATAATGGCCATAGCTACTTTCCACAGGTGATATGAACCCTAATTCCGTGCTTGCTGTATGGATCCTCATGTATTGGGTGAGTCCAGATATCTCGCTTGGTAACCTAGCCAAAGGCTTCCATGCCCCGGTAGGGCCATGTCGAAATTTATGGAACGTCTAAATACATGACGATCACTATCCATCCGCTTGTACATTAGTATAGGAGTGTTACGATGTCGGTTTTTCACCGCACACCATACGCATCCATTGGGTTCCCCGCTAACCCATGGATTGGACCCACCTAGGAAAGAGACCGCATTACCTCGTGTGTGGGAGTAATAAGGTTGGAGGGCTTTACTTGCTTGCATGTGATTGTAAATGTTGCATAGCTCACTATCATGCATTGTATATGTCATTCATGCATCATCCTAACAATCTAATTTTTTTAGCCATTATAGATTCATCTAAGTGGACTAGAGGTTCCGACAGTCGGCTAGTAAGGATAAATTTGCTCTTTGAGTTGCTAGAATTTGTATCTGACGGGGATTCTGAGCTACTCTCATCCCGTGAGTCCTCTCTAAAATTATCAATGGCAGAATTACCACAAGAGACTGGTGCGTTGACAATACAGGACCTAAATAAGAGGCTCGGCGATTTTGAAAGGAAGATGTTAACCATGATGGAAAATATCGCCTCTCAAGTAGCATCAAATTTCAAGCAACTGCCTACAGCCCCTTCTGTTAAACCATTTGAATCACCTGTCAAGGAAGAGACTCCTATAGCATTCACTACAGCACAATAGCCAGATTTTGAGCTCAGAGCAACGACACTTTTTGAGCACAAGAAGACCCTTGATGTGAAGGGTGATATCGTGGGAGAGGAAGAGGATGAACCAATAATTCCATGGACTATCATGAATGAAGTACCCGAGGGAGAGGATGGTACAGTAAAGGAGATAGAACGAGGGGTTAAAAATCGTAAAACTCAGACCATGGCTATTATGGAGAATTTAGTTGTGGTGCCACCTACTGGACAACAGTCTGCTGCTCTTACTGAATTGAAAGAAGAGTATGATTCACCTAAGGGAGTGCACCTACCACCAAATGGACCTGAAGGAGAGTCACCCGCTGCTATATCACCCGAGCGAAAAGGCAAAGGGCATGTTTCAGAGAATGACCTTCTAGCAGTGACACGGGGCCTGAAGAGAAGGATGGATGTCCTCGAAGAAGAAATTTCAAAGTCTAAACTTGCAATTACCCTGGCTGCCCGGGAGGAAGTCTCTATGGACCTAAAGAATGGGAGTCAACCGGATAGGTGTGACATCTGTGCCGGCACTCAAGGGATAAAGGAAGCATCAACGGTTAGAACAACTCAGAAAGGTCATCTCAGCATGGACGAATCTTTTCCTCAAGTAGGCGATGGGGACCTGCGCTCATGGTTAGCTAACCCAGCCAGAAATCGAGGGCATAGGAAATGTCGTCGGCACGCTAGATATCTGAGGAATGATAGCCAAACCCCAAAGTTTCATGTACAGAATCTTGGCAAGCAACCGGTCGCCCTTGAAGGAGGGGGCAACATCATTGAGGGTAATAATCAGGAAAGCTCAAGTCTCGACGATAATAGCGTGGGGGGTGTTGGGACTACTAAGGTTCCAAACATAGGAACTACTCAAGGCTCTTATACCATTTGTGAAAAGCCTTTATCTGAGCTCCTTTCCTATTTCATCGATAAAGGGAAACTACAACCGAAACCTGCAAGACCCGCCAAGAGCCAAGGATTCCCTAGTCACCGATCGAATTTGTATTGTGCCTACCATCAGCATACTGGGCATAAGACTGATAGATGCCGAATTCTAAAAAAGCTTATTCAAGGTCTCATTGATGAGGAAAGGATGGGGCAAGAGAATGGTTCCCGTAGACTGTCGGCTACAACATCCATGTTGGCGAGAAAGAAAAGATGTAGCTATTTAGATGCTCTATTTATTTTTGAACTATCTAATGATGATGTTTTAACTCTACTTTTATGAAATAAAAGGAATGCTTTTGTGTTTTTGTTTATTTGTGTGATGTTTCTTGTGATTTCATTGTGCATAATCAATGTGTGACATTTATTCAATTAATGCTATTCCGTTTAATCCCGAAACTTGGGAGAACCCAAAGAAAATCTTGATAGCATCTGTTATGACTCTTGAAGAGAGATTGAAACTTGAGAGAATAAAAAAAATGAAATAAAAAAGTCTTTGCCTGGACCAGTGAAGACATGGTAGAAGATGATTATGAAGCCACTAAGCATGCTATGCCAAAATCATGGACAGGTGCCACAGAAGCTCAGAAGACTCAAGCCCAAGTGGGTAGAAATGGTTGAAAGGAGAGATCCGCAAGTAGAAACAAGACCTAATTTCTTTTTGAAACACAACGCCAAACTAGGTTGGCCAATGGCATCCCGATGGTTAAAAAGAAAAGTGCGTGTATGTGTAAACTTCAGGATTTGAGCAAAGCTTGCTAAAAGAAGGAAAATTTGCGGCCAAGCTTTATCCAAATCTCGCGGATATACACATACCTGCACCTTGTCACTCTATTTGGCTACTGAAAGGAACCAAGAGACTGATTCATAAGTTATCCACCCAGTTCATTCATGTAAAGGATGTGCAGTACGAGAGGAAAGCTAATGACGTGCAGTTGAGATGCTAGATAGGAAAAGGCCAAGAAGATTATGAAGGAGACCCATGCAGGGGACTGCAATCAAAAATCTTTACACGTATTACACTTTATTCCTCGAGGCATGGGGTAAAAGCACTACCTGTCACAGCACTTAAATCTTAAAGGACAATTATGGGAACGATGCTACAGCGGCTAAACACATCAGACAATACCGGGACAGTCATAGAAACAGTTTTGCAGCAGCTAAGCACATCAGACCAAAATAGGTTATGGGATTACTATTGCAATCATATCGATCAGGAAATAATTTACTTAATTATTCGGGAAGAAAGTCAGAAAGCACCTACTGGAAATAGTGAGATTTGGTATTCAGGAAAATAAGACCAAGTATTCCGGATGAACGAAGTAAATTCAGGCTAGCAAACGAAGACTTGTTTGTTCTTGAAAAGTCATTATCCCAGGCAGTAGCGTTTCGACAAACAGTAAAGGAAGCAAGTTCGATGAAGCAGTCAACCTCAACAAACCCGAGAAGGTCCATGGTAAAGACTAAAAATCAAAAGAAGAGAATAAATGCCCCGCGGGTCAAAAACCGAAAAAAGGCGGCCTTGCTAAAATTGGGCGCCTCGTCAGGGTGAAAACCGAAAAAAGGCACTCTGGTCAAAAATTAGAGGCTCGAGAGAAAATATCCAATCAGGAAAACCCGAGAGGGCTGATTGGAAACAGGAGTCTGATGCTTTCAAGATCCATTCTGAGATTAAACGTAATTTTGCATTTTGAATCTATGTTATATGGTGATCATGTACGGAGAAATCATACCAAAATACACACAATCTTTGCAAATGCATAAAGCAGAAGTAGTTTTAACTCATCATTTCCTAGTTCTTTTATAAAAAGAAAGATGTCATTCATTATTGAGTGTATAAAATCTAACTGGCTATACTTTGCTTCTACTCTTGCCGACCAGGTGCTTAAGCCGTTGAGTTTTATTATCTACCGGAAGGTTATGTATCATTTTTTTTTCGCAGGCACTTATGGAAGCAAGGATGTAGTCTCTGACCCACAATATGACAATTTTGGGAAAGCAATTGTGTCCAGGGGTTGTGGTACTCAGGAGTGAAAGCCGAAGACAAGATACTGAGGAAGCCTTGACAATAGTTCTAATTTTTCAAGTCGTAAAAAAAAAAAAAAAGCCGTTAGAGTGAAAACCGTAACTGGCGCTCTAAGCAAAAATTAGGCAAAAGGATAGGGTGAAAACCTGAAAACAGGCAGTCTGTCCTTCAAAAAAAATAAGAAAGAGAAAAGCCGCTGGATTGGGTTGGGTCCATTCCAGGCAAAAAAAAAAAAAAAAAATAATAATAATAATAAGGCACAGGGTTATGTGAAAATCCACAAAGGACGCATCTCCCACTAAGAAAAGCTAGTGTGAAAATCCACAAGGGACGCACTACCTTCAAATAATGACTACAGGTACAGGATGAGAATCTCACAATCCCAAAGGGCATGAAATTCAAAAGCAGCTCAAAAGGCATCAATTATATCGCAAATTGCAGCTAGCCCGGCTATCATCTTCAAGTTCACATAGATGAATTTTTATCCTGCATTCCTGCATTACTCATGCATTTCACTTGCATGCTCACCATTTTTTCATAGTTTAGTTTCCTTATTTTGCAGAAAGAAAGGCTTGATGCGGACACCGGCCAAAGCCGAGTGATGACATCGATCAAAACATATATCCAAGCCTCAATTCAATCATCAATCCGGACATCGATCAAATCATCAATCCACATACCAGCTTAATCATCAATCCAAGCACCATCCGATGACCTCTCAGGGGGCAATCAACAAAAGAATTCTCAGGGAGCAGCAAATCAAAGACTTCTCAGGGAGCAGCAAATCAAAGACTTCTCAGGGAGCAGCAAATCAAAGACTTCTCAAGGAACAGCAAATCGAAGACTTCTCAGGGAGCAGCAAATCAAAGAAGGCCGTTAGAGATGAAAACCGTAACTGGCTCTCTAAGCAAAAGTTAGGCCAAAAGGCAGGGTGAAAACCTGGAAATAGGCAGTCTGCCCTACAAAAAAAAAATAAATATAAAATAAACAAAAGCCGCTGGATTGGGTTGGGTCCATTCCAGGCAAAAGTTAGGCAAAGGGTTGTGTGAAAATCCCATAAGGGACGCATTTCCCGCAAAGAAAAGCTAGTGTGAAAATCCACAAGGGACGCACTACCTTTAAAACAATGACGTTCAATGCCTGGAGCGATAAGGCGGCGTTACTTCAGATGATCTTCTTTCAATCAGGTAACATACAATACAGAACATGAAACAGAATCCCGGGTAAATGATCATTGACCAGGGGGGCAAGGATATATACCAGACGTCTCTTTCAAAAAACTTGTCGACGATCCTCAGGTTTCAGGGGGCATTGTAGAGCAGGAAGGCTACAACCTCAGCGAACCATGGACCACCTAGGGCACAGTCTATACATTGTTGCAAGCATTTGCATTCCATATCATGCACACGTGATTTCTTGTATATTCCTATGCATACAATTTTGCAGGAGAAATCGGCGGGGAACACCAACAAAAGCCGAGTGACGACACCAGTCCAAACATCTAAAGGAGCACAGTTCCAAAATTCACATGGGTTAGCACGATGGCGGCACAACCCACAAGAGGTTGGCACGACCACGGCACTACCAATTCACAGCGGTTAGCACGATGGTGGCACAACCCACAAGAGGTTAGCACGACCACGGCACTACCAATTCACAGCGGTTAGCACGATGGCGGCACAACCCACAAGAGGTTGGCACGACCACGGCACTACCAAAATTCACAGCGGTTAGCACGATGGCGGCACAACCCACAAGAGGTTAGCACGACCATGGCACTACCAATTCACAGCGGTTAGCACGATGGCGGCACTACCCACAAGAGGTTAGCACGACCACGGCACTACCAATTCACAGCGGTTAGCACGATGGCGGCACAACCCACAAGAGGTTAGCACGACCACGGCACAACAAATTCACAGCGGTTAGCACGATGGCGGCACAACCCACAAGAGGTTAGCACGACCACAGCATTACCAGCTACAACCAAAAGACAGCAACAGCTATCATTACAATTCCATCAAGCAGGAAAGACGGCCGACTCAGGTACGTGTCTCTTTCCTTTTCTTCTTTGAGTTTAGGCTCACCTAGACACTAGTGTACTAGATTCCCCTAAACTGGGGGCAACTGTAGACACCGGGTCCTGAGTCAGCCTAGATCGAAGTTACCCAATGATGATAATTGCCTTCACAGGCTTAAAAGGTTAAAAGTGATGATTTTCTCGTCAAATTTGCATTTTAGAGTGAAAAATTAGAAAATAATAAAAAATATTTAAAAAATAAATTTTGAAAAATGGGGGCTTAAAATTATAGTGTTTTTAGTCAATTTATAATTTAAAAATAAAAAAATAAAAAAAAAAAAACAAAATTTTCGGACCGCGAGTGTAGGGCGCGGCAGCGCGCAGGCGCGCTGGTGCCCAGCTCGCAGGCGCCTGGGCGCCCAGCGCGCAGGCGCCCAGGCGCCCATCGCGCAGCGAGCGCAAAGGCGACGCTCAGCGTCGCCGATGCTGCGCGTCGCTAAAGGCGCGCGCAGCATCGCGCACGCTGAGCGCCGCACGGAGCGCTCGTGCGCGAGCGCCAGCGCGCGGATCGCGCGCGATTCTCGCCTGGCTGCCGCTCCGACGCCCGCCACTCTATAGCGACAGGCATCCTGACCGTCGGTATAGGGTCTGTTACCCTATTTTCCATTTTTTCAGCCTTTTTTCCGATTTTTTCACCCAAAAATCCGTTTTTATCCCAAAATTAAGGGTTTTTGACTTCAAATAAAATTCCAAAATATTTTTTATAGATTATTAATTAATAAAACTTGATTTTATCCCCAAAAATAAAGGAATTTGAATAAAATTAGGTTTGTTTTCCTTAATTAAATTAGGGCAACATTTCCTATCTTTTAAATAGTTTAGGATGAAATCAAAAAAAGGGGAGCCTCCACATTTTTGAGACCTAATTTTCCAGAATTCCTCTCTTCTATTTTCTCTTCAAAATTTCAGATTTTCTCTTTTTTTTTTTAATAAGGTTTAATTGAAATTGAAAGATTAATTTTCAATTGTTAATTATTCCAATTAATTTCTTTGTTTTTGCTCCATAAACACAAGAAATTAATCATCATTTTGACATCAATTTCTTTTTAATCTTAAGCATACAAATCAATTCCTTTGTTTTTCTCCATAAACAAAGAGAATTAATTTTATTGCTGAATTATTCTTTCAAGCAATTTTCCGGAAAATCATCACTTTTCCTTCATCAAATCCAATATTCTGAGGGTAAATATTCTTGGCTCCATTTCTATTTTATTTTATTTTTATTTAATTTATTCATATATATTTTATTGTTTTTATTGATTTATTTATTGTTTTCATCTATTCATTTGTTGTATTCATCTTATATTTGTTCCATTTAATTGTTTATATATGATTTGATTTTTATTCATGTGAATATTATTTTTTTAATTCCTAACATGTAAATAATTTATTTTGATTCCTCATTATTTTTAATATGCGAATAATTAATTAATTTAAACTAATCTTTTTGCCATGTAAATAGTTTGTATTAACTATGAACACATCAATTAACCTTGTTATATATCATTATTATTTTCATTCCTTTGTTTACTAATTTTTATCATTGTTACATGATTTTATTATCATTTGTTTATTTATTCATTCATTATTTTTCACTTATCATCATTATTTTCATCATGTTCATATTTTTTACATGTATTAATTAATTAATTAACATGTTTTATTTTATTTTCATCACATCATTTAATCATTTATCACATATAATCCATGTTTCTCATTTTATTTTTGTTTGTTAATATTTTTGATTCCATTATCATTTGTTTCATATCACCTTATTTTATTTTAATTTGTTATTCATTATTTTGTACGTTTAATTGGTTTAATTGATTTAATCACTAACATTATTTTATTTGTATTTTTTTATGTCTAAACTCATTTTTCGCTTGGGCGTTTTTGCGAGCACATCGGGAGGTCCAGTAGGCTCATTTGGTTCATATATTTATTTTCTTTATTTGTAATATTTTATTTAATTTTGCCATATAATTTTCTTGTAAAATTCTTTATTTAGGCTGGCTAAAAAGAAAATCACAAAAACATTTTTATTAATTAACTTGACATTTTTTCTAAATAAAAATGGGACCAATGTCCTAGTTTTTCATACCCAAATAAATCATCACATCAAAATTATTTCATAATAAATATGCATGCGAGGACCAATGTTCTCACTATTAAATGAATAACCCGTTTTATGTATGCTTCGCACATTTACAAGAGGGAGTTGTATTCTGCTCCTTGTATTATTGTAATTTATCGCTTTCGATATTTATTTTGCTCATTTACCGCTTTCAAAATGTGAATAAATGCGCCTTTCAATTAATTGCATCGTGTGGAGAGAGAGCGAATCAATGGTATTAAAATTTGATCATAAAATAATCGAGGTAGAAATAGATGAGAAATCCCGGACCCAGCTCTGGTCTTTGGGCTCAAAAAGGCTAGAGGTCTACCCTCCAAGACACCTTTTTGTGCCACGAGACTTTAGCGCTAATCCTAGGCTCCTTAGGGCGAGAGGTTTACCTTCCAAGACCCCTCTGGCTGGCCCAAAATGGATACCAAGCGCAGTCTTAGGCTCTCCGAGGCGAGAGTAACTTTCCCAATGTTCTATTGGGTGGCGACTCCATGATACCTCCTTGTTGCCCAACATAGACGCACTTGCGATTTATCGCAAGATGTCAACGGACCCGCAAATGCCCTGATCGCCCACGTGCGGGCGGTCCGAAAGGGCGGCGCTCGGGATCCGGTGCGCGTCACACTCATTTTAAGACATAACTTTTGTCACTTGCTTTTTCCCACTTTTAATCCACTAAATGATCTCTAATCACCACCATCAGATTCTAGAGAGGCTAAAATTTGCTTAGGAGGCTTGGCTTCGGGGAGAGATGAAGAGAGAATTGATGAAAATGGAGGAAAAATCAAGACGAACAATTATGCCTTATGGAGGAGGAGGAGAGCTGCTAGAATTCTAGGGATTTTTTTAGAGAAATCTAATATTCCAGCTTTATATAGCCTCTCCTAATGGGCCAAATCATGGGCCAATCAATTGGGCCAAACCAAAATCCCATTTAGGTAATTTAAGCCCATTTTCCAACCAAAAATAATTTCTCCCACTTTCCAAACTTAATTCTTTCCAAAATCAATTTTATAATTCTTAAAATATATAATTTAGCCTCTACATAAAATTTTAGCTCAATCGGAGACCATGTCCCAGTCCGCTAATTTCTTATCAGTCCAATAAATCAATTTTCTGTCTCATCGTAAAATTTATTTTTCACTACCATTTAATTCTCCATAATATTTCAAGCAAATCTATGCTTTCAGATAATTTTTCTGTGATCCATAACTCCATTTAGAGTCTGGTCAAACTTTGGTCAAATTAGTCAAACTGGTTCGATATGTCCGGTTCACTGGTTGAATCGATTCGGTTTGCTTTTCATTTTTAACCTTATTTTTACTCTTAATAACTCATTTGACCTTCGTTCTATCTCATTTAGGGTCCATTTCCAGTCCGATTCAATTAAACCAGTTCGGTTCATCCATTTTTTAATGTACCATAAAATAAATTTTTCACTACCAAACTGTTCTACATGCTATTTTGACTCCATCTATGCTTTCAGATAACTTTTCAGAGGTCGTTTACTATCTTTAAAGCCTCAGTCAAATTTTGGTCAAATATAGGTACTATTTGAGTCGAACTAGAAGCTTTTCTTTAGTTTGACTTTCGGGGACCTATTTGAACTCATTTTCACTCCAAATTATACTACCAGACTCCTTATAACTTGTAATTTCCAATGGTCCAATAAAATATTTTTCACTACTAGCTTCCCGGGAGGTCAGCCATCAAAGGGCTTCCCTGGCCTGAGCACGTTTAATCTTTCTCCTCTACTATGTTTTAGGGCATAGTTAATAATATTTTCACATGAAATTCACACTACCTACTCTACAGATTTCACTAATTACTACTGACTTTATATTCTGGCCATTACACTACCCCTTTTGGATTATCCCATATTGACACCAAAGTTGTGAGCGCATCGGCTAACTGATTCTCATCCCTCGAAACGAAATGAAAGGTACATACTTCAAACTGACTGCTCAACATCTTCAAGTGTTTCACGTACGGCATCAATCATTCTTTTTTCACGGCCCATTCACCCCGAATCTGGTAGATTACCAGTGATGAATCCCCAAAAATCTCTGCGTTCTTTGCCCCCAAGGCTATTAAGGCTTCTAATCTAAAAGTGCAAGTTTTGTACTCAGCTTCGTTATTAGTAGCCTTGTACCTTAGTTTCTTGGCTAATGGAAGTTTTTCACTGTCTGGGGTTGTTAGAATGATTCCTACTCCTACCCCTTTGCTATTAACTGCTCCACCGAAATGCAACTGCCAACCCTGCACTGCAATGGCCGTAACATCCTCGTCTGGGAAGTTAAACTCAAATAGATCTCCTTCGATGGGGTGCTCTGCTAAGAATTTTGCTACTGCGCGCTCTTTTATTATTTTTCAGGTGACGTATTCAACATCAAATTCTTGTAGCAGCAGTAACCATCTTCCCCAACAGCGAGGGAGCTTCCTGCAGATACCTAAAAGGATTCTGCTTAGCGACAGCTTGTACCTTGTAAGAATGGAAGTAGTGTCTTAATTTTTTAGAGGCCCAAATCACTATTAGGCAAATTTTTTCGACTTCAGTGTATTTGATCTCATAAGAAAGAAACTTCTTACTAAGGTAATAAACTACAAACTCTACTTCGAATTCATCCTCCTGAGCCATCATGGCGCCTACGGAACTATCCTCTATTGCTAGGTATAGGATCAAAGGCTTGACTGGCTGAGGTGGTCTCAAAACCCGGGGGTTTAACATATATTCTTTTATAGTGTCAAAAGCATTTTGACAATAATCATTCCATATTACTTGCTAGTCTTTCCTGAGCAGTTTAAATTTCGGTTCAAAAATCGAAGTGAGCTTAGCGATAAACCTGCTAATATATTGCAACTTTCTCAAGAAGCTTCTAACATCCTTTTCTTTCTGAGGCACTGGCATTTTCCTAATGGCTTTGACTTTATCCGGATCGATTTCAATCCCTTTCTGGCTAACAACATGCCCCAAAAACTTTCCCGAGGTAACTCCAAAGATACACTTCTTAGGGTTCAATCGCAAATTATACTTGTCGATCCTTCGAGAGAATTTCTCTAAGGCCCCGAAGTGACCTTCTCTAGTGGCTGAATTGATCATCATATCATCGACATACACTTCCACCTCTTTATGGATCAGGTCATTGAGGATCCTAGTATCTATCTTTTGATAAGTTGCACCCACGTTCTTCAAGCCAAAAGGCATTACCCTATAAGCAAATGTACCCCATTCAGTTATGAAGGTCGTTTTAATCCGATCAACTATCTTATTGAGGATCTTATTATACCCGGCATATCCATTCACGAAGCTGTACATCATATAAACTGCTGTACGGTCCACTAGAACATCGATGTGAGGCAGAGAAAAGCATCTTTCGGATAAGCTTTGTTCAAATCCCGATAGTTAACACATACCCGTACTTTCCCATTCTTCTTAGCTACCGGGACGACATTGGCCAACTAAGTCGGGTATTACACTTCAATAAGAAATATGTCCTCGATCTGTTTGTGAACTTCTTCTTTCACTTTCTTCGCCCATTTCGGCCTGAGTCTCCTGAGTTTTTTTTTAACTGGTTTATGGTCAGGATATGTTAGAATGGCATGTTCGGCGACTTCATGATCGACTCCTGGCATGTCTTCATAGGTCAAGGCAAAGACTTTTTCATATTTCTTTAAGATTCTCTCAAATTTTAATCTCTCTTCAGGAGTTATGTTAGATGCTATCAAGATTTCCTTGTGGTTTTCTAAAGTTTAGAGATTAAATGGAATGGTATCAGTTGAATCAATGTCAAATATGAATAAGTCATGATGATTATGCATAGTAAAATCATTAGAAACATTACACAATTAAGCAACATTGTTCATCTTATTAGTAGAATTGGAAACATCATAGACATCATTAAAAAGTTCTGGAATAAAAAGGAAATCTAAATTGTTAATGTCTTCTTTCTCTACCGACACAGATGTTACAGCCGACAGTTGAGTATCATCTTGGGTTTTCGGAGGCTCTGCAGCCACCCCCTATGAAACTTCATCTTGCTTTTCCGCACCTACAACTTCATCTCTCACTTTCTCCTTCCCCTTCACTCGGGTGGCCATCAGCCTCTCAGTGATAATCTCCTCGAGTGCATCTCGATCCCAAAAAGTCCCTTGGGTCATGATTTCTTCATCCCAAAAGCCCTCTACTGGCTTGATAAATCCAATGTCCCAATTAAAGACGTCGTTGAAAACCTCGAATCCCGACATTATCTTCCCATCTATCCACTGGGGTTCAGCTTTTCCAGCATAAGCACACAACGAGGTGGCTGGCACAAAGCTCTCCTTAATGTGAGGGATCTCACAAGTTGCCTTCTTACTCATCATCATTATGCCCTTATATCTGAGGCCCCTTCGATCCTTCTGACCTCTTATTGTACTGGCTGCTTGCGGCCCCTAGGAGTTCTTACCCAAACTAGCTCCGGGAAGGAAAGACATCTTCTTTATCATATTTACCACCTGAGGGCTCCCTGTGATGTTATCTTCCTCATTTATCACAGCCACATGAAACCCATTGAAGGGTTACCTTGCAATCTCCAATATGGATTCCTGATTTTCCCCGGCAACTCTAATTGTCACTACCTGCCCCTCATGTGGGATTTTTATCATCTGGTGCAAGGTAGATGGCACCCCTCCTAACTTGTAGAACCACGGCCTACCCAATAGTGCTGAAAAGTTGGTTGGAATAGGAAGGACTACAAACTCGACCTCCATCTCTATCGGCCCAGTCTTGACTATTGCTTTAAATGGCCCTGATGCTTGCCTTTGGGAATTGTCATAGGCGGTGATCATAAGATTTGACTTGCTTAACATGTCCTCATTCACTCCAAAAGCTAATATAGCCACTAGAGGGCACACATTTATGGGGGACCTGTTGTCTACCATAACACAGGTAGTGTGCTTTTCATTAATTTGTGCCCTTATATACAAGGGACAGTTATGGTTACGGCCTTTCGCTGATAGATCAGTGTCTGAGTACACCACATTTTCTCTAGCCCCTCCCTTAATAATATCCAATAACTTTATTGGGGAAATGGTGGTTACGACTATGGACTCGCATAAGGCCTTTTCCAACTTCTGCCTATGCGATGGGGATTGCCTCAATAAATCCCAAATCAATATCTGAGCCGACGATCCTATTTAACTGCTTCATCACCTGATCTTCCTCCGGCTCCTTCTCTATGCATACAGCCACAGGATGTTACGGTTTCTCTACTTTTGGAACTACCTTTCCACATTAGGTCACTACTCTGATCTCTTTTCTTTCATCTTCTGAACCCCAAGGGTCAGCAGATTCTTCATCATCATTTTCACTTCCACTCTCACTAGTGGACCAACAGTCAATCGTTGCCACGGGAATTCCTTTTTCACCTGCCTCTTCAAGGCAAGTGATAGCAACATTTTCGTCTCCGAACAAATATTTCAACACGTACCATTCGGCCAGACTAGACCCAATCATAAAAATTGGTGGGGGAACATTATTGTACTCGGTGGTTGCCTCTCTTTTCTGGATCAGTGATATGTTTAGAGTTAATTAGATCTTGAATGGCATACCTCAACATCTTGTAACTGTCAGTAGTATGCCCAATATGCTGATGGTAAGTGCAATACTCATCCTTCTTATGTCCCTATTGTCCTTGGCTTTAGGAAGGTCTAGGCACTAAAGGCTATAACTTTCCTTCTTCATCAACCTTTTTAACACTGAGGAGAAAGACCTCCCTAGGTTTGAAAAATGCCTTTGACTAGCTCTTATGGCTGAGACCTCGGCTGTCTTGCCCATCCTACTACCACTGCTAGAGCTAGCTAGTCTATAGCTATATCCTTTAAAGACTCCCAGTCCTTCAATCCCTTCATCTTTAACCCATCTTTCAGACATGGGCTAGCATTCCTGATAAAAAGCCAAATCCGATATGGAGTGTCCGGCTTTCTTTTCATCTCCATTATATGGTTTCTCCATCGGGTCAAATATTGAAGGAACGACTCCCCTGATTTTTGCTGCAGCACTAAATCTTTTATAGTTATTTCCATCCTCGTGCTACAGTCGTACTACCTAAGTGTAGACACCGGGTCCTGAGTCAGTTTAAATCGAAGTTAGCCAATGATGATAATTGCATTCACAGGCTAAAAAGGTTAAAAGTGATGATTTTCTTGTCAAATTTGCATTTTAGAGTGAAAAATTAAAAAATAATAAAAATATTTTAAATTTTAATTTTGAAAAATAGGTGCTTAAATTATAGTATTTTTAGTCAATTTAAGATTTAAAAAAAAATTGGATCGCGAGTGTCGGGTGCGGCGGCGCGCTGGGCGCGAAGGGGCGACGCGCAGCGTCGCCAATGCTGCGCGTCGCTAAAGGCGCGCGCGCAGCATTGCGCGCGCGCAGCATTGCGCGCACTGCGAGTCGCTAAAGGCGCGCGCGCAGTGCGCGCCGCACAGCGCATTGGAGCGCGCGGTTTCCGCGCCTCTGCGCGCGAAGTCGCGCAGCGTCGTTACGTGCGACGCCCGTCACTCTATAGCGACGGGCATCCCCCCTCCTCCTGGCCGTCGCTAAAAGACCTGATTCCCTTTTTTTCAATTTTTCACCATTTTTTCCGATTTTTTCACCCAAAAATCCGTTTTTTATCCCATTTTTTTTGGGTTTTTGAGTCCAAATTAAATTCTAAAATATTTTCTTAGATAATTAATTAATAAAACTTGATTTTACCCCCAAAAAAAAAGGAATTTGGTTAAAATAAAATTCTTTTCCTTAATTAAATTAGGGCAAATTTTTTTTTCTTTTAAATACTTTAGGATGAAAACCTAAAAGGGGGAGCCTCCATAATAATTTTTTACATCTGAATTTTTCAGCTTCTCTCCTCTTTTGATTTCTTTCTTCAAAGTTTTGAGATTTTGTCCTTGAATTAATAAGGTTTAATTGAGATTGGAGAATTAATTTTCAATACTTAATTATTCCAATTGATTTTTTTGTTTGGCTCCAAGAAAATTAATCATTCACTTCAAAATCATTTCTTTTCAATTTCAAGCATCCAAATTAATTTCTTTGTTTCATTCATAAACAAAGATAATTAATTTCATTACTAAATTATTTTTTCAAGCAATTTTCCGGAAAATCATCACTTCACTTTCATCGAATCCAACTCTGAGGGTAAATATTCGGGCTTGATTTTTATTTTATTTTATTTTGTTTATATTTAATTTATTCATATGTATTTTATTATTTTGATTGATATATTTTATTGTTTTCATTTATTTACTTGATTTATTATTGTTATATTGATTTCTTTAATTTGTTTATGTATGATTTTATTTTTATTCATGTGAATATTGATTTCTTTTGACTCTTAACATATAAATAATTTATTCTATTTTGACTCATCATTATTTTTCAGCTTGTAAATAATTAATTAATTTTTGTTAATCATTTTTTGCCATGTAAATAGTTTATATTAATTATGAACACATCAATTAACCTTGTCATATATCATTATTATTTTCATCATTCTTTTATCTACTAATTTTTATTATTCTTTTATCATTGTTACATGTTATATTTATTGTTTATTCAATTATTTATTTATTTTCATTATTTTTATCATGTGTATATTTTCATGTATTAATTAATTAACATGTTTTATTTTATTTTCGTCACATCATTTAATCATTTGTCATATATAATGCATGTTTCTCATTTATTTTGGTTTATTAACATTTTGATTCAATTATCACTCTTTTCATGTCATCTTATTTTATTTTAATTTGTTATTTATTATTTTGTATATTTAATTGATTTAATTACTAACATTATTTTATTTTTATTTTGTTTTTATGTCTAAACTCATTTTTTGCTTGGGCATTTTTGCGAGCACACGGGGAGATCCAAAAGGCTCGTTCGGAATATTTATTTTCTTTATTTGTAATATTTTATTTATTTGGCTTTTTTATTTATTTTTGCCATATAATTTTCTTGTAAAATTATTTATTTAGGCCCGCTAGAAAGAAAGTCACTAAACCATTTTTATTAATTAACTTGGTATTTTTACCTAAATAAAAATGGGACCAATGTCTCAATTTTCTCCATCCAAAATCATCACATAAAATTTGTTTCATAATAATATGCATGCGATGACCAATGTCCTCACCATTAATGAATATCCCAATTTATGCATGATCTGTATTTTATTTACAATGGGGGTTGTATTTCGCCCCTAGTTTTGTTGTATTTACTTTCATGTATTCTATTTTATTTATTGCTTTCCTTAAATGGACAACCTGCGCTTTAATAAACTACATTAAAATGAATGAGAAATAGGATGAAACTCTAAATTCAAAGCTCAATTATAAACTTAACCAAGGTATGAATAAATGGGAAGTCCCGCACACCTTCTCTGGTTTAAGACCCCGAGGTTAGATGACCTTTCCCAATTTCTTGTAAATTGGGTGGCGACTCCAAAATGCCTCAAAGGTGCCTAAAGGTTTCATGGGATTAGATGAACCTCCCATCCACCTGCTGCCTCACAGCCGCCTGCTGCTCTACAGCCACAGGCAGCCCCTCCTCGGGGGCAAGCCGAACCACCTGCTGGTGGGGAGGCTCCCTTCGTTGGAGTTGCTGCTCGCCAACCCAATAATGATCACAGAGCTGCCGCACCCATCGAGCCAATAGGGGAAAGGATTCATAACCCTAATGATGATTTCCTGATGGAGGAAGAAGAAGAAGAGCCAATAGTCCACCATGTTGTGAGGCCCAGGGCACCCAGAGGGGAAGACGCCTTAAGGGGGATGAGGCAACATATTGAAGTTATCACCCGCATGCTCTCAGCTGGAAAGGGGGTCGACCCAGAAGACAGAGACCTGGGGGACGAGGAGCTGTTGCCCCAAAGATTTAAGATACCTGAGCTGCCAAGTTCGATGGCACCTCCGACCCATCCGCACATATCAAGTAGTACACCCTAGTCATGAAAGGCATAGGGCTGAGCAAGAAACAGAAGGTGGAATATTTCTGCCTTAGTCTGGTGGGCCCGATAATTGACTGGTACCATGGGCTGGACAGGAGGTCCAAAGAGGACTGGGACCTTTTAACAGAAGAGTTTATGAAGCAGTACGACTGCAGCACAAGAATGGAGGTCACCCTGAAGGACCTGGAGCTCTTACAGCAAAAGAGCGACGAATCATTCCATGAGTACCTCACCAGATGGAGGAATAGGATCATGGAGATGAAACGGAAGCTTGATACCGCAGACCAGATCAGGCTATTCATCAGGAACTCCTGCCCTTACTTAAGGGATCTGCTTAGCTTTAAGGGGCTCAGGGACTGGGAGTCGCTAAAGGATATTGTTGTAGAGGCCGAGGCGGCTTACCTGGCAAAGAAGGCAAGCCATAATAACTTTGCCAGAAAAAGCTATGGTAATCAGTCAGGCTATAGGTCAGGAGGAGCCGGAAGCAGCAACAATAGAAATGGTAAGACTGCAGAAGTCTCAGCCACCGGAATAGAATAGGGCCAGCGTTACTTCTCTAATTTTGGTTGACCACTATCTTGGGTGCTGAAGAGATTAATGAAGGAAGGCAAGTTGCAACCGCTGCCGCCCAGACCAGCCTTGAGTCAGGGACAGCCAGGGCATAAGAGTGAC
This sequence comes from Excoecaria cochinchinensis, assembly GCA_947683425.1. Classification (NCBI taxonomy): domain Eukaryota; kingdom Viridiplantae; phylum Streptophyta; class Magnoliopsida; order Malpighiales; family Euphorbiaceae; genus Excoecaria; species Excoecaria cochinchinensis. The sequence goes on along the minus strand of CANTUQ010000017.1, from coordinate 2,133,950 downwards.
CAGTACTGTGCCTACCACAAACACACGGGGCATCTAACAGACAACTGCCGAATCTTAAGGGGTAAGATTCAGGATCTCATCGACTCCAAGCAGATTACAGACCCTAAAAAGAGGGAGAAAAAGAAGACAAGCTACAACACAGTCCCTCCGCCATAAATATGATCTTTTAATCCACTAGTGGGAGTGGAAATAAAGATCATGTTCTTTTCTTTTCCAATTTTTGTTATTACTTTGAGAACATTTTTGTGACAATATTTGGTTATTTCAATACAATATTTTTGCCTATTTGTATGATATTTCTTTTGATTTCATTTGACATGATCACAATGCACTTATTTTGATATTAATTCAAATAATATGGCTGCATCTAATCTCAGAACTTTGGAGAATCCAAAGAAAATCTTGATAGCATCTGATATAGCTCCTGAAGAGAGGAAACTCTTGATAAAAGAAGAAAAAAAAAAACTTTGCCTGAACATGGGAGGAAATGTCGACAATTAATAAGGATATTATAGGGACAATGCTGCTTCAATGTGCCAACATGACAACGAACGAAGCTTCCAAAAAGCAATATTTTCTTCTTAATATCCGAGATGCATGTAGCGTAACCAAACAAAATTAAACTTCTCATTAGGACCAAGCCTTAAAATCCTTTTCTTCTCAACCATCCGAGATATGTGTATCCGAAAACCAATCAAGACCAACCTGTAATCATATGAGACTGGCAAATGACCCTTGTAGCCAAACTTAAGAGGACAACTCTCTACCAAAAAAAAACAAAAAACAAAAAACAAGAAAGAAAAAAATCATAGTCGTGTCCTGAATCCTAATTTTGTCCTCAACCATTTAAAGCCAGCATACAACTCTATCTCAACCATCAAAGGGTTACTTCAGAAATTAAGCCACACAAAAGCCAAAAAGGACAAGACTTTCATGGCCAGGATCCAAGCAAAAATCACTACCTTAGCCGATTTATACAACGCCCAAGACCAAAATTTTTGAATCATCGTCAGCAGCTTTCCCAAGACAAAAGCAAGTTTAGCCAAAATAAATGAACTAACGGAGGTTCATGGTAAAGGCTCAAAAAAAAAAAACAAATAAACAAACAAAAAAATAAAAAAAAAAGAGATGAGAGAAAATCTTCAATCATGAAAACCCGAGAGGGCTGATTGATAACAGGAGTTTGGCACTTTTAAGATTTATCTCGAGATTAGCTGATGTCTTGTATATTTTGAAATTAATGCCAAAACAATGATCATGTTCGATGAAATCAAAGTGAAACGCATGCATTTATGCAATGATTTATTGGTGTAATCATAGCAGCTTGCCTTAATGGTCAAAGTCAACTACCTCAAATGCTTGAACCGGATCATCCTGCTATCAAACGTGAAGACTCCTAAAAAGTTTCTACCATCAGCTTCAACAATCTGCAAAAAAAAAAAAAAAAAAAAAAAGAGCCGTTAGAGTGAAAACCGTAACTGGCGCTCTAAGCAAAAATTAGGCAAAAAGATAGGGTGAAAACCTGGAAATAGGCAGTCTGTCCTTCAAAAAAAAAAGAAAAAAAGAAAAAAGCCGCTGGATTTGGTTGGATCCATTCCAGGCAAAAAATAAGGTACAGGGTTATGTGAAAATCCGCAAAGGACGCATCTCCCGCTAAGAAAAGCTAGTGTGAAAATCCACAAGGGACGCACTACCTTCAAAATAATGACTACAGGTAACAAGGGAGAATCTCGCAATCCCAAAGGGCATGAAATTCAAAAGTAGCTCAAAAGGCATCAATCATATCACAAATTGTAGCTACCCCGGCTATCATCTCTAAGTCCATATAGATGAATTCTTACCCTGCATTCCTGCATGACTCATGCATTTCACTTGCATGCTCACTATTTTTCCTGCATATTTTAGTTCCCCTATTTTGCAGAAGGGGAGATTTGATGCGGACACCGACCAATCATCGTCCCTAAAGCATCCAAATTAGTTCCCTCTTTCGTCATCAAACATTCAACAAAATTAAAAAACTCACAAAAAAAACACAAATACCATGTTAGCGGAATAAAAAAAATAAAAATGTCAGAACCAAGACAAATAATTGGAATAATAGGAAATTGATATGAGCCTAAATAGCTCATATTTAGCTAATGTTTTGTGATTAAAATCATGTTTAGTTGTGATTAATTGTGTTAGAATTAGGTATGTTTTATATTTTGTGAGTGTAGGAGGAAATGGAGAAAAATTGGAAAAAGGAGCAAACTAAGCAAAGAAATTTAGTCTCTATTGCGAGCGCGAAGATAGCCGCGAGAGCAACCTGAGAAAGAAGAGAAGAGAAGAAGAAAAGAGCAAACAAGGAGTGCGGCATTTTGTCGGGGGCACGAAGAGGGTCACGAGCGCGATGGTGCAAGGAGAAAGAAGGAAGTTGATGCAGCAGAAAAGTCAGTAGAAGAGAAACCGGTGTTCTGTCGCGAGCGTGACAGAACTAGCCCTTGGGTAGCTTTTTTTGAATAGTTGTTTCAAGCCTCACATATTTTCACCAAGGGTTGTGTACTCTTGTAAAGACACTTGAAGAGACATATAGTTTGGGAACATATTTAAGAAGGAAATGGCTGAACAATTAGGGTTGTTAAAGTTTTTAAAGAAGAACAATTTAATTTCTCATATTGTAAAAAGTTAAGAACAGTTTTTAGTATAACTTTTAAAGAAGAAGATACAAAGAGAAGAAGATTTCTTTTAAGAGTTTGGGAAAAGGGTTGAGAGATTTCTTTCTACTTTCTCTTTATTTTATTTCTTTCTTCTCTGTAATTAAATGAATGATATTTAGGAAACTTGAATGATGTTACTGATATTTCTATTTCTATTAATGTTAATAGTCTTTTAATGCAAAATTTCTCTATTGGTATTATTGAATTATCATTATAAGTTAAAGTATAGTCGAGAGATATACTTTTTCTTATAGCTAATATAAATTCATTTTCAAAACATTGCTTGAGAGATTAGTATGTTAAGATAATTGCTATAAACTGGTAACTAATCTTAGAATATGTGATTGGAATTAACTAGTTCATTAATGAGAATTAAGGATTAGCATTGTAATTGTATGTTTTAGGCACTCTAGTTCATGTTGAGAGAGTGGATTAGAACATTATTCCAATTTGGCTTGCTTATAAGAGTATAATTATATTAAAAAGATGGAATCAAGTTTCATAATCATTATTTCTTCATCATCTAAATTGTCTTCTTTGAATGCCAATAACTAGGTTTAATTAGTGTTTTAACTTTAGGACTTCATTAAGTAGAGTAATTTCACAATTTGAATTTAAGAGTTGTAAACAAGATTAAAATCAAGTAGTAATAGTGAGTAATAATCAATATATATTTCTTGTGGGAACGATATCTTAAGTATTAAAATCGGTAAATCGTGCGCTTGCGAATTTAGCACCTAACAAAAATGTGGAAATGAATTGCATAAAATGCATAGAAACAAAGATTAAAAGAAAGGAATAAAAAAAAATAAAAAAAGGGGAAGAAGGAAACCCAGGGACGAGCGATAACCGTTCCTGGGGTGACCGACAGGTAGAAGAAGTGCCCCGCAATGGCTCGTCACTGGCCTGAACAACGGCCGTCGGTGGGGCCTTCGGCCTGTCGGTCACCTCCATACCTCAAAAAAATGAGATAAATTAACTCAAATCCAAGATTTCATATTTTCAATTCATTTTTCATGCAATAAATCATCAATAAATTGAATAAAGCGATAAAACAGGTTAATTAAAATGAATTAATTCATGCTTAGTCTAGAATGTTTACCCTCAAAATATTAATTTTCGAAAGGTTAAGTCGCGTGGAGTTCCCTTGAATTCTATAAGGATGTTGACCAAAGAAAATTATCAAAAACAATTTCTCCTACAAAAATCTTTCTTTTCAAATAATTTGGATTTCATAGAAGGTAAATTAAGAGAAAAGAATTTATTTCTCTTTCTCGATTTCATTTCTACAATAGTTTCGAATTTTTAGAAAGATAGGTCGAGTGAAAAAAATTGATTTTTCTTTCTCAAGTTCTTCCTAGTTCTTTTCGAAAAGTTTTAAAAAGAAAAAATTCGATACAAAAAGAAAACCTTTGATTATCAAAATCTCCAACCCTTAACTACTTAGGAAATTTTTCCAACCTAAGAATCTCCAACCTTAATCCTCGATCCTCAGCTTGCTATTTATAAGCTAACGAAAGATAAAGATAAAAAATTCATATCTTTTTAAAATTCAAATTATCCTTAGAGATATATATCAAATATTTTTCGAATTCAAAAAGATTTTTAGAAGATAAACTCAAATCTTTTTGAATTCAAATTAGATTTGGAAGATAAAATCAAATATGTTTGAATTCAAATTAGATTTGGAAGATAAAATCTAATATTTTTGAATTAAAATTATCTTTTAGAAGATAAAACGAAATCTTTTTGAATTCAAATTATCTTTTAGGAGATAAAATCAAAACTTTGATATTTATCCTGAGGATAAATGTTAAGAAAATTAGAATTTATCCACCAAAACGCCGCCAGGCACAGACCGATGGGCGTGCCTCAGTCTACCGACGGGCATCGATTAAAGGGGCAGCCCGCTCTTTTGAGCTACAGGCACCCACTCGCGCGAGGGACAGGCATCCCTCGCCTACACGGGCACCTGCTTGCGAGAGATAACTGTCGCTCAAGCACGAGCAACAGGCTCTCAATTGACCGATGGGCGTCGGTCAACCCAAAAAAATAATTTTCTTAAAGGAAAAAGCTCCTTTCGACGAAAAGGGGTTTTGGTCACCAATATCCCTAAAATTTGTGAATTTCAAGGGCAACAGCCTACAACCTCACTCCTTTAACTATGGAATAGATACCGATATCTTCATCAGGTAACTTTAATCTGGACTACCTCAGGACCCGATGTCTATAGGGACATCTTGCTCCTCACGAGCCTTTATAGCATAGGCCCATGCTGGAGCTACAGGAGGACGATCAATAGTCTCTAATGATGTTCCTGTTAGTGGTTATGCCCTAGGCCAAACATTTGGACCTTGATGTAATCATTACTTTTTCATTTATATAATGGTTTTCTTCGCATTGATATTATTGGCATGTTACATTATTGTAATGTTTATGAATAACAATGTTATTCATGTTGTCCCTAGTCATTTATCAATAAAGGGCATAAAGATAAATTAAGACTAGTATAGATTTGCATTGATAATCATGGGATGATTATATATGTTGATATAAATCAAATCTATATGTACTTGCTAGAGAACAAAGTACTGGATAGACCCACTATAAGATCACTTCATGGGTTAATGTCATAAGTGATCTTATAATAGATATATTATTGAATCCTTTGACCTGAGATTATCATAGTTTCCTACATAAGGATCATTATGTTTTGACATAATCAAACGTTATCTTTAATCGGATAATTATAAAGTTTATGATCGGACATAGTGAGAATTATGCGGAGGAAAGTGAATAATCAAGATGGAATTTGTCCCTCTCTAATGAGAGAGATATCTATTGGGCCCCTCGATAAGTAGGACTGTAAAATGCATGGCCGTGCTCAAATGAATTGATAGTGTGATCAATGTCATTTGAATTTATCAGTCTACTTGGTGATCGAGAAATTATATGTTTGAACAATTTAAGTTTGACATGGACCATGACTTATGTTCGAACAAGATATCGTGTGACAAAAGGATAATAACATGTTCTATTGCAAGGTTAAAATCGGACTAACGATATTTATATTATTTGGGTAGTCATAATGTCTTGCTAGAGACCAATTATGACTTGTGGGCTTTTATGGGATTAGGCCCACTGCCAACATAATATAAACCTATTGGGTCACACACCAAGAGCAAAATGAACAGAATGGATTTTATTGGGTTATTTCGGAATAAAATATAAATATAGGTATTTATATTTAATTTCGAAATTACATATTTATATATATATATTTATGCATATAAATATCTCTTATTTTGAATATGAGATAATAATATGTATTAATATATTATTTCTTATTATTTTGAATAATAAATAAATAAATAAATATATATATATATATAAATATATGTATATATATATTATATCTTAATTTTGAATTAAGAGATAATATCCTCATTTATCGTTTCCTAAGAGGAAAAGGATTTGGAATATATATATACAATTATATATGGGATATATGTAGTAAACGAGTTTAACCCTAAATAAAACACTAATCACGTTATTAAGAATAACAAGGATTAGTGTGGCTGCAATCTTTTTCCTTGTAAGTAAGAAAGAAAAGAATACAGCCATCGTTCTTCTTTGTGAAAGAAAGAAAAAGAAAAACAGAGCCACCTTTATTCTTTGAGAAAGAAAGAAAAGAAATCCATTCGCATTCAAGGGAGCTAGCACCCCTGCGACTCCTGCTCATTTGTTCGTGCGTGTGGATACCGATAGAGGACGTTCGTGTAAAGGCAGCGTCTTCAGTCCGATCTAAAGAGTTATTTCGTTCAAAAGGTCAGTTAATCTTTATCTCTTCCTTTTTGAATCAATCGAAAATACTTGGATCCTGTTTCGGGTTTCGAATTTTCCGCTGCGTTTAATGTGATTTAATTATTCCGTTCAAACCCAACAGTTCCATCTCTGGGTCGGCCACCTCGACCTTGTCCTCTACCTCTACCTCTACCTCGAGTAGCCTGAGGTGTATTGGATCCAGCTCCACTAGCTTCTTACTGATCACGACCCACCTCATAAGCTTTCGGACAATTCTCTAGGAAATGCTCAGTGCTTCCAGATCGAAAACACCCACCAGTCAACCATCTGCACTCTCCTCTATAGAATTTATTGCAGTGAGAACACTCTGGCACACTATCTCCTCGTCCACTTGAGGTACCTCTACTAGCACCAGATACCTATGAGGATCCCTATCGTTTACCCCTGGTAGCTGGATTACTAACAAACTCAGCTGGGGGAACCTCCTATAGATTCCTAGGCCTCTTCCCTGAAGATGATCCACCTCGAGAGGAACTTTTTTTCTAGGCCCTCTCTCTCTGAATAAACTCAGATCGTTCAACCCTCAAAGCAGCCTAAATAATATAATAATAACTTACAGTTTGATAGGTCATCATAGAGATCAGAAATGTCTTAATGGATTCATTCAGTCCCTCCTCAAAGTGGTTACATCTAAACTCCTCAATAAGTACCCCAGGTGGTGCATACTTGCTAAGCTTGCTGAACTCGTTTTTATACTCTGCCACCGACATAGCTCTCTATTTCAAATTCAAAAACTACTTCCACTTCATTTCTCGATATGCCTCTATAATATATTTATTATTAAACTCTTGAACAAAGAACTCCCATGTGATCGAATCAGGAAGCATCGAGTGTCTTAAAAACAATTTCCACCAATTGTACGCAGGACCCTGCAATAGAGATACTACACAGCTCACTCTCTAATCAGAAGGGCATTTGATCTCTTTAACCACCCTCTTCACCTTCTCGATCCAGAACTTAGCTTTATGAGATTCGTCCAAACTAGTCCTGCAAAAATCCTCCACTCCGTGCTTCTTAACACATCAATTGGAGCTTTCAGTACAGTCATCTGATTAAAGACCCAAGCCATATTCTGCAATATCTTAAACAAAGCCTCCATAGGCACACTCGAAACATTAAGCTCCTCTTTAGTAGGCTCAACAGGACTGAAAATAGATGGATCTTGATCCCGGGGATTCACACTTCCAGCCATCTCATCTATAAATTCATTAGACGGGTCCATCTCTAGGCTGCAAACTATAAGGACATTGTATTAGGCCAGCACAACTCTATCAATCTACATGCACTTCTATTTTACGGTTGTCCAAAATCGCCAAAACCTATGCTCTGATACCAATAAATGTAACACCCCTTAAAGATGGGTCACTACGACAGGTGAGGGCTATCACACTCACAAGTATGCTAACAGAGAAATTCAAGCATTGATTTACATGCATGCATCATTACTAGATTAAGAATTACAAAATTTCTTTTATCAACTTAGGCATACATTTCTATTAACTAAGTGCATGTATATAGCATTTACTGTAATAAACACATTTTACTATATCTGATGTAAGCTTACATTATTTACATGCTTCAAATACATATATGTACTTAAAAAAACCCAACATATTACAAATTCCAATCAAAAGAAAATCTACACAAAAAGCTTGTCCTACTGTACTGGCACTAGAGAAATGTGGGACTGTCCTTTAAGGATCATTGATCTTCTATACCTACACGGATAAACACTCATGCTAAGCACAACGGCTTAGTGGGGAAAAACATGCATTGGATAACCACATCAATGTACACACAGGCGTATGTTATAAAAAAATAGACAATAAGAGCAGTAGGAATAACACATATATAAAATTTTGCATCAATATTAAATTTAGAGGTACTATTCACATTTACTGACATTCAACATATATGCCATTATATTTCTTGTTACATTCACAAGTCAAAGTTGCTTGCATTACCAAGTGGTGGATAACGAGTAATAACGCATAGGTACCCGAAGGTACAGTTCCATATTCAAATTCATATGCATAGGGATCTAAGCAAGATCTAAAGACATATAGGGATCCGTCAGGACCCGAGACGTATAAGGACCCAAATGGGGTCTAAATATATAGGTTGTAGCAAAGAATCCTATAGGCATGCCTATCTATCCACGACCCGTCTTTTGCAGGCTATCAAATCATTTCATTCATTTATTCAAAGTCAATAATATCCATACAGAATTATCTTTTTTTTCATGTTTAAAAATCCAGTAATTAAGCCTTAATAATAATATATAAATCATATGAGATGTTTTATATAATTTAATTATGTACAGAATAGAGAATACAATTAAACAGTCAAAATTGAAATGATCGACGATTGTCGATCATTCACTCATGCTCGTCCCTAGCATGCCATGCCTCAGGGATGGCCGCCATTTTGCTTCGGCCCATCTTTGGCACTCCGCGCATGAGGGACGACCGTCGGTCAAGGTGTACGCCTGTCCTTTAGAAGGATGCCCTTGAGGGATGGCCACGCCACATCACGTACTTCTATCCATGGCAAAATATCACTTAAAGGATAGCCGTTGGTCAAGAAAGATGCCCATTGCTCACACAGAAATGTTGAAAGCTGCAGAACTGACTCCCTCACCTTGAAACCAACATTCATCCTTTCCCAAAATAGAATTCAATGTTCACTTGCATAGCTAAAAACACTAGTTTAGGCCTATTTTTAGCCAAAGTGGCCTCATAATAATTAATACCCTAGATATTAAATTTATAATGGAAAAAGTTTTAGGTCATTTGGGGTCAAGACTGTAGAGTTATGGCCTTAGAAATCCAAATTGCTCCAAAGACCTTGTTCCAAACAATAGCTACAGTTTTATGCACTTTTGATGGACTTAGAGTCAAAAATAAATTATAGCTATTTGTAAGACATTTGTAGAGACAGATGTCTCGGTTCTAACCCAATTAGAATCAAATCATTTGGAGATACACAATTTGAGTTATAACCAAAATAGTCCCCAAAGGTCAATTTACTCCTATAACATAATTCCATTTTCAAATATGATCTTGTCCAAATCAATTTAATTCTCACAATCCATCACATATACTCAATTTAAATCAATACAAAATCATCAAAAGTACCTTAATTTGAGTAATTAAACAAAATACACATGAAATTCAATAAAATTCTCAAACCTTCTTCTTGGCTTGCTTATAGGACTCAACTTGCTCCTCCTTCTCTAATCTTTTCTTTTCCTTTGGCTCCACTTGATTTCTCCACTACACATCAACAAATACATATCAAGAACACAATAAAATCTTGACTCTTAACCACCAAGATTCTTGGATAAGAGGAGAAGAAACTATCAATCACTTATCTCCTTAGCTTGCACGAATACTTAGATTCAACTAGCCAATTTGAGTGATAACTCAAACATCCATTAATGGAGAATTTAAGGACTTAGAGAAGAAGAAATGAAAGGAGGAGGAAAGGAGAAAAGGGATGAATTCTTGTTCCCCATTCCACCGCCCCCACATGGCTAATAAAGCCATGCTTATCCCATTTTTCTACTTTTGCCACTGAATGATTGGCCATCCTTCCTAATCCTTCTTTTACTCCTTTAATTCCCACTAAATATCATAATAACCTCTTAATTAATTAAATTCATGCATTAGCATATTAATTAATCCATTTAGTGCAATTTAGTCCATAAGGTTTAATGACAATTTTACTTTTAACAAACCACTTAATCCCGCATAAATCCCCAAACACATGCACTTAACTAAATACTCACTTAGGCCACTATCATACCCCCTAATGGCATGCAAAATGACTAGCCTTACACCATATCTTATATTAAAGATTTAAAATTTCATACTAAGACTAATCATATCGATATTAACTATCAATATACCAAAGATATTATTGCTCGAGGAGAGGTGAACTTATGATATGATTGTAGATTCATTGACTAAACCTATAATGAGAGATGTGTTTGAGAGACACATTAGATCTCAGGGCTTGTGTAGGATTTAATTCGTACTGTATTACTTTATGTAATCCCTTGACATTATTATTTATGAATAATAATTAAGTTCATAGTTAGCAATACATGAGTGTGAATGGTTAATACATGAACATTTACTGTTATTTATGTGAGATTGAGTATGTCGGATAGAGAAGTAACCCACTCACAACGGTGTTTACTTTAGTTTTATTAATGAGTTGACAAAGACTAAGATGAGGCAAATTTTGAACATATGATAATGTTTGAGAGCTTGTTCAAAATAAAAATGCCGTCTTGCAGAAATTACAAGATTAGTCTTGTTAAGTTACGAGATAAAGACATACATAAGGTTGTATGCTTTGTATTAAGATCTAAATAAGGATTGATGGAATCCTATGGTAAGTTAAACATAACTACCATGTTCTGTCCAAAAAGCCAGAAGTAGTCATTAAGTAAGCGGACTAAAGTTGGATCCTTTAGTGCATCGCAACCTTATGCTTCTATATAGTGTTATATATTTTATATAAAATTATGGGACATGCTCTTTTAAGGAAAGGAAAGAGAACCATAACACATGTGTTATATCGTGTGTGCTTAAGTGACCAAGGGATGGGAATTTAATATTATTGATTTCAACTTTTTGTGAGATCCTATTTGCATTTTGACCCTTAGCACCCTTAACTTATCCCTGAAGTATGATTTAGTGTAGCTAGCTTAGTTAGTCTCTAAGAGGTCATGAGAAAAATTCATCCTAGCGGATCTAACTAGAAAAACGAGTTGAATAATGATGGATGGCATAGTAAGAAGGGAAGATAGCCTTTTCATCACATTCAATTGGTTCGTGATTCATCGGCATGCCTATTATGGTTTTTGTGAGTAGAGACGTAATAGTGCACATGAAACTTATTTTATGAGATCATGAGTTAAAACAATGAATGTGAGAGGGCTATATGGGGTTAGGCATACATGTAAAAGAGGATCTTATTTTTCGAGATGCAATATATCCTTAATCGGTGTATAACACTAGTGTTCTCGAGGTATTCTAGTCACATGGTTTATTTGCATGTATAACTAGAGATTATGACTGAAAATTATTCCGTCATGTGCGAGTGGGAGATGATAGAGTTTATGTACGCCCATGAATCTGCATATGGATAGAGTTCCATATCTAGATAATGTAATATCCCCTACCTATACGTAGGGGAACCTATCTGCAAGGGAGTGAGAACCCGTACGAGTAGGGGTGTCACCAAATAGATCGGTACACAATCATTCATCCACATAATAAAAACATACATATAAATAGCGAAAATTAAAACTTTAAAACCAAACTGAACATTCATTGATGGAATAACATTATTCAATACATAACTGTTCTGATACAACATAATTACAACTTTCAGAGATACAAAGCGGAAGCTGACGAAATACTAATTACAAGAGAGATCACTATTACAAAATAATCATAATACAAAAAGAAGCTAAGTCCTATCAACAATCCCACTATGTTGGCTTGACTGGCGGCGACTCTTCCAAAAGCTATACACCTTCCGCACCTGCACCGGTGAAAACACCGTGCTAAGTGATAACGCTTAGTGGGGAAACAAACAACAATAATATGGACAGCCATTCACAATGGTCGTCAAGGCAAACCACATATGATAGGGCATATGCTGAATATCATAAGATATAATCATAAACAAATCACATTCATAACCATTCAAAGGTTCATAATCATATTCATATGCCCACTGATTCATATGCTCATAAACAGAGTCATTTAGATTTACATACTTATAATCAGAGTTATTCGGATTCATATGCTTATAATCATACTCACTTAAATCCACATTCTCATAAACATATCAGAACAAATCACAACACCTGCTGACTCACAGTAGTGGATAACGAGTAAATGCATGGCAGTACCTTACGGGTATGAATTAAATGCATGGCAGTACCTTACGGGTATGAATCAAACGCATGGCGGTACCTTACGGGTACAAATCAGAAAATAATATCATATTTTCTCTTTTCAAATCATTTTACAAAGGGGATCTTAAACAAGATCCGTACACATTAAAGTTCGCGGGAACTAAACGGGGACCTGATCAGGGTCCAGAATAGAACAGAGTACTGCAGCTAAAGGACTCTTTTAGGCATATCTAACTATCCACTAGACTGACTCTTGCAGGTCATGCATAATCCATCAAATCACATTTATATAATTCATAACATTTTCCAAGCATAATTCATCCAATTATATCCACATACTTCATAAAATAGTCCATGTATACTTCTAAAGGCATCACAAGTTCAGAAAAAGAGACATCGAAAATCATACAAGCAAACTCAATTTTTGAAGCTAGGGGTGTCACACTCGCGATGCCTATCGCGCTCGCGACAGAGGCCGAACTGGCCCCAGATCATGATCACGGCAGTCTTTACGCTCGCGCGGAGACAGAAGCTCAGAGCGCGACAGTGACCTGCCAACAAGGGCTATCGCGCTCGCGACAGGGGAAATGCCCAAACAGCTCGGCAGTCGAGCGCTCTGTCGTGCTCACGATGTGCGTCGTGCTTGCGACAGTGAGCTCCGCTGTGGCCGTTCGGCTAGACTGTCTGCTCGGCCGCCAAGCGCCCTGTCACGCTCGCGACATGTGTCGCGCTCGTGACAGAGAGCTCTCGCTGTGGTCGACTCGGCAGCCCACATCTGCTCGGTCGCACGCAAGAGCTGATTTCACTGAGCTCTGTCGCGACCTCGCGACAGCGTCGTGATTTCCAATTCTTGCGTGAATTTCTACAGATTTTCACATTTCCAAACACCCAAACTTCTAAACTCAAACACAATTCAATCCACACTTCATCTTACCTCAAATCAACCTTTTCAACATCATAAATAACATAAAACACAACTTAAATCAACAATTAACACAATCAAAATCATGCATTAACAAAATCCAACTTCTCAAGAACACAAACCCAGAAATTTTAACCCAAAAACTTATCAAACTTCAAATTGGCTTCAATAGATCAACATTCATGCATTATAACTCAAATCAATTAAATACCCATAAAATTAACACTATAATATGCCTCATAAAACATCAAATTCCCAAAAATATCATTCAAAGGCACAAATCATAAAAAATGCAAATAATCAAATAAATTCCCAAACCTGCAAAATCCTATGCTCCAAATCAATGAGCACCACTCCCACTAGCCTTCTCCTTTCCCTTGGGATCGCGAGGAGGCTCAACTAACCAAGAACACCCAAAAATCATACAAACACAAAACCTAAATTAAAACCCAATCTAACCAAAATCAAGAACAAATGATGAAGAGGAAGAAGAAGAAGAAGAAGAAACCTATGTAAGACTTACCAATCAAAGCTAAGGAGATGATCACTTTCTACCACCAACACTTGGATCCAAGCTAGGGCACACAAATGAAGAGAAAAGAAGAAGAAGGAGATGAAGAGAGGAAGAGGGAACGGGAAGAGGGAATGGGAAAAGGGACAGCAATTGCTGTTCTCATTTCTCTCTCCTTCTCTTTATTACCTCTTTCCTAATTGCTAGCCACATGTCACTCTTTGGTTGGTGGAACTTGACCACTCACACCCAACAAACATACATGATACTACACACAAGACCAACCCTCATAATACACACACTACAACCATGTGAGCATGCACACACTAGCACAACTTAACACACACACCCTACTAACATATATGCACTCACACTCTATTAAAGCCTACAAAACATACATTTTGCCCAAAATACCCTAAACACGTGCCAAAACACTCACACATGCGTACATACACATGGCAATCATGGCTCAAACTCTTAGGGGGAAATCGGGGTGTGACAGATAAGATTTAGTATCTTAATCTGATAAGAATTATCTAACCCTATCACAGAAAGAGTTTGAGTTAAATTGGAGATTGATCTCTAATATTTGGGATACTATAAATAGATAATGAGACATCAGATTGGTGACGCTTAGTTATGCGTAACGTGAAACGCATAATGCTAAAAGTGAAACACTCTAAACAAAAATCTCTACGGGATATTTAGACCACAAAAAGTTATTATTGTCCTGCATGTACGTAAAAGTCAGGTTAGTGATACAAAAGGGAATCCTTGTAATCGCTTCTGCTATAATTTGAGCTACAAGAGATAGGTACCATATTTTGTATGTTACATGTATTATTTTCCTTCATTAATAATTAAATTTGTTTAGTTTCTTTAAGTTTTACCAAGTAAACATAAAAATTATAATTGATATATATTTAATTAAAAAATAATAGTCTCGAAAACATAAAATTACTTTTAGAAATTGAAAAGTATATTTTTCACAAACTCATTTATGTAATATAAATTATATTTAGTTTTGGATCTTATATAACATTATTTTTAAAAATAATATAATATTTTAAAATGTATTATTTTTATATTTAAGATTTAAATTCAATAATTTTCAATTATAATTTTATTTTTAATTTAATTTATCAGGTTGTGTAAAATAAAATTTGTTTTCAAAAATAAAAATCTTTAATTTTACCACAAAATTATTTAAAATGAAATTTCATTATTTATTTTTTAATTCAAATTTTAATCCACATTTTAAAGTTAAATGTTATATTTATGTTTTAATTCAAATTGTCTTAAAAAATATTATCAACATGAATAATAATAAATTTCAAAGAAAGAAATGAATAAATAATAAAAGAGCATTTTTATTATATGTTTATATAACAATAATAAAATTGAAAAAAAGTAATTATATTTAGTTGTAATAAGAGAAACTTATTATTAATTTTTAAACTACATTAAATTTTTAAGAAAAAAAATGATTTTTTAAATAAAAAATTGGTATTTCCATTAGTTTTAATAAAATTAAAGACTGAGAGATACAATTACAATTTAAAATGTCTCAAAAATATTAAGAATCTAATTGTTATGTTTTATACTAGATCTATTAATTTTTTATGCTGACCTAAAACCCAACTCGAATCCACCCGAAAAAATTGAACCCAAACCTAATTCGAGAAAAAGACACATGACCCGACTTGAAAAATTAAGGGACAAATCCAACCTGTAAACCGAATAGGTCAACTCGAAATTGATTTTTTTGTATAAATTTTATTTCTATTTTTTCAATTTCGGTGATTATCAAACTTTTTTTTTTTCAAAAGAACAATTTTAGATATATTGTGTCATTTTTTTTATATATAAAGAATTTATAATGTCATATATTATAGGATATTCTCTTTCCACTTTTTTTAAAACTGAACTCATCAAGTTTTGTAAAACGATGTCATTTTGGGTGTATATACATACTGTGATGCGCGCCAAACCCAGCAAGGACCCTCGCTAAATCCGCTTTTAGGATTCGAGGGACTGGTTCACGTCTTTTTGATCATGGGTGCCATGAGACATTTTGGACGCTTCCTTCCCAATAGAACAATGGAAAGGAACATCTAGCCCTATGGCACCTTTGAGGTATCATGGAGTCGCCACCCAATTCACGAGGAATTGGGAAAGGTCTCTAACCTCTTATTGGTCAAGACCAGAGATTGGTGTTCGGAACGCCCCTCTTATTCATGCTTTGGTTAATTATAAATGAGTTTTTAATTTCCTAAAATTCTACCTCTCATCTCACACGATCAATGCATTTAAATTAAAGGCGCAAGCGCATTAAAAGCACGTAAAGAAAATAAAGAAAAGCGATAAAGAAAGCGATAAATGAAGTAACTAAGGAAAGCGGTAAACAGCAAGCACACAATTACAAGATAAATTGGGACGGAATACAACCCCATTGAAAGAAGATTAAGAATATAAATGGAAACGGAATACAATCCCCCAAAATTAAATAATATTGCCCCAAAATTAATTACAAGGGCCCAAAAGAAATGAACTTAAACCTTAAAACAATCAAATAAAATTAAGTACAAGGAAGGCATACATAAATCGGGATATTCATTTTGGATTGGAACATTGGTTCCTTCGCGCTCGTTTAAAGGTTTAGGAACATTGGTCCCTTCGTATTTATTTAAAGAGGGTTCGAAAAGTCACTTGATTGTTGAGTTGGAAAACCGGGATGAGTTATCCCATTTTTGGAAAAAATTTAACTTTTCGTTTTATTGTGACATTTTTACATTTTTTGACTAAAATGAGGGATATTGGTCCCAATTTTATTAGTAGAAATTCCAATTTAATTATAAAAATATTTTTGTGACTTTTTATCTCACACGTACATGAATAGAATATTTATTTTATAAGCAAACACGACAAAAGGAGGGAAATAAGGAAGGTCTCACCAAACCGACGTAATCCTCTACGCGTTGTGACCCATCCGGGAGGTCACAGGAATGCCCACATAAGGTGACTCAAATTAAATCTCAGACAGAAAAAAAAAAGTTTCAAAAATATTAGTAATAATTCTAAACAAAATTAATCAAGTGAAAATAAATACAGGACGTATTAGTTTAATAAACAAGTAACTTACATGCAAAAAAGGATAAAAATAAGTCATGCCGAAAATAAGAATAATGACAAAATCATGACAACAATAAGATTATAGTGATAACAACAATAAATAGTCATGACATGATGGCAATAATAATAATAATAATAATAATAATAATAATAATAATAATAATAATAGTAGTAGTAGTAGCAGCAGCAGCATAATAGTAATAGTAATAATAATAATAATAATAATAATAACTTAAACAAAATCATAATGACAAATAATGATAATATAAAATGTACATGGAATAATAATACTAATAATATTAACACCATGAGATAGTGAAAATAATGATAATAGTAACAATAATAAAAAGGAAAAGGAGAAGAAGATGGACGACAACAGTGGCAAAATTAGAACAATAAAAAAGGGAAGTTGAAAACCACCTAACATGTCAAAAATAATAATCACATCAAGAATGCTAGAAACAAATTATAAATGATAATAACATGAAAATAATAATATTAATAACAATAAATGATATACAAAAATAAATCAGGACGGGTCCAAAAATGTTTACCCTCAGAATTTATAGATCAAAAAATAGGATGCCTTGATCCGTCCTCCTTATCAAATTTATGGTGGTAAATACCCGAAGAAAATATAAAAATCTAAGTTTTTAAATAAATTAGCTCAAGAAAATATTTTTGGTGGGATGAATAAGCAAAAAAAATTAATTTTTCTTACTCAAATCAAACCCAAGATGAAATATTTTTTTAGAGAAGAAAAGATTAAAACTTGAGAAAAAAAAAAACTTAAGAATTTTTTGAAGAAAGAACAAGTTTTTCCTGGAGAGAAAACTGAAAAATCCCTTTTTTTTGAATAAAATTGCCATCCTCTTGAAATGAAGGGAAGCTCCCATTTGTTTCCCAGTCTTGGTCCCAAAATAGAAAAAGACAAATGCTCTTTTAATTTTCGTTACCCAAAAATAACATAAAAGCATGAAATAAAATCGACAGACTGAAATTTGACTGAAAAAAGTTGTAGTAAACGCAGGGCGAAAATGACCGCGCGAAGGGGCAAAACTGCCCGCGCGAAGACCCCGCGACGCGTGCCCCAGGGCGCGCTCATCGCCTCGGCGAGGCACGTCCCAGGGGGCGCGAGCGCTGCCTTTCGCAGCGCGCGCGCCTCTGCGAGACGCTCCCGCCCGTGGCACGCGAATAAAAATAATAAAAAAAACATGAAAATAAATAAAAATAATAAAAAATAAAAATAAAAATAGAAATAAAATTAAAGATAGAAATAAAAATAAAAATAAAAATAAAGGGAATAAAATAAAATAAATAGATAAAAAAAATTAAAATTTTTAGAGCAACGAAGGAGATTTTCGACAAGAAAAACATCATTATTAGCACCTCTACTTACAGCAAGTATCTTTTTATCATCGGGTAATTCTGATCTTGGACCGTCTCGGGACCCGGTGTCTACACATACATGTATATATGTATGTATGCACGTATGTACAAACATAAAGGCATGTAGGAAAAATCCATTATTGGGTCTCCAATGTAACGACCCAAATGCTAGCTTAGTAGTATTCAATGAATTTTGTAGAATATGTAGTGTAATTTTGGTATGATATGATGATTTTAGTACCTTTAAGTTCAGTAAAGTTAAAAAATTAAACGTGCCTGAGATATAGAAATTTTAGGACGGGTGACCTGTCAGGAAAGCTACACAGCTGAAACCGATGACAGTTCGCAGAAATTTTTATTTGATAAAATTAATCTGTGGACTATCAGGAGTCTAGTGGTAAAATTTGGTGCAAAAATGAGATCAAATAGGTCCCCAAAAGTTAAGCGGAAGTTTGCCTCTGGTTGGGTTCAATTGAACTGGAGTTTGAGTGAACTTTGAACAAATTTTTAAAAATAGTAAATGAGGTTAAAATGATGTAATGTGGGAAGTGTAAAGGCTGAAAATAATTTTTAAAAATTTTTGACAGGAATAGATTTGTATTTTACGGTAGAACCGAATATTATTGAACCGAAATGGTTTAAGTGAACTGGTCCTAAAATGGACTCCGATTAAGCTGAAATTTTGTATGGAGGCTATATTTGACATTGTAAGATGATATAATTAGTTGGAAGTGAAAATAAGTTGAGGAACTTATAGATACCTTGAAACAGTGAAAAATGACCCGAAAACGAAAATCGACCCAAACCAGTTCGACCACTTCGGTTGGACCTGGTCTGATTCAATTTTCCCCATATAAATACATATCTTCACCTAGAATTCTCTAGGTTTCTCCATTTTTAGCTGCCCTCTCCTCCTACCTCCATAGGCTGAATTGAAGTCTTTCACATTTCCTCCATTTTTCTTCAATTTTCTCTCTATCTCTCCCCAAATCCTAGCCTCCCAAACATATTTTAGCTCCTCTATAATCTATTGGTGGTCTTAGAATTTCATTTGAAGGTTTAAAAGTGGGAAAAACCAAGACTTTAAAGTTAAGGTGTGATTTTGAGGTAAGTGATTTAGGTATTTTTAATTTAGTTCAGGGGTTCCTATAGGTACTTTAAGATGTGTAGAACATGTTTATGAAGTTTGTTTGTTAAAAGGAAGCTTGATATTGAGTAGATCTTGATGAATATATTCGACCACTTTAGGATTTTAATGGATAGAAAGGGGTTTCAAGGAGCAAAGGCAAGGAAAGGATGCTTAAGAGGTATAGAACAAGAAAATGAGGTTAGTGGATACAATATCCTTCTTTTTCCATTGAAAAAGTATGATTTTAAGTTATGTTCACATTGTATGTATGTGATTTATGCATGTTTAATTAAAATAAATTAGATAGACATGTTTAGAAAGGTTAAAAATGAGATTTTAAATGATTAAAATGAAAAGAAATAAACTATATACCATGGACATCATGTAGGCCGAATGGTATGTCTAGAATTACATAGGTATATTTTGATGTTTAATGAATAGAAATGGTATATTTGTAATGTATGACATGAGATCTAGTTAATAGAATTGATAAGAGAAAGAAAAATAATCAAAATGGATGTTAAACACATAGGTCGAATAGTATTAGTATGTAAAAAGGTGATTCTGATGTGTTTTGATGTGAATTAATGGCATAAACATGTTAATGAACATGATAGTTACCTAAATAAATGATAAAGATGATGAAAAGAATATATGGTGAAATATTGACATGTTGGCCAAATGACACACATGTATATATCTATGTGTATTTTGATGAATTAATGAACTCTATGGCATGTAATGGCATATGAATGAAAATTTAATATATAATGCCTAATTTGAATGAAAAAGAATGGAATAATATGATGAAATTCCATGAAATGTAAAGATATCTTACTTATACATACAAGTCTCAATTATCAATTTACAAATTTGCTGCACTTGCCGAAACTTTTAACTTAATGATAATTACGTCATTTTCGACATTTTCGTCACTTATTCACACACATTTTGTTCCTATTATACCCTGAACATACTTTAATATGACTAGGGTGTATTTTGGATCCTGACAGATAGTTAGTCGTGTAGGGGAATTAATAGTTAGAATGTATGATATAATGACCTTTTTATGCATTTGTAAAGATATATGGCAATTGATTTGCAACATTTTGCAAATGAATTATTCTTTAAACATCAAGTTCACATTGATTTGTGCGTGTATCAAATTTGGACAAAGTCGGTTTATTCCAACTAATTTTTTAAGCTTTTGACCCTTTATCTTTTCTTAGTGGTTGAAAAAAAAAATCATCAAATTGATAATCTAGAAATCTTGATCGAAAAAGGTCACTTGTTAAAGGTTTTAGGTATCTAATAATAGAAGGGGAATCAAAACCTACACAAATACCTAGATGACATTAGAGGCTCATTTTAGTTCACTGAAGAGGAGCAATAGGAACATATACAACACAATCAAAAGTTCTAAGATTAGATATATTAGGTTGTTGGTCAAAAATAAGTTGCAAATTTGAAAAATTTTTATATATAGATGGTCGAATACAAACCAAAGATGGAGTATGAACTATAGCATGTCCCTCAACAGATGCACAAAGTTATGATTTTATGAGCATAAGTCTAATAATTAATTGTAAATGTTTAATAAAAGATTAAGCTAAATCATTTTGAGTGTGAACATGTTCAATATTAATTCCTATTGACATACAAAAATTATTAAATGCTTTTGAAGTAAATTCACCTGTATTATCTAAACGAATTGTTTTAATAGGATGATTAGAAAAACTTGACCTTAACTTTATAATTTAAGCAAAAAATTTAGCAAAAGTAATAGTATCAGATGAAAGTAAACATACATATGACCATTTAGTTGAAACATCAATCAAAACCATAAAATATCAAAATGATCCACAAGATGGATGAATTAAGCTACAAATATCTTCATGTATTCTTTTTAGAAAAATAGGAGACTTTAAAGGTAATTTAGATTGTGAAGGTCTCACAATAAATTTACCTTGAGCACAAGAACTATAAAAGTAATCATTGCACAAAAGAATTTTCCAATCATTTAGTCCATGTCCATTTGTATTTTCAATAATACATTGTATCATGGTTGAATTGGGATGACTAAGTCAATCATGCCAAAGTATGGAAATTTTAGGGTCTGAGCACTTTCGATGCATATAATATGATTCAACCATTTTTACTTTTTTAAAATACAATCATGTTAAGAAACTTGAAAGTTTCTCTAATATGAACTTCTGGTTCAATTTTGTGGAGGTAATATATAGGTATTCAACATATCCCTCATTTGTGGTTTCAATATGATATCCATTATAATGTATATCTTTAAAACATAGTAAATTTTTTAGAATCTACTTGAATACAATGCATCAATGATATATAATTTTTGTAACACCCCCATACCCCCGGTAAGGAATATCGGGGCGCTACGCGGACACTTACGTATACATGTACATGCATTAGCGGAAGCGATAGCATTATACATATCAAATTAAGAATAATAAAATAAATTACTACTATACTAGGGCCCAACATGTATTTCATATCAACTACATATATGCATATTTCTCTTTATACATGTTCATATTACCATTGTTTTCATTTCACTTTACATATACATTTACATGTACCTTTACTTGTGATTTTTCTACTTATATTACATAATGATGTTACTCAAAATGTAAAACTCTAACTCTTTCTTATACAAAAACGTATAGCAAAAACTCCTAGTGGCCTTGACCTGCAGATGTCCGCTCACTGATCCGAACCTGTAACCTACACGAAAATAAACATCCGTGCTAAGCGATAACGCTTAGTGGGGATGAAAATACTACAAAGGACTTCTTTACGAAGTCACAGATAAATCACACAATCATATATCTCATGCATATAACTCTTATACGTGTATAGGTAGCATGCTCGATTATCAAGTACTCTGAGCTCACATATAAGTAACATTTACTCTTTCACTGTCTCATGCACATTATAACTTGTACATCTCATTTATTCAAATATACGCTATCATGTGTTCACATACATGTAAACATACTCATGTAATCATACACTTGTATACAAAACTGTCATGTATTTAAACGTTACTCTCATGTACTATAGCTTTATTCGAAACAACACTTTAATCATCTCAAGTCCACTACACAACATTAATAAGACAAGCCTGAATTCCTTTCATGGTGGATACGGGTAACTCTGGATACTGTTTACAGTATCTTACATATGGAGAATTAACTCAAACTCTATGGAATACATGAGGTATTCGAACTCTGGGCACAATTAAGGCTTATAGCCCTTTATAAGCATGCTTATCTATCCACTATAATGGTAATCAGGCTCAATACCAACTCACACACTATACACAGATATCAACTCACCAACTAAAATTCAAGTGCATTTATCAAATTCCGAGGCATGTAATTCATATACAATCTTGTTCAACAACTAAAAGCATGTAACATTTACATTCTATGCATAAACTCTTATATCACATCATCATATATATGCACTCATAGGTTCATACATTTTTATCACACCATTTACAATCCTTAATACAATTATACATTGTTACTATATTAGTTAAATTACCATCTTTAATCATACTCATATGTATTTTTCCATTAACAACTAATTTGTAATCATTTAGGAGCCCTAATCATGTATAAAACGTTAAGGGGAAAGGCAAGGGGTTTACCCATGCTAACCATGGGCTCAAAATGAAGAAAAAAGAGCTTAATATAGGTTGTTCTGTCGCGAGGTCGCGACCTGTGTCACGCTCGCGACAGAGGCTCCTCTTTGGTGCCTCACGAGACTACTTTTTACCCTAAACTTGTATCGTCTAAATGAACCTCTAAACGTAATTTTTAGGCAAAATGTTCTTCTTAACAATTTTTCTCTAAGATGTTAACTTTCAAATGAGACAACTTTTAGGTCGTTTGGACATCTATAACAAAAGATATACTCTATACAAGCTATACTGTTCTAGTGAGCTAGAACAGGGTCACCTACGTTTTAACTACCTTTTGGGATACTTAAGACTTGAATTAGATCAAGCACCCTTTAGAAATTTTTAGATACGAATCTTATCTTTCAGATGCAATTGGAATCAACACAATTGGAGTCCTATAGCTCTAATTATAATAAATACTATACACAGGGGTCTAATGACAAATAAGCAGAATTTCGCAAAATCAAGCTCTATCATCAACACAAACACTCAAATGATCAAGTTACATACTTATAAACATATATACACATGTCATGAGCACTGAAAGCAATCAAAATGAACAATAAACCAATATACACTAAAAGAGCAATTGAGCTAGTTAAAGCTCATCATATACATCTACATCCAGTCATGGTTCCTTTTAAACACATATCATTCAATCACATGCCAGGAAAACAAAATCGCACTCGATCCCTACCTTAGGTGGCTTAACCGCTTCTCTCTAATCGATTCAGAGCTTCTCCCTTTCCCTTCACTAGCCTCTTATCCACATCTTTCACAAATCACATTTGGGTTACTCTTCTTTTTACTTTAAATCAAAAACAAAGAGAAAAAGGAGGTCAGATCGGAAAACAAATTAAGCTAACCTTCTGAAGAGACCCAACTCTACCCTTCTCTTGCCCTCTTCACACCATTCAAGTGACTCTCTTAAGAAGCAAATACAAATGAAGAAAAAGGCAACCAAAAGATGAAGAGTGGAAGAGCACGGAAAAACCAAATAAAGCAAAAGAATAAAGAAGAGAGAAGGCCAAAAGTAAGAAAAATAAGATGGGAATAGGTAAGTGGCCGGTCAAACTAAAGAAAATAACAAAATAATTACCCACTAACCACATTAAAAGCCAACCACTTCCTTTAATTCATCCCTATCCTAAGCCAAGCCAAGCCAAGCCAAGCCAAATGTCTCTTCCCTACAATGACACTTGGCACACTCCTACAATGCCACTTGTCAAACTCTTATGCCGCCACTTGTCACTCTTCTAAGATGCCACTTGTCACTCCTCTATGATGCCACTTGTCACTCCTCTACGATGCCATGTGTCAACTCCCTACAACTCCAAGTCTCTTAGTCCCACTTATGCACACATCTCGCGAGGGGGTTCTGTCGCACTCGCGACAGAATGCTCACGCCCGCACCAACCAGCTGAAGTTCGAAAACTGCTGGAGGGCTCTGTCACGCCCGCGACACTTTTCGCGCTCGCGACGGAACTCTCGCACATAAACTTACTGTGACGCCCATTTCCAACCGTTAAAGCTGAAGCAGCTAAATCGGTAGGAAATGATCGTGCACAAAAAAAAACTTACATATACTGAGTTAAATATGATCATAAAAACTTGCTCAAATAAAATTTCTTCTTACATTTACCCAAGCCATTCCACATGCATCACACATAAACTTATTACATCACACGAGCACACCACTTTACTTATTATCCATCTTACACATACTATGTTATTATCTTTAGACTTACATGCCGAAACATACTTTGTACATCATAGACTTTTCATCATTATTTTATAAAATTAGAACAACATACACATCCCAAAATGATAACCCCAAAAACCTACACAAAGCCTAATGTTGACCTTTGACCTGCGGAGTCTTCCTTCGAGAACCTACTTCCGTACCTGCACGGATTAAAGAAACCCGTGCTAAGCGTTTTACGCTTAGTGGGGAACTCATACATAACAGGCAATATTATACAACAACATTTATGACATACAAAAACATGCCTCATCAACAAATAGGTTAACATGCTAGCATCTCATTTCATCCAATTAATACTGCATCGATTCATAATATTTATCTTTCTAGCATATCATCATTTCTTTAATATATTTATCATGTCAATTGATTATCCATCCAAATAATTTATGCACATAGCTTTATTTTATGTTTATCAGATTATTTTTTTTTTCGCCCTTTTCTTTTCTTTTTATTTATTCGATTATTTTGCCTGCAATTCAAAGTTATGGATAACGGGTAATTTTCAAACAGAATATAGGTACCTCAAAGGTACTTCTTATAAACAGAATATAGGTACCTCGAAGGTACTTCTTTCAGATAGAATTTTCATATATCTTGGTACCCCTTGGGCACATTCATCATATAGAACTTTCATACTTATGGGTACCCTTCTTATTCATTCTTTTATAGCTTGGAATCCAGCAAGGATTCAATCAAAATCATATCATCAGAATCAAACTTTCTTTAACTTACTTATGCTGCAGCTCAGAGACCCTCTATAGGCATGCCTACCTATCCAATACTTGACTCGCAGGCTTAAGTTATTTTATTTTTTATTCACATCATGACAAGCTCATACTCATTCATTAATCACATCAAATATGCATTATCACATTCTTATTATCCACTGAATAATTACATTAATCAAGTTCACATGAGCTTATATGTTTATCAAGGCCACTTAATGAATCATTCACATACTTGATTTATCACATTTAAAACACTTATACATATTTGTACACATTAGCATGCATATTTCCTCATGCTTAAAATACTCATTTTACAATGATAATTATGTATTGAACAAGTTATAGGAACTCGTGGTGAAGTTCGGGTGCATTTCGGGAAGTAAAACACCCTAAAAAGCCAAAATAGATAGTGATCACGGTCACAACCAATTGGTTGTGACCGTGAGGTCCATTTACACACCTTCTGCCTGCTTAAAAAGTATGTCACGGTCGCAATGAATTTGATTGTGACCGTGACATACCAAATCAATCAAAACAGTAGCTAACTTCCGAGACTGTTTCTCACCACAATTTTGTACAGCCCAAACGGATGTCTTACACTCAATTTTAGGCAAAGGTCCCTTCTTAACATATCTTCCTCTATGTCTTATATTTCAAATGGAACAAGTTTCAGGTCAATTGGACTTCTAAATCATCAGATATACATTAAACAATACAGACTGTTCCAGTGAGCCTGACTAGGTAGGTTCATGTCGGATTTTATCGTTTTTAAGGCTCTTAGAGACAGAACTGGTTCCTGGTCCCTCTTAGACTTTTGTAGGTACGGAAATCATGGTTCTAATGGCGCAAGAATCACTAAATTTGGATTTACCAAACTTTATATATGATTAAATTACTACACAGAGGTCATGTGACACATATAACCAGAATCTTTCACACATCCAAAATACACATTTTAAGGGTAAAATAAACACCAAAACTTACCTTCTTCTTACCTTAACTTGGTCTTTTATAAACACAAACCAACATGCATCACATATTCATTTATTCATCAATTTCAAACATACAAGTCACACATGCAACACATTTTAATTTAGTTCCCAAACCTCACACTCCTAAGCTCCTAATGGGGCTGTTGTTCACTAGCTTCCCCAACCTTTGCTTTGCCTTTAATCCTCCTCTTTTCTTCAGCTATTAAGCATAAATTTCCAGCATTAATATCCTCATAATAACCTCATAAAAATCATACTAAGAATAGGTAGATGAAACAGAATTTTACATGCATGATTATACCATCATTTTACCTTACAAATCCTTGATCTTTGCTCTTAAATGATATGCATTCAACCCTTCCAACTTACACTCACTCAAGGCAGAGTTTTTGAAGGGAGAAGAGAGCTTAATTTGCTGAAGAACAAGTACAAAAGAATGGCTCTCTAAGACATACGAATTTCAGCTCTTCCTCTCTCTTTCTTTCTCACAAAATAAAGACTAAAGAAGGCTCCAATCTATGTACAAAGATGCAGAAAATGGAAGCTCCACTAGCCACTAACTTTACTCTTCCACTAGACACTTAATGCTAATTGATGATGAGTCCACTCTTCATAAATCCACAGCAAAACCCACTAAGAAAAGTTGTTCCCCATTAGCTTCCACTACTCTTATTTAACTCCTCAAATGTTCCATCAATTCCCACTAAAAATCTGCTCCCACTTCTCTTATTTAAATTCTCACATGTTCCATCATTTCCCACTAACAAAAATCTGCTCCTTCATATAATTAATTACCCATTATTTTCTACCTTAATCCTTTGTTAATTAACTTAGTTAATCCTCCATTTATTTACCCATGCATAATGTCATTTTACTCACTTACATACTTTATATTTTTGCAATTAAATCCTTCTTTTATTTTCAGATTAATCCACCCCTATAATTAATTATCTAAACACCCTTAAATTCAGAATTTATCTCTTAATAAATATACATACATACTTCATATGACATACCGAAACAACTAAGGTATTTTGCGGCCATTACAACTCTCCCTTCCTTAAAGAATTTCGTCCTCGAAATTCATACCTGAGTCAAACAGATGTGGATGTTGCTCACGCATAGCATCCTCCGGTTCCCAAGTTGCTTCTTCCACTCCGTGATGTTGCCAAAGTACTTTCACGAGCGGTATTTGCTTATTCCGAAGCTGTCTTACTTCCCTTGCTAAAATTTTCTTTGGTTTCTCATCATAGGAGAAATCTGGTTGCACTTCTACTTCTTGTAGGGGCAAAATATGAGATTCATCCGATCTATATCTCCTCAGCATAGATACATGGAACACATCGTGTAGTTTACTCAAAGCTGGAGGTAAAGCTAAACGATATGCCACAGCACCTATTCTTTCCAGAACCTCATAAGGTCCAATAAACCTTGAACTCAACTTTCCTTTGTTGCCAAACCTCAATACTTTCCTCCAAGGCGACACCTTCAGGAATACTTTATCGCCCACTTGGAACTCAATGTCTCTTCGCTTCAAATCAGCATAAGACTTTTGCCTATCACTTGCTGCTTTTAACCTTTGCTGAATCATCTTAGCTTTTTCTTCTGTATCTCTTACCAAATCTGGCCCAACAATTCTGTTCTCATTCAACTCTGTCCAACAAACTGGAGTACTCAGTACTCCCATGCACACATAGCTTGACACGTGGCATACCATATGGAAAAAATAACATGTAAGCATGCCATATGGTGGACATTTCGACAAGTCAGCTTGCCATATAGCGTACATAAATGTCATTTTTTACACAATGCATGCCACGTTTCA
Source organism: Excoecaria cochinchinensis (assembly GCA_947683425.1). Classification (NCBI taxonomy): domain Eukaryota; kingdom Viridiplantae; phylum Streptophyta; class Magnoliopsida; order Malpighiales; family Euphorbiaceae; genus Excoecaria; species Excoecaria cochinchinensis. The sequence goes on along the minus strand of CANTUQ010000017.1, from coordinate 2,105,344 downwards.
AGCCACTTATGTATGGGGGTGCTGAGTATATGCACCGACTGTAATTTTCAGCGATTTTTTTTGCCAAAAAACGATTTAAGTGATTTTTCTGTAAATATATTTTAAGTTTTGTGATTTTTATGAGAACAAAAATTATTTTATTATATTAGTGTTATTTGAGTATAAGTTAAGTGACCATGGATGAAATTAACCCCGATTAACGTTATGAATATAATATGTTTTGAATAAACCCCTATTAACGTTATGAATATAATATGTTTTGAATAAAGACATAATAAGCATCTCACTATATATAATTGAAATATATAAATATTTCAATTTTTTTAGAATAAATTAACAAGTGTTAATCCTTAGACCCATTAGACGAATATGATTATGCTTGAATTATCAATAGTTCACAGGTCATTTCCCATGATAAAAGTGGCAGGAAAAATTATGATTATAATTATAATTTTCTTAAAAAAGTTATAATTTTATCAGACAATAAGAAAATTAATGTATAAAACTATAAATTCCCTATTTAAGCTGGTGTGAATAAAACTTGATGAAATATCTATTTGTTCTTCCATTTTTTTGATAAATAATTATTTTTAAGATTGATTTGTAAATATAATTAGTCTATAATTTTAATTTCGTGGCTTTTCAAGTTTATTTTACATATTATAGCATTGATAAAAATATTTGGGAAACATATTTAAAAGGTTAAGACTAATTTAAAAAAATATAAGTAAAAACAAATAAGAGATGAAAACATAATTTTAAAAAATTAAATGAATACGGAAGCATCTAATCCAACAAAAATAATAATAATAATTTGAGGACCAAATTATACTTTTTTTTTTCTTTTATCAATTTTGTAAATGGGACATAAACATAAATACATTTGAGTTAATACATAATTTCTCCCTGAACTATCACCTCTTATTATATTAGTACTTAAAGTAATAGAATATTATACTAGCCCTTAAACGTATTCAAAATATAAAAACATCTACAAAATTATTAGAAATATTATATTACCTCACGAACTTGTTAAAAAAATATTAAATTACTCTACTGTCATTGTTCGGTGTGTGATTTTCTAATATTTTTTAATATATTCAGAAAGTAATATGACTTTCTATTAGTTGAATAATAATATGTTAAATGGTGTTAGTTTATGAGATAATTTATGCGTTATCATCCTGTTACATTTTTCTACAAAAGAATATGGGCCAGGCCTACAACAATTATTGTTTCTAGAATAAATGTGATATGTATACACATATATATATATTGCAAAAGAAGCTGGGCCTGCATATGGACCATGTTATGGGCCCAACCCGGATAGTTGAACCAAGTGCCGGCTTAGACTTTTAGGGTTTCTATGAAGCATTCAACTGTTTATTTCACTAACAAGAAAGCCATGAACGGGTAGAAAAGAAAATGAAAAAACAATGCCAAATTTGCTACTCAAACTCCCCATCTTTCTACTTCCACGCAAAAGCAAAAATGGATAAAGTTCTATTTATGTAATTCTGACCCTCAAATTCTTTAGCAATCAATAATTTATACAGAATACTTTTTTTAATTAAATAATAATACAACTATTATTTTATCCTATTAAAGAATAGTGTCATGATTTTTTCATCTACTTTTTTTTTTGTTTTTTAACAATTGAATTTTATGAAAAAATAATTTTGCATAAAAATAAAATAAAATAAAATGGCAATAAATTGTATACTATAATTCGAATTAAATAATATTACAACTATTTTTTCCTCTACTTTTTTTAGTTTTTTAAAAACTGAAATATGTAGGAAAATATGTCTTGATTTTTCATCTATTTTTTTAATTGATTTTTTTTTTCATAAAAATAAACTAGAATAAGAGAAAATAACAATAAATTGTATAATTTTTTTATTATAAGTCCTGGACAAGTTTAAAAATAGTCAAAAACTCAAAAAGAAAAAGGCTATGGACACTCCAGCCGTATAAAAGCGAGGAAAACTACAGAGCTTTGCGGCTGCTCGGCCTATTCAACAGTGTGTCCCCGCACTTTGTTGGCGTTCTGCAACTGTCAATCTCTCTTTTAATTTACACTCTCTTGTCCTAATAAAACCTACAAAACCCTAACCTCTGTTTCTCCTCTTTCTCTTCCCTCTTTTGTTATTTACTTCTTTGCCACTGAACACACTCAATCTTTCACTCTCTGATTGCTTTGATTCCGAGCTCTTTTTACCGATGGCGGAGACTGAGGGTGGGGATGATCAGAAGGAGGTCAATAGCGGCACCCATAAGTCTCCCTGGAAGACGCCGGTGGTGGCGGGTGCTCCGGTCATGGGCGCCGCCGATTCTTGGCCTGCTCTCACTGATGCTCAGCAATTACAACGCTCTAAGCCTTCTGATTCTGAGGCCAATCTGTTTTCTCCTGCTCCTTCTCCCGTTCAGGTACTTTTAGGGTTGTGCTTTAGTTTGATGGTTTAGTTAAATGCTCACAGGAAAAGTGGGAATTGGTCAGCAATATCTTTTTCTGAACTAATCTTGGATGAAAAGAGATAGATGATCAGAATAACTGTTGCAATAGAATGCAGGTTGTAATTTCAATATTTTTTTTTTGAAAAATAGCTTTTTTCTTATGTGCGTGAAATTGAGTAGCTTATTTAAGGGGAAACCAAAGACAGATGATTTGGTAAATTAGTTAAATGACATCAGTAGAACAAAATAATTTGGTAAATTAATTGGCATTATCTGTTTCTGAAGTAATCTTATTTGAAAAAAGGCAGATGATAAGAAGAATGATGCATTAGAATGCAGGTTCTAATTTTAATTGTTTCTTTTATTATTATTATTATTATTATTATTATTATTATTATTATTTTTTTTTTTTTTTTTTTTTTTTTAATATTGGAATGCAGGTTCTAATTTTATAAATTAGCAAGAAAATTTATGGGAAAAAGAAAAAGAAAAGGAAGTACCCTTATAGTATTGGCTTTTCATTGAGGGTTAGAGTTGCTTTTGTATAAATGTGAGGAAAGCGCTATATGTAAACTGCTAATGCTTTTAATTTTTGGAAATTGATGTAATCCGAAAGAAAATCCCGAATGTAAACTCTTAGTAATTTAATGCTTCAAAATTTTGCTTGGTATAATCCTGAGGAAAATGCAGTGTACTTTTAACTATTGTGAATTGAACTCTTATAAATAGGAACTAAAAACATTGTTCTCCTGAATATAATGATTTGTAATTGTTCTTATAAAATCTCAAAGTAGTGAACTTGCACTTTGCTGTATGTGGAAAGTAGTTATGTCTCCTTAGTAAAGTAGGAAATCAAAATCCTAAGATGTCAAAATTGATAATTATATTTTGAAGTTCCACTTTCTCTTTCCCTTTTGGTATGATAATTTAGAGTCTTGAAGATGAAAAGTACATGTATGAAAAAAAGCAGGTCTGCAGTTGTGATATTGTAGACTGCAAAAAGGCAGGCATAATGGATGTTCTTGCAATGTTGGAGATTTATCTCATAATAAATAGCTGCATAAATAAAGCTAGTAACATGCCCAACTGATGATTTAGAGTTTAGGTCTGAAGGATGTCTGGAAAGCTTGGAGGATAGCAATTATGTGGACATCCAGAGTTTGTGACTGGATATAAATATGAATAACAATACGAACATCATCCACAAACATTGTTTGATCTTCCCTTGAAATTGATGGTCTTCAATGCAGCTCTTTTTAAGCTTGGTTGTAATGACTTCAAAAATTAGTCATACTTAAATTTTCTTTGAGAAAACGATGAAAGTTTAAAATCTATGATTATCACCAAGAATACTATAAGTCCTCAGGTTTATTCCAAATGATTTTTGTGATTTTTCTAAACTGACACTTAAAGTGGGACACAAAAAAAAAAAAAAAAAAAGGAAAAAAAGGGGTTTCTCAACCCTTAAAGTGGACAGAGTATTGTTGGTTTTATTCAAAAGAAAAGGTTAGCTTTAAGCTAATTGGTGAACTTTTCATTATTAATCAAAGCTTTATTTGATAGTGGGTATAGCCATAGGTCTATTATCTTTAATCATAATTTGTATCTTGTTCATCACACTTAATAGTAGGAGTATATGAGAATATATTATTAATCAATCTTATATTCAACTTCAAAACATATTTATTGCATAATAGACTACTACTCTCAAGTTTTATGTTAAATTTAATTAAGTCTGTAATTCAATCTTTATTTAATTTAAAAGAATGTAACACTGGAAAGGTTGAGTTTTTCTATTCATTTTAATATATGTGATGCTATATAAGCTAACTGAATTAAAAAGTTACAAAAGTCTAAGAATGTGATATAAAAATATGAAAGACAGAGTAAGGGAGAACCTCTCTAAAGAAAAGAAAAGGGGAAGTTTATGATTTTACCTCAAACAGATCATTAATCTAAAGAACTAATAATGAGAATACACCATAAATGGGGAATGCAGCATTTTCATTGTGGCGGTTTATCCTTTCTTGTTCTTAGTTGGTCTGCTTTTCTTATATGAATAGGTTGAAAACTATCAGTGATTTTTCAATTTTTTGTGTGCAAGTAAAGTTCAAGTAATTTGTTAGCCAATTGAAACCTGTGGTGGACAATTTGCTGACTGTAGGTCCTTATGGATATTGCAAGAGCATTAGGATGCTAGTATGCTTTTGGATTGCAGATGAAGTCAGTATTTTTTTTTTCTTTCTTTTTCTCTACAAAGCAGCAAACTTTATTTAGTCCATTTGTGAAATTTGCTTTAATTCATATTCTTGTCTTGTTTCCTTGTTTCCAGTTTGTATGTTTTAATTCTTGCAATGCTTAATGTGGATATTATTCTTAAGAGCTAAACTTTTAACTGGGGGTGTTCAGGGATCAGCTGGGCAACAGAAGACACAGGGTTCTGGAAATCCTAATTCTTCTCATAGGTATGCATCATCAAGACATCAAAAATCCGGCTCGAAGCGTAACCCAAGTGGTGCACCTCCATTCCCTATGCACTTTCCTTACCAGCAACCATCCTTGCCTCCTGTTTTCCATGCTATGGTACCTCCACCACATGTTGCTGTTCCTGGATATGCTTACCAGCCTGCCCCTGCACCTTTTCCAAGTGTTGAACCTCATCTGGTTAAGTCCGGATCTGATTCTTCCAGTGCGCAACCTTTCGCTCCACCTGTTAATGTTCAGCCTCCAGCAAGAGGGGATCTCAATTCTTATGTTGTCAATTTTCCAAATAGAAGACCCAATGTACCAGAATCTGGGGGCCATTTGAATAATGTATGGCCTCAACGACCGTTTAATCCCAGAGATAACATTGCTTTGCAACAAGGAATGGGACCAAGGCCTTTAATCAGGCCTCCATTCTTTAACCCTGCCCCAGGCTTCATGGTCGGTCCAGCATTTCCTGGTAATTGTTATGTCCCAATGTCCATGGTGCTTTCCTTTAACATATTAGTACCAACTGCTGATTCTCCGGTTTACTTGGGGAGCATTTAATTACTGATATTAAGCTTTTGCTATCTAGAATCACTTTTTGAGGAAATTGAATTTATAGGAATTCATAGTCATTCTGATACTTCAGATACTCTTTTAGAATGATGGCATAATTCTTTTTGTTTATATATATTTTTTTTATATTTAATACTAATATTTGATTTTAGTGTAACTGTTATTGTTACAGCAACATCTAACTTCCCCACCTTCTAGGATGAAAAAGTCCTGTCCCCATGTACATGGGAAAGTTGGGATAGGGACTTTCAAGTTCAGGAAAGTACCCACAAATACAACTTTCTTGTGCTAATCTAACATGAGAACAAACCAAAAATAGTAACGTTCTTTTGCATGTCACTTTTAGGAAGGATTCGAGCAACCAAATGCACCCTTTCAAATTCAGTTGTCTTTTGCATAAGTAAATGCCTTCATCTGCTAATCCATTATTTTTCTTAGTATAATCATTCACGTTTGGTATCCTTTTGAAAATTTGTGTTCTTTGCTGTTGAAAACTAAATGCTGTCCAAGATGATCTGTCTATTTACTTGTTATGCAGGACCACCTATGTACTATGTTCCTGTGGCACCTCCAGGCTCTTTCAGGGGAGGTCACCCCCTGCACTTTATGCCATACCCTGCAAGTCCAGGTGCTCCTGTGTTTCCCCAAGAAACACTGGCTTTGAGGGATGGCATAATAAGACAAATAGAGTATTATTTCAGGTATACTTTCTCAGGAGATAGTTATATCATTATATTTATTACTGAAAGATGCAAGAATGAGAGCAAGTATCCAACCTTTCTTCTGTTAATAAATCTTCAGGACTCTGTGATGAAGCTTTATCCTTCATTACTGCATGATTTCAACCCTTCAGATGTAGTTTTTCTGTATATGCATATTTTCTTTTAACTGCATTAACCCTTAATGGCAGTGATGAAAATCTGAAGACTGACCATTACCTGATATCCCTCATGGATAACCAAGGATGGGTTCCTATCTCCATCATTGCTGATTTTAACAGGGTATGTTTTTACATGCTTACACATTTTCTATTGGAGCTTCGGGTAACAGAACTCATTAAAGTCGGATTGACAGGTTAAGAAAATGGCTAGAGACATACAATTTATCCTTGATGCTCTACAAAGTTCAGGTTCTGTAGAAGTACAGGTTTGATTTCTCTCTCTTCATTTTTTATTCTCCTCACTCTTTGCATTTCATCTGGAGCAGGCTAAAATTTTTCTATGTTAGTAGCATAACAGCTTGGTAAGATCTTCTGTTAATTTGGATATTAATTTCTCTTTCTGTTAATTAGTATTATTGTAAAAATACTATTTTAGCTGGCTAAATTAGTATTATTGTAAAAATAAATTTTCAGATGACTGTGTGCTAGATGTTGTTCGTTAGTAGCCAAATGTATAAATTAATTGCGCTGAAGAATATATATGAGGAAATGGACGTCGTTCAATCATGAGAAACTTTGCAATTTTCATTTCAAAATTTTCATATTCTGGAGAATAATTAATTGTGTATAAAATAAGAAAGGGAAATTAATATAGAGTTCAATATGACTGTTGTTTCAATTTAATTGATGTTGGACTTAGAGGAGTTTGTAGATTTCTCTTTTTAATTACTTTGAAGGCACTGTAGCATTTTTTTTTTCTTTCTTCTTACTCTCTTTGTCTCTCCTTGTTGTCTAATCAGGGGCCTTTTTGGCTAAGATTTTAAAATTTTAGCATTATTCTTTGAATGCTGTCTTATTTCTCCATAAGCTAATTAGGGCTACATGTCATAAATTCCTTAATGTGTTTGGATAATGAGTTCCTTTGTTCATATCATTGTTGCAGTTGTCTTTATCATTTTCTTTTCTGGCAAATCGGACATTTCACAATTTTTTGATGCTGGTTAAAAATTTTGAGATATGATTGGTATTGTGTTGACAGGGGGACAAGGTTCGGAGACGTGATGAGTGGTGTAGGTGGATTCCAGCTATCATGAAACAACAAACAGCTACATCAGAAGCTGAGACTTCCGAGTGCCAACTTATAGAGCCTACTAGTGGAGACAATGTGAGGGTTAGATCTGAAGAAAATGGCGACTATTCATCACAGGATGCAGTTCATATGGAGCACAGAATGTTGAATGGGGATGCTCCAGAAATAATTAATATCAGTAATATGGAAGGTGGCAGTGTGCCTGCAGTTAATATTGGCAATCGGGCAATGAGTGGTATAAATGGGGATTTGTGTGGGAAGTTGGTTACTAACTTTAATGTAAAGCTTTCAGATCGTGATGCTTGTGATGGTGCTACACACCTAGGTCATGATCCTGCAGTGGCAAGTCATACGGAGACTGAGGCCATTGAAGTCTCATCAAGTATGACCATGCAGAATCTTGGTGATCTATCCAATGATTTTGCAAATACATTTATGCTTGATGAAGAGTTGGAGCTTGAGCAGAAACTGCCAAAAAGTGACGGAAATTCTTCAGTTAGAAGGTATTACATGTTTGCTGCTCTTCATTCTGCTTTTCATATTAATCTTTTACTTGATCAATTTTGTTTGTTTACGATGTGTTTGTCACCACTGAACTCCCCTGTCCAGTGAATTTATATATGTAGAATGTCATAACCTTTGGAGTTGGTGTTAGCAACCAATGCTGCAACATACAATCATGAATTGCTTCTTTGGGAACTATATCAATGTTAATATAATAAGAATGATCTTTTGTTCTTTTTTTTTTACCGCTGCACAAGACACATATTCAAAGATACAACTACTTTGCATATCATCTTTATTAATGTTCTTTCTAGTGTATTATTTTCATTTATAGCAAGAACAGAACATACGAGTAGACATCTGTATCACTGTTACTAAATTCTCAACCTCTTAATCACCAACTTCTTTTTTAGCTTCTGGTTAGGACACCCTCCTTTTCTTTTCTCTGAGTTCCACAACAGCTGTCATTGTAATCAGACCATTAGTAGATAATGTCCAGAACATATAAATTATGTTGTTCTTTCTTGTTGGCATAATACTCGAATAGGCACTACCTTGTCAACCAATCTGTCATGAGGAATGAGTAAATTGAGATTTTAGAGATTCATGAGAAAATCAATCAATTGTATTTGCTCAACTTGGGCCCCTGCCTGATCTTTGTACTTGCATAAATTTGATTGAAAGTCATTGCAACATCTTTTTAGGCTTGTTCCCTATTTCAGATGCAAGATTTGTCCAATTAACCATGTTAAAGGGGCATGCTAGTGCATGAGGTTCCTCACTTTGAAAGTATCAGATGCAGGCTGTCTATTTTGGTGGATCTTTGCCACGTTTATATTGTGTAGGGGTGTATAGAGGTGTATTTTATGATGCAGACCAGTGATTAAGATTAAAATGCAGTTACTTTACTGTTAAACTGATGCCTGCCCTCTGCATCAGCCATGTCACGGAGCATGGATCTGTCCTCTTAGGAATTTGCTGAAGGTTAACCTTTTTGTTACATGAAAACCCTTACATTTTTTGCTATGGTTTTTCTTGTAGCCAAGCTAGGTATCAGGCTTGTGATGGACATGTTACCTCACGCTTATTGCACAAATTGCATGTTAACCTTGATTAGATTAGGAGTATAAAATAGCGAGACATGTTGACCTTCATCTAAATCCATATTCTAAGAACATCTTCCCATCAAATTTAAATTTGCTAGCCCTCCCATTTAGTTATTTGTCTAGCCTCCTGCAAGATAGAGTTTCATTTCATTATTTAACCCCTTACTACTGGAATTTAGAAACCTGCTGCATGGCCTTCTCCATAATATCTATGTTTTTAGCCTTGCACCTCCATCCATATTAATTTAGTTTTTCTTATTAACATTAAGCTTGAAGTAAAATGAGACTCTGATTTCACAGGACCTGGGAATCGAAAACTGAACAGGAAAGTTATTTAGAATTTGTTATAGACTTGCTGATTCCACCTGAAGTGGGAAAATGCATTGTTTCAAGTAATTGTCTGGCCGGGGTTGGACCTGATTTAAAGATAATATTTGGTTAATAATGGCTGATTTAATAAATGCTTGTTTATATTTTATTTTATTTTATTTTTTGCCAAGAACAGCAGCTCATAACCTCATGCCCTCCATTTCCTGCGGAACCATTTTATTTGTTTTTACCAATTTTGAGCAGCACCTATCAAAACTTTTCCAAACAATTTCGCAAAAGTACTTTTAGTCAGCTGTGATTGTAAGACAGAGGTGTAATTGCTTTCTGACTCATGTTAATGAATCAATAACTTGTCATCTAACTCGAGAAACAAGAAAGATAAAAATCTGCAATTCAATTCATGGGGAAAATTACTTATTTTAGTTGTCCAGAAATTATCTGTATTTCCATATTTGGCTCCTAGTAATTACTGTGAAATAGTTTTCTTCATTTGGCCATCAATTTGGGCAACTATTTGCCAAAACATGTAGTATTTCATCCCTTCCTTTTGAAATCAGAGGAGCAACCTCAATCATTCTTTCATGTCACCTTTAGTCATAAAGGCATCTGTTTATCACCCTTTATTAACTTTTGTTAGTGCCTTTGAACTTCCTTGACATAGAACATGGCATGATATAGATTCTATACAACGAAGTGAATGGATAAATTTGTAAATAAACTCTTAGTGAGCATCCTTTTTACATTTCTAACTTGCATAGTATTTTCTATTACTTTGTCTTTGTGTTCTCACGCCATATAGAATGCAGTATGTTGATTATTTCTTGTACTTCTGTTTGTGGCCTTATAATTTTCACAGGATTGAAGATGAGGAAGATGAGATGTTGGTCAATGATCAGGATGTTCAAAGACTAGTTATTGTCACCCAGGTATAGCTGCTTGCTGCAGATGTCAGTAGTACGATGTTCATTATCCCCTTGTATTAAAACAGCATGCGTAGATATGGTCCAATTGTGTTATTGGCCAATGATAAGGGATTTTTTCCCCTTCTTTTCAACCCCAAACCGAACACCTTCACAACTGTAACCACCCTCCATCTCCCCTCCAATTGAAGGGTTGTCTGCAGGGTTAAGATGAGGTCCCTCATGGCATACCCATGAGGAAAGAACTTTTTTATTTATTTTTTTCATTTTTCTTTTTTTGGCTCCATGCATGGGGGGCTGCTGCCCCTACTCATATGGTGATATGCTCAAATGCATTTCAGCATGCAAGGCTACCTTACATTCTTTTGTTTCCTTTTCTTTTCTCATTCCTTTTTTTTTTTTTCCTTTCCTTTTCTCCTTTTAAGGTGAGGCAACTTTTCCTTTGAGGAATCTATTGCTCCTAGGAGGGAAGAGAAATTGCATGTTTGTCTGAGTGATTGACAAGGAAAGGCTATGTCGATGAAATGTCCCTCCATTTGCCTTGTGTGATATGGAATGTCCATTAGCAAGCATCCTTTTATAGCCCCATGAATTTCAGTAGTGATTGCTTTTGGAGGAACCTTGATTTTCTATCTCATAGAAGTTCTTAGGATGGCCCTCCATATACCTTGTGAGATGTGGAATGTCATTAGCAAGCTTCATTTCACAACCCATGAATTTCAGCTGAGATGATTGCTTTTGGAGGAACATTAATTTTCTACCTTGTAGATGTTCTTAGGATGGCCTTCCATTTACATTGTGAGATGTGGAGTGTCCGTCAGCAAGTTGCATTTTAGAACCCCATAAAATATAGTAGAGATTATTGCTGTTTGGAGAACCTTAATTTTCTACCTCAAACACGTTCTAGGTAACCTCAATGCACCCTCGAGGAATGATATTCGCTTGGGCTTTAAGGTACTACCCTGTTTTTTGGTTGGGGGAAGACTTGATGTGATGCCCCAAAAGATTTTGAGGGTATCGGGGAGTCTTAATGCTCTGCTCAAATATTCATTTCTACAAAGGTTATTGTGCCACCCTGAAAACTATTCTTGGGGGAGCTTAAATGCCCTATACTTAGTGCCATCCTTTTTGAGGGGGCATTGATGCTCTATTCTCCAAAGTTGAAATTTTTAAGGGAACTTGCTCTACTCTTGAGTTGGTATTTTAGTGCCTATTCTTCCAAGTATTTTCCCAAAAAATGTTTCATATTTTAAGACCTGACATCATAAGGCTTGAAAGAAAACATAACTTTTCATTCATAACATACCTTGTTACATAACAGGATCATCATTTTGAGAGTGATACAGCAATCTATTGTTTCTTTTTAATCTAACAATATAAAAGTGATATTCTTCAAATCGCACCTAGTGTATTGCAAAGTCACGCTTGAAATTTCTTAAAAGCAATTTAAGAGGTGGTATTATGACTTCAGTGATTTTAATTGCTTGGGCCTAACCATCAGAATGTCTAGGTTTTGTTAGGGATCGATGTACTATGTAATACCTCATTGGATTTTATTTGTATTGGACTTAGATCAGTGGGTGGAGATGAACTTTTAAGTGAAAAGCTTGTACATCATTCCCTATGAGTGAACAAAGATCGGTGTAAGATAACATAGCCATGTATGCCTTCTCAATAAGGGACTTAAACAGCTGGCTAAACTTGAGGTCATCACTGTGGCCATACACGTAATGCTTCTGTGAAATTTATTATGTGCTCTTTTATACTCCTTTTTTGTCCCATTAGATTGCAGTTAGTGCTAACATAATCTTTATGTAATTTTCTGGCATTGTGAGTTGGATAAAAGAGTTTAAAGTCATACAATCTGGAGTGGGCTTGTTTTTGATTCGTAGAAGTACCTTTCGAGATCTCTGTTAGTCACAATGTGGAGCTATGTTTGGGTTTGAGACAACTTGCTTTTGAGGGTCAGGTGATGTTCCTGTGGGTGAGTGAAGAGGAGGAAGCAAGAGTTTAAGGTTCTCTTAGTTAGGATTGGAAGTGTTTACCAGTTGATTGATGATGTGTGTTTCAGGATTCAGGGAGGGTCTTTATTTTCTGCTTAGCCATTGGGTGATGCTAGCATTCTTCTGTTTCTAAGAATATGTAAATGGGGGTCTTAGTGGTTAGGTGGAAAGATTAGTGTCATGTTGTTTGAAGAGGCATGGAAAGGACATTCAATCCCAATGGACACTTGTACGTGACAGTTTAAATGGGTGGATCTGAAGAACATGAGTAGGGTAAGTCATGTCAAATGCTACTTAGTGGAGTAGGTATCCTAGAGAGAGAGAGGGGAAGGGCGAGGGGGGGTTGGTTGCGGAGCCAAATGGTGCGAGAGTCTCGCAAATCTGGGTTGCATGCCACAGAGCTCACTTTTATATTATATTAGGGCAGGTTGCAAATTTTGTTGGGATTGGGATTTTGAATAACAGAATCAGAAACAGAAATGGTGTAACAGTATCTGACAGACTTGGACCTAATAGGCTGCTGCAAATGTGAATTTAGATTTTAACTCAAAATGCAATATAAAGATTCAATAAATACTAGAGGAGCATTTTCTATTATTTAAAAAAAAAATTGATTTGAAATATTTAACTAGAAAATGCAATTAAACTTTTTATTCCTCCAACCAAATATCTCAAACATTGACTCACACATTTCTACAAAGTAGATATAATTATATATATTGTTCTTATGAAACATATAACCAGCTTAGCTTTTGAATAGTAGAGAAGTACCTTATTGCTGTGAAGTAGGTGACTACGGGGAAGTTTTAGGAAGGAGATGTTTAAGGACATCATGTTGGTAAGTTACTCTGCATACTACATGAGAAAAAATGTGTAAAAAAAGGGATCAAACCAGGCAAAGGTTAAGGGTAAGATTTGTTACCCACTTATTGTCTGGTGAACGTAGATGTCGTTTCACATGTAAATCAGGGAAGACAAACATGATATGGTAAAGTATGGTATCCTAAGCATAATTTCTGATTCCAACAGATGACATTAGCCATTATTTAGAGCAATATCCGGGATGAGTCAAGAAAGAAGGTTGCCTCCATCTTTTTGCCAGTTACTGACACTAAACATTGCTATGGTTGACTGAAAGTTCTTACATGTGAAAGGATATAAAAGAAAATTTTTAGCTGCATCTACAAAGTTAACAGTGGCATCATTGGGCCTGAATAATGTTCCAAATAAATTTTTGTTATGCTAAAATTAAAATGCAGATGTGAATTCTTGCTTTCTAACTCTGCATTCTATGTCTATGAGGGTTGCAATGGCTGAATATCCAATTTTTGAAATTTAGCCCTTTTCTGCATATGTGGCTTCTTCTTTCTTTTGCTTTACTCACCATGGTTTTGTACGTATGGCATATGGTCACAAATTCTTATTCTAGTTGGTTATCGACTTGTTGGCATTTTATTTTTCTGGGTCTTTACTATGCAGAATAACAGAGCAGGTGAAGGATTCAAAACTGTTAGCAAAGAATCCAAATCAATTTCTAAAGAGCTTGCTTTTGCAATTAATGATGGACTCTATTTCTATGAACAGGTTGAGGCTTCTTTTATGTTTGTTGCAAGAAATTTTGGCTGAAATGCTCAGATTCTGTTCTTATGTGGATTTCCTTTACCCTTGAATCTAATGATCCTTTAACCATGATTATTATTTGGCAGGAGCTTAAAACTAAGAGATCTAGTCACCGAAAAAACAGTTTTAATTTTGAGGGTAGAGATGGTAACTCAAGAATTATGAATAGTGCTCCAGGAGTATCAAATTCAAAGGCTGGTGAAAATTCCACTGGAAGTGGTGGTCATGACGAGTCCGGAAGCTCTAATAATTTAAGAAAACAAAATAAAGGTTTTTCCAAGCAGCAGTTATCCCATAAACAGAGATTTTTTTCCAACAACTTCAGGAATCATGTCACCGGTCGTAATTCTTTTGGGATCATATCTGAAAGTCCACCAAGTAACTCAGTTGGATTTTTCTTTAGCTCTACACCTCCTGAAAATCACAGGTCAGTAAAAGTGACTGTTGCCTATGTGTTTGGAATTTCTTTTATAGATTATTTTTTTATCATGAATTTCTATCTGCTGGTTTATTTTTAGTTGTATTGCTTTAGCTAATATGGATCTGAATCTCTATTTTGCAGTGCCAGGTCCTCAAAGTTGAGTGGTTCCCCACATGGTACACTATCAGGAAGTAGTCCACCAGTGGGCTCCATGCCGAAGTCATTCCCGCCATTTCAGCATCCAAGCCATCAACTTTTGGAAGAAAATGGCTTTAAGCAGCAGAAGTAAGCAAATTGTGTGTGTGAGGGCGAGGTTATTTATGGGTCTAAATTTTGAAAGTTTGCTCACCTGTCTGTTCACTATTTAGGTACCTGAAGTTTCACAAGCGGTGCCTGAGTGACAGAAAGAAAATGGGAGTAGGTTGCAGTGAGGTTTGTCTCTGGATGTTCTTTTCTTCTTTTCCATATTTTTCATTTATGGGAGCAGAACATTCAAAGCTGCTAAGTGTTTTATTGGTTATATAAAGAATTTGCTATGGTTGTTCTAAGTGGAACTTAGGTCATACCTGTATGAGAACTTTATGATTCTCTCATTATTTATTACAATGAACTGAAAATAATCTGCTTCCCTTTGCAAGAACTGGTCGTGCTAGGAAATAATGATTAAAGCACTACATTACATGTATTATGGTTTTCTTTTTTACTTTTTTTTAAATCTATTAATTCTGGTTTCTGATCTTTCAGATCTTTCATATTATAATCACTTTCAGCTCACCCCCCACCCCCCCACCAAATTTTGGAACTGTTCATTTTTCAAGTGTAATCTGGTATTCTGTTTATATCCATGCAGGAAATGAACACGCTATATAGGTTTTGGTCATATTTCCTTAGAGATATCTTTGTTCCTTCCATGTATAACGAGTTCCGAAAATTAGCTCTTGAAGATGCATCTGCTAATTACAATTATGGAATTGAGTGTCTCTTCAGGTTCTATAGGTAATACTGATGAATTAAGCTTCTTTTTTTTTCTGTTCACATACTGAAGCTTCTATAAGATTTTCTGCTCTTCTTACCCTTGGCTTTTATTTTCTTTGCCTCTGTTTGATGGGATGGGGCAAGTTGATTCGAATGTTGTTCATTGTTTCATTTGTTATTATCAGGTTGATTGATATTGAAATTATTTATTTTTCAGTTATGGTTTGGAGAATAAATTTAGAGAGGACTTGTACAAGGATTTTGAAGAGCTTACTCTCGAGTTTTATCACAAAGGCAATAATTATGGCCTTGAGAAATATTGGTAACTCATCTGAATCTTTTCTTCTCTGTGATGCACATTTAGGTTCCCTTCTTGAAAGTTTGAGGAATGTTTGCATATTTGGCAAAAGATGGCAGATGTAGACAAGCATACATGAAAATGCACAAAACTAACCAACCCCCCACATATAATGCACACATAATGTATGCAAATTGGTTCATTTTTTTATATATGGATTGTGCAAAGATAGCGGTACGCTTTCATAGAAACAATTTTTCTGGATGATCCCCGTAAAGGCATGCTTTCACATGATTAGGACTTACTGATTTATGTTAGTTAGATGGAAACCTCATTACAGTGGAAAAGAAAAATGTGAAAGTAATATGCCCTCTAGAAGAAACCAAAATTGTACACTATAAAATAGGAAGTGATTAGGAGCATCCTTTAACATGGAGTTTCAGCTAAAGACACCACCAGAACTCCTTTAAGCAGACACCTGAAAAAAGCTATTGTGTTTCTTAACAAGTTACTGCAAAATTTGCAAAATGCAATAGTTACATAAGCAATTTCTCTTCTGGTGTTGCACTATCAGCAGACTCTCATCTTGTGGTCATACCATTGTTACAAATGTATGTGATTGCAGAGAAAATACTAAAAGCCACTGTGAGAAAGAATTAGATGAGAACTATGTCAACTCAACTCCAATTACATCACGTGACACATTTGTTGAGGGATTTAAATATCTGCATAAGCTGATATTAAATTTTAGGAGAATAGCAGACCAATAAAAAACCATTAGTTTTGCTAGAGAATGCAAGACAACTGCTATGACGTTTCCAAACCTTGAGGGAATGAAGTGGAATCATACACAAGGGACTGTAGCGTCCTGTGTTTGCTTTTCTTTTAATTATTTTGCTGTGTTTGCCTTTATTGTTGTTATTTTATGTGTTAGGGCATTTCACCATTATCGTGGGATACGTGACCACAAAGAACCGCTCAGGAAACATCCAGAATTGGATAGCTTGCTCAGGGAAGAATATAGGAGCTTAGAGGACTTCCGAGCGAAAGAGAAGCATGTAAAAGAAGGAAGTCATTAACTGTTGATAGTAGTCATTTCTGCGACACTGATCCTCCCAATTTTGAAAATCAATTCTGATAAACAGGGAGTGTGACTTGGCCTACATATTGATGGTTTTGTAAATTTTGTATTGTGGGGGAAATTTTCATTTGCACCTGTAAGGGCTGCTCACTACTGAGTCTTGTTTTATTTTATTATTTTTTTTTCCTGAGGATATAACCTGTTTCAACAATCGTCTGCGAGCTCAGAGAGGTGCCTGCTTGTTCACTGCCACTAAAATTTCCTTTTGTTGTAATATGTACATAAAGTGAAAACTGAAAAGAAAAAAAAAAGAAGGGATAGAGAGAAGAAAATTGTCGTTGTAGTGACTGTGAAAATTGAATAAATACAAATTCAATTTTTACTTTTATTTAGTCAGTCCATTCTTATTCTTTTCTACGTCTGCCTTGTCTGTGTGCTTTTCTGCTTGTCATTAGTACTAATTTTAATTTTGAATAAACTACATTTCTAGGACCCTGTCATTTCATGTAAACTACCAGTTCGCATTGCGCAATTGTGTGGTGCCTAAGAAACATTTGTGCACTATATGGCTCTGGCATGCGGATTTCAGTTCAACTCAACAATAATCTCTTCTCATATTTTTATCTATATCAAAAACATAAAGGTTTTTATAACAACTCTCACCCGTTAGGTTGTAACACTGAGCAAAATGAAAAAAGTCCCTTGTTCTTTATCCCAACCCTTATCTACCCTTCAGTTGGCTATTTTCGCTAACCTATCATAGCCTTTCAATGGATTTAATCTAGAATTCTCACCAGATTGAGTATGTCACAAAAAACCCCCCGAATATCAGTAAGTCCAGTAATAACTCCACCAAACCTTCGACTAACCAACCAACCCTTGAACGCTTTATTACCCTTAGTGAATCCAATAATGAAGACATTCCTTCAAACATTAGTTTCTGACAAGAACATATCAGGAAAAATTATAGGGGAATTTTTAAGACGCTTCTGGAAAACACAGAAATTTCATGGGGGTGGCCAAGAAACATTTGGTCTATGCTTTCCATTTTCATATAGCAGAAGGTGCCCCAAGAGTCCTCGAAAACCATGGTCTATTAACTATCAACACCTAGTGGTTGACATCTAGCCACAATTAAACTTTTCACGGTAAGATGTTCCACAAATTCGTTAAATTCGATCTCAACGGATTCATCACTGATCAATCGCAACAATCGCGCAGTATTAGAGTCATTTTGGATCCCACCAAACCTCCTAACATGCATAATGTGTAAAAGCAGTTCAGGCAGAATGCACCGGGTCTCCTTCAGCTACGAGCTCCTCACAGACTTCTGCTACCATTGTGGAAAAATGGGACACATCATTGGCAGATGCCCCATCAAAAGTAGAGCTACCCTCCCCACATCCTTCATTACCGGAATGAAGAAGGTTGGCGAGGGGTTAAGAGCTAATTTGAGGCTAAGAGCTTCGATGGCCAAGCAAGTTGAGGACGCAAACCAGACGAATCGGAACGAGTCACCTCCTGAGCCAATAGAGGCACACAATACGAGGGCGAGCTCCATCGTTGTAGTCGAGGTTTCAATGGCTATCAAGATACAGGCCTCAAGCTTGAAGATCGATGCTTCTCAGTATCATACTCCAGCGTGTCTGTTAACTCCTATGGAGAAGGTATGTCCCTTCCTGCCCCCAGAAGTCCGTATCTCTTTGATCCCTTTCACTATTTAGGAAACCCATTCAAGCCTAGAAAACCATACTCTTTTTTAAGCCCACAAGAAGCTTTTAAGTCAAAGCCCAAAGCTAGCTACCAAAAATTGAGCCCACTTAATCGTGTCCACTATCTCCTGGCTAATCTTAAGCCCAATCCCTCTAATCCTCCTACTAGGTCCTATATGCCGGCGTGAGCTGAATTCTATCCGAGAATCATGTTATTTGTAAATTATAATCTCTTTAGCGAGGTGATTGAGTTAATTGCGGGATCATTCTGTAATTGCTATTTTTTCTCCTTAAGTTTAGGAACTCATGAATACAATATAAACTATATACTAGCAGAGGAAGAGAGATATAGAAAAAAATCATTCTTCTCACATACTGAAATTCTGAACCTTTCTTTTCTATATGGTATCAGAGCTGATTCTCTCATACTAGTTGTTTCTATTTATCAGAAACCTCATTGAAACTTTAATTTTTTTCCCTTTCAATCATGGCTGATGATTCTTCTGCTATTGTACCCAATGAATCTCGAGTTATTGTCCAGACTTTGCAAGACAATACTCCTTTTCCTTCTGCCATTATCTTAGATGAAACGAACTTTCCTCTATGGTCACAACTCATGGAGATACGTATTGGAGCTTGAAATAAATATGGATTTCTGATTGGAACCACACCAAAACCATCTGCAGGTGACAAGCAGCTGGAGTCTTGGCTTATTGACAACAACCAAGTTAAGAGTTGGCTCATCGAATCGATGAGTCCAAACTTGATGCAACGATTTATTCGACTTTAAACAGCTAAGGAAATATGGGATGCTGTATCAAAAACCTTTTATGATGGCTCGGATGAAACACAACTTTTTGAATTGAATCGAAGATCTTTTACCATGCGCCAAAAAGGTAGACCCTTATCCTTATATTATAATGAGTTGGTTGGCTTATTTCAGGAGATTGATGCTCGGATTAAAACACAAGAAGAGGATGTTGGGATCGTATCTCTACATAAAACTATGACCCGCCTTCGAGTTCATATTTTTATGGCTGGACTTGACTCGGAATTCAATCAAGCCCGAAGTGAAATTTTGCGGAAAGACCCACTCGTTGATCTTGAATCCTGTTATGTATATATGCGTAAAGATCACAATCAAAGACACACTATGGAGGAACCAAAGGCTCTATCTGATAATACAATCCTTTTAACAACTCGATATCGTCTCGGACATGCTCAATAATCAAAAGGAAAAAATTATGGTCATAAAACAAATAACTACCCATGTACCCATTGTGGTGAAGATGGACATTCCAAACAATGTTGCTACGAAATCATTAGGTACCTTGACTGGTGGGATTTCACAAAGAAATCTCGGAAGAGAATCGGACAAGCCACAGTTGCGGTTGCTGCCCAAAACTCTGACGATGCACTCCATCCAAATACAACTACTGCTCATGTTGCCATCGGAGACAATTTTGGTATGATAAACACATGTCTTGCTATGAATAATACATGGATTATTGATACAGGTGCGACTGACCATATGACAAATGATTCAAACCATCTTTCATCTATTCAGCCATCAACCAAATCACATATATTCACTGCTAATGGGGGAATTACAGCCGTTACTCATGAAGGCTCAATCCCTGCCTCTAGCGATCTTACCCTTGATAATGTGCTTGTTGTTCCTTCTCTCTCTTCTAGTCTATTATCTGTTAGCCAAATCACAAAAGTAATGAACTGCACCATAACATTCTGGCCTAATCATTGTTTATTTCAGGATATCACGACACAACGAATTCTTGGCTATGGTATTAAACGAGGGAAGTTGTACTATCTTGATCCAACTACTCCTGACACTCAATTGGTGGGTCAAGCTAATAGAACACAAGGAGGCACTGCAAATAAGGATATGGTGTGGTTATGGCATCGTCGGCTTGGTCATCTCTCATTCAGTTATCTTCGTAAGTTAAACCCAAATTTGTTTTTCCAAGTAAATGGCTCTGAATTTAAATGTGATGTTTGTGAACTGGCTAAGAGCCATAGAATTTCGTATTTGCCAAGTTCAAATAAAAGTACGGTTCCATTTATGACTATTCACTCTGATGTATGGGGGCCTGCTCGTGTTTGGAGTTTATCTGGTGCTCGTTATTTTGTGACGTTCATTGATTAATGTACTCGCATGACTTGGATATCTATCATAAAAAACAAAGGAGATGTTTGTTCTGTTTTTCAACAACTGTATCGTATGGTCATTTCTCAATATAAGTGTCAAATTCAAGTTCTTCAATCCGATAATGGTGGAGAATACATCAATTCTGATCTTGAGTTATTTTGTAAAGAGAAAGGGATCCACCACCAAACTTCTTGTGTAGGTACGCCCCAACAAAATGATTTGGTAGAACGCAAAAATCGACAAATCTTGGAAGTTGTTCGTGCTTCCTTGTTTGGAATGCAAGTACCTCCTAAGTATTGGGGAGAGGCTGTTCGTTCCACCGCGTATCTGATCAATCGTACTCCATCTCGTGTTCTTGATTTTAAAACACCACTATAAAAATTACAAGAACTTATCACGGTGCCAAGTCTTCCAAACCTTGAGCCACGGGTGTTTGGCTGCACTGCATATGTCCACCTTCAAGCTGCAGGAAAATTAGATCCTCGATCGGTACGTTGCATCTTTGTTGGATATGGAGAATTTCAGAAAGGCTATCGGTGTTATGATCCTTAGGCCAAGAAGATGTACGTCTCTAGAGATGTTTCATTTCATGAAGACGTTCCTTTTTTCCAGAGTCCTCACTGCTCTCTTCAGGGGGAGAAATCAATATTTTTTAGAGAAGAGAGCATTCAGAACCTTAATGATCAAATTGTTAGAGAGACATCAGATAATGAATTATTTAGAGAGACATCAGATAATGAATTATTAGGTGAAATCAACTTACAACCAGATATCCAAACTGATATAGACCGGATGGATCTATCACTGTCAAGTCTACCAGGATCGGGTCATTATGATGAAGTTCAAGAAAATCAAGATAGTACAATTTCCCAAAGTGAACCAATAGCTGTAGAAGTCCCAAATGTGTCTCCTGAGGTAACTTTATCTCCTTCTTTAAATAATCCACCTATTATTGAATCCAGATACCCGATTAGGACTAATAGAGGAATGCCAAAAAAAACAATATGATCCAGCTCTTAGTGCTAAAACCAAATATTCCATTAATAATTATGTTTCCTCTAATCATTTGTCTAAGTCACGTGCACTTATTATAAATCAATTATCCTCTGTATCTATTCCTAGTACTGTGCAGGAAGCATTAGTGGATAAAAAATGGAAGAACGCCATGAATGAAGAAATGGCAGCTCTTCAAAAGAATCACACATGGGAACTTGTATCATTACCTGATGGGAAAAAAACGGTGGGATGCAAGTGGATATTCACAGTTAAGCTCAATTCAAATTGAAACATTGATCACTACAAGGCAAGACTTGTTGCGAAAGGGTACACGCAAAAATACGAGATTGATTATGGGGATACTTTTGCACTAATGGCAAAAATAAATACCATCCGAATTCTGATCTCAATCGCAGCAAATCGAGATTGGCCTCTGTGACAGTTCGAAGTAAAAAATGCATTTCTTAATGGAACATTAGAAGAAGAAGTATATATGGATCCGCCACCAGGATTAAATTGTGCCGAAAAAGTATGCAAATTAAAAAAGGCATTATATGGGCTGAAAAAATCACCTCGAGCATGGTTTGGAAGACTCAAATTTTATGAAGAAGATTGGATATGCACAGAGTGATGCTAATCACACTCTTTTCATAAAAAGGAGATTAAATAAAGTCACCGCTCTCATTGTGTATGTTGATGATATGGTTGTTACGGGCAACGATCCAAATGAGATAGATGCACTCCAAAGAAGCCTTGCAATGGAATTTGAACTTAAAGATCTTGGAAACTTGAAATATTTTCTGGGCATTGAAGTTTCAAGATCAAACCGTGGAATATCTCTTTGCCAGCGAAAGTATGTGCTAGATCTATTAACAGAAACTAGTATGCTCAACTGTAAACCAGTTGAAACACATATCCAGATGAACCATAAACTAGCAATTTAACAAGATCAAGTTCCAACAAGCAAGGAGAGATATCAGAGGTTAGTTGGTAAGTTGATCTATTTATCTCATACTCGACCTGATATTGCCTACGCTATTAGTTTCGCAAGTCAGTTCATGCATGCACCAAGTGAAGATCACATGGGGGCTGTTTATCGAATTTTACGGTATTTAAAATCTTCTCCAGGAAAAGGATTATTTTTTGCAAAAAATGGAAACCAAAAGATTATTGGATACATAGATGCGGATTGGGCTGGAGATCACACTGATCGAAAATCTACCTTGGGTTACTTTACATTTGTTGGAAATAACTTGGTCACTTGGAGAAGCAAAAAACAGAAGGTGGTTGCTTGATCTAGTACAGAGGCAGAATTTTGCGGAATGGCTTATGGTGTGTGTGAATTATTATGGATAAAACTCATTTTGCACGATCTGGGCCTTAGTCATAAAGAACCTATGGCACTATATTGTAATAGTAAAGCAGCCATTGCTATTGCAAATAATCCTGTCCAGCATGATCGAATGAAGCATGTAGAAGTGGATCGTCATTTTATCAAGGATCATTTGGATAAAGGAACAATTAATTTTCCATTCGTAACTTCACAAAATCAGTTGGCAGACATTCTAACGAAGGGAGTATCTGCAGATTTCTTCAGTGGCTCACTTGACAAGTTGGGAATGATTGACATACATTCACCAACTTGCAGATTTCTTCAGTGGCTCACTTGACAAGTTGGAAATGATTGACATACATTCACCAACTTGAGGGGGAGTGTTGGAGCGAGCTGGATTCTATCCGAGAATCATGTTGTTTGTAAATTATAATCTCTTTAGCTAGGTGATTGAGTTAATTGTGGGATCATTCTGTAATTGCTATTTTTTCTCCTTAAGTTTTGGAACTCATGAATATCTTGTATACTATATAAACTATATACTAGCAGAGGAAGAGAGATATAGAAAAAAATCATTCTTCTCACATACTGAAATTCTGAACCTTTCTTTTCTATACTATAAAGGGAAGGAAACCCAATAGAGTTGGCCTTCTAATGAGTCCTCTTGACTATGAGTCCTTTGAAAAGGAGTTTGACATAGGGAGTTAAATGAATAGCCTTATAAGGTTGAGCTCGTATTTGAGAGGATGGAGATCAAAATTCGATGGAAGAAGAAAAGGAAAGACAGATGGTCTGAGTCTGTGGAAATTCTAAAGAGGCTAAAGTTATCTTATAAGAGAAGTGATTCCATAGCCCTTTTTGAAAGAAAAGTGTCTCTAAAAGTCATAAGGTACCTAAGTCATTTATAAAATGAAGCAAAGCTCCACGAAAATGGAAAATGGAAGCTCATAGGTCAAGAATGGTCATTCACGAGCTTGACTAGGAGAGCTGCCTTATCCGGGCTATCAACTGTAAGTTTTGACATCAAAACATAATCATTATAAATCATTTATGCCAATTTAGATTTTAAATATAATAATAATAATTATATAGAAGAAGGGAATAGATTATTTACCTTGAGCGGAATTCAATATAATGTAGAGAGATTTGACAATTGCGAACTTTATAAACTGGATTATCTCCCTTAACCCTCTTTCTGTAGCAGATTATAAACTGGATAGCCAAAAAATATTCTTTTTGTATTTTATTTTGTCTGCGTTCTTAATTAGGGTGGAGAGAAAACTAGTTTATATACCTTTTAAAATTAGATCTAGTATGTTAATCAAATACTAATTTAACGATCAAGATTTAATATACTATTAAAATAAATAACACTAAACCTAATTTAATATGGATTTAATTAAATAAAAGGAATTATAGGCCATCCATCTAGCCATATTCCTAACATTCTCCCATTTGGCTGGATATTTCATCATTATGTTTAATAGTATAACATAAGGCTAGTAAAAATTAAATATTATAAACCGTTAACATCATAAGCACCTCAGCACAATAAATTACATAATATGAGTTATGGCGGTCATACACAGTATAGTCATATACTCTCTTCCATATACCATTACATTAAGAATTTATTATTTTAGGTTCATAAGTTGCATATAAAAGATATATAGTCCACATACTTGTTATGAAAATACATACAAATTTTTTATTTAAACAATTATGTCATAAATATAATGAATAAGAAATATAAAATTCAGAAACATGTCATTATTAAGTTCAAGAGTGTTAAAACATCATTATCAATCATCAATACAATGTCCTTTGAATGTTTTTGATTATAAACCTTTAGTTAGAGGATCTGTAATCATGAAATCCATCATAATATATTTTATGTACACTCTTTATTTTTGAATCTCCTATTTAACAGCAAAATACTTTAATTCGATGTGTTTTGCGCCTCTGGAGTATTTATCATTCTTAGAGAAGAAAACTGTTGCAGAATTATCATAATAAATTTTTAGCGACTTGCTTATTGTGTCGACAATTTCAAGCCTTAAAATAAAGTTATGCAGCCATAATTCATGAATTATAGCCTTATAACAAGCTATAAATTCTACTTCCATAGTGGATGAAGAAATGATAGACTGTTTGGCAATTTTTCATGAGATTGGTTCTTTAGCTAATAGGAACAAATAGCCAAATGTTGACTTTCTACTATCAACACACACAACAAAATCTGAATTTTAATATCCAATCACATCTAGATGATCAGACCTCTTATAAGTGAGCATGTAATCCTTTATTCCTTGAAGGTATCTCAACACTTTCTTTATTGCTTTTCAATAATCAATGCCAGGATTACTTTGATATCTACCTAATAACCCTACCACAAAACTGATGTCGGGTATAATGCAGGTTTGCAGGTATATCAAACTGACCACAAAAGAAGTATATGGAATTGTTTCCATTTTCTTACGTTCTACATCATTATTTGGACATTGCATAAAACTAAGTTTATCTCCCTTTTGAATAGAAACTACACTTACTGAGCACTTGCTCATGTTAAATATCTCAAGAATTTTCTCAATATAGGTTTTCTGAAACAATTATAATAAATCTTATGATCTCTTATGGAATATAGAAATTCCAATCACATAGGATGCCTCTCCCATATCTTTCATTTCAAAACTCTTAAAAAGAAATTTTTTAGCCTTATGCAATATACCTAAGTCATTAGTAGCGAGCAAAATGTCATCAACATACAGAACTAGAAATATAAACTTACTTCCACTGATGTTTCGGGTAAATACACAGATCAACAGTGATTTCCTCAAAATTGAAAAAAAGTAAGGTATTATTGAACTTTATATACCACTGCTTAGAAGCTTGTTTAAGTTTATATATTGACTTTTTCAATTTACACACCATATTTTCTTTACCTTCAATTGAAAAACGTTTAGGTTGATCCATATAAACTTCCTCCTCAAGATCCCTATTTAGAAAGACTGTTTTCACATCCATCTAATGTAGCTTTAAATTAAAATGAGCCACCAATGCTAAAATTATTCTTAATGAATATTTATTTGAGATAGCTGAAAAAGTCTCCTTATAATCAATGTCATTTTTCTGAGTGTAATTTTTGTCAACGAGTCTAGATTTATATCTTTCAATATTGCCATTCGAGTCACATTTGGTCTTAAAGACCTATTTATAACCAACTCTTTTGGAACCTTCTGGCAAGTCTATAAGATCCTAGACATTATTTTGCGCCATTGATTTTAACTCTTCTTTTACAGCATTAATCCATCTTTTAGACTTATCACTACCAATGGTTTGTGAAAATGAAACATGATCATTATCAATACCACAATCAAAATCTGACTCTTGCAAATAAACCATATAATTATCAGAAACAATTGACCTTCTAACCCTTACAGGTTTATTTAAAGTTATACTAATTGGTTCATTTATGTGAGCTGGTAGTAAGTTAGGTTTTTCATGGGGTGTTTTTTCATTGTCCAAATATTGTTTTTGATTATTTTAATCTTCCAAAACAGGAACAAGATTTGTTGTGGTTATAAATTTAAGAATATTTATGGGCAATGGAACATCAACTCTTATTTCATTAATATCTACAATTTGATTCTCATCACTCCCATTAAGCTCACCATTCTCTAAAAATTTGGCATTAACTGTTTCAACAATTATAGAACTGTGGTTTGAACAGTAAAATATGTATCATTTGGATTTCTCTGGGTAACCAATAAAGTAACCACTAACTGTTCGAGAATCTAGTTTTCTTTCATGTGAATTATAAATTCTTACTTCTGTTGGACAATCCCAAACATGCAGATGTCTTAAACTAGGTTTTCTTCTAGTTTATAACTTAAAAGGAGTTTTAGAAACTTCCTTACTAGGAACCCTGTTTAACAGATACGTAGCAGTTCTAAGTGCATACATCCACAAACTTCTAGGTAATAAGGAACTACTCATCATATTCCTAACCATATCCATTAATGTTATATTTCATCTTTTTACCACACCATTCTGTTGCAGTGTGCCTGGTATAGCATACTGTGCACACATGCTATGACTTTCGAGGAACTTAGCAAAAAGGTCAGGACACTGTCCATATTCATCATACTTTCCATAATACTCACTACCTCTATCCGATCTTATAATTTTTAATTTTCTATCTAATTGCCTCTCAACCTACTTTACAAACACCTCAAGGGCATTTATAGCTTGAGATTTTTCATGTAGCAAATAGACATATCCATACTGTGAAAAATCATCTATAAAAGTGATGAAGTATTTTTCTCCATTAAAGAATAGAGTGTCAATAGGCCCACAAATGTCAGTGTGTATTATTTTAAGAAGCTGATTGCTTCTTGTGGCTCTTTTTTTGTTATGTTTGATTTGCTTGCCTTTAATGCATTCCACACATAAGTCAATGTTGGGTTCATCGCAATAATTCAAATTAACGCAGCGGAATAAAATCGAAACCCAAAACAGGATCTATGTATTTTCAATTGATTCAAAAGGAAGAGATTAAGATTTACCAACATTTTAAATCCTGGCAGATTTTTAAACCTTCTTTTTGTGTGAAACTAACCAATTCCCCATAAGTTAAATGGTTATAAGGAATTTGATTAATCCCAAAAGCTTCTTTGATTTTATTACGGACTCTTTCTCCTAAGAGGGTAGGAAGGCCAGCAAGGAATTTTTCTTTCCAAAACGGTTGATTGGAATCTTCTCTAAGCATTACCCTAGTTAAGAAAGTAGTTTTGTAATTTTGAAAATCAGAAAGCTTTTTGCACCTAAGGTTTGAAAGTAGTTCTGCATTTTTATCTTTTAAATGAGAAGGGTCACCTATGAAGTGTAAACTAATCGTATGGATTAGGGTTGCTACAGCATCAGGTATGGGGTTACCTATCTCATCGAGAATGGGTGTTCCATCCTCTAAGGTCTGGATTGCACCTAATATTTCTAACTGCTGTTGGGCAGTGAGATGATAATCCCACCATCCTTTCAGTTGTCCTGAAAATCCTGCAATGAGCAGTTCAACAATGGCTCTATCAGGTGTACTAGTCTGGGTTTTGTAAGCATTGGAGGCCATAGTCATCTGTTGAAGAAGACTAAGGATGTTATACTCAGACATACCATCTATGTTCCATTCATAGACAGTAGAGGCATTGAATTTAGACTGGGACAGAATATTTGGTCTATTTTCTATACCTAAGTCTGGGGCTGTGGTCATGGTTAAAGGTTGACCTCTTTGCCAAACAAGTTTGTTCAATTCCTCCTTTTGGTTTGGCTGTGTATCCTCAGAGTCAGATACCTGATCTAAAGCACTAACAGCTTTGCTACGGTCAGGGGTGTCTCTTACAACTTCTGGTGTAGATGTAGAGGTGTTCTCTATCCTACTAAGTTGGGTTTTAAGAGCTTCAGTAAATTCTGATTTACCTTCCCTGAACAGTTTTTGACTAGTCTTTGAAACCTGAAAAGGTTTGAAAACTGGACTTTTTAGTTTTGAAGCTGTCGATTCAACCTGGGAAACGACAGTGGTTGTTTTTTGGTTTTCCTCTATCCTAGTTAATTGTTTGGCAATCGTACTAAGATGAGTGTTTGAAAAATTATTTTGTTGAAGAATATTTTTAATATCCTTGTTTGAATCACCACTTGGAGTTTTGTAGGGTGCAGCATCTATAGTGGTTTCTAGATGTGCGATTTTGATTTGTCTTAAAGGTGGATGTTCAGATTGAGTTTTCTTTCCATCTACCATTTCCCATTCTGTAACCTTATTTCTAATAGTAACAGGGTTGACAGATTTGGTGTTTGTTTTGAAAGGATATGAAATTTTGTTTTGAGATGCATAAATTTCAAACCAGTCAAAAAATAAAACATGAGCTTTGTTTTGTATGACGAAGTCATAAAACTCATTTTGAATTTCTTTTCTTTTTTCCAGAAAATTTTTGAAAAACCAATTTCTTCTTTCTGAATTTTTTGAAGAATAGAAATCCTGATGCAAGAAATTTTTGTTAACTTCAAATTCTTTTTCTAAAACATTTAGTTCATTGATAACATTTTCAGTTACCGCAGAAAAAGATGGTGAAGTTGGAGGTGAATTGTTTTGTTCTTCATCACCTACCTGTGGTCTAGAATAGACCTGGTGAGGTACATTTGAAGAATAATCCACGTTTTGAAAAGAAGCACTAGGAATGCTTGAACAAGAAAATCTTGCGTTTTGAAAATTCTCCGTCCTATCAGGCAAATGAATAACTGAAGGTAATTTTGAAATATTCCCCAAATTCAGAGTACTCATGGAAGAACCAGCATCTGAATACCGATGACTGGAAGCTCTGTTAAAGCTTATTTTTACCTTTCCGTCATTGTACTGGGTAATTTCCCTTAACTGGGTGTTTGGTTTTGCCTGTTCAGGAGATTTTGGTTTTGAAACACCTTCTAAAATCCATTCTTCGGGAAGACTTATATCTTTCCAGAGGATAGATTTTGGAATGACTGTATTAGATCTAGATAGATCTGTTTGTAAAAAGAGAGTTTCACCTTTTTTGGATTCAACATTTTTTGTTGCTGTAAAAGCTGAAACCATTGCCTTGTAATGCATTTTAAACATAATTGCTACTGGAATTGAACCTTCCAGCATTTTATAATTATGGGTTTTGATTTGCAAAATCAAGGATTTTAAAATGTTTTTATCCCTGAGGGATAAAGAAATATCCGGATAACATTCAAAAGAGATTGGGCCTTGGCAAAGACTCGATTCTACTGATGCTATCATGGAATCTTGAAAATTTATATGTCTGGCATCCCTCAAGACACAAAGAATTGAAGTGTTTAAGCCATCTTTTGTTAATGGTTTGATTCCCACCTGGACAAGTCCTACGTGTATGTATCCGTATTTTCTGTCTAGATGTTTTTGTAAAGTTTTTTGAGAAAGAAGTTGGATGGTTTCAAAAGGTTTTGAGATTTGAATATCCCTTTCTTCCATTTTGATGACATAGTCAGTTTTGAAAAGATTTTGAAACAGACCAGTTTCATAAACTTGATCTTTTTTGATTTTTGGAATTTCCCAGTTATTTAAAGATTTTTGAAAATCCTCAATAGTGATTTCTTCACTATTGGTTGGATGTTTGAAATTTGATTCCGAGGAACCTGAATAATATAAATATCGTTAGTCCGATTTTAACATGACAATAGTACATGCCATTATCCTTTTGTCACACGATATCTTGTTTAAACATAAGTCATGGTCCATGTCAAACTTATATTGTTCAAACATATAATTTCCCGATCACTAAGTAGACTGATAAATTCAAATGACATTGATCACACTATCAATTCATTTGAGCACGGACATGTATTTTTATAGTCCTACTTATCGAGGGGCCTAATAGATTATCTCTCTCATAAGAGAGGGACAAATTCCATCTTGATTATTCACTTTTCTCTGCATAAGTCTCATTATGTCCAATCATAAACTTTATAATTATCCGATTAAAGATAACGTTTGATTATGTCAAAACATAATGTTCCTTATATAGGAAACCGTGATAACCTTAGGTCTAAGGATTCAATAACATATCTATTATAAGATCAATTATGACACTATCCCATGTAGTGATCTTACAGTGGGTCTATCCAGTACTTTATTCTCTAACAAATACCTATGGATTCGATTTATATCATCATATATAATCATTCCATGATTATCAATGCAAATCTATACTAGTCTTAATTTATCTTTATACCCTTTAGTGATAAATGATTAGGGACAACATGAATAACATTGTTATTCATAAACATTACAATAATGTAACATGCCAATAATATTAATGTGAAGAAAACCATTATATATAAATGAAAATGTAATGATTACACCAAGGTCCAAATGCTTGGCCTAGGGCATAACCACTAATAGTCAAGACTAGTAAAATATAGATTTTGTAGAATCTCATTCTTTATTAATCTTTCCAACCTTTTTTTTTGGATATATGACCCAAATATTTATGCCACAAGTAAGCAGAATGTTCATTCGCCAAACTACGTTTCATTCCAACATTATGATTAATAAAAAATAGGGATTAAAAAAAAAATCATCAAGTTTCAATTTATATAAACCATCCATAACCATTCCATAACCAAGAAATGAATTATTTTTATATAAATTAAAACAACCATGTCCAACCTCAAAAATATATCCACTAGCATCAAGTTTAGAAACAAAAACTAAGTTTCTAGAAATTGAAGGTACATAGAGAGTGTTCATTAGATCCAAGTAATACCCAGTATCTAATATCAGTTTATAAGTCCCTACACTATCAATTGGGGCCTTTGTTCGGTTCTCGATAGACAGAAAGTTGTTAGTTGGGCTTATGATTTGGATTGTAAGGAATTCCTGCATAATATTAGAAACATAAGTAGTGGCACTAGAATCAAACCACCAAGTATTAGAAGAACTTCAAACAAGTTTGATTCAAAGCATACAAAAACGTTTGTATACCATTCTTTTCGAACAAAGCCTTACATTTTAGGCAATATTTCTAATAATGTCCTTGCTTCTTATAGAAGTGGCATTTATCGAACTTTTGTCCCTTCCTTTCATCATTAGCAACCCGTGGAACTTTAGCAGGTTCTTTTTTTTTTAAAATTCTTGGCCTTCGGTTTGAGTTTCTTTCCAGCTCTTTGATCCACTAGGTTAATAGAATGAACTCCTTATTTATTTAACCTTGCTTCCTCCTAAATGAGCTTACTGGATAGCTTATCAATATTCCACTTATACTTTATTGCGTTATAATTGATGTGGAATGTTCCATATTCAGTTGGAAGTTCATTCATGATAAACTGCACTAAGAAAGAGTTTTTCATAGTCATACCTAGTGTCTTAAGTCTTTCTGTAATACTAGTTATTTTAAGGACATGTTGCTGTATACTCTTTGACCCATCAATCTTCATGGTCATGAGTTCAGCCATAAGTGTCCCTGCAAGTGCCTTATCAACAGAACGAAACTTATCTTCCACAAGCTTAAGAAAATTTTTAGCATTATGATTTTCAATGCTAGGAAGAGTAGACTTAATGTTGTTGGCAATAGTCATTCTCATAAAATTCAAACATAACCTTTTAGACCTTTTCCTTGCCTTATGATGTATTTTTTTAGCCTCTGTACTAGTGTTATTAAGGTCAATAGGCTTATCCTCTAATAACGCCAAGTCAATATCCAAAACACCTAAATGGAAAGTGACTTGTTCGCTCCATTTAGAGAAATTCACACCAGTGAACAAGGTAACGAAAGAAGCTTGAGAGTGAAGGCTAATAGTTGTAAATATATAAATGCTCACTAATTAAAAAATTCATCCATGAAGCACATACATTAAATATAGTGCAGGTTTTCTTTGGGACAACAACACATATGATCACAATTATTAGACATTTAAACTTTATAAGAAAATTAAATAAACTTCACCAAATACATATAGCATCTTTGGATAACTATATATATATATATATATATGTGAAAAGAGTATATCAATTTTCTTTTTTATATTTATTAGTTATAGAATATTGATTTACCTTGGGGTAAATTCCTTAATTTCTATCAATTAATAATTTTTTTTTTATAATAGCATTTGATAAAACACATAAATCATATGACCACACATTCAAAAATTAATTTAGCCACTTTGGGGACTAACAAATTAATTTTAATCATAATGTCATATAACTAAATAATTATTATACTAATATATTTATATATATAGTAACACATCATAATATCCTAAAGGATGAAACTAGATTAAATTTATTTATTTATTTTAGTCAAAATATCATCAATATAACCAAAACATAAGCAATTAAAACTTTAAAAATTAATTCATCCATTATTAAAACTTCATGAATCAAAATGGTAATTTACCATGAATAACAATTTCAAACAAAAATAATCCTAATTTGATACAACTTCCTATAGCATGTGGCGACAATAATTGTTAGTTTTATTATTATTTTATTTTTTTTCTTCATTTATGTAATACCCTAGAAAGACAATCTAACTCATTTAACTTATGACCTAGAACTGGTCCGATGGGGTGCCACACAACGGGACTTATAACTTAACGCATGTCTTCTAACACGCACTCACATTTTCGTTATAACAATTTATTTTCATTCAATGATATACTAAAACTTTTTCTTTAACACATATAAATAATACAGAATTTCTCATATGATATTCTTTACACTTTAACAATTATACATGTTCATAATATTTACATCTACTTTTACAAATACTAGCTATTATAATCACATATGTCTCTTTTACAAAATGAATATTACATTACATACACTAGTTATACAATAAAACCCTACGTTCACACTTATTTCCTAGCCCTGTGTTGGCCTTGACCTTTGCATCATGTCCTTGAGGGTTGCCTCAATACTTGAACCTACACAGATAAAAAATTCGTGCTAAGCAATAGCTCAGTGGGAAACAAATAAAGCAAACTGAATTCTTGACGAAGTCCCAAATGTAAAGGGTAAACCAAGTATAAATAAAATAAATACATCTCATAACAATTAAGTAATTAATCATGTTCACTTCATTTCTTTATTAAATATGCATTCACTAAACATAGATATTATAGTTAATATTGACATGCATTCATATACTGTCACTCAACTAACTCCTAATCATTTCACTAACATGCACTTATAGCCTTTAATAACACTGAAACTCTTATCTTGCCTGAATCCTTATTAAGGCTGGATAACGGGAATACGGATACCAAATATGGTATCAAACACTGGATACTGATTAACCATTATTAACCACTAAAGACACTTACACTAGATACCAAATAGGTATTTGAACACTAAATGCCAATTGTGACGCGCGCCGAACCCCGGGGCGCCCCGAAAGCCCGCTTTTAGGGCGACCGAGAGAGATTCGTGAAAACTTGTAAGAAATTACAAGTGCGTCTATTTTGGGTAACAAGGAGGTTTCTTGGAGTCGACACCCAATAGAACATTGAAAAATGTCATCTAGCCTCAGTGAGCCTAAGACAACGCATATGCATCCATTTTGGGCAAGCCAGAGATATTTTGGAGGCCCCACCTTAATAGAACATTGGGATGGTCCTCTAACCTCATGGAGCCTAGGACTATGCAAATTGGGTCTTTTTGGGCAACAAGAGATATTTTGGAGACCCCACTGTGACGCGCGCCAAACCTAGTAAAGGCCCTCTTAGGCG
Source organism: Excoecaria cochinchinensis (assembly GCA_947683425.1). Taxonomy (NCBI): domain Eukaryota; kingdom Viridiplantae; phylum Streptophyta; class Magnoliopsida; order Malpighiales; family Euphorbiaceae; genus Excoecaria; species Excoecaria cochinchinensis. Next base: position 2,071,135 of record CANTUQ010000017.1, on the reverse strand, counting down.
AGACCTACTTTTAGGGCTCGAGGGATTGGTTCACGTCTTTTTGATCTTGGGCATAATAAGATATTTTGGACACCTCCTTTCCAATAGAACATTGGAAAGGATCATCTAGCCTCACGACACCTTTAGGCACCTTTGAGATATTTTGGAGTCGCCACCCAATTTACAAGAAATTGGAAAAGGTCATCTAACCTCTATTGGTCTAAACCAGAGAAAGTGTTCGGAACTTCACTCTTTTTAATGCTTTAAGTTAAGTTTATAAATGATTTTTTAAGAAATCAAAATTTCATCTCTTATCTCACGCGATCATGCATTGAATTTAAAGCGCATTGCAAGCATATTGAAAAGCATTAAATAAAGCGATAAAAAAGGCAGTAAATAAATTGCATAAAAAATGGGACAGAACAATCCCCCAAAATAAGAAAGCATAAGAAATAAAATTTGCCCCAAAATTAATTACAAGAGCCCAAAATGATTAAATAAAAACACACAAAATAATTAAAAATGCATCATACATAAATCGGGATATTTATTGAATTTTAGGAACATTGGTTCATTTTTGTTAACTTAAAAAATTAGAGAACTATTTTTGGGTATTAATTGAGAAAGCGGGGATGAGTGATCCCATTTTGTGAAAATTAGTTCTCTATTTAATAGTGAGATTTTATTGGTTAAAATAGAACATTGGTCCATTTTATTAAGAAAAATTCCAAGTTACTAATTATTATAAAAAATGTGATTTTCTATAATACGGAGAATTTAAAACACATTTTTACATACAACATAAAATAATATAATAAAGAAAATACAACAATTAAAAATGCAAACCCTAAATTCGAAGGTCTTTGATCACCCAATCCTTCATCTCGTGCACAAATATAACTCGCATAAATAAATAAATTTTGAGGCAACAAAACATAAAATAAAATAAAATGTTAGTAAAGTAAACTAAATGAATAATATATGAGCAAAAAATTAAATAAAAATTAATAAATAAATGAATTAAATAATAATACAACAACAATATCATTAATAATTATTACAGGAAATTAATTGAACAAAAAGTAAAAAATAACAAAGGGGAGTTAAAGAAGAAATATGCAAGGTAAAATGGAGCGAATTACATTACATTTCATGCATTTTTATCCGTGCATACGATCGGGTAAAATAGGAAAACAAAGATGAAGAAAGGGCTAGAGAAGAGGGAGGCCAGACATGCACGAGTCGTGCACCCTTGCACGAGTCGTGCAAGGACTGCATGAGTCGTGCACCCTTGCAGGAGCCGTGCAAGGAGTGCACGACTCGTGCAATGCCTTCACGACTCATGCAAGAATGCACGAGCCATAAGGTTGCTGCGAGGGATGCGACTGAATGGGCGATCGGGGCAAATGGGGAGCACGATATGGACGGACAATCACGTATCCGATCGGGAAACCACAAGTACAACTCAGACGCGGTACATTATCCGATAGAAAACCACAACCGAGGCAAAAACGAAGACACGACTCAAACAAACAAAAAAATAGAAATGAACAGAGGAATGTTAACAGGCTAATAATGTAACACCCCAATACCCCTTGGAAGGAATATCGAGATGTCACACACAACATAAACTTTCAAGCAAGAGCTAAAGCGGAAGCACTCATGAATAACCATATAAACTTACATAACTGAACTTATAAAGTATACATATACTAAGTCATTACATTACATATAAGAATTACATGCCTTACAAAACGTTACAAAACGTACAAGCAAAAACTGGACTATACAACTTATCCCTATACTAGTACAAAAAGAAGACTTTAACTCCTAGTGGCCAGCAGATGCGCGACTCCAAAACCAAACCAATCCTGCAAATCTACACGGAAACAAACATCCGTGCTAAGCGATAACGCTTAGTGGAGATGTACAAAAACAAAGGACTGCACAAGCATGCATAACAATATATACATATCATGCCAAGGCGTAAACGCAAAGTCAATTACAAAATTATAACATGTACAAATCAATCTTATCAAACCTAACATGCTCAAAGCACCATAACATTCTTAATTACATATCACATAACTGAATCTTAACAATATCATGTCCACTTGATAAACATAACCGATCCAAAAGCATTAATATGAAATCCTCAAAATAATTAGTCAATCACTAACATAAGCTTAAACATAACATTTGCAAACGGAAAGCAAAGAGCTTGAACTTTCATAAATCATGGATACGGGTACTGAAGATACTTGTTGGACACATTATATGAACACACAGAAGACATAAGTCTCGAAATATACAAATACCTGAAGGTAACAAAAGAGACCGAAATCTCTAAGCAAAAGGCCCATATGAGTCTACTGAGCAGCTGCACTAAACCCTTTATAAGCATGCTTATCTATCCACTAACTTGACACTTCAGGCTCGCTAACACTCTAATTACTATAACACATATTTACATATCCAATCACAATCACATATCACTCAAATCATGTATAGTTCCTACTAGCAAATATAACCTATGATATATAATATACATGTTCAAACATATTCATATACTCATCTCATAATGTTAAACATGAATTGGATAAGTTATAGGAACTTATAGAGAAGTTCGGGTGCATTTCGGGAAGGATAAACACACAAAAATACTCAAACTAGAGAGGGGTAAAGGTGGGAAATGATTCATGTCAACTGAGGGATCAAAATGTGAAGGAAAGTTCATCAAATAACTAGTTCTGTCGCGCTCGCGACAGTAGGCTCCAACAAGTGCCCAACGAGACTGCTATTCACCTCAAACTTGAACCGTAAAAACCAACCTCTAAACATCATTTTTAGGCAAAACATCCTTCTTAACAAATGTTCCCTAGGATGTTAAGTTTCTATTGGGACAAGTTACAGATCATCTGGACATCTAAAACATAAGATATAACCTAAACAAACTATACTATTCCAATGGACCCGCCAGAATAGAGACACTTATGATATGGCTATTTTTTGGGACACTTAGAGCCAGAATTAGATTATAGTCATTTCAGGGACTTATATAGATATGGAAGTCATGGTTCTAATGGAACAACAACAACTTGAAGTGGAGTTGTCAAACTCCACTTATCACCAAAACATCACACGGAGGTCTGATACAATCTGAGCAGAGTTTTCCCCTACAACTAGGGTTCATACAAGATTACTAGATTATACTCAAGGCAATTAAATTAACACTTCAACACACATCCATTTTACATTTCAATTATATCAAATATCAATTAAACACATTAACATGCATCAATTGACACAACATCACAATTCACTACACATGCCAAAAATCAAAGAGCACACGACCCCTACCTCTAGTAAAGCAGTCGAGACACCCCAAATCAGATCTTGTCCTTGCCCTTTTCAATCCATCTATCCGAAACTTCAAACACAGTAAAGAACACCAATACAACACCTCTTAGTCCATTACACAACTAGCTCAAACCAAAATAGAAATGGAGTAGAAGAAGACCCAACACAAAGCTAAGTCACACTTACCTTCTTAATCCCTTAATAACCTCTTCAAACCATCCAAAGCAGAAATCCACATACAATCAAAGCATCTAAAAGATAAAGGAGAAGAAGGGAACTAGTGGAACACAAAAGAAGAAATAAAGAGGGGAAAACTGCATGGAAGGCACAAATGAAGACAAATTTTCCCACTCAAATCACTTTTATTGCATGCACAAATCCACTTAGCACATCCTCTCAAAGCCACATGTCTATCTTAAGACATGTGTCCCAAACCCTTCCAAACTCCTTGCATGACTGCCACATGTCTAACCCAACTCAAAATCCACTTAAATTCCCGCTCAAAACAAACTCTAACTGGCTCGTTCTGTCGGGCTCGCGACAGAAGCTAAACCAGAAATCCCAAAAACAAAGCTTGACTAATCTTCTAACCAATTCTTACACTCACCCAAACAAACATTCAAATATGTTCTTTCTTACAAATACACAATCATATCCATGCAAAAACATCACAAATCCTTCTAGGGTAAATTTGGGTTGTTATAATCTCTCCCCCTTAAGAAATGTCGTCCTCAAAATTTCACCCGGTACCACAGATAGCAAAACACTTATCACAACAAAGCTTGTAAAAATCAAATACAATAACATAAGGACTTACCAGAAGGACCCGCTTGCTCATCTTCTTTCTCTCTAATCATAGCATAACATCGAGCTTGAACAACCGACGAAATCGGCTTCTCAGTCGTTTTCGATATATCATGTGTTGCTCGATCTCTTCTTCTTCCACCTCTTGCAGATCCAGTCACACCCGTGTTCCCTCTATTACCTTGCTGAACCGTGCTCTCTTTCATTTCTGGACAATTGGCAAGCATATGCTCCATGCTGCTACATTTAAAGCACGCTCCACTGAGCTTCCTACACATACCTCTATGAAATTTCCTGCAATGCTCACACTTTGGCACATTGCTTTCCTTACTAGGGGGTGCCAAGACACTTCCCTTAGATTCTTGCACTGGACCGGGCCTTTGAGTATGCTGTCCACTAACTCCATCACGGATTCTCTTACTACTAAGCACATTACCATCGGTTACTTTTCTCTTGTGCTCCATCTTTTGCTTGATCACTTTCGATTCTTCTAACTTAATCGCCGCTGCCACTAGCTGATAATATCCAACCGGATGCATAACTACCATGGCCAACAACAGACCTCTAATCACTTCTCTTAATCCATCTTGGAAATGTTAGCATTTGAAATTCTCAGTCATCAAAGCAATAGGCACATACTTGCTCAAATGACCAAACTCTTTCTCAAAGTTGCTTACTGACAAGTTCCTTTGCTTCAAACTTATAAATTCCTTCCACTTTGCCTCCCTATAGGCCTTGGTAACATACTTTTGCTCAAATTCTTGCACAAAAAATTCCCATGTCAATTCAGCTGGTCTCTGGGGATTGAGAAGCACAAGGTTCCACCAATCATATGCTGATCCTTGCAAAAGCGATACAGCACAAGCAACTCGTTGATGTGGAGGGCAAGCTATCTCTTGTAGAATCCTATCAGTTCTCTTCAACTAGAATTCTGCCACATCCGATTCATCCAAAGAGGTTCCATGAAATTCTTTTGCTCCTCTTTTCCTTATAAGCTCAGAAGGAGCCTTTGGAGCAGTCAATCTGCTTACTACTTGAAGTAAACCTTGCACTAATGCCGGATCAAAACCCTGACCTTCTACTGGTGCACGCTCACGTGCAGGCCTATCTTGACCGACTGGATTACTTCCAACTGGATTCACACTTTCCATCATGTCGCCCATATACTCACTCGGATCTGACTCCATAAAAACACAACACAAGACAACATCTGCATTAGGCCATAACTCTAGATAGACTCTCATGTAAAGACTCTATACTCAAATAATCACATAGAACAAGAACCGACTAAATCGGTGCTCTGATACCACAACTTGTAACACCCCAATACCCCTTGGAAGGAATTTCGAGATGTCACACATAACATAAACATTCAAGCAAGAGCTAAAGCGGAAGCACTCATGAATAACCATATAAACTTACATAACTGAACTTATAAAGTATACATATACTAAGTCATTACATTACATGTCAGAATTACATGCCTTACAAAACGTTACAAAACGTACAAGCAAAAACTGGACTATACAACTTATCCCTATACTAGTACAAAAAGAAGACTTCAACTCCTAGTGGCCAGCAGATGCGCGACTCCAAAACCAAACCAATCCTGCAATCCTACACGGAAATAAACATCCTTGCTAAGCGATAATACTTAGTGGGGATGTACAAAAACAAAGGACTGCACAAGCATGCATAACAGTATATACATATCATTCCAAGGCGTAAACGCAAAGTCAATTACAAAATTATAACATGTACAAATCAATCTTATCAAACCTAACATGCTCAAAGCACCATAACATTCTTAATTACATATCACATAACTGAATCTTAACAATATCATGCCCACTGGATAAACATAACTGATCCAAAAGCATTAATATGAAATCCTCAAAATAATCATTCAATCACCAACATAAGCTTAAACATAATAGATCCAAACGGAAAGCAAAGAGCCTGAACTTTCATAAATCATGGATACGGGTACTGAAGATACTGGTTGGACACAGTATATGAACACACAGAAGACATAAGTCTCGAAATATACAAATACCCGAAGGTAACAAAAGAGACCGAAATCTCTAAGCAAAACACCCATATGAGTCTACTGAGCAGCTGCACTAAACCCTTTATAAGCATGCTTATCTATCCACTAACTTGACACTTCAGGCTCGCTAACACTCTAATTACTATAACACATATTTACATATCCAATCACAATCACATATCACTTAAATCATGTATAGTTCCTACTAGCAAATAATACCTATGATATATAATATGCATGTTCAAACATATTCATATACTCATCTCATAATGTTAAACATGAATTGGATAAGTTATAGGAACTTATAGAGAAGTTCGAGTGCATTTCAGGAAGGATAAACACACAAAAATACTCAAACTAGAGAGGTGGGAAATGATTTATGTCAACCAAGGGATCAAAATGTGAAGGAAAGTTCATCAAATAACTGGTTTTGTTGCGCTCGTGACCCCTGTCGCGCTCGCGACAGTAGGCTCCAACAGGTGCCCAACGAGACTGCTATTCACCTCAAACTCGAACCGTAAGAACCAACCTCTAAACATCATTTTTAAGCAAAATGTCCTTCTTAACAATTGTTCCCTAGGATGTTAAGTTTCTACTGGAACACGTTACAGGTCATTTGGACATCTAAAACATAAGATATGACCTAAACAATCTATACGGTTCCAATGGACCTGCCAGAATAGAGACACTTATGTTATAGCTATTTATGGACACTTAGAGCCAGAAGTAGATCATAGACATTTCAGGGACTTATATAGATATGGAAGTCATGGTTCTAGTGGCATAACAAGCACTTAAATTGGAGTTTTCAAACTCCACTTATCACCAAAACATCACACGGAGGTCTGATACAATCTGAGCAGAGTTTTCCCCTACAACTAGGGTTCATACAAGATTACTAGATTTTACTCAAGGCAATTAAATTAACACTTCAACACACATCCATTTTACATTTCAATTATATCAAATATCAATTAAACACATTAACATGCATCAATTGACACAACATCACAATTCACTACACATGCCAAAAATCAAAGAGCACACGATCCCTACCTCTAGTAGAGCAGTGGAGACACCCCAAATCAGATCTTGTCCTTGCCCTTTTCAATCCTTCTATCCGAAACTTCAAACACAGTAAAGAACACCAATACAACACCTCTTAGTCCATTACACAACCAGTTCAAACCAAAATAGAAATGGAGTAGAAGAAGACCCAACACAAAGCTAAGTCACACTTATCTTCTTAATCCCTTAATAACCTCTTCAAACCATCCAAAGCAGAAATACACATATAATGAAAGCATCTAAAAGATAAAGGAGAAGAAGGGAACTAGTGGAACACAAAAGAAGAAAGAAAGAGGGGAAAACTGCATGCAAGGCACAAATGAAGACAGATTTTCCCACTCAAATCACTTTTATTGCATGCACAAGTCCACTTGGCACATCCTCTCAAAGTCACATGTTTATCTTAAGACATGTGTCCCAAACCCTTCCAAACTCCTTGCATGACTGCCACATGTCCAACCCAACTCAAAATCCACTTAAATTCCCGCTCAAAACAAACTCTAACTGGCGCATTCCGTTGCGCTAGCGACGGGTGTCGCGCTCGCGACAGAAGCTAAACCAAAAATCCCAAAAACAAAGCTTGACTAATCTTCTAACCAATTCTTCCACTCACCCAAACAAACATTCAAATATGTTCTTTCGTACAAATACACAATCATATCCATACCAAAACATCGTAAATCCTACTAGGGTAAATTTGGGTTGTTACAAATAAACACCATGACATACCATCAGATACATGCATAAAAGAATGACAAATATGCTGATTAGTCATGATAAATATTTAAGATCATGTCCGATAATAAACAGCAACAAAAATGTGATATATTGATTAATGAAATCAAATAACAAATATATACAGTATGTACGAAGGAGAAAACTTAGTGAAGCAAAACCAGAAACAAAAAACAAAAGGAGGAAAAGAGATGGTTTATCCCAGTATTTACCCTCAGATATTGACTTTAGATTTGCAGATGAAGAAATGCTGGTTTCCTCGTTGATTTGTTTGAAAGGAAAGTAAAAACAGAGACTAAGAAACCTTTCAAATGGAAGTTACATTGAAGAAAATGAGACACGATTGGATCTCAAATGTCAGGAATTAATTTCCTAAATTCAAGAACAATCTTAGAACACTGTGAGAACAAAAAATCATTTTTCTTGCTCAAAGCTCTTCTTTCTCTCTTTTTCTTTTTGGGTTTCTTTCGGCATTTTCAAAATAACCTCCCACTTTCAGCTTCTTCAACTTTTTCGTTTTATACTTCCCTTAAAAACTAGGGTTTCTCTAGATATCTGTCCTCTAAAACCCTTCATCCTTCTTCTCAAATCAGGTTTTTTCCTTTTCAAATCAGACATCCCCCTGTATTTCCCAACAAAATCCCGGTAAAAGCGAAAAAGAGGGAGTAGGGGCAGAATGGCATGTGAGGCAGACGCACCTCAATAACGTGAGGCTGCCTCTCACATTAGTGAGATGGGCCTCACTAACGTGAGGCTGCATCTCACATTAGTGAGATGGGCCTCACTACACAGGCCCCAAAAAATTAATTAATATTTTTTTAAAAAAAAAAGTGAAAAGCATTTTTTCGAGGAAATCATCACTTCTATTTGTCTTTTTCCTGTGAACAGGCATCATTCTCATCATTGGGTAACTTTGATCTAGGCTGTCTTTGGACCCGGTGTCTACAGTTACCCCCAGTTTTGGGGAGAGTAGTGCCTGGATGTCTAGGTGAGCCAAAACTCAATGAAAGAGAGAAGAGACGCGTACCTGAGGCAGCTATCTTCTTGAATTGGGTGATGCTGTTGTTGTGGTGGTTATCGCCATGTTGTTGGCATATTATCCTTTGTTGAAGTGGTCGTGCTAACCTTCCATAGAATGGTAGTGCCGCCATCGTGCTAACCCTTTTGAGATTTGAAGAGGTAGTGCCGTGATCGTGCAAAACCTCGGTGGAGTGATAGTGCCGCCATCGTGCTAACCCTTATGAAGTGGTAGTGCCGTGATCGTGCTAACCTTCTGTAGAATGGTAGTGCCGCCATCGTGCAAACCCTTCTGAAGTGGTAGTGCCGTGGTCATGCAAACCTTCCATGGAATGGTAGTGCCGCCATCATGCAAACCCTTCTGAGATTTGAAGCAGTAGTGCTATGATCATGCTAACCTTCCTTGGAATGGTAGTGCTGTCATCGCGCAAACCCTTCTGAGATGGTGCCCCCTGAGAGGTCTTTGGCTGGCTGGCTGCCCCCTAAGAGGTCTTTGGCTAGTTGGTGCCCCCTGAGAGGTCCTTAGTTGATCGGCTGCCCCTTGAGAGGTCTTCGATTGATCGCTCCCCGAGATGTCTTCGGTTCATCGTCCCCTGAGAGGTCTTCGGATGGTTACCCCCTGAGAGGTCTTCGGTTGATCGCCCCCTGAGAGGTCTTTGGATGGTTGCTCCCTGAGAGGTCTTAGGTTGATCTGCTGCCCCCTGAGAGGTCTTCGGTTGATTTCCCCCCGAGAGGTCTTTTGTTCACCGCCCCTTGAGAGGTCTTCGGATGGTTGCCCCCTGAGAGGTCTTCGGTTGATCGCCCCCTGAGAGGTCTTTGGATAGTTGCCCCCTAAGAGGTCTTCGGTTGATCGCCCCCTGAGAGGTTTTCGGATGGTTGACCCCCTGAGAGGTCATTGGGTGATCGCCCCCTGAGAGGTCTTTGGATGGTTGCCCGCTGAGAGGTCTTCGATTGATCGGCTGCCCCCTGAGAGGTCTTTGGTTCATCATTATATTGGTATTTGGACTAATGTCGTCACCCGCCTTTCATCAGTGTACACATCGAATCTCCCTTTCTATAAAACTTAGAAGGCCAGATATGCAGGAAAAAAGTGAGCATGCATGTGAAATGTATGTGCCATACAGTGATATAGGACAAGAATTCATCTAAGTGGATTCAGAGGCGACAGCCGGTTTGGTCGTAATTTGCAGCAGGATCGGTGTCCTTTAAAATTGCCTTCGAATTTTATGCCTTTGGGGATTATGAGGTTCTCATTTGAAACCTGAAGTTATTCTTTTAAGGTAGTGCGTCCTTTGTGGATTTTCACACTAGCTTTTCTTAGCGAGAAATGCGTCATTTTTGGATTTTCACATAACCCTGTGCCTTTTTTTTTTTTGCCTAGAATGGACTCTATAACATCCCAAAAATTCATAAATTGCATGTTAATTGAATTTATTAAAGGTAAATTGGTATTTATACAAGTGAATTGGAAATGAATTAAGGACTAAGTGAATGGGATTTGAAGTATTTAATAAAAGAATTGTTGTTAGTGAGTGATATGTATTTTTGCCAAGGATTTATAAGGGGAAAAGCCAAGGACAAAATGGTAAAGGCAAGTTATTTGACTAAGGGAACTTATAGAATTGTGACATGTGGAGTAGTAGGTGAGAGCATTAAATGAGATTTGAAAGAAAGAGAGAGGGAAGAAGGCAGGAAAATCATTTTTGCTTCCCGTGGAAGCTTTGTCCCTTCATGCTTTTGTCGTTCTCCACTCTTGCTCTCCTTCCTTTTCTATTTTTTTGCTCTCTAGCTTTTGCATGTGTTCCTCTACAAGATTGAGCTGGGTTTTAGATCAAGAATTGATTCTGGAAAGGTATATGGCTAGGTTTATACGAGTTGCTTCTTCTTCTTCTTCCATTCGGTTTTGATATGGGTTATATCATTTTGTTCATGGGTTAATTGAATGTGTGTTTTTGGTTGAACTCATACAAGAATCTGAAGAGAGAAGAAAGAGCAAAGAAAAAGGAAAAGTGGTATCTTGAAGATAGTGGATTGAGCTCCATTTCTAGGTTTGGGAGTTTGTATTTGGTTTGAGAGTGTTTTGCCATTCTCCATTCGGATCATGTATTTGAGTTTTGATTGTGCTATCATTTGTATGTTTTGATACAAGTTAATGTATGTTTTTGATAGATTTGTGTATATGATTTGAGATATAAGAGTTGAAATGCTTTGCATGTCAACTTTGAAGAGTATGTACATGATGAGATGGATTTTCTGAGTTTTTGCAACCTCTGTATATGTTGTTTAGATGTGTGTTAATAATGTGTAAATTGATTTGTTACAGTTATAAGTATGTTTTGAAGGCACTGGAGGTAAGATTTTACATGGTTTTGCTTATGGGGAAAGATTGTGTTTTGGTTTTCAAGCTCTATTTTTCCAGCATTTTGCTAAGGAAAGGAAAACACGCTCCTATCACGAGCACGATGCTTATCGCGAGCGTGACAGAAGCGAGTCATCCTTTCTCTAGCGGTAATCTGATCGGCTTGCAATCCTTCACAACACGTGAAGTTCTTCACGAGTCATGAAGAATGGCCCGCTTGGCGAGAGGTTCTTCACGACACGTGAAGTCCTTCATGAGTTGTGAAGAAGAGGCCGCTCAGTATAGGTCTGCTCGGCATAAGCCCCGTTCGGCATGGGAGTCTTCACGACACGTGAAGTTCTTCACGAGTCGTGAAGATAGCCCATTCATAATGAGAGCCAGTTGGCGTGGGAGCCCACTCGGCAGGAAGTGCCCCTGATTATGCACATCTCGGCTAATTGTGCACGACTCGGCAGATGGAGCATGACTTGTGCTTCCTTGGCTACTGTCGCGAGCACAACACCCATATGCCCGCTTACCCTATTTTCCGAAAATTGTTTTCAAACTTCTTTTTACATGGGTTTTTACTACATGGTATATGATTTGTCTTATATATGGATTATTAAATGATAAGTGATATGTTCATGATAAGATTTGTATATGATTTATATGTATATGGATTATGTGATTATGAGTTACATGTTTATGATAAAGCCTATATATATATATATATATATATATATATATATATATATATATATATATATATATGTTTTATTTATATTTCTCTGAAATTGGTAAATATACATGTATACATGAAACTATATGATTATACCTGATTCTATTCTCTGTTATATGATACTAATACTAGAACATGATTCAGTTGTTATTTGAGCCTGATAGTCATAGTGGTTGATAGATAAGCGCTTATCAAGGGTTAGAGTGTGAGTGCAGCTGCTATATGTTACAAGTTACATGTTGCGTTTGGGTTTATATGATTTGAGACTTCGGTGTCCGGTATACCTTCGGGTATACATGTTTACACATGATTCGAGACTCTTGTCTCTATATGCTTGGATACTGTGTCCTATCAGTATCATTAGTACCCATATCCACTAGTTAGTGAGTAATTAGGCTATTACAAGAGATTTATATATGAGGCCATTATATAAGACTATGATAGATGTTCCCACTGATACGAAAATGGATATATGTTACATGTATATGTACATGCGATATGACAAGATATGATGCGATACTTGTAGTTGGATATAAATGGCTAAATGTTTATATTGTGAAGATGCATATGAAGAATGACTACTTGGATATGAATGATTATGTAACACCCCCTACCCATACGTAAGCAAGCCCATCCCTAAGGGAGTGAGAAGCCGTATGAGTCAGGGTGTCACCAAGCAGATCAAACAATAAACATATATCATACATACGAAAATACGGCGGAATTAAAACTTTTAAATATTAGATCATTTAAGCATAAATGTAATAATAATATTCATTACAAAACTGTTTTGATATTACAAATTAATTACATCTATCCAAATATAAATACATAGCGAAAGCTGAACAAAAGAATTAATACAATGAGAGTTCACTAATACAAAAATAATCATAAGACAAAATGCTAAGCCCTAACATCAACCTTTGCGTTGGCTTGACTGCAGTGACGCTCCCAAAAACTAATCATCTTCCGCACCTGCACGGATAGAACACCCATGCTAAGCGATAATGCTTAGTGGAGAAAACACAAAAATAATATGGACGGCCAATCACAATGGTCGTCAAGGCAAAACACATACTTATGGCATAAGCTGATAATCATATAATATAATCATAACTGAATCACATTTATAGCATTTGTAAGTCCATATACACATTCATATACATATTGCTTCACATGTTCATAGTTATAACCGATCAGATGTTCACATTCTCATAATCATAACAAAACAGACAATACACCTACTGACTCACAATAGTGAATAACGAGCTAACACATGGCGGTACCTTACAGGTACGAATCGAACACATGGCGATACCTTACGGGTACGAATCAAAAAACAACATCACATTTTCCTTTCAAAAACATTTTACAAAGGGGATCTTAAATAAGATCCAAACACATTGAGGTTCACAAGGAACCAAACGGGGGACCTGATCAGGTTTCGAATAGAACAGAGGGCTGTAGCTAAAGAACTCTATTAGGCATGCCTAACTATCCACTAGATTGACCTTATACATAAGGCAAGTCATGTTCCAAAATATAACATATAATTTAACATAAAGAAATCATAGTATTTTTCATATAGAAGCATGTTTATATTCCATACAATAATAAAAACTCATGCAAAAAAGATAGGAAATTCATTTGCAGAAAAACAGAGCATTTCAGAAAGATAGGGCAGACAAGGGCCAACTGTCGCGATCACGGCACGAGTCGTGCTCGCAATAGTGGCCAAAGGCCACCATCGAAGAAAAGTGAAGGACACAAGTCGTGCAGATAATCACGACTTGTGTCGATGCTTTCCTTTAGCCGAAAGGCCGATCATGCGAGAGGAACCAGCAGCACGAGTCGTGCTGATGCTCCAAGCCCGGTCGCGAGCCGTGCTTGCGTGCACGACTCGTGACTTGGCTTCCAGCCCACACGAATTGAATCGTGTTTCCTTCAGTAGGTTCCTATTGGATCTCCCATTCTATTTGGCAGTCATGCACCTAACCGCGCGGACGATCGACAGCCGAGAGCCAATCGGAAGGGAGAGCAAACGATCGGAAAGGGAGAGCGGGGGACATAACTCATGCAAAATGACACGACTCATGTTGCCTCTCTTCACCATGTCATGAGTCATGCTCTTCAGCACGTCTCGTGACCTGGCTCCCATCAAAAGCACGAATCGTGCTTTCCATTCCCTGATCGAGAACTTCCCATCTTATAATCGAAAGTCAAGCATTGTGTATTCTAGGCATGTCCGATCAGAAGATGTTAATTCAATCGGGACTTGGATACACCACTTCTGTGTTCTAAATTTGCAGAAAATTTGCAAACTCCCATAGCTCCAAAAGACACCCAAAACTTCAAAACCATTTCTAACAACAACTTACCTGAGATCGGCATTTCCCAACACAAACAACAACACAAATGCATATTTTACACATTCAATATAATCAATTCAAGAACCAACCAAAATTCATTACATTTATTCCAACATGCATCACCAAAGGCATCAGATTTCCAGTAATCATTCAACCACAACAAGCACAAGAAAATGCAAAAATTCCCAAACCTGCAGAATCCTATGCTCCTAGTTGCATGCTCCACTCCCACTGGCCTTCTCTTTCCCCTTGGGATCACAAGTAGGCGCTTCTAAACCAAAAACTGTAGACACCGGGTCCTGATCCAGCTCAAACCAAAGTCACCTAGTGATGAAAATGATGTCTGCCGCGGGCAAGAGGAAAAATTAAAGTGTTTGTACTCGAAAATGCTATTTGTTAAAAAAAAAAGGTTTTAAGGTTTGCTGGGGGGGCAGTGGGGTGAGGCCCATCTCACCCATGTGAGATGGAGCGTCACGTTTGTGAGGCCCATCTCACGTTGGTGAGATGCAGCCTCACCACATGAGGCTCATTTCACAGGTGAGATGAAAATCTTACCTGCCTCACGCGCCCCATACTGCTCCTAACGGCCCTTTTCCCTGTTTTCAGGGGATTTGGTTTAAAAAATACGGTTTATGCTTGATTGGGTGAAAGAAAAAACTAACCCTGTCAAATATAATTAAGGAGAAGTGAAAGCTAAAGTAAAAGGAGAAGTGAAAGCTAATCCTGTCAAATATAATTAAGGAGAAGTGAAAGCTGAAGAAAAAAGAGATAAGGAATTATTGGAGAGAGCTGAATTGAAAGAGAAAAACACAAAAAGAAAAAAGCTTGGGGAGAAAGAAAGAAACGAAGAAGAAAGAAAGGAAAACATTATGAGATTGGTTTTGAGAAAAAGATAACAAGTTCTTAACGTTGGAAAGTCCATTGTTTTGGTTTTCTTGAATGTAACTTCCATTAAAAAGTTTTTGAGTTTCTATTTTAACCATCCTTTCAAGAAGAGCAAAGAGGGAAACAAGAAATCTTTTATTTGCAGATCAAAGATCAATATCTGAGGGTAAATACTCAATTCCTATTCTTTCTACTTTCTTTCTTTCTTTCTTTTTACTTTTTTTTTTTTTACGTTTTGCTTTACCAGTTAGTTCTTCTATTTGTACATACTCTGTTTTTTTTTTCATTTGATTTTGTTAATCTGTTTATCGTATGTTTGTTGTTGTTTGTTATCAGACATAGATCGTAAGTAGCTATTATGATTAAACAAACATGTTTGTGGCTTTATTATACATGTTTTGATGGCATTTTGTCATATTTGTTAGTCTTATCACACCCCGTTTTCCCCCTAGTCGAACGAGAAATATGTATGCGTGTGCATTTGCATGGTTTTGGCGTATCATAGGGGTATTTGGTATATATGAATATTTTATGGGTTTGTTACTGAGTGGTGGTGCATATAGAAATGAGGTGTCCATAAGTGGAGTTAGGATCACATGCATGTGAGCATATTATTATGTGTGAGTATTAGATGAGATTGCATTGTGTGTGTTGCTCATACATGTGTAGGGTGCATTATTGGAGTGTTTCATTGTGTGTGTGTGACATGTGCATCTAGTGTGTGAGTGATTAATGCCCTCCACTAAGATGTTGACAAGTCTAAAGGGGGAGAAAAGAAAGGAAAGAGAAAGAGGAAAAGGGGAAATTCAGATTTCCAAACCCCATTTTCCCGTTCTCCCTTCTCCTTCCCTCTTCTTCTTCCTCTTTGCTCTTCTCTAAGTGATTTGCTTGGATTCAAGTTGGTGTGGTGGGAATTAATTGCTCCTCATGTTTGATTGGTAAGCTTTATGCTTTTGGTTTTGGTTTTGTTCAAGTTCTTCTTCTTCTCTTCCTATTTTCTGGTTTAAGGTTTTAAATTAGGGTTTTGAGTTTGTGTATTTTTGGTGGTTTAGTGTTTAACTGAGCCTCCTCATGAGCCAAAGGGCAAAGAGAAGGTTGGGACTAGTGGAGCTCATTGATTTGGAGCTAAGGATTGCAAGGTTTGGGAATTTGTGCTATTTGAATAGTTGGCATGTTTAATTGAATGAAATTCTGGAAATTGTGATGTTCTTGATGTTTTTACTAGTTATTATGTTATGGGTTTTGGTTCTCTTTGTCTATTAAACCTTAATTGTGTGTTTTGGGAACCAATGTGAGTTTGATGGAATTGTGGTATGAATAGTGATTAAATGGATTATGTAAATTGATATTGTTTTTTGAATTCATGAGTAGGATTTGTTAATGGCATGATTCAATGATGTTGATTTAGTTTGTTATTATTATTAAAGTGTGGATATGTGGTTTGAGGTGAGAGTTTGGGATTTTTTGGCTTGAATGACCTGGAAATCGCTCTTAGGAATCGCATCTGGGCATGGGTCACGGTGGCAACCAGTTTGGTTACCACCGTGAGGCACGAACCAGATGCATTCTGCCCAGAGTTTGAATATGTCACGGTGGCAACCAATTTGGTTACCACCGTGAGGTGTTCAGACTTTAGATTCTGTTTGGGCTATGGGTATGTCACGGTGGCAACCTATTTAGTTACCACCGTGAGGTACCCCAGAGATGCTCTCTGTTTTGAAGTTTGGGTATGTCACGGTGACATCCAGATGGGTTACCACCGTGAGGTACCCCAGGCTTGCATTCTGCCGAAATCCTTGGTATGTCACGGTGGCAACCAATTTGATTACCACCGTGACCTATCCTGTTTTTGCAATAAAATCCTGTTTATTTCACATGACTTAGGGAAGTTTAATTTTGGATTTTTGCACTCTTTATCACTTATTATGAGCTGTGTAATGGTAAGATGGTTGATGTTTGCATGTGCGGGTTAATTAAGGTATGTGAATCTTGTATTATTATAATTGAATTGTGGACGTTAATTGTATAATTTTAGCCTGCAAGAGTCAGTCTAGTGGATAGTTAGGCATGCCTAATAGAGTCTTATAGCTGTAGGCTTAGTTCCGTTTGGACCCCGATCAGGTCCCCGTTTTGTTCCTCGTGAACCCTCTAATGTGTATGGATCTTGTTTAAGGTCCCTTTTGAAAATGTTTTGTGAAAGTTAAAAGTAAAATTGGTTTCTCGATTCGTACCCGTAAGGTACTGTCTGTAATCGGCTCGTACCCGTAAAGTACTGTCTGTTCACTCGTTATCCACTACCTTGAGTCGGCAGGTGCTTATAGTTTGATTTGCTTTGATATTTATGAGAATGTATTCTCCGAATATGTTTATTAATGAGATGTTATGAAGGCAGTGGTACTTTATCGAAGGTATGACTCTATATGTATACATGTTCATATGTTAATACTCCTATTTAATGCGTATTTCTGATTATGCCATCTGTATGTGTTTTCCTTGACGACCGTTGTGAATGGTTGTCCTTATGCTATATGTGTGTTTCCCCACTAAGCGTTATCGCTTAGCACGAAGTGTTACTTGTGTAGGTGCGGAAGGAGTTTGCTTTGGTAGAGTCGCAGCCATCGAAGCCAACACAGTAGGGTCTAGGTGTAGGGCTTTATTTTCGTATTTTGAGGATTCTTTTTGTATAGAACTCTCTTACATCAGTTTTGTAATAGCTTTCGCTTATGTACATGTATTTTGGGATTTGTAATTATCTGTTGTATCTCTTGGTTGATCAAACAGTAATGTAATGCTTCCGTTATATTAATGCATGATCAGCCTTAGTTTTTATGTTTCGCAAAAGTTTTAATTGCCCCGTATTTATGTATATTTATCTTTGATTGAATTTATATATATATTTATGCTTTGTGCGTTTACACCCTGACTCGTACGGCATCTTACTCCTCATGGGATGGGATCGCCTAAGTACGGGTAAGGGGTGTTACAAGTTGTGGTATCAGAACCTAGGTTAAGGCATTTCTGGGTGATTGTTTATGTGATGCTATGTGTGGATACGTCTATGTTTAGGGCTGTGTTGGCTGATGCGGCTGTCATCTTGTTTGTTAGATGGATTCTGATTCTGCTCGTGGTGTGCTTGAGGAATCCGCTGAAAGTGTGAATCCTCCAGCTGTAGATCCGTCTGTTTCTATTTTTGTGTCGGCTCAATGTGCTAGGGTCCAGTCTGAGCCCGCTGCCATGCCTTTTAAGGCTACGTTCAGATTGCATCAGGACATGGCTCGGGTTTTGGAAAGGGTGACTGCCCCTAAAGCTCCGATAGAGAGTTTAAGAAGAGCTGGTGTTGAGGATTTTTATGGGATCGGGCTAGATGAGTCAGAGCTAGCTGAAATGTGGCTTGATAAAGTCAAGAGAGCTTTAAAGGAAGTCAGGTGTCCTCCCGATCAGTAAGCTGAATGTGCTGTGGCATTGCTTCAAGGGTCAGCTTACGAATGGTGGGAGTTGGTATGTAGGCAACCTCAGATGCCTGATCCGGTTACATGGGAATTCTTCGGGGAGGAGTTCACAAAGAAGTATGTGACTCAGGCATATAGGGATGCAAGATGGGCGCAGTTTTTGAGTCTGAAGCAGAGGGCTTTGTCGGTTTCGGATTATGAGAAGGAATTTAATCGGTTGTCCCGTTATGCTCCGCGTGGGGTTATGACAGATGATTTCAGATGCAAGCATTGTGAAGCCGGGTTGAACGAGTATTTGAAGATTGCTTTGATTTCTTTGATGTGTACACCAGGGGTAAGTTATTATCAGATTGCAGAGGCTGCCATGAGGGCGGAGTAGACGAAATCATTGCTTAGGGAGAGAGCGCAGCGAAGGAATTCTGCACGGGGTGGTTTTTCCTCATCTTCGGGTAAGAGATCTAGGAACCCGCAAGATGAGCCATCAGTTGGTTCGGCTACTAGAGGTAAAAGGCAAGGTTTAATAGCGGTATCTAGTTCTGGTAGAGGTGGTAGATCTGATGCTATACCTGTTTGTGCACATTGCAACAAGGCTCACCGGGGTGAGTGTAGGTGGCTCATTGGTGGGTGCTTTAAGTGTGGGAGCACCGAGCACCGTCTGGCTAGTTGTCCCCAGTAGAATGAGGATTTAGGCCCATAGGGAGGAGCTAGCAGAGTTGGATCGAATGTTTCTCTGGCTGCTAGAGGTAGAGGTAGAGGTCGATGCGGTCGACCTAGAGATGGAGCTATTTCTGAGACGGTTGAGCGTCCTCCACCTGTTGCAGCTAGAGCATATGTAGTTAGAGCCAGAGAGGAGCAGGATGCCCCTGATGTGATTGCTGGTAAGTTCCTACTCCATGACATTGAATTATATGCTCTAATAGATCCTGGTTCCACACACTCATATTTGTGCACGCATAAGATTGTTGATAAGTTGCATGTGGTAGATCAGTTAGACTATGAGATATGTGTGACCAATCCATTAGGGCATAGTGTCAGGGTGAGTAGAGTTTTTAGGAGTTGTCCTTTGATGATTGAGGGTGTTGAGTTCCCTGCGGATTTGATAGAGTTACCTTTTAGAGAATATGACTTGATTTTGGGTATGGACTGGTTGGGCAAGTATCGGGCTGTGGTCGATTGTCATAGGAAGACCTTTGTGCTTCGAGATAGGAACCGAGCTCTAGTGTTTGTAAGAGGTTTGGGTGCGAGTTCTGTGAACAACGTGATTTCTGCAATTCGAGCCAAGAGGTTTTTGAGAAAAGGTTGTGAGGCTTTCCTAGCTGTAGTTTTGGATTCTAAGAGGGATCAAGTGAGGATTGAGGACATCCTTGTTGTTCGGGAGTTTAGTGATGTTTTCCCAAGTGATTTGCCGGGTTTGCCTCCAGAGAGGGAAGTTGAGCTAGCCATAGAAATCATGCCGGGTACCACACCTGTATCGAAAGCACCTTATCGGATGGCTCCTGTAGAGTTGAGAGAACTTAAAACTCAACTACAAGAGCTATTGGATAAGGGGTTCATTCGACCCAGCATATCTCCATGGGGAGCTCCGATTCTATTTGTCAAGAAGAAAGATGGGTCTTTAAGGAGTGTATTGATTATAGGCAGATTAACAAGATCACAGTGAAGAACAAGTATCCGTTGCCTAGAGTAGAAGATTTGTTTGATCAGCTTCGAGGTGCAGTAGTCTTTTCCAAGATAGATCTTCGGTCTGGGTATTATCAGCTTCGGGTTAAGGATGAGGATGTGGTTAAGACTGCATTTTGGACTCGGTATGGCCACTATGAGTTCCTTGTTATGCCATTTGGTTTGACCAATGCTCCAGCGGCATTCATGGATTTGATGAACAGAGTGTTTAGGCCATACTTGGACCGATTTGTAGTAGTGTTTATAGATGACATCTTGGTGTATTCCAAGGATGAGACCGAGCATGAGGAACATCTCCGATTGGTTTTGCAAGTGTTGAGGGAACATCGGTTGTTTGCCAAGTTGAGTAAGTGTGATTTTTGGCTTCGGGAAGTGTCATTTTTGGGCCACATAGTTTCAGCCAAGGGTATCCAAGTAGATCCAACTAAAATTGAGGCGATAGTCGATTGGAAAGCGCCTAGGAATGTTTAGGAAGTGAGGAGTTTCCTTGGTCTGGCAGGTTACTACTGTCGGTTTGTTAAGAGTTTCACTGTGATTGCCGCTTCGATGACTAGGTTGTTGAGGAAAGGAGTTAAGTTCGAGTGGTCGGATAAGTGTCAAGCTTACTTTAAGAGGTTGAATCAGTTGTTAGTCGAAGCTCCTATACTTACTCAACCCATCTCGGGTAAGGAGTTTGTTATGTATAGTGACGCTTCAGGTGTTGGTCTGGGATGTGTTCTGATGCAGGAAGGTAAGGTTGTGGCTTATGCTTCTTGACAGTTAAAGCCACACGAGAGGAACTATCCGACGCATGATCTTGAGTTAGCAGCAGTCGTCTTTGCTTTAAAGATTTGGTGCCATTATCTCTATGGGGAGAAATGCAGGATCTTTACGGACCACAAGAGTTTGAAGTATTTCCTGACTCAGAAGGAACTGAATATGAGACAACGTCGATGGCTTGAGTTGTTTAAAGATTATGATTGCATTGTAGATTACCATCCGGGTAAGGCCAATGTAGTCGCAGATACTTTGAGTCGGAAGTCAGTTTCTGCCTTATTTTTGAGACGGTTCAGATGGAGGTTTGGTTTGGATGGGGCTTTGATAGCTCAGTTGAGAGTCAAGCCTACCTTGAGATAGCGGATAGTTGTTGCTTAGAAGGTTGATGAGAGGCTTCAGCGGATTGTACAAGAGGTTAGTTTGGGCAAGCAGTCAGAGTTCTCGGTTCTTGATGGAGCGCTTTTGTATGGGAACCGTTTGTGTGTTCCGGATGATAAGGAATTGAGGAAACAGCTTTTGAGCGAGGCACACAGTACAGTTTTCACCATGCATCCTGGCTGTAGGAAGATGTATCAGGATATGAAGCAGTTTTATTGGTGGTCTGGTATGAAGAGGGACATAGTAGACTTTGTATCCAAGTGCTTGACATGTCAGCAGGTA
This sequence comes from Excoecaria cochinchinensis, assembly GCA_947683425.1. NCBI lineage: Eukaryota > Viridiplantae > Streptophyta > Magnoliopsida > Malpighiales > Euphorbiaceae > Excoecaria > Excoecaria cochinchinensis. Next base: position 2,049,246 of record CANTUQ010000017.1, on the reverse strand, counting down.
AAGGCTGAGCACCAAGTTCCTTCTGGATTGCTCATGCCTTTGTCCGTTCCCGAGTGGAAGTGGGATGATATTACCATGGATTTTGTTTCTGGGTTGCCCTTAACTCAGAAAAAGCATGATTCTATTTGGGTTATTGTGGATCGACTCACAAAGTCCGCTCACTTCTTGCCGGTCAGGATGGATTACCAGATGGATAGATTGGCCAGTATCTATGTGGATGAGATAGTTCGGTTGCATGGAGTGCCTTTGTCCATAGTTTCAGACCGGGACCCAAGGTTCACATCTAAGTTTTGGAAAGAGTTGCAGCGAGCTTTGGGTACCAAGTTGAACTTCAGTACGGCATTTTATCCTCAGACAGACGGTCAGTCCGAGCGTGTGATTCAGATCTTAGAGGACATGTTAAGGGCTTGTGTTTTGGACTTTCCGGGTAGTTAGGACAAGTATGTATCGCTTATGGAATTTGCCTACAACAATAGCTATCAGTCCAGTATCGATATGGCTCCTTATAAGGCTTTGTATGGACGTCAGTGTAGGACTCCAGTTTGTTGGACAGAGTTGTCCGAGAGGTCAGTGATTGGGCTAGATCTGGTCAGAGATACAGAGGAGAAGATCAGAGTTGTACAGCAGAAATTGAATGTAACAACCCAAATAGGGCCCGGTAGGAATTTGTGCTTTAAGTCGGTAAAGTAAAGGTATTTTAGTAATTAGGGTAAGAAGAATTTTGGTTAATAAGGAAATATGTGTTAAAGGAATTAATTAATTAAGTGGTAAGTGAAGAGAAGGGAATATTAGTGTGTGTTTATAGTGTATAGTTGTAGGGTGTTAATGGACTTAAGGTTTTTATTGTGTGGTTTGTGGTGCATGGTGCCTTGGAGGTAAGTGGAATTATAAGATAAATTATGGTGTGAGTGAGTGTATGGTGTATAGAAGATATTTGTGTAAGAATAAGGCTTGAGTGTGGTTAGTGTATAGTGCCATTAGGGGATGAATTAAGATGGATTGATGGATTCCCTTGGATTGTGACATGTGGCAAGAGGTTGGTGAGTAATTAATGAAAGTAGGAGAGAGGAAGAGAGGGGCAGCTTTTGGGGTGAGGCTTCCCGTGGAAGCTATCTCAAATTCCCCTTTCTTTCTCATTTTCCCGTCCTCCCCTCTCTCTTGCTTTCATTTTTCTTCTCTTATCTCTCTTTGCTTGGGTTTTCTTGGAGTTTTGAGTGGGATCTTTGAAGGTTTGAGCTGGAAGTGTTGAAGGTAAGTGGTTGAGTTCGGATTGGGGTCTCGTATTTGTTTCTTGTTCTGTGATTTCGGGTTTTGATTGTGTTTGGGTCTGATTTGAGTGTTTGTGGCTGGGTTTTTGTGCAAGAATCGGAAGAGAGAAGGAAGAGCAAGGGCAAGGATAAAGTGGATTCGTGAGGAGCTCGGTTTGAAGCTGCGATTTCCAGGTTTTGGAGTTTATTTGATGATGTATGGGAGCTTGATTTGTAGTGCTTGAGTTTGTGGTTGAGTGCATGTAAGTGTTGTGAGCTGTGTTGTGGATTATGGTTTTTCCCTAATTTCCTTCTTGGATCAACTCTATCTTGTGTTTGCAAGTCATTTATAATCTTGAGTGTTTTATAAATGCATGTTTAATTGGAGTAGTGATTTAGTGAAGTGTTAGTGATATAGTGAGGATATTATGTGTTTCCGGAATTTGAACATGCCACATTAGTGTATTTGAGTTTGGTTGAGAGTGATTTCTTGTTGAATTTATATTTGATTATTGTGTAAAAATGATTATGTGGCTTCAGAATGATGCGGTGATGTGCTGGAGGCGAGAGGTAAGTGTTTTGAGCATGTTGTGTGCATGCATGAAGAGTTGGGTGTGAAAAGAGTAGGAAAAGAGCAGAATTGGGCGAATCTGGGTTCTGTCGCGATCGCGACAGAAGGCGGACTTGGCCCCTTGTTCTTGAAGAGCCCTCTGTCGCGATCGCGATGCTTGTCGCGAGCGTGACAGAGAGCTTGGTAGCGGAACCCTCCACGCGAGCGTGCTGCCGAGCGTGCGCGCGAAGAGGAAGGAACTGGTCTCTGTCGCGATCGCGACGCTTGTCGCGAGTGCGATAGATCTCGGCTCCGTGATTTTTGCCGCGAGTGCTTCGTTGCGACCAGGCCTCTTGGCGCGAGGACGCGACGAAGTACCCCGTGCTCTGTCGCGATCGCGACGCTTGTCGCGAGCGTGACAGAGCTCGGCTTTGTGAATTCTGCCGCGAGTGCTTCATCGCGACCAGGCCTCTTGGCGCGAGGACGCGACGAAGTACCCCGTGCTCTGTCGCGAGCGCGACACTTGTCGCGATCGCGACAGAGGCCCTTCCTGCTTGCCTTGTTTTCTGAATGTGTTTCGTTTATTCCACTTTGCACGGTTTCTCACTATTGCATGGTATATGTGTGTACCTTTGACTCGTGATATTATTGTACTAGTGTCCTTGATATGGATTTATTTTATATAAGAGTCTTATTTTGAATATTGTTTTTGTTATGTATTGTCTGGTGAGTTATTGTGTTGTCGGGCCTAAAGTGTCAAGGTATAGGATAATTAAGCATGCTTAAGAAGGGGTTAGTGTTCAGCTGTTCTGTCCGCCCCGTTTGGGCAAAGCGGTCGACCTCCGAGATGGTCATCTTCCGGGTAGTGATAAAATGTTTTGAGACTCCGGTCTCCCGCGATGCCTTCGGGTATTAAAGTGTTTTTGAGGCTTCGGTCTCCCGTGCCGTGTTCCCATATCCTCAACCTTTGATTTCAGGCTATTGTGTGAACTGTCTGGTTTTGATACAGTGAAGTGTTCTGATTATTGTGTGACTCTGAATAGTGTAATGGTTTAGTGCATTGCGTTATGTTATCCTGATTATATAGTTATATCTCTGTACGCTGATGCATAATGATTTATGTATGTTAGTGCATGTTTATTATTATAGTGTTCTGTTGTGCTTGTTTCTCCCCACTAAGCGTTATCGCTTAGCACGGGCTTTTATCCCGTGCAGGTAGCGTGAAGGACTTCTGGGAGTGCTCGAGTCGTGCATCTGCAGGCAGGCCACGTAGGAGTCGAGTTATTATTTTTGTCTCCTCCTGTAATTCTTTTTGTACATGTATTATTTTTGTAAAGGATGTAAAAATTGTAACCTTTTTGGGATATTGTATTTATAACTCTATATTTTAATTATATTAAAGTATATTTCCTATTATACTTTCTAAGATTTCTATTATATAGTTATTGATTGCTTCCGCTTAGCGCATGTATGCTTTGTCGCGTCGTGAGTGAGTGTTGTGTAGCGCGCCCGCGGGCGTCCTTCCAACGGGGGGGCGGCGGTGGGGGTGTTACATTGAAGGCGGCCAAGGATCGACAGAGATCTTATGCCAACTTGAAGAGAAAGGATGTGCAGTTTGAAGTCGGAGACAAGGTTTTCCTGAAAGTTTCTCCTTGGAGAAAAGTGCTTAGGTTTGGAAAGAAAGGAAAGCTTAGTCCTCGCTTCATTGGTCCGTATGAGGTGTTGGCAAGAGTTGGTCCGGTGGCCTATAGATTGGCTTTACCGATAGAGTTGTCCAAGTTGCATGATGTGTTCCACGTTTCTATGCTTCGCCGGTATAGGTCAGATCCTTCTCATGTTTTGTCGGTTCAAGAGATCCAAGTGCAGTCTGATTTCTCCTACGATGAGGAACCTAAAGCTATCCTAGCTCGGGAAGTGAGGCAGTTAAGAAGTAAGCAGATTCCTTTGGTAAAGGTTTTGTGGAATCACCATGGAGTCGAGGAGGCGACATGGGAACCAGAGGAGTCGATGAGAGCTCAGTACCCGCAGTTATTCAGTTCAGGTGAGAATTTCGAGGACGAAATTCTTGTTAGTAGGGGAGAGTTGTCACACCCCGTTTGCCCCCTAGTCGAATGAGCAATATGTATGTGTGTGCATTTGCATAGGTTTGGCATATCATAGGGGTATTTGGTATATATGCATATTTTATGGGTTTGTTACTGTGTGGTGGTGTAGACACCGGATCTCGAGTCAAGAATAAAAATAAAAATGGCAATCTTGGGTCCTCGATAATTCCTCCGAAAACATATATATATATATATGTGTGTGTAAAATTAAAAATTAATTAGTTAATATTATTAGTTAATTAGTTAGTTGATATTATTGGGTAATTAAAATATATGTAAATTAAATATCAATTACAATTAGTTAATTTATTAGTTAGTATTGTAGATTAATTAAGTTAAAAAGAAAAATATAAAATGTTTAATTAGTAGAGTGTTTAATTAATATATGTGTTAGTTAAGAAAACTAACTAAATTAATTAAAAGTAAAAATGGAGGAATTAGTGGAGGGAGTTGGTGACTGACCTAATCTAACCTATTTGGTGGGATAAAAAGAAAAGAAGAAGACTAAGAGAGGGGGCTCTCACGGAAACTAAAAAACAAGGAAAAAATAAAAAAAGAAATAAAAAGAGAAAGAAGAAGACTAAGAGAGAGGGTGAAATAATAAATTCAAAATTTAATTGTAAAATTAATCAAGATACGAATAAATGAGAAGTTCCGAACCTACATCTGGTCTTTGGGCTTAAAGAGGCTAGAGGTCTATCCGATCATTCGTTGGAACTAAGACCTCCAAGACACCTCTTGTGTCACGAGACTTAGACGTTAATCCTAGGCTCCTTTGGGAGAGAGGTTTACCCTCCAAGACCCCTTTGGTTGGCCCAAAATGGATAATAAGCGCAGTTTTAGGCTCTCCGAGGCGAGAGAAACTTTCCCAATGTTCTATTGGGTGGCGACTCCATGAAACCTCCTTGTTGCCCAAAATAGACGCACTTGCAACTCGTTGCAAGATGTCAAAGGACCTTCAATTTGCCCGATTGCGCTAGAGCAGGGTGGTCAATGGGCGCCCCCGGGGTCCGGCGCGCTTCACAGGTGGTGCATATAGAAATGAGGTGTCCATAAGTGGAGTTAGGATCACATGCATGTGAGCATATTATTATGTGTTAGTATTAGATGAGATTGCATTGTGTGTGTTGCTCATACTTGTGTAGGGTGCATTATTGGAGTGTTTCATTGTGTTGTGTGACATGTGCATCTAGTGTGTGAGTGATTAATGCCCTCCACTAAGATGTTGACAAGTGTAAAGGGGGAGAAAAGAAAGGAAAGAGAAAGAGGGAAAGGGGAAATTCAGATTTCCAACCCCATTTTCCCGTTCTCCCTTCTCCTTCCCTCTTCTTCTTCCTCTTTGCTCTTCTCTAAGTGATTTGCTTGGATTCAAGTTGGTGTGGTGGGAATTAATTGCTCCTCGTGTTTGATTGGTAAGCTTTATTCTTTTGGTTTTGCTTTTGTTCAAGTTCTTCTTCTTCTCTTCCTATTTTCTGGTTTAAGGTTTTAAATTAGGGTTTTGAGTTTGTGTATTTTTGGTGGTTTGGTGTTTAGCTGAGCCTCCTCGTGAGCCAAAGGGCAAAGAGAAGGTTGGGACTAGTGGAGCTCATTGATTTGGAGCTAAGGATTGCAAGGTTTGGGAATTTATGCTATTTGAATAGTTGGCATGTTTAATTGAATGAAATTCTGGAAATTGTGATGTTTTTGATGTTTTTACTAGTTATTATGTTATGGATTTTGGTTCTCTTTGTCTATTAAACCTTGATTGTGTGTTTTGGGAACCAATGTGAGTTTGATGGAATTGTGGTATAAATAGTGATTAAATGGATTATGTAAATTGATATTGTTCTTTGAATTCATGAGTAGGATTTGTTAATGGCATGATTCAATGATGTTGATTTAGTTTATTATTATTATTAGAGTGTGGATATGTGGTTTGAGGTGAGAGTTTGGGATTTTTGGCTTGAATGACCTGGAAATCGCTCTTAGGAATCGCATCTGGGCATGGGTCACGGTGGCAACCAGTTTGGTTACCACCGTGAGGCACAAACCAGATGCATTCTGCCCAGAGTTTGAATATGTCACGGTGGTAACCAATCTGGTTACCACCGTGAGGTGTTCAGACTTTAGATTCTGTTTGGGCTGTGGGTATGTCACGGTGGCAACCTATTTAGTTACCACCGTGAGGCACCCCAAAGATGCTCTCTGTTTTGAAGTTTGGATATGTCACGGTGACAACCAGATGTGTTACCACCGTGAGGTACCCCAGGCTTGCATTCTGCCGAAATCCTTGGTATGTCACGGTGGCAACCAATTTGATTACCACCGTGACCTACCCTATTGTTGCAATAAAATCCTATTTATTTCACATGACTTAGGGAAGTTTAATTTTTGATTTTTGCACTCTTTGTCACTTATTATGAGCTGTGTAATGGTAAGATGGTTGATGTTTGCATGTGCGGGTTAATTAAGGTATGTGAATCTTGTATTATTATAATTGAACTGTGGACGTTAATTGCATAATTTTAGCCTGGAAGAGTCAGTGTAGTGGATAGTTAGGCATGCCTAATAGAGTCTTATAGCTGCAGCCTCAGTTCCGTTTGGACCCCGATCAGGTCCCCGTTTGGTTCCTCGCGAACCCTCTAATGTGTATGGATCTTGTTTAAGGTCCCTTTTGAAAATGTTTTGTGAAAGTTAAAAGTAAAATTGGTTTCTCGATTCGTACCCGTAAGGAACTATCTGTAATCGGCTCGTACCCATAAAGTATTGTCTGTTCACTTGTTATTCACTACCTTGAGTCGGCAGGTGCTTATAGTTTGATTTGCTTTGATATTTATGAGAATGTATTATCCGAATATGTTTATTAATGAGATGTCATGAAGGCAGTGGTACTTTATCGAAGGTATGACTCTATATGTGTACATGTTCATACTCCTATTTAATGCGTATTTCTGATTATGCCATCTGTATGTGTTTGCCTTGACGACCGTTGTGAATGGTTGTCCTTATGCTATATGTGTGTTTCCCCACTAAGCGTTATCGCTTAGCACGGTGTTCTACCCGTGCAGGTGCGGAAGGAGTTTGCTTTGGGAGAGTCGCAGCCATCGAAGCCAACACAGTAGGGTCTTGGTGTAGGGCTTTATTTTCGTATTTTGAGGATTCTTTTTGTATAGAACTCTCTTACATCAGTTTTGTAATAGCTTCCACTTATGTACATGTATTTTGGGATTTGTAATTATCTGTTGTATCTCTTGGTTGATTAAACAGTAATGTAATGCTTCCGTTATATTAATGCATGATCAGCCTTAGTTTTTATGTTTCGCAAAAGTTTTAATTGCCCCGTATTTATGTATATTTATCTTTGATTGAATTTATATATAAATTTATGCTTTGTGCGTTTACACCCTGACTCATACGGCATCTTACTCCTCATGGGATGGGATCGCCTAAGTACGGGTAAGGGGTGTTACAAGTCTGTTGAAGTTACTCTGTTTATCCCTGTTTTTGCGTTTTTCTAATCATCTCTTCGTTTTGCCTGAGTCGTAAGCCTCCGTCCAAGTCGTGTCCCTGTTGCACGAGTCGTACGTTTTTTTTCTTGCTGTCTGATATCGTGCTCCCCTGTTCTCTTTGTCTGAGTCGTGAAAGGTGTGGACGACTCGTGCACCTCTTGCATGAGTCATGCCCTCCTTGCACGACTCGTGCAAGGATGCACGAGTCGTGCAAGATGTGCATGACTCGTGCATCTCTTGCACGAGTCGTGCTCTCCTTGCACGACTTGTGCAAGGATGCACGAGTCATGCACTTCCCTTTCCCTGTTCGTTTCTTCTCTTTTCTGTTCTGTAGATAAATGCATGAATATAGTTTTCTCTATGTAATTTCTATCCATTTAATTTCTGTCTTAATTATTAATGATATGTATTATTTGTCAAAATATAATGATTTTTGCTGACTTATTTGAGTTGTTTATCTATTAATTTTTGTTTAATTGTTTAATCATTTATTATTCATTTAACTACTTTACTAACATTTTATTCATTTTGTTTTATTTGTCTCAAAAATTTTTTATCTTCGCAAATTACATTCATGCTCGGGTTGGGGGATCGGAGATGAAGGACCTTTGATATAGGGTTTGCATTTCAAATTTCGTATTTTCTTTTATTCTATTATCTTTATGTGTTGTATGTAGAATATATTTTCTATTATCCGTACTGTAGAAAATCACATTTTTTAATAACTAATAACTTGAAATTTTTATTAATAAAATGGACCAATGTCCTATTTTAACCAATAAAATCTCACTTTCAAATGGAGAACTAATTTTCATAAAATGTGACCACTCATCCCGATTTTTTTCAATCAGTGCCTAAAAATAGTTCTCTAGTTTTTTAAGCTAATAAAAATGAACCAATGTTCCTAAAATGTAATAAATGACCCGATTTATGTATGATGCATTGTAATTACTCTTATGCATTTTTGATTATTTTTATTCTCTTTTGGGCCCTTGTAATTAATTTTGGGGCAATTTTTATTATTTATGCTTTATTATTTTGGGGGATTGTTCTGTCCCATTCAATTTCTTATTTGTAATTTATTTATTTACTTATTGCTTTATTATTTATTTATTTACTGCTTTATTTACTGCTTTTAATATGCTTGCAAATGTGCTTTAAATTCAATGCACAATCGCGTGAGATGAGAGATGGAATTTTAATTTCTTAAAAACTCATTTATAGACTTAAGTCATTAATAAGAGTGAAGTTTCGAACACCTTCTCTGGTTTAGACCAATAGAGGTTAAATACCTTTCCCAATTTCTTGTAAATTGGGTGTCAACTCCAAAATACCTCAAAGGTGCCTAAAGGCATTGTGAGTCTAGATGATCCTTTCCAATGTTCTATTTGAAAGGAGGCATCCAAGATGACTTATGATGTCCAAGATCAAAAAGTTGCGAACCAATCCCTCGAGCCCTAAAAGCAGGCTCAACGAGGGCCTTTTCTAGGTTTAGCGCGCGTCACAGTGGCGATTCCGCTGGGGACTGTGATTGAAACTTCACTTCGAAAGTGATTTAAGTTAAAATTGTAATTGAGTTAGTAAGAATAAAAAATTCCATTTCTAATCAAAATTGCATTACATCCGTTAGAGCCTTAGAATTGTGTTAGTTGGTCCCCTATCTACCCCGGTGCATTCCTAAATCACGACCCTACTTTCACTCATTGTAGGGAAGTGCTCGGGATAATCACTAGCCCAAGCCTCATACCATCAAATGGTATATCAAATGGAGACCCAATTGGTCGCTATGCTTGTGATGAGCTAGACCCATTGGCAGGGACCATGCTTGGGTAGACCTAGAGTAACACCACCTTTGACCGAAGCCCATGTAGTGGCAATAGATACTCCCACTAGGTGAAATGTACCATAATACCACGCTTGCTATTTGGGCCATCATATATTGAACAAAATCAATTAAATTAAATGGTCTTCATCAAAGGCTATCATGCCCCGGTGGGCCCATCTTAATTTAGTTGAATTGTTTAAATATATAATGGCCAAACACTCATACGAATGTACATTAGTTAAGAGTTGTTATGCTGCCGGTTTTTCACCATGTGCTATACGTGTCCAATGGGTTCCTTGTTAACCCTTGGATAAAGCCCACCTAGGAAAGAGACCGTACGACCTCGTTTGTGGGAGAAATAAGGTTAGAAGGATCTATCTGCTTGCATGTGTTTGTTTATGCTGCACCAGCACGACCATGCATTGCACTTCAAATCATGCATCATCCCAACAAAGGTGTGTTTTGCAGCCATCATAGATTCGTTCAGGTGGTTTGGAGGTCTCGACGGTCGGTTAAGAAAGATTTCACTTTTGGGGTTGTCAGAGCTAGTGCCAGATCAGGGTTCGGATTCCTTTTTAGAGGGTAATGAGATATTGTCTTCTGAATCATCAGCTGAGACAAGCATGTCTAATCCAGCAAGCGACTTTGATGTAACTAGGGCAATGATTGCCAAAGAAGTGGGGAAGAGAATGGAAGAGTTTAAGGCCAGGATGATTGTAACACCCCCTACCCATACGTAGACAATCCCATCCGATCAGGAATGAGATGCCATATGAGTCGAGTTGCCACCACCCAGACATACTACAAAGCATACAATCGGTCATAAAAGTACATATATAATTACAAGATAATTAAAACTTTAATATACAGCATAAGCGAAAGTCGCTTATGCATTATTATAACAAAATTTATATTACATTACTGTTTACATCATCTTACTGATCCAAAAGTATTACATGTCCAAAAATATACATATACATATGCGGAAGCTATTACAAAAGGTACAAGAGAGTCCTATACAAAAAGAATCTTCATCACAAAAGAATATAGCCCTAACACTAAACCCTACTGTGTTGGCTTGGATTGCAATGACTCCCCCGATGCAAAACTCCTTCCGCACCTGCACGGGTAACACACCGTGCTAAGCGATAAACGCTTAGTGGGGAAACACACACAAGATATGGACGGCCATTCACAATGGTTGTCAAACATAACGCATATAGATGGCATAAACCGATATACATATAGGGTACAAATACTATCATGCTTGCATATAATCCATCATTCAACTGAATGTAGTCATAATCATATTCACAACCGCAGTCGAATCATCTCATTTCCATAGATATATTCAAATAATACATCCTTATGATTATTAAAACATTTCAAAGCAATTAAGCACCTGCTGACTCAAAAGTAGTGGATAACGAGTAAACGCATGGCGGTACCTTACGGGTACGAATCGGACGCATGGCGGTACCTTAAGGGTACGAATCAAAAATCATTTTTACTTTTCATATTCCAAACATTTTACTGAGGGACCTTAAACAAGATCCTATACTGAGGGTTCACGAGGAACCGAATGGGGACCTGATCGGTGTCCAAACTGATCTGAGGCTGTAGCTATAAGACTCTATTAGGCATGCCTAACTATCCACTATACTGATCCTAGCAGGTTGTGCATAAACCATTCAATCCAATTCATAATATTCGAATTCTCATTCATATATCACTGATAATTACACATTCAGATAATTCATAACATTAATCTTGCATGTAATCCAAAAACATCATCATTCAAAGATTCATACACAGGCATGCGAGAAGAGAAACCCAGATGGATAGCAGAGCTGTCGCGCTCGCGACAGGGGCTAAGCTCCCTGCGCGTCGCACCCGCGATAGACCTCATGATTGCGAGAAGGAACAAGTAGCCGGCTCTGTCACGCTCGCGACCTTGTCGCGATTAAGACAGAGAGCTCTCATCGCTATCGCGGGCTCGCGATAGATTGCGTGCTCGCAATAGCGTGAACTAGCATCGCAGCCACTAGCGCTCTGTTGCAATCGCGACGCTGTCGCGCTCGCGACAGAGAGCGGTGTCACGTCACAATAATCGCTGCAGGACGAAGACTAGAACACCGGTCTCTATCGCGCTCGCGACTCTCTCACGATCACGACAGAGACGGGTTTTCCAGAATCTGCAGAATTCTGCAGATTCGTTCTTCTCAAAAATCACACACACAACACACAAATCACTTCACTTGGTCTCTTACCTCAATTCCAGCCATTCAGCACCCACAACAAACACAATATAACATGTTTCCACAAATAATTTCACACAATTCATCAATTTAAGCTCATAATCTCAATAATTATCAAAACCTAAAAATTTACAGCAAAACTACATCAAACCGCACAATCACCACAATACATTCACACTCATGCATAATTACTCTTCTCAATTAAAAGCCCATAACATGCATGCCAAAATAAGTCCATTTGACAACCCAATTTTTAGAAATTCATCAAGAACACATATGGACATATTCACATTCAAGAGCAAAAAATTCCCAAACCTTGAAATCCTTTGCTCCTAATGCTTAGATCCACTAGATCCAACCTTCTCTTTGCCCTTTGGCTCACGAGGAGGCTCAACTAAGCATCAAACCATTAAAACACACAAACACAAAACCCTAACTTAGATCCAAACCCAGAAAATGCAAGGAAGAAGATGAAGATGGAAAAACTTAAACAATAACAAGACAAATGCATGAAAACTTACCAATAAATCTCAAGGAGCAATCAATTCCCACCACACAAGCTTGAATCCAAGCTAGGACACCAAGATGGAAAGAGAGGAGGAAGAAAGGAGGCGAAGAGAAGGGAGAACGGGATGGAGAGGCAGAAATTCCTGTTCTCTTTTCTCTTTCCTCTTTTAATTTCCCCTTTTCAAACCTAGGCCACATGTCCATCTCCTAGTGGTGGAAACCAATCACTCACACACTATATGCATATATCACACACACTCAATGCTCTCTCTCACCATCACACTCTATATGATATGCTCAGACCTAAAAACCATACAATGCATCACACACAAAAACATCCCAACTTAAACATACTCTATTATGCTACACTTACGCACATGCAATCACACCTAACTCACTCACATCCTATAACCATGTGAGCAAGCACACCCTAGCACAATCCTACCGGGTCACACATAAATACCATGCACACACCCACGTGCTAACAGAACCCATATACATGCACTTTTACCAAAATGCCCCTCATGGCATGCCAAAACAAACACAAATGCACACTTACACATGGCTCATTCTAATAGGGGGCAAACGGGGTGTGACAATGATGGCGATGATGGGCAACCTTACTGCTACCTTAGCTCCACTTGCTGGGCAATAGGCTGCTGCTCCAGTTAGAGAGCAAGATGAACAAGGGGTTGCTCGAGAAGATCCCCTGACAGTAATTGATCCACTTGTGGTTGAGCTAAGAGCGCCAACACTGGTCGAGCAGAGGGAAGGCCCTAGATCTGTGATTGACTTATGGGAGGAGCAAGAGGAGCCAATGGTAGTAAAGGGAAAGTCGCCTAAGCTGGAGGATGCGATGTGGAGAAAAATGGAAGCAAAGTTTGAAGGTATGACGAGGATGTTGATGGTAGGAAGAGGAATGAATCCTGAGGATCGGGAGCTGGATAGTGATGATCTGATCCCTCAGAACTTTAAGATGCCCGATATCCTCAAGTTTGATGGCACTTTTGACCTTATTGTGCACATTAAGCAGTATTTACTGGTCATGAAAGGAACAACTTTGACAAAGAGACAAAAGATTGAGTATTTTTATCTGAGCTTAACCGGCCCAGCGATGGATTAGTATCATGGGCTAGACCAAAGGATGAAAGAGGATTGGGATTTACTGACGGATGAGCTTCTCAGACAGTATGATTGTAGTACAAGAATGGAAGTAACTCTGAAGGATTTGGAGCTGCTGCAGCAGAAGGCTGGGGAGTCTTTTCATAAGTACCTCACTCGGTGGAGGAACTGAGTTATGGAGATGAAGGCCAAACCTGATACCCTTGATAAGATCCGATTATTCATTCGAAATGCTAGCCCTTACCTGAGAGACGAATTAAGAATGAAAGGGTTGAAGGACTGGGAGTCTTTAAAGGACATAGTTATCAAAGCAGAGGGTGAGTGTAACACCCTAATTCCCCCCTAATAGTTTGAGCCATGTTTTTCATGTGTATGCGTGCATGTGTGAGAGTTTTGGCATGTGTCAAGGGCATTTTGGGTAAAATGCATGTTTGTTGGGCTGTAATATTGTGTGGGTGCAAATATGTTAGTAGGGTGTATGTGCATTGAGTTGTGTTAGTGTGTGCATGCTCACATGTTGGTAGGGTGTGCATTAGTAAGGATAGCATTGTGTGTGTTGTAGTGCTTGTGGGTAGGGTGTGAGTTATCAAATCCCACTAATAAGGAAGTGACATGTGTCTAGGGTTAGGAAAAGAGTAAACAGAAGAAGAAAGAGAAAAGGGAAAGCAGATTTTGCTTCCTCTTCCCCGTTTCTCCTCTTCTCTCTACTTCTCTTCTTCCTTTTCTCATTTCTTGAGTGCCCTAGCTTGGATCCAAGATATTATTGGTGGAAATTGATCATCCCCTAACCTCTAGTTGGTAAGTTATTACTATTTCTTCTTCTTCTTCTTCTTCATCTTTCTTCTCTTCTTAATTTGCTGGTTTGGAGTTTTGATTTGGGTTTATTGTGTTTGTATGATTGTGGGTATGTTTGTTAGTTGAGCCTCCTCGCGATCCCAAGGGAAAAGAGAAGGCTAGTGGGAGTGGTGCTAAGTAATTTGGAGCTAAGGAATTTCAGGTTTGGTTATTTTTTTGAAAGTGTGCATTTTGTGTTTTGGTATGTTGATATATATTTCTGGAAATTTGGATGATGAACAAGGTTTATGTTGGCATGATAATTATGGATATTGATCACTTAATGATATAAGCCTTGATTATGTTTTATTTGGTCTAAATGTGCATTTGATTAAATTGATGGTTGCAAATACTGAATTTTGGGTTTAGATGATTTGATCTTGGTTATTGTATGATTTAATTGGATTTTGAGTTAAATAGGTGAGTTTTAAGTTGATTTTGATGAATGCATGGTTTAATTTTGAAGTATGTTAGATTTGATTTTGAGTTGTGTGGAATTCTAGCATATTTCTGGGTTTTGGCATTTTACACGACTGTATGGATTTCCATACCGCCGTGTAAACGCTTGCTAGTTTACTTTTCGTTGAGCTACACGGTGATAAGGAATCCCATACCATCGTGTAAATGCTCTCTGGACACTTGAGGGAATGGCGGTCTCCGCTTGCTTCACGAGTCGCAAAGGCAAGTCACGACTCGTGAAGCTCCTTCACGAGTCGTGAGTGGCAGTACGACTCATGCTGGCTAGGAGAAGTTCTGCTGCAAGCCGTGTTTTGGAACATGACTTGCGAAAGACAGAGGGAAGGGACACGAGTTGTGTCCCTCATGCACGACTCGTGCTCCCCAGTTTTACACGGCAGTATGGGTAAACCATACCGCCGTGTAAAACACTACTGCCTCCCATTTTTGGTAAATGTCACTTTTGTCTTTTTTGATCCTTTTTCTTTTAATTTGGGTTTCTAACCTTTATTTGTGTATTATTAATTAGTAAATGATATTAATTGGCATTTCAATTTAGCCAAATGATATTTATGGTAAATTATATCGCATGTTGCATGTTGAATATAATTGGATTATGTATGTCTTATTCTCTAGTGTTTGATATAAACAGTATGAGATATTTAAAGGTGATTTCTTTATGCATGACATGCAAGAGTTAGTCTAGTAGATAGTTAGGCATGCCTAAAAGAGTCATTTTACTGCAGCCTCTGTATTATTCTGTATCCTGATCAGGTCCCTGTTTTGTTCCTCGTGAACTTCTACGTGTTCGGATCTTGTTTAAGATCCCTTGGTAAAATGTTTTGAAAAGAGATAATGTGATACTATTTTTTTGATTCGTACCCGTAAGGTACCGCTTCGTGTCGATTCATACCCGTAAGGTACTGTAGACACCGGGTCCCGAGTAGCCTTGATCAAGATTACCCGATGATGAAATTTAGCTATGCCGGCTTATAGGCAAAAAGATTGGAGTTCGGAAGTGATTTTTCCTTGTCTTTTCGATGAGCAAAAAGTGTATTTTAAAAATATTTTAAAAATATTTTTAAAATTATTTTGGAGAAGAAAAAGTGTGTTTTAGGTTGAGGGTATTTTATATAAAAATTTAAAATTTAAAATTAAAAAAAAAAAAAAAAAAAAATTTACCTGAAAAGCACGGCTGTGCTTTTCGGAAGCACGGCTGTGCTTTGCGCTGCACTGCGCGCAGTGTGCGCGCAAAAGCACAGCTGTGCTTTCTTTGAAAGCACGGCTGTGCTTTGCGTGCAGCGCGCACTGCGCGCGTTTCTCGCGCGCAGTCGCCCATATTCGCCCCATTTCGCCCCATTTTCGACCCCACTTATTTTTTAACGATTTTTGGACGGTTTTGGGTGGTTTTTGGGTAGTTTTTGATGATTAAAACACTAGAAAAATTCAGAAACAAGGGAGGACGAGTGAGGAACATTTTGGAGAAAAAAAACTGAATTTTGGAGCTTTGAGTTGAGAGAAAAAAATTCATCTTACACACTTGTTTCCAAGAGCTTTTCTTCAAGTTTTCAAGCTATTTTCTAAGGATTTTCACAAGAGAAGACAAGGAATTCAACACTTCTATCTTCAATTCTTCAAAACTGAATTTGAGGGTAATTATTCTTGGCTTTACTCTTTAATTCTCTTGTTAATTTCATTTATTTTGGCTTCCAATTAACATATCAAACATGTAAATTCTCTTAGTCTCCATATTCTTCTTCTTATTTTTTTATCTTCAATTATTCATATAACAAATAAGCTTTTTAAATTCTATTATCTTTTTTTATGTCAAATTATTCTTTGTTCATGTAATTATGCATGTTTTAGGTTGTAAATACCTTTAATTTCTTAATGCTATATCATGTTTATTATTATGCTTTCTTTTGCATGTATGAGTGTTATAATCATTATTTTATGCTAGTCATGCATGTTAAGTTGTGTTATTCTCATGTTACATTTTTAATTCATGTCTTAACTATAGTAAAATTGATTGTCACTAATTTTCCATGCACGTTAATTACTAATATTAATAAGTTGCATGTGCCATGATACTTTCTCATCTTATGCATGTTAAATTGCATCTTAATTATTCTATGCATGTTAAATTGCATCTTAACTATTCTATGCATGTTAAATTACATCATGATTATTTTATGCATATTATATTTTCATGGTACATATTATCTTTTTATGTCATATTATCTTGTTGGCTTAATCACTAACATGAATTTCTTTTGTTTTATTTTTGGTTGCACATCATTGTTTTTACTTTCAATTGAGCATCCATGCACGTTGAAGGAGGAGTTGCGGGGTTTGGTATTTTCTTTATACATTTTTAATTCCCATTTTATTTACATTGCCTTGTATATATTCATTAAATAAAATGTTTTCTTATGCGCACCAAAATAAAAATCACCAAAATATTTTTACTAAATTAACTTGGATCTTTCATAATAAAGCGGGACCAATGTCCCAGTTTTCATCCCAAATAAGATCATTACATCCAGAATATTTTCTTTAATTGTGCATGCGGGGACCAAAGTCCTCATGATTAATAAATTCCCCGGTTTTATGCATGTTTGCACTTTTAAAAGGGAGTTGTATTCCGCTCCTTGTATTATTGTAATTCATTGCTTTACTTGCTAATTTATGGTTTTCCTAACATGTATAAATGCGCTTTTAGATTAAAATTGCATCGTGTGGAGAGAGAGCGAATTAATGATAATTAAAATTTGATCATAAATTAATCGAGGTAGAAATAGATGAGAAATCCCGGACCCAGCTCTGGTCTTTGGGCTCGAGAGGTTAGAGGTTATCCTCCAAAATACTTCTTGGGTCACGAGGCTTTAGCGCTAATCCTAGGCCTCATGGCCCAATATGGATAAAATGCGCAAGTCTTAGGCTCTCCGAGGCGAGAGAAACTTTCCCAATGTTCTATTGGGTGGCGACTCCATGATACCTCCTTGTTGCCCAACATAGACGCACTTGCGATTTATCGCAAGATGTCAACGGACCCGCAAATGCCCCGATCGCCCACGTGCGGGCGGTCCGAAAGGGCGGCGCTCGGGATCCGGCGCGCGTCACAGTGGCGACTCCACTGGGGACGATATGGTTCGAGATTTCAATTTGAAAATACCTCGTTTAACATTTATGGTTAAAATTTAATTCATAAATTCGATTTATCTCAAAATTGCATATCATCTCATTAGAGCTTTAGATTAAGTTAGTTTGGTCCCTTTTCAAGCCCCGGTGCGTTCCCGAAGCACGACCTCATTTTCACTCAATTTGGGGAAGTGTTAAGGATAATCACCAGCCCAAGCCACGTACCTCAATGGTATATCAAAATGACGACCCGACCGGTCGCTATGCTTGTGATGAGCTAGACCCGTCGGCAGGGATCATGCTTGGGTAGCCTTAAAGTAACATCTCCCTTATCCAAAGCTCATGTAATGGCAATAGATATTTCCACTAGGTGAAATGTACCGTAATACTATGCTTGCTATATGGGCCATCATATATTAAACGAAATCAATTTAATTAAATGGTCTTCATCAAAGGCTTTCATGCCCTGGTGGGCCCATCTTAGTTAAGTTGAATTGTTTAAATACATAATTGCCAAACACCCATACGTATGTACATTAGATAGGAGCTGTTATGCTGCCGGTTTTTCACCGCGCACCATACGTGTCCATTGGGTTCCCCGTTAACCCATGGATCAAGCCCACCTAGGAAAGAGACCGCATTACCACGTGTGTGGGAGATACAAGGTTGGAAAGATCTATCTGCTTGCATGTGTTTGTCTATGTTACATCAGCACGAGCATGCATTGCATTTTAATCATGCATCATCTTAACAATTTTTGCACTTCAGCCATCATAGATTCTCCTGGGTGGTCTAGAGGTCCCGACGGACGGTTAAGAAGGACACCGCTTTTGGGGTTAACAGAGTTAGTGTCGAATCAGAGTTCAGATTCAATCTCAGAAAATAGTGTGGGGTTTTCTTCCGAATCATCAACAGAAGTAAGCATGGCTAATCCATCCAATGAGTCTGATGCAACCCGGGCAGTAATCGTTGAGGAGGTAGGAAAGAGAATGGAGGAATTTGAAGCCCGAATGATTGCAATGATGGGCAATCTTGCCGCCACCATAGCTGGGCAACAAGCTGCTGCTATTCCTATCCGAGTACCAGCTGAACAAGAGGTTGTAAGAGAAGAACGTCCTGTTGCAATTAACCAACCAGTGGTTGACCCACCTGTTGTTGAGCAAAGAGTGCCTGCACCTATTGAGCGCAGAGAGGGCCCCAGGTCTGAAGCTGAATTTGGGGAAGATGAGCTAGAGGAGCATAAAGTAGCTAAAGAGAAGTCGCCAAAACTAGATGAGGCAATGTGGAGGAAAATGGAAGAAAGATTTGAGGCCATGGCAAGGATGATGACCGTGGGAAAAGGAATGAACGCGAAAGACCGAGAGCTGGATGGGGATGACCTGATTCCCCAGAATTTTAAGATGCCGGACATTCCCAAATTTGATGGAACCTCTGACCCTGCCGCACACATCAAGCAATACTCGCTGGTCATGAAGGGAACGACCTTAACAAGAAAGCAGAAGATAGAATATTTCTGCTTGAGTCTCACAGGAGCTGCTATTGATTGGTACCATGGGCTTGACAGGAGATCCAAGGAGGACTGGGACTTGTTGACTGAAGAGTTCCTTAAGCAGTACGATTGCAGTACCCGGATGGAGGTCACTTTGAAAGATCTCGAGTTGCTACAACAGAAGGCTGGAGAGTCCTTCCACGAGTACCTTACTCGGTGGAGAAACCGGGTTATGGAGATGAAACGCAAACCGGACACTTCTGATCAGATCCGGCTATTCATTCGAAATGCCAGCCCTTACTTAAGAGATGGACTGAAAATGAAGGGACTCAAGGAATGGGAATCCCTGAAGGATATCGCCATAGAAGCAGAAGGAGAATATCTAGCCAAGAGGGCAAATAGTGAGTCCTATGCCAGGAGGGGATACAGCAATCAGGGGACAGCCAAACCAGCAAGTTCAAGCACTGGTAACAGAGTTGGGAAGACTGCCGAGGTGTCTGCAACCGGCGTAAGTCAGAGGTATTTCTCCAACTTGGGTAAGCCTTTATCATGGGTGCTGAAGAGGCTAATAAAAGAAGGAAAACTGCGGCCCCTATCACCTAAGCCGGCCAAGGCCCAAGGACAGCCAGGGCATAAAGAGAATGAATACTGCGCATTCCACCAACATACCAGGCATTTGACGGATGATTGTATAACGCTAAGGCATCGGGTCCAAGATCTAATTGACAACAAGCAGATCACCGATCCTGAGAAGAGAGAAAGCAAGAAGAAGTCCGGTTATAATACGGTGCCACCTCCAGTCTTTATGATCGGATCGAGCCTACCAGAGTGGTACGTAATGCAAGATCTATATGGAAATGAGTATGTCGCTATTACTCGCCCTACAGTGAATGAAGAAGGGGTTTCCGTGGCAGCGATAGACTGTTGGTCCACTAGTGAGAGTGGAGATGACGAAGATGAGAAAAATGGAGAGTTTACGGATCCGTGGGATTCAGAGGGAGAAGAAAGAGTAGAAGCAGTAACAAGAAGTGGGAGGGTCATTCCAGAAGTTGAGAAGCAGCAAGACCCAGCACAAGCAATCGCAGAGAAAGAGCCGGAAGAAAATTCAATAGTGAAGCAACTGAAAAAGACCACGGCTCAGATATCTATTTGGGATCTCTTGAGACAGTCTCCCTCTCACAGACAGAAGTTAGTCGAAGCATTGAGCGTATCCACCGTAGCAACTACAATCTCTCCATCCGAGCTTTTAGACCTTGTAAAGGGGGGATCCGGGGAGAAGTTGGTTTTTTCTGATGCGGACCTACCAACAGAGGGTCGCAACCACAACCGACCTTTGTACATCAAGGCACAGATCAATGGTAAACACACCGCTTGTGTCATGGTTGATGACGGGTCATCGATAAATGTCTGCCCTTTGGTGGCACTTCAGGCCTTTGGGATGGATGAGAGTATGTTAAGCAAATCTGACCTGACCATCACTGCCTACGACAACTCCAGGAGGCAAGCATCGGGAATTTTCAAAGCTTTGGTAAAGACAGGGCCCATTGAGACAGAAACAGATTTTGTGGTCTTGCCGATTCCAGCAAACTTCTCAGCTCTGCTTGGTAGACCGTGGTTCCACAAGTTAGGAGGAGTGCCATCTACCTTACACCAGATAATTAAGATACCCCATGAAGGAGAAGTAGTGACCATTAAAGCAGCAAGAGAGAACCAAGTGTCTGCCTTGGAGATCTCTAATCAGCCATTCAGTGGCTTTCATGTATCGATGATCGGAGAAGAGCAAAACCTAGAAGGTAGCCCTCAAGTGGTGAATATGCTGAAGAAGATGCACTTCCTCCCAGGGGCTGGTTTGGGAAAAGAGTCACAAGGGCTGCAGAATGCTATCACTACACGTGGTCAGAAAGATCGAAAGGGGTTGGGCTACAAAGGAGAATATGGTAAGAAGAAAGGGTCAGGGAAGATTCCCCATATTTCGGAGAGCTTTGTGCCATCATCATCGGTTTGTGCCTACACTGGAGAAGAAGAACTGCAGTGGGTAGATGGGAAGGTTATCCCTGGATTTGAATTTTTCAACGATGTCTTTGATTGGGAGATCGGAGTTGTTAAAGCTGTAGAGAACTTTTGGGATGAGGAGATTATGACCCAATGCAGCATCTGGGACAGAGATGAGCCCGAAGAGATTGTAACTGATAAACTGTTAGCCACCAGACTTAAGGGGAAGGAGAAGATAGTGGAGCCAGAGCCGAAGATTGAAGATCTCAAGATTTCACCAAATCAAGAAGCCAAAGCACAGTCAGCTGCAGCATCGGCGTCGACTGAAGTTGATAGTCATTTAGATTCTCTTTTTATACCAGAACTCTTTGAGGACAATGTTAATGTTTCTGATTATGTTAATGAGATGAACAACTTTGCTTACTTGTGTGATGTTTCTGATGATTTCATGTCGCATGATCATAAGCATGATGCATTCATTTTTGATATTAATTCAACTGGCACAACTGCATTTAATCTCGGAACTTTGGAAAATCCAAAGGAAATTTTGCTAGCGTCAGACATAACTCCTGAAGAGAGAATAAAATTTGAGAGAATATTAAAAAAATATAAAAAAGTCTTTGCCTGGACCTATGAGGATATGCCGGGAATAGATCGAGATGTTGCCGAACATGCCATCCCAACTTACCCATAGTTTAAACCAGTCAAGCAAAAGCTTCGGAGGCTTAGGCCAGAATGGGCACAGAAAGTGAAAGAGGAGATCCATAAGCAGATTGAGGCCAAGTTCCTGATAGAGGTTCAATACCCGACCTGGTTAGCTAACGTGGTTCCTGTAGCCAAGAAAGACGGTAAGGTTCGAGTATGCGTTGACTATCGAGACCTGAACAAAGCTTGCCCTAAAGATGATTTCCCACTGCCTCATATTGATGTGCTAGTAGATAGTGCTGCTGCTTGCATGATGTACAGCTTTGTGGATGGATACGCAGGGTACAATCAAATTCTTAACAAGATAGTGGACCGGATCAAGACAGCCTTTATCACCGAGTGGGGGACATATGCCTATCGGGTTATGCCTTTTGGGTTGAAGAATGCAGGAGCAACCTATCAGAGGATGGCGACCAAGGTTCTCAATGACTTAATCCACAAAGAAGTGGAGGTGTACGTCGATGACATGATGATTAAGTCAGCTACCAGAGAAGGCCATTTTGAGGCTTTAGAAAAGTTCTTTCAAAGAATTAGCAAGTATGATTTGCGCCTCAATCCCAAGAAGTGCATTTTTGGAGTTACATCAGGAAAGTTGTTAGGACATGTAGTAAGCCAGAGGGGAATCGAGGTAGATCCCGATAAAGTCAAAGCCATAAGAGAGATGCCAGTGCCCCAGAAGGAGAAGGAAGTCAGAAGTTTCCTAGGAAAGCTTCAGTACATCAGCCGATTTATTGCCAAGCTAGCTTCAGTATGTGAGCCTATTTTCAAGCTTCTTAGGAAGAATCAGCCGGTGATATGGAACAATGACTGTCAATTGGCCTTTGACACCATTAAGGAGTATTTGTTAAATCCTCCGGTGTTAAGACCACCATGCCGTGCTAAACCATTAATCCTGTACCTGGCTGTGGAAGATAACTCAGTGGGTGCTATGATGTCTCAGGAAGACGATTTTGGTGTAGAGTTTGCCGTTTACTATCTTAGCAAGAAATTTCTGCCTTACGAAGCCAAATATGTAGAGGTGGAAAAGATTTGTTTAGCAGTTATCTGGGCTTCTAAGAAGTTGCGACACTACTTTCATTCCTTCAAGGTACAAACGGTTGCCAAACATAATCCGCTCAGATACCTCCAAGAAGCACCCTCTCTACTAGGGGAGATGGGAAGATGGTTACTGCTATTGCAGGAATTTGACATTGAGTACATAACCAGGAAAACTATTAAGGGAAGAGCCGTAGCGGAGTTCTTAGCCGAGCATCCTATTGAGGGAGATCAGTTTGAATGCAACTTCCCAGATGAAGATGTCACGGCCATAGCAGTGCAAGGGTGGCAATTATTCTTTGATGGAGCAGTCAATAATAAGGGAGCAGGCGTAGGAGTTATTCTTACGACCCCATATGGTGAAAGGTTACCATTGGCTAAGAAGCTGAGGTATAAGGCTACCAATAATGAAGCAGAATACGAAGCTTGCATCTTTGGATTGGAAGCATTGCTTACTCTGGGGGCAAAGACCGCAGAAGTATTTGGGGATTCCTCCTTGGTAATTCATCAAATTAAAGGAGAGTGGTTAGTCAAGGAAGAAAGGCTGTTGCCTTATGTAAAGCACTTGAGAGCATTGAGCAGCCGATTTGAGATGTGCACTTTTCACTTCATCCCCAGAGACGAAAATCAGTTAGCTGATGCTCTAGCAACTTTAGTGTCTATGTGGGACAACCCAACAGGAGTTGCGATGAAACCCGTGCTGATATATAGTTCGGAAAGACCTGGTTTTGAAGCGGAACAGGTGATGGACATTGAGGCCACTGATGGAAATCCATGGTATTATGACATTCAGAATTATTTAGAGAGATCAGTCTTTCCAGAGGAAGCCACTGAGAAGGACCAAAAAATGATCAGGAAGTTATCCACTCAATTCATCAGTGTTAATGGCACTTTATACTAAAGGCAAGCTGATGGTATCCAGTTAAGATGTCTGGCAGAGAAAGAAGCTAAAAGACTTATGGAAGAGGTTCATGCCGGGGTTTGTGGAGCTCACATGAATGGCTTAGCCTTAGCAAAGAAGATCATGCGCCAAGGGTTTTATTGGCTCACAATGGATACAGATTGTTCAAAATTTGTGAAGCAATGCCAGTTATGCCAACAGTACGCGAATTTGAGGCATGTGCCAGTTTCAGAGTTACATAACTTAACATCTCCATGGCCATTTGCAGCATGGGGAATAGACATCATAGGCGAAATCCATCCTACTGCTTCTAATGGGCATAGATTCATCATAGTTGCCATTGACTACTTCACTAAGTGGGTTGAGGCTGAATATTTCAAGAAGGTTGATGCAAGGGATATGGCTAAATTCATCGAGCGGAATTTGATATGCAGATATGGTCTCCCACATCACATTGTATCTGATAATGGGGTACAATTCCTAGCAGAGACTAAACAGATGCTCCAGAAATATGGGATCCAACATCATAAGTCTTCTCCTTACCGTCCTCAAGCGAATGGTGCAGTTGAAGCGGCGAATAAGAATGTGAAGAGAATTTTAGCCAAGATGGTTCAGAACTACAAGGATTGGGCAGAAAAGCTACCCTTCGCACTTTGGGGTTATAGAACAACAGTCAGAACCTCTACGGGGGCAACACCATTCTCTCTGGTGTATGGAACTGAAGCAGTCCTGCCGGTTGAAATTGAGCTGAAATCATTAAGGGTAGTCCTGGAAGCCGAGATTCCGGAGACAGAATGGGCACAACAGCGATTGTTGCAGTTGAATCTATTGGATGAAGATAGGTTGAGAGCCTATTACCACAATCAGGTTTATCAGAAGAGGCTGGTTTGGTCATTTGGCAAGAAAGTACGAAAGCACCCGTTGAAGGAGGGGGACTTGGTCTTTAAGATGATGAGGCCGGGAGTTCCAGACATACGAGGAAAATTCAGACCAACCTGGGAAGGACCTTTCATTTTGAAAAAGTTGCTAACAAAAGGAGCAGCGATTTTAGCAGACAGCGATGGGAATGAGTTCAAGGACCCGGTCAATGTCGATAGACTTAAAAGGTTCCATGGCTAAAAGACCAAAAATAAAAAGAAGAGAATAAATGCCCCGCGGGTCGAAAACCGGAAAAAGGCGGCCTTGCTAAAATTGGGCGCCCTGTCAGGGTAAAAACCGAAAAAAGGCATCCTGGGCAAAAATTAAGGGCCAAGAGAAAATATTCAATCGAGAAAACCCGAGAAGGCCGATTGATAACAGGAGTTTGATGCTGACAAAACCCACTCCGAGATTAGGTGTAGTCACATGCTTTTGAATTCTTATCAAATGAAAAATCATGCATGATGAAATCATATAGAAATGTACACAATTTTGCAAGGAATAAAAGAATATATTTTCATTGATCTTTCAGTTCTGTCTCAAAAAGAGATATATCAATTTTTCATCTAATGATTATCGCTCATCAGATATGTCCTATTTGCTCTTAACAGAAGCTTTGGTGATAACCTTCTCTAAAATAAAAAAAAAAAAAAAAAAGAAGGCCGTTAGAGATGAAAACCGTAACTGGCTCTCTAAGCAAAAGTTAGGCCAAAGGGCAGGGTGAAAACCTGGAAACAGGCAGTCTGCCCTACAAAAAATAAAATAAACAAAAGCCGCTAGATTGGGTTAGGTCAATTCCAGGCAAAAGTTAGGCAAAGGGTTGTGTGAAAATCCCATAAGGGACGCATTTCCCGCAAAGAAAAGCTAGTGCGAAAATCCACAAGGGACGCACTACCTTTAAAACAATGACATTTAATGCCTGGAGCGATAAGGCGGCATTATTTCAAGATGATCTTCCGTCAGTCAGACAACACACAACACAGAACATGAAATAGAATCCCAAGTAAATGATCATTGACCAGGGGGGCAAAGGATATACACCGGTCGTCTCTTTGAGAAAACTTGCCGACGATCCTCAGGATTCAGGGGGCATGATACAGCAGACAAGCTATAAGTTCAGCAAACCATGGATCACCTAGGGCGTGATCTATACATTTTTGCAAGCATTTGCATTCCATAACATACACACATGATTTCTTGTATATTCCCATGCATACAATCTTGCAGGAGAAATCGGCGGGAAACACCCACAAAAGCCAAGTGATGACACTAGTCCAAACATCTAAAGGAGCAAAAAAATAAAAAATAAAAAATAAAAAATAAATCCACAGCGGTTAGCATGTTGGCGGCATTACCCACAAGAGGTTAGCACAACATATATTCACAGCGGTTAGCACGATGGCGGCACTACCCACAAGAGGTTAGCACGACCACGGCACTACCAATTCACAGCGGTTAGCACGATGGCGGCACTACCCACAAGAGGTTAGCACGACCACGGCACTACCTATTCACAGCGGTTAGCACGATGGCGGCACTACCCACAAGAGGTTAGCACGACCACGGCATTACCAATTCACAGCGGTTAGCACGATGGCGGCACTACCCACAAGAGGTTAGCACGACCACGGCATTACCAACTCACAATGTTTAGCACGATAGCGGCGCCACCCACAAGAGGTTAGCGCACCTACGGTATTACCAGCTACAACCAAAAGACAGCAGCAGCTATCATCATAACTCCATCAAGCAGGAAGATCGCCGCTTCAGGTACGCGTTTCTTTCCTTTTCCTGAATTTTGGCTCACCTAGGCACCCATGCACTAGCCTCCCCAAAATTGGGGGCAACTGTAGACACCGGGTCCCGAGTAGCCTTGATCAAGATTACCCGATGATGAAATTTAGCTATGCCGGCTTATAGGCAAAAAGATTGGAGTTCGGAAGTGATTTTTCCTTGTCTTTTCGATGAGCAAAAAGTGTATTTTAAAAATATTTTAAAAATATTTTTAAAATTATTTTGGAGAAGAAAAAGTGTGTTTTAGGTTGAGGGTATTTTATATAAAAATTTAAAATTTAAAATTTAAAAAAAAAAAAAAAAAAAAAAATTTACCTGAAAAGCACGGCTGTGCTTTGCGCTGCACTGCGCGCAGTGTGCGCGCAAAAGCACAGCTGTGCTTTCTTTGAAAGCACGGCTGTGCTTTGCGTGCAGCGCGCACTGCGCGCGTTTCTCGCGCGCAGTCGCCCATATTCGCCCCATTTCGCCCCATTTTCGACCCCACTTATTTTTTAACGATTTTTGGACGGTTTTGGGTGGTTTTTGGGTAGTTTTTGATGATTAAAACACTAGAAAAATTCAGAAACAAGGGAGGACGAGTGAGGAACATTTTGGAGAAAAAAAAACTGAATTTTGGAGCTTTGAGTTGAGAGAAAAAAAATCATCTTACACACTTGTTTCCAAGAGCTTTTCTTCAAGTTTTCAAGCTATTTTCTAAGGATTTTCACAAGAGAAGACAAGGAATTCAACACTTCTATCTTCAATTCTTCAAAACTGAATTTGAGGGTAATTATTCTTGGCTTTACTCATTAATTCTCTTGTTAATTTCATTTATTTTGGCTTCCAATTAACATATCAAACATGTAAATTCTCTTAGTCTCCATATTCTTCTTCTTATTTTTTTATCTTCAATTATTCATATAACAAATAAGCTTTTTAAATTCTATTATCTTTTTTTATGTCAAATTATTCTTTGTTCATGTAATTATGCATGTTTTAGGTTGTAAATACCTTTAATTTCTTAATGCTATATCATGTTTATTATTATGCTTTCTTTTGCATGTATGAGTGTTATAATCATTATTTTATGCTAGTCATGCATGTTAAGTTGTGTTATTCTCATGTTACATTTTTAATTCATGTCTTAACTATAGTAAAATTGATTGTCACTAATTTTCCATGCACGTTAATTACTAATATTAATAAGTTGCATGTGCCATGATACTTTCTCATCTTATGCATGTTAAATTGCATCTTAATTATTCTATGCATGTTAAATTGCATCTTAACTATTCTATGCATGTTAAATTACATCATGATTATTTTATGCATATTATATTTTCATGGTACATATTATCTTTTTATGTCATATTATCTTGTTGGCTTAATCACTAACATGAATTTCTTTTGTTTTATTTTTGGTTGCACATCATTGTTTTTACTTTCAATTGAGCATCCATGCACGTTGAAGGAGGAGTTGCGGGGTTTGGTATTTTCTTTATACATTTTTAATTCCCATTTTATTTACATTGCCTTGTATATATTCATTAAATAAAATGTTTTCTTATGCGCACCAAAATAAAAATCACCAAAATATTTTTACTAAATTAACTTGGATCTTTCATAATAAAGCGGGACCAATGTCCCAGTTTTCATCCCAAATAAGATCATTACATCCAGAATATTTTCTTTAATTGTGCATGCGGGGACCAAAGTCCTCATGATTAATAAATTCCCCGGTTTTATGCATGTTTGCACTTTTAAAAGGGAGTTGTATTCCGCTCCTTGTATTATTGTAATTCATTGCTTTACTTGCTAATTTATGGTTTTCCTAACATGTATAAATGCGCTTTTAGATTAAAATTGCATCGTGTGGAGAGAGAGCGAATTAATGATAATTAAAATTTGATCATAAATTAATCGAGGTAGAAATAGATGAGAAATCCCGGACCCAGCTCTGGTCTTTGGGCTCGAGAGGTTAGAGGTTATCCTCCAAAATACTTCTTGGGTCACGAGGCTTTAGCGCTAATCCTAGGCCTCATGGCCCAATATGGATAAAATGCGCAAGTCTTAGGCTCTCCGAGGCGAGAGAAACTTTCCCAATGTTCTATTGGGTGGCGACTCCATGATACCTCCTTGTTGCCCAACATAGACGCACTTGCGATTTATCGCAAGATGTCAACGGACCCGCAAATGCCCCGATCGGCCACGTGCGGGCGGTCCGAAAGGGCGGCGCTCGGGATCCGGCGCACGTCACAGGTACCTCTACGCATTTACTCGTTATCCACTACTATGGGTCAGTAGGTGTTATGATTTATTCTGATATGATTTTAAGTATTTGAATCTGAATGACTCTATTATGAGCATATGAATCTGTTGGCATATAAATGTGTATATTGAACCTTTGAATGGTGATGAATGGAATTCTATTATGATTATATCTTGTGATATTCAGTATGCCATTATGTATGTGATTTGCCTTGACGACCATTGTGAATGGCCATCCATATATTATTGTTTGTTTCCCCACTAAGCGTTATTGCTTAGCACAGTGTTTTCACTCATACAGGTGCGGAAGGTGTATAGCTTTTGGGAGAGTCGCTGCTAGTCAAGCCAACACAGAGGGATTAGTGTTAGGGCTTTATTTTTGTAGCATGATTATTTTGTAATAGTGATATATCTATTGTATATCATTTTTTAAGCTTCCGCTATGTATCTTTGACAGTTGTAATTATTTTGTAATATCAGTTTTTGATCAGAACATTATTGTAATGAATGTTATTATATTAATGCATGATCATTCTGATGTTTCCAAAGTTTTTAATTTCGGCTATTTGTATATATGTTTATATTATGTGAATGAATGTTTTGCACTGCTCTGCTTGGTGACACCCTTACTCATACGAGTTCTCACTGCCTTGTGGATGGGTCCTCCTACATATGGGAAGGGGGGGGGGGGGTGTTACAGTGAGTACCTAACAAAGAAAGCAAGCTAAGGTAACTTTGCTGGGAAAAATTTCAGGAACCAGTCGGGGTACAGATTAGGCAGTGCTGGGGGCAGTAATATAGTAATGATAAGACAACTGAGGTTTCAGCTACCGAGGTTGGGCAAACTCAGAGGTACTATTCCAATTTAGGCCGCTCTCTGTCCTGGGTCTTAGAGAAATTGACAAAGGAAGGGAAGTTGAGACCACTGCCACCTAGGCCAGCTGCAAATCAGGGATAGCCAGGGCATAGAGATGATCAGTACTGCGCCTACCATAAGCACACTGGGCACTTGATAGATTACTGCTGAACCCTGAGGAACAAAATTCAAGATCTTATTGACTCCAAGGAGATCACTGACTCTGAGAAGAGGGAGAAGAAGAAGAGGGCAGGGTATAATGCAGTCCCCCCACCATGACTATGGTCGGAGAAGAGGAATATGTTTTTAGTTGCTTTTTATTCTAAGAACACTTTTTATGACAATATTTGCAATGTTGGGTATTTCAATAAGATGAACAATCTTGCATATTTGTATAGTGTTTCTAATGATTACATTTCTCATGATCATAATGCATTCATTTTTTGATATTAATTCAATTAATACTACTGTATTTAATCTCAGAACTTTGGAAAACCCAAAGGAAATCTTGATAGCATCTGATATAACTCCTGAAGAGAGAAAAATTCTGAGAGCTGAAAATAAAATAAAAATCGGAAAAAGTGATAAAAGAAAAACTAGTTGAAATTAGGGGATTGGATGAAAACTCACTAAGAGCGCTAGAACCTTTCTGATTACCCATCAAAGCAATCATTGGATAAGACGGAACCTAAAAAATGATTTAGGCAACCATTTCTTTGTATAGCTCTCTAAATGAGCATTTCCTACCCTTGTTTTGCAATCGCTTGCTATCCCGTTGAGCCTTTATTTTGGTATGCTAAGTGCATACTGATTTTGTTGTTACACATGTTGAAACTACCCTTTGCCTAAAATGAATTTTATCTCCCCTTAGGAGAATGGTTGCTCTAATAAGGGCTGCTCTAATAAGGACATATGTACTTCATTGATAATCTTCTGGGCTATCAAAACTCACGTAGATAAGGATGAGTTTACACATAGGGAAGAGGGTTTAATTATTCATAATCTTGACTTTAAAAAAAAAAAAAAGAGAAATAGAGCTCAATATAGTAACCACTTAAACGAGTTTTGACGATTACCTTTTTAATTGTTATTCTGACCTTGATGAGCTAAAATGTTACCGAGCCCAAATTCAAGAATACCTTTGTATATGCAATTGAGCTGAGAACGGTTCACCCATCAGTAGAGTAAATATTGTGGCCATTTTTCTTTAGCGACCTGATCCTTCTTTGACAGCCATCTACCTAAGCCTAATGTTGCAACCAAAGTAAGACCTCTTGATTCTTAATTCAGTCTTATCCAATTAGCGGAGATGACCTTCTAATAAGGTTTGGTATGTAGGAAGAGGCATATGGTATTTCTTGAACCTCAAGTGGGGTGCCACGAGTGTATTTATGTATTTGAGTTAAGTCTCGTCCCCAATGTTACATCTAAAATCCACGTTCAAAGAAAAAAATTAAGAGCTGAGAGAAAATATTCAATCATGAAAAACAAAGAGGGCTGATTGATAACAGGAGTTTGATGTTTTCAAGATCCATCCCGATATTAGATGAGGTTTTATATTTTAGAGATTAATGCCAAATAATGATCCTGTGTAATGAAATCAAATTGAAATATATGCATTTATGCAATGTTATTGATGTGACCAGAGCAGTTCATCTTGTATACTCAAAGTTGCCTGGTCCTGGTATAAAATCAGCACATGGTTACTATCTACCTTCTGCCACTCTCATCACTCGAGTCTTTCAGTCGACTCATCCTGTTATCAATTATGAGACCAATCCTATAGCACCTTCATGATAAGAACCAAGCTTAAGCAACCATGATCCAAGACGTAAGTGCATGCCGATTATACTTGAAAGATTTTTGGCAACAACTTCAACCTTCTTTACAATCTGAAAAAAATGCTGTTAGAGATGAAAACCGTAATTGGCGCTCGAAGCAAAAGTTAGGCCAAAGGGCAGGGTGAAAACCTGGGAACAGGCAGTCTGTCCTACAAAAAAAATGAAATGAATAAAAGCCGCTGGATTGGGTTAGGTCCATTCCAGGCAAAAAAAAAGGCACTGGGTTATGTGAAAATCCGAAAGGACGCATTTCTCACTAAGAAAAGCTAGTGTGAAAATCCACAAGGGACGTACTACCTTAAAAAAAATGACTACAGGTATCAGAAGAGAACCTCATGATCCCCAAGGCATAAAATGCAAGAGCAGCTTCAAAAGGCATCAATCCTATTGCAACTTGCGGTGAAACCAGCTGTTGCCTCTAAATCCACTTAGATGGATTCTTATCCTGCATTCCTGCATGACACATACATCTCACGTGCATGCTCACTATTTTTCCTGCATATTCGGTTTTTCAATTTTGCAGTAAGAGAGATTCGATGCAGACACCGGCAGAAGGCAAGTGACGACATCAATCTACACATCAATTCAAACATCAATCCAACAATCAACTAAAGACCTCTCAGGGGGCAATCAATCAAAGGGCTCACAGAGGGCACTAATTCAAATCTCAGAAGGGTTAGGACGATGGCGGCACTACCATTATATGGAAGGTTAGCACGACCACAGTACTACCATTTCGCATCTCAGAAGGGTTAGCACGATGGCGGCACTACCATTCTACGAAAGGTGAGCACGACCATGACACTACTACTTCGCATCTCAGAAAGGTTAGCATGATGGCGACACTACCATTCTATGTAAGGTTAGCACGACCACGACACTACCACTTCACAGCTTAGAAGAGCACATCTCGCACTTTATAAGCCTAGAATGGGCTCGGTGCAGCTCAGAAGAGCACATCTCACACTTTGTAAGCCTAGAACGGGCTCGTTCCAGTTCAGAAGAACACCTCCGCACTTTGTAAGTCTAGAACGGGCTTGATGCAGTTCAAAAGAACAACCTCGCACTTTGTAAGCCTAGAACGGGCTCGATGTATCTCAGAAGAGCAACCCTCGCATTTGTAAGTCTAGAGCAGACTCGGTGCATCATCTAGTCCAAGAAGATAGCTGCCTCAGGTACGTGGTTCTTCCTTCTTTCTTTGAGTTTTGGCTCACTTAGGCACCCAGGCACTACGTTCCCCAAAACTGGGGGCAACTGTAGACACTGGGTCCTGAGGCATCTCAGACCGAAGTTACCTAGTGATGAAAATGATGCCTACCTACGGGCAAGAGGACAAATGAAAGTGATGGTTTACTCGAAAATGCTATTTGTTTTTTTTAAAAAAAATGTTTTAAGGTTTGCTGGGGGCCTGTGGGGTGAGGCCTATCTCACCCATGTGAGATGGAGCCTCACGTTTGTGAGACCCATCTCACGTTGGTGAGATGCAGCCTCACCATGTGAGGCTCATTTCACAGGTGAGATGAAAATCTCACTTGCCTCATGCGCCCCATACTGCTCTTAACATCCCTTTTCCCTATTTTCAGGGGATTTGGTTTGAAAAAACGTGGTTTATGCTTGATTGGGCGGAAGAAAAAACTAATCCTGTCAAATATAATTAAGGAGAAGTGAAAGCTAAAGAAAAAGGAGAGAGGGAATTATTGGAGAGAGCTGAACTGAAAGAGAAAAACACAGAAAGAAAAAAGCTTGGGGAGAAAGAAAGAAATGAAGAAGAAAGAAAGGAAAACATTTTAAGATTGGTTTTGAGAAAAAGATAACAAGTTCTTAACATTGGAAAGTCCATTATTTTGGTTTTCTTGAACGTAACTTCCATTAAAAAGTTTTTGAGTTTCTGTTTTAACAATCCTTTCAAGAAGAGCAAAGAGGGAAACCAGAAATCTTTCATTTGCAGATCAAAGATCAATATCTGAGGCTAAATACTGAATAGCCATATCTCTATTCCTGTTCTTTCTTCTTTCTTTCTTTCTTTCTTTCTTTCTTTCTTTCTTTTTACTTTTTTTTATGTTTTGCTTTACCAGTTAGTTCTTCTCTTTGTACATACTCTGTTTTTTTTTCATTTGATTTTGTTAATCTATTTATCGTATGTTTGTTGTTGTTTGTTATCAGACATAGATCATAAGTAGCTATTATGATTAAACAAACATGTTTATTGCTTTATTATGCATGTTTTGATGGCATTTTGTTATATTTGCTAGTCTGTTCAAGTTACTCTGTTCATCCCTATTTTTACGTTCTTCTGATCATCTCTTCATTTTGTCCGAGTCGTGAGCCTTCGTTCGAGTCGTGTCCCTATTGCACGAGTCGTGCGTTTTTTTTCTTGCTGTTCGATATCGTGCTCCCCTGTTCTCTCTATCCGAGTCGTGAAAGGTGTGCACGACTCGTGCACCTCTTGCACAAGTCGTGCCCTCCTTGCACAACTCGTGGAAGGATGCATGAGTCGTGCACTTCCCTTTCCCTGTTCGTTTCTTCTCTTTTCTGTTCTATACATAAATGCATGAATATAGTTTGCTCTATTTAATTTCTGTCTTAATTATTAATGATATGTATTGTTTGTCAAAATTTAATGATTTTTGCTGACTTATTTGAGTTGTTTATCTATTAATTTTTATTTAATTGTTTGCTTATATATTCTTCATTTAACTACTTTATGAACATTTTTTTCATTTTGCTTTATTTTTCTCAAAATTTTTTTATCTTTGCGAGTTACATTCATGCTCGGGTCGGGGGATCGGAGATGAAGGACCTTTGATTTAGGGTTTGCATTTCAAATTTCGTATTTTCTTTTATTCTATTATCTTTATGTGTTGTATGTAAAATATATTTTCTATTATCCGTATTATAGAAATTCACATTTTTTAAAAACTAATAGCTTGAAATTTTTATTAATAAAATGGACCAATGTCCTATTTTAACTAATAAAATCTCACTTTCAAATGGAGAACTAATTTTCATAAAATGGGATCACTCATCCTAGTCTTTTCAATCAGTGCCTAAAAATAGTTCTCTAGTTTTTTAAGCTAATAAAAAGGAACCAATGTTCCTAAAATGTAATAAATGACCCGATTTATGTATAATGCATTGTAATTACTCTTATGCATTTTTGATCATTTTTATTCTCTTTTGGGCCCTTGTAATTAATTTTGGGGCAAGTTTTATTATTTTATGCTTTATTATTTTGGGAGATTGTTCTATCCCATTCAATTTTTTATTTGTAATTTATTTATTTACTTATTACTTTATTATTTATTTATTTACTGCTTTATTTACCGCTTTCAATATGCTTGCAAATGCGCTTTAAATTCAATGCACAATCGCGTGAGATGAGAGATGGAATTTTAATTTCTTAAAAACTCATTTATAGACTTAAGTCATTAATAAGAGTGAAGTTCCGAACACCTTCTATAGTTTAGACCAATAGAGGTTAGAGACCTTTTCCAATTTCTTGTAAATTGGGGTGGCGACTCCAAAATTGCTCAAAGGTGCCTAAAGGCGTTGTGAGTCTAGATGATCCTTTCCAATGTTCTATTGGAAAGGAGGCATCCAAGATGACTCATGATGCCCAAGATCAAAAAGACGCGAACCAATCCCTCGAGCCCTAAAAGCGGGCTTAACGAGGGCCTTTGCTAGGTTCGGTGCGCGTCACAGAAACCCAAGAAATCACACAATGCACAAAAGCCTTAAGTTAAAAATACGTTCTAACAGACCAAGAGAAATAAGAAGAAGAAGAAAACTCAACCATTTACCCAATAAAACTTGAGAGATGATCAATTTCCACCAAAACCACTTGGATTCTGTCACACCCCATTTTCCCCCTAGAAGTTGAGCCATGTGCATGTATGCATTGAGTATCTGTGTATGCATGTATTATTTAAATTGAGTAATATGTTTTTTTTGTGGGGTTAATAGAGTGTGGGTGCATATATGTTAGTAGTGTGTGTGCTTTTAGGTTGTGTTAGTGTGTGCAAGCTCATTTGATAGAAGGATGTGTAATAGTGGAGTTAGTCTTGTGTGTGTGTGATGCATGGGTGTAGGGTGTGAATTATCAAAACCCACTAATCACAAGATGACAAGTGGAAAGGGGAATTAAGTTGGGGTATACTGTGGAGAGAGAAAGAGAGAGCATAATTTTGGTTTTTGCTCTCCCGTTTTCCCTTCCTCCTCCCCTCTTTGCTCCTTCTTTCTTCCTTTTCCTCTTGCTACCCCTTAGCTCATTCCTCTTGGTTGAATTGTTGGTGGATCTTAGTAATTCTAAAGAGTTTATTTGGTAAGTTTATTGAGTTCTTTCTTCTTCTTCTTCTTCTTCTTTTTAATTTTGTTAGAGTGTGTTTAATCTAGGGTTTGTTGGGTTTGTGTGTTTTTGGGTGTTTTGATTAGTTGAGCCTCCTCGCGATTCCAAGGGAAAGGAGAAGGCTAGTGGGAGTGGTGCTAAGTGATTGGAGCAAGGAATTTCAAGTTTGGAAAATTATGTGCATTTTGATGTTTTGGGTTCTTTATTGATTTTCTGGAAGTTGTATGGTTAATTGAGTTTATGATGGTTTGTATATCATAAGTGTTAAGTATGTTGAATTGATAAAACTTAGATTGTGATTTTATTGGCTCATATATGCATTTGATTATGTTTTGGATTATAAATTGCTGGATTTGGGCTTGATTAATTTAGTCATGCATGATTTCTTTGGGGTTATGAGCTTATAAGGTGCGTTTTAAGTTGGTTTGATAAGTTGAATGTTTAATTTCTGGGTATGTGGAGTTTGGTTTTGAGTTGGGAGGAAATTTTGGGAATTTTTTGGGTTTGGGTCGATCCACACGGTGGCATAGTTTGGCATACCACCGTGTAAATCGCGTGTTTTCCTTCAGTTTTGCTTGTCCGTGATTTTACATGGCGGTAAGGACATTTCATACGCCGTGTAAAGTCATTATGCCTTGAAGGAATTCTGGGCTGTGCATTTTACACGGGGGTATTGATTATCCATACTGCTGTGTAAAAGCATTCTGCCTCTTGTGTTGGGCATGTTACACGACGGTATGGTTTTACCTTACCAACGTGTAGGATGTCTTACACGGCGGTAAGGATAAGTCATACTGCTGTGTAAAACGTCTCTGCCCTAAAAAATTTGAAGTTCTTGGTTTTCGTCTTTCTCATTCCTTTTTCATTTATTTTGGTTTTGAACCTTATTTAGGGTTATCTTATCTAGCTAATAACATTAAATTGTACTTTGCCTTATTAAATTATATTGAATGTTGCATTTGAATACAAAATGTATTATGGATACCTAAATTTTATGATTCCTCTTTATAACAATATGTTGTACTTGAATGTGATTTGTATTATGCATGACCTGCGAGAGTCAGTCTAGTGGATAGTTAGGCATGCCTAATAGAGTTCTATAGCTGCAGCCCTCAGTTATATTTGGACCCTGATCAGGTCCCTGTTTAGTTCCTTGCGAACTTCAATGTGTTTGGATCTTGTTTAAGATCCCCTTTGTAAAATGTTTTGAAATGGGAAAAATGTGATATTACTGTTCGACTCGTACCCGTAAGGCACCGCCATGCATTTGATTCGTACCCGTAAGGTACCGCCATGTGTTGCTCGTTATCCTCAACTGTGTGTCAGCAGGTGTTGTGATTTGTTTTGTTATTCTTATGAGAATGTGAATCCGAATGACTATGATTATAAGTTTGTGAATTAGATTAACTCTATTTATGAGCATATGAATCAGTTGCATATGAATGTGATTATGAATGTGATTCGTTTATGATTGTATCTTATGTGATTATCAGCATATGTTATTATGAATGAGTTTTGCCTTGACGACTATTGTGAATGGCCCGTCCACATTATTGTTATGGTGTTTTCCCCCACTAAGCGTTATCGCTTAGCACAGATGTTTCATCCGTGCAGGTGCGAAAGGTGCTGTGATTTTGGGAAAGTCGCCGCGAGTCAAGCCAACACAGAGGGTTGATGTTATGGCTTAGCTTTTATATTTGATGATTCTTTTGTATTAGAACTCTCATTGTGTTAGTATTACTTTGTTCAGCTTCTGTTTTGTATATTTTGGGAATATGTACCTCTTTTGTAATGTCAGTTGTGATCAGAACATCATTGTAATGAATTTTATTATACTAATGAATGATCATAATTCTGTTCTCTAATTTTTTAATTTCCACTGTATTTCTATATGTATATTGTATGGAATGTATGTTTATTGTATTTTCTATTGGTGACACCCCTGATTCATACGTCATCTCACTCCCTCATGGATGGGTTCGCCTACGTATGGGTAGGGGGTGTTGCAAGTTTTAGTATCATAGCCCCGGTTAGGCATTTTTTGGGTGAATGTTGCGTATAGATATATGATTAGGACTATGTTGGCTGATGTGGTGTCTTTGTACTTGTTTTAGATTGATTCTGATTCCATTCGTGGGTCGCTTGAGGGGTCCCCTGAGAGTGTGAATCCTCGAGCAGTAGATCCTTCAGTGTCTGTTTCGGCTCAAACAGCTAGGGTCCAGCCTGAGGCCGCACCCAATGCCCTTTGAGGCTATACTTAAGATTTCTCAGGACATGGCTCGTGTCTTGGAAAGGGTGACCGTCTCGAAAGCCCCTATTGATAGTATAAAAAGAGCTGGAGCAGATGACTTTTATGGGACCAGCTTGGATGAATCAGAATATGCTTAGAATGGTTAGAGAAGGTAGAGCGAGTACTTGAGGAGATTCGGTGTCTGCTGAGAGGCAAGTGGAATGTGTAGTGGCTCTTCTTCAGTGGTCTACCTATGACTGGTGGAAATTGGTTCGCAGGCATCCCCAATTGCCTGATCCAGTCACATGGGAGTTCTTTGAGATGGAATTTACAAGCAAGTATGTGACCCAAACTTATAAGGATACGAAGTGGGCCTCAGTTCTTAAGTCTGAAGCAGAGGGCTATATCAGTTTTTGAATTCGAGAAACAGTTCAACCGCCTTACCAAGTAGGCTCCTGAAGGTATTTTGACTGAAGAGTTTCGGTGCCGGCATTTTGAGGCAGGTTTGAATGAGTCGCTGAGGGCAATGCTGATTTTGCTGATGAGTACATTGGGTGTTGGTTATTACCAGATTATTCAGGCAGTAGTATAGCTGAGAGATCGGAGTCAGTTTTGAGAGAGAGGTCTCAGAGGAGGAACCCCTCTGGTGGAAGATCATCATCATCCTCGGGTAAAAGGTCTAGAAACCCGTAGGATGAGTCTTCTTCAGGCCCGGCTTCGAGAGGTAGGAGGCAGGGTTCTGCTATGAATTTGAGTTTAGGTAGAGGTGGTTCGAGAAATAGGATGGAGGCATTGCCAGAATGTTCTCACTGCGGCAAGTGTCACAGGGGTGAGTGTAGGTGGCTCACAGGTGGGTGTTTCTGATATGGGAGCACTGAGCATTTCTTAGCCAACTGTCCGAGATTGAGTGAGGCTTCTGGTGGTTAGCATGAGGCTAGCAGAGTTGGTTTTAATGATCCGCAAGTCAGTCGTGGTAGAGGCAGAGGTAGAGGTCGAGGCGGCCGACCTAGTGGGGGAGCTCCATCGGACTGTTGATCGTCCCTTGGCAGTTCCAGCCAGAGCTTATGCTATGAGAGCTCGAGATGAGCAGGATGCTCCTGATGTGATTGCCGGTAAGTTTTTACTCCTTAACACTGAGTTATATGCTCTAACTGATCCTGGTTCCACATACTCATATTTGTGCACAAATAAGTTAACTGATAAGTTGCATGATGTAGATCAGTTAGATTATGAGATTTGTGTGACCAGTCCCTTAGGGCATAGTGTCAGGTGTATAGGAATTATCCTCTTGTAGTCCAAAGAGTTGAGTTCTCTGCAGATTTGATTGAGTTGGCCATTTCAGGAATTTGACTTGATCTTGGGTATGGATTGGTTGAGTAAGTATCGGGCACTGGTTGATTGTCATAGGAAGACAGTTGTGCTTTGAGATAGTGATCGGTCGGTAGTTGCTGTTAAAGGCTTAGGTTCGGGCTCCTTGGGTAATGTGATCTCTGCTATGCAAGCTAAGAGATTCTTAAGGAAGGGTTGTGAGGCATTTTTAACAGTTGTATTGGACTCTAAGCCTGATCAAGTTAAGATTGAGGATATCTCGGTTGTTAGGGAGTTTGGAGATGTGTTTTCGAGTGAGTTACCTGGTTTGCCTCCCGAGCGAGAAGTGGAGTTGTCCATAGAGATTATGCCGGGTACTTTGCCCATTTCGAAAGCACCTTATCGGATGGCTCCTGTAGAGTTGAGGGAACTCAAAACTCATTCTACAAGAGTTATTGGATAAGGGGTTTATTCGACCCAGCATATCTCCATTGTCAAGAAGGATGATGTGAAGTTACAGCAAGTTTTTGCAAGAGGTTCAGAAAGGTAAGCAATCGGAGTTCTCAGTTTCGGATGGGGTGCATTATGTATAGGAATCATTTGTGCATGCCCGAGAATGATGAGTTATGGAAAAAGCTTTTGAGTGAGGCACACACTACGATTTTTACTATGCATCCTGGTAGTGAGAAGATGTAACGAGACATGAAGCAGTTCTACTGGTGGTCCGGGATGAAGAGAGACATTGTAGAATTCATGGCAAAGTGCTTAACTTGTCAACAATTAAAGGCTGAGCATCAAGTTCGCTCGGGATTGCTCACTCCTTTATCCGTTCCTCAGTGGAAATGGGATGATATTGCCATGGATTTCATGTTAGGTTTGCCGCTGACTCAGAGGAAGTATGACTCGGTTTGGGTGATTGTGGATCGGCTTATGAAGTCAGCTCATTTTCTGCCAGTTAGAGTGGATTATTCGATGGATAAGTTGTCCAGCATTTATATGGATGAGGTGGTTAGATTGCATGGTATGCCGTTTTTGATAGTATCATATCGAGATCCAAGGTTTACATCTAAGTTTTGGAGGGAATTGTAGAGAGATTTGGGTACTCGGTTGAATTT
Organism: Excoecaria cochinchinensis; assembly: GCA_947683425.1. NCBI lineage: Eukaryota > Viridiplantae > Streptophyta > Magnoliopsida > Malpighiales > Euphorbiaceae > Excoecaria > Excoecaria cochinchinensis. Next base: position 2,008,937 of record CANTUQ010000017.1, on the reverse strand, counting down.
CAGTGCGGCATTTCATCCTCAGACAGATGGACAGTCAGAGCGAGTCATATAGATTTTGGAAGATATGTTGTGGGCTTGTGCTCTGGAATTTTCAGGTAGTTGGGATAGGTATGTGCAGCTAATGGAGTTTGCCTATAATAACAGCTTTCAGTCGAGCATCGGTATGTCACCGTATGAGGCTTTGTATGGTTGGCCATGTAGGACTCCGGTGTGTTGGACAGAGTTAACCGAGCATTCTGTTATTGGGCCAGAATTGGTTAAGGATATCGAAGAGAAAATCAGAGTTGTGCAGCGGAATCTAAAAGTGGCTAAGGATAGAAAGAAGTTTTATGCTAAACTGAAGAGGAAAGATATTCGGTTTGAGGTCGGGGATAAAGGTTTCCTTAAGGTTTCACCTTGAAGGAAAGTGTTGCGGTTTGGAAAGAAGGGTAAACTTAGTCCTCGATTTATAGAACCTTATGTGGTTTTGGCTAAGGTTGGTCCGGTAGCCTATAGATTGGCTTTACTGATGGAGTTGGCAAAGTTGCATGATATTTTTCATGTCTCCATACTTCGTCGGTATAGATCGGATCCGTCGTAAGTGTTGTCAGTTCAAGATGTTCAGGTTCAGCTAGATTATTCTTATGATGAGGAACCAAAGGCCATCTTAGCTCGAGAAGTGAGACAGTTGAGGAACAAGCAAGTACCCTTGGTCAAAGTGTTATGGCATCATCATGGAGTTGAGGAAGCTACTTGGAAACCAGAGGCAACGATGAGGTCCTAGTATCTGCATTTGTTTAGTTCAAGTGAGAATTTTGAGGACGAAATTCTTGTTAGTAGGGGAGAGTTGTCACACCCCATTTTCCCCCTAGAAGTTGAGCCATGTGCATATATGCATTAAGTATGTGTGTATGCATGTGTTATTTAAATTGAGTAATATGTATGTTTTGGGGGGTTAATAGAGTGTGGGTGCATATATGTTAGTAGTGTGTGTGTGTGTTTGGGTTGTGTTAGTGTGTGCATGCTCATTTTATAGTAGAATGTGTAATAGTGGAGTTAGTCTTGTGTGTGTGTGATGCATGGGTGTAGGGTGTGAATTATCAAAACCCACCAATCACAAGGCGACAAGTGAAAAGGGGAATTAAGATGGGGTAAATATAGTGAGGAGAGAGAAAGAGAGAGCAGAATTTTGGTTCTTGCTCTCCCATTCTCCCTTCCTCCTCCCCTCTTTGCTCCTTCTTTCTTCCTTTTCCTCTTTCTACCCCTTGTCTTATTCCTCTTGGCTGAATCATGGGCGGATCTTGGTAATTCTAAAGAGTTTATTTGGTAAGTGTGACGCGCGCCGAACCCCGTGTCTTCCCGAAGGCCCGCTTTAGGGCGATCAGGAGAGGTTCATAAAACTTGTAAGGTATTTACAAGTGCGTCTATTTTGGGCAACAAGGAGATTTCATGGAGTCGCCACCCAATAAAACATTGGGAAAGTTCGTCTCGCCTCAGTGAGCCTAAGACGGCGCTGCTATGTCCATTTTGGGCAAGCCAGAGGGGTCTTGGAGGTCCCCATCCTAATAGAACATTAGGAGGGCCCTCTCGCCTCGTGGAGCGTAGGACTATGCAAGTTAAAGCCTTTTTACGGGACACAAGAGGTGTCTTGGAGATCCCATCGAAATAAGTCTCTCGCCTCGTTGAGCCCAAAGACCAGAGAAGGTTCGGGACTTTCCATTTATTCATACCTTGATTAAGTTTATAATTGAGTTTGAATTTAGCGTTTCATCCCTTTTCTCATTCAATTTTAATGCAATTTAACTAAGTGCGCATGTCAAACACATAATAAAAGCGATAAAAAAAATAAATGAAAGCAAAATAAATTACAATAAAACTAGGGGCGGAATACAACCCCCATTTGTAAATAAAATACAATTAATGCATAAGTCGGGCTATTTATTAAATTGAGGACATTGGTCCTCTCATGCATAATTAAAAAAAATAATTTATTTTGGATGAAAAATCTAGGACATTGGTCCCATTTTTATTAAATAAAAGCCAATTTAGTTTAATAGAAATATTTTTGTGATTTTTTAATTAACGTGCATAAAAATAATTTATTACAAATTACATATTAAAAAAAATAAAATAATGAAAGCAAAATAATGAAAATAATAAAAATTAACAAATTAACTCCCAAATAGATCTTCAAATCTTCATGGGCTCCCACTTGGCAAAAAAAACTCACATATAAAAATGAGTATTGAAAATAAAATAAATGAAAATGAAGTTAGTAATAAAAAAATGAATTAAACATATAACATGAAAATAATTAAATTAATGCAAACAAAATTGCATCATGTATGACAGGCCAATTAAAATGACACAATAAAAATATGCAATTTAACAAATTAATAAAATCAACATGCTAAAAAAAATATAAAATAGTGTTAATAAAATTTAACATGCATAAAAATACAAAATAACATCAATAACATCCAATCATGCATAAAAGCAAAAGAAATAATAAAAATCAGCATGCATAAAACATATTAATAATATTGATAAAAGCCAACATGCCTAAGCAAACATAAAATAATAGTTATAAAACTCAACATGCAAAAAACCTGAATAGAAAATACAAACATAAAATTCAGCATGTGTAAAAGCATAAAATAATAACAACAATATCCAACATGTATAAAAAGCAAAGGTAATAATAAAAATCAGCATGCATAAGAAATAAATAATAATAGTAATAATAAAATTAAACAAGAATAAGGATAATAATAATAATAATACTAATGATGGTAATAACTACAATAATAATAATAACATAATAATAACAAAGAATATGAACAATCAAACATAATAATAATAATGATAATAATAAAAGAAGATGAACAACATGAACAACATGAACAACATGAATAATTAAATAAAAATAATATGAACAATTGAATAAAAATAATAAAATAGTTCTAAGAGAATTTACATTGTTAACTAATCAAATAAAAATCAAAAACAAGAAATAAGAAGAAAATAATAAGACTAAAAGAATTTACATGTTAACTAGTTAATTAGAAATAAAAAATCAATTAAAATTAAACTAAGAAATTGAGCCAAGAATGTTTACCCTCAAAATTTATCTTGATGAAGAGAAGGTAAGATCCAATTCCTTGTCTTGTATTGTTGGAATAAAATTAGAAAATAAAATATTGAAAGTGAATTTTTACTCAAGAATAAATAATTTATTTATTTGTCTCAAAGCAAAAATTGTCAATTGAAAATAAGAAAATTCTCAAAACAAAAATTGTTATTTTTTTGCCTTAAGAATTGCTGGAAATTCCTTTAGCAATTGAGAGAATTTGTTCTTGAAAGAAAAAAGAAGAAGAAAAATATTTTCTAAAGAAACCCCCCCCCCCAATTCTGACTAAAAAACCCTTTTTATTCCCCTCAAAATTCAGATTTTTTAATTAAGAAATTATATTAATTTAATTCCCATAACTACAAGAAACCACTGAATTTATTGGGTTGGAAGATAAAAGGCTTTTTGAATTAAATTTTGCAAAAAAAATGAGTTAAAAAGGATTTAAAATGAAGAATTTATGGCCAGAAAGGCCAAAAAAGGCAAAACAGGCGAACAGGGGCGCGGGGCGCCCCATCGAAGCACCCGACGGGCTCCCCGTGCGCAGGTGCGCGCGACGGCCTTCCCGTCAGCACGCGCCCGCGCCCCGCGCGTGCTCCGCCTGCGGGCCGGGGCCCTACGACGTGCGCCCAGCGCTGCCGCAGCTCGACACTCGCGCGAATTTTTTTTTTTAAAATTTTCTATAAAATATAATAATTTAAAAACTCACTTTTTTCATCACAAAATAATTTTTAAAATACTTTAAAAATATTTTTCAAATACATTTTTATTTAATTTTAAAACAACAAATCGACAAGGAAATCGTCACTTCCAACTTCATTCTTTTTGCCTATAGATCGGCACACTTAATTTCATCATTGGGTAATCCTGATCAAGGCTACTCGGGACCCGGTGTCTACAGTTGCCCCCAATTTTGCGGAGGCTAGTGTGTGGGTGCCTAGGTGAGCCAAAATTCAGGAAAAGGAAAGAAGCGCGTACCTGAGGCTGCCTCCTTCCAGCTGCTCCCTCGGGAACAGTGTTGTGATTCATCCTCTTGAGTTGCACTGAGTCTTTGACAAGACTACAAAGTGCCAAGGAACCATCCTAAGACGGTGATGCGCCGAGTCGCTACCAAGACTACAAAACGCGAAAGATAAATTGCACCGAGGCACTGACAAGGCTACTAAAAGTGCGCTGCACGGAGTCGCTGATAAGACTAGTAAACGTACAGGTGCTATCCGCAGATAGCAATGCGCCGAGCCACTGACAAGACTACTAAAAGCGCAGAACGAAAAAATGCACCGAGCCGCTGACAAGGCTACAAAAAGTGTGCTGCACGGAGTCGCTGACAAGACTACTAAACGTGCAGGGTTCCATCCTAAGACGGTGATGCGCCGAGCCACTGACAATGCTACTAAAAACGCACAAGAGAGATGCACCGAGTCACTACCAAGACTACCAAAAGTGTACGAAAGAACTTCACCGAGCCACTACCAAAGCTACCAAAAGTGCACTGTTCCTTCTTCTGATTATGATGCGTCGAGTCGCTGACAAGACTAAGAAATGCGAAACTTGCTCTTCTGAGCTGCACCGAGTCTGCTACAGACTACCAAAAGTGCAATGCACCGAGTCGCTGACAAGACTACTAAAAGTGTAGGACCATCTTCGAATGGTGACTGTCTTCTTTTAGATATTTCCTGCAAAATTATGTGCACAAAAATACATACAAGAAAACGTGTGTGTATGATATGAGATGCGAATGCTTGCAAGAATGTATAGACCATGCCCTAGGTGGCCCAGGGTGTACTAAGGATATAGCTTGGTTGCTCCACCATGCCCCCGGAATCAATAGGATTGTCATCTTGGCCTTAGGGATTCTGTAACACCCCAAAACCACCCCAGTAGTTTGAGCCTGTCCGTGTCAGTATGTGTGTATTTTTTTTGTGTTGCATGTATGTGTTAATTTGGGGTTATTTGTTTAAATTAAGTGTTTGTATGTGTATTAAGAGGAGAAGAAGAGATAGACTAGAGTAAGTTTGGGTGTATGCAAGTAAGGTGTAAGCAAGGGATAGATTAGTGTGTGTGTTAGAGTATGGGAGTAGGGTGTGTTAAGGGGGCATTTGTCCTATGGGGAGAATGACATGTGGCTCAAGGGATAAGTTGGCATTTAATGGGTTTGGTGAGAGAGAGAGAAGGCAGCCTTCCCTTTTGATTCCCGTTCTTCACTCCCTTCTCACGCCATTCCTCTTCTTCCTCTCTTGTTCTTCTTATTTCTTTCTTTATCTTTATCTGATTTTACTCTTTATTCTTAGCCTTGAGGATTTGAATTGCTGGGTTTGTGCCTTCTAAGTTTAAAAAGGGTGAGTATTGGGTTAGTGATAGCATAGATCCTTCTTTTTCTTCTCTTTAGGTTAATTTTCAGTTATGTACTAAATGTTAGAATTAAACTTAGTTGTGTTTGATTTATGATTCAGACGAGCTTCCTAAAACATCTAAAGGAAAAGAAAAAGCGAGTGGAAGCGGAGCTCACGACTAGGAACGAAGGAAACCAGGTTTGGGAACGTTTGCATGATTTGTACTTTGGATGGATATTGATGATTGTTATTATTGTGAAATTGATGAGCTATGATGAGTGGATTTGTATGTATATGATGTGAGTATAGTTAATTTGAAATGAAGTGTTTCAAATGTGAATTAGGGATTTTGAGTTTGTGATATGAAATTCCTTGGAAAGAAAATATTGCTTTTGGAAATTTTAAGTTGAAACTTGTAATTGTTTGAATTGAGAAGGTTAATTGACTTGTATATTAAGATATAAGTGAGGAAGAATGGATAAAGTAATGGGTTGTGGTTAGGTTGCAATTTGGGGACGTTTTGCTGGGAATTATCACAACAGGGCATAGGTCACGGTGGCAACTAATTTGGTTACCACCGTGAGGTCTGTTCGGGTTGCATTCTGCCCATAATTTTTGGTATGTCACGGTGGCAATGGATTTGGTTACCACCGTGACCTACCTCAGGTTTACATTCTATTTTGGGTGGTAGTATGTCACGGTGGCAATGAATTTGGTTACCACCGTGACCTACCTTTGATTTGCATTCTGTTTTGAGGCTTTGGTATGTCACGGTGGCAATGAAATTGGTTACCACCGTGACCTACCCTATTTTTGTAATGAATGCTTATTTGTTAAATGTAAAGTTTGAGTATGGAAGTAATGATTTTTGTATACCCGGTAACATTGAATTAACGCTTCGTTCAGATAAGATACATAGTGTTTCTGAATAATAGATGATTTCAGTATGAATTATAGATTTAAATTGTGTGAAGTTAGCCTGCAAACCAAATAAGTGGATAGTTAGGCATGCCTAATAGAGTTATGTGTAGCTGCAGCCATGTGTACGATTTGGACCCTGATCAGGTCCCCGAATGGATCTTAGTGATCTTTCTGTTGAATCTTAACTAAGATTCTATGTGAAAATATTTTTGGGAACAAAATAATGAAAAGAATACTTCGAGGCCTTTGGGCGTCTATGTGTTATAAAATGATACTGATACCTTCGGGTATCTATGTGTACTCGTTATCCACAGTTTTGAGGGTGCAGGTGATGTTGTGTTTACAAGTGTGAACTGGTATGAATGATATGTTGAAATAAATTTCTTATAGTATACGAATACGAATTGTATACATGATAATGAATAATTGGATTTATTTCATGTGATATTAAACTGTGATTATGCCATTAGCATATGCTTTACATGTTAACCCCACTGTGAGTGGTGGTATTGCATTCTGTGTTCCCCACTAAGCGATTTCGCTTAGCACGGGTGTTTTATCCGTGCAGGTGTGGAGGTTTTTGGTTGTACGCGAGTGGGGCGTGCTGCATCAGGAAGGCCATCACAACTAGGGATCGAAGTCTTAGTATAGGCTTTCTTTTTTTTGTAAGCGATGTAATATTTTTTGTGTGCCCTCGGAGATGGTATTCTATGGGCCTTTGTATATGAAATCTTTTGTAATATGTACAGCCTTTGTTTATGAATATATATATATATAATATAGTGAAAAGAATGTATTCTGCTCAGTACCGCTGTGTTTCTCTTTTATGAGTATCATGTTATCTGCTATATGCTGTGAAACTTACGTATATTGGTATGTATGTGTAGTGTGACACTCCTATCTATCGGGACTCTTCTCCCTCCATATAGGTGGAAGTCTCCATAGTATAGGTAGGGGTGTGACAGATTCCGTCCCCAATAAGTTTTCTGAAAGAGACATCCAGTGCATCTTTGCCCCCTGGTCGATGATCATATGCCAGGGTTCTGACTCATGTCCTGAATTATACCTTATCTAGCTGAAAAGAAGATCATCCGAAGTATACCGCCTTATTACTCCAGGCATCGAAAGTCATTATTTTAAAGGTAGTGCGTCCCTTGTGGATTTTCACACTAGCTTTTCTTTGTGGGAAATGCGTCCCTTAAGGGATTTTCACATAACCCTTTGCCTAACTTTTGCCTGGGATGGACCCAACCCCAACCAGCGGCTTTTTATTTTTATATTTTTTTTGTAAGGCAGACTGCCTGTCTCCAGGTTTTCACCCTGCCATTTGGCCTAACTTTTGCTTAGAGAGCCAGTTACGGTTTTCATCTCTAGCGGCCTCTTTTTTTTTCAAGATTTTTTTATCTTTTTTTTTTTATTTTTTTATTTTTATTTTATTATTATTATTTTTTTTGAGCTGCAAGAGAAAGCTATTATCAGAACCACCGCTAAGAGTGAACAACACTTATCTGCTTAGGCACCTTCCGACAGAATGATTAGACAATAGTCATTAGATGAATAAGTGATATATTTCTTTTTAAGGCAGAACTAAAAGAACAATGTAAACTGTATTCTTTTATTCATTGCAAAATTGAGTACATTTCTATATGATTTCATCATACATGATCATTATTTAAAAAGAATTCAAAAGCACAAGACTACCCCTAATCTCGAAATAGATCTTGTAAGCATCAAACTCCTGTTATCAATCGGCCCTCTCGGGTTTTTTTTATTGAACATTTTCTCCCAGACCTTAATTTTTGCCCAGGATGCCTTTTTTCGATTTTCACCCTGACAGGGCGCCCAATTTTAGCAAGGCCGTCTTTTTTTGGTTTTCGACCTGCGGGGCATTTATTCTCTTCTTTTCATTTTTTTGGTCTTTAGCCATGGAACCTTTTTAGTCTATCGACATTGACCGGGTCTTTAAACTCATTCCCATCGCTGCCTGCCAAGATTACTGCTCCCTTTGTTAGCAACTTTTTCAAAATGAACGGACCTTCCCAGGTTGGCCTGAATTTTCCTCGTATGTCCGGCACTCCCGGCCTCATCATCTTAAAGACCAAATCCCCTCCTTTCAACGGGTGCTTTCGTACCTTCTTTCCAAACGACCGAGCTAGTCTCTTCTGATAAACCTGATTGTGATAATAGGCTCTCAACCTATCTTTATCCAACAGATTCAACTGCAACAATCGCTATTGTGCCTATTCTGTCTCTGGAATCTCGGCTTCTATGACTACCCTTAAAGATTTTAACTCAATTTCAACCGGCAGAATTGCTTCGGTTCCATATACCAGGGAGAACGGTGTTGCTCCCGTAGAGGTTCTGACTGTGGTTCTATAACCCCAGAGTGCAAAAGGCAGCTTTTCCACCCAATCTTTATAGCTCTGAACCATCTTGGCCAATATTCTTTTCACATTCTTGTTCGCCGCTTCAACCGCACCGTTAGCTTGAGGACTGTAAGGAGAAGACTTGTGATGCTGGATTCCATACCTCTGAAGCATCTATTTAGTTTTTGCTAAGAATTGCACCCCATTATCAGATACAATATGGTGTGGGAGGCCATATATGCATATCAAATTCTGCTCGATGAACTTAGCCATATCCCTAGCATCAATCTTCTTGAAAGATTCAGCTTCGACCCACTTAGTGAAATAATCAATGGCGACTATAATGAACCTGTGCCCATTAGAAGCTGTAGGACGTATCTCGCCTATGATATCTATTCCCCAAGCTGCAAATGGCCATGGAGATGTCAAATTATGTAGCTCTGAAACTGGGACATGCCTTAAATTCGCATATTGTTGGCATAACTGGCATTGCTTCACATATTTTGAACAATCCGTATCCATTGTGAGCCAATAGAATCCTTGGCGCATGATCTTCTTCGCTAAGGCTAAGCCATTCGTGTGAGCTCCGCAGACTCCGGCATGAGTCTCTTCCATAACCTTTTCAGCTTCTTTCTCCGCCAAACATCTTAACTGGATACCATCGACTTGTCTTTTATACAAAGTGCCATTTACACCGATGAACTGAGTGGACAACTTTCGAGTCATCCTTTGGTCTTTCTCGGTGGCTTCTTCTGGAAAAACTGACCGTTCCAAATGATTCTGAATGTCATAGTACCAAGGGTTTCCATCAGTGGCCCCAACATCCATCACTTGCTCAGCTTCAGAACAACGCTTTTCCGAGCTAGAGATTAGCACGGGTTTCATAATAACCCTTGTTGGATTATCCCACATGGACACCAATGTCGCAAGAGCATCGGCCAATTGATTTTCATCCCTGGGGGTGAAGTGAAAAGTGCAAATCTTGAACTGGCTACTCAAAATTCTCAAGTGCTTCACATAAGGTAACAACCTTTCTTCCTTAACTGACCATTCCCCTCTGATCTGATGGATCACTAATGAAGAATCTCCGAAGACTTCTGCGGTCTTTGCCCCCAGAGCCAGCAATGCTTCCAATCCGAAGATGCAAGCTTCATATTCTGCTTCATTATTGGTCGCCTTGTACCTCAACTTTTTGGCTAATGTCAGCTTTTCACCATCTGGGGTCGTAAGAACGATCCCTGCTCCTGCCCCTTGACTATTAACTGCCCCATCAAAGAACAATTGCCACCCCTGTACTGCTATGGCCATGACATCTTCATCTGGAAAATTGTATTCGAATTGGTCTCCCTCAATAGGATGCTCAGCCAAGAACTCAGCTACAACTCTTCCTTTAATGGTTTTCCTTGTGATGTATTTGATATCGAACTCCTGTAATAGTAGTAACCACCTTCCCATCTTTCCTAGTAGAGAGGGCGCTTCCTGAAGATACTTGAGCGGGTTATGCTTAGCCGCTTGCACACTGAAGGAATGAAAGTAGTGCCACAACTTCTTAGAAGCCCAAATAACTGCTAAGCAAATCTTTTCCACTTCCACATATTTGGCTTCATATGTCAAGAATTTCTTGCTAAGATAGTAGACAGCAAACTCCACCCCAAAGTCATCCTCCTGGGCCATCATGGCACCCACTGAATTGTCTTCTATAGCCAGATACAGGATCAGTGGCTTGGCATGCCGTGGTGGTCTTAAAACTGGAGGATTCAAGAGATAATCCTTAATAGTATCAAAAGCCAATTGACAATCATTATTCTACACCACCGGTTGATTCTTCCTAAGAAGCTTGAAGATGGGCTCGCATACTGAAGCCAGCTTGGCAATAAACCGGCTGATGTACTGAAGTTTTCCTAGGAAACTTCGAACCTCTTTCTCTTTTTGAGGCACTGGCATCTCTCTGATGGCCCTAACCTTGTCAGGATCCACTTCAATTCCTCTCTGGCTTACCACATGGCCTAACAGCTTACCCGAGGTAACTCCAAAAATGCACTTCTTGGGATTGAGGCGTAGATCATACTTATTAATCCTTTGAAAGAACTTTTCCAAGGCCTCGAAGTGACCTTCTCTGGTAGCTGACTTGATCATCATGTCGTCAACATACACCTCCACTTCCTTGTGGATCAAATCATTGAGAACTCTAGTGGCCATCCTCTGATAGGTTGCTCCTGCGTTCTTTAGTCCGAAAGGCATAACCCGGTAAGCAAATGTACCCCATTCGGTGATGAAGGCTGTCTTAATCCGATCCACTATCTTGTTAAGGATTTGATTGTACCCTGCGTACCCATCTATGAAGTTGTACATCATGCAAGCAGTGGCACTATCTACCAGCACATCAATATGAGGCAGAGGAAAATCATCTTTCGGGCAGGCTTTGTTCAGGTGCCGATAGTCCACACATACTCAAACTTTTCCATCCTTTTTAAGCCACAGGAACCACATTAGCCAGCCACGTCGGGTATTTAACCTCCAGTAGAAACTTAGCCTCAATCTGCTTATGAATCTCCTTTTTCACCTTCTAAGCCCATTCTGGCCTAAGTCTTCTGAGCTTTTGCTTGACCGGTTTACTCTTTGGGTAAGTTGGAATGGCATGTTCAGCTACATCTCGATCAATCCCCGGCATGTCCTCGTAGGTCCAGGCAAAGACTTTTTCATATTTTTTTAATATTCTCTCAAATTTTAGCCTCTCCTCAGGAGTTATGTCTGATGCTATCAAAATTTTCTTTGGATTCTCCAAAGTTTCGAGATTAAATGCAGTCGTGCTAGTTGAGTTAATGTCAAAAATGAATGCATCATGTTTATGATCATGAGAAATGAAATCATCAGAAACATCACACAAGTAAGCAAAGTTATTCATCTCATTGATGTAATCAGAAACATTAACATTGTCATTAAAAAGTTATGGCATAAAATAGTATCTAAGTAACTATTATTTTCATCTTTTATCGACGATGATGCTGAAGTCGACTGTGCTTTGATTTCTTGGCTTGGTGAAGGCTTTTCAACTACCTCCGATGAGATCTCCAAATCTTCAAACTTCAGTTCTGGCTCTACCATCTTTTCCTTTCCTTTCAACCTGGTAGCTAACAGCTTATCAGTAACAATCTCCTCGGGCTCATCCCTGACCCAGACACTGCATTGAGTCATGATCTCCTCATTCCAGAAGTTCTCTGTGGACTTGATAACTCCAACATCCCAGTCAAAGACATCATTGAAAATTTCAAACCCCGGAATGATCTTTTCATCCACCCATTGAGGCTCTTCTTCTCCAGTGTAGGCACAGAACAAAGATGAGGGAACAAAACTCTCTGAAATATGGGGGATCTTCTCTAACACTTTTTTCCTGCCATGTCCTCCTTTGTAACCCAGACCCTTTCGATCTTTCTGGCCTTGTGTTGTGATGGTATCTTGTAACCCCTGCGAATTTTTACCCAATCCGGCCCCTGGGAGGAAATGCATCCTCTTCATCATATTCATCACCTGAGGGCTACCTGCAAAGCCCTGCTCCTCGCCAATTACTGATACGTGAAAGCCACTAAATGGCTGATTAGAGATCCCCAAGGCAGACACTTGGTTCTCTCTTGCTGCTTTAATGGTCACTACCTCCCCTTCATGAGGTATCTTTACCATTTGATGTTGGGTGGATGGCACTCCTCCCAATTTATGGAACCACGGTCTTCCCAGTAGGGCTAAGAAATTTGCTGGGATCGGCAAGACCACAAACTCTGCCTCCATCTCAATAAGTCCGGTCCTAACTAGAGCTCCGAATGTTCCCGATGCCTGTCTCCGAGAATTATCGTAGGCTGTGATGGTTAGATCAGACTTACTCAACATACTCTCGTCCAGCCCAAAGGCCTGAAGTGCCACTAGAGGGAAAACATTTATGGATGACCCATCATCAACCATAACACAAGCGTGTGCTTGCCGTTAATTTGAGCTTTGATGTATAGTGGTCGGTTGTGATTGCGGCCTTCAGTTGGCAAATCTGCGTCAGAAAACACCAGTCTTTCCCTTGATCCCCCCTTGACGAGATCTAGCAGCTCAGATGGAGAAATTGTGGTGGCTACGGTGGACTCACTCAATGCCTCAACTAACTTCTGTCTATGAGAAGGGGACTGGCTTAGAAGGTCCCAATTAGATATCTGAGCCGTGGTCTTTTTCAGCTGCTTTATTATGGAATTTTCTTCCGGCTCCTTCTCTACAGGTGCTTGCACTGAGTCCTGCTGCTTCTCAACTTCGGGGACCACTCTCCCACTTCTTGTTATAGCCCCAACTCTCTCATCCTCCTCCGAATCCCATGGATCCATGAATTCTCCATCTTTCTCATCTTCGTCTTCGTCTCCACTCTCACTAGTGGACCAACAGTTTATCGCCGCCACGGGAATCCCTTCTTCACTTGCCCATCATGGCCATCATTCTAGCCTCAAACTCTTCCATTTTTCTCCCCACTTCCTCAGCAACCATAGCCCTGGTTGCATCAGACCCACTGGCTGGATTAGACATACTTGATAATTCTGAAGAGAAAGTCTCACTACCCTCTGAAAGAGAATCTGAACTCTGAACTAGCTTTGGTAAGCCCAAGAGTGGAATCCTTCTCAACCGACCGTCGGGACCCCTAAACCACCCGGGTGAATCTATGATGGCTGAAAAAATACACCTCGTTAGGATGATGCATGATTGAAATGCAATGCATGATTGTGCTGATGCAGCATAGACAAACACATGCAAGCAGATAGATCCTTCCAACCTTATTGCCCCCACACACGAGGTAGCATAGTCTCTTTCCTAGGTGGACTTTATCTAAGGGTTAACAGGGAACCCATCGGACGCGTATGGTGCACGGTGGAAAATCGGCAGCATAACAGCTCTTATATGTACACACGTATGAGTGTTTGGTCATTATGTATTTAAACACCTCAATTAAACTTAGATGGGCCCATCGGGGCATGAAAGCCTTTGATGAAGACCATTTAATTTAACTGATTTTGTTCAATATATGATGGCCCACATAGCAAGCACGGTATTACGGTACATTTCACCTAGTGGAAGTATCTATTGCCATTACATGAGCTTTGGTCAAAGGTGGTGATACTTTAGGGCTACCCAAGCATGGTCCCTGCCAATGGGTCTAGCTCATCACGAGCATAACGACCGATTGGGTCACCATTTGATATACCATAAGGTACGAGGCTTGGGCTGGTGATTATCCTTAACACTTCCCTAAATTGAGTGAAAATAGGGTCGTGCTTCGGGAATGCACCGGGGTTAAAATAGGGACCAAACTAGCATAATCTAAGGCTCTAATATGGATGCAATGCAATTTCGAAAAGAGATGAAATTTTTAAATTAAAACTCAATTGTAAATTTTAACCAAGGTACTTTCGAAGGGAAGTCTCAAAGGTCCCCAGTGAAGTCGCCACTGTGACGCGCGCCGGATGTCCACTCGGCCGCCCCTATGACCGCCCGCTTGAGGGCGATCGGGCACTTGAGGGTCCGTTAACAGCTTGCAATAAATCGCAAGTGCGTCTATGTTGGGCAACAAGGAGGTTTCATGGAGTCGCCACCCAATAGAACATTGGGAAAGTTTCTCTCGCCTCGGAGAGCCTAAGACTGCGCTTATTATCCATTTTGGGCCAACCAAAGGGGTCTTGGAAGGTAAACCTCTCGCCCTAAGGAGCCTACGATTAACGCCAAGTTTCGTAACACAAGAGGTGTCTTGGAGGGTAAACCTCTCGCCTCTTTGAGCCCAAAGACCAGAGAAGGTTCGGGACTCCCCATTTATTCATACCTTGGTTAAGTTTATAATCGAGTTTTGAATTTAGTATTTCATGCCTTTTCTCATTCAATTTTAATGCAATTTATTTAAATGCATATCAATCATATAATAAAAGCGATAAATAAAGTAAATGAAAGCAAAATAAATTACAATAAAACTAGAGGCGGAATACAACCCCCATTTGTAAATAAAATGCAAATCATACATAAATCGGGCTATTTTTTAAAAATGAGAACGTTGGTCCTCTCATGCATAATTTAAGAAAATAATTTTAAAATGATAATTTACTTTAAATGAAAAATCTAGGACATTGGTCCCATTTTTATTAAATAAAATCCAATTTAGTTTAATAGAAATATTTTTGTGATTTTCTTAATTAACGTGTGTGAAAATAAATTTATTATTACAAATTACATAATAATAAATTAATCCAAAATAATAAAAAAGCAACAAAAATAATAAACAACTCCCAAGTGGATCTTCAAATCTCCATGGGCTCCCACTTGACAAAAACTCACATATGAAAAATAAGTATTGAAAAACAAAAATAAAAAAAACAAATAAAAATGAAGTTAGTATAAAAATAATTAAACATATAACTTGAAAATAATTAAATTAAGGCAAATAAAATTGCATCATATATGATAAGCCAATTAAAATGACATAATAAAAATATGCAATCTAATTAATTAACAAAATCAACATGCATAAAAAACATAAAAAATGTTAATAAAATTTAACATGCATAAAAAATATAAAATAATATCAATAACATCCAATCATGCATAAAAAGCAAAAGAAATAATAAAAATCAGCATGCATAAATCATATTAATAATATTGATAAAAGCCAACATGCATAAACAAACATAAAATAATAATTATAAAACTCAATATGCAAAAAAACATGAATAGAAAATACAAACATAAAATTCAGCATGCATAGGCAATAAATAATAATAGTAATAATAAAATTAAAAAAGAATAAAGATAATAATAATAATACTAATGATGGTAATAACTACAATAATAATAATAACATAATAATACCAAAGAATATGAACAATCAAATAACATAATAACAATAATAATAATAATATTAATATTAATAATAATAATAATAACAATAATAATAATAACAATAATAAAAGAAGATGAACAATCCATGTAACACCCCTTACCCATACGTAGGCGATCCCATCCGATAAGCAATGAGATGCCGTATGAATAAAGGTGCCACCACACAGATACAGGCTAACATACATTCATACATAAATATACATACCAATACACAAGGTAATTTAAAACTTTATAACACTATTCATGAAAGCTGATCATGCATTAATATAACTGAAGCATTACATTACTGTTCTGATCAACTGAAGGATGCAACAGATAATTACAATATCCAGAATTCATATACAAAAGCGGAAGCTATTACAAAACCATATGAGAGTTCTATACAAAAAGAATCGTAAGCTACAAAATAAGCTCACACTAAGACCCTGCTGTGTTGGCTTTGATGGCGATGACTCTCCCAAAAACAACTCCTTCCGCACCTGCACGGGTAAACACACCGTGCTAAGTGATAAACGCTTAGTGGGGAAACACACATATAGCATAAGGACAACCATTCACAACGGTCGTCAAGGCAATTCACATGCGTACTTCATGCACATATGGTCATCATGGCATAACAATAGCATAAACTCATGCTCACATACACATTGCCATTCATCAGGAGATTCTTAACAATAATCATATTCTCATAATAGATTATACTTTTTATCATTGAATCCATAAGGATATAACATATATTTTCTCATATAACAGTTCACATAAAGCACTTTAAACATTGAAACACCTGCTGACTCATGGTAGTGGATAACGAGTGAACAGAAAGTACTTTACGGGTACCAACCGATTACGATTCGAAAACCATTTAAATATTCATTCATAAACGTTTTCAGAAGGACCTTAAACAAGATCAAAACACAATACAGAAGTTCGCGAGGAACCAAACAGGGACCTGATCGGGGTCTAAACGAAAACGAAACAGAAGCTGCAGCAAGGACTCTATTAGGCATGCTTAACTATCCACTAGACTGACTCTGGCAGGCGGAGAATTACACAGAAATGGCCATAGTTAAAATTATGACAAGCGAAGAATTCACATTTTATGATAATCAGAACACACATAATTATAGTTCAAAATACATAGTATTGCATGCTAAAATCCACAAGTTAACATTCCTAAAACATGCGAAAATAAAAGGGTTTTATTGCAAAAACAGAGTAGGTCACGGTGGTAATCAGATTGGTTGCCACCGTGACATACCAGGGATCCTTGGCAGAATGCATGTTTGGGGTACCTCACGGTCACAACCAAAATGGTTGTCACCGTGACATACCAAAGAAACCAAATAGAAGCAAAGCTTTAGGTTCCTCACGGTCACAACCAAAATGGTTGTCACCGTGACGTACCAAAGAATCCAGACAGAATCAAAAGCTTGGGTATCTCACGGTGGTAACGAAATGGGTTGCCACCGTGACATACCCACTGCCCAGACAGAAACCAAAGTTTGGATACCTCACGGTGGTAACCAGATTGGTTGCCACCGTGACATACCAAACTTCACGGCAGAATGCATCTGGTTCGTGGCTCACGGTGGTAACCAAATTCGTTGCCACCGTGACCCATGCCTAGATGCGATTCCTCTGTGCGATTTCCAGGTCTTTTCCAGCCAACAATCCCAAAACTTTCACTTCAATCATCAAATTCACACACCAATAATGGTAAAGACCCAAATACAACATCATTGAGTCATGCCATTAACAAATCATACATAAGAATTCAAAGAACATCATCATTTTACATAATCAAAGTCCTCAAGTTAGCATACCTCACTATTCATCATCATTTTACCCAAAAACACAATATGAGTTCAAAACTCCACAATCTAAGCTCAATCATTCAACCAATACTAGTACCATGGCATATAGACCATAATAAACATAATATCCATCACAAATTTCCAGAATTTTTCAAGAACACATAATCATACACACATTCAAATTAGAAATTCCCAAACCTCAAATCCTTAGCTCCTAGTGTTTAGTTCCACTAGATCCAGCGACTTCCTTGCCCTTAGGATCTCTTGGAGGATCAACTAAGCAACAAAGCACAAAGATTCACCAACTCAAAACCCTAACTTAAAACCCAAAACAGAGAAATGCAAGGGAAGAAGATGAAGAATTGTACAAAAGCAAAAATGAATGCATAAGACTTACCAATGAACACTAAGAGATGATCAAAACCCCACTAGCAACCCTTGAATCTCAACAAAGGTTCAAAAGAGAAGAAGAAGGAGAAGAGAAGAGGGAGGGGATGGTGATGAACGGGAAACACAAGTGAAGAATCTGATTTCCCCTTTTCCTTTCTTTTCCTTTTTCTTTTCTTAACCTAAAACAAGTGTCAATCTCCTAGTGGAGGGATTTGGTCACTCACACCACAGATGCTTATGTTACACACACACTAGACTCTCTCAACTAAAACATACCCTACAATTGTATGCACAACACACACAATGAGACACCTAAATAATATATCCTACTATGGTGCACTCACATGCAAATGGCTCATTCAACTAGGGGGCAAACGGGATGTGACAATCCAATTAAAAATAGCAGAATAACATGAAAATAAAATAAGCCAATTATGATAAAACATGTTAAATGATGATACTAATAATATATATGAACTAAAAAAATGATGACAATAATATGAACATGAATAATTAAATGAGCAATAAGAATAAAAAATAATAATATGAACAATTAAACAAAAAAAAAAAGAAATAAGAAGTAAAAATATGAATAATTAAATAATAGATTTAAAAAAATTTACATGATAATCAATTGAATAAAAGCAAAAGAATAAAAAGAAGAATAAAATGATAGAACTAAAAGAATTTACATGTTAATTAATTAAATAAAAAAGAAATGAAATTAAAAATCAAACTAAGAAATTGAGCCAAGAATGTTTACCCTCAAAATTGATCTTGAAGAAATGAAGGTAGATGATCCAATTCCTTGTCTTGATTTGAAAAAAATGATTAGAAGAAAAAATAAAATATTGAAAGATAAATTTTACTCAAAAACAAACAATTAGTTAATTTGTCTTAAAGTAAAAAGTTGTCAATTGAAAATAAGAAAAATTCTCAAGAACAAAAATTGTTATTTTTTGTCTCAAGAATTGCTGGAAATTCCTTTAGAAATTGAGAGAATTTGGTTAAGAGAAGAGAGAAGAAGAAAAAAAAGTGTTCTAAAGAAAATCCCCCCTAATTCTCTCTCCAAAATCCTTTTTATTTCTCCCAAAATTCAGATTTTTTAATTAAAGAAATTAAATTAATTTAATTCCCATAATTCAAAAAAAAAAACAACTGAATTTGGAGAGTTGGAAGATAGAAGGATTTTAGAATTAAATTTTGCAAAAAAAATGAGTTAAAAAGCATTTAAAATGAAGAATTTATGGCCAAAAAGGCCAAAATAGGCAAAACGGACGAACAGGGGTGCGCGGCGACCGACGGCCTGCCCGTGCGTAGGCGCGACTGACGGCCTGCCCGCCCGCAGGCGCGACCGACAGCCAGCCCGTCCCTCGTGCGAAAATTATTATTATTTTTTTAAAATTCCTATAAAATATAATAATTTAAAAACTCACTTTTTTCATCACAAAATAAATTTTAAAATACTTTAAAAATATTTTTGAAATACATTTTTATTTAATTTTAAAACAACAAATCGACAAGGAAATCGTCACTTCCAACTTCATTCTTTTTGCCTATAGATCGGCACACTTAATTTCATAATTAGGTAATCCTGATCTTGGCTGCTCGGGACCCGGTGTCTACACACGAGTTATTTTCCTGTTTAGGTGGCAGGTTCATTTTTGAGTCGGACATCTGTAGGTCGGCCACTAGAAGTCTATAGTTGGAGTTCTTTTGTCTTCTGCTATATTTTATATTGATATAAGCTTTGTATTTGGATTTTGTTTTTGGAAATGTAATTTTGTAAAGGAACGAATTTGTATATGTTAAAGGTTTACAAATCCCTTTTGTAAAACGATATGATTATTTATATATGGATTTGGCATCTTTTCGATTATATGTATTTGCTTTTAGCATGATTGAGTATATGTATATGTATTTGTGAGCGTAGCACTGCGGTATCCTTTTAAGGTGGATATCGAGGTGTTACAGACCCAACCCAATCCAGCGGCTTTATTCTTTCTATTTTTTATAGGACAAACTGCCTGTTTCCAGGTTTTCACCCTGCCGTTTGGCCTAACTTTTGTTTAGAGCGCCAATTACGGTTTTCATCTCTAACGGTCCTTTTTTTAGAGAGGCTGAAGTTGTTTTCAAAGATATTTTAGGTATGATCGGCATGTACTTGCGTCTCAAATCATCATGCTATCAACTCACAGTTGATAGCATGATGAGTTGACTGAAGTACTTGAGTGGGCATAGCACTGGAGGGTAGATAGTATCAATGAGCTGATTCTACGTCGAAACCAGACAACTTTGAGTATGCAAGATGAACTGCTCTGGTCACATTAATATATCATTGCATAAATGTATATATTTCAACTTGATTTCATAACGCATGATCACTATTTAGCATTAACTCGAAAAATATGAGACCTCTTCTAATCTTGGAATAGATCCTGAAAGTATCAAACTCCTGTTATCAATCAGCCCTCTCGAGTTTTCATGATTGAATATTTTCTCTCCTTTTTATTAATATTTTTTTTTATTTTTTTAGCCTTTGCCATGAACCCTCCTTCAGTCTGTCGGTGTTGATTGAATTTGCTTTCATCTTTGTTAGCCGGGGAGGCTGCTCATTCTGACGGTGTTCTTTCTTTGGCCTCAAAGTCCTTTCCTTGGCACTTGTGCAAACTGGCTGAGAGGACGAGTTCCTTATTTGGGGCTTGAATGTGAAATTCCACACCTTACTTTTGTCGGCTTTGGTGGTTCAATTTCTAAAGTGACTTTTAATGGTTGAGATTGGGGGACAGGTTAGGCTCAGATGGTCTGGGGTAAAATTGTGGTTTTTTTTTTCTTTTTTCTTTTTTTTTTTTTTTATTTTTTTTATTTTTTTTATTTTATTTTTTTTTGCGTGTATGTTTTTCTTTCATTGAAAGGTAAAGAGTTGTCCTTCTAAGTTTGGCTATAAGGGTCCCGGATGGTTAAAGGTCAATCTTAATTGGTTTTGGGGTACACATTTCAAATGGTTAGGAGGAAAGCGGCCATACCGTTTGGTTCTAATGAGTTATATGTTTCTCGTGAAGGTCCTGAGTTTTATTCATCCAACTTCTGATGTAGCTCTCGGAGTTTGATTTTATTTAGCGGCACCATATGCAACCCAGATGTTGTGGATGCAAAGGAATGGCTTTCAAAATTCTGTTTGTCGTCATGTTGGCACGTGGAAGTAGCATGGTCTCAAGAATGTCCTTGTCAATTTTTAGCATGTCATCCCAGGTCTAGGCAAAGGCTCTCTCTTTTCCCTTTTTTTTTATTTTTTTAACATTATCTCTCAAAATTATCCTCTCTTCAGGAGTTATATCAGATACTATCAAGATTTTGTTTAGATTCCCCAAAGTTTTGAGATTAGATGATGCCGTATCAATTAGGTTAATGTCAAAAATGAATGAATGCATCGTGATCATAGGAAATGAAATCATTAGAAACACCACACAAATAAGTAAAATTGTTCATCATATTAAAATAACCAAACTGTTATAAGGAGTTCTTAAAATAAAAAGAAATAAAGCATCTAAAAACATAGTCTTCTTCTCCACCCTCCTAACGAGTGACAACGACGTACTTATCTTGCCAGAATCGATCAAACACATGGCAGGGGAACTGTATTATAGCTTGCCTTCTTCTTCTTCTATCTCTTTTAAGGGTCGGTGATCTCTTTAGAGTCAATGAGATCCTGGATCTTGCCCGTCAAAATTCGGCAATGATCTGTTAGATGCCCAGTGTGTTGATGGTAGGCACAGTATTGATCACTTTTATGCCCCGGCGGTCCCTGACTCAAGGCCGGCCTGGGCGGCAATGGTTGCAGCTTGCCCTCCTTCATTAGTCTCTCCAACACCCAGGATAGAGGCCATCCCAAATTAGAAAAGTACCGCTAG
Organism: Excoecaria cochinchinensis; assembly: GCA_947683425.1. NCBI lineage: Eukaryota > Viridiplantae > Streptophyta > Magnoliopsida > Malpighiales > Euphorbiaceae > Excoecaria > Excoecaria cochinchinensis. The sequence continues at coordinate 1,987,190 of CANTUQ010000017.1, read as the reverse complement.
TCTTGTCTCACTCTGGTGGCCGAAACCTCGGCCGTCTTGTCATTTCTACCATTACTGCTCCCAGCACCCCCTGATCTGTACCCTAATTGGTTCCCAAAGCCCTCCCAGCAAAGTCATTTCGGCTTGCTTTCTTCGCTAGGTAAGCCGCCTCAGCCTCTACAGCAATGTCCTTAAGCGACTCCTAATCTCTGAGCCCCTTAAAGCTGAGCAAATCCCTCAAGTAAGGGCAGGAGTTCCTGATGAATAGCCTAATCTGATCAATAGTGTCAGGTTTTCGCTTCATCTCTATGACCCTATTTCTCCACCTAGTGAGGTATTCATGGAACAACTCATCACTCTTTTACTGTAAAATCTTGAGATCTTTCAGGGTGATTGCCATTCTAGTGCTACAGTCGTACTGCTTCATGAATTCATTAGTCAAAAGGTCCAAGTCCTCCTTGGATCTCCTATCCAACCCGTGATACCATTCCACTACCAGACCCACCAAATTGAGGCAGAAATATTCTACCTTTTGCTTTTTGGTCAGCCCTATGCCCTTCATCACTAGGGTGTACTGCTTGATGTGCACGGATGGGTCTAAAGTACCATCGAACTTTGGCAGCTCAGGCATATTAAACCTTAGGGGCAATAGCTCTTCATCCCCCAGATCTTTATCCTCGAGGTTGATTCCCTTTCCAGCTAATAATAGGCGAGTGATCGCCTCAATTTGCTGCTCCATTCCTCTTATGGCCTCATCTTCTACCCGAGGTGCTCTACCCCTCACAGCTTGATGGGCTGCTATCTCCTCAACCTCCTCTTCCATCATAAAATCCTTATCAAGGTTTGGGACACTTGCCCTTCTTAGCTCAATGGGAACAATAGCAGCTTTAGGCTCATTGATAGGTCGGTGAGCAGCATTACCTATAATCGGGGCCTCTTTGCCGACAGGCAGCTCAACTTGCCCTCGAGGAGGGATTACTAGTGGTTGTGGGGCAACAGGTGGTTGTGGAGCCACAGGTGCTTGTAGGGCAAGAGGGTGAGCAATCCAAAGGGTGAGTCTATCCTCACTAGTCGACCGTCAGAACCTCTAGTCCACTTGGATGAATTTATGGTGGCTGAAAGATTCAGATTGTTAGAATGATGCATGGATGACAGGTACAATGCATGATCGTGCGTTATGCAACATTTCGCAACCACATAGGAGCAAGTAGATCCTTCCAACCTTGTTACTCCCACACACGAGGTCAAATAGTCTCTTCCTAGGTGGGCTTAGCCCATGGGTCAACGGGGAACCTAATGGGCACATATGGTGCATGGTGAAAAATCAGCAGCATAACACTCTTGATTTAAAGCACATGTGTATGGGTTTTGGCCATTATATATCTGGACCCTTCAAACAGACTAAAATGAGCCCACTAGGGCATGAAAGCCTTTGATGAGTGCCCAATTAATATATTTGAATTGGTTCGATACATAAGGGCCCACATAGTAAGCATCGTATTAAGGAGCATATTACCTAGTGGAAGTTTTTATTGCCATTACATGAGCTTTGGTCAAAGGTGGTGTTACTTTAGGTCTACCCAAGCATGGTCCCTACCAACGGGTCTAACTCATCACGAGCATAGCGACCGTTTGGGTCTCCATTTAATATACCATGATGGCACGAGACTTGGGCTAGTGATTATCCTTAGCACTTCCCTACATTGAGTGAATGTAGGGGTCATATTTTAGGAATGCATCGAGATAAAATAGGGACCAACTAGTATAATTTTAAGGCTCTAGTGGAATTTAATTATGATTAGAAACGGAATTTTTGATTCTTAATAACTCAATTATAATTTTAACTTAAGTCACTTTCGAAGTGAAGTTTCGATCATCCCTAGTGGAGTCGCCACTGTGATGCACACCGAACCTAGTAAAGGCCCTCTTAGGCGACACCCACTTTTAGGGCTCAAGAGATTGGTTCGCGTCTTTTTGATCTTGGGCATCATGAGACATTTCGTACACCTTCTTTCCAATAGAACATTGAAAGGATCATTTAGCCTCACGACACCTTTAGGCACCTTTGAGGTATTTTGGAGTCGCCACCCAATTTACAAGAAATTGGGAAAGGTCGTCTAACCTCTATTGGTCTAAATCAGAGAAGGTATTCGGAACTTCACTCTTATTAATGCCTTAACTTAAGTTTATAAATGAGTTTTTAAGAAATCAAAATTCCATCTCTCATCTCACGCGATCATGCATTGAATTTAAAGCGCATTGCAAGCATATTGAAAAGCATTAAATAAAGCGATAAAAAAGGCAGTAAATAAATTACATAAAAAATGGGACAAAACAATCCCCCAAAATAAAAAAGCATAAGAAATAAAATTTGTCCCAAAATTAATTACAAGGACCCAAAATGAATAAATAAAGACATACAAAATAATTAAAAATGCATCATACATAAATCGAGAAATTTATTGAATTTTAGGAACATTGGTTCCTTTTTGTTAACTTAAAAAATTAGAAACTTTTTTTGGGTATTAATTGAGAAACGGGGATCAGTGATCCCATTTTGTGAAAATTAGTTCTCTATTTGATAGTGAGATTTTTTTGGTTAAAATAGGACATTGGTCCATTTTATTAAGAAAAATTCCAAGTTATTAATTATTGTAAAAAATGTGATTTTCTATAATACGGAGAATTTAAAACACATTTTTACATACAACATAAAATAATATAATAAAAAAAAATACAACAATTAAAAATGCAAACCCTAAATTCGAAGGTCTTTGATAACCCGATCCTCCATCTTGTACACAAATGTAACTTGCATAAATAAATAAATTTTGAGGCAACAAAACAAAAAATAAAATAAAATGTTAGTAAAGTAAATTAAATGAATAACATATGAGCAAATAATTAAAGAAAAATTAATAAATAAATGAATTAAATAATAATACAACAACAATATCATTAATAATTATTACAGGAAATTAATTGAACAAAAAGAAAAAAATAACAAAGGGGAGTTGAAGCAGAAATATGCAAGGTAAGATGGAGAGAATTACATTACATTTCATGCATTTTTATCTGTGCATACGATCGGGTAAAACAAGAAAACAAAGACGAAGAAAGGGCTAGAGAAGAGGGAGGCTAGACGTGCACAACTCGTGCACCCTTGCACGAGCCGTGAAGGCTGCTGCAAGGGACGCGATTGAACGGCCGATCGGGCCAAACGAGGAGCACGATACGGACGGACAGTCATGTATCCGATTGGGAAACCACAAGTATGACTCAGACGCGGTATATTATCCGATCGAAAAACCACAAACTAGGCAAAAACGAAGACACGACTCAGACAAACAAATAAATACTGACGAACAGAGGAATGTTAACAGGCTAATAAACACCATGACATACCATCAGATACATGCATAACAGAATGACAAACATGCCGATTAGTCATGATAAATATTTAAGATCATGTCTGATAACAAACAGCAACAAACATCCGATTGCAGACACCGAGTCCTGAGGCAATCTAGATTAGAGTTACCCGATGAAGAGACTAACGTCTATTTTCAGACAAATGTATGGAAATCGGGAGTTTCCAATCTTCAGTTTTATAAGGATTGAGGATTTTACTCAGTAACAGGAGGTTTCGGATGGTCAAAAACTTTGAAAATGAAAATTTGGGTCAACAGATGGGTTACCCATTGGTAGTGGGACGCCCATCGGTCGCTCAAGAGACCCGTCTCTCGCAATGAGCTCCGGCTGTCGCTCGGAAGTGGGGACCGTCTCTCGCAAATGAGCGGCACCTGTCGCTCGTTCGAGCGACGCTCGCTCCTCGCGAGAGACAGGCATCGTTCGCTTCTGAGTCCCGTGGGTGGACCGCCGGTCAAAAGAGTGTACCCCTCTGGTAGATGCTCGTCGGTATCCCACAGACACCCGTCGGTCGGTGATCTGTCAGTTATTCTCATGGGATTTTTCGGGATTTTGTTAGGATTTTCTAGATTTATCAAATATTTTATAAATCTTATCAAAATCCTCTAAATCTTTTCAAATATTTTTAAATATTAGATTTGATTTTGCGAATATTCTGGAAATCGATTCTGATTTGATTTCAGAAATCCTTTTCAAATTTAAATCTTAAATTTATATTTATTTAAATTATCTTCTAAACTCTATAAATAGGGGATTAAACCTCATTATTCAAGGTTAGAAAATTTTGGAAGAAAACTAAATCTTAGCAGTTTTTCATAGAGATTTTATTTTCGCATTTTGTAAAAGAGTTTTCTCTCAAGATTTCTTCTTTCTCTCATTTTTATGTCCGAATTAAGCTAATCCGAGGTAACGAAATCCATTTGTTTCTATCAGATTTAGCTATTTCCGATATTTGATTGCTGTCAAAATTTCGAGATTGAAAAATACAATTTTCTTTTCTTGATTTGTTTTCAAAATACGATTTTTGTGATAAAAAATCTCCTGAAATCACGCAATCACGGATCAATCCTCGTAGAACTCAAGGAATCGAAATCACTCAACGTTCACCTTTAAAGGTAAAATTCAAGCGTAAACATTCTGGATTTATCATTTGTGTAGTTTAATTTTTTACACTAATTTTAATAAATTGATTTTCATTTATTAAAAATCAAAATCAATTTTTTAGACTTTTTCGTTTTAATTTCAAAATCAGGCTTGACCGACAGGTCGAAAAATCACCGACGGCCATCGCTCACGCGAGCGACTGGCCGTCAATGGTTATTGCTTTTGCCCGCCGGTCAACCCAGGGACGCCCATCGGTCACGAGTGTTGGTCTGTCCCTGGGCCTTTTCTCCTCTATATCTTTTCTTTCTCCTTGTTTACTTATTTTCTTATGGTTTTCATGGCTATTTCACGTTTTTCATTGTTATTTAACTTCTAGCATTTTAGTTTGCTCTTAATTTTGACACTAACATGATTATTGTTTTTTTTGTGAGTTTTATTGGACTATTTTTGGTGGATTTGGTATTGTTAAATGATGGCCATTGCACTGATTTGAGGATCCTTACCCGGGTTCTTTCTTCAACCTTATCCCTTCTTCACTTTATTTATTCATTATTGTTGTAAATATTATTTTAATCCCGCTAAAGTAAAATGGTTAAATATTTTATAGTAATTTAATTGGGATTTTGTTTTTCTTCTTCTTCCTTTTAAAGGAATTCTTTCTACATTTTCTTTCTCTTCAATTTTTTTATTCAAATAAATTTCTTAAATTCAGATTTTTTTTACTTTTCATTTCTTCTCCTTGAATAGAATTCTCTCTACATTTTTTTAGTTTCCTTCAAATAAATTTCTTAAGGTTTCAAAAATTAGTTTTCAATGGAATAATCATTCTTGAGACAAAGAAAATAATTCTTTGTTCTTGAGAATTGTTATTTTCTTTCATTATTTATTTTTATCCGGCTTTCTTTCTTGGAATAAAACTCCAACTTTTATTATTTTCAATCCTAATTTTGCGGATCAAAGCAAGAAAATCAATCATATTTTCTCTTCATCGAGTTCGAATTCCGAGGGTAAATATTCTGGGGCCAATCCTATTTTTCCTTTATTTTCTTATTTTATTTATTCACAATCATTTTATCAACATGTAGATATTTATGTCTATTGTTTATATATTTATTTTATCTTTGATATTTCCTTTATTTTCATTATTTTATTTCATTGTCCTACTCACGTGTTATTTGTTTTTCTTGTGAGTTTATTTATTTCTACTAATTATGGGGCGCTGAGAAGGGTGGCCCACTAGAATGGTCTGAGGACGCCAATTTGGTTCATTTTCTTTACCCTATTTTCTTTTAGTTTATTTTTATATCCAATTTATTATAAATATTATTTTGAGCCCACTATAGTAAAAATGACTAAGATTTTCTACAAATAAATGAGATTCTTCTAATAAAATAGGACCAATGTCCTAGTTTTTCTATCCAAATAAAATTATCACTTTAAATTATTTTTATAAATATGCATGCGAAGACCAATGTCCTCATCCTTAACGTATATCCCGATTTATGTATGAATCGCATGCTATTTACAATGGGGGTTATATTCCGCACTTAGTTTCATTATAATTTATTTTCATATACTTTATTTTAATTAAGCTCTTGTTTATCGCTTTCCTTGTATGGCCAATTTGCGCTTTAATTAACTGCATTAAATCGAATGAGAAATCGGAAGAAACACTAAATTCAAAACTCAATCGTAACTTTGATCAAGGTATGAATAAATGAGAAGTCCTGAACCTACTCGGGTCTTAGGTTTAACGAGGTTAAAGGACCATTTCAATGTTCTATTGGGATGGGGTCTCCAAAATATCTCTTGTTGCCCACAAAAAGTCCTAATTTGCATAATCCTAGGCTCCACGAGGTTAGAGGATCACTCTAATGTTCTATTAGGGTGAGGCCTCCAAAATATCTCTGCCTTGTCCAAAATGGATGCATATGCACTGTCTTAGGCTCACTGAGGCTAGATGACCTTTCCCAATGTTCTATTGAGTGGTGACTCTAATAAACCTCCTTGTTGCCCAACATAGATGCACTTATAATCTCTTACAACTTTCAATGAACCTCTCTCGAAAGCCCTAAAAGCGGGTCTTTGGGGTGCCCCGAGTTCGGTGCGCGTCACAGTGGTGACTCCACTGGGGATATATACTTAAGACTTTGACTCAAAAATACCTTGGTTAAAAATTACAATTGAATTTTAATTTAAAAAATTCCATCCTCTTTTAAAACTGCATTACATCTCATTAGAGCCTTAGATCTATATTAGTTTGCGCATTCCTGAAGCACGATCCTACGTTCACTCAATGTAGGAAAGTGTTAAGGATAATCACCAACCTAAGCCTCGTACCTTTTGGTATATCAAATGGAGACCCAACCGGTCGTTACGTTTGTGATGAGCTAGACCTATTGGTAGGGACCATGCTTGGGTAGCCTGAAAATATCATTACCTTGGCCAAAGCCCATGTAATAGAAATAGTTACTTCCCCTAAGCGATATGAACTTTAATACATGCTTGCTGTATGGATCAATGTATATTGAAAAAACCCAGATAATTTGATTGGTCGCCTAATCAAAGGCTTTCATGCCCCGATAGGCCCATGTTGATTTATTCGGACTGCCTAAATACACAATGATCATAGCCCATGCGTCTGTGCATTAGTTAGGAGAGGTTATGCTACCAATTTTCCACTGTGCACCATACGTGTCCATCGGGTTCCCTGTTAATCCATGGGCCAATCCCACCTAGGAAAGAGACTATGACCTCGTGTGCGGGAGTAACAAGGTTGGAAGGACCTATGTGCTTGCATGTGATTTGTGGATGTTGCATAGCACGATCATGCATTTTATGGCACTCATACATCATCCTGACCCGATATGTTCAGTAGTCATTATAGATCTACCTAAGTGGTTAAGAGGTTCTCAGGGGCGGCTAGTCAGGAATCCTTTTTTTGAGCTACCAGAAAGGGTGGAGTATCCAGAGACTCCTTCAGTAACCAGCTATGCTACTTTATCTCAGTTTTCTCTGCACGAAGAAATGGAAAACTCACCAAGAGGGACAGATGCCACCGAGGCCTTTATAGCTGAGGAAGTAGGCAGAAGGTTCAAAGAGTTTAAGAATAGGATGATGGCTATGATGGCTAACATGGCTTAGCCACGTGCTCTACAGAACCCACCACCTCCTCCTATGAGAAATAATGAACAGGAGGAGGTCAGAGAAGACCCATAAGAAGAGATGCACCCACCACCAATAGACTTAAGAGCTAGCACATCAGGGGCACAGAGGAGAAGGCCAGCCCAGAGGATAGATGATGACTGGGAAGAGGATGAGTACGAAAAAATAGTATATGGGAGAGGGAAAGCACCTCAAAATGAAGAAGCCATCTGGAATAAGATGGAAGAGAAATTTGAAGTAATGGCAAAGATGTTGATGAGGGGGCGAGGGATGAACCCCTAGGATAAGGAATTAGAGGGGGAGGATTTGATCCTGATGAATTTTAAGATACCGGACGTCCCCAAATTTGATGGCACTTTCGATCCCACCGCTCACATAAAGCAATACTCGTTGGTGATGAAGGGTACTACTTTAACAAATAGACAAAAGATTGAATACTTTTGTCTAAGTTTAACCGGCCCAGCGGTGGATTGGTATCATGGATTGGACCGGATGACAAAGGAAGATTCGGATTTGCTCACAGAAGAGTTTCTCAGACAGTATGACTGTAGTACGAGAATGGAGGTGACTTTGAAGGACCTAGAATTGCTGCAGCAAAAGGCAGGTGAGTCTTTCCATGACTATCTAACCCGATGGAGGAACCGGGTAATGGAGATGAAAAGAAAACCAGATACTCAAGATCAAATACGGTTGTTCATTAAAAATGTGAGCCCGTATCTGAGAGATGGAATGAAGATGAAGGGATTGAGAGACTAGGAATCGTTGAAAGACATCACCATTGAGGCTGAGGGAGAGTACCTTTCTAGAAGGGCAAACAATATCAGGGGGCAGGTAGGTCAGCAGGCCCCAGTAGTGGCACGAGGAAGACAGTGGAAGTTTCAGCCACTAACACTGCCCCAAGGCATTTTTCCAATTTAGGAAGGTCTCTGTCATGGGTACTTCGAAGGCTGATGAAGGAAGGGAAGTTGCAGCCTTTGCTAGCTCGATTAGCCAGGACTTAGGGTAAGCCAGGGCATAAGGACAATGAGTACTACGCATATCATCAGCACATCAGACACACAACTGATAGTTGCAAGGCGCTGAGATATATGATTCAGGACTTAATTGATTCAAAACTGATTATAGACCCAGAGAAGAGAGGGAATCACAAAAAATCTGGGTATAACAATGTGCCATCGCCAGTATTTATGATTGGGTCTATTCTGCCCGAACAGTTTGTATTGAGAGACTTATACGGCGTTGATGCCAACAATGCTATCATGAGCCTCCATGAGGTAAGTGAAGAAGGGCTGCCTGTGGCAGTGATCGACTACTGGTCCACTAATGACAGTGGAAATGAAAATGATAATAATTCGGAGGATGAAGTGTTTCCCGACCCTTGGGATTCGGAGGAGGAGGAGGAAGAAGAAAGGAAGGAGAAGAAGAAGAAGAAGAAGAAGAAGAAGAAGAAGAAGAAGAAGAAGAAGAAGAAGGTAGGAGCTATGACCTGGAGTGGAAGGTGACGCGACCTCAGCAAGTGTACTGAATCGGCAAGTAATAAAGTGGGGTATAGTTAGGACCCCAAGTTATCGTACCCAAGGGACTGTGTGTGCAAGTAATGAAAATCAAGTGTATGCTAAAGAAATCCAAATTGTTTGAATTGATTTAGTTGCCTATTGATTAAAAATAAAGAATTTAAATAACTAAAATAATCAAGCAGAAATAATTAAATTAAATTAACATCAATAACTTGAGAAATAAACTGAAGGAAAAATTTATAAAGATAAGAATTCAAATTAAACAAACATTGCTCGGGTTCACTCATCCACCCCATACCCAAATGTGAATAAAAATAATCTAAGAACCAATAATGAAAGAAATCGGGATAACCCTCTTAACCTAGGCTTCCCAATCCGGAGTCAGCCACTCTAATTATATGAACTAGCCTATGCACGGGTCTAAAATCCTAAGTTTGGTTTATTTTCCCAATACGGAGTCAAATAAGCCAGAACTCAATTATCTCACTCACCATTCTAGTCCTAAATCATGAAATTCTGCACTTCTAGATTCCCAATCGGAGTCGTCCAAAAGACACAGCAAGAATGATAAGAACTGAATGTAAATACTAATGGCATCCAATCCATACAACTTAATAACCAACAAAAATACATGAAATAAATCATTCATCAAAATTGGAAATTAACTTGAGAAAATAAATCCCATGAATTAACAATAAGAACCAGTGAAATAAACCTTTCAATCATATATTTAAATTCAAAAGATGTTTAGAATTCACATTATGGGTAGGGGATTCAAAGATCCCCAAACAACTAAAAGACTACTCACGATCCATTACAAAATAAAAAGGAAAGAGGAAAGAATAAACCCAAAAATTCATTAAGGCGTAAATCCCAGTTGAATCCTACATCCTTCGATCTCCTTCTTCAAATCTTCAATGGAGAAAAATCTGGAAATTCTAATATAAAAACTATGTATTGAAATTAAACTGTGTGTTTCAAATGTAAAACTCTTCAATTGCAAATTAATTCTAAAGATAAAATTGAAAACCTAAATTAAGAACAAGAGAAAAAATCCCAAAATTCTAGTTCTAAAACCCTAATATGAGAAAAGGCTGCCAAAAATCCGAACCCCTCGCCAAATATCAAGCTTTTCTTTTTATATCCCGAGGGGTCACGGTGGTAACCAGATTGGTTGCCACCGTGAGGGTGTCGAGGAAGTAAATCTGCCCTGTGTGTAGGATAGGGGTCACGGTGGTAACCAGATTGGTTGCCACCATGAGATGCTTAAATTTCACTTCTGTCCAGGAATTCCCTATGTCACGGTGGCAACCAGATTACCTTGCCACCGTGAGGTACCTCCTCACTTGATTCTGTCTTGGTGCGAATTACGTCACGGTGGTAACTAGATAGGTTGCTACCGTGAGGTAATTCTTGCCTACATTCTGCCCGAAGGATAAATATGTCACGGTGGTAATGACATTGGTTACCACCGTGACCCATAGTATGCCTGCATTCTGTTTTTGACTTCTTTGAATGTCACGGTGGTAACCAGATAGGTTGCCACCGTGAGATACCTAAAATAAATTGCTGCACACAAAATTCAAACTCAATCAAAATACTAACTAAAATGCATAAAAAATCTAATTTTACTAAGATTGACAAAATTAATCTAAAGTAAGTATATCATGACAATAAACACTGCTAAACACCCACAAATCATACGAAAATACTATCAAATCTAAATACTAAATTGAAGTTATCAAAATACCCCACACTTAGACTTTGCTCGGCCTCGAGTAAATGAATTATCCACATTCCTGAAATTTAAAACTCTAACTCAGAACAAGAAAGCTCAAAAACAATCCAAGCATTAAGTAGAATAGTCTTAACCACATATTCTCAATTCAGCTTATATCAATAAATTTCACGTGTGTATGTGCTAGGCTAAAACAAATTTTCTCTTTTCAAAACAAGACAACCAGTGTATTTCAGCAATTTAGCAAAGGAAATGAATAAGCAAATAAATTGCAAATTGGTTACGCAATTGCAACTCAGGGTAATCATAAGCCTTTCCTTTAGCACCGGAACCACAAAGGTCATCTCCACTAAATAACTCAAGCTAAGAGCAAGATCATTAGGACTTATTCCAAGGTTGAAATGTTAGGTTAGGGTATTGGCTAACAAGAAAAGTTAAGGAATTCAAACAAAGAGTTAGCCACTCTTCCTAAAAACACCACTATCCAAATTGAATACAATCTTTCCATGACCTATTTTTAATCCTCCCGCAGTTGCCAAAACTTGTCTGAACTACCCATAATGAAAAAAAATAAAACATTAAACCACAGGAAAACAAAGAGAAGAAATTACCCAAAGAAATTTTTCTCTCAACCCAATCATTTCTGAATGTAAAGACATCTTCTTCTAATTGAGGGTACCCCACACTTGAATTTTTCTATATCTGATTAACTCACGAATTTAAAATAATGATAAACCTTTTTATCAAATTCTTCTTTTTGGCTTCTTCTTCTTTTTTTTTTTATGAGATACCCAAAACCTCTATTTTCTTACCACAAATTTGACTCCATTAAAGGAAAGTTAAACGATATACTAGACAACACCCCAAAGTTTCACAATTCTTCTCACTCCCACACTATTTTCACAGTAAATACCCTTATTCAATTTTCAATGTTATCCCAACCCAATCCTAGAGTGGCCAATTCTTAGGAAGGATGGCAAAGGCATTTAGGTTAAATGGTAACATAATAGTGTAACAAAGAAAAAAAAATGCATAGTATGCTTTTAGCATACCAAATTAGCTCAACGGGGCTAGCAATGGAAATTATGCAAATAGGTAGGCAAAAAGTCATTTAAAGTGGTTATCAAAGAAAATTTTTTGCCTAAATCATGTCCTAAACCTGCTTAAGTTGTTATAACGTTTCGAAGGGTGATGAGGAAGGTTCTAACTATCCTACAATTCCTTTACTCAAAAACTTTCACACACTGGGATTTTTCAAGTTTTTCACAACCAAGCCTATAGTGCACAAAAGATAATAAATTCCAAGATATATGACTAATTGAGATTAATTTGCTGTTAAAACTAACAACTACTCTCTTGCTAAGATCAATTTTTAAGAAATTTCATTCACAACTTAAAGTTCAAAACATTCACAACAGGAATAACTAGAGGCAAGCTAAACTAAGATAGGAAAAATTATAACAACCCCAATTAAGTATTCAAAAAACTAAAACACAATAAAATATGTGAATACAATTAAAATAAAACATCAAACATGCAAATAAAATAAAAATAATTATTTACATATTAAGCTGTTGGAGTTACTCCTCCTACCCCACACTTAATACCTTGCTGTCCCCAGCAAGCAAATAATTATAAAACACAATAAAAATAAAAATAAAAATAAAAGATAGTATTTCTCCCTGTCTAGCTCTCTGGAGGTGGCGGAGGTGAGAAATGCGCATCAATGCGCGCAGTCAATGAGAAAAGTCCCTAGAGCACCTGGTCCATCTGGGACTGAAGATCGGCCTAAAATGCGGAGATGGTGTCCATGCACTCCATCAGCGCGTCGTACTGCTGAGATGATAAATGTGCGGGCTCTAGTGCTGGAGGTGCTTTCGGATCATCCTCTTACTCATGGGGCAAGCCTCCTAGACCTCGCTGGACTCCTTGAAGATACTCTGCACGAGTAGTCAATCTGTAACCATGTGCGGCCGTCGCGTCATCCACTATGACCTTCATGTTCTTTAGCAATGTGACGCGTGCCGAACCCCGTGGCCCCCGAAGGCCCACTTTTAGGGCTTTCGGGAGAAGTGAGATTCGTTGACAACTTGTAAGAAAATACAAGGGCGTCTATTTTGCGCAACAAGGAGATTTTATGGAGTCGCCATCCAATAGAACATTGGGAAAGTTCATCTAGCCTCAGTGAGCCTAAGACAGCGCTGCTATGTCCATTTTGGGCAAGCAAGAGGGGTCTTGAAGGTCCTATTATAATAGAACATTAGGATGGCCCTCTTGCCTCATGGAGCCTAGAACTATATAAGTTAAGGTCTTTTTACGAGACACAAGAGGTGTCTTGGAAGTTCCATTCCAATGGAACATTGAAATGGTCCTCTCGCCTCGTTGAGCCCAAAGACCAGAGATGGTTCGGGACTTCCTATTTATTCATACCTTGATTAAGTTTATAATTGAGTTTTGAATTTAGCATTTAATCCCTTTTCTCATTTAATTTTAATGCAATTTAATTAAATGCACATGTCAAACACATAATAAAAGCGATAAATAAAGCAAATGAAAGCAAAATAAATTACAACAAAACTAGGGGCGGAATACAACCCCCATTTGTAAATAAAACACAATTGATACATAAATCGGCCTATTTATTAAAAATGAGGACATTGGTCCTCTCATGCATAATTAAAGAAAACAATTTTAAAGTGACAATTTATTTAGGATGAAAAAAGTTAGGACATTGGTCCCATTTTATTAAATAAAACCAAATTTAGTTTAATAGAAATATTTTTGTGATTTTTTTAATTAACGTGCATAAAAAAATAATTTATTACAATTACATATTAAATAAGATAATGAAAGCAAAGTAATGAAAATAATAAAGAAATAACCAATCAACTCCCAAATGGATCTTCAAATCTTCAAGGACTCCCACTTGGTATGGAAAAGACTCACACATAAAAATAAGTATTGAAATAAAAGAAAAAAAAAACAAATAAAAGTGAAGTTAGTAAAAAATTAATTAAACATATAACATGAAAATAATTAAATTAAGGCAATAAAAATTGCATCATGTATGACAAACCAATTAAAATGACATAATAAAAATATGCAATCTAATTAATTAACAATTTAGCATGCATAAAAGATAACATAATAACAATAAAATTCAACATGCATAAACAAGCATAAAATAATGATGATAGAATTTAACATGCATAAAAACATAAAATAACAACAATAACATCCAATCATGCATAAAAAATATAATATACATAAAATTCAGCATGCATAAGAAATTCAAATAATAATATTAAAAATAATGATACTAGTATCAAATGATAGCAATAAACAAGGATAATAAAACTTATAACAATAAAACTAACAATTGCAACTATAATAAAAACAATAATAAACATAATGAAACCAAAGAGTATTAAACAACCCAAATTAAGCATGCAAGAATAAAATAGTATATGGCAAACTAATAAAGCATGTTAAAACATTGCAAATAATACCAACAACAACAACAACAACAACAACAACAAGAATAATAATAATAATAATAATAATAATAATAATAATAATAATAATAATAATAATAATAATAATAATAATAATAATATATGGACAATCACATAAGCACATGGTAATAATAATAATAATAATAATAATAATAATAATAATAATAATAATAATAATAATAATAAAAATAAAAATAATAATAATAATAATAATAATAATAATAATAATAATAATAATAATAATAATAATAATAATAATAATAATAATAATAATAATAATAACAACAACATCAAAGAAGATGAACAATCCAATTAAATATGGAAGAATAAAATGAAAATAAAATAAACCAATTATGCTAAAACATGTTAAATGATAATACTAATAATATATATGAACAAAAATGATGACAATAATATGAACATGAACAATTAAATAAGAAATAAGAAATAAGAAATAAGAAATAATAATATGAACAATTAAATAAAAAATAAGAAATATGAACAATTAAATAATAGATCAAAAAGAATTCACAAGATAATTAATTAAATAAAAACAAAAGAATAAGAAAATAAGAAGAAAATGATAGAACTAAAAGAATTTACATGTTAACTAATTAATTGGAAACAAAAAAATGAAATTAAAAAATTAAATTAAGAAATTGAGCCAAGAATGTTTACCCTCAAAATTAGCTTGATGAAATGAAGGTAAGGAGATCCAATTCCTTGTCTTGATTTGAAAAATATGACTAGAAAAATAAAATATCAAGAGTGATTTTTTACTCAAGAACAAACAATTAGTTTATTTGTCTTAAAGTAAAAAATTGTTAATTGAAAAGAAGAAAGTCACCAAGAACAAAAATTATTATTTTTTTTGCCTTGATAATCTTCTTGGAAAAGTTCTTTAGAAAATTTGAGAGAATTTGCTTGAGAGAAGAAAGAAGAAGAAAAGTAATTTCTAAAGAAAATCCCCCTTCATTTTCTCTTAAAAATTCCTTTTTATCCCTCTCCCAAAATCAGAATTTTTAATGAAAGAATTAAATTAAATTAATTTCAATAAAAGCAAAAAACTGAAGAAAATCAAAGGTTTGGAATTTTAAAAGTTTTACCATTGAATTCTACAAAACAAATTGAAGAAAAATGAATTTTTAGGGCCAAAATGGCCAAAAACGGCAAAAATGGGCGACAGGGGCGAGGGACGCCTGCCGCCCGCGACGTTCGCCGATTTTTTTTTTTATAAATTTTCTATAAAACAAAAAAAATTAAAAACTTACTTTTTTACCCCAAAAATAATTTTTAAAACATTTTAAAAATATTTTTAAAATACATTTTTTTTATTCCTAACAAATCAAATGACAAGGAAATTATCACTTTCGACTTTCATTCTTTTTGCCTATAAATCGGCACACTTAATTTCATTATTGGGTAATCCTGATCAAGGCTACTCGGGACCCGGTGTCTACTGTTGCCCCCAATTTTGGGGAGGCTAGTGTGTGGGTGCCTAGGTGAGCCAAAATTCAAGAAAAGGAAAGAAGCGCGTACCTGAGGCTGCCTCCTTCCAGCTGCTCCCTCGGGAACAGTGCTGTGATTTGAACTGTGAGTATCCTCTTGGATTGCACTGAGTCGCTGACAAGACTACAAAGTGCAGGAGAACCATCCTAAGATGGTGATGCGCCGGGTCTACTATAGACTTACAAAACGCGAGAAATGTCCTCTTCAGAGGACTGCACCGAGTCTGCTACAGACTACTAAAAGTGCAGGGATGTCATCCGCAGATGACGATGCGCCGAGTGACTAACAAGACTACAAAATGCAGGAGATATCCTCCTCAGAGGATTGCACCGAGTCTGCTACAGACTACTAAAAGGGCAAGAATGTCATCCGCAGATGACGATGCGCCGAGTCGCTGACAAGACGACAAAACGCAGGAGATATCCTCCTCAGAGGATTGCACCGAGTCTGCTACAGACTACTAAAAGTGCAAGAATGTCATCCGCAGATGACGATGCGTCGAGTCGTTGACAAGACTACAAAACGCAGGAGATATCCTCCTCAGAAGATTGCACCGAGTCTGCTACAGACTACTAAAAGTGCAAGAAGAAGGCTGCACCGAGTCTGCTGCAGACTACTAAAAGTGCAGGAGAAAACTGCACCAAGTTGCTGACAAGACTACTAAAAGTGCAGGGGTGTCATCCACAGATGATCGCACCGAGTCTGCTACAGACTACTAAAAGTGCAAAAACCGATGATCTTCATTTAGATATTTCCTTCAAAGTTATGTGCACAGAAATATATACAAAAATTTAAGTGTATATGATATGAGATGTAAATATTTACAAAAATAGATTGACCCTATCCTAGGTGGTTAAGGGTCTGCTGAGGATATAGCTTGGCTGCTGCATCGCGCCTCCAAGGATCTGAAAGAGTGACATCTTGGCTTTAGGGACTCTGACCCTAAAACATTTTTTGAGAGAAACATCAAGTGTGCATCTTTGCCCCCCGACCAATGATCATATGCCCAGGATCTGACTCATGCATTATCTGACTGAAGAATGATCATTCGAAGTAATGCCGCCTTATCATTCCTGACATTGAACGTCATTACTTTAACGGTAGTGCGTCCCTTGTGGATTTTCACATTAGCTTTTCTTTATGGGAAATGTGTCCCTTCGGGGATTTTCACATAACCCTTTGCCTAACTTTTGCCTGGAATGGACCCAACCCAATCCAACGGCTCTTATTTATTTCATTCATTTTTTAGGGCAGACTGCCTGTTTTCAGGTTTTCACCCTGCCCTTTGGCCTAACTTTTGCTTAGAGAGCAAGTTACGGTTTTCATCTCTAACAGCCGTTTTTTTTTCAAGATTTGTTTTTTTTTTGAAGGAACTACAAGAGAAGGCTATTCTCAGAACCACCGCTAAGAGTGAATAGCACATATCTGCTTAGGCGCGTTCCGACAGAATGATTAGACAATAGTCATTAGATGAATAAGTGATATATTTCTTTTTAAGGCAGAACTAAAAGAACAATGAAAATATAAACTGTATTCTTTTATTCATTGCAAAATTGAGTGCATTTCTATATGATTTCATCATACATGATCCTTATTTAACAAAAATTCAAAAGCACAAGACTACACCTAATCTCGGAATAGATCTTGTAAGCATCAAACTCCTGTTATCAATCGGCCCTCTCGGGTTTTCTCGATTGAACATTTTCTCTTGGCCCTTAATTTTTGCCCAGAATGCCTTTTTTCGATTTTCACCCTGACAGGGCGCCCAATTTTAGCAAGGCCGCCTTTTTTCGGTTTTCGACCCGCGGGGTATTTATTCTCTTCTTTTGATTTTTTCCTTTAGCCATGGAACCTTTTTAGTCTATCAACATTGACCGGGTCATTATACTCATTCCCATTGCTGTCTGCTAAGATTGCTGCTCCCTTTGTTTGCAACTTTTTCAAAATGAACGGGCCTTCCCAGGTTAGCCTGAATTTTCCCCGTATGTCCGGCACTCCCGGCCTCATCATCTTAAAGACCAGATCCCCTTCCTTCAACGGGTGCTTTCGTACCTTCTTGCCAAAGGTGTAACACCCCCTTCCCATACGTAGGCGATCCCATCCGAGAAGGAGTGAGATACCGTATGAGTAAAGGTGCCACCAAGCAAATACAAAGTATAACATTCAATCATTCATAACATACCTTCAGAAAATACAGAATAATTAAAAACTTTACATGCAGAAAGCAAAAGCTAATCATGCATTACTATAATTAAACTATTACAATAATGTTCTGATTAGCAAGCTGATACAAAAAAATAATATTACATAACCCAAAATATAGATACAAAAGCGGAAGCTGATACAAAACTGATACATGAGAGTTCTATACAAAAAGAATCATCACTGATACAAAAATAGCCCTACACTAAAACTCTTCTGTGTTGGCTTGATGACGGCGACTCTCACAAGGCAAAACTCCTTCCGCACCTGCACGGGTAAACACACCGTGCTAAGCGATAAACGCTTAGTGGGGAAACACACATAAATTATGGACGGCCATTCACAATGGTCGCCGAAACAAGTCACATTCAGAATGGCAATATGCAAAGGTTAGCATAATACATATAAACGTATTCACGTATAAAGGCCATATAGTCAATATCTCACAATAATATTCATTACAGAAATAATCCAGCATGTGTTTCATCATCAACTTATTCAGAAATTCCATAAGGTAGACAAATCAGATCAGAACAATTCTAATTAACAAATATAGGACACCTGCTGACTCTAGACAGTGGATAACGAGTGTACTGAAGGTACCTTACGGGTACGAATCGAAGACTGAGGGTACCTCACAGGTACAAATCAAATATTATATCATTTATCAAAACATGTTATTTATATACTGATGGGTTCGCAAGGAACCAAACGGGGACCTGATCGGGGTCCAAACTGAACTGAGGGCTGCAGCTAAAGACTCTATTAGGCATGCCTAACTATCCACTTACTTGACTCTAGCAGGTTATGCGTCAAACAGATCACATTTCAGGATACAGAATATAATTCATCAGAAAATCATGGTATCACGCATATCGAAGCATCAAACAGTAAGACATGCATCATACAACAGTAAAATCCATTCAGAAGAAATACCAATTCATTTCTGAGTTAAAAACCAGGAAATTTCGGAACAACGAGCTGAACGGAGAAACGGGCGAGATCAGCTGGTCACCGGTGTGACTGGCCTTCCCAACAGGCAGGTCACGCGACGTGACCGAGGGTCACGCGACGTGACTTGCTTGTTCCTCGCCGGTCACGTTGCGTGATCTTCACAAATCACGCAACGCTCTTGCAGGTCACGGCGTGACTGGACGTCACGACTCGTGACGCGCTTCTCCCTCTCGCAGATCACGTCGCGTGATCACACAGATCACGCAACATCTTCGCAGGTCGCACGACGTGACCGAGGATCACGTCGCGTGACTTGCTTGTTCTTCAGCTGGTCACGCGACTGGCTTCTCAGCGGGCAGGTCACGGCGTGACCGAGGGTCACGTCTCGTGACTTGCCTTCTTCCGTAGCGAGTCACGCGACGAAGAACAGTACTTCGATTTTCCAGAATTTCCAGAATAAGGAATTCAATTCCAATTTGATTTAAAACCATACAAACCTGTTTTTATCTTCCAGAAATCATCTCAAACAACATAGGCAACAATCATACAACTCAATTCATTCAATAATTAACCAAATCAAATCAAGAACATAGGCATTCAAACTTACAAGAACATAAACCCTAGAATTTGACAGTAAGATCAAAATCACACAATTTCACAAATAAACATTCCCAAACCTGGATTCTAATCTTCTAACACTTAGTCCCACTGCTCCCAGCAACCTCTTTGCCTTTAGGATCGCGTGGAGCCTCAGCTAGAACACAAACACAGTAATGACCATCAACATGCAACCCTAAATTAAAACTCAACCTAAAGTAGAAGATGAAGATGTAAAGTTACAGTAAAACAAAGACAAGATATGCACTTACCAAGCTAGGGGATGCAAGGAGAGATTAACTTCACCAATCAAACTAGAATCCACACCACAATATTTAGAGTAAAGAAAATGGAGAAAAGAAGAGAAGAAACGCCAGAGAAAGAAGATAACGTAAATCTGTTATCTTCACTTCTTTCTTTTTCTTTTCTTTGCCCTAAGTATGTGTCCAAATCCTATTGATGAAGCTAATTGCTCACACCCTAACTCAACAAACATCACACACACATAATGTATTCTTAATTAAAACACCCTACAATGGTATGCTCCAATGTACACAATTAATTCCTAACTAATTCACACACTAATGTCATGTATGCACCCACATAATAATAAACCCCAAAATCATACATTTTACTGAAATACCCTTATGAAATGATGAACACATGCGAATGCTTACACATACAGACAGACAGATAGACAGACAGGCTCATTCTACTAGGGGGCAAATGGGGTGTGACAACTCTCCCCTACTAATAAGAATTTCGTCCTCGAAATTCTCACCTGAACTGAATAACTGAGGGTACTGAGCTCTCATCGACTCCTCTGGTTCCCAAGTCGCTTCTTCGACTCCATGATGGATCCACAATACTTTAACCAAGGGAATCTGCTTATTCCTCAACTGTCTCACCTCTCGGGCTAGAATAGCTCGCGGTTCCTCATCATAAGAGAAGTCTGGCTGAACCTGGATATCCTGAACTGACAGAACATGCGAAGGATCTGATCTGTACCGACGAAGCATCAAAACGTGAAACACATCATGCAACTTTGCTAACTCCATCGGTAACGCCAATCTGTAGGCTACAGGTCCTACCTTAGCCAAAATCTCATAAGGTCCAATGAAACGAGGACTCAGCTTACCCTTCTTTCCAAATCGAAGCACTCTCCTCCAAGGAGAAACTTTAAGGAAAACTTTGTCCCCGATCTCAAATTGCACGTCTTTCCTCTTCAAATTGGCATAAGACCTCTGTCGATCTTTGGCTGCCTTCAAATTTCGCTGCACTACTCTGATTTTATCTTCAGTATCTCTGACCAAGTCTGGTCCAATCATAGATCTCTCAGATAGCTCTGTCCAACAAATCGGAGTCCTACACTGACGACCATACAAAGCCTCATATGGTGCCATACCAATACTCGACTGAAAACTGTTGTTGTAGGCAAACTCCATCAATGATACATATCTGTCCCAACTACCCGGAAAGTCCAAAGCACAAGCTCTCATCATATCCTCCAGAATCTGAATAACTCGCTCTGACTGACCGTCGGTCTGAGGATGAAACGCTGTACTGAAGTTCAACCTAGTGCCCAAAGCTCTCTGTAACTCCTTCCAAAACTTGGAAGTAAACCTCGGATCCCGATCTGACACTATGGACAAAGGCACACCATGCAACCGAACTATCTCATCCACATAGATACTGGCTAATCTGTCCATGGAGTAGTCCACTCTAACTGGTAAGAAATGAGCTGACTTCGTAAGCCGATCCACAATAACCCAAACTGAATCATGCTTCCTCTGAGTCAAAGGCAAACCAGAAACAAAGTCCATGGCGATATCATTCCATTTCCACTCAGGAATGGATAAAGGCATAAGCAAACCCGAAGGTACCTGATGCTCGGCCTTTACCTGCTGACAAGTCAAGCACTTGGAAACAAAATCCACTATATCACGCTTCATACCGGACCACCAATAGAATTGCTTCATATCTCTATACATCTTCTCACTGCCCGGATGCATAGTAAAGACTGAACTATGCGCCTCACTCATGAGCTGTCTCCTCAAGTCCTCAGACTCAGGCACACACAGGCGATCTCTAAACATAAGTACCTCATCCTGAACCGAGAACTCTGACTGCTTACCCGATCTGACCTCATGCACAATCCGCTGAAGTCTCTGATCATCTCTCTGAGCATCCACTATCTCTGATCATCTCTCTGAGCATCCACTATCCTCTGTCTCAAAGTAGGCTTCACACGCAACTGGGCAAGCAAAGCCCCATCAGAATCAAATCGCCATCTGAATCGCCTCAAGAACAAAGCTGAAACTGACTTCCGACTCAAAGCATCTGCAACTACATTGGCCTTACCAGGATGGCAATCCACAATGCAGTCGTAGTCCTTAAATAACTCAAGCCATCTGCGCTGTCTCATATTCAACTCTTTCTGTGAAAGGAAGTACTTCAAACTCTTGTGGTCCGAGAAGATCCTACACTTTTCCCCATACAAGTAGTGACGCCAAATCTTTAAAGCAAAAATCACAGCTGCCAGCTCAAGATCATGCGTCGGATAGTTCCTCTCATGTGGCTTCAACTGACGAGAAGCATAAGCCACTACTTTTCCTTCCTGCATCAGCACACATCCAAGACCAACTCCAGAAGCATCACTGTAAATGACAAACTCCTTACCCGAGATGGGTTGAGTAAGGATAGGAGCCTCAACAAGCAACTGCTTTAACCGATCAAAACAAGACTGACACCTGTCTGACCACTCAAATCTGACTTCTTTCCTCAACAATCTAGTCATAGGAGCAGCAATCACAGAAAATCCTTTAACAAAGCGACGGTAGTAACCTGCTAAACCGAGGAAACTCCTCACTTCCTGAACATTTCGAGGCGCCTTCCAATCAACAATCGCCTCAATCTTAGCTGGATCTACCTGGATACCTCTAGCTGAAACAATGTGACCCAAGAATGATACCTCTCGAAGCCAGAAATCACACTTGCTAAGCTTAGCAAACAACTGATGCTCTCTCAACATCTGCAAAACCAATCTGAGATGCTCCTCATGCTCACTCTCATTCTTGGAATATACCAAGATGTCATCAATGAACACTACTACAAATCGATCTAAGTATGGCCTAAACACGCGATTCATCAGATCCATAAAAGCCGCTGGAGCATTTGTCAAACCAAACGGCATCACAAGAAACTCATAGTGGCCATACCTAGTCCGAAATGCAGTCTTAACCACATCGGCATCCTGAACTCGAAGCTGGTAGTACCCTGATCGAAGATCTATCTTGGAAAAGACACCTGCCCCTCGAAGCTGATCAAACAAGTCTTCAATCCTAGGCAGTGGATACTTGTTCTTCACTGTAACTTTATTAATCTGGCGGTAGTCAATACACATCCGCAGGGATCCATCTTTCTTCTTGACAAACAACACTGGAGCTCCCCAAGGAGATATACTAGGTCGAATAAACCCCTTATCCAATAACTCTTGTAGCTGAGATTTAAGTTCCCTCAACTCTACAGGAGCCATCCGATAAGGTGCTCTCGAAATAGGTGCTGTACCTGGCATAATCTCAATGGACAACTCAACCTCTCGCTCAGGAGGCAAACCAGGCAACTCGCTCGGGAACACATCACTAAACTCCCGCACTACAGGAATGTCCTCAATCTGAACCTGATCCCTCTTAGAATCTAACACAACTGCTAGAAAAGCCTCACAACCTTTCCTGATGAATCTCTTAGCTTGCATCGCAGAAATCACATTATTCACAGAACTAGCACCCAAACCTTTCAGAAACACAAGAGACTGACTTCTATCCCGAAGTACAACTGTCTTCCTATGGCAATCAACTACAGCCCGATGCTTACCCAACCAGTCCATACCCAGAATCAAGTCAAACTCTCTGAAGGGTAACTCAATCAAATCCGCTGGAAGCACAACTCCCTCAACAATCAAAGGACAACTCCTAAAAACTCTACTCACATTGACACTATGCCCTAATGGACTGGTCACACAAATCTCATAATCTAACTGATCAACAGAATGCAATTTATCAACAATCTTATCTGTGCACAAGTATGAGTGTGTGGAACCAGGATCAATTAGAGCATACAACTCAGTGTCATGGAGTAGGAACTTACCAGCAATAACATCAGGCGCGTCCTGCTCATCTCTGGCTCTCATAGCATATGCTCTAATGGCAGCCTGAGGAGGCTGCTCAACAGTCTCAGAAGCAGCTCCATCTCTATGCCGGCCACCTCTACCTCTAACTCGGCCTCTGCCACGGGTAGCCTGAGAAGCATTCGAACCGACCCTACTGCCCTCTCTCTGAGAACCTGAATCCTCCTGCAATCTCGGACAACTGGCCAACTGATGCTCAGAACTCCCACACCTGAAGCACGCACCGGAGAGCCACCTACACTCACCCCGATGTGACTTACTACAATGAGGACAAACTGATGTAGTCTCAGCTCTACCACCCCTACCAGAACCTAACACAGCTGCAGGACCCTGTCGTCTACCTCTAGAAGCTGGACCAGATGCTGACTCATCCTGTGGGTTCCTAGATCTCTTACTCGAAGAAGATCCTCCACGAGAAGAACTCCTCCTCTGAGCTCTCTCTCTCATCACAGTCTCAGACAACTCAGCTCTCACAGCAGCCTCTACAATCTGGTAATAACTAACCCCAGGTATACACATCAAGGAAATCAAAACAATCTTCAGAGACTCATTTAACCCTGCCTCGAAATGCTTGCATCTAAAGTCATCAGTCATAACTCCTCGTGGGGCATAGCGAGATAACCTGTTAAACTCTTTCTCATAATCTGCTACAGACAAAGCCCTCTGTCTCAAACTCAAAAACTGCGCCCATCTCGAATCTCTATAAGTCTGAGTAATATACTTCTTTGTGAACTCACCCTCAAAGAACTCCCAGGTAATCGGATCCGGTAACTGAGGATGCCTGCAAACCAATTCCCACCATTCAAATGCAGACCCCTGCAGAAGAGCTAATGCACACTCTGCCTGCTGGTCGGGAGGACACCGAATCTCTCTTAAAGCATGCTTTACTTTATCTAACCATCTCTCTGCCAACTCAGATTCATTCAAACCTGTACAATAGAAATCCTCAACTCCTGCCCTCCTCAGATTCTCCATAGGTGCTCTAGGAGCAGTCACTCTCTCCAAAACCCTAGCCATGTCCTGATGCAACCGGAACATAGCCTCAAAGGGCATGGCTGCGGCTTCGGGCTGGACCCTAGCATGCTGAGCCGATACAGTAACAGAAACAGACTGATCTACAACTGGAGGATTCACACTCTCGGCGGATTCCTCACGCGCACCACGAGCAGAATTAGAAGCCATCTAAACAAACAAGAAACAACCGTATCAGCCAACACAGAGCTAGATGCATACACATCTAAGAAACTCAAAACAATCACAACAACACCCAAAAACGCCTAAACCTATGCTCTGATACCACAAACTGTAACACCCCCTTCCCATACGTAGGCGATCCCATCCGAGAAGGAGTGAGATACCGTATGAGTAAAGGTGCCACCAAGCAAATACAAAGTATAACATTCAATCATTCATAACATACCTTCAGAAAATACAGAATAATTAAAAACTTTACATGCAGAAAGCAAAAGCTAATCATGCATTACTATAATTAAACTATTACAATAATGTTCTGATCAGCAAGCTGATACAAAAAAATAATATTACATAACCCAAAATATAGATACAAAAGCGGAAGCTGATACAAAACTGATACATGAGATTTCTATACAAAAAGAATCATCACTGATACAAAAATAGCCCTACACTAAAACTCTTCTGTGTTGGCTTGATGACGGCGACTCTCACAAGGCAAAACTCCTTCCGCACCTGCACGGGTAAACACACCGTGCTAAGCGATAAACGCTTAGTGGGGAAACACACATAAATTATGGACGGCCATTCACAATGGTCGCCGAAATAAGTCACATTCAAAATGGCAATATGCAAAGGTTAGCATAATACATATAAACGTATTCACGTATAAAGGCCATATAGTCAATATCTCACAATAATATTCATTACAGAAATAATCCAGCATGTGTTTCATCATCAACTTATTCAGAAATTCCATAAGGTAGACAAATCAGATCAGAACAATTCTAATTAACAAATATAGGACACCTGCTGACTCTAGACAGTGGATAACGAGTGTACTGAAGGTACCTTACGGGTACGAATCGAAGACTGAGGGTAACTCACAGGTACAAATCAAATATTATATCATTTATCAAAACATGTTATTTATATACTGAGGGAATCTTAAACAAGATTCTATACTGATGGGTTCGCGAGGAACCAAACGGGGACCTGATCGGGGTCCAAACTGAACTGAGGGCTGCAGCTAAAGACTCTATTAGGCATGCCTAACTATCCACTTACTTGACTCTAGCAGGTTATGCGTCAAACAGATCACATTTCAGGATACAGAATATAATTCATCAGAAAATCATGGTATCACGCATATCGAAGCATCAAACAATAAGACATGCATCATACAACAGTAAAATCCATTCAGAAGAAATACCAAGTTCATTTCTGAGTTAAAAACCAGGAAATTTCGGAACAACGAGCTGAACGGAGAAACGGGCGAGATCGGCTGGTCACCGGCGTGACTGGCCTTCCCAACAGGCAGGTCACGCGACGTGACCGAGGGTCACGCGACGTGACTTGCTTGTTCCTCGCCGGTCACGTTGCGTGATCTTCACAAATCACGCAACGCTCTTGCAGGTCACGGCGTGACTGGACGTCACGACTCGTGACGCGCTTCTCCCTCTCGCAGATCACGTCGCGTGATCACACAGATCACGCAACGTCTTCGCAGGTCGCACGACGTGACCGAGGATCACGTCGCGTGACTTGCTTGTTCTTCAGCTGGTCACGCGACTGGCTTCTCAGCAGGCAGGTCACGGCGTGACCGAGGGTCACGTCTCGTGACTTGCCTTCTTCCGTAGCGAGTCACGCGACGAAGAACAGTACTTCGATTTTCCAGAATTTCCAGAATAAGGAATTCAATTCCAATTTGATTTAAAACCATACAAACCTGTTTTTATCTTCCAGAAATCATCTCAAACAACATAGGCAACAATCATACAACTCAATTCATTCAATAATTAACCAAATCAAATCAAGAACATAGGCATTCAAACTTACAAGAACATAAACCCTAGAATTTGACAGTAAGATCAAAATCACACAATTTCACAAATAAACATTCCCAAACCTGGATTCTAATCTTCTAACACTTAGTCCCACTGCTCCCAGCAACCTCTTTGCCTTTAGGATCGCGTGGAGCCTCAGCTAGAACACAAACACAGTAATGACCATCAACATGCAACCCTAAATTAAAACTCAACCTAAAGAAGAAGATGAAGACGTAAAGTTAGAGTAAAACAAAGACAGGATATGCACTTACCAAGCTAGGGGATGCAAGGAGAGATTAACTTCACCAATCAAACTAGAATCCACACCACAATACTTAGAGTAAAGAAAATGGAGAAAAGAAGAGAAGAAACGCCAGAGAAAGAAGATAACGTAAATCTGTTATCTTCACTTCTTTCTTTTTCTTTTCTTTGCCCTAAGTATGTGTCCAAATCCTATTGATGAAGCTAATTGCTCACACCCTAACTCAACAAACATCACACACACATAATGTATTCTTAATTAAAACACCCTACAATGGTATGCTCCAATGTACACAATTAATTCCTAACTAATTCACACACTAATGTCATGTATGCACCCACATAATAATAAACCCCAAAATCATACATTTTACTGAAATACCCTTATGAAATGCTGAACACATGCGAATACTTACACATACAGACAGACAGATAGACAGACAGACAGGCTCATTCTACTAGGGGGCAAATGGGGTGTGACAAAAGGACCGAGCTAGTCTCTTCTGATAAACCTGATTGTGGTAATAGGCTCTTAACCTATCTTCATCCAACAAATTCAACTGCAACAATCGCTGTTGTGCCCATTCTGTCTCTGGAATCTCAGCTTCCATGACTACCTTTAAAGATTTTAGCTCAATTTCAACCGGCAAAACTGCTTTGGTTCTGTATACCAGAGATAATGGTGTTGCTCCCATAGAGGTTCTGACTGTGGTTCTATAACCCCAGAGTGCAAAAGGCAGCTTTTTCGCCCAATCTTTATAACTCTGAACCATCTTGGCCAGTATTCTTTTCACATTCTTGTTCGCCGCTTCAACCGCACCATTAGCTTGAGGACGGTAAGGAGAAGACTTGTGATGCTGGATTCCATACTTCAGAAGCATCTGTTTAGTTTCTGCTAAGAATTATACCCCATTATCTGATACAATATGGTGTGGGAGGCCATATCTGCTTATCAAATTCCGCTCGATGAACTTAGCCATATCCCTAGCATCAATCTTCTAGAAAGATTCATCTTCGACCCACTTAGTGAAATAATCAATGGTGACTATAATGAACCTGTTCCCATTAGAAGCTGTAGGACGTATCTCACCTATGATATCTCTCTCCCAAGTTGCAAATGGCCATGGAGATGTCAAATTATGTAGCTTTGAAACTGGGACATGCCTCAAATTCGCGTATTGCTGGCATAACTGGCATTGCTTCACATATTTTGAACAATCCGTATCCATTGTGAGCCAATATAATCCTTGGCGCATGATCTTCTTTGCTAAGGCTAAGCCATTCATGAGGGCTCCACAGACTCCGGCATGAACCTCTTCCATAACCTTTTCGGCTTCTTTCTCCGCCAAACACCTTAACTGGATACCATCGGCTTGCCTTTTATACAAAGTACCCTCTACACTGATGAATTGAGTGGACAACTTCCGAATCATCCTTTGGTCTTTCTCAGTGGCTTCCTCTAGAAAAACTGACCGTTCTAAGTAATTCTGAATGTCGTAGTACCAAGGGTTTCCATCGGTGGCCCCAACATCCATCACCTGCTCGGCTTCAAAACAAGGCTTTTTCGACCTAGAGATTAGCACGGGTTTTATGGCAACCCCTATTGGATTATCCCACATGGACACTAATGTCGCTAGAGCATCAGCCAATTGATTTTCATCCCTGGGGATGAAATGAAAGGTGCAAGTCTCAAATTGGCTACTCAACATTCTCAAGTGCTTCACATAAGGTAACAGCCTTTCTTCCTTAACTGACCATTCCCCTTTTATCTGATGGATTACTAATGAAGAATCTCTAAAGACTTCTGCAGTCTTTGCCCCCAGAGCCAACAATGCTTCCAATCCGAAGATGCAAGCCTCATATTCTGCTTCATTATTGGTCGCCTTGTACCTCAGCTTCTTGGCTAATGGCAGCTTTTCACCATCCGGGGTTGTAAGAATAATCCCTGCTCCTGCCTCTTTACTGTTAACTGCCCCATCAAAGAATAATTGCCAGCCTTGTACTGTTATGGCCATGACATCTTCATCTAGGAAATTGTATTCGAACTGGTCTCCCTCAATAGGATGTTCAGCCAAGAACTCAGCTACAGCTCTTCCCTTAATGGTTTTCCTAGTGATATATTCGATATCGAACTCCTGCAATAGTAGTAACCACCTTCCCATCTTTCCTAGCAGAGAGGGCGCTTCCTGAAGGTACCTGAGCGGGTTATGCTTGGCAACCGCTTGCACACTGAAGGAATGAAAGTAGTGCCGCAACTTTTTAGAAGCCTAAATCACTGCCAAGAAAATCTTTTTTACTTCAACATATTTGGCTTCATATGTCAGGAATTTCTTGCTAAGATAGTAAACAGCAAACTCTACCCCAAAGTCATCCTCCTGGGCCATCATGGCACCCACTGAATTGTCTTCTACTGTCAGATACAAGATTAATGGTTTGGCACGACGTGGTGGTCTTAAAATGGGAGGATTCAGGAGATAATCCTTAATAGTATCAAAAGCCAATTGACAATCATTATTCCACACCACAGGCTGATTCTTCCTAAGAAGCTTGAAGATGGGCTCACATACTGAAGCCAGCTTGGCAATAAACTAGCTGATGTACTGAAGCTTTCCCAAGAAACTGCTAACCTCTTTCACTTTTTGAGGCACTGGCATCTCTCTGATGGCCCTGACCTTGTCAGGATCTACTTCAATTCCTCTCTGGCTTACCACATGGCCGAATAGCTTACCCGAGGTAACTCTAAAAATGCACTTCTTGGGATTGAGGCGCAGATCATACTTACTGATCATTTGAAAGAACTTTTCCAAAGCTTCAAAGTGACCTTCTTTGGTAGCTAACTTGATCATCATGTCGTCAACATACACCTCCACCTCCTTGTGGATCAAATCATTGAGAACTCTTGTGGCCATCCTCTGATAGGTCGCTCCTGCATTCTTTAGTCCGAAAGGCATGACCCGGTAAGCAAATGTACCCCATTTAGTTATGAAAGCTGTCTTTATTCGATCCACTATCTTGTTAAGGATTTGATTGTACCCTGCGTACCCGTCCACGAAGCTGTATATCATACAAGCAGCAGCACTATCTACTAGCACATCAATATGAGGCAGAGGAAAATCATCCTTTGGCCAGGCTTTGTTCAGGTCCCAATAGTCCATGTGACACCCCTTACCTGTGCTCAGGCGATCCTATCCCATGAGGAGTAAGATGCCGTACGAGTCAGGGTGCAACCAAACAAATCAGAAAACAAAGCGTAGATAAACATACACAAAAGCGAGGTAATTAAAAACTTTTGCGAAGTAAAAGAAGCGAAAGCTGATCATGCATTAATATAACGGAGGCATTACATTACTGTTCTAATCAACTAAGAGATACAATAGTTAATTACAAAACCCAAATTACATAAATAAAAGCGGAAGCTATTACAAAACCAATATAAGAGAGTTCTATACAAAAAGAATCTCAAAATACAAAACTACGTCCTATTTTAAACCCTGCTGCGTTGGCTTAGACTGCGACAACTCTCCCAAAGCAACTCCTTTCGCACCTGCACGGGTAAACATACCATGCTAAGCGATAAACGCTTAGTGGGGAACCACACATATATCAAAGGAAGACCATTCACAACGGTCGTCAAGGCAAAACACACGCGTACATCATAATATACCATACACATAGCATATCAATTGCATAAGCATGCATATACTAAGACATACATTCAGAAGCTCATAACAATATTCATATTACCCGTAACAGATTATACTTTTCATTTATGAGTTCACCCATGTATCACATACATTTCCTCATAACACAATTCATACCAGGCACCTGCTGACTCGAGGGAGTGGATAACGAGTATACGGACAGTACTTTACGGGTACGAGCTGATCACAAATAGTACCTTACGGGTACGAATCGAAAAACCAAGATACTTTTAACTTTCACAAAACATTTTCAAAAGGGATCTTAAACAAGATTCGAGCACATAGGGGTTCGCGAGGAACCAAGCGGGGACCTAATCGGGGTCCAAACGAAACTGAGGGCTGCAGCTATAAGACTCTATTAGGCATGCCTAACTATCCACTTTCTAGACTCTAGCAGGTCATGCATAAACCATTCAATCCATTTCATAACATTCCAAAATCGTAATCATACATGTACATAGTCATTTCATGGATCCGCATTCATATAATTCATAAGACATCACATAAATCTCATAGACATTAAAGGAAACTGGAGTTCAAAAACTGCACATAACAAAAGAAAACTCATTCAGCAAACATGGAGCTGTCACGCTCGCGACAGAGACCGAAGTCTCTTCACTGCGCGTACGCGATGGATTTCGCGATCGCGAGGAGGACGGAGGGGCCAGGCTCTGTCGCACTCGCGACGGATGTTGAGATCGCGACAGAGAACAAATATTGCTGTCGCGGGCTCGCGACGAATCGCGACGAATGTAGTGCTCGTGACAGAGGGTGCTCAACACTTCAGCTATCGCAGGCTCGCGACGGAATCGCGTGCTCGCGACATCGAAGATCCAAAACACCAATCTCTGTCGCGCTCGCGACAATGTCGGGTTTTCCAAAATCTGCAGAATTCTGCAGATTTTCTTCCTCCCACAATCAACCACAAACACATGCAAAACTCACCCAAGAACCTCTTATCTCAAACCCAACCATCCAATAGCATCAACAACCATAATATAACATTAATCAACAATAAATTTCACTCAATTCATTAATTTAACCCTCCAATTCTAAGAATCATCCAAAACCCCAATTTATGCACAAAACCACATCAACTCCAACATTATCACAATTAACTCATACTCATGAAAGATCCACATTTCAAAACAAAAACCCATAGCATATACATCAAAATAAAGAACATATAACAATCGAATTCTAAGAAACCATCAAATCTCATACAAAAACATATATATACATGAAAACCAAGAAATTCCCAAACCTCAAAATCCTTAGCTCCTATTGCTTGGATCCACTAGTTCCAGCCTTCTCTTTGCCCTTTGGCTCGCGAGGAGGCTCAACTAAGCACAAACAAGCACCCAAACACCAAAAACACAAACCGTAACTTAGATCCAACCCAAGAAGAAGAAGAAGAAAATGCATGAATAACACAAGGAAAAAGCAAGAACTTACCAAGGAAGATGTAAGCGAGTAATTAATTGCACCACTTGAGCTTGAATCTAAGTAAAACACTTAGGAGAGTGCAAAGGAGGAAGAAAGAAGAAGAAGGAAGAGAGAAAACGGGAAATGGGTTTCAAAAATCTGATTTTTCCCTTTTTTATTTTCTCTTTCCCATCCTTCTTTCCCCTTTACACATGTCAACCATCTAGTGGAGGAGATTACTTACTCACACCCTAACTAAATGTATCACATGCACACAATGAAACACCCTAATAATGCACCCTACACATGTATGAGCAACACACACAATGCTCCCTCAAGGACACACCCTACAAATGTATGACTGCATACACACCACAATAACCCACTAGTGCATATCCTACTATGGTGCACTCACACACACACAAAACTGTCCTAACTAATTCACACCATGGTGCAACACATGCACACACACACCAGAAAAACCCCAAATCATACAATATTACCTAAATGCTCTTATTATACTAGACTCATGCAAACGCACACACATACATATATAGCTCATTCAACTAGGGGGCAAACGGGGTGTGACAACTCTCCCCTACTAACAAGAATTTCGTCCTCGAAATTCTCACCTGAACTGAACAACTGCGGGTACTGAGTTCTCATTGACTCCTCCGGTTCCCATGTTGCTTCCTCGACCCCATGGTGATTCCACAAAAACTTGACCAAAGGAATCTGCTTGCTCCTCAGCTGTCTTACTTCCCGAGCTAAGATAGCTCTAGGCTCCTTATCGTAGGAAAAATCAGACTGCACTTGAACCTCTTGAACCGACAACACATGAGAAGGATCCGATCTATACCGATGGAGCATCGAAACGTGAAACACATCATGAAGCTTCAACAATTCCATCGGCAAAGCCAATTTGTAAGCTACTGGACCAACTCTTGCCAACACTTCATACGGACCAATAAAGCGAGGACTAAGCTTTCCTTTCTTCCCAAACCGAAGCACTTTTCTCCAAGGAGAAACTTTCAGAAAGACTTTGTCCCCAACTTCAAACTGCACATCTTTTCTCTTCAGGTTGGCATAAGACTTCTGTCGATCCTTAGCCGCTTTCAAGTTTCGCTGCACAACTCTGATCTTCTCCTCTATATCTCTAACCAGATCTGGCCCAATCACTGACCTCTCAGATAGCTCTGTCCAACAAACTGGAGTCCTACATTGTCGTCCATACAAAGCCTCATACGGTGACATACCAATGCTTGACTGAAAACTATTGTTGTAGGCAAACTCCATCAGCGATACATACTTGTCCCAACTACCCGGAAGGTCCAAAACACAATCCCTTAACATATCCTCTAAGATCTGAATCACTCTCTCGGACTGACCGTCTGTCTGAGGATGAAATGCCGTACTGAAATTCAGCTTGGTACCCAAAGCTCATTGCAACTCTTTCCAGAACTTAGATGTGAACCTTGGATCCCGGTCTGAAACTATAGACAAAGGCACTCCATGCAACCGAACTATCTCATCCACATAGATACTGGCCAATCTATCCATCTGGTAATCCATCCTAACCTGCAAAAAGTGAGCGGACTTTGTGAGTCGAACAGAATCATGCTTTTTCTGAGTCAAGGGCAACCCAAAAACAAAATTCATGGCAATGTCATCCCACTTCCACTCTGGAATGGACAAAGGCGTGAGCAAACCCGAAGGAACTTGGTGCTCAGCCTTTACATGCTGACAAGTCAAACACTTGGATATAAAGTCCACTATATCCCTCTTCAGACCAGACCACCAATAAAACTGCTTCATATCTCGGTACATCTTGTTACTCCCGGGATGCATGGTGAAAACTGTACTATATGCCTCATCCAAAAGCTGTCTTCTTAATTCTTCATTATCCGGTGCACACAAACGGTTTCTAAATAGAAGAACCCCATCCTGAACTGAAAACTCTGACTGCTTGCCCAAACTAATCTCTTGTACAATCCGCTGAAGCTTCTCATCAACCTTCTGAGCATCAACTATCCGCTGTTTCAAGGTAGGCTTGACCCTCAACTGAGCTATCAAAGTCCCATCTGAACCAAACCTCCATCTGAACCGTCTCAAAAATAAGGCAGAAACTGACTTCCGACTCAAAGCATCTGCAACTAAATTGGCCTTACCCGGATGGTAATCCACAATGCAATCATAATCCTTAAACAGCTCAAGCCATCGACGCTGCCTCATGTTCAGTTCCTTCTGAGTTAGGAAATACTTCAAACTCTTGTGGTCCATAAAGATTCTACACTTCTCCCCATACAGATAATGACGCCAAATCTTCAAAGCAAAGACAACCGCTGCTAACTCAAGATCATGCGTCGGATAGTTCCTCTCATGTGGCTTCAACTGTCGAGAAGCATAAGCCACCACCTTACCTTTCTGCATCAGAACACATCCCAGACCAACACCTGAAGCGTCACTATACAAAACAAACTCCTTACCCGAAATGGGTTGAGTAAGTATAGGAGCTTCAACCAACAACTGCTTCAACCTCTCAAAGCAAGCCTGACATTTATCCGACCACTCAAACTTAACTCCTTTCCTCAACAACCTAGTCATCGGAGCGGCAATCACAGAAAAACTCTTAACAAACTGACGGTAATAACCCGCCAGACCAAGGAAACTCCGCACCTCCTGAACATTCCTAGGCGCCTTCCAATCGACTATCGCCACAATCTTAGCTGGATCTACTTGAATACCCTTGGCTGAAACTATGTGGCCTAAAAATGACACTTCCCAAAGCCAAAAATCACACTTACTCAACTTAGCAAACAACCGATGTTCCCTCAACACTTGCAAAACCAATCGGAGATGTTCCTCATGCTCGCTCTCATCCTTGGAATACACCAGGATATCATCTATAAATACTACCACAAACCGGTCTAAGTATGGCCTAAACACTCTATTCATCAAATCCATGAATGCCGCTGGAGCATTAGTCAGACCAAACGGCATCACAAGGAACTCATAATGGCCATACCGAGTCCGAAATGCAGTCTTAACCACATCCTCATCCTTAACACGAAGCTGATAATACCCCGATCGTAGATCTATCTTAGAGAAAACACCGGAACCCCGAAGCTGATCAAACAAATCCTCGACTCTGGGCAACGGATACTTGTTCTTCACTGTTATCTTATTAATCTGCCTGTAGTCGATACACATCCTCAAGGATCCATCCTTCTTCTTAACGAACAGAACCGGAGCTCCCCAAGGAGATAGGCTGGGTCGAATAAACCCCTTATCCAATAGCTCTTGTAGTTGAGTTTTAAGTTCTCTCAACTCTACAAGAGCCATCCGATAAGGTGCTTTCGATACCGGTGCGGTACCCGGCATAATCTCTATGGCTAGCTCAACTTCTCTCTCTGGAGGCAAACCCGGCAAATCACTTGGAAAAACATCACTAAACTCTCAAACAATAGGGATGTCCTCAATCCTAACTTGATCCCTCTTGGAATCCAAAACCACAGCTAGAAAAGCCTCACAACCCTTTCTCATAAACCTCTTGGCTTGAATTGCAGAAATCACATTGTTCAATGAACTCGCACCCAAACCTCTTACAAACACTGGAGCTCGTTTCCAATCCCGAAGCACGAAGGTCTTCCTATGACAATCAACTACAGCTCGATGCTCGCCCAACCAATCCATACCCAAAATCAAATCATACTCTCTGAAAGGCAACTCTATCAAATCCACAGGGAAGTCAACTCCCTCAACCATCAAAGGACAACTCCTATAAACTCTGCTCACACTGACACTATGCCCTAAAGGATTGGTCACACATATCTCATAGTCTAACTGATCTACCACATGCAACTTATCAATAATCTTATCCGTGCACAAATATGAGTGTGTGGAACCAGGATCTATTAGAGCATATAATTCAGTGTCATGGAGTAGGAACTTACCAGCAAATACATCAGGGGCATCCTGCTCCTCTCTGGCTCTAACTGCATATGCTCTAGCTGCAACTAGTGGAGGACACTCCACGGTCTCAGAAATAGCTCCATCTTTAGGTCGACCACCTCGACCTCTACCTCTTGTAGCCTGAGAAGCATTCGATCCAACTCTGCTAGCTCCTCCCTGAGGTCCCGAATCTTCACCCAACTAGGGACAACTGGCCAGACGGTGCTCGGTGCTCCCACACTTAAAGCACCCACCAGTGAGCCACCTACACTCACCCCGGTGAGCCCTGTGGCAATGCTCACAAACAGGCGTAGCATCAGACCGGCAACCTCTACCAGTACTAGCTACTGCAGCTGAACCTTGCCTTCTCCCTCTAGCAGCCGAACCAATTGACGACTCATCTTGCGGGTTCCTAGTTCTCTTACCCGAAGATGAGGAAGAACCACCCCGAGCAGAATTCCTTCGCTGAGCTCTCTCCCTAAGCAAAGATTCCGTCTTCTCTGCCCTCATGGCAGCCTCTGTAATCTGATAATAACTTACCCCAGGCATACACATCAAAGAAATCAAAGCAATCTTCAAAGACTCGTTCAACCCCGCTTCAAAATGTTTGCATCTGAAGTCATCTATCACAACCCCACGCGGAGCATAGGGAGACAACCGATTAAACTCCTTCTCATAATCCGAAACTGACAAGGCCCTCAGCTTTAAACTTAAAAACTGCGCCCATCTTGAGTCCCTATAAGCCTGAGTCACATACTTCTTAGTGAACTCCTCACTGAAGAAATCCCAAGTAACTGGATCAGGCATCTGAGGTCGCCTACATACCAACTCCCACCATTCGTAAGCCGATCCCTGAAGCAATGCCACGGCACACTCAGCTTGCTGATTGGGAGGACACCTGACTTCCCTTAAAGCTCTCTTTACCTTATCAAGCCACTTTTTAGCTAACTCTGACTTATCAAGCCAAGTCCCATAAAAATCCTCAACATCAGCTCTTCTTAAACTCTCTATCGGAGCTTTAGGGGCAGTCACCCTTTCCAAAACCCGAGCCATGTCCTGATGCAATCTGATTATTGCCTCAAAAGGCATGGCAGCGGCTTCGGGCTGGACCCTAGGACGTTGAGCCGACACCGAAATAGAAACAGACAGATCTACAGCTAGAGGATTCACACTTTCAGCGGACTCCTCGAGCGCACCATGAGCAGAATCAGAATCCATCTAACAAACAAGAGGACAGCTGCATCAGCCAACACAGCCCTAGACATAGACATATCCACACATAGCATAACATAGACAATCACCCAGAAACGCCTAAACTTAGGCTCTAATACCACAACTTGTGACACCCCTTACCCGTACTCAGGCGATCCTATCCCATGAGGAGTAAGATGTCGTACGAGTCAGGGTGCAACCAAACAAAGCAGAGAACAAAGCACAGATAAACATACACAAAAGCGAGGTAATTAAAAACTTTTGCGAAGTAAAAGAAGCGAAAGCTGATCATGCATTAATATAACGGAGGCATTACATTACTGTTCTGATCAACTAAGAGATACAATAGTTAATTACAAAACCCAAATTACATAAACAAAAGCGGAAGCTATTACAAAACCAATATAAGAGAGTTCTATATAAAAGAATCTCAAAATACAAAACTCAGTCCTATTCTAAACCCTGCGGCGTTGGCTTAGACTGCGGCGACTCTCCCAAAGCAACTCCTTTCGCACCTGCACGGGTAAACATACCGTGCTAAGCGATAAACGCTTAGTGGGGAACCCCACATATATCAAAGGACAACCATTCACAACGGTCGTCAAGGCAAAACACACGCGTACATCATAATATACCATACACATAGCATATCAATTGCATAAGCATGCATATACTAAGCCATACATTCAGAAGCTCATAACAATATTCATATTACCCGTAACAGATTATACTTTTCATTTATGAGTTCACCCATGTATCACATACATTTCCTCATAACACAATTCATACCAGGCACCTGCTGACTCGAGGGAGTGGATAACGAGTATACGGACAGTACTTTACGGGTACAAGACGATCACAAATAGTACCTTACGGGTACGAATCAAAAAACCAAGATACTTTTAACTTTCACAAAACATTTTCAAAAGGGATCTTAAACAAGATCCGAGCACATAGGGGTTCGCGAGGAACCAAGCGGGGACCTGATCGGGGTCCAAACAAAACTGAGGGCTGCAGCTATAAGACTCTATTAGGCATGCCTAACTATCCACTTTCTAGACTCTAGCAGGTCATGCATAAACCATTCAATCCATTTCATAACATTCCAAAATCGTAATCATACATGTACATAGTCATTTCATGGATTCGTATTCATATAATTCATAAGACATAACATAAATCTCATAGACATTAAAGGAAACTGGAGTTCAAAAACCGCACATAACAAAAGAAAACTCATTCAGCAAACATGGAGCTGTCGCGCTCGCGACAGAGACCGAAGTCTCTTCGCTGCGCGTATGCAACGGATTTCGCGATCGTGAGGAGGACGGAGGGGCCAGGCTCTGTCGCGCTCGCGATGGATGTTGCGATCGCGACAAAGAACAAATATTGCTGTCGCGGGCTCACGACGAATCGCGTGCTCACAATAGCACTCAGCCAGCATCGCGCTCTGTCGCGATCGCGATGAATGTCGCGCTCGCGACAGAGGGTGATCAACACTTCGACTATCGCGGGCTCGCAATGGAATCGGGTACTCGCGACAGCGAAGCTCCAAAACACCGATCTCTGTAGCGCTCGCGACAACGTCGGGTTTTCCAAAATCTATAGAATTCTGCAGATTTTCTTCCTCCCACAATCAACCACAAACACATGCAAAACTCACCCAAGAACCTCTTACCTCAAACCCAGCCATCCAATAGCATCAACAACCATAATATAACATTAATCAAAAAGAATTTTCACTCAATTCATCAATTTAGCCCTCCAATTCTAAGAATCATCCAAAACCCCAATTTATGCACAAAACCGCATCAACTCCAACATTATCACAATTAACTCATACTCATGAAAGATCCACATTTCAAAACAAAAACCCATAGCATATACATCAAAATAAAGAACATATAATAATCGAATTCTAAGAAACCATCAAATCTCATACAAAAACATATATATACATGAAAACCAAGAAATTCCCAAACCTCAAAATCCTTAGCTCCTATTGCTTGGATCCACTAGTTCTAGCCTTCTCTTTGCCCTTTGGCTCGCGAGGAGGCTCAACTAAGCACAAACAAGCACCCAAACACCAAAAGCACAAACCCTAACTTAGATCCAACCCAAGAAGAAGAAGAAGAAAATGCATGAATAACACAAGGAAAAAGCAAGAACTTACTAAGGAAGATGTAAGGGAGTAATTAATTCCACCACTTGAGCTTGAATCTAAGTAAAACACTTAGGAGAGTGCAAAGGAGGAAAAAAGAAGAAGAAGGAAGAGAGAAAATGGGAAATGGGTTTCAAAAATCTGATTTTTCCCTTTTTCATTTTCTCTTTCCCATCCTTCTTTCCCCTTTACACATGTCAACCATCTAGTGGAGGAGATTACTTACTCACACCCTAACTAAATGTATCACATGCACACAATGAAACACCCTAATAATGCACCCTACACATGTATGAGCAACACACACAATGCTCCCTCAAGGACACACCCTACAAATGTATGACTGCATACACATCACAATAACCCACTAGTGCATATCCTACTATGGTGCACTCACACACACACAAAACTGTCCTAACTAATTCACACCATGGTGCAACACATGCACACACACACCAGAAAAACCCCAAATCATACAATATTACCTAAATGCCCTTATTATACTAGACTCATGCAAACGCACACACATACATATATGGCTCATTCAACTAGGGGGCAAACGGGGTGTGCTACTCGACACCTTTCTCTTCTGAGGTACCTTTCAAATCAAATCTTGAGAAACCTAAGGAGCGGTCAACCTATCCAAAATCCAAATCAACCCTTGCACAAGAGCTCTATCCTCAGAAACAGGACCAAAATCTTCAACTGGAGGACGCTCGGAAACATTCGGATCAACATAAACTGGGTTCACACTTTCCATTGTCTCGCCCACATTCTCATTAGGATCAGACTCCATCTAGACACGACACAAGATAAGACACATCTGCATTAGGCCACGACACAACCGACTCGCATGCAAAAACATGACACAAACCAACTACCATACCAAGACTCGACACTCAAACAAACAAAGGCAACTAGAACCGCCAAATCGGTGCTCTGATACCACTAAATGTAACACCCCCTACGTCCCCGTTGGAAGGACACGGGTGTGCTACCGACGCTCACTCACATACATACACGCATACACTAAGCGGGAGCATACATTCATACATAACATACATACGAAAATACAGTGGACATTAAAACTTTAAAGAAACAATAGCTGGACATACATTAACTCACATACATACATATAATCACTCAGCGGAAGCATAAGGCGAAAGATAAAACGAAGGAATAACTTAATACAGAAACATAATAACATTACAACCTCTAAAATATTACATCCAAGTCCATACATTTACAATTGCATAAACCAGAGGCTTTCCAAAATACATAATCTGAAATATAGGAATTGCAACCAAAAATGACAAAACTCTTATAACTCCTATGTGGCCAACCTTGCAGATGCGCGGCACGAACAGAACCAAACCTGCCACCTACACGGGGAAAGAACCCGTACTAAATGATAACGCTTAGTGGGGAGAACACATAAGCAATATGAACGGCCATTCACAATGGTCGTCAGGGCATAACACAAGCAAATGGCATATGCGAAAATTCATAACACATATATAATATGCTTGCATATAAAAACCATGCATTTACAAGATCATAACCACACTCATGAACTCGATCAAATGAACCAAAGCAGGCAGAATACCATGCAAGGTATAAATACTATCCTTCAAAAAATACATACAATCTTACGTGCATATACTTACCGGGGAATCAAATATCAGAACCGCCTCAAGCCTAGCTCAAGATCACATTCATACGCATACTAATTCACATACTTAACCATAACAGTTAGCAGTACCGAATCACATTAATGTACATACAAATTAACCATGGCATTTAGTAATTCTAGCACGCCTTCATATACATATTAATTCATATCCAAACGCAGTCACAACACGATATATGCAACTAACCACCCACAATATACATGCTTGAGCAACAATTAAAACAATCAGAAATTCATAATTGATTCACATATGCAAAATCGTGCTCATTCGAATATCATAACTCTTGTCATAACAACAAAACCAAATTGAATACCTGCTGACTCAAAATAGCGGATAACGAGTATACGGGCAGTATCTTACGGGTACAAATCGGCCACAGGGTACCTTACGGGTACAAATCAAAAAACAACATCATTTTCCACATTCAAAAACATTTTAACGAAAGGGGATCTTAAACAAGATCCATTCACACTAAAGGGGTTCACGAGGAACCAAACAGGGACCTGATCAGGGTCCAAACGTTCAAAGGGCTGCAGCTAAAGAAACTCTATTAGGCATGCCTAACTATCCACTAGACTGACTCTCGCAGGTCATGCGTAAAAGAATTCACGTTTCGAATCACATAATGCATAAGCCAGAGTACAATAGATATATAAATATGTTCATAAAATCAATCATGCATCATACAATTCATATTGCAAAGCGTATAATATAATTCTTGCCAACACTATACCCATATCTTTATTCTATAGCACCAAGGTCAAGTAGGGGACCACTATTATACCAATACTTTACAATGCAAAGTCTTAATCATGCAATGATATAATTTACACTTAAGCATAACATAATATTCTTAGAGGAGGATCATAAGTACAGATATGCATAATACAAATCATGTCTCACATCATGGCGCATAATTTAACATATCACATTCATATAATTCATAACACTGTCCATGCATAATACATTCAATTTTATTAATATACTTCATAAAATACTCTAAGTATAAACCTAAAGGCATCACAAGTTCAGAATACAACATTTGGAATCACAAAAGAAAACTCAATTTGGAAATCAGGGAGTGTCGCGGTCGCGACGGATGTCGCGCTCGCGACAGAGGCGACTTGCCCCAGGTCGCGATCACGGCAACCTTCGCGATCTAGCGAGGGAACTATACACATCTCACTGTCGCGCTCGGGACAGTGAGCTGCTAGCCCGATCTATCGTGCTCACGCTCGAGAGCGCGCTCGCGACAGAGGATCGCCCAAATCAGATCGGCAGCCAAGCGCTCTGTCGCGCTCGCGACAGAGGCTCTGCTGCACGGCTCGGCAGCGAGCTCGGACGCGTGCGAGGGCTGCTTTCATCTAGCTCTGTCGTGACCTCGCGACAATGTCGTGCTCGCGACAGAGTCGTGAATTCCAACCCTTACACGAGAAATCTGCAGAAAAACCAAACTTCACAATACCTAAATCTCTAACCATACATCAAAACATCCACTTACCTCATCTCCAGCAAGCCACACATCATTGACAACGTAAAACACAACATCCATACCAAGAATTCCAAATAAATCATGCCACTAACAATATCTATTTACACAATCTATAATAAAAGCACTATTCGTCATTCATCTCAATCGCACCAATGTTTATATGCATTCATATATATAGTACATCATGCTTAGGTTACTCATGAGATCAACACATATTAATACTCATCCATATGCCATCCTTTACAGAGGTATATCTATTGTTATTTACTAGTTAGATCACCAATCTTAATCATACTCATAAGTTTTTCCCAAAGACAACTACTTATATAATCATTTAATTACTCTAAACGTGCATAATAAGCTAAGGGGAAAGGTAAGGGATTGAACCGGGTCAACCATGGGCTCAAAAATAAAGAAGAAAAAGCTTAAACTAGTTTTTCTGTCCCGAGGTCGCGACCCTATCGCGCTCTCGACAGAGGCTCACCTCAGATACCTTAAAAGACTGCTTTACGCCCCTGACTTGTGTTGCCTAAACCAACCTCTAAACCTCATTTTTAGCCAAAAATTCCTTCTTAACATATCTTCCCTAGGATGTTAACGATCAAAATCAACAAAGTTCAGATCAAAAGCACATCCATAACTCCATATATAACCTAAAAACCTATACTGCTCAAATAACCCGACACAAATAGAGACACTATGGTTTTGGAAAATTTCAGGGTCTTAGAGCAAGAATTTGCCCAAGGTTATTTCTAGGAATTTTAAAGGTATGGAAGTAGTAGTTATAATGGCTCAAGCTTCACACGATTTGGAGGTCTGAAACTATACTTATGACAAAAACAATACACGGAGGTCAAATAAAAACGGAACAGAATTGCCAAAACTCATGCATTACAATGCCAACCCTCATATACATTTATCTCAATCAATAACATGGATTACTAACACATTTACCCAAATTAATTCATGTATAAACTCATATCAAAGCACTCAAATTTCTGAAAAACAAACACAAATACACATTCATGATCCAAGGAGAATTAGGCAAAGATAACTCAAACTCAAATGTAGAAATCGAAGCTCCCAAACCTCTTTGAAGCATAACCCAGCTGATCTTCACTCTTCAATCCTCTCTTTGCCTTTGCTCTTTCTTTTCTCCTACGAATTCTTGCAACCAATCAAACAAATAATTACATTAACTCATGAACATGGCCTTAAAAAATCCATCAAACCCGTAGAGGGAGAAGAAGAAAAAGAATGACCCAAAGAACTTGCTGCCACTTACCTCTTAGAATCCTTCAAAGCTCAAACCCTAGTCCAAAAATTGAAGAACACCCATATGAAAGGAAGAGAGAGCAGACAATGGAGATGAGAGAGTGAAAGAGAGAACGTGAGAAGGAAGAGGGCCAAATTAAGTGGCTTCCACGGGAAGCTACCACTTCTTCCTCCCCTCTCTCTTCTCCTATCAAATCTTCATTTAATGCTCCCAACAACCCATACACATGTCACTCTACCAATGGTCCTTTTACTCTCATGTTTGACTAATATCTCAAGGCACCATACTCCTTCCCTCACAAGATAATTCTTAAATAGATATTTTCCATCCTTAGCACCATACACACAAACCACTAGATACTTGCCTTACATGCTTGTTACCAAACAACACACACACTAGATAAAACCACAATAAACATCCTACATTCATACACCATATGCACACCAAATAATTTCTCCCACTTAACTTATTTAATAATTACTT
This sequence comes from Excoecaria cochinchinensis, assembly GCA_947683425.1. NCBI lineage: Eukaryota > Viridiplantae > Streptophyta > Magnoliopsida > Malpighiales > Euphorbiaceae > Excoecaria > Excoecaria cochinchinensis. The sequence continues at coordinate 1,942,622 of CANTUQ010000017.1, read as the reverse complement.
TGCAATTAAATCCTTATTATCCAATCTTCCTAATGCACAAATTACTGAAATACCCTTCAATTCCCGACTTCGCATGCAAATTCCGACTAGGGCCATCTTGGGTTGTTATAATCTCTCTCCCTTAAGAAATTTCGTCCTCGAAATTTCCCCGCTAGCAACTTATCCAAACAACCCAACAAACAAAACCAACTTAAACAAAAGCTTACAACACAAACTTACCGAAAGGCTCTGCAGACTCAATCACTTCTATGCGGTTAGTGATAGATACTCTGGCTGAATCGTTGGGGGCATCTAATTTTACAACCGATTTCGGTGATGCTTGCGTGGCTCGAAGTAATTCCTCCACATCCTTCCTAGATTGCCGGGCTAGATCCTCGCTCATCTTCTTAGGACAATCGGCAATCAGGTGTCCCATGTTGCCACCTCCATAACAAGCACCCGTGAGCTTCTGACATGGGCCTGTCACTTTTGGCAGTGCTGACATATAGGCGGTATCCACTTCTTCTTACACTTATCCCCGTGTTGCTTCTGACATTGTTGACACATCGGAGGTTCTCGAATCCTTTTTCTCTTCTGCACTTCCCTACCCGACACCTTTCTCTTCTGAGGTACCTTTCGAATCAAATCTTGAGAAACCTAAGGAGTGGTCAACCTATCCAAAATCAAAATCAACCCTTGCACGAGAGCTCTATCCTCAGAAACAGGACCAAAATCTTCAACTGGAGGACACTCGAAAACATTCTGATCAGCACAAACTGGGTTCACACTTTCCATTGTCTCGCCCACATTCTCACTAGGATCAGACTCCATCTAGACACGACACAAAACAAGACACATCTGCATTAGGCCACGACACAACCGACTCGCATGCAAAAACACGACACAAACCAACTAGCATACCAAGACTCGACACTCAAACAAACAAAGGCAACTAGAACCGCCAAATCGGCGCTCTGATACCACTAAATGTAACACCCCCTACGTTCCCTTTGGAAGGACACGGGTGTGCTACCGACGCTCACTCACATACATGCACGCATACAATAAGCGAGAGCATACTTTCATACATAACATACATACGAAAATACAGTGGACATTAAAACTTTAAAGAAATAATAGCTGAACATACATTAACTCACATACATACATATCACTCAGCGGAAGCATAAGGAGAAAGATAAAACGAAGGAATAACTTAATACAGAAACATAATAACATTAGAACCTCTAAAATATTACATCCAAGTCCATACATTTACAATTACAAAAACCAGAGGCTTTCCAAAATACATAATCTGAAATACAGGAATTGCAACCAAAAATGACAAAACTCTTCTAACTCCTATGTGGCCAACCTTGCAGATGCGCGGCACGAACAGAACCAAACCTGCCACCTGCACGTGGAAGTAACCCGTGCTAAGCGATAACGCTTAGTGGGGAGAACACATAAGCAATATGGACGGCCATTCACAATGGTCGTCAGGGCATAACACAAGCAAATGGCATATGCAAAAATTCATAACACATATATAATATGCTTGCATATAAAAACCATGCATTTAGAAGATCATAACCACACTCATAAACTCGATCAAACGAACCAAAGTAGGCAGAATACCATGCAAGGTACAAATACTATCCTTCAAAAAATACATACAATCTTACGTGCATATACTTACCGGGGAATCAAATATCAGAACCGCCTCAAGCCTAGCTCAAGATCACATTCATACGCATACTAATTCACATACTTAACCATAACAGTTAGAAGTACCGAATCACATTAATGTACATACAAATTAACCATGGCATTTAGTAATTCTAGCACGCCTTCATATACATATTAATTCATATCCAAACGCAGTCACAACACGATATATGCAACTAACCACCCACAATATACATGCTTGAGCCACAATTAAAACATTCAGAAATTCATAATTGATTCACATATGCAAAATCGTACTCATTCGAATATCATAACTCTTGTCATAACAACAAAACCAAATTGAATACCTGCTGACTCAAAATAGCGTATAACGAGTATACGGGCAGTACCTTACGGGTACAAATCGGCCACAGGGTACCTTACGGGTACGAATCAAAAAACAACATCATTTTCCACATTCGAAAACATTTTAACGAAAGGGGATCTTAAACAAGATCCATTCACACAAAACGGGTTCGCGAGGAACAAAACAGGGACCTGATCAGGGTCCAAACGTTCAAAGGGCTACAGCTAAAGAAACTCTATTAGGTATGCCTAACTATCCACTAGACTGACTCTCGTAGGTCATGCGTAAAAGAATTCACGTTTCGAATCACATAATGCATAAGCCAGAGTACAATAGACATATAAATATGTTCATAAAATCAATCATGCATCATACAATTCATATTGCAAAGCTTATAATATAATTCATGCTAACACTATACCCATATCTTTATTCTATAGCACCAAGGTCAAGTAGGGGACCACTATTATACCAATACTTAACAATGCAAAGTCTTAATCATGCAATGATATAATTTACACTTAAGCATAGCATAATATTCTTAGAGGAGGATCATAAGTACAGATATGCATAATACAAATCATGTCTCACATCATGGCGCATAATTTAACATATCACATTCATATAATTCATTACACTGTCCATGCATAATACATTCAATTTTACTAATATACTTCATAAAATACTCTAAGTATAAACCTAAAGGCATCACAAGTTCGGAATTCAACATTTGGAATCACAAAAGAAAACTCAATTTTGAAATCAGGGAGTGTCGCGGTCTCAACAGAGGCGACTTGCCCCAGGTCACGATCACGGCAACCTTCGCGATCTCGCGAGGGAACTATACACATCCCACTGTCGCGCTCGCGACAGGCATCGCGCTCGTGACAGTGAGCTGCTAGCCCGATCTATCGTGCTCACGCTCGAGAGCGCGCTCGCGACAGAGGATCGCCCAAATCAGATCGGCAGCCAAGCGCTATGTCGCGCTCGCGACAGAGGCTTTGCTGCACAGCTCGGCAGCGAGCTCGGAAGCGTGCGAGGGCTGCTTTCACCGGGCTCTGTCATGACCTCGCATCAATGTCGCGCTCGCGACAGAGTCGTGAATTCCAACCCATACACGAGAAATCTGCAGAATAACCAAACTTCACAATACCCAAATCTCAAACCATACATCAAAACATCCACTTACCTCATCTCTAGCAAGCCACACATCATTGACAACATAAAACACAACATCCATACCAAGAATTCCAAATAAATCATGCCACTAACAATATCCATTTACACAATCTATAATAAAAGCACTATTCGTCATTCATCTCAATCGCACCCATGTTTATATGCATTCATATATATAGTACATCATGCTTAGGTTACTCATGAGATCAACACATATTAATACTCATCCATATGCCATCCTTCACAGAGGTATATCTATTGTTATTTACTAGTTAGATCACCAATCTTAATCATACTCATAAGTTTTTCCCAAAGACAACTACTTATATAATCATTTAATTACCCTAAACGTGCATAATAAGCTGAGGGGAAAGGTAGGGGATTGAACCGGGTAAACCATGGGATCAAAAATAAAGAAGAAAAAGCTTAATCAAGTTTTTCTGTCGCGAGGTCGCGACCCTGTCGCGCTCGCGACAGAGGCTCACCTCAGATACCTTAAAAGACTGCTTTATGTCCCTGACTTGTGTTGCCTAAACCAACCTCTAAACCTCATTGTTAGCCAAAAATTCCTTCTTAACAAATCTTCCCTAGGATATTAACGTTCAAAAGAAACACATTTCAGATCAAAATGACATCTAGAACTCCAGATACGACCTAAACAACCTATACTGCTCAAATAACCCGACACAAATAGAGACACTACGGTCTTGGCAAATTTTAGGGTCTTAGAGCAAGAATTTACCCAAGGTTATTTCTAGGACTTTTAAAGGTATGGAAGTAATGGTTCTAATGACTTAAGATGCACACGATTTGGAGGTCGGAAACTCTACGTATGACAAAAACAATACACGGAGGTCAAATAAAAACGGAACAAAATTGCCAAAACTCATGCATTACAATGCCTACCCTCATATACATTTATCTCAATCAATAACAAGGATTACTAACACATTTACCCAAATTAATTCATGTATAAACTCATATCAAAGCACTCAAATTTCTGAAAAACAAACACAAATACACATTCATGATCCAAGGAGAATTAGGCAAAGACAACTCAAACTCAAATGTAGAAATCAAAGCTCCCAAACCTCTTTGAAGCACAACCCAGCTGATCTTCACTCTTCAATCTTCTCTTTGCCTTTGCTCTTTCTTTTCTCCTACGAATTCTTGCAACCAATCAAACAAACAATTACATTAACTCATGAACATGGCCTTAAAAATCCATCAAACCCGTAGAGGGAGAAGAAGAAAAAGAATGACCTAAAGAACTTGCTGCCACTTACCTCTTAGAATCCTTCAAAGCTCAAACCCTAGTCCAAAAATTGAAGAACACCCATATGAAAGGAAGAGAGAGCAGACAATGGAGATGAGAGAGTGAAAGAGAGAACGTGAGAAGGAAAAGGGCCAAATTAAGTGGCTTTCACGGGAAGCTACCACTTCTTCCTCCCCTCTCTCTTCTCCTATCAAATCTTCATTTAATGTTCCAAACAACCCATACATATGTCACTCTACCAATGGTCCTTTTACTCTCATCTTTGACTAATATCTCAAGGCACCATACTCCTTCCCTCACAAGATAATTCTTAAATAGATATTTTCCATCCTTAGCACCATACACACAAACCACTAGATACTTGCCTTACATGCTTGTTACCAAACAACACACACACTAGATAAAACCACAATAAACACCCTACATCCATACACCACATGCACACCAAATAATTTCTCCCACTTAACTTATTTAATAATTACTTTGCAATTAAATCCTTATTATCCAATATTCCTAATGCACAAATTACTGAAATACCCTTCAATTCCCGACTTCGCATGCAAATTTCGACTAGGGCCATCTTGGGTTGTTATAATCCCATTCAAAGACATTATTGAAAATTTCAAACCCCGGAATGATCTTTTCATCCACCCACTGAGGCTCTTCTTCTCCAGTATAAGCACAGACCGAAGATGAGGGAACAAAACTCTTTGAAATGTGGGGGATCTTCTTTGGCACTTTCTTCTTGGCATGCTCTCCTTTGTAGCCCATACCCCTCCGATCTTTCTGGCCTTGCATTGTGATAGCAGACTGCAGCTCTTGTGAGTTTTTTCCTAAACCAGCACCTGGAAGGAAGTGCATCTTCTTCATCATGTTCATCACCTGAGAGCTACCTGCCAAGCCCTGCTCCTCTCCTATCACCGATATATGAAAACCACTGAATGGCTGATTAGAGATCCCCAAGGCAGACACTTGGTTTTCTCTCACTGCTTTAACAGTCACCACCTCTCCTTCATGAGGTATCTTTACCATTTGGTGTAGGGTGAACGGCACTCCTCCCAATTTATGGAACCATGGCCTTCCAAGCAGAGCTGAGAAATTTTCTGGGATAGGCAAGACCACAAATTCTGCTTCTGTCTCAATGGGCCCAGCCCTAACTAGAGATCTGAATGTTCCCGATGCCTATCTCCGAGAATTGTCATAGGCTGTGATGGTCAGATCAGACTTACTCAACATACTCTCGTCCAGCCCAAAAGCCTGAAGTGCCACTAAAGGGCAGACATTTATGGATGACCCATCATCAACCATAACACGAGCGGTATGCTTGCCATTAATTTGAGCCTTGATGTATAGTGGTCGATTGTGATTATGGCCTTCAGCTGGCAAATCTGCGTCAGAAAACATCAGTCTCTCCCCTGATCCCCCCTTGATGAGATCTAGCAGCTTGAATGGAGAAATTGTGGTAGCAACAGTGGACTCACTGAAAGCCTCAACCAACTTTTGCCTGTGGCAGGGGGACTGTCTTAGAAGGTCCCAAATAGATATCTGAGCCGTGGTCTTTTTCAGCTGCTTTATTATGGAATTTTCTTCCGGCTCCTTCTCCACAGGTGCTTGCACTGAGTCCTGCTGCTTCTCAACTTCGGGGACCACTCTCCCACTTCTTGTTATAGCCCTAACTCTTTCCTCCTCCTTCGAATCCCATGGATCCGTGAACTCTCTATCTTTCCTCTCTTTATCTTCGTTTGCACTCTCACTAGTGGACCAACAGTCTATCGCTGCCACGGGAATCCCTTTTTTATTTGCCTCAGGGCGAGTGATAGCGAAGTAATCATTTTCATACAAATCTTGAAGGACATACCATTCGGGTAGGCTCGACCCAATCATAAAGACATGCGGTGGCACAGCATTGAAATTGGACTTCTTCTTGCTCTCCCTCTTTTCAGGATCGGTGATCTGCTTACTATCGATCAGATCTTGAATCTGATGCCTCAGCCTGAAGCAATTGTCTGTCAGATGCCCAGTATATTGGTGAAAGGCATAGTATTCGTTCTCTTTATGCCCCGGTTCCCTTTGGGTCCTAGCTAGCCTAGGTGGCAGGGGTTGTAGCTTCCCCTCCTTCATCAACCTTTTCAGTACCCATGACAAAGGCCTACCCAAATTCGAGAAGTACCTTTGATTCACTCCTGTTGCCGACACCTCAGCTGTCTTCCCACTTCTGTTACCACTACTGGAACTAGCTGACTTGGTTGCACCTTGATTGTTGTAGCCCTTCTTGGCATAAGCCTCACTGCTTTCCCTTCTAGCCATATATTCTCCTTCTGCCTCTATAGCAATGTCCTTCAAGGACTCCCAATCTTTTAGCCCCTTCATTTTCAGTCCATCTCTCAGGTATTAATCGAATCTGATCAGGAGTATCGGGCTTGCGCTTTATCTCCATAATCCGGTTCCTCCATCGAGTGAGGTATTCATGGAAAGACTCCCCAGCCTTCTACTGCAATAGCTCTAGATCCTTCATTGTGACCTCCATCCGGGTACTGCAATCGTATTGCCTTAGGAACTCTTCAGTCAACAAGTCCCAGTCTTCTTTGGACCTACTGTCCAGCCCATAGTACCAGTCAATGGCAGCCCCTGTAAGACTCAAGCAAAAGTACTCTATCTTCTGCTTCCTTTTTAAAGTTGTCCCCTTCATGACTAGCGAGTACTACTTGATATGTGTAGCAGGGTCAGAGGTGCCGTCAAATTTTGGAATATCAGGCATCTTGAAGTTCTAGGGGATCAAATCATCCCCATCCAGCTCACGATCCTCCGGGTTCATTCCCCTGCCTACCGTCATCATCCTTGTCATAGCCTCAAATTTCTCCTCCATCTTTCTCCACATTGCCTCTTCCAGCTTAGGCGACTTTCCCTTTGCCACCATTTGCTCCTCTTGCTCATCTTCCCAGAGCTCAACCTCAGACTTAGGGCCTTCTCTACGCTAAACAGGCGTTGGTGCTCTTTGCTCAATCGCAGGTGGGTCAACTATAGCAGGGGGATCCTCTCTAATAGCCCTTTGTTCATCTAGTCCCTTAATAGGAGCAGCAGCAACTTGTTGCCTAGCTATGGTAGTGGCAAGGTTGCCCATCATGGCCATCATTCTGGCCTCAAACTCTTCCATTCTTCTCCCTACTTCCTCGGCGATCATGGCCCTGATTGCATTAGACCCACTTGATTGGTTAGTCATACTTGTATCAGCTGATGATTCTGAAGAGAAAGTCTCACTACCCTCTGAAAGAGAATCTGAACTCTGATATGATACTAGCTCTAGTAACCCCAAGAGTGGAATCCTTTTAAGCCGACCGTCGGGACCCCTAAACCACCCGGGCGAATCTATGATGGCTGAAAAAAATACATCTCTTTAGGATGATGCATGATTGAAATGCGATGCATGGTCGTGCTGATGTAGCATAGACAAACACATGCAAGAAGATAGATCCTTCCAACCTTATCTCTCCCACACACGAGGTAGTATAGTCTCTTTCCTAGGTGGGCTTTATCCAAGGGTTACCAGGGAACCCATTAGACACGTATGGTGCACGCTGGAAAACCGGTAGCATAACAACTCTTATCTAATGTACATGCGTATGGTTGTCTGGCCATTATGCATTTAACTAATTCAACTAAATTAAGATGAGCCCACCGGGGTATGAAAGCCTTTGATGAAGACCATTTGATTTAATTAATTTTGTCCAATATATGATGGCCCAAATAGCAATCACGGTATTACGGTAAATTTCACCTAGTGGAAGTATCTATTGCCAATACATGAGCTTCGATCAAAGGTGATGATACTTTAGGGCTACCCAAGCATGGTCCCTGCCAACGGGTCTAGCTCATCACAAGTATAACGACCAATTGGGTCACCATTTGATATACCATAAGGTACGAGGCTTGGGCTGGTGATTATCCTTAACACTTCCCCACATTGAGTGAATGTAGGGTCGTGCTTTGGGAACGTACTGGGGTTAAAATAGGGACCAAACTAGCATAATCTAAGGCTCTAGCATAGATGCAATGCAATTTAGAAAAGAGATAAAATTTCTAAATTAAAACTCAATTGTAAATTTTAGCCAAGGTACTTTCGAAGGGAAGTCTCTTAGGTCCCCAGTGGAGTCGCCACTATGACGCGCGCTGAACCCCGTGGCCCCCAAAGGCCCACTTTTAGGGCTTTCGGGAGAAGTGAGGTTCGTTGACAACTTGTAAGAAAACACAAGGGCGTCTATTTTTGGCAACAAGGAGGTTTCATAGAGTCGCCACCCAATAGAACATTGGGAAAGCTCGTCTAGCCTCAGTGAGCCTAAGACAGCGCTGCTATGTCCATTTTGGGCAAGCCAGAGGGGTCTTGGAGGTCCCATCCTAATAGAACATTAGGATGGCCCTCTCGCCACATGGAGCCTAGGACTATGCAAGTTAAATCCTTTTTACGGGACATAAGAGGTGTCTTGGAAGTCCCATTCCAATGGAACATTGAAATGGTCCTCTCGCCTCGTTGAGCCCAAAGACCAGAGATGGTTTGGGACTTCCCATTTATTCATACCTTGATTAAGTTTATAATTGAGTTTTGAATTTAGCGTTTCATCCCTTTTCTCATTCAATCTTAATACAATTTAATTAAACGCACATGTCAAACACATAATAAAAGCGATAAATAAAGCAAAATAAATTATAACAAAAATAGGGGCGGAGTACAACCCCCATTTGTAAATAAAACACAATTCATACATAAATCGGGTTATTTATTAAAAATGAGGACATTGGTCCTCTCATGCATAATTAAAGAAAATAATTTTAAAGTGACAATTTATTTTAGATGAAAAAAGTTAGGACATTGGTCCCATTTATTAAATAAAACCCAATTTAGTTTAATAGAAATATTTTTGTGATTTTTTTAATTAACGTGCATAAAAAAATAATTTATTACAAATTACATATTAAATAAGATAATGAAAGCAAAGTAATGAAAATAATAAAGAAATAACCAATCAACTCTCAAATGGATCTTCAAATCTTCAAGGACTCCCACTTGATATGGAAAAGATTCACACATAAAAATAAGTATTGAAATAAAAGAAAAAAAAAACAAATAAGAGTGAAGTTAGTAAAAATTTAATTAAACATATAACGTGAAAATAATTAAATTAAGGCAATCAAAACTGCATCATGTATGACAAGCCAATTAAAATGACATAATAAAAATATGCAATCTAATTAATTAACAATTTAGCATGCATAAAAGATAACATAATAATAATAAAATTCAACATGCATAAACAAGCATAAAATAATGATGATAGAATTTAACATGCATAAAAACATAAAATAACAACAATAACATCCAATCATGCATAAAAAATATAATATACATAAAATTCAGCATGCATAAGAAATACAAATAATAATATTAATAATAATGATACTAGTATCAAATGATAGCAATAAACAAGGATAATAAAACTTATAACAATAAAACTAACAATTGCAATTATAATAATAACAATAATAAACATAATGAAACCAAAGAGTATTAAACAACCCAAATTAAGCATGCACGAATAAAATAGTATATGGCAAACTAATAAAGCATGTTAAAACATGACAAATAATACCAACAACAACAACAACAACAACAACAACAACAACAATAATAATAATAATAATAATAATAATAATAATAATAATAATAATAATAATAATAATAATAATATTATTATTATTATTATTATTATATATATGGACAATCACATAAGCACATAATAATAATAATAATAATAATAATAATAATAATAATAATAATAATAATAACAACAACAACATCAAAGAAGATGAACAATCCAATTAAATATGGAAGAATAAAATGAAAATAAAATATACCAATTATGCTAAAACATGTTAAATGATAATACTAATAATATATATGAACAAAATTGATGACAATAATATGAACATGAATAATTAAATAAGAAATAAGAAATAAGAAATAATAATATGAACAATTAAATAAAAAATAAGAAATATGAACAATTAAATAATAGATCTAAAAGAATTCACATCATAATTAATTAAATAAAAACAAAAGAATAAGAAAATAAGAAGAAAATGATAGAACTAAAAGAATTTACATGTTAACTAATTAATTGGAAACAAAAAAATGAAATTAAAAAATGAAATTAAGAAATTGAGCAAAGAATGTTTACCCTCAAAATTAGCTTGATGAAATGAAGGAAAGGAGATCCAATTCCTTATCTTGATTTGAAAAATATGACTAGAAAAATAAAATATCAAGAGTGATTTTTTACTCAAGAACAAACAATTAGTTTATTTGTCTTAAAGTAAAAAATTGTTAATTGAAAAGAAGAAAGTCACCAAGAACAAAAATTATTATTTTTTTTGCCTTTATAATCTTCTTGGAAAAGTTCTTTAGAAAATTTGAGAGAATTTGCTTGAGAGAAGAAAGAAGAAGAAAAGTAATTTCTAAAGAAAATCCCCCTTCATTTTCTCTTAAAAATTCCTTTTTATCCCTCTCCCAAAATCAAAATTTTTAATGAAAGAATTAAATTAAATTAATTTCAATAAAAGCAAAAAACTGAAGAAAATCAAAGGTTTGGAATTTTAAAAGTTTTACCATTGAATTCTACAAAACAAATTGAAGAAAAATAAATTTTTGGGGCCAAAATGGCCAAAAACGGCAAAAATGGGCGACGGGGGCTGGGCGCTGCCGCGTGGGACGTTCGTCGATTTTTTTTTTTAAATTTTCTATAAAATACAAAAAATTAAAAACTCACTTTTTTACCCCAAAAAATAATTTTTAAAACATTTTAAAAATATTTTTAAAATACATTTTTATTTATTCCTAACAAATCAAACGACAAGGAAATTATCACTTCCGACTTTCATTCTTTTTGCTATAAATCGGCACACTTAATTTCATCATTGGGTAATCCTGATCAAGGCTACTCGGGACCCGGTGTCTACAAGCATCTTCTTATCAATGGTCGCAGTGGATGAAAGTGACTTGGGTCTCCTCAAGGGGTGATGTACACCCTTAGCAATAACTGTTACCAACCCACCCAGAGCAATCTTCTTCACCTTCTTAGGGTGCCATTGCATCTCTTCCAATTTATGCCACAAATGAGGTGCCCCATTAATTCTCACACCCCGCACCATACAAGCTAAAAATAAGGCCTCCGGTAGATTGACTTGCCCAGGTGAGTCCACATGACTCAGAAAAGAGAGTGAGAAAAACTTATGGATGATCCGCATAGCATGATTATCAAGATGGTGGGCCTTTGTCTTGCCCGATACATATGTCATGGCCGTCACCGAATCTCGAATTGTTGCCCAGGCATTATCCTTGTCATAATACTCAAAGCAATTTGGGCCTATGGCAGGGAAACCAAGCATTTCTGCAAAGTCCACAAAAGTCCGCTCATATTTCGTACCTTCCAGAAAAAAGGATACTTTTCCAGGATCTTGAGAAGGGTCGCGGCTGATCCTACATTGCACAGTTGACACAAAATCTCTTGTCAACCCCGGATAGACCTTCTCGTTAATTGCGAAAAGCCGCTCCCAACCAATATTAGATATGAGCCGCTGTACTTCATTTTTGATTCCCAGCTTCTCCAACAGACCAAAGTCCAAATAACTCGTAGGAATGTACGAGCATTTTGAAAACAGAACATATGCAGGTTTCTGACTAGTCGAAACCCAAGAAGGCACATGGGAAATATCAACGGGAGGTTGGCTGGATGTTTGGCCTGTTGAACTCAAGGCTAGAGCAGAGCTTTTTCGCTTAGGGGCCACTGCACAACATGGAAAAATCAAATTCAATAGCATTCAATGTGCATCAAACATCAATGACTTTCAAAATAAAGCATTATTTCAAGCTCATGCTAACCTATTAAAACAATCTCCCCATTCCAAATTGAGATTATAAAAGATGCATCAATGCACGAAGTATTCAAATGGCATAAGCACAATTCAACAAAAGTGATGATCAAATTCAGCATTAAACCAAGAATAACCATCAGCATAAACTCAATAGAAGATTAAGAGAGTTGCAGCTATTGTCAAAAGGAAAAAATGATCAATGAGAACAACAAACGCATTTGAACACTATGGCGAAAGAATCTCTGCATTTCAAATTGGCAATAAATGGAAAAAATAGGAAAACCATTCATTCAGACATTTTTTCAAACACCTGGTATGCAGATAATTAACTGACTAAAATTGAAGCCCACAGATAATAATAACAACCCAAAATTACAAGACGAGGCATTAAAATGTAGAGCAAACAATTAAAACCTAGCAATTTCCATTTTCAACCAAGAATTTGAATAAAATTGACAACTCAAATCACGCACACAGACAACTGCCCTAACATCCCAACCCAAATTCGTTCATGGTTTCAAATCAGAGATTGAAATTGAGAATGAAAATAAGAATTGAGAACACCCACAACATTAATTCAGAGTATAAAAAGAAGAAAATCCTAAGTGGTTAGAAATATAGAGACCTCGAACCTACAGCTATGGAAGAAAACAAGAACATGGAAAAGAACTGTAAAAAGAAAATTAAATGCAAAAGAAGAATAAAAAGAAAGAGCAAAATTACTTACTTGTTGTGTGTTCGCAAAAATCAACGCCTAACAGAAAGAATTGAAGTTCGAAATGGCAGAAAATAACGAAAAGACCAAGTTTGGAGAGTGAGAGATGTGGCAGGGTGAGAAACAAAACACGAAAAACTGGAATTTTAAAAGAAATTTTCGTGGGGGTCACGGTGGTAACCAAATGGTTGCCACCGTGAGGTACCCAAAATTTTCAATCCAGAATTGAACTGCCTCTTGGTCACGGTGACAACCAAAATCATTGTCACCGTGACACACTACAAATTCAAAACAGAATTAAAATTTTAACATGTCACGGTGGTAACAAATTTCATTGCCACCGTGACATGTGCAAACTTAAAAAAAGAATGCAACCCACCCTATATCATGGTGGTAACAAAATCAATCACCACTGTGACATACGCACACATCAAAACAGAATGCTACTTACCAGTTGGTCACGGTGGTAACAAAAACCATTGCCACCGTGACATACCAAATATGCCAATCCAGAATGTCTATCTCATCCAGTCACGGTGACAAACAGAAACCTTGTCACCGTGACATGTGCACATTCCAGAATCCAGGCTGCATTCTCCACTGGTCATGGTGGTAACAAAATCCATTGCCACTATGACCACCTGCAAACTTGCAAAAATTTCATCAATCACTCAAAACTTTAGCTACTAAAACCTGGAAAATTCTCCCATTAACAACATAATTTCATCAGTACTACAAACCACACAATTTGGACAAAAATAAACAGGTCTAACTACCTAGAGAAAATAACAATAAACGCAAAATAACTAAGTTGGAGAAGAAGTTCTGCATTTAACAAGTCTGCAGCTGGACTTTTGAATATCGTTAAGGATCCGCAAGGACGATGATCGCTAAAGCCCCATCATATGTTGATTCAAAATAAGGCTTCACACGGTGTCCATTTACCTTGAACTCGTTTTCACCCATCGGGTGCTTCAATGTGATCACTCCAAACTGATCAGCTCCCACAACTTCATAAGGTCCCTTCCACCTCGATTTTAACTTTCTTGGAAATAAATGCAGCCTGCTATCATATAAAAGAACTTTCATACCTAGAATGAATTCTTTCCTGACTAATTTCTTGTCGTGCCATTTCTTTGTGTTTTCCTTATACTTCTCTGCTTGATGGTACGACCAATAGCGTATCTCTTCCAGTTCATTCATCTGGAGAAGTCTCTTCTCACCTGCACTCTTGATATCAAAATTTAAAAACTTGGTTGCCCAGTAAGCTTTGTGTTCTAATTCGACGGGGAGATGATAAGGTTTACCAAAAACAAGCTTAAATGGGGATAATCCTATACATGTTTTTAATGTAGTTCTGTAGGCCCACAAAGTTCATCCAACCTTAAATACCAATCATTTCTAGATGAATTTACAGTCTTTTCTAAAATGGCCTTAAGTTCCCGATTGGACACTTCTACCTGCCCATTAGCTTGAGCATGATAAGGGGTGGTAACCTTATGCCTAACTCCAAATTTTTTCAATAAAGCGTTGAATTGGTGGTTAACAAAATGTTTACCACCATCACTAATAATCGCTCTAGGGGCTCCAAAGCGGGTGAATATATTCTTTCTCAAGAAATCTAGAACAACTTTGGCATCACTAGTTCTAGTAGCTATGGCTTCTATCCATTTACTCACATAGTCCACTGCAACTAAAATATACTCATACCCGTAAGAAACCGGAAAAGGCCCCATAAATTCTATCCCCCACACATCAAACAATTCTACCTCAAGCAAATTGGTTAAAGGCATCTCATCTCTCTTAGAAATGTTACCTACTCTTTGGCATCTATCACAGGTTTTCACAAAGAATTGCACATCTTTAAACATAGTAGGCCAATAAAAACTAGAGGATAGAATTTTCGATACCGTTCTATTTGGCGCATGGTATCCACCAGCTTCCCCGCTATGACATGCCTTGATGATCTCATCCTTCTCCTCATCCAAGATACACCTCCTCAGTACTTGATCAGCACACAGGGGAAACAAATAAGGGTCATCCCAAATGTAGTGTTTGGCATCCGCTTTCAGCTTCTTCCTTTGCTGCCATGTGAAGTCCTTTAGCATAAATCCTCCTGCAAGAAAATTAGCCACATTAGCAAACTAAGGAACAGAAA
Source organism: Excoecaria cochinchinensis (assembly GCA_947683425.1). NCBI lineage: Eukaryota > Viridiplantae > Streptophyta > Magnoliopsida > Malpighiales > Euphorbiaceae > Excoecaria > Excoecaria cochinchinensis. The sequence continues at coordinate 1,927,357 of CANTUQ010000017.1, read as the reverse complement.
ATTCACTTGCAAATAAAGCACAAATATGTTCATCAGGGAATAAATCTAAAATTTCCCCTTTTTCAATTTGATCACTCTCCAATCTCGACAAATGATCTGCTACGAAATTTTCTGCCTCCTTCTTATCTTTGATTTCCAGGTCAAACTCTTGCAATAAGAGCACCCATCTAATCAATCTCGGCTTGGATTCCTTCTTGGCAAACAAATGTCTCAAAGCTGTATGGTCTGACCACACCACGATTTTTGCACCCAGCAAATACGATCTGAACTTCTCAAAAGCATATACAATTGCAAGAAGCTCTTTCTCAGTGGTGGTGTAATTAACCTATGCCCCTGTCAAAGTGTGACTAGCATAATAAACTGCACAAGATAACTTATCTCGCCGCTGTCCAAGCACTGCCCCAACTGCAAAGTCACTAGCATCACACATTAATTCAAATGGCAAATTCCAATCCGGAGATATAATCACCGGGGCTGAAATGAGCCGTCGTTTCAAAGTTTTAAAAGCTAGCATGCACTCACTATGAAAATCAAAAGGAGCATCTTTCATGAGCAAATTGGATAAGGGTTTAGCAATTTTTGAAAAATCTTTGATAAAACAACGGTAAAACCCTGCATGTCCTAAGAAACTCCTAATGCCCTTAACACTAGTCGGGGGTGGCAACTTTTCTATCACCTCTACCTTGGCCTTATCGACCTCTATTCCTTTCTCAGAAATTTTGTGCCCAAGCACAATGCCTTCTCTCACCATAAAGTGGCATTTTTCCCAATTCAAAACTAGATTATTCTTTTCACACCTCCCTAGCACTAAATCGAGTTGCTCTAAACAACTCTCAAAATCAGCTCCATAAATAGTGAAATCATCCATGAATACCGCCATAAATTTCTCTATGAAGTCATGAAAAATAGCCATCATACACCGCTAAAACGTAGCCGGTGCATTACATAATCAGAAAGGCATTCTCCTATAGGCGAATGTGCCATAAGGGCAGGTAAAAGTTATTTTCTCTTGGTCTTCAGGGGCTATAAGGATTTGAAAATATCCCGAGTACCCATCTAAAAAACAGTAAAACCTATTGCCTGCTAGCCTCTCTAACATCTGGTTAATAAATGGCAAAGGGAAATGGTCTTTTCTCGTGGCATTGTTCAACCTTCTAAAATCAATACAGACTCTCCACCCCGTAACAGTATGAGTTGGAATCAATTCATTCAGCTCATTCTTAACCATAGTCATCCCCCCTTCTTAGGCACACACTGTACTGGGCTAACCCACTTACTTTCAGAAATAGTATAAATAATACCTGAGTCAAGTAGTTTTAGTACCTCCTTCTTCACCACCTCTTGCATTACCGGATTAAGTCTCCTTTGAGGCTGAGCAATCGGCTTACATTCCTCCTCCATCGGAATCCGATGAGTACAGTAACTTGGATCAATTCTTTTCAAATCCAATGTCTCCCATCCGATGGCCTTCTTGTGCTTTTTCAGCACCTCAAGCAGCATATTCTCCTCAATACCTAACAACAAAGAGGAAATAATCACTGGCTTTTTCTCATTCTCTAAAAACACATATTTTAAATGAGAAGGAAGGGGTTTAAGTTCATAATTTGAATTCCCCCTTGTTCATATTAAGCTCTTCTTGCTGTGATTCATCTTCTTTCTCTTCTTTCTCCACAACTGCTATCACTTCTCCCTTCAACTCTTCTTCCAACTCTTCATCCTCCAGTGAATGTATCAAACTCACATTCACTGGATTTGCTCCCAACACATTTTCCTGAACTTCTTGTGCACACTCATCCACTATGTCTACAAAATAGATAGACTCCTCCATATCACTCGACGGATACTTTTGAGCCTTGTTCATGTCCACTACCAGCTCTTCATTATTAAACCTTAAGGTGACCGTTTGACCATTTACATCGATCAATACCTTTGCTGTGTTCAAAAACGGCCTCCCCACAATGAGGGGTACCTTGCGATTCTCTTCCATTTCCATCACCATAAAATCCACCGGGAAAATGAATTTCCGCACTTTCACTAACAAATCTTCAATCACCCCTTTTGGTCTCCTCACCGACCTATTTGCAAGTTGGAGTCTCATTCCCGTCTCCTTGAGCTCTTCAAGATTAAGCTTCCTGCAAATAGAATAAGGCATCAAATTTATGCTCGCACCCAAATCACATAAAGCATTTCCATTAAAATCTTCACCAATTGCACAGGGTAGAGTGAAACTACCTGGATCCTCTAGTTTTTCAGGGATCTTGTTCATGATTATAGCACTGGAATTTTCTGTGAGCTGCACAGTTCCATGCCCTTCTAATTTCTTTTTATTAGAACATAATTCTTTCATGAATTTAGCATAGTTAGGCATTTGAGCTAAGGCTTCAGCAAATGATAAATTTATGTGCAGTTTTTTAAACATCTCAAAAAATCTAGCAAATTGCTCATTTTTCTTTTCTTTTCTAGCCACAGAAGGAAATGGCAGTCTATTAATATCAAGATCCTCTACTCTAGGATTCACTAGACTTTTACCATTATCATTTCTAAGAGCATTTTCATTAACATCTACCCTAGAGTTAGGATTGCTTACCTTCCGTGTTGGCTCCTCTATATCAGATAATGGTGAAGAATTTTTACCTTGATCCTCTCTCTGTACCACCTCCTTGCCACTTCTCAATGTGATTGCTTTAGCCTCTTCCTTAGGATTCCGGTCCACATTTGAAGGAAAAGTCCCCGGTTGCCTTTGAGACATAGAATTTGCAAGCTGTCTCACTTGAGTTTCTAAATTTCTCATGGAAGAGTCTTGATTTCGATTCCATTGTTCTTGAGATTTTCACCTTGCTTCTTGGTTAGCCATAAACTGTTGCTGGCTATTCACAAACTGCTATTGACTGTTCATGAAGCTAGCTAACATATCTTCAACGTTTGGCTTTTTCTCTTGAACATGTGGCCTCGGTTGATAACCCGGTGGGTGGTAAGATTGAGGTTGTGATTGATTCGAACTCTGCCCTTGGTTATAATTTGATGGATATGGTGTTTGGTAATGAGTAGATGGTTGAGGTTGGTATGACTGATTGTGGTTATGATGCATATTTTGGTTGAAGGGGGCTCTTATTTGTGGCTGAGAAGATGATGCATTCTGATTTTCATATTTCCAAGAGAAGTTTGGGTGATTTCTCCAACCCGAATTATATGTGTTACTATAAGGGTCATTCCTTCGGTAATCTCCTACAGTATTTACATCTCCTATTGCTCCACTCTCTTGACTAGATTATGCATTTTCATACCACCCACTCTCTTGAGAAATAGAGGCTACATTTTGCACTTTCAAATCACTCATCTCTTTTCTCATTGACTCAATCTGTGCCTTCAACATAAACACCTCATCCACATTATGTATTCCTTGTCTCTCTGATCTAGGATTAGCCCATTGAGCATCATTGGCTGCCATTTCATCCAGCAGATGGAAAGCTTCCTCCGGCAACCTATTCATGAATGAACCTCCTGATGATGCATCCAAAAGGGATCGTGTCTGCGGTGTAACCCCAGAATAGAATATTGTCATCATATGGTATATTGCTATCTCATGGTGTGGACAGCTTCTCAACAATCTCCTAAACCTTTCCCAAGCCTCATGAAAAGGCTCCTCACTCATTTAGCCAAAACTCAAAATACTGTTGTGGATGTTTGCAGTCTTTGTAGGAGGAAAGAATCTCATCAGAAACCTCTCTTGTAACTGGTCCCATGATCTGATTGACTGTCTCGGTAACATTTGCAGCCATTCTCTTGCTTTTCAGATCAAAGTAAATCGAAATAATTTTAATCTTACCGAATCAGATGTCACTCCTGGAATCTGGACCGTATCACTAACCTCCAAAAATATGTCCAGGTGCTGCGCAGGTTCTTCCACTTCTTAACTTGAAACCTGGTTCCTCTGCACCATATTGATGGTTGTTGGTTTAAGTTCAAACTGCACTCCCCTTGGCAGCACAATTGTACGATGATCCTCAGTCCATCTCGGTACAGCGTAGTCCCTTATCATCCTCTGGCTAGGGATCTCTTCTCTATAATTACCAGGCATCTCTTCTTGTGCCCTCGGCACTTGTTCATTTTCGGGAGGAAATTCACCAATAAGAGGATTGTTTTCCATGTTGTTATCTCTGTTGGCTCTCCTTCGTTGATGCAAAGTTCTCTCAATTTCAGGGTCGTAGGGTGCTATTTGTTCTTGTCTCAATCTTCTCATACACCACAACTACCTGAAAAGAATAACAAAAATAAAAATAAGAAAAAGAAAAACACATACAAATAATAATCAAAACTCAAAAACAACGCCAGTCCCCAGCAACGGCGCCAAAAACTTGACGCGACCTCAGCAAGTGTACTGAATCGACAAGTAATAAAGTGGGGTATAGTTAGGACCCCGAGTTATCGTACCCAAGGGACTATGTGTGCAAGCAATGAAAATCAAGTGTATGCTAAAGAATTCCAAATTGTTTGAATTGATTTAGTTGCCTATTGATTAAAAATAAAGAATTTAAATAACTAAAATAATTAAGCAGAAATAATTAAATTAAATTAACGTCAATAACTGAAGAAATAAACTGAAGGAAAAATTTAACAAGATAAGAATTCAAATTAAACAAACGTTGCTCGGGTTCACTCATCCACCCCATACCCAAATGTGAATAAAAATAATCCAAGAACCAACAATGAAAGAAATTGGGATAACCCTCTTAACCCAGGCTTTCAAATCCGGAGTCAGCCACTCTAATTATATGACATCCCAAACCGGAGTCAGCCATATAACTAGCCTATGCACGGGTCTAAAATCCTAAGTTTGGTTTATTTTCCCAATATGGAGTCAAATAAGCCAGAACTCAATTATCTCACTCACCATTCTAGTCCTAAATCATAATATTCTGCACTTCTAGATTCCCAATCGGAGTCATCCAAAAGACACAGCAAGAATGATAAGAACTGAATGTAAATACTAATCGCATCCAATCCATACAACTCAATAACCAACAAAGATACATGAAATAAATCATTCATCAAAATTAGAAATTAACTTGAGAAAAAAAATCCCATGAATTAACAATTAGAACCAGTGAAATAAACCATTCAATCATATATTTAAATTCAAAAGATGTTCAGAATTCACATCATGGGTAGGGGGTTCAAAGATCCCCAAACAACTAAAAGACTACTCACGATCCATTACAAAATAAAAAGGAAAGAGGAAAGAATAAACCCAGAAATTCATTAAGGCGTAAACCCAGTTGAATCCCACGTCCTTCGATCTCCTTCTTCAAATCTTCAATGGAGAAAAATATGGAAATTCTAATGTAAAAACTGTGCATTGAAATTAAACTGTGTGTTTCAAATGTAAAACTCTTCAATTGCAAATTAATTCTAAAGATAAAATTGAAAACCTAAATTAAGAACACGAGGAAAAATCCCAAAATTCTAGATCTAAAACCCTAATATGAGAAAAGGCTGCAAAAAATCCGAACCCCTTGCCAAATAGCAAACTTTTCTTTTTATATCTCGAGAGGTCACGGTGGTAACCAGATTGGTTGCCACCGTGAGATGCTCAAATTTTACTTCTGTCCAAGAATTCCCTATGTCACTGTGGCAACCAGATTACCTTGCCACCGTGAGGTACCTCCTCACTTGATTCTACCTTGGTGCGAATTATGTCACGGTGGTAACCAGATAGGTTGCCACCGTGAGGTACTTCTTGCCTGCATTCTGCCCGAAGGATAAATATGTCACGATGGTAATGACATTGGTTACCACCGTGACCCATAGTATGCCTGCATTCTATTTTTGACTTCTTTGAATGTCACAGTGGTAACCAGATAGGTTGCCACCGTGAGGTACCTAAAAAAATTGCTGCACACAAAATTCAAACTCAATCAAAATACTAACTAAAATTCATAAAAAATCTAATTTTACTAAGATTGACAAAATTAATCTAAAGTAAGCATATCATGACAATAAAGACTACTAAACACCCACAAATAATATGAAAATACTATCAAATCTAAATACTAAATTGAAGTTATCAGAAGGGTAGCTCTAGAAGTAGAATGGCTACAAGATCTAACAGTTTGCCAAAAAGAAAAAGAGCTGAAAGATTATCCGATAATGAAGCAACTAAAAAAGACGCCGGCTCAAATTTCGATATGGGATCTGTTGAGACAGTCTCCATCCCACAGGCAGAAATTGGTGGAGGCCTTATGTGAGACAATAGTGGCCACGGCTATCTCGCCCACAGAATTGCTGGACGTGGTGAAAGGAGGAGCTAGGGAAAATGTGGTTTTTACAAGCGCTGACCTGTCGGCAAAAGGCCGCAACCATAGTCGCCCCTTGTACATACGGGCACAAATCAATCAAAAGCACACGGCTTGTGTCATGGTGGATGACGGTTCATCCATTAATGTGTGCCCGCTAGTAGCGATGGCAGCTTTCGGGGTGGATGAGGATATGCTGGCTAAGTCTGATCTAACGATCATAGCTTATGACAATTCAAGAAAGCAGGCTTTCGGGACGTTTAAGGTAGTAGTCAAGACCGAACCAGTAGAAATGGAAGTGGAGTTTTAGTCGTGCCTATCCCCACTAACTTTTCAGCCCTTTTGGGAAGGCAATGGTTCCATAAGCTGGGAGGAGTCCCCTCTACTCTACATCAGATGGTCAAGATTCCTCATGAGGGGCAAGTTGTGACCATAAGGGCTACAAGGGAGAACCAGGTCTCTATCTTGGAAATTGCCAGGCAACCTTTTAGTGGGTTCCACATCGCTGTGATAGATGGGGAGGAGCAGGTGGAAGGAAGCCCCCAAGTGCTAAATATGATGAAGAGGATGTCATTGCTCCTTGGCGCAGGTCTAGGCAAGAACTCTCAGGAATCACCTACGACCATTGCTACTAGAGGTCAGAAGGATAGGAGGGGCCTCGGATATGAGGGTGCCTTGAAGAAGGGTAAGAAGCCAGTAGGTGAAGTGCCACATATCAGGAAGAGCTTTATACCAGCCACTGTAGTGTGTGCCTACACGGGAGATGCTGAGCCTTAATGGGTTGATGGAAGAATTGTACTGGGGTTTGAGGTTGTTAATGATGTTTCCAACTGAGACATTGGATTAATCAAGCTAGCAAAGGGCTTTTGGGACGAAGAAATCATGACCAGGGAAACAGTTTGGGACCAGCGATGGAGGAAGTTATCACTGAGAGGTTGGTGACTACCCAGCGGAAGGGGAAGGCAATGGTAGAAGAAGCCACACAGGGGGTCGCTGTAGAGCCTCTAAAAAGCTAGATTGATGCAGAGCCGTCAGCTTCAACAGTTGTGCCGGCAGAAGAGGAAGAAGATAATAGTTTAGATTTTCTTTTTACTCCAGAACTTTTTAATAATGTTAATGACATTTTTAGTTCAATCAATAAAATGAACAATTTTGCTTACTTGTACGATGTTTCTGATAATTTAATTATGCATGATCATGATCATAATCCAACTATATTTGATATTAATTCAACTGATGCTACTCCATTTAATCTTGGAACCTCAAAAAATCTGAAAGAAATCTTGATAGCATCTAACGTTACTCCTGAAGAGCGAGAAAAGTTTGAGAGTAAGAAAAGATGAAAAAGTCTTTGCCTAGACCTACGAAGATATGACAGGAGTGGACCGAGAAGTCACGGAACATGCCATCATAACGTACCCAGACTGTAAGCCTATCAAGCAGAAGTTGAGGAGGTGCAGGCCAGAATGGGCAGATAAGGTGAAAGAGGAGATCCATAAGCAGATCGAAGCCAAGTTCCTAATTGAGGCAGAATACCCAACCTGGCTGGCCAACGTTGTCCCGGTAGCCAAGAAGAACGGCAAGGTAAGGGTATGTGTAGACTATCGAGATCTGAATAAGACTTGTCCAAATGATGAATTTCCATTGCCCCACATAGACGTACTAGTGGACAGTGCAGCTGCTTGTATGATGTATAGTTTTGTGGACGGTTGCGCAGGCTATAATCAGATACTCAATAAGTTAGCCGATCGGATTAAAATAGCTTTCATCATAGAGTGGGGGACATTCGCTTACAGGGCAATGCCTTTCGGTTTGAAGAACGCAGGCATGACTTATCAAAGAATGGCAACAAGGATTCTAGATGACTTGATCCACAAGGAGGTAGAAGTTTACATGGATGATACGATGATCAAGTCAGCCAACAGAGAAGGTCACTTCGAGGCTCTAGAAAAGTTCTTTCAGAGAATTGGTAAGTACAACTTACAGTTAAACCCCAAGAAGTGTATCTTTGGTGTCACCTCAGGGAAGCTATTAGGACTCATAATTAGCCAGAGAGGAATTGAAATCGGCCCAGATAAGGTCAAGGCCATCAGAGAGATGCTAGTGCCTCAGAAGGAAAAAGACGTCATAAGCTTTCTAGGTAAATTGCAGTGTATCAGCAGGTTTATCGCCAAGCTTACTTCAATTTGCGAGCCAATCTTCAAGCTACTTAGAAAAGACCAACCTGTAGTATGGAATAAAGATTGTCAGAGAGCTTTTGACATTATCAGAGAATATTTGCTGAGTTCACCGGTTCTGAGACTGCCACAGCCAGTCAAGCAGCTTATTCTGTATTTGGCTATTGAAGATAGTTCTATAGGTGCCATGATGGCTCAAGAGGATGAGTTCGGGGTAGAATTAGCGGTCTATTACCTCAGTAAGAAGTTCTTGGCCTATGAGGTCAAGTATGCAGAAGTAGAAAAGATTTCCCTCGTGGTAATTTGGGCCTCTAAGAAGTTGAGACACTACTTCCACTCTTATAGGGTATAAGCAGTGGCAAAACAAAATCCTCTAAGATACTTGCAGGAAGCTTGATCCTTACTTGAAAAAATGGGGAGGTTGTTGTTGCTACTATAGGAGTTTGACGTTGAGTACATTACTCAAATGACTATTAAGGGGCGTACAATGGCGAAATTTCTAGCTGAACACCCGATTCAAGGAGACTCCGAATTCAACTTCCCAGATGAGGACGTGGCAGCTATTATGGTTCAAGGTTGGCAGTTGCATTTTGACGGGGTTGTAAACAGCAAGGGGGCAGGAGTAGGAATTATTCTAACAACCCCAGATAATGAGAAACTCCCATTGGCTAAGAAGTTAAGATACAAGGCCACTAACAATAAAGCCGAGTATGAAGCATGCACCTTCGGGTTGGAAGCATTGATAGCTTTGGGGGTGTCACACCCCGTTTTGCCCCTAGTAGTTTAAGCCATGATTGTATGTGTGTTTGTGAGTGTTTTGGCATGTGTTAAGGGTATTTTGGGTTATATGCATGTTTTGTGGGCTTTATTAGAGTGTGGGTGCATGTTTAACATTAGCGTGTGTGTGTATGAGTCTTGTTAATGTGTGCATGCTCATAGGGGAGTAGTGTGTGAATTAGTGAGGGTTGGTCTTATGTGTAGTGCCTTGCATGGGTGTAGGGCGTGAGTGATCAAGATCCACCAATGTTAAGGTGACATGTGGTTAGGGTTTTAGGAAGTAGGTATAAATAGAAGGAGAGAGAAAAAGGGGACAACTATTTGCTGCCTCTTTCCCGTTTTCTTCCTCTTCTCTTTATCTCTTCTTCCTCTTTTCCTCTTCAAGTGTGCCCTAGCTTGGATCCAAGTGGTTTTGGTGGAAATTGATCATCTCCTAAGCTTTGAGTGGTAAGTCTTTAGTGGGTTTTCTCTTCTTCATCATCTTCTTCTTCTTAATTTGTTAAATGTGTTCTTAATCTAGGATTTTTGGTTTTGTTTGGTTCTTCGGTTTTCGGGTTTAGAAGCGCCTATTCGTGATCCCAAGGGGAAAGAGAAGGCAAGTAGGAGTGGAGCTTGCAACTAGGAGCATAGGAATTTATAGGTTTGGGAATTTATTTGAATTTGTGCATTTTTGTGTTTTGGTATGTTGAATGATTTTTCTAGAATTTTGAGGTGTGATTTTTCTATAGACAAAGGCACTCCATGCAATCTGATCACCTCAGCCACATAGATACTGGCCAACTTATCCATCGAATAATCCACTCTAACCGACAGAAAATGAGCTGACTTCGTAAGCCGATCCATAATCACCCATACCGAGACATGCTTCCTCTGAGTCAATGGCAAACCTCACATGAAATCCATGGCAATGTAATCCCTCTTCCACTCAGGGACGGGCAAAGGAGTGAGTAATCCCAAAGGGACTTGATGCTCAGCCTTTACCTGCTGACAAGTCAAACACTTTGCCACATAATCCACAATGTCTCTCTTCATGCCGGACCACCAATAAAACTGCTTCATGTCCCGATACATCTTCTCACTACCAGGATGTATAGTGAAAATCGTAGTGTGTGCCTCACTCAAAAGCTGTTTCCTTAACTCGTCATTCTCGAGCACGCACAAATAATTCCTATACATAAGCATCCCATCCAAAACTGAGAACTCTGACCGCTTACCAGATTGGACCTCTTGCAAAACCCATTGCAATCTCTCATCATCTTTCTGGGCATCCACTATTTACCGAAATGGTAGTCCAAAATGCAGTTATAATCCTTAAACAACTTTAACCATCGATGCTGCCTCATATTCAACTCCTTCTGCATGAGGAGGTGCTTCAGACTCTTGTGATCCGTGAAAATCCTACACTTTTCCCCATACATATAATACCGCTAAATCTTTAAAGCAAAGATCACAGCTGCCAATTCCAAATCATGTGTCGGATAGTTCTTCTCATGTGGTTTCAACTGACGGTAAGCATAAGCCACAACTTTTCCCTCTTGTATCAACACACAATCGAGCCCAACACCGGAAGCATCACTGTACATCACAAACTCTTTACCCAAGATAGGTTGAGTTAGTACAGGAGCTTCAACTAACAACCTTTTTAACTTCTCAAAGCGAGCCTGACACTTATCCGACCACTCAAATCTGACTCCTTTCCTCAACAACCTCGTTATAGGAGCGGCAATCACTGAGAAACCTTTCACAAACCGACGATAGTAGCCTGCTAAACCTAGAAAGCTTCTCACTTTCGGAACATTCCTAGGCACTTTCCAATTAATAATTGACTCAATCTTAGTCGGATCAACTTGGATACCCTTAGCTAACACAATATGCCCCAAGAAAGACACTTCTCGAAGCCAAAAGTCACACTTGCTAAGCTTCGCAAACAACTGATGCTCCCTCAACACTTGCAAAACCAACCGGAGATGGTCCCCATTCTCACTCTCATCCTTTGAGTAGACCAAGATATCATCTATGAACACTACTACAAATCGGATGAGATATGGCCTAAACACTCCGTTCATCAAATCTATGAAAGCCGCCGGTGCATTGGTCAAACCAGATGGCATCATAAGAAACTCATAGTGGCCATATCGCATCTGAAATACAGTCTTAACCACATCTGCATCCTGAACTCGAAGCTGATAATAACCCAAGGTCCAAGGAGGACTGGGACCTTTTGACCGAAGAATTCATGAAGCAGTACGACTGCAGCACCGGGATGGAGGTCACCCTAAAAGACCTTGAGCTCTTACAGCAAAGGAGCGATGAGTCATTCCATGAGTACCTCACCAGATGGAGGAACAGAGTCATGGAGATGAAGAGGAAGCCTGACACTGTAGACCAGATCAGGCTATTTATCAGAAACTCATGCCCTTACTTAAGGGACTTGCTCAGTTTTAAGGGGCTCAAGGACTGGGAGTCGCTTAAGGATATCGCTATAGAGGCTGAGGCAGCTTACCTAGCAAAGAAAGCAAGCCATAATAACTTTGCTGGGAAAGGCTTTGGGAACCAGTCAGGGCACAGACTGGGAGGTGCCTGGAGCAGTAACGGCAGAAACGGCAAGACAGCAGAGGTCTCAGCTACCGGGGCAGAACAAGGCCAGAGGCACTTTTCTAATTTGGGCTGCCCTTTATCCTGGGTGTTAAAGAGACTGATAAAAGAAGGGAAGCTGCAGCCCCTTCCTCCTAAGCCAGCCAAAACCCAAGGACAACCGGGTTATAAAGATGATGAGTATTGTGCTTTCCACCAGCACACGGGGCATATGATGGACCGGTGTGCGAGGCTAAGGCATGAAATTCAGGACTTGATCGATAGCAAGCAGATCACAGATCCTGAGAAGAGAAAGAAGAAGAAGAAGGCCGACTACAATGCAATCCCTCCACCGTGAGCATAATCGTGTCTTTTGGTCCACTAGTGATATTGCTCTTAGATGCATGATTCTTTTTATTTCAAGAACCTTTTATGTCATGGTTTATAGTTTGCAATAAAATAAGCAATTTTTGCTTATTTGTATGATATTTTTAATGATTTCATTTAACATGATCACAATACATTGACTTTGACATTAATTCAAATAATATGGCTGCATTTAATCTCGAAACTTTGGAAATTCCAAAGAAAAATCTTGATAGCATCTAATATAACTCTTGAAGAGAGGAAATTCTTGAGAGATATGAAAAAAAAAAGAGAGCCTTTGCCTGAATCTGGAAGGAAATGCCGACAATTGACGAGGATATTGTGGGGGCAATGTTGCTTCAATGTGCCGACATGACGATCAATAGAATTCAAAAGCCAATCCTAAACCCCAACATCCCTGATGCACATAGCATAACCAAGCAAAACAAAATTTCGATCAAGGCCAAGCCTTGGAATTCCTTTCCTCCCGATCTTTTGAGATATGTACCCCAGAGCCAATCAAGACCAATCTTTAATCATATAAGACCAGCAGTGACCCTTGTGACTTAGGAGGACAGCTCGTTCCCAAAAAAAAAATGAAAACACCATAGTCCTATCCTAAACCATAATGTTGTCCTACGCCATTTGAAGCCAAAATACAACTCCATCTCAACCATCAAAGGTTACTTCAGAAATTAAGCCACCCAAAGCCAACAAAAGGAAGACTTTCAAAGCCAAGAATCAAGCAAGAAAACTCACCATCTTAGCCAATTTGCACAAGGGTTGAGAAAAAGACTTTGGTGCTAAAAAGAATCATCATCAGAAAATGAAGATGGAAGCAAATTCAACCAACGCAAACGAACTAAAGAAAGTTCATGGCAAAGGCTCAAAAAAAATTCGAGTGAAAATATTCAGTCATGAAAACCCGAGAGGGCTGATTGATAACAGGAGTTTGATGCTTTCAAGATTTATCCCGAGACTAAATGAGATCTTGTATATTTTGAGATTAATGCCAAAACAATGATCATGTTTAATGAAATCAAATTGAAACACATACATCTATGCAATAATGTGATCAGAGCGGTTCATTTGGTGTGATCAAAGTCACGTATCTGTCTATCCTCTGCTACTCTTATCACGCAAATGCTTCAGCCAACTCATCCTGCTATCAAATGTGACTCATACAACCATGTTCCAAGACTTCTGAAAGATTCTCAGGCAATATCATCAGCCTCCTCAGCAATTTAAAAAAAAAGGCCGTTAGAGTGAAAATCGTAACTAGCGCTCTAAGCAAAAATTAGGCAAAAGGATAGGGTGAAAACCTAGAAACAGGCAGTCTGTCCTTAAAAAAAAAAGAAAAAAAAAGAAAAAAAAGCTGCTGGATTGAGTTGGGTCCATTCCAGGTAAAAATAAGGCATAAGGTTATGTGAAAATCCGTAAAGGACGCGTATCCCGCTAAGAAAAGGTAGTGTGAAAATCCACAAGGGACGCACTACCTTCAAATAATGACTACATGTATTAGATGAGAATCGCGCAATCCCAAAGGGCATGAAATTCAAAAGTAGCTTAAAAGGCATCGCCCCTATTATAAATTGCAGCTAGCCCGGCTGTTATCTCCAAGTCCACATAGATGCATTCTTACCCTGCATTCTTGCATGACTCATGCATTTCACTTGCATGCTCACTATTTTTCTTACATATTTTAGTTTCCCTATTTTGCAGAAAGAGAAATTTAATGCGGACACTGACAAAAGCCGAGTGATGACATCAATCCAAACAACCAACCAAAGACCTCTCAGGAGGCAACCAGCCGAAACAACATCAATTCAAGCATCAACAGAAGACCTTTAAGGAGGCAAATCCCGAAGACCTTTAAGGAGGTAAATTCCAAAGACCTTTGAGGAGGTAAATTTCGAAGACCTTTAAGGAGGCAAATTCAGAAGATGTAAATTTCGAGGACCTTTGAGGATGTAAATTCCGAGGACCTTTGAGGAGGTAAATTCCGAAGACCTTTGAGGAGGCAAATTTCAAAGACCTTTGAGGAGGCAAATCTCGAAGACCTTTGAGGAGGCAAATCCCGAAGACATTTGAGGAGGCAAATCTTGAAAGCCTTTGAGGAGGCTAAACCCGAAGACCTCTCAGGGGGCTGCATCGCAGAAGGGTTAGCATGATGATGGCACTACTGCTCCACGGAGGGTTAGTACGATCACAGCACTACCGCTTCAAGAAACAATAACACGCCGACAACATGGCAATAACCACCACCACAAATTCCCCACATCGGAAAGACAGCTGCCTCAGGTACGTTTCTCTTTCCTTTTCTTTTTTGAGTTTAGGCTCACCTAGACACTAGTGTACTAGATTCCCCTAAACTGGGGGCAACTGTAGACACCGGGTCTTGAGTCAGCCTAGATCAAAGTTACCCAATGATGATAATTGCCTTCACAGGGGAAAAACGTTGAAATTGATAGTTTCCTTGCAAAATTTGCAATTTAGAATAAAAAACAAAAAAATATTTTAAAAATTAGTTTTAAAAATGATATTTGAAAATTTTGGTGTTTTTTAGTCATATTTAAAATTTAAAAAAAAATTTCGCTTTTCATCTTTTTTCAATCTCTTTTCAAAATCTTATTTTGGTGAATCCAATTAATTTGAGATAACGAAATCAATTCATTTCCCTCGATTTTATTGATTCCAACATTCCAATTATTAAAAAAAAAAAATTGCTTTTCAAGGAAGAAACAGAAATTTTCTTTCCTTGATTTGTAACCAGTCCTTGTGAAGCGAGCGGATTCGAAAGATCTACTCGACGTTCATCCAAAAAGGTAAAATCCGAGGGTAAATATTCTGAACTTAATAGTTGGTTGATTTAATTTAATTATTTGCATTTATCTTTTGTGAAAATAAAGAATTTTCTTGTAAAAATCTGGTTTTTTGTGTTTTTTTGAGGAACAGGGATGACCGACGGGCAGTGGCATTACCGACGTCCATCGCTCGTTTGAGGAACGGGACGTAGGTAGCGCACTGCACTGTCCGTCGGTCACGCTAGGGACGCCCGTCTATCGTTGACAGAAGGCTGTCCCCTGGCTTTTCTTCATGCTTTCAATTTATTTACTCTTTTTTTTGCTTGTCTTCTTTTATTCTTTTATGCTTTTTCTTCAAAATTCCCTTTTTAGCTGTTCTTTATTTTATTTCTGATTTTTGTACTAATGTGTTTGTTTATTTTTTGAGTTGATTATTTTTGTGTGGATTGGAATTGAGATGATGGTGGTCGCCTAAACCAGAGAATCTCTACCCAGTTTTTTTTCCTTTGATCTTTATTTCTATTTTTATTTATTCACTTATTTTATTGTAAAATTATTTCTATCCCGTTAATATAAAAATGGTTAAATGTTTTATAGTAATCAATTTGGACATTTTTGCAAAGTAAGGACCAAAGTCCTATTTTAGTCAATAAAAAAAATCGTCACATGAAAAATTGTTTTTTTTTTTTGTAATAAAGGCATGCAAGGACCAATGTGCTCAAGTCTAGAATATTTACCCTCATATTTGGATTCGTTTGATGATGAAAATGACTGATTTTCCTTGTTGCAATTCACAAAATAGAGATAAAAATGAAAATAATAAAAATTAGAAATTTATTTCAAGAAAAAATTGATAAAGAAAAAATTGGAAGGAAAGAAATTAATTCTTGAGGATAAAGAATTGATTTCTTTGTTTCAAGAACAATTATTTTTGATAAAAAAGATTACAAAGGTGAAAATAAAATTAATCTTCAAGAACAAAAAATTATTTAAAAAAAATGATACTTTTGATAAAAAGATCTAAGATTTAAGAAAAAAAAAAGATTTTTCTTGTCTCAATAAAAATTCTAGATCAAAAATTGCATTTCTTAATCTTAGAATTTTATTTGGAGAAAAAAAGTATCAAAAAAGATGGAGAGAATTTTTTTTAGAAGAAAAGAGAAAAAAAAAGATGAAAAACGATCTCCCTCCCAAAATCCTCCAATTTTCCCAATTAAAATGAGAAAAAAGGAAAAATATTGATTTATGGAAGAAAAATCAGATTTTTAATTAATTCCCTTGATTTTGGGTGTAAAAATGGAAAAAAAAATTGAAAATCCCGAAATTTGGGTGAAAAATATAGGATGGGCGAAAAAGGGGCAATTTCGGATCTGGGCCTGGATGGGCGACCGACGCCCGTCGGCCACAGGCAGATCGCGCGCGGCACGCAAGGCGTTGCCTGCGTGCGCCTGGGCGCTACCAAGCCTAACACTCGCCGAATTTTTTTTTTAAATTTTAAATATGACTAAAAAACACAAAAATTTTCAAATATCATTTTTAAAATATTTTAAATATTTTTTTATTTTCCATTCTAAATTGCAAATTTTGCAAGGAAACCATCAATTTCAACGTTTTTCACCTGTGAAGGCAATTATCATCATTGGGTAACTTCGATCTAGGCTGACTCAGGACCCGATATCTACAGTTGCCCCCAGTTTAGGGGAATCTAGTACACTAGTGTCTAGGTGAGCCTAAACTCAAAGAACAAAAGGAAAGAGACACGTACCTGAGGCAGCTATCTTTCCGATGTGGGGAATTTGTGGTGGTGGTTGTTGCTATATTGTCGGCGTGTTATTGTTTGTTGAAGCGGTAGTGCCGCGATCGTGCTAACCCTACGTAGAGCGGTAGTGTCGTCAGCGTGCTAACCCTTCTGCGATGCTGCCCCCTGAGAGATCTTCAGGTTTCGCCACCTCAAAGGCTTTCAAGATTTGCCTCCTCAAAGGTATTCGGGATTTGCCTCCTCAAAGGTCTTCGAAATTTGCCACCTCAAAGGTCTTCGGGATTTGCCTCCTCAAAGGTCTTCGAAATTTGCCTCCTCAAAGGTCTTCGGGATATACCTCCTTAAAGGCCTTCGGGATATACCTCCTCAAAGGTCTTCGGAATTTGCCTCCTCAAAGGTCTTCGGAATTTGCCTCCTCAAAGGTCTTCGGAATTTGCCTCCTCAAAGGTCTTCTGAAATTGCCTCCTCAAAGGTCTTCAGAATTTACCTCCTCAAAGGTCTTCGGAATTTCCCTCCTCAAAGGTCTTCGGGATTTGCCTCCTCAAAAGGTCTTCTGTTGATGCTTGAATTGATGTTGTTTTGGCTGGTTGCCTCCTGAGAGGTCTTTTGTTGGTTGTTTGGATTGATGTCGTCACTCGACTTCTATCAGTGTCCGCATCAAATTTCTCTTTTTGCAAAATTAGGAAACTAAAATATGCAGGAAAAATAGTGAGCATGCAAGTGAAATGCATGAGTTATGCAGGAATGCAGGGTAAGAATTCATTTATGTGGACTTGGAGATGACAGCCGGGCTAGCTGCAATTTGCAATAGGGGTGATGCCTTTTAAGCTACTTTTGAATTTCATGCCCTTTGGGATTGCGAGATTCTCATGTGATACCTGTAGTCATTATTTGAAAGTAGTGCGTCCCTTGTGGATTTTCACACTAGCTTTTCTTAGCGGGATATGCGTCCTTTGTGAATTTTCACATAACCCTATGCCTTATTTTTGCCTGGAATGGATCCAACCCAATCCAGCGGCTTTTTTTTCTTTTTATTTTTTTATTTTTGAAGGACAAACTGCCTGTTTCCAGGTTTTCACCCTATCCTTTTGCCTAATTTTTGCTTAGAGCGCCAGTTATGTTTTTCACTCTAACAACCTTTTTTTTTTAAATTGCTGAGGAGGCTGATGATATTGCCCGAGAATCTTTCAGGAGTCTTAGGACATGGTTGTATGAGCCACATTTGACAGCAGGATGAGTTAGCTGAAGCGTTTGCGTGGTAAGAGTAGCAGAGGATAGACAGATACGTGACTTTGATCACACCAAATGAACCGCTCTGATCACATCATTGCATAGATGCATGTGTTTCAATTTGATTTCATTAAACATGATCATTGTTTTGGCATTAATCTCAAAATATACAAGACCTCATTTAATCTCGGGATAAATCTTGAAAGCATCAAACTCCTGTTATCAATCAGCCCTCTCGGGTTTTCATGATTGAAGATTTTCACTCGATTTTTTTTTGTTTTGAGCCTTTGCCATGAACTTTCTTCAGTTCATTTGCGTTGGTTGAATTTGCTTCTGTCTTCATTTTCTGACGATGATTCTTTTTAGCACCAAAGTCTTGTTCTCAACCCTTGTGCAAATTGGCTAAGATTGTGAGTTTTCTTAATTGATTCTTGGCTTTGAAAGTCTTCCTTTTGTTGGCTTTGGGTGGCTTAATTTCTAAAGTAACCTTTGATGGTTGAGATGGAGTTGTATTTTGGCTTCAAATGGCATAGGATAACATTATGGATTAGGATAGAACTATAGTTTTTTCAATTTTTTTTTGGGAACGAACTGTCCTCCTAAGTCACAAGGGTCACTGCTGGTCTTATATGATTAAAGATTGGTCTTGATTGGCTCTGGGGTACATATCTCAAAAGATCATGAGGAAAGGAATTCCAAGGCTTGGCCCTAATGGGCTGATCAGAATTTTGTTTTGCTTGGTTATGCTGTGTGCATCTGGGATGTTGGGGTTGAGGATTGGCTTTTGAAATTCTGTTGATCGTCATGTCGGCACATTAAAGCAGCATTGCCCCCACAATATCCTCATCAATTGTCGGCATTTCCTTCCAGGTTCAGGCAAAGGCTCTCTTTTTTTTTTTCATATCTCTCAATAATTTCCTCTCTTCAGGAGTTATATTAGATGCTATCAAGATTTTTCTTTGGAATTTCCAAAGTTTTGAGATTAAATGCAGCCATATTATTTGAATTAATGTCAAAGTAAATGTATTGTGATCATGTTAAATGAAATCATTAGAAATATCACACAAATAAGCAAAAATTGCTCATTTTATTGCAAACTATAAACCATGACATAAAAGGTTCTTGAAATAAAAAGAATCAAGCATCTAAGAGCAATATCACTAGTGGACCAAAAGACACGATTATGCTCGCGGTGGAGGGACTGCATTGTAGTCGGCCTTTTTCTTCTTCTCTCTCTTCTCAGGATCTGTGATCTGCTTGCTGTCCATCAAGTCCTGAATTTCATGCCTTAGCCTCGCACACCGGTCCGTCATATGCCCCGTGTGCTGGTGGAAAGCACAATACTCATCATCTCTATGACTCGGTTGTCCTTGGGTTTTGGCTGGCTTAGGAGGAAGGGGCTACAGCTTCCCTTCTTTTATCAGTCTCTTTAACACCCAGGATAAAGGGCGGCCTAAATTAGAAAAGTACCTCTGGCCTTGTTTTGCCCCGTTGGCTGAGACCTCTGCTGTCTTGCCGTTTCTGCCGTTACTGCTCCCGGCACCTCCCAGTCTATGCCCAAACTGGTTCTCAAAGCCTTTCCAAGCAAAGTTATTATGGCTTGCTTTCTTTACCAGGTTAGCTGCCTCAGCCTCTATAGCGATATCCTTAAGCGACTCCCAGTCCTTGAGCCCCTTAAAACTGAGCAAGTCCCTTAAGTAAGGGCATGAGTTTCTGATAAATAGCCTGATCGGGTCTGCAGTGTCAGGCTTCCTCTATATCTCCATGACTCTGTTCCTCCATCTGGTGAGGTACTCATGGAATGACTCATCGCTCCTTTGCTGTAAGAGCTCAAGGCCTTTTAGGGTGACCTCCATCCTGGTGCTGCAGTCATACTGCTTCATGAATTCTTCGGTCAAAAGGTCCCAGTCCTCCTTGGACCTCCTATCCAACTCGTGGTACCAGTTAACTGCCTGGCCCACTAGACTAAGGCAGAAATATTCCACCTTCTGCTTTTTACTCAACCCTGTGCCTTTCATAACCAAGGTGTACTGCTTGACGTGGGCAGATGGGTCAGAGGTGCCATTAAATTTTGGCAGCTCGGGCATCTTGAATCTTTGGGGCAGTAGCTCTTCATCCCCCAGATCTCTTTCTTCTGGGTTGACCCCCTTTCCAGCTGACAGCATGTGCGTGATTGCCTCAATTTGTTGCCTCATCCCCCTTAAGGCTTTGTTTTCCACCCTGGGTGCCCTGGGCCTCACAACATGGTGGACTATTAGCTCTTCGTCTTCCTCCTCCAACAGGAAATCATCGTTGGGATTATGAATCCTTTCCACTCTTAGCTCGATGGGCGCAGTAGCTCTATGCTCATTTATAGGTTGACGGGCAGTAGCTCCAACGAGAGGAGCCTCCCCACCAGCAGGCAATTCGGCTTGCCCCCGAGGAGGGGTTGCCTGTGGCTGTAGAGCAGTAGGTGGCTATAGGGCAGCAGGTGCTGGTGGAGCAGGAGGATGGGCAATCCTTTCAGCCATGGCATCCATCATGTCTAGCACTCTTCGTTCGAAGTCCTCTAGCCTCCTAGCTAGGTCTTGAGTGGTCAGCGCTCCGGTTTCTTCTGCCATTGGTGGTTCTATAGAGGATTCACTGATTGATGAGGATGACTCGAAATCCCAATCAGACAGAAATTCCGGCAACTCAAACAGCAAATTTGTCCTTACTAGCCGGCCATCAGAACCTCTAATCCACTTAAATGAATCTATGATGACTGAAAAAAAAAATTAAATTGTTAGAATGATGCATTAATGACATATACAATGCATGATAGTGAGTTATGCAATATTTACAATCACATGCAAGCAAGTAAATCCTTCCAACCTTATTACTCCCACACACGAGGTAATGTGGTCTCTTTATTAGGTGGGCTTGATCCATGGGTTTGCGGGGAACCCGATGGATGCGCATGGTGCTCGGTGGAAAATCGGCAGCATAACATCTCTTATCTAATGCGCATACATATGGATTTTGGCCTTTATGTATTTAAACATTTCAACGAAATTAAGATGGGTCCATCGGGGCATGAAAGCTTTTGATAAAAGCCCATTTAATTTGGTTGAATTTGTTCAATATATAATGGCCCACATAGCAAGCATTGTATTAAGGTACATGCAACCTAGGGGAAGTATCTATTGCCATTACACGAGCTTTGGTCATGGGTGATGATATTTTGGGGTTACCCAAGCATGGTCCCTGCCGATGGGTGTAGCTCATCATGAGTGTCTATTGGGTATCATAAGGCAGGTATCATGGAGTCGCCACTGTGACGCACCCGAACCACGCTCGGCATCCGGGTGGATCTCGAGAGTCCGCTTTTAGGACCCGAGACTGGATGGAGGTTCGTTAAAACTCGTGAAAGCCGATCGCTTCGCAATGGACAGGGATTCACCCCTATGCCATTATTGGTAATCAACTTACGAGAGCGTCTATTGGGTATCATAAGGCAGGTATTACGGAGTCGCCACCCAATAAAACATTGGGAAATTAATTCTAACCTTATGAGGCCAAAACCAGAGAGAGTTCGGGACCTCACTCTTATTCATACTTTTGGTTAATGTTATGTAAATGAATTTTTAGGGTCAATTATTTTATCTCTCTTCTCACATGATTAATTCATTTAAATTAAAAAGCGCATTGCAATCATTCAAAAGCAATAAATAAAAAGTGGGGTTTTAACAAGAAAATCATCAGTTCTGACTTTTTTACCTATGAACAAGCATCATTTTCATCATTGGGTAATCCTGATCTTGTATCGCCTTGGAACTCGGTGTCTACAGTATGTTAAATTAATGGCATGTATATGACTTAAATAGTATAGTTTTGATATTGACATTTATAGAATCTTAACAGATAAATTATGATAGTATAATACATAATAGTTTATTATTGGACTGTGATATATCATTGGGAATGCCGGCCTGATTGTTAAAGTGTCATGATATGAATTATAAGTAGATGTAAGTAAAAGGCGTAATTAAGATATAATTTAGAATTGACCAAATGAATAGTAAATTTAGACAATTATGAGGCAAATGGTAATTAAGGATTTATTTTGAAATAGATATATGTAAATCAAAATGTTATTGAGCAATAAACTTAAGTATTCAATGAAATGATAAAATTGATACAAAAAAAAATTACAGTCATTTTATTAATAGAATAATTAATAGTTTTCAAACGGTCATGGTAATTGTCATAAAAAATTTAACATATATAGGTATTGAATATATCGTATAAGAGTGTTACATGGAAATCAAACTTGAGGGGAGTTTGCACCAACACAAGGTTTGGAAATAATTTAACCTTTGCTTGTGATTGAGTTAAGATTAAAATGTGTTATGTGCTATAATTGATGTGAAAATGATGTTGAAATATGAAATTGGAGTGAAATTGCATGAAAATGATTAAACCATGCTTAGGTTGTGTTTAGAGGAAAAATCTACACTAGGAACCACTTGACCTCGATTCAGTGTGTAGGCCATATCTTAGCCTACAAATCTCCAATTAGAGTGAGTCTAATTGGAAAAGAACCATAAGACATATCTCTACAATTTTTAAGAAAACAACCCAACTCGGTCCTGTATCTAAGGTCTTCAAAAACTTGATTGAAAGAGCAGACATGAATCTGTCTGTGCATTGAGAGTAGTTGGTGTTCCTTAGTGCATATTTCTGAGGACATAAATTTCATTATTTTAGTGTCATTGGAAACTTAAGAATAGGGGAACAATTTTGTAGAGGACACATTTTCCCAAAAAAATGCCTCTAGCTCGGTGAAAAGCCTTGCACAAAGTTGGACCATGAATTTGCCCTATGCAAAATGCTGCAGATTAGGATTACACGGCTGTCAGGGATTCCTTCTTTTTGTGTAAACTTCCTAACCATTGTGTAAATGCATTCTGGAACTCCAAAATTGCATAGCAATTGGTCCATACGGTGGGCGAGAATGTCTGACCGCCGTGTGACCCCTATTTTTAGCATTTTGAGTGACTTTTTCTCACCGGTTTGACCCCGAACTTCATTGGAAGTTCCCGAAACTTGTCCAAAACATGTCTAATATTATGAAATGAGTATATGAATTTCTACCACTTGAAAATATATGTAATTAACTTTGAGAATATGGTATGTTAATAAGGAGATTATGTAAATTTTCTCGTCCGAAACATGCCAAATCGCATCTGAACTTTCTCGGAGTTTAATGAAACTTGGTAAACCATGTAATAAGATAAAACATGACTAAATATATATAAGATATGTAATTATACATTGAATAGAATGCTATAAAGGTAAGTTATATGGTAAAAGTGAATTTAATGTGTTTTCATTATTGAAAAGCATGTGGCATGTATTTTCGAGTTTGGATATCGATTCTTAAAGTGTACCGGAGTTAATAACATGTTAAAGTTTTAAAGATAAATATTGAATGAGTAAACATGTAACAAGTGAAAACACATTTATTTAACAATAAAAGTAAAAATGTGAATAGGAATGCATGCCTGTAGTGACGTTTCTAGATATTTATTTACTTAAATGCATGACACTTGCTTAGGGATATGCATAATTTATACATGACCATAGTGAGTGTGCATTGATTTGATGGAATATATGAATGAATTTAATGAAAAATGAATTAATAAATGATATGCAAAGTGAATTATTAAATGATACGCAAAGTGAATTAGTTAGTACAGTCTATACTATACGATTGAAGGCATGCCTATAAGGGATAGTGATTGCAGCTGCTAGTGAGTGATGACACTGCATTAGTGTAGACACCGGGTCCTGAGGCAACCCATATTAGAGTTATCCAATGATGATAAGATGCCTATTCACAGGCAAAAAGGTTGAAAGTGATGATTTCCTTGTCAAATTTGCATTTTAGCTTAAAAAAATAAAAAATGTATTAAAAATTAAATTTGAAAAATGGAGTTTGAAAATTATAGTGTTTTTAGTTAAATTTGGAAATTAAAAAAAATAGATATCGGCCACAGCGGCGCCGCAGGCGCGTGGAGCACCAACGCGCGTTGCTGCTCGACAGGCATCGGTTGCCCCTATTCCGCCGAAAATGCTGATTTTTGGCCCAAATTTCATTTTTTAGGAATTTTTTCACCAAATTTGATTTATTATCCCATTTTTAAAGGTTTTTCATGATTTTTTCCATTTTTAAATATATATAACTAATATTTGAATTAATTAATTAGTTTTTTCTTAATTAATTACATTTTCCTTTTTTTCTTAATATAAATAGAAAAAGATGAAATAAAAATAGGGGGGATTCATTTTTTTAGGGTTTTTCTTCTTTAATTTTTCTCTTCTTCTTCTTCAAAATTCTCTCTAGGTTTTTCTTAGATTTTCCCCTAAAAAAAACAAAAATGGCTAAAAGTTAAAAAGCTCAATTCTTCTTCTTCTTCTTCTTTTTTTCCAATAGAATTCCTTCTAAATATTTTAGATGGAATTTTGTTGATGAAAATTTGATTTTTGAGGCAAATAAAGTGATTGTTTGTTCTTAAAAATTCAATTTTCTTTCTTTTGTCTTTCAATTTTTTTTTTTACTTAAGTTTTTTCAAAGATTTTTACTTGAATCTCTTTTTGATGAAAAATGGATTTTGGGGCGAACAAAATAATTGTTTGTTCTTAAAATCCAATTTATTCATTTGATTTTCTAAAAGAAAACAAGATTTTTCATAAATAATTTTTTCTTGAGACAAGCAAAAATAATTGTTTGTTGTTGAGAATTTTTATTTTTTCTCATCATTTTTTAAGTAAATTTATTTTTTTGGAATAAAATTTCAATTTTTATCATCTTTAATTCTAATTGTGCAAACAAAGTAAGGAAATCAATCACCTTTTTCCTTTCATCGAATCTGAACTCTGAGGGTAAACATTCTAAGCTTGATCTTTTATTTTATTTTATTTTATTTATTTTTGTTCATATTTAATTGATTAACATGAAAATTTTTATTGTTTTCATTTATTTATTTATTCTGTTGTTTGTATATTTGTTTTATTTAATATGTTTATATATTATTATCATTTAATTATTATAATTATTATTATTATTTTATTATTGTTATTATTATTATTATTATTTTATATATTATTATTATTATAATTATTATTATTATTTCATTATTATTGTTAGTATTATTATTGTTATTATATTATTGTCATGTTTATATATTTATGCATTAATTCATTAACATGTTGTTTTATTTATTTCAATCATATCATTTAATTCCTTTGTCATTCATAATGCATTTTTCTCATTTATTTTAATTTATTAACATTTTAATTCATTTGTCATTTTGATGTCATCTTATTTTATTTTGTTTTATTTTATTATTTATTATATATTTAATTGATTTAATTAATAACATTTTTTTATTTGTGTTTATTTTTTATTCCAATACTTGTTTTCTTTACCTGCGCATTCTCGCGAGCAAACGGGGAGATCCAGGAGACTCGTTTGGATTGACTATTTATTTCATTATTTGTAATATTTTATTTATTTGGCTTTTTCATTTATTTTGCAATGTAATTCTTAATAAAATTATTTATTTTATGCACGTTTAAAGAAAATCACAAAAATATTTCTATTAATTAAACTTGGAACTTTTTCTAATAAAGATGGGACCAATGTCCCAATTTTTCCATTCAAAATAAATTGTCACATTAAAATTATTTTCTTTAACCATTCATGCGAGGACCAATGTCCTCATCCTTAATAAATAGCTCATTTTATGTATGATTTACATTTTATTTACAATGGGGGTTGTATTCTGCCCCTAGTTTTATTATAATTTATTGCACTCTTATTTACTTTATTTTAATCTTGCTCCTATTTACTGCTTTCCTTATATGACCAATGTGCGCTTTAATTAACTGCATTAAATCGAATGAGAAATAGGATGAAACACTAAATTCAAAACTCAATTATAACTTTGATCAAGGTATGAATAAATGGGAAGTCTCAAACCTTCTCTGGTCTTAGGCTCAACGAGGTTAGAGGACTGTCTCAATGTTTCATTAGGGTGGGTGTAGACACCGGGTCCTGAGGCAGCCTAGACTGAAGTTATCCAATGATGAGAATGATGCCTATTCACAGGCAAAAGACAAATAGAAGTGATGATTTCCTAAAAAAAAATGCTTTTCATTTTTTTTTTAAATATTAATTAATTTTTTGGGGCCTGTGTAGTGAGGCCCATCTCACTAACGTGAGATGCAGCCTCATGTTAATAAGGCCTATCTCACTAATGTGAAAGGCAATCTCACGTTAGTGAGGCCCATCACACTAATGTGAGAGGCAGCCTCATGTTAGTGAGGCGCATCTCACCTGCCTCACATGCCATTCTGCCCCTACTCCCTCTTTTTCGCTTTTACCAGGATTTTGTTGGAAAATATAGGGGGATGTCTGATTTAAAAAGGAAAAAACCTGATTTGAGAAGGAGGATGAAGGGTTTTGGAGGACAGATACTTAGAGAAACCCTAGTTTTTGAGGGAAGTATAAAAAGAAAAAGTTGAAGAAACTGAAAGGGGGAGGTTAGTTTGAAAACGCGAAAGAAATCCAAAAATAAAAAGAGAGAAAGAAGAGCTTTGAGCAAGAAAAATGGTTTTTTGTTCTCAAAGTGTTCTGAGATTGTTCTTGAATTTAGGAAATTAATTACTGACGTTTGAGATCCAATCGTGTCTCATTTTCTTCAACGTAACTTCCATTTGAAAGTTTTCTTAGTCTCTATTTTTACTTTCTTTTCAAACAAATAAACGAGGAAACCAGTATTTCTTCATCTGCAAATCTAAAGTCAATATCTGAGGGTAAATACTGGGATAAATCATCTCTTTTCTTCCTTTTGTTTTCTATTTCTTATTTTTCTTCACTAAGTTTTCTCCATTGTACATATAGTATATATTTGTTGTTTGATTTTATTAATCTATATATCGCTGTCATACGGCCAAACCCCGAGGTACCCTGAAGACCCGCTTTTAGGGCTTTCGGGAGAGGTTCATTGAAACTTGTAAGAGATTACAAGTGCGTCTATGATGGGCAACAAGGAGGTTTCTTGGAGTCCCCATCCAATAAAACATTGGAAAAGGTCGTCTAGCCTCAGTGAGCCTAAGACAGTGCATATGCATCTATTTTGGGCAAGCCAGAGATATTTTAGAGGCTCCACCCCAATAGAATATTGGAGTGATCCTCTAACCTCATGGAGCCTAGGATTATGCAAATTGGGCCTTTTTGTGGGCAACAAGAGATATTTTGGAGACTCTATCCCAATGGAACATTGAAATGGTCCTCTAACCTCGTTGAGCCTAAGACCATAGTACGTTCGGGACTTCTCATTTATTCATATCTTGATCAAAGTTACAATTGAGTTTTGAATTTAGCGTTTCTTCCCATTTCTCATTCGATTTAATGTAGTTAATTAAAGCACAAATTGGCCATACAAGAAAGCGATAAACAAGAGCGTAATTAAAATAAAGTATATGAAAATAAATTACAACAAAACTAGGGGCGGAATACAACCCCCATTGTAAATAGCATGCGATTCATACATAAATCGGGATATACGTTAAGGATAAGGACATTGGTCTTTGCATGCATATTTATAAAAATAATTTAAAGTGACAATTTTATTTGGATGGAAAAACTAGGACATTGGTCCTATTTTATTAGAAGAATCTCATTTATTTATAGAAAAGCTTAGCCATTTTTACTTTAGCGTGCTCGAAATAATATTTATAATAAATTGGATATAAAAATAAACTAAAAGAAAATAGGGTAAAGAAAATGAATCAAATTGGCATCCTCGGACCATTCTAGTTGGTTCCCCTTCTCAGTGCCCCATAATTAGTAAAAATAAATAAACTCACAAGAAAAATAAATAACACGTGAGTAGGACAATGAAATAAAATAATGAAAATAAGGGAAATATCAGAGATAAAATATATATATAAACAATAGACATAAATATCTACATGTTGGTAAAATGATTGTGAATAAATAAAATAAGAAAATGAAGGAAAAGTAGGATTGGTCCAAGAATATTTACCCTCAGAATTCGAACTCGATGAAGGGAAAATATGATTGATTTCCTTGCTTTGATTCGCCAAATTAGGATTGAAAATAATAAAAGTTAGAATTTTATTCCAAGAAAGAAAGCCGTTTAAAAATAAATAATGAAAGAAAATTACAATTCTTAAGAACAAAGAATTATTTTCTTTGTCTCAAGAATGATTATTCAATTGAAAACTGATTTTTGAAACCTTAAGAAATTTATTTGAAGAAGGAAACTAAAAAAAATGTAGAGAGAATTCTATTCAAGAAGAAAAAATGAAAAGTAAAAAAAATCTGAATTTAAGAAATTTATTTGAACAAAAAAATTGAAGAGAAAGAAAATGTAGAAAGAATTCCTTTGAAAGGAAGAAGAAAAAAAAATCCCAATTCAATTACTATAAAATATTTAACCATTTTACTTTAGCGGGATTAAAATAATATTTACAACAACAATGAATAAATAAGGTGAAAAAGGGATAAGGTTGAAGAAAGAACGCGGGTGAGGATCCTCAGATCAGTGCAATGGCCATCATTTAACAATCCCAAATCCACAAAAAATAGTCAAATAAAACTCACCAAAAAAACAATAATCATGTTAGTGTCAAAATTAAGAGCAAAATAAAATGCTAGAAGTTAAATAACAATGAAAAACGTGAAATAGCCATGAAAACCATAAGAAAATAAGTAAAAAAGGAGAAATAAAAGATATAGAGGAGAAAAGGTCCAGGGACGGCCCAACACTCGTGACTGACGGGCGTCCCTGGGTTGACCGGCAGGCGAAAGCAATAACCATCGATGGCCCGTCGCACGCATTAGCGACGGCCGTCGTTGGTTTTTCCACCCGTCGGTCACCCCTGATTTTAAAATTAAAACGAAAAAGTCCAAAAAATTGATTTTGATTTTTAATAAATGAAAATCAATTTAGTAAAATTAGTGTAAAATAATTAAACTACACAAATGATAAATCCAGAGTGTTTACCCTCGGATTTTACCTTTAAAGGTGAACGTTGAGTGATTTCGATTCCTCGAGTTCTACAAGGATTGATATGTGGTTGCGTGATTTCAAGAAATTTTTTATCACAAAAATCGTATTTTGAAAATAAATCAAGAAAAGAAATTGTATTTTTCTTTCTTAAAATTTTGACAGCAATTAAATGTCGAAAATAGCTAAATCAGATAGAAACAAATGGATTTCGTTACCTCGGATTAGCTTAATTTGGACATAAAAATGAGAGAAAGAAGAAATTTTGAGTGAAAACTCTTTTACAAAATGCGAAAATAAAATCTCTGTGAAAAACTGTTAAGATTTAGTTTTCTTCCAAAATTTTCTACCCTTGAATAATAAGGTTTAATCCCCTATTTATAGAGTTTAGAAGATAATTCAAATATATTTAAATTTAAGATTTAAATTTGAAAAAGATTTCTGAAATCAAATCAAAACCGAATCGATTTCCAGAATATTCACAAAATCAAATCTAATATTTAATAATATTTGAAAAGATTTAGAGGATTTTGATAAGATTTATAAAATATTTGATAAATCTAGAAAATTCTAACAAAATCTCAGAAAATCCCGTGAGAATAACTGACAGATCACCGACCGACTGGCATCTGTGGGATACCGACGGGCGTCTGTCAGAGGGGTACACTAGGTCTTTTGACCTGCGGTCCACCCACGAGACTCGAAAGCGAGCGACGCCTGTCTCTTGCGAGGAACGGGCGTCGCTCGAACGAGCGACGGGCGCCGCTCAATCCCAAGAGACAGGCCCCACTTCCGAGCGATTGCCGGCACTTGTCGCGAGAGACGAGTCTCTCATGCGATCGACGGGCATCCCACCACCGAAGGGTAACTCGTCTGTTGACACAAATTTCCATTTTCAAAGTTTTTGACCATCTGAAACCTCCTGTTACTGAGCAAAATCCTCAATCCTTACAAAACCGAAGAATGAAAACTCCCGATTTCCATCCATTTGTTCGAAAACAGACGTTAGTCTCTTCATCGGGTAACTCTGGTCTGGACTGCCTCAGGACCCAATGTCTACAGTTTCCCCCAATTTTGGGGAAACTAGTACACTAGTGTCTAGATGAGCCAAAATTCAGAAATGAAGGGAAGAAATGCATACCTGAGGCAGTCCTTACCTTCTCAATGTTGCGTGAAAGCAAGTGATTTCTCGTCTTCATCCGGCGAGCCTCGTCTCAGCTTGCTTGGTGTTTGAGTGTTCTGGGAGGCAGTGTTATCCAATTGTAACCCATTTGCAATTTGTTCTATTGCAAGTGTACCGCCAACCTCGTCTCGGCTTGCACGGTGTTTGCGAGATGTAGTGTTCTCTAACTATAACTCACTTGCGATCTTTTCTATTGCGTGTGTCCCTGCTGGACTCATCTCAGCCTGCATGGTGTCTGTTACACCCCGTTTGCCCCCTAGTTGAATGAGCCATATATGTATGTGTGTACATTTGCATAAGTTATGTGTAATAAGGGCATTTTGGTAGTATTGCATGAATTTGGGGTTTTTCTGGTGCGTGTGTGTGTGTTTGGCACTATGGTGCTAATTAGTTGAGATAGATTTTTGTGTGTGCCCAAGCGCACCATGGTGGTGTGTGTGTTCATGAGAGTTGCATCATGTGTGGTTGAGTGCACCATAGTAGGATATGCACTAGTGGGTTTGTTTTAGTATGTGGGCATGCATATGGTTGTAGGGTGTGTTTAGGGAGTTGCACTTGTGTGTGTTGCTCACACATGAGTAGGGTATGTTTTAGTTGAGAGAATCTTGTGTGTGTGTAACCTAAGCATCTAGGGTGTGAGTGGCCAAATCCCACTAATTGGAGATTGACACTTGTCTTAGGTTAAGAAAAGAAAAAGGAAAGAAAGGAAAAAGAGGATTTCAGATTTTCATTTTTGTGCTTCCCGTTCATCACCGCCCCTCTCTTCTCTTCTTCTCCTTCTTCTTCTCTTTTGGACCTTAGTTGAGATTCAAGGGTTAATAGTGGGGTTTGATCATCTCTTAGTGTTCATTGGTAAGTTTCATGCATTCATTTTTGCTTTTGTTTCAGTTTTTCTCCATCTTCTTCTCTTCTTCTTATTTTCGGATTTGGGTTGAAGTTGGGTTTTGTGTTTGTGTGTTGTGTTGTTTTGTTCCTAGTTGAGCCTCCCCGGGATCCTAAAGGCAAGGAAGTTGCTGGATCTAGTGGAACTAAGCACTAGGAGCTAAGGATTTTGAAGGTTTGGGAATTTCTTGCTTTGTATGTGAATATGTTCATGTATATGTTTTGATGATTTCTTCGAATTAGGTTGTTAGATGTTCTTTATTTTGATGTATATGATATGGGTATTTGTTGTAAAGTGTGGATCTTGCAAAGGCATGAGTTAATTAGGGTAATTTTAGAATGGATGTGATTAGATGCATAAAATGGGTTTTTGATTGATTCTTGAAATTGAACGTTTAAATTAATGGATTGTATGAAGTTTATGGTTAATAAATGTCGTATTATGGTTGTTGATGCTTTTGAATGGCTGGATTTGAGGTAAGTAACCTTGGATTGAGATTTGTGTGGTTGGATGAGGATTTGGAAGAGGAAAACCTGCAGAATTTCTGCAGATTTTTGAAATCCCGACGCTGTCGCGATCGCGACAGAGAGCGGTGTTGGGAGCTTCGTCGTCGTGAGCACGCGACATCTGTCGCGAGCCCGCGACAGCCGAAGTATTGGGTACTCTCTGTCGCAATCGCGACGACTATCGCGATCGCGACAGAGCGTATCGTTGGCCAAGTACTATCGCGAGCACGCGATCTATCGTGAGCCCGCGACAGCACCAAATGTCCTCTGTCGCGATCGTGACGCACGTCGCGAGTGCGACAGAGCCTGGCCCTTCCGTCCTCCTCGCGGTCGCGAAATCCGTCGCGCGCGTGCAGCGAAGAGACTTTGGTCTCTGTCGCGAGCGCGACAGACGTCGCGAGCGCGACAGACGTCGCGAGCGCGACAGACGTCGCGAGCGCGACAGTCCCCTGTTTGCTGAATGAATTTTCCTTCATTCCTTGTGGCTTGAACTTAAGTTTTCTTTAGCAGTTATGAGAATTATGCTTGGTATTTTATGAACATGGAAATATGATATGATTGTGCACATTTACGATGATGTTTTTGCAAATTATGAAATGGATTGAATGATTTATGTATGACCTGCTAGAGTCTAGTCAGTGGATAGTTAGGCATGCCTAATAGAGTCTTTGCTGCAGCTTCTGTTTTCTGTTTGGACCCCGATCAGGTCCTCGAATGGTTCCTCGCGAACCCTTATCCGAAAGGATCTTGTAAAAGTTAAATGAAAATTTGTTTTTATCGGCTCGTACCCGTAATGTACTGTTTGTATCGGCTCATACCCGTAAAGTACTGTCTGTATACTCGTTATCCACTCCCTCGGGTCAGCAGGTGTTTTGTATGAATTGTTATATGAGAAACATATGTTATCCTTATGGATTCAATGGTGAAAATGTAATCTGTTATGAGAATATGACTATTGTTATGAATCTTATGATGAACGGTTTTATGTATGTGAGCATGAGTTTATTATTATTGTCATGCCATGATTATCGTTTGTAAATGAAGTACGCCTGTGAACTGCCTTGACGACCGTTGTGAATGGTTGTCCTTATGCTATATGTTTGTTTCCCCACTAAGCGTTTATCGCTTAGCACGGTGTGTTTACCCGTGCAGATGCGGAAGGAGTTGCTTTTGGGAGAGTCGTCGCCATCGAAGCCAACACAGCAGGGTCTTAGTGTAGGGCTTATTTTTGTAGCTTTATGATTCTTTTTGTATAGAACTCTCTTATGATTTTGTAATAGCTTCCGCTTTTGTATATGTAATTTTGGGATTTGTAATTATCTTTTATATCTCTCAGTTGATCAGAACAGTAATGTAATGCTTCTATTATATTAATGCATGATCAGCTTTTATGAATGGTCTTGTAAAGTTTTAAATTACCTTGTATTTTGTTATGTATGTTTATGGATGAGTGTATGTGTATTATGTATCTGTGTGGTGGCACCTTTACTCCTACGGCATCTCACTCCTTATCGGATGGGATCGCCTGAGTATGGGTAAGGGGTGTTACAGTGTCTGTGGCATGTAGTGTTATCTAACTACACTCCCGTTGCGATTTGTTCTACCACATATGTTCTGCTAGCCTCGTCTCGGCTCACGCAGTGTCCTTACTATGGGAGGTAGTGTTCTCTAACTACAACCCTATTGCAATCTATTCTATTGCATGTGTCCTACTGGCCTCATCCTGGCTCGCGCAGTGTCCTTATTGTGAGGTAGTGTTCTCTAACTACAACCTTGTTGCAATCTATTCTATTGCATGTGTCCTGCTGGCCTCATCCCGGCTCGCGCAGTGTCCTCACTAACCCCATCCGATCTGAAAGGATTGTGATTGAATATTCTGTTTTGCTGGCCTCTTCCGGGCATGACATGATCTTGTTAACCCCTATCCGATCTGCAAGACATGTAATTTTCAACTTTCTGACCCCCATTCGGCTTGTAAGGTGCAACTTTTGGTTTGCTAACCCCCATCCGATCTGCAAGACGTGTGATTTTCAACTTTTTGACCGCCATCCGGCCTATAAGGTACAACTTTTGATTTAATATGATCTAAGCGATGTAGTGTCTGATTTGGTAATCATTACTTAATTGTCGACCATCCTCGGGTCGGTGAGAAGATCATGTTCCTGTGTTCATAAAAGATTTCATCTATTAATTGCAAGTTAATCTTACTTGTAGATTTATAAACATTCTTTTATGTTGTCATTCATTTTTTCTTTTTTCTTTATTTTCTTATCACATTATCAAATGTCCATCAAGAGGAAGTAAGATAATAACATGATAAATATACAAAATGAAATGTAAATTTAACAAAGCGTAAAATGTGAGTTCCACTAATCAAAATATCAATTTTGTACAATGCATATACAAATATGAGAAAATAAAATATATAAAATACAGTCTAACAAGCTCCCTAAATAAGCTAAAGAGGACGGTAGTCTGAGGGCTCCTCCTCTGGGTCCTCGTCATCGTCTGATATGTGCACTGGCTGGCTCTGCAATGAAGATGCGAAGGGTCCAGCTCTCGAGGTAGAGGGCTGACGAGGTGGCGCTGAGGGTCCAAGCTATGGTTGGCAACGAGGTGGAACGGTGACCAGCACAGATAATGGCTCTCCCCTCGCAGGGCCCCCTTACTAGAACTATACCTGGGCATACCTGTCGAGGAAGGGCTAAGCACACGCTGCCATAAACTACAATGTATCCCTAACCACTCTGCCTAGCTCTGTTAAAGCCATGGACAGCCTAAGAGTCTGGTCCCTAGCTGCATCCCTGATGTGCCCGAGCCTCTCCTCTGTCTGCTCCCTAAACTCTCTAATGGACTGGGAGATGGGCGGTATAGCACCCTCCAGTACCTCAACCCAGAATCGAAGAGCACTGACTGACTCATCCACCATCTAGACGGCTGTGTCTGTCCTCTAAGCTGCGGTATCATGGGAGGCACTCAAACTCTACCTCAGCTCCTCAATGAGCCTCTCATGATCCCGTATGGCCCTATCCTGCTAATCTAGCTTCTCCAGAATCATCCTATCTCGCTCCTCCTACCTGCACTCCATGGAGATCAAGAGGGAGGTCACTGCTACTACTAGATCTGGCTGGACCGGCTGGGGCGATGGAGATGGTGCAGGAGGCACTAGCTCTGATGTCTGCTCAGGGGGTGGTGCCGTAAATGTAGATTTCCCCGGGTGTCCTACCCTACTATATGGGTGGAACCTCTCGAGAACCCGGGGCGCTGTCCACTATACCCGTGATATAGGAGGAGGAGTGGGACTTTGCACCCTTTGTGCTGGAGGAGTCACGATCAACTCGTCCACACTAAACTCTATCCCCATATCAAAAGGGGTCTGTGGCTGATCCTCATCTGCCTGCTGTTGTGAAGCCTGGCCCTCCTGGAACTCTGGCTACTGGGGAGGCTGGCCCTCCTGCTAGTCTGGCTGCTGGGGAGGCTGCTCCTCCATCTAAGGCTCCTCTTCTCCTGGCTGGAGAGAAGGAAGGCCGAAGGCGTGTCTGGTCTCATGAATATTGCATTAGCCTATACTCCTTAGCCTATCCTGGCAGCTGAACTATCATCTCAATAGTTAGGGCCAACGAGGCATCCACATAAATACTCTCATCCAAAGCGGGCCCAAAACTATCTGTTTGAGCCCCCAACTGTAGCAATAATCGGGTCACCACCCCTCCTGCAAATACTATGGGCTGCCCCCCTAGATACCCTAACCAGATTAGCCACGATCTCATGGCTAATGTTGAGATGACATCCTGCAGCCATCACCCAAAAACTCTAGATCTCGGCTGCGTTCAGGGAACTCGAATTACCAGCCCGTCCCAGGTAGGAGCTAAAAATTACTCTATGAACGTACCGAAGAGCCTGCGGTAAGAGCACCATACTCTTCGCCGTATTGTGGTCAAACGACACTCCCAGCAGGGCTATGACCTCCCAATGCTGGTGCCTGACAGCCCTCTGAGGTACTATGATGTCAATCCCAAATGGTAATCCCATGGCCACGGCAAATCTCTGGCAGGTAATGTTGTACTAAAAACCACAGACCCAAAACTGAATCACCCCCTCCTCTATATCTGATCTCTGAAACCCTCCGTAATGTAGTGTGGCTAGAAACTCTCGGACAACCTCGGGATGGGTATGAAACGAAGGCCATAGAAACTCTGTCCATCCCACAGCCACTACTAATGCGTCCACCTCCTCTAGCATCCCCATGGCCTCTAGGAAGGGTCTGAAGACGAGGCGGCTGGCTCAGAACTACACTCGAGCCAGCACTCTGAATATCTCTCTAGCCTCATCACTCATCCAGAGTGGAGCCTGAGGCTCAGGCTGGCCACACGGAATATGACATCGTGGAGGCATCCTGAAAAGAAAATGAAAAAATTAGCTTTGCATTATGGCCGCAGACAGGCCTACCGAAAGGCATATAAATAAATTTTGTAAATTTTCGGCCGTATTTTCCCTAAAATATGTTTACTAAAATCTCAGCAACACCTAGGCAAGGATGTGCCTACCTAGAAAATTTTAAAAAAAATTGGGCAGCATCCCAGCAAGGATATGCCTACTGAGAAAGATAAAAAAAAAAAATTGGGCAGCATCCCGGCAAGGATGTGGCCGCCCATAAAATAAAAAAAAATTTGGGCAGCATCCTGGCAAGGATGTGCCTAACTTCCTGCATAAAAAATAGCAATTGGACAGGCCTCAGGCCCCAAGCAACATTTCAGGCTATTTTTTCTAGTCTTGTTTAGTTCATGCTAGTCCTAAAAACTAAGTCAAACAGAGTTAACTGCACAAGTTCAACAACTTTTTCCTATTAGTTCTAGTATGCATGCATTTCTATAACTATATTTTATACATAGTCTAAAGAAATTAATTAGAGATAGGCAGAAAATACTACATTTTGCTAAACTACACTACACATGCATTTTTTCTAACACCCCGTTTGCCCCCTAGAAGTTAGAGCCATATGTATGTGTGCTTTGTGTGTGTATTGGCTTGTAATAAGGGCTTTTTGGGTAAAATGTATGTTTTTGTAGGCTTTACTAGTATGTGGAAGCATGTATGTTTGTGAGAAGTAAGTGTGTGCGGGTTGTGTTAGTGTGTGCATGCTCACATGTTGGTGGGGTGTGCATTAGTGAGGATACTGATGTGTAGTGTCTTGCATGCTTGTCGGGTGTGAGTGGTCAATTTCCACTAATGAAAGGGTGACATTTGGCTAGGGTTTAGGAATTGAGTTAAATAGAAGGAGAGGAAAAAGAACACAGCAATTGCTATCTCTCTTTCCTGTTGCTCCTCTTCCTCCTCTTTACCTCTTCTTCCTTTTCGCTTCTTAAGTGTGCCCTTGTCGGATTCAAGTGATTTTGGTGGGAATAGATCATCTTTCCAACTCTACTTGGGTAAGTTTTGCTGCATTTTCTTCTTCTTCATTCCTCTCTTCTTAATTTGCTGGTTTGGGGTTTAATTTAGGGTTTGTGTTTGTATGATTTTTGGGTGTGTTTGTTAGTTGAGCCTCCTCGCGATCCCAAGGGAAAGGAGAAGGCTTGTGGGAGTGGTGCCAAGTGAATTGGAGCATAGGAGTATCAGGTTTGGGAACTTTGGGCATTTTTATGTATTTGCTCTTCTTTGATGTTCTGGGAAATTGTATGACCAATGATATTCTTTACGATTGTATACTGTGAATCTTAGTACATTGAGTTAGTAAAGCTTAGAGTATGACTTGATTGGATGATATATGCATTTGATTATATTGTGGATTGCGATTTGCTGGGTTTTGAATGAGATGAGGTTATGATTGTTGATCTTGGTTGGATGATTTATTTATATTCATTGTAAGATTCTTGGAGGATTTTGAGTTTCAAAAGGTGAGTTTTGAGTTGGATTGATGTTTGGACTATCTTAAATTCTAGGTATGTTGAGTTTGGTGTGAGTGTGGGTTGTAAATATGGAGAATTTCTGGGTTTCTGTCGATCCACATGGCGGTATGATATGTCATACCCCCGTGTGAATCACGAGTTTCCTTTAGTATGCTTGTCTATGATTTTACACGGCGGTAAAGACTATTCATACCGCCGTGTAAAGTCATTTTGCCTTGAAGGGAATTCTGGGCTATGCATTTTACACGGGGGTATGGATTTTCCATACCGCCGTGTAAAAGTATTCTGCCTTTTGTGTGAGGCATTGTACACGGCGATATGGTTTTGCCTTACCGGGTAAGATGTCTTACACGGCGGTAAGGCAATGTTATACCGTCGTGTAAAACGTCTCTGCCTCCAGTTTTTGAAGTTTTTCGATTTTCTTTGTTTTCGTTCCCCTTTTCATTTATTATTGCTTTTAAATATTATTTAGTGTCATTTCATGTATCTAGTATCATTAAATTGTATTTTTGCTATATCAAATTATATTGAATGTTTTGTTTGAATTCGGAATGTATTATGCATATCTTTAACTCATGACTCTTCGCTATGAATAATATGTTATACCTAAATGTGATTTGTATTATGTATGACTTGCAAGAGTCAGTCTAGTGGATAGTTAGGCATGCCTAATAGAGTCTCTTAGTCGCAGCCCTCAGTTATGTTTGGACCCTGATCAGATCCCTGTTCGGATCCTCGTTATCCCTAAAGTATTTTTGATCTTGTTTAATATCCCCTCAGTATAGTGTTTTGAATAAAAAGAATAAATGTTGGTTTTCGATTCGTACCCATAAGGTATTGCCATGCGTTCGATTCGTACCCATAAAGTGCCGCCATGCGTATACTCGTTATCCACTATTGTGAGTCAGCAGGCGCTTTGCTTTGCTTTGCTTTGTTTTGTTTTGTTGTGAATATATGAATGTGACATCCGAATGATTTGATGACAAGTATAAGAATCAGTTATTATCCGAATGTGAATATGAGCCTCTAAATGTTATGTATATGACTTGTGTATGACTATATCCTATATAATTATTGCTTATGTCATTGTGGATGCATTTTGCCTTGACGACCATTGTGAATGGCCATCCATATTATTGTGTGTTTCCCCACTAAGCGTTATCGCTTAGCACGGTGTTTCACCCATGCAGGTGCGGAAGGTACTATGATTTTGGGAGAGTCACCGCCAGTCAAGCCAACACAGAGGGATTAGTGTTAGGGCTTTATTTTGGGTCAATTTCACTCATGGTGACTTAACTTATCACTTATCGCACAAAAGTAACCGACTTATTTTTCTGACTTAAATGTCACTGAACTTCTAACATTTTTGCAAAAAAGTCATGTTAACCGGAATCCGGCGAGAACCCTTGCCGAATTGATGATATGGCATATGATACGTGGCAACGAATAGTAAA
Organism: Excoecaria cochinchinensis; assembly: GCA_947683425.1. Classification (NCBI taxonomy): domain Eukaryota; kingdom Viridiplantae; phylum Streptophyta; class Magnoliopsida; order Malpighiales; family Euphorbiaceae; genus Excoecaria; species Excoecaria cochinchinensis. The sequence continues at coordinate 1,888,382 of CANTUQ010000017.1, read as the reverse complement.
TATTTGACTTTTTTGCAAAAATATTAGAAGTTCAGTAACATTTAAGTTGGAAAAAAAATTGATTACTTTTTTGCGATAAATGATAAGTTTAGTGACCGTGAGTGAAATTGATTTAGATGTAGTATTTGTTGGAGATATTATTAAACGACATGTAGTTTCTGACATGGCATGCCACGTTATCAATCTGGCGAGGATCCTCGCTGGATTCCGGTCAACATCACTTTTTTGCAAAAATATTAAAAGTTCAGTGACATTTAAGTCAGAAAAAAAAAATCGGTTACTTTTGCGCGATAAGTGATAAGTTGAGTGACCGTGAGTGAAATTAACCCCTTTATTTTTGTATATGATGATTCTTTTGTAATTTAACTCTCAATGTATTATTATTTTGTACAGCTTTTGCCTTGTATATTTTTGGATTATGTAATTATTTTGTATTATAGTTGTGATCAGAACATTATTGTAATGATTCTTATTATATTAATGAATGATCATTCTGATGTTTTCAAAGTTTAATTTTCGTTGTATTTCAGTATGTTGTTATGTACGATTGTATGTTTTTGTATCCATCTGTGTGGTGACACCCTGACTCATATGGCATCTCACTCCTTTTGAGGATGGGTTCGCCTATGTATGGGTAGGGGGTGTCACAGGTTTCAGTATTAGAGCCTGGTTTATGCTCTTTCTAGATGTTGTTATGTATAGATATCTGTCTAAGACTGTGTTAGCTGATGCGGTTGTCTTTGTATTTGTTTTAGATGTCTTCCAATTCGGTGTGTGGGTCTCTTGAGGAGTCGGCTGGGAGTGTGAATCCTCAAGCAGTCGATCCTTCTGTGTCTATTTTGGCTTAACCTGCTAGGGTGTAACCTAAGGCTGCAGCCATGCCCTTTGAGGTTATGTTGAAGATTTCACAGGACATGGCTAGAGTCATTGAGATTGTGACCGCTCCTAGAGCCCCTACTGAGAATTTGAGGAAACCGGGTGAAGAGGACTTTTATGGGACTGGTTTGGATGAATCAAAATATGCTGAGAAGTGGTTAGAGAAGGTAGAGCGAGCTTTAGACGAGATTCGGTGTCCTCCTGAGAGGCGGATAGAATGTGTGGTGGCTTTGTTGCAGGGATCTGCCTATGACTGGTGGAAGTTGGTCCGTAGGCATCCTCAGTTTCCTGACCCATTTACTTGGGAGTTCTTTGAGAAAGAGTTCACTAGCAAGTATGTGACTCAAACCTATAAGGATGCGAAGTGGGCACAGTTCTTGAGTTTGAAGCAGGGGGCAATGACAATTTCAGAGTTTGAGAAAGAATTTAACCGCCTTGCCAAGTATGCTCCTGAGGGTGTTTTGACTGAAGAATTTTGGTGTAGGCACTTTGAGAATGGGTTGAATAAGTCATTGAGGGCTATGCTGATCTCGCTGATGAGTACTCCGGGTGTTGGGTATTATCAGATTGGGCAAACTGCAGTGCGAGCTGATAGGTCAAAGTCGGTTTTGAGAGAGAGGGCTCTAAGAAGGAATCCCTCTCATGGAGGTTCATCTTCTTCATCCTCGGGTAAGAGGTCTAGAAACTGGCAGGATGAGTCTTCTTCAGGCACGGCTTCGAGAGGCAGGAGGCAGGGTTCAGCCATGGGTATGAGTTCTGGTAGAGGTGGTCCTAGTGGTAGGACCGAGATGTTGCCTGAGTGTTCGCATTGCAGTAAGCAACACTGAGGTTAGTGTAGGTGGCTCACAAGTGGGTGTTTTCGTTGTGGGAGCACCAAGCATTTCTTAGGCAACTGTCTGCATTTGAGTGAGGTTTCTGGTGATCAGTGTGAGGCTTGTAGAGTTAGTGCTAATGCTCCGCAAGCAAGTCGTGGTAGAGGCCGAGTTAGAGGTCGAGGCGGTCGACCTAGAGAGGGAGCTGCATCAGAGTCTATTGATCGTCCTTTGACAGTCCCAGCTAGAGCTTATGCTATGAGAGCTCGAGAGGAGCAAGATGCTCCTGATGTGATAGCCGCTAAGTTTCTACTCCTCGACACTGAATTGTATGCTCTAATTGACCCTGGTTCCACACACTTATATTTGTGCATGGATAAGTTGATTGATAAGTTGCATGATATAGATCTGTTAGACTATGAGATTTGTGTGACCAGTCCCTTAGGGCATAGTGTCAATGTGAGTAGGGTGCATAGGAATTGTCCTCTTTTGGTTCAAGGGGTTGAGTTTTTGGCTGATTTGATTGAGCTGCCATTTCAGGAATTTGATTTGATCTTGGGCATGGATTGGCATAGTAAGCATCGGGCAGTGGTTAATTGCCATAGAAAAGTGGTTATGTTGCGAGATAGGGATCAGTCTTCTTTTGTGGTTAAAGGCTTGGGTTCTAGTTCCTTGAGTAATGTGATCTCCGCTATGCAAGCTAAGAGGTTCATAAGGAAGGGTTGTGAGGCATTTTTGGCAGTGGTGTTGGACTCTAAGCGTGATCAGGTTAGGATTGACGATATCCCAGTGGTTAGAGAGTTTGGAGATGTCTTCCCTAGTGAGTTGCTTGGGTTACCTCCGGAGAGAGAGGTGGAGTTGTCCATAGAGATAGTGCCGAGTACTTCGCCCATTTCTAAAGCACCTTATCGGATGGCTCCTATAGAGTTGAGAGAACTCAAAACTCAGCTACAAGAGCTATTGGATAAGGGGTTTATTAGACCCAGCATATCTCCATGGGGAGCTCCAGTGTTGTTCGTTAAGAAGAAGGATGGTTCTTTGAGGATACATATCGATTATAGGCAAATCAATAAGGTCACAGTGAAGAACAAGTACCCTTTGCCTAGAGTTGATGATTTGTTTGATCAGCTTAGAGGTGCGGGTGTATTTTCCAAGATTGACCCTATCCAACCCATGGTACCAGTCAACTGCCGGGCCCACCAGACTAAGGCAGAAATATTCCACCTTCTGCTTTTTACTCAACCCTATGCCTTTCATGACCAAGGTGTATTGCTTGACGTGGGCGGATGGGTCAGAGGTGCCATCAAATTTCGGCAGCTCGGGCATCTTGAATCTTTGGGGCAGCAGCTCTTCATCCCCCAGATCTCTGTCTTCTGGGTTGACCCCCTTTTCCAGCTGACAGCATATGCGTGATTGTCTCAATCTGTTGCCTCATCCCCCTTAAGGCTTCGTCTTTCCCCCTGGGTGCCCTGGGCCTCACAGCATGGTGGACTATTGGCTCTTCATCTTCCTCCTCTATCAGGAAATCATCGTTGGGATTATGAATCCTTTCCCCTCTTGGCTCGATGGGCGCAGCAGCTCTGTACTCATTGATAGGTTGACGGGCAGCAGCTCCAACGAGAGGCGCCTCCCCACTAGCAGGTGGTTCGGCTTGCCCTCGAGTATGAGTTGCCTGTGGCTGTAGAGCAACAGGCGACTATGGGGTAGCAGGTGCTAGTTGAGCAGGAGGATGGGCAATCCTTTCAGCCATGGTACCCATCATGTCTAGCACTCTCCGTTCGAAGTCCTCTAGCCTCCTAGCTAGGTCTTCAATGGTCAGCGCTCCAATTTCTTCTGCCATTGGTGGTTCTACAGAGGATTCGCTGATTGATGAGGATGACTTAAAATCCCAGTCAGACACAAATTTTGGCAACTCAAACAGCAAATTTGTCCTTACTAGCCGGCCGTCGGAACCTCTAGTCCTCTTAAATGAATCTATGATGGCTGAAAAAAATTTAAATTGTTAGAATGATGCATGAATGACATATACAATGCATGATAGTGAATTATGCAATATTTACAATCACATGCAAGCAAGTAAATCCTTCCAACCTTATTACTCCCTCACACGAGGTAATGTGGTCTCTTTCCTAGGTGGGCTTGATCTATGGGTTAGCGGGGAACCCGATGGAAGCGCATGGTGCTCGGTGGAAAACCGGTAGCATAACATCTCTTATCTAATGCGCATACATATGGATTTTGGCCTTTATGTATTTAAATATTTCAATTAAATTAAGATGGGTCCATCGGGGCATGAAATCCTTTGATAAAAACCCATTTAATTTTGTTGAATTTGTTCAATATATAATGGCCCACATAGCAAGCATTGTATTAAGGTACATGTCACCTAGGGGAAGTATCTATTGCCATTACATGAGCTTTGGTCATGGGTGATGATATTTTGGGGTTACCCAAGCATGGTCCCTGCCGACAGGTCTAGTTCATCATGAGCGTAACGACCGATTGGGTCACCATTTGATATACCTTGATGGTACGAGGCTTGGGCTAGTGATTATCCTTAACACTTCCCTCATTGAGTGAACGTAGGGTCATGCTTCGGGAACGCACCGGGGCTAATAAAGGGACCAAACTAGCATAGATCTAAGGCTCTAATGCTATGATATGCAACTTCGAAAAGGGATAAAAATTTTAAATTAAAACTCAATTATAAATTTTAACCAAGGTATTTTCGAATCGAAGCCACTTAGATATCCCCAGTGGAGTCGCCATTGTGATGCGCGCCGAACCCCATGGGCGCCTTGAAGCCCGCCTTTAGGGCTTTCGAGAGAGGTTCATGAAAACTTGTAAGGTATTTACAAGTGCATCTATTTTGGACAACAAGGATGTTTCTTGGAGTCGCCACCCAATAGAACATTGGGACAGGTCGTCTAGCCTCGGTGAGCCTAAGACGGTGCATAATATCCATTTTTGGCAAGCCAAAGGGATCTTGGAGATATCATCCCAATAGAACACTGGAATGATCCTCTAACCCTGTGGAGCCTAGGATTGTAAATTTAAGTCTTTTGGTGGGACACAAGAGGTGTATTGGAGATCCCATTCTAATGAAATATCGGAATGGCCCTCTCGCCTCGTTGAGCCTAAAGACTAGAGATGGTTCGGGACTTCTCATTTATTCATACCTTGTTTATTTTATAATTAAGTTTTGAATTTGAGTTTTCATCCCTTTTCTCATACATTTAGATGCAATAATTAGAGCACAAGTTTGATCATTCAAAGAAAGCGATAAATAAAAGGGTAAATAAAATAAAGTACATGAAAATAAAGTACAATAAAACTAGGGGCGGAATACAACCCCCATTTTAAATAAAATACAACGTCATGCATAGAGCAGGGTATTTATTGAGAATGAGGACATTGGTCCTCTCATGCATAATTAAATAAAACAATTTTGGTGGTGACAATGTATTTGGATGAAAAACAAGGACATTGGTCCCATCTTATTAGGAAAAAACCAATTTATTTTATAGAAATACTTTTGTGTGATTTTTTTAATTCAGCGTGCATAAAAACTATTTCATTTCACAATTATATAACAAATAAATAAAAAATAAACAAAGGAAAATTAACATGTACAATAAAATGATCAAACCCCGAATCTCCTCCTTCGCTTGCATGGATGCTCAAGCAAGAAAAAATACGGATTTGAAACCAAAAAAAAATAAAGACAAATAAAATTTATGTTAGTGATTAAACCAAAGAAATTAATTAAACACATAAAACAATAAATCACAGATTAGAATAAATAAAACATGCATTATATACGACAAGTGAATTAAATAACATATTAAAATAAATTGATTAACATATTAAATAAAACAAATAATGATGATGATGATGATAATAATAATAATAATAATAATAATAATAATAATAATAATAATAATAATAATAATAATAATAATAATAATAATAATAAAATTAATAATAATAATAATAAAATGAGATAAGGCAAAAATAATATTTAGAAATATTAGATCTATGTACAAAAACACATGAAATAAATAAAAACAAAATAAATGTAAAGATCTATATGATTAACAATTAAATATAAGCAAAATAAAAAAAAGAAAAATAAAAGTTAAGGGATCAAGTCTAGAATATTTACCCTCAGATTTAGATTCATTCGATGATGAAAATGATTGATTTTCCTTGTTGCAATTCACAAAATAGAGATAAAAATGAAAATAATAAAAATTGAAAATTTATTTCAAGATAAAATTGATAAAAAAAATGGAAGGAAAGAAATTAATTCTTGAGGACAAAGAATTGATTTCTTTGTTTCAAGAACAATTATTTTTGATAAAAAAGATTAAAAAGGTGAAAATAAAATTAATCTTCAAGAACAAAAAATTATTTTCAAAAAAATGATACTTTTGATAAAAAGATCCAAGATTCAAGAACAAAAAAAAGATTTTTCTTGTCCCAATAAAAATTCTAGATCAAAAATTGAATTTCTTAATCTTAGAATTTTATTTGGAGAAAAGAAGTATCAAAAAAGATGGAGAGAATTCTTTTTAGAAGAAAAGAGAAAAAAAAAAGATGAAAAATGATCACCCTCCCAAAATCCTCCAATTTTCCCACTTAAAATGAGAAAAAAGGAAAAAGATTGATTTATGGAAGAAAAATCAGATTTTTAATTAATTCCCTTGATTTTTGGTGTAAAAATGGAAGAACAAATTTAAAATCCCGAAATTTGGGTGAAAAAAGGTCAAAAATAGGAGAAAAATGAAATATGGGCGAAAAAGGGGCAATTTCGGCCGATCTGGGCACGGATGGGCGACCGACGCCCGTCGGCGCGCCCGACACTCGCCGAAATTTTTGGCTCCTCGGTTTAAGTTCAAGAAACACCATATGCCTCTTCTTACGTATCAAACCTTATTAGAAGGTCATCTCCACTAATTGGATAAAACTGAACTAAGAATCAAGAGGTCTTACTTTGGTTGTAATGTTAGGCTTAGGTAGATGGCTGTCAAAGGAAGATCAGGTCGCTAGAGAAAATATGGCCGCAATATTTACTCGACTGATGGATGAGCCATTCTCAGCTCAGTTACATATACAAGGTATCCTTGAACTTGGGTTCGGTAACATTTTAGCTCATTAAGATCAAAATGACAGTTAAAAAGGTAATCATCGAAACTCGACAAGTGGTTACTGTGACGAGCGCCGAACCTCGCGGCCTCCCGAAAGCCCGCTTCAGGGCGATCAGGAGAGGTTCATAAAACTTGTAAGGTATTTACAAGTGCATCTATTTTGGGCAACAATGAGGTTTCTTGGAGTCGCCACCCAATAGAACATTGGGAAGGGTTGTCTAGCCTTATCGAGCCTAAGACGGCGCATTCATATCCATCTTGAGCTAGCCAGAGGGATCTTGGAGGCCTTATCCTCTACTCCCCTAGAGCCTAGGATTGTATATTTAAGCCTTTTGGTGGGACTCAAGAGGTGTCTTGGAAGTCCTAGACCTCTCGCCTCTTTGAGTCCCAAAGACCAGAGTGAGTTCGGGACTTCTCATTTATTCGTACTTTGATTAATTTTACAATTATGTTTTGAATTTATTATTTCACCAACTTTCCACACGATGCATTTTATTAAAGCGCAAATCATTCACATCCAAAGCGGTAAATAGAAGCAAGAATCAAGATAAAGTGTTCGAAATAAATTACAATAACACTAGGAGCGGAATACAACTCTCATTTATAAAAGTGCAATACATGCATAAAACGGGATATTCATTGGAATGAGGACTTTGGTCCTACCATGCATATTCATTACAAAAACGGTTTTTTATGAAGTGTCAATTTTATTGGCTGAAATGGGACATTGGTCCACCATTTTCGGGAAAATCTCCAGGTTTAATTGTTAAAAAAACCTTTGGTCCTTTTTACCTTAACGATATTAAAACCATTTCCATAACAACTTAAATACAAGGTAAGGGTAGAAAAATGAACCCGAATCGAGATCCGCAGGATGGCGCAACCAACATCTCTCACAACTCCAACTTCCAATGGTCAGAAAAGAACTCACCAGGATAAACGCGTTAGCAAAAACGTGAATAAAAATAAAAATGAGAAAATTCTAACAGCAATAATTTAAGAGATAGGATTTTATGAGATAAAAAAATGAGAATTTTGCCTAGGGACGGCTACCTGGATCTTGCCAGTGGCCGTCCCTAGTGAGGGGAAAACAAATAAAAAAAAAACCTCTTAAATCTTTTGTAAAAAAAAGATAATGAAGTATATATAGAAATCAATGTAAATCAAATTAAATTATACAAATGTTAATCCAGAATGTTTACCCTCGGATTTTACCTTTTAGGGTGGATGTCGAATGATTTTGTCCCCGTGTGCCTCGCAAGGATCAAAAGAAGAATCAGATCAAAGAAAGAAAATTTATGTTATTCTTTCCTTGAAAATTTGATAGCAATCGTGTGTTCGAATTAGTTATATTGATGGAAACGACTGAATTTCGTCACCTCAATTTGACTTAATTCGTAAGAAAAATTTGAAGAAATCGATTAATTAAAAGAAGTTTTATCAAAATAAAACTCTACAGATGAATAAAGATTTATGAACTTTTTGCGTAATCTGCTCACAGAAAAGCCTTTTTCTAAAAAGCAATTTTTTTTCAAAAAAATATTTGATAGCCTCTTTTTCTAAATAAAATTTCTCTCTCCTTTTCCAGATTTTCTCCAAATTTTCTAACCCCTAAAACTGAAATTTGATCCTTTATTTATAGGGTTTTATGAGATAATTAAGATAAGCCTCTATCTAAAGTTTGAATTTTAAAAGGGCTTTTAAAATTCAACTTTTAGATAAATTCTATCCCCCTTTTGAAAAGAAAAGAGATCAAATTTTATCCAATCTCGAGTGATCCGGTCAGTTACCGTACCGACGGGCTTCCCTGCGCCTACCGACGGCCGTCTCTACTAGGGGCAAATGCGGGAGACTGACTAGGGACGGGCGTCCCTAGGTTGCCACGGGTCCGTCCCTACTACGCCTAGGGACGGGTATCTCTACAAGTAGGGATGGGCGTCCCTACACAGACGGAATGCCCGTCTGCGAAGCAAAACTCCCATTTTTACCCAAATTCTATAAAATTTATCCAACTCTTTCAAAACTCCATGCTATAGAAAAAGATTTTAATCCTTGCGAGACCGAAAGACGAAAACCTCCGAATTCCATCCCCTTACTCGTAAATCGATATTGATCTCTTCATCGGGTAACTCAGATCTGGACTGTCTCGAGACCCGGTGTCTACAGTTGCCCCCAATTTCAGGGAAACTAGCGCACTAGTGCCTAGAAGAGCCAAAATTCAGAGAAGAAAGGAAAGAGACGCATACCTGAGGCAGTCCTTACCTTTTCGCCGGGGAAGCGGCAATGCGTCTAGTCGGTTCTGGACTTATAAAACGCGGGGTTTGCACCGAGTCTTCTTCGGACCGTACGAAGTGCGATAATTGCTCTCCTGAGCTGCACCGAGTCTTCTTCGGATTGTACGAAGTGCGATAATTGCTCTCCTGAGCTGCACCGAGTCTCTTCGGACTGTACGAAGTGCGATAATTGCTCTCCTGAGCTGCACCGAGTCTTCTTCGGACTGTACGAAGTGCTATAATTTGGCAGCCTCATCATGCCCCCAAAGTACAATTCTGATCTTTTGATTTCCGGTGATCCGAAGGACATGATGTTCGATCTATTTATTCTTCCTCTTGACTGTGGGTCGATTTTGAATCGGTGTAAGACCATGTTCCTGTATTATAAAAGACTTTTGTTAATTCTTACGCCAAGTACCTTGATTGGTAGAGTTATGAACATCTTATATCTCTCTTTATTATTCATCATCTTATTTTCCATGTGATCAATTCCTCTTTTCTTTTTCTCTTTTTTTTTCCTCTTAAATTTTCTTTTAGGAAATCATGAAGAAATAACATGCAAATTTAACAAGTTGATCCAAATGTTTTTCCACTAAAAGGTTAAATTTTGTACAATATACAGATGTGATTACAAAAAGTATAAACACAAAACTAGAAGAACTCCCTGAACAATCTATAATGGCGCATAATCTGAGAGCTCCTCTGGGTCATCATCATCGTCCGATATATGAACCGGCTGGTCTCGTGCCAGAGCGGCGGAGGGCCCTGCATTTGAGGCAGATGGCTGACTGGGAAGGGCTGACGGTCCGGCCTGCTGAGTAGCCCAATCCCTGGCTACCTGCTGGTATCTGGGAGGTACAGCCAGTGGTACCGATAACTGCTGTGCTCCTGCTGAGTCCTGCTGCTGGAACTGGACCTGGGCATATCCATCGAGAAACGGCTGTGCACAGACCGTCATGAACTAGAGTGTACTGGTAATAACCCCCCTAACTCTCTGAAAGCATCGCCCAGGTGGAGGGTCTGATCTGTGGAGGTGGTCCTCATACTCCTCAGCCTATCCTCAGTCTGCTCTCTAAACTCCCGTAGGGGCTAGGTGATGGGAGGTATGGCATCCTCTAGGACCTGAATCCTGAATCTGAGAGCCTCAACTGACTCATCCACCATCTGTACGGATGCGTCTATCCTCTAGGTTGCCTCACTATGGGAGTCCCTCATCTCCTGCCTCAGCTGACCTACGAGTCTCTCCTGCTCCTGCCTCAGATGATCAATAAGCCTCCCCTGGTCCTGGATGATCCCCTGCTGCTGATCCAGCTGATCTAATATGACCCTATCTCGCTCTTCGAGCTGTCCGAGAAGGGCCCTGTCTCTCTCCTCCTGTCTATGCTCCAAAGATGCGAACAGAGAAGTCAATAGGGTAGTAAAATTTGGCTGCGCTGGGAAAGCTGATGACGAGGATGGAGGGGGAGCCAAATCTGGCGTCGGCTCAGGTGGTGTCGCTGTAGAAGTAGATGCTCCCGGATCCCCCACTCTAGCATATGGGCTAAACCTCTCAGGCGCTCGGGGAGCTGTCCGCTGTACTCTCGATGATGGAGGCATAGGACTTTGCACTCTCTGTCCTGGAGGAGTAGCCAGCAACTCATCCATAGTAAACTCGATCCCCACATCAAAAGGTGTACCCGGCTGCTCCTCGTGCTGCGACTGACCATCGGGATGCTCTGGCTGTCGGGGAGGCTGGTCCTCCTGATGCTGAGGGTGCTCGGGAATCTGATGCTCCTGATGTTCTGGGTGCTCAGGAGGCTGGTCCTGAGCCTGCTCCTCTACTGGCTCTAACGAGGGCAAGCTAAATGCACGCCTAGTCTCATGTATAGTGCGAAGTCTGTATGCCTCGGGGTGGCCCGGTATCGGCAGTATCATGGCCATCGTCATAGCCGCTGGAGCGTCTACATAAATACTCTCATCCAAAGGGCGCCCCAAAATATCTGGAAGAACACCCAAACTCAAGAGCAATCTGGTAATGACCCCCCCGACATACACTACAGGGGCTGCCCCCCTGGAGACCCTCACCAGGTTGACCAAAATCTCGTGGCTGATATTGAGCCTCTGACCTGCCATCATGGCCCATAAACTCCAGATCTTTGTAGCATTAAGGGAACCTGGGTTACCAGCTCGTCCCAAATATGAGCTAGACAAAACCCAATGAAGATATCGCAGAGCCTGTGATAAAAGTACTGTACGCTTCGCCGTATCATGATCGTACGATACTCCTAGTAAGGCTATAACCGCCCAATGCTGACGTCTCACTGATCTCTGTGGTGTCATGACATCCTGCCCGACTGGAAGCCCTATGGCCTCTGTAAACCGCTGACGGGTGATGCTGAAATGGTGGCCCTCAATCCAAAACTGGATGACACCCTCCTCCGTGTCAGATCTCTGATATCCGCCATAGTGTAGCATAGCGAGGAACTGTCGTACCACCTCTGGGTGAGTCTGGAAAGCAGGTGTCAAAAACTCTATCCAACCCGCGCCCGGCATCAGTATATCCACCTCATCCACCATCCCCAGAGCCTCGAGGAATGGCCTAGAAACGAAGCGGCTAGCTCGGAACTGCACCTGAACCAGTGCTGCATATCTCTGTCTAGCCTCGTCGCTCATCCAACCTGGGGCCTCAGGCTCGAGCTGATCATGTGGAGCGTATCGTCATGGTGGCATCCTGTGAATAAGACAAACAGTTAGTTTAGCATTGTGGGTATGAACAGACCTTATGATAGAAATTTAGGTGGCATTCTGCCTGGGTGTGTCTAAACCAAAAAGATTTCAAAAATTTGGGCAGCACCCCGGCAAGGGTGTACCCAACCTCCTGCATGAAAAGATAAGAAGAAGGGACAGGCCTCAGACCCCAAGCAACAATATAATATTTACATTTGCTAAAAAAAACTGGCAGCACCCCGGCAAGGGTGTGCCCAAACTCTTGCATTAATGAAGAAGAAATAGAACGGAACGGGCCTCAGACCCCGAACAACTATGCAATATAATCACCTTTACTTTCTAATTCTGACATTATTTGCTTCAAAATATATGAATTCCTAAGGCCATATTTATACTCTGAACACTAATTATTCCTCGAACAGCATACATTCGTGCACTATTTATTTATTAAAACAAACTTCATTCTATTAACTTATTTACAGTGTCAACCAGGATCAACCAGGCCACTAATTCAATTAATTCAAAAGAAAAAGAAATCCCCTTGCTCATAATAATAATAAAACAAAGAAAAATGGAGGTATTTTTACTAACCTGGAAGTCGAGACCCACTGAAGAAGTCAAAAAACTGGAAACTAGTGCGAAAAAATGCAATTTGAAATGACAAAAATGAAAAAAGACTGTTGGAAACAAAGGAAAAGGCGTCGGTGTGAAGAAGAAGGAAAAGAAAATGATTTCCCGTCGGTACTTGCGTCTTTATATAGATTTTAAGTACCGACGGGCTTCCTGCCCATATAACTACAGACGGGTATTCCGTCTGTTTATCCAGATTCCCTCATTAATTACCTAATTAATGCGCGTGATATGCACAATGCACGATTCGCCAGGTGGACTAGTACAGATGGGTTCACCGTCTGAATATAGGGACGGGTTAGCCGTCTGTCAGCCAAATCTATAAAATTCAACCATTTTTCTTGAATTTCGTGCCCCTTCCTTATTTTAGCTCCAAAATAGGCTCTTTTCTCCAGTTTTTTCCTTTTTTTCCCCTTAGCAACTGTGGCTTTAGCTATCAAGACATGAATTCTCCTTTCCTTTCCAAGATGCACCGTGTCTTAGATGATGCTCAAATTTGGGAACACAATACTCTTGCCCCCTTTCTGGACTGAGGTTTTTGCGGAGAGTCAAGGTAGACTACACCCTTCTTTTGGCTGTAACCCACTTCTGGGATCCTCGTTTTCATGTCTTCAGGTTCACCTATCAGGAAATATGCCCCTTGCCTGAAGAATTTGCTGCTATCATTGGAAGTTGGTATCCACCTGGTGCTTTGCCTTGCGTACCTCGCTGCGGTTTGATCCAAATCCGGGATGTTGCCTTGTCCTTAAGTGTAGCTCCTTCTGATGCTTCTCGTCTAGTTCCTCAGGGCTCAGTATTTTCTTTAGAACCTCTGATTGAAGCAATGGATGAATTCTCCAACATCCCCTCATACAGCGTAAGTGTCATCTTCCTCTTCTGCCTGATGATGTATCTAGTCGTGACCTCAGAGGAGCTGCTCGGAGACCCTCGTCTATTTGGAATTCTGGATGACTTTCATCACAGGCTCACACCTTTCCCCCTCATTCTAGCTAAGGCTATCTTGGGTTTGGACTCTGTTCATGTCGGGTCTACCACTTCATTCTCTGGGAGCCCCTTATTACTCCAGGTACGTCATTGTTTTAAAAGGTAGTGCGTCCCTTGTGGATTTTCACACTAGCTTTTCTTAGCGGGAAGTGCGTCCTTTCGGATTTTCACACAGCCCTATGCCTAATTTTTGCCTGAAGTAAATCCAACTTACTCCAGCGGCTTATCTTTGCCTTTTATTTTATTCTCTTTGGCTTTTATTTTCTTTGTCTTTCTTTGTTTCCCCTATCAGATTTGGTTGCAGGAGAAATTAAAGCTTTTGTCAGAGCCTCCTCCTAGAGTCATCAATCGTTACTCTGCGAAGTGTTTCCTCCCTCGACATCATCTGTATTTACCTGGGACTCCTGACAAGTGCATTACCAGATTTAGTGAGATATCTGATGATGATATTAGCTTTACGCACGCTTGGCTTCCCTTGTCCGGTGCAGTTATTGATGGGTCTTCAGGATGTGTTCCCTTATGCTGGCTCCGTGAGGTGACTTTCTACATCACAGCTCGTTGTTCCCGTCAACTCGGAGTAACTCAGGATGTGGTGAGACTCCCTCTATCATTTCAAGGTGGAGTCCTTTATGCAGCCTTTGCCTCCCGCTATCATGAGCTTTGGAGCCAACTTCCATTGAAAACCGTCATACCTTTGTTCGGGAGCCATTCTACCATCTCTACCAGGGCATACAAGAGATGGATACTTAGCCCGGCAGCTGATAACCGAACCCGACGACTGAGGCATTTAGCCAGCGAGGGTAGTAGTAGGGCATAGTTTAGCTTTACATGCATTTTGAGCAGTATGTTTCTTTTTAAAGCAGAATTAGACAATAATGTAAATGAATAAATCAAACTTATTTTATTTCACAAATTTGTGTACATTTCAGTACGACTTCAGCATACATGATCGCTTTTTGACATTAATTCACTTATGCAAGACTACATTCATTCATGGAACTAAATCTTGACAGCATTAAACTCCTTTCTCCAATCAGCCCTCTCGAGTTTTCATGATTGGATATTTTCTCTCAAGCCTCTAATTTTTGCCCAGGATGCCTTTTTTCGGTTTTCACCCTGACGAGGCGCCCGATTTTAGCAGGGCTGCCTTTTTTCGGTTTTCGACCCACGGGGCTTTTAGTCTCTTCTTTTGATTTTGGTCTTTAGCCATGGAACCTTTTGAGTCTGTCGACATTGACCGGTTCCTTGAATTCATTGCCATCGCTATCCGATAAAATTGCAGCTCCTTTGGATAACAGCTTCTTGAGGATATATGGCCCTTCCCAAGTTGGTCTAAATTTTCCTCTGATATCCGGTACGCCTGGTCTCATCTGTTTGAACACCAAATCCCCCTCCTTTAGCGGAATCTTTTTCACCTTTTTTCCAAATGATCTGGCCAGCCTTTTCTGATAGACCTGATTATGATAGTAAGCTTTCATCCTGCTTTCATCTAATAAGTTCAAATGCTGTAACCTCTCTTGCATCCATTCGGCTTCCGAAATCTGAGCTTCCATGACTACTCTCAGTGATTTAAGCTATACCTCAACCGGCAGCACTGCCTCTGTTCCGTAAACCAAAGAATATGGAGTAACGCCTGTAGATGTCCTTACCGTCGTTCTGTAACCCCACAATGCAAAGGGAAGCTTCTCTGCCCAGTCTTTGTAGGTTTGGACCATCTTGGCTAGGATTCTCTTCACATTCTTATTGGCGGCCTCTACTGCCCCGTTAGCTTGTGGTCGATAGGGGGAGGATTTGTGGTGCTCGATCCCGTTCTTCTCAAGAAGTTTTCTAGTTTCCCCCATGAATTGCACCCCGTTATCAGACACTATGTGATGTGGGAGGCCATATCTGCATATCAGACTTCTTTCAATAAACCTGGCCATATCTCTTGCGTCGATCTTCTTAAAGGACTCCACCTCCACCCATTTTGTAAATTAGTCGATTGCAACTATTATATATTTGTGTCCGTTGGATGCCGTAGGGCGAATTTCTCCAATAATGTCTATTCCCCAAGCAGCGAATGGCCAAGGTGACGTTAGGCTTTATAGCTCTGACACTGGCAAATGCCTTAAGTCTGCGTATTGCTGGCACAGTTGCCACTGCTTCACATATTTTGAGCAATCGTTATTCATCGTAAGCCAGTAGAAGCCTTGCCTCATGATCTTTTTGGCTAATGTCAGCCCATTCATGTGGGCTCCGCAAATTCCGGCGTGTGTTTCTTCCATTACCCTCCTGGCTTCTTTTTCGTCCAAACACTTCAATTGGATACAATCCGCTTGCCGTTTGTACATTATCCCATTTATACAAATGAACTGGGTAGACAGCTTGCGAATTATCCTTTGATCCTTTTCGGTAGCCTCCTCTGCAAATGTCGCATTCTCTAGGTAATTCATAATGTCATGATACCATGGCTTTCCATCCGCCACTTCTACTTCCATAACTGATCTTGATTCGAAGCTAGGTTTCTCAGAACTATAGATTAAAACTGGCTTCATGTGCACCCCTTCAGGGTTATCCCACATTGATACTAGCGTGGCGAGCGCATCGGCTAACTGATTTTCATCCTTGGGAATGAAATGGAATGTGCATACTTCGAATTGACTGCTCAGGTCTCTCAAATGCCGGATATATTGCATTAGCCTCTCTTCTTTCACGGCCCATTCACCTCGGATTTGATTGACCACCAAAGAAGAATCACCAAACACTTTCACATTCTTTGCTCCTAAAGCTATTAACGCCTCCAATCCAAAAACACATGCTTCGTATTTAGCTTCGTTATTGGTAGCCTTGAATCTCAACTTTTTCCCTAAGGGAAGTTTTTTGTCATCCGGGGTTATCAGAACGACTCCTACTCCTGCCCCTTTGTTATTCACAGCTCCGTCAAAGTGTAACTTCCAACCTTGAATACCAATAGCTGCTACATCCTCATCTGGAAAGTTAAACTCATATGAGTCTCCTTGGATCGGGTGTTCTGTTAGAAATTCCGCCACTGCATGCCCTTTGATGGTCTTCCGGGTGAAATACTCCACATCAAATTCTTGAAGTAACAACAACCACCTACCAATTTTCCCAAGCAAAAATGGGGCCTCTTGCAAATATCTCAGGGGATTCTGCCTCGCGACTGCCTGCACTTTGTAAGCATGAAAGTAATGTCGCAATTTCTTAGAAGCCCAAATTACTGCAAGGCAAATCTTTTCTACCTCTGTGTATTTGACTTCGTAGGCTAAGAATTTCTTGCTGAGATAATAAACAGCAAATTCCACTCCAAATCATCCTCTTGGGCCATCATAGCACCTACAAAACTGTCCTCTATGGCCAGGTATAGGATCAGCGGCTTGCCTGGCCGTGGTGGTCTCAGTACCGGTGGATTCAATAAATATTCTCTGACAGCATCAAAAGCCTTTTGACAACTCTCGTTCCATACTACTGGTTGATCTTTTCTGAGTAGTTTAAAGATTGGCTCACAGATCGAAGTAAGCTTAGCGATAAACCTACTGATGTATTGCAGCCTGCCCAGAAAGCTTCTTACATCCTTCTCCTTCTGTGGTATCGGCATTTCTCTGATGGCCTTAACCTTATCCGGGTCAATCTCAATCCCCCTTTTACTAACTATGTGTCCTAAGAGCTTCCCTGAGGTAACGCCAAAGATGCACTTTTTAGGATTCAACCGCAAGTTGTACTTATCTATCCTTCGAAAGAACTTTTCCAGGGCTTCAAAATGGCCTTCTCTAGTGGCTGACTTGATCATCATATCGTCCACGTATACCTCTACTTCTTTATGGATCAATTCATCCAATATCTTCGTTGCCATCCTCTGATAAGTGGCCCCTGGATTTTTCAGGCCAAAAGGCATCACGCGATAAGCGTAAGTCCCCCACTCTGTGATGAAGGCCATCTTGATCCGATCAATTATTTCATTGAGAATTTGATTGTAGCCCGTGTAACTATCTCCGAAGCTATACATCTCACAAGCAGCGGGGCTGTCTATTAGTACGTCTATATGAGGCAATGGAAAATCATCTTTTGGACAGGCCTTATTCAGATCCCGATAATCCACACATACTCTTACTTTGCCATTCTTCTTGGCTACAGGGACAACATTGGCCAACCATGTTGGGTATTGCACCTCGACTAGAAACTTGGCTTTGATTTGCTGGTGAATCTCTTCTTTCACTTTCTCCTCCCATTCCGGCCTAAGCCTTCTCAACTTCTGCTTAACAGGTTTATGGTCTAGATAGGTGGGGATAGCATGCTCTGCGACTTTCCGATCGATTCCTGGCATATCTTCGTAGGTCTAGGCAAAGAGTTTTTCATATTTTTTTAAGATTCTCTCAAATTTTTCTCGCTCTTCAGGAGTTATATTTGATGCTATCAAAATTTCTTTTGGATTGTCTAGGGTTCCAAGATTGAATTGAGTAGCATCAGTTGAATCAATATCAAACATGGATGGATAATGATCATGATCATGCATAGTGAAATCATCAGAAACATCACACAAGTAAGCAAAACCATTCAATTTATTAATAAGATTGAAATTGTCATTAACATCATTGAAAAGTTCTGGAGTAAAAAGAAAATCTAAACTATCTTCCTCTTCCTCCTCTGCTAGTGTATCTGCCGCAGTCGACGTTTCCGCATCACATCGGCCCTTTGGAGTCTCCTCATCCATCTGCCGCACAGCTTCCTTTATCTTGGCCTTTCCTTTCAGCTGGGTGGTTATCATCTTTTCAGTAATTATTTCTTCCGGCGTCTCACGGTCCCAAATTGTCCTACTGGTCATGATTTCTTCATCCCAAAAACCCTCTGCTGGCTTGATTAATCCAATGCCCCAGTCATAGACATCATTAAAAACCTCAAACCCTGGCACAATTCTTCCATCCAGCCATTGCGGTTCATTTTCTCCTGCATAGGCACATGCTGCGGTCGCTGGCACAAAGGTCTTCCGAATATGGGGAACTTCCATTTTCGACTTCTCGCCCTTCTTTACGGCACCTGTATATCCAAAACCCCTCTTGTCCTTTTGACCCTTAGTGGTAACGGCTGTCGGTATCCCTTGGGAATTCTTGCCCAGCCCTGCACCAGGGAGGAATGACATTTTCTTCATCATATTCAATACCTGGGGGCTTTCTTCCTTCCGCTCTTCTTTGCCTATCATGGTGACATGAAACCCATTAAACGGCTGCCTGGCTATCTCCAGCACTGAAACCTGATTCTCTTGTGCAGCTTTTATAGTCACGATCTGGCCCTCGTAAGGTATCTTTACCATCTGATGCAGTGTAGAGGGGACTCCTCCCAATCTATGAAACCATGGTTTGCCTAGCAAAGCTGAGAAATTGACGGGTATGGGCAACACCACAAACTCTAATTCTGACTCTACCGGTCCCGTTTTTACCACTGCTGTGAAGGTTCCCGAAGCCTGCCTACGCGAGTTGTCATATGCCGTGATGGTAAGATCAGATTTTGCCAACATATCCTTTGTTACCCCAAAAGCTGCTATTGCTACCTGTGGGCATACATTTATGGAAGAACCATCATCCACCATTACACAGGCGGTATGCTTTTGGTTAATTTGCACCCTTATGTAAAGAGGGCGATTATGGTTGCGACCTTCTGCCGGCAGATCTGCACTGGTAAAAACAACATTTTCTCCCGATCCTCCTTTTACTACCTCCAGGAGTTCCGTAGGTGAAATGGTTGTAGCCACAGTTGCTTCGCATAAAGCCTCCACCACCTTCTGCCTATGTGATGGCGACTGTCTCAAAAGATCCCATATTGAAATCTGAGCCGGCGTCTTTTTCAATTGCTTGACAATCGAATCTTCCTCCGGCTCCTTTCCCCTTCTGTCCTCAATTGGCTCTTGTGGCTTCTCTACTTCCGGGGCTACCCTTCCACTCCGGGTCATAGCTCCCACTTCTTTTCTCTTTGGTTCTTCTCCTTCCTTTTCCGAACCCCAAAGGTCGAAAAATGTTTCTAAATTATCACTTTCAGTTCCACTATCATCAGTGGACTAGCAATCGATCACTGCAGCGGGAAGCCCTTCTTCACTCCCCTCATAGAGGCTCGTGATAGCAGTGTGGATATCGTTGCCGTATAATTCCTTCAGCACAAAGTTCTCGGGCAAACTGGACCCGATCATATTCACTGGCGGAGGCATATTATTGTACCCAGCTTTCTTTTGACCCCCCTCTCTTTTCTGGATCTGTGATCTGTTTTGAGTCGATCAAATCCTGAATTGCATGCCTCAAAGTCCTACAGTTATCGGTTACATGTCCAGTGTGCTGATGATATGCACAGTACTCATCGTCTTTGTGTCTCGGCATGCCTTGAGTTCTCGCAGGTCTGGGCGGTAGGGGTTGCAGCTTATTCTCTTTCATCAGTCTTCTTAGTACCCATGATAAAGACCTCCCGAGATTGGAAAAATGTCTCGGAGTGGCGTTTGTAGTTGACACCTCAACAATCTTCCTTGTACCACTAGCAGAACTTGTTAGTCTGCCGGCCCCTTGACTCCCACTACCTCTCTTAGGATAGTTCTCATTTCCTGCTTTCCTAACAAGGTACTCTCCCTTGGCCTCAATGGCGATGTCCTTCAGGGACTCCCAATCTTTTAGTCCTTTCATCCTTAATCCATTCCTCAAATACGGGCTCGCATTTTTAATGAATAATCGTATTTGATCCTGGGTATCTGGTTTCCTCTTCATTTCCATCACCCGATTCGTCCACCGGGTTAGATACTCATGGAAGGACTCTCCTTCTCTCTGCTGTAACAGTTCCAGGTCCTTCAGGGTTACCTCCATTATTGTACTGCAATCATATTGCCTCAAAAATTCTTCTGTCAATAAATCCCAGTCTTCCTTAGTTCGACGATCGAGCCCGTGATACCAACCCACCGCCGGGCCCGTTAAGCTCAAGCAAAAGTACTCAATCTTCTACTTCCTCATCAAAGTGGTGCCTTTCATCACCAATGAGTACTGCTTTATATGTGCTAGGGGATCAGAAGTACCGCCAAACTTTGGCACGTCCGGCATCTTAAAGTTCATTGGGACTAGATTTTCTCCTTCTAACTCTTTGTGTAACACCCCCTTCCCATACGTAGGCGATCCCATCCGAGAAGGAGTGAGAAGCCGTATGAGTAAAGGTGCCACCAAGCAAGTACAAAGTCTAACATATAATCATTCATAACATACATTCAGTAAATACAGAATAATTAAAAACTTTATAGAAAAAGAAAGCACAGGCTGATCATGCATTACTATAATTAAACTATTACAATAATGTTCTGATCAGCAAGCTGATACAAAAATAATATTACATAACCCAAAATATAGATACAAAAGCGGAAGCTGATACATGAGAGTTCTATACAAAAAGAATCATCACTGATACAAAAATAGCCCTACACTAAAAACTCTTCTGTGTTGGCTTGATGACGGCGACTCTCACAAGGCAAAATTCCTTCCGCACCTGCACGGGTAAACACACCGTGCTAAGCGATAAACGCTTAGTGGGGAAACACACATAAATTATGGACGGCCATTCACAATGGTCGCCTAATCATGTCACATTCAGAATGGCAATATGCAAAGGTTAGCATAATACATATGAACGCATTCACGTATAAAGGCCATATAGTCAATATCTCACAATCATATTCATTACAGAATAATCCAGCATGTGTTTCATCATTAACTCATTCAGGAATTCCATAAGGTAATCAAAACAGATCAGAACAATTCTAATTAACAAATGAAGAACACCTGCTGACTCTAGACAGTGGATAACGAGTGTACTGAAGGTACCTTACGGGTACGAATCAAAGACTGACGGTACCTCACAGGTACAAATCAAATATTATATCATTAATCATAACATGTTATTTATATACTGAGGGAATCTTAAACAAGATTCTATACTGATTGGTTCGCGAGGAACCAAACGGGGACCTGATCGGGGTCTAAACTGAACTGAGGGCTGCAGCTAAAGACTCTATTAGGCATGCCTAACTATCCACTTACTTGACTCTAGCAGGTTATGCGTCAAACAGATCACATTTCAGGATACAGAATATAATTCATCAGAAAATCATGGTATCACGCATATCGAAGCATCAAACAGTAAGACATGCATCATACAACAGTAAAATCCATTCAGAAGAAATACCAAGTTCATTTCTGAGTTAAAAACCAGGAAATTTCGGAAAAATGAGCTGAACGGAGAAACGGGCGAGATCGGCTGGTCACTGGCGTGACTAGCCTTCCCAACAGGCAGGTCACGCGACGTGACTTGCTTGTTCCTCACCGATCACGTTGCGTGATCTTCACAAATCACGCAACGCTCTTGCAGGTCACGGCGTGACTGGACGTCACGACTCGTGACGCGCTTCTCCCTCTCGCAGATAACGTCGCGTGATCACACAGATCACGCAACGCCTTCGCAGGTCGCACGACGTGACCGAGGATCACGTCGCGTGACTTGCTTGTTCTTCAGCTGGTCACGCGACTGGCTTCTCTGCAGGCAGGTCACGGCATGACCGAGGGTCACGTCTCGTGACTTGCCTTCTTCCGTAGCGAGTCACGCGACGAAGAACAGTACTTCGATTTTCCAGAATAAGGAATTCAATTCCAATTTGATTTAAAACCATACAAACCTGTTTTTATCTTCCAGAAATCATCTCAAACAACATAGGCAACAATCATACAACTCAATTCATTCAATAATTAACCAAATCAAATCAAGAACATAGGCATTCAAACTTACAAGAACATAAACCCTAGAATTTGACAGTAAGATCAAAATCACACAATTTCACAAATAAACATTCCCAAACCTGGATTCTAATCTTCTAACACTTAGTCCCACTGCTCCCAGCAACCTCTTTGCCTTTAGGATCGCGTGGAGCCTCAGCTAGAACACAAACACAGTAATGACCATCAACATGCAACCCTAAATTAAAACTCAACCTAAAGAAGAAGATGAAGATGTAAAGTTACAGTAAAACAAAGACAAGATATGCACTTACCAAGCTAGGGGATGCAAGGAGAGATTAACTTCACCAATCAAACTAGAATCCACACCACAATACTTAGAGTAAAGAAAATGGAGAAAAAGAAGAGAAGAAACGCCATAGAAAGAAGATAACGTAAATCTGTTATCTTCACTTCTTTCTTTTTCTTTTCTTTGCCCTAAGTATGTGTCCAAATCCTATTGATGAAGCTAATTGCTCACACCCTAACTCAACAAACATCACACACACATAATGTATTCTTAATTAAAACACCCTACAATGGTATGCTCCAATGTACACAATTAATTCCTAACAAATTCACACACTAATGTCATGTATGCACCCACATAATAATAAACCCCAAAATCTTACATTTTACTGAAATACCCTTATGAAATGCTGAACACATGCGAATGCTTACACATACAGACAGACAGATAGACAGACAGGTAGGCTCATTCTACTAGGGGGCAAATGGGGTGTGACAACTCTCCCCTACTAATAAGAATTTCGTCCTCGAAATTCTCACCTGAACTGAATAACTGAGGGTACTGAGCTCTCATCGGCTCCTCTGGTTCCCAAGTCGCTTCTTCGACTCCATGATGGATCCACAATACTTTAACCAAGGGAATCTGCTTATTCCTCAACTGCCTCACCTCACGGGCTAGAATAGCTCGCGGTTCCTCATCATAAGAGAAGTCTGGCTGAACCTGGATATCCTGAACTAACAGAACATGCGAAGGATCTGATCTGTACCGACGAAGTATCGAAACGTGAAACACATCATGCAACTTTGCTAGCTCCATCGGTAACGCCAATCTATAGGCTACAGGTCCTACCTTAGCCAAAATCTCATAAGGTCCAATGAAACGAGGACTCAGCTTACCCTTCTTTCCAAATCGAAGCACTCTCCTCCAAGGAGAAACTTTAAGGAAAACTTTGTCCCCGATCTCAAATTGCACGTCTTTCCTCTTCAAATTGGCATAAGACTTCTGTCGATCTTTGGCTGCCTTCAAATTCTGCTGCACTACTCTGATTTTATCTTCAGTATCTCTGACCAAGTCTGGTCCAATCATAGATCTCTCAGATAGCTCTGTCCAACAAATCGGAGTCCTACACTGACGACCATACAAAGCCTCATATGGTGCCATACCAATACTCGACTGAAAACTGTTGTTGTAGGCAAACTCCATCAATGATACATATCTGTCCCAGCTACCCGGAAAATCTAAAGCACAAGCTCTCATCATATCCTCCAAAATCTGAATAACTCACTCTGACTGACCGTCGGTCTGAGGATGAAATGCTGTACTGAAGTTCAACCTAGTGCCCAAAGCTCTCTGTAACTCCTTCCAAAACTTGGAAGTAAACCTCGGATCCCGATCTGACACTATGGACAAAGGCACACCATGCAACCGAACTATCTCATCCACATAGATACTGGCTAATCTGTCCATGGAGTAGTCCACTCTAACTGGTAAGAAATGAGCTGACTTCGTAAGCCGATCCACAATAACCCAAATTGAATCATGCTTCCTCTGAGTCAAAGGCAAACCAGAAACAAAGTCCATGGCGATATCATTCCATTTCCACTCAGGAATGGATAAAGGCATAAGCAAACCCGAAGGTACCTGATGCTCGGCCTTTACCTGCTGACAAGTCAAGCACTTGGAAACAAAATCCACTATATCACGCTTCATACCGGACCACCAATAGAATTGCTTCATATCTCTATACATCTTCTCACTGCCCGGATGCATAGTAAAGACTGAACTATACGCCTCACTCATGAGCTGTCTCCTCAAGTCCTCAGACTCTGGCACACACAGGCGATCTCTAAACATAAGTACCTCATCCTGAACCGAGAACTCTGACTGCTTACCCGATCTGACCTCATGCACAATCCGCTGAAGTCTCTGATCATCTCTCTGAGCATCCACTATCCTCTGTCTCAAAGTAGGCTTCACACGTAACTGGGCAAGCAAAGCCCCATCAGAACCAAATCTCCATCTGAATCGCCTCAAGAACAAGGCTGAAACTGATTTACGACTCAAAGCATCTGCGACTACATTGGCCTTACCAGGATGGTAATCCACAATGCAGTCGTAGTCCTTAAATAACTCAAGCCAACGCCGCTGTCTCATGTTCAACTCTTTCTGTGAAAGGAAGTACTTTAAACTCTTGTGGTCCGAGAAGATCCTACACTTTTCCCCATACAAGTAGTGACGCCAAATCTTCAAAGCAAAAATCACAGTTGCCAGCTCAAGATCATGCGTCGGATAGTTCCTCTCATGTGGCTTCAACTGACGAGAAGCATAAGCCACTACTTTTCCTTCCTGCATCAGCACACATCCAAGACCAACTCCAGAAGCATCACTGTAAATGACAAACTCCTTACCTGAGATGGGTTGAGTAAGGATAGGAGCCTCAACAAGCAACTGCTTTAACCGATCAAAACAAGACTGACACCTGTCTGACCACTCAAATCTGACTCCTTTCCTCAACAATCTAGTCATAGGAGCAGCAATCACAGAAAATCCTTTAACAAAGCGACGGTAGTAACCTGCTAAACCGAGGAAACTCCTCACTTCCTGAACATTTCGAGGCGCTTTCCAATCAACAATCGCCTCAATCTTAGCTGGATCTACCTGGATACCTCTAGCTGAAACAATGTGACCCAAGAATGATACCTCTCAAAGCCAGAAATCACACTTGCTAAGCTTAGCAAACAACTGATGCTCTCTCAACATCTGCAAAACCAATCTGAGATGCTCCTCATGCTCACTCTCATTCTTGGAATATATCAAGATGTCATCAATGAACACTACTACAAATCGATCTAAGTATGGCCTAAATACACGATTCATCAGATCCATAAAAGCCGCTGGAGCATTTGTCAAACCAAACGGCATCACAAGAAACTCATAGTGGCCATACCTAGTCCGAAATGCAGTCTTAACCACATCGGCATCCTGAACTCGAAGCTGGTAGTACCCTGATCTAAGATCTATCTTGGAAAAGACACCTGCCCCTCGAAGCTGATCAAACAAGTCTTCAATCCTAGGCAGTGGATACTTGTTCTTCACTGTAACTTTATTAATCTGGCGGTAGTCAATACACATCCGCAGGGATCCATCTTTCTTCTTGACAAACAGCACTGGAGCTCCCCAAGGAGATATGCTAGGTCGAATAAACCCCTTATCCAATAACTCTTGTAGCTGAGATTTAAGTTCCCTCAACTCTACAGGAGCCATCCGATAAGGTGCTCTCGAAATAGGTGCAGTACCTGGCATAATCTCAATGGACAACTCAACCTCTCTCTCAGGAGGCAAACCAGGCAACTCGCTCGGGAACACATCACTAAACTCCCGCACTACAGGGATGTCCTCAATCTGAACCTGATCCCTCTTGGAATCTAACACAACTGTTAAAAATGCCTCACATCCCTTCCTGATGAATCTCTTAGCTTGCATCGCAGAAATCACATTATTCAACGAACTAGCACCCAAACCTTTCAAAAACACAAGAGACTGACTTCTATCCCGAAGTACAACTATCTTCCTATGGCAATCAACTACAGCCCGATGCTTACCCAACCAGTCCATACCCAGAATCAAGTCAAACTCTCTGAAGGGTAACTCAATCAAATTCGCTGGAAGCACAGCTCCCTCAACAATCAGAGGACAACTCCTAAAAACTCTACTCACACTGACACTATGCCCTAATGGACTGGTCACACAAATCTCATAATCTAACTGATCAACAGAATGCAATTTATCAACAATCTTATCTGTGCACAAGTATGAGTGTGTGGAACCAGGATCAATTAGAGCATACAACTCAGTGTCATGGAGTAGGAACTTACCAGCAATAACATCAGGCGCGTCTTGCTCATCTCTGGCTCTCATAGCATATGCTCTGATGGCACCCTGAGGAGGATGCTCAACAGTCTCAGAAGCAGCTCCATCTCTATGCCGGCCACCTCTACCTCGGCCTCTGCCACGGGTAGCCTGAGAAGCATTCGAACCGACCCTACTGCCCTCTCTCTGAGAACCTGAATCCTCCTGCAATCTCGGACAACTGGCCAACTGATGCTCAGAACTCCCACACCTGAAGCACGCACCGGAGAGCCACCTACACTCACCCCGATGTGACTTACTACAATGAGGACAAACTGGTGTAGTCTCAGCTCTACCACCCCTACCAGAACCTGACACAGCTGCAGGACCCTGTCGTCTACCTCTAGAAGCCGGACCAGATGCTGACTCATCCTATGGGTTCCTAGATCTCTTACTCGAAGAAGATCCTCCACGAGAAGAACTCCTCCTCTGAGCTCTCTCTCTCATCACAGTCTCAGACAACTCAGCTCTCACAGCAGCCTCTACAATCTGGTAATAACTAACCCCAGGTATACACATCAAGGAAATCAAAGCAATCTTCAGAGACTCATTTAACCCTGCCTCGAAATGCTTGCATCTAAAGTCATCAGTCATAACTCCTCGTGGGGCATAGCGAGATAACCTGTTAAACTCCTTCTCATAATCTGCTACAGACATGGCCCTCTGCTTCAAACCCAAAAACTGCGCCCATCTCGAATCCCTATAAGTCTGAGTAATATACTTCTTTGTAAACTCACCCTCAAAGAACTCCCAGGTAATCGGGTCCGGTAACTGAGGATGCCTGCAAACTAATTCCCACCATTCAAATGCAGACCCCTGTAGAAGAGCTAATGCACACTCTGCCTGCTGGTCGGGAGGACACCGAATCTCTCTCAAAGCACGCTTTACTTTATCTAACCATCTCTCTGCCATCTCAGATTCATTCAAACCAGTACCATAAAAATCCTCGACTCCTGCCCTCCTCAGATTCTCCATAGGTGCTCTAGGAGCAGTCACTCTCTCCAAAACCCTAGCCATGTCCTGATGCAGTCTGAACATAGCCTCAAAGGGCATGGCTGCGGCCTCTGGCTGGACCCTAGCATGCTGAGCCGACACAGTAACAGAAACAGACGGATCTATAGCTGGAGGATTCACACTCTCGGCGGATTCCTCACGCGCACCATGAGCAGAATTAGAAGCCATCTAAACAAACAAGAAACAACCGTATCAGCCAACACAGATCTAGACACATACACATCTAAGAAACTCAAAACAATCACAACAACACCCAGAAACGCCTAAACCTATGCTCTGATACCACAAACTGTAACACCCCTTTCCCATACGTAGGCGATCCCATCCGAGAAGGAGTGAGAAGCCGTATGAGTAAAGGTGCCACCAAGCAAGTACAAAGTCTAACATACAATCATTCATAACATACATTCAGTAAATACAGAATAATTAAAAACTTTATAGAAAAAGAAAGCACAGGCTGATCATGCATTACTATAATTAAACTATTACAATAATGTTCTGATCAGCAAGCTGATACAAAAATAATATTACATAACCCAAAATATAGATACAAAAGCGGAAGCTGATACATGAGAGTTCTATACAAAAAGAATCATCACTGATACAAAAATAGCCCTACACTAAAAACTCTTCTGTGTTGGCTTGATGACGGCGACTCTCACAAGGCAAAACTCCTTCCGCACCTGTACGGGTAAACACACCGTGCTAAGCGATAAACGCTTAGTGGGGAAACACACATAAATTATGGACGGCCATTCACAATGGTCGCCTAATCATGTCACATTCAGAATGGCAATATGCAAAGGTTAGCATAATACATATGAACGCATTCACGTATAAAGGCCATATAGTCAATATCTCACAATCATATTCATTACAGAATAATCCAGCATGTGTTTCATCATTAACTCATTCAGGAATTCCATAAGGTAATCAAAACAGATCAGAACAATTCTAATTAACAAATGAAGAACACCTACTGACTCTAGACAGTGGATAACGAGTGTACTGAAGGTACCTTACGGGTACGAATCAAAGACTGATGGTACCTCACAGGTACAAATCAAATATTATATCATTAATCATAACATGTTATTTATATACTGAGGGAATCTTAAACAAGATTCTATACTGATGGGTTCGCGAGGAACCAAACGGGGACCTGATCGGGGTCCAAACTGAACTGAGGGCTGCAGCTAAAGACTCTATTAGGCATGCCTAACTATCCACTTACTTGACTCTAGCAGGTTATGCGTCAAACAGATCACATTTCAGGATACAGAATATAATTCATCAGAAAATCATGGTATCACGCATATCGAAGCATCAAACAGTAAGACATGCATCATACAACAGTAAAATCCATTCAGAAGAAATACCAAGTTCATTTCTGAGTTAAAAACCAGGAAATTTCGAAAAAATGAGCTGAACGGAGAAACGGGCGAGATCGGCTGGTCACTGGCGTGACTGGCCTTCCCAACAGGCAGGTCACGCGACGTGACCGAGGGTCACGCG
Organism: Excoecaria cochinchinensis; assembly: GCA_947683425.1. Lineage (NCBI taxonomy): Eukaryota > Viridiplantae > Streptophyta > Magnoliopsida > Malpighiales > Euphorbiaceae > Excoecaria > Excoecaria cochinchinensis. The sequence continues at coordinate 1,859,483 of CANTUQ010000017.1, read as the reverse complement.
ACGTGACTTGCTTGTTCCTCGCCGATCACGTTGCGTGATCTTCACAAATCACGCAACGCTCTTGCAGGTCACGGCATGACTGGACGTCACGACTCATGACGTGCTTCTCCCTCTCGCAGATCACGTCGCGTGATCACACAGATCACGCAACGCCTTCGCAGGTCGCACGACGTGACCGAGGATCACGTCGCGTGACTTGCTTGTTCTTCAGCTGGTCACGCGACTGGCTTCTCTGCAGGCAGGTCACGGCGTGACCGAGGGTCACGTCTCGTGACTTGCCTTCTTCCGTAGCGAGTCACGCGACGAAGAACAGTACTTCGATTTTCCAGATTTTCCAGAATAAGGAATTCAATTCCAATTTGATTTAAAACCATACAAACCTGTTTTTATCTTCCAGAAATCATCTCAAACAACATAGGCAACAATCATACAACTCAATTCATTCAATAATTAACCAAATCAAATCAAGAACATAGGCATTCAAACTTACAAGAACATAAACCCTAGAATTTGACAGTAAGATCAAAATCACACAATTTCACAAATAAACATTCCCAAACCTGGATTCTAATCTTCTAACACTTAGTCCCACTGCTCCCAGCAACCTCTTTGCCTTTAGGATCGCGTGGAGCCTCAGCTAGAACACAAACACAGTAATGACCATCAACATGCAACCCTAAATTAAAACTCAACCTAAAGAAGAAGATGAAGATGTAAAGTTACAGTAAAACAAAGACAAGATATGCACTTACCAAGCTAGGGGATGCAAGGAGAGATTAACTTCACCAATCAAACTAGAATCCACACCACAATACTTAGAGTAAAGAAAATGGAGAAAAAGAAGAGAAGAAACGCCAGAGAAAGAAGATAACGTAAATCTGTTATCTTCACTTCTTTCTTTTTCTTTTCTTTGCCCTAAGTATGTGTCCAAATCCTATTGATGAAGCTAATTGCTCACACCCTAACTCAACAAACATCACACACACATAATGTATTCTTAATTAAAACACCCTACAATGGTATGCTCCAATGTACACAATTAATTCCTAACTAATTCACACACTAATGTCATGTATGCACCCACATAATAATAAACCCCAAAATCTTACATTTTACTGAAATACCCTTATGAAATGCTGAACACATGCGAATGCTTACACATACAGACAGACAGATAGACAGACAGGCAGGCTCATTCTACTAGGGGGCAAATGGGGTGTGACACTTTGTCCTCAGGATTCACTCCTTGGCCTTTTGTCAACATCCTTGTCATAGCTTCAAATCTCTCTTCCACTTTCCTCGAGATGGCTTCTTCAATTTGAGGGGCTTTCCCTTTCTCAGACATACATTCCTCATATTCCTCGTCTTCCCAATCATCATCCAGCCTCGGGACAGGTCTTCCCCTATGTGCCCCTGAAGTAGTAGCTCTTAGGTTCACGAGTGGCGGGCGAGTTTCATCTTGTGGGTCCTCTCTGACCTCTTCCCTTTCATTATTCCTCACAGGAGGAGGCTGCGGGTTTTACGGGGCTGCTTGTTGACCCATTACGGCTATCATTGCCAACACCCGGTTCTCAAACTCTTCCAACCTTTGGCCCACTTCCTCTGCTATAATTTCCCGGGTGGCCTCTGCCCCTCTCGGTGAGTTTGCCATTTCTTTGGGTACAAAAAACTGATTTGAAGTGGCGTAACTGGTCTCAAAAGAACTGTTCGGATACTCTATCCTTTTTGGTAACTCGAAAAATGGATTCCTGCGTAGCCGTCCCCGAGACCCTCTTGTCCACCTAGGCGAATCTATGATGGCTGAAAAACACAGGGGTCAGGATGATGCATGATTGCACAAAAAATAATGCATGATCGTGCTATGCAGCACTCACAAGCCACATGCAAGCACATAGGTCCTTCCAACCTTATTACTCCCGCACACGAGGTCATAGTCTCTTTCCTAGGTGGGATTGGCCCATGGGTCAATCTGGGGACCCGATGAATGCGTATGGTGCACGGTGGAAATCCGGCAGCATAACCTCTCCTAACTAATGCACAGGCGGATGGGTTATTATCATCATGTATTTTGGCAATCCGAATAAGGCGTCCTGGGCCTATCGGGGCATGAAAGCCTTTGATTAGGTGACCAGTCGAACTATCCGGGTTTGTCCAATACCTAATGATCCATACAGCAAACATCGTATTAAGGTTCATGCCACTTGGGAAAAGTAACTATTTCCATTTACATGAGCTTTAGTCAAAGGGTGGTGTTACTTTAGGGCTACCCAAGCATGGTCCCTGCCAATGGGTCTAGCTCGTCAAGAGCGTAACGATCGATCGGGTCACCATTTAATATACCATTATGGTACGAGGCTTGGGCTAGTGATTATCCTTAACACTTCCCTAAATTGAGTGAAAATAGGGTCGTGCTTCAGGAACGCACCGGGGCTAAAAAGGGACCAAACTAGCATAGATCTAAGGCTCTAATGCGATGCAATGCAGATTTTGAAAGATGGTGAAATTTTTAAGCTAAAATCTAATTATAAATTTTTAATCAAAGTACTTTCGAATCGAAGTCTCGAGTATGTCCCCAGTGGAGTCGCCACTATGACGCATGCCGAACCTCATGGCCTCCCGAAAGCCAGCTTCAGGGCGATCAGGAGAGGTTCATAAAACTTGTAAGGTATTTACAAGTGCGTCTATTTTGGGCAACAATGAGGTTTCTTGGAGTCGCCACCCAATAGAACATTGGGAAGGGTCGTCTAGCCTTATCGAGCCTAAGACGGCGCATACATATCCATCTTGAGCTAGCCAGAGGGATCTTGGAGGCCTTATCCTCTACTCCCCTAGAACCTAGGATTGTATATTTAAGCCTTTTGGTGGGACTCAAGAGGTGTCTTGGAAGTCCTAGACCTCTCGCCTCTTTGAGTCCCAAAGACCAGAGTGAGTTCGGGACTTCTCATTTATTCATACTTTGATTAATTTTACAATTATGTTTTGAATTTATTATTTCACCAACTTTCCACACGATGTATTTTATTAAAGCGCAAATCATTCACATCCAAAGCGGTAAATAAAAGCAAGAATCAAGATAAAGTGTTCGAAATAAATTACAATAACACTAGGAGCGCAATACAACTCCCATTTATAAAAGTCCGATACATGCATAAAACGGGATATTCATTGGAATGAGGACTTTGGTCCTACCATGCATATTCATTACAAAAACGGTTTTTTATGAAGTGTCAATTTTATTGGCTGAAATGGGACATTAGTCCACCATTTTCGGGAAAATCTCCAGGTTTAATTGTTAAAAAAACCTTTGGTGCTTTTTACCTTAACGATATTAAAACCATTTCCATAACAATATAAATACAAGGTAAGGGTAGAAAAATGAACCCGAATCGAGATCCGCAGGATGGCGCAACCAACATCTCTCACAACTCCAACTTCCAATGGTCAGAAAAGAACTCACCAGGATAAACACGTTAGCAAAAACGTGAATAAAAATAAAAATGAGAAAATTCCAATAGCAATAAGCTAAGAGATAGGATTTTATGAGATAAAAAAATGAGAATTTTGCCTAGGGACGGCTACTTGGATCATGCCAGTGGCTGTCCCTAGTGAGGGGAAAACAAATAAAAAAAAAAACCTCTTAAATCTTTTGTAAAAAAAAGATAATGAAGTATATATAGAAATCAATGTAAATCAAATTAAATTATACAATTGTTAATCCAAAATGTTTACCCTCGGATTTTACCTTTTAGGGTGGATGTCGAATGATTTTGTCCCCATGTGCCTCGCAAGGATCAAAAGAAGAATCAGATCAAAGAAAGAAAATTTATGTTATTCTTTCCTTGAAAATTTGATAGCAATCGTGTGTTCGAATTAGTTATATTGATGGAAACGACTGAATTTCGTCACCTCAATTTGACTTAATTCGTAAGAAAAATTTGAAGAAATCGATTAATTAAAAGAAGTTTTATCAAAATAAAACTCTACAGATGAATAGAGATTTATGAACTTTTTGCATAATCTGCTCACAGAAAAGCCTTTTTTTAAAAAGCAATTTTTTTTCAAAAAAATATTTGATAGCCTCTTTTTCTAAATAAGATTTCTCTAAAATTTCTCTCTCCTTTTCCAGATTTTCTCCAAATTTTCTAACCCCTAAAACTGAAATTTGATCCTTTATTTATAGGGTTTTATGAGATAATTAAGATAAGCCTCTATCTAAAGTTTGAATTTTAAAAGGGCTTTTAAAATTCAACTTTTAGATAAATTCTATCCCCCTTTTGAAAAGAAAAGAGATCAAATTTTATCCAATCTCGAGTGATCCGGTCAGTTACCGTACCGACGGGCTTCCCTGCGCCTACCGACGGCCGTCTCTACTAGGGGCAAATGCGGGAGACTGACTAGGGACGGGGCGCGATCCTAGGGACGGGCGTCCCTTGGTTGCCACGGGTCCGTCCCTTCTATGCCTAGGGACGGGTATCTCTACAAGTAGGGACGGGCGTCCCTACACAGACGGAATGCCCGTCTGTGAAGCAAAACTCCCATTTTTACCCAAATTCTGTAAAATTTATCCAACTCTTTCAAAACTCCATGCTATAGAAAAAGATTTTAATCCTTGCGAGACCGAAAGACGAAAACCTCCGAATTCCATCCCCTTACTCGTAAATCGACATTGATCTCTTCATCGGGTAACTCTGATCTGGACTGCCTCGAGACCCGGTGTCAACAGTTACTATTTTGAGCTCTATTTTATTATTTTATTTAATTATTTTTTTTGTTTGAACTCATGTCTTTGGTGCATGACTGAAACCCTCTTCCCAAAGTGTAAACTCATCCTTACCAAGGCAATTTTTGATAACTCAAAAAATTTTTAAAATGTACATCCATCCCTTCTAGAGCGGCCACTCTTCTAAGGGGAGGCAAAAATCATTTTAGGCGAGGGGATAGTTTTAACATGTGTAACAACAAAATTGGCACGCATTTAGCATACCTCCATAAAGCTCAACGGGCTAGCAAGCGATTGCAGAACAAGAGTAGGAAATGGTCATTTAGAGAGCTTCACAAAGAAATGATTGCCTAAATCATTTTCTAGGTTCCGTCATATCCAGGGATCGCTTTGATGAGTAATCAGAAAGGTTCTAGTGCTATTAGTGAATTTCCATCCAATCCCCTAATTGCAACTAGTTTTTCTTTATTATTTTTTTTTTGACATTAGAATTTTTAGCATTTTCTTCTTCTTTGATTTTCTTCAAAAATTTCCGGATTTCTTCTTTTAATTAATAAGGTTTAATTGAGATTGGAAAATCAATTTTCAATTCTTAATTATTCCAAATTAATTCCTTTGTTTTTCCATAAACATAAGAAATTAATTCTCTCTTTCAAATCAATTTTTTTATTGTTGAGCATTCAAATTAATTTCTTTGTTTCATCCATAAATAAAAGTGATTAATTTTATTGCTAAATTATTTTCTCAAGCAATTTTTCAAGGAGATCATCACTTTACCTTCATCGAATCCAAAACTCTGAGGGTAAATATTCTGGGCTTGATTTTTATTTTATTTTATTTTGTTTATATTTAATTTGTTCATGTATATTTTATTGTTTTTATTAATTTACTTATTGTTTTCATTTATTTGTTTATTTTATTATTGTAATATTTGTTTTTATTTAATATGTTTATATATGATTTTGTTTTTATTCATGTAAATTTTGATTTCCTATTAATTCCTAACATGTAAATAATTTATTTTATTTTGATTCATCATTATTTTTCAGCATGTAATTAATTAATTAATTTTGATTAATTTTTTTGCCATATAAATGGTTTATGTTAATTGTGATAATAGCAATTAATCATGTCATTGTTTTAATTATTTTTATCATTCTTTTATCATTGTTACATGTTATATTTATTGTTTATTCAATTTATTGTTTATTTTCATTATTTTTCATCATGTTCATAATTTTCATGTATTAATTCATTAACATGTTATATTTTATTTTAATCACATCATTTATTTAATTTGTCATAAAAATGTATTTTTCACATTTATTTTAATTGTTAACATATTAATTCAATTGTCATTTTGATATGATGCTATTTTATCTTATTTTATTCCATTTTATCTTTTATTATTGATTCAATTGTTTTAATTACTAACATTATTTTGTTTATGTTTTGTTTTTATGTCAAAACTCATTTTTTGCTTGGGCATTTTTTGCGAACACACGGGGGGTGTCCGGAATGGCTCGTTTGGATTATATTTTCTTTATTTATAATATTTTATTTATTTGGCTTTTTTTATTTTTGTCATATAATTTTTTTGTAAAATTGTTTATTTAGATCCGCTAGAGAGAAAATCACCAAACTATTTTTATTAATTAACTTGGTATTTTTCCTAAATAAAAATGGGACCAATATCTCAATTTTCTCCATCCAAAATCATCACATAAAAATTGTTTTATAATAAATATTCATGCGAGGACCAATGTCCTCATCATTAATGAATATCCCGATTTATGTATGGTTTGTACTTTATTTACAATGGGGGTTGTATTCTGCCCCTAGTTTTGTTATATTACTTTCATGTATTTTATTTTAATCTTGTTTTATTTACCGCTTTCCCTAACTGAATAACTTGCGCTCTAATTATTGCATCGAAATGTATGAGAAAATGGATGAAAACTTAAATTCAAAACTTAATTATAAAATAACCAAGGTATGAATAAATGAGAAGTCCCGAACCATCTCTGGTCTTTGGGCTCAACGAGGCGAGAGGACCATTCCGATATTTCATGGGAATGGGATCTCCAAGATACCTCTTGTGTCCCACCAAAAGACTTAAATTTACATTCCTAGGCTCCACGGGGTAGAGGGTTATTCCAGTGTTCTATTGGGTTGATATCTCCAAGACCCCTTTGGTTTGCCCAAAATGGATATTATGCGCCGTCTTAGGCTCACCGAGGCTAGACGACCTGTCCCAATGTTCTATTGGGTGGCAACTCCAAGAAACCTCCTTGTTGCCCAAAATAGATGCACTTGTAAATACCTTACAAGTTTTCATGAACCTCATCCCGAAAGCCCTAAAAGCGGGCCTTCGGGGGGTCCTACGGGGTTCGGCGTGCGTTACAGTGGCGACTCCACTGGGGACCTCTAAGTGGCTTCGATTCGAAAGTACCTTAGTTAAAATTTATAATTGAGTTTTAATTTAAAATTTTTATCCCTTTTTGAAATTGCACATCATAGCATTAGAGCCTTAGATCTATGCTAGTTTGGTCCCTTTATTAGCCCTAGTGCATTCTCGAAGCATGACCCTACGTTCACTCAATGTAGGGAAGTGTTAAGGATAATCACCAGCCCAAGCCTCGTGCCATCAAGGTATATCAAATGGTGACTCGATCGATCGTTACGCTCATGATGAGCTAGACCCGTCGGCAGGGACCATGCTTGGGTTACCCCAAAATATCATCACCCACGACCAAAGCTCATGTAATGGCAATAGATACTTCCCCTAGGTGACATGTACCTTAATACAATGCTTTCTATGTAGGCCATTATATATTGAACAAATTCAACCTAATTAAATGGGCTTTTTATCAAAGGCTTCCATGCCCCGATGGGCCCATCTTAATTTAGTTGAAATGTTTAAACATATAAAGGCCAAAACTCATACGTATGCACATTAGTTAAGAGATGTTATGATGTCGATTTTCCACCGAGCACCATACGCGTCCATTGGGTTCCCCGTTAACCCATAGATCAATCCCACCTAAGAAAGAGACCACATTACCTCGTGTGTGGGAGTAATAAGGTTGGAAGGATCTACTTGCTTGCATGTGATTGTAAATGTTGCATAACACGCTATCATGCATTGTATATTTCATTCATGCATCATTCTAACAATCTATTTTTTCCAGCCATCATAGATTCATCTAAGAGGATTAGAGGTAACGGCCGGCTAGTAAAAACAAATTTACTTTTTAAGTTGTCGAAATTTGTGTCTGACTGGGATTTCGAGTCATCCTCATCAATCAGTGAGTCCTCTATAGAACCACCAATGGCAAAAGAAGTTGGAGCTTTGACCAATCAAGCCTAGCTAGGAGGCTAAAAGATTTTGAGCGTAGAACGATGGATATGATGGGCGCCATGGCTGAAAGGATTGCCCATCCACCTGCTGCCCCACAGCCACCTACTGCTCTACAACCACAGGCAGCCCCTCCTCGGGGCAAGCCAAACCACCTGCTGGTGGGGAGACTCCCTTCGTTGGAGTTGCTGCTTGCCAACCCAACAATGATCATAGAGCTGCTGCACCCATCGAGCCAAGAGGGGAAAGGATTCATAATCCCAACGATGATTTCCTAATGGAAGAGGAAGGTAGACATTACAGAGAAGAGAGAAAAGAAGAAAAAGGCGGGTTAAAACGCGGTCCCTCCACCATGATTATGATCGGGTCCTCTTAATGCACTAGTGAGAGTGGAAATGAAGATTATGTTCTTTCTTTTTCAATCTTTGTTATTATTTCAATGCTTGGTTATTTCAATAGAATAATTTTTGCTTATTTATATGGTGTTTCTAATGATTTCATTTAACATGATCACAATGCATTTACTTTGACATTAATTCAAATAATATGACTACAGTTAATCTCGAAACTTTGGGGAACCCAAAGAAAATCTTGATAGCATCTGATATAACTCTTGTAGAGAGGGAAATTCAGAAAAAAATAATAATAAAGAAAAACTAGTTGCAATTAGGGGATTGGATGGAAACTCACTAAGAGCACTAGAACCTTTCTGATTACCCATCAAAGCGATCCCTGGATAAGACGGAACCTAGAAAATGATTTAGGCAATCATTTCTTTGTGAAGCTCTCTAAATGACCATTTCCTACCCTTGTTCTGCAATCGCTTGCTAGCCCGTTGAGCTTTATGGAGGTTTACTAAATGTGTACTAATTTTGTTGTTACACATGTTAAAACTATCCCCTCGCCTAAAATGATTTTTGCCTCCCCTTAGAAGAGTGGCCGCTCTAGAAGGGATGGATGTACATTTTAACAATTTTGTGGGTTATCAAAAATTGCCTTGGTAAGGATGAGTTTACACTTTGGGAAGAGGGTTTCAGTCATGCGCCAAAGACATGAGCTCAAACAAAAAAAAATTAAATAAAATAATAAAATAGAGCTCAAAATAGTAACCACTTGTCGAGTTTCGATGATTACCTTTTTAAATGTCATTCTGATCTTAATGAGCTAAAATGTTACCGAACCCAAGTTCAAGGATACCTTGTATATGCAACTGAGCTGAGAATGGTTCATCCATCAGTCGAGTAAATATTGCGGCCATATTTTCTCTAGCGACCTGATCTTCCTTTGACAACCATCTACCTAAGCCTAACATTACAACCAAAGTAAGACCTCTTGATTCTTGGTTCAGTCTTATCCAATTAGCGGAGATGACCTTCTAATAAGGTTTGGTACGTAAGAAGAGGCATATGGTGTTTCTTGAGCTTAAAGCGAGGAGCCATTTCCTTGAAAAAATGCGTTTTTTGGGGTGAAAAATCGGAAAAAAGGTTGAAAAATTGGAAAAATGTACATTCAGACCCTTCAGCGACGTCCAGGAAAGGAGGGATGCCCGTCGCTATTGAGCGATAGGCGTTGCGCGCGACGCTTCGCGCACTGCGCCTGGAAGCTCGTGCACAATGCGCGACGAGCAAATGTGCGCAGAAGCTCGCGCGCGATGCACGACGCACAGCCGCAACGCTGCAGCGCGGCCAACGCTCCGAATTTTAATTTTTTTTTTAATTTTTTTATTTTTTGAAAAATATTGTAATTTCTAAGCCCCATTTTTCAAATCTAATTTTTTAAAATATTTTTTATTATTTTTCAATTTTTCACTCTAAAATGCAAATTTTACAAGGAAATCACCACTTTTAACCTTTTTGCCCGAGACAAGGCACCTTATCATCATCGGGTAACTTCGATTTAGGCTGACTCAGGACCTAGTGTCTACAGAGAGAAAAAAAATGAAAAAGAGCTTGAAGAGAGGGCTTAGAGAAGAAATAAAAATGGGGAGAGTATTCTAGAAAATTCATCTTTCAAAAAGTGGATTTTCTTCCTTTGATTCCCCTGAACCCAGAAAAAGAAAAACTTTTTTGAGTTTGAGCTCAACTTGAGATAGGGAATTGATTCCCTTTTCTTGGGTTTATTATCAAACAAAAATAAAAAATTATTTGGTTTCATTCTATCGTATTTGTTTTTTTTTAGTCTTTGAGCGAATCTATTTTGAACCTTGACAAGGAAAGTCGGATTGAAAAATCTTGATTCTATATCATCAAATCTGAGGGTCAAGATTCTTGGATCCATTTTCATCATTTCATTTCATTTTATTTGTCATTATTATTGTTAATATTGTTGTTGTTACTGTTAATGTTACCTCTATTATTATTATTATTATTATTATTATTATTATTATTATTATTATTATTATTATTATTATTATTATTATTATTATTATCAACGTTGTTATTATCATTATTATTATTGTTGTATCATTTGTATGGTTAATTTTGCATGATTCATTAAATCTTTTTGCATGTGTATGATTTGTACTTTAAAGTCACACGTTTAATTTAACCCATTTCATTTCCTACATGTATATTAAGCGTCATTTGTATTTATCTTGTTTTTATGTTTATATGGTTAATTTTAGAATTATTACTAACATTTTTTATCGTTGTTTTTCTTATTTGGGGTTAAAATGTGATCTTATTTGTGTGAGCGCCTTCGTGACCAAGTTAAAGGGTCACGATGCGTAGGAGGCTACATCACTTGAGTGAGACCTTACCAACCCTTTATTTGTGCAATTGTATTTGTTTGCAAATCAAATAGTCTTATTTCATATGCGTATCAATTAAAAAATCACAAAAATATTTTTATGACTAAATTTGGATTTTATTAATAAATTAGGACCAATGTCCTTGATCTTAGCCAACGAATATAAAAATATCATGAATTAAAATGAAGAGTTAAACTTTCTAAAAATGGGATCACTCATCCCGGTTTTCAAGCCAATAGCCGAAATAACTCTTCGATCCCTCTTTAAGCAATACGCCCTGATCATGAAGGAACCAATGTTTCTAAACCGAATAAATATCCCAATTTATGCAAGTCTCCTCATTTGATTAATTTTTGCTTAAATTGTTTAGATTTATGTTATATATCTTGTGGGTCCTTGTAATTAATTATTTTTGGGGCAATTTTATTTAGCTTTCTTTCATTTGGGGATTGTATTTTGTCCCAATTTCCATTTTAATTTTATTTAGCTTTTCTTTTCATTTGGGGGACTGTATTTGTTCCATTTTCTCCTTTGAAAATGGTGTGGTTTTGTGTGTTTACTGCTTTATTTACCGCTTTCTTTGCAACTTTCATTTATCGCTTTCTTAGTGCTTGTAATGCGCCTTTAATAAAATGCATCGAATCGCATGAGAGGAGAGATGAAATTTTCTAATCTAAAAACTCATTTATAATTAATCAAGGCATAAATAAGTGTGGAGGTTAGATGACCTTTCCCAATTTCTTGTAAATTGGGTTGCGTGTAATGCCCTACGTTCCGATTAAGTTACTGTTCATTTTAATCCGATAAACCTAATTGAACTAATCAGTTTATTAAATAGACCATTAATTAAAATCGGTAATTTTTTTTGAATAGTACCGTATGAATAGTGCCATATGAATAGTATCGTACAGCTAGACAAATTACTTAAGTCTATTAACAATTATTAATTAATCAATAAACTTAACATTACTATTTTAATTCGTTATCAATTATGCCGATTGACCTATAACTGTCTAATTTACTATTCATTTGGCCAGTTTTCTTTTAAGTTGAAAACTTACATTTTTACTTTACCAATGGTATTAACTTAATTTCTACCAATTATTAGGCATGCCCAACACTCATTCACAGACATTCAGTCACATGCAATGAAACTATTACACACATAACCTAGTGACCGTTATCATAATCTATTACAGACCAAAACTCAAAAGTAATATTATAAGGCATATACATGCCAAACTTCTTAATATATTTAAATATTCCAATTAATTTCTTCCATATCACTTCCAAAGTGTGAGGTATGCTCTGCTCCCAAAATCCTACGGAGTACCTACACGCAGTCAAATAAAACTACGTGCTGAGCATTAAATATGCCTAGTGGTGATTGCAATTCCAGAAATTTTCACTTAAACTAATTTCACATGCATGAATAATATTCAATAAATAATATCTAAATATTCATAATTAAACTTATTCAATGTAATTACCAATTATTCATGCAATATTATATTTAATTATCTTTAAATCCTATAATTATGACAATTACACAATTAACACATAATTAATCTTAATTACCATTTTATCCTTAATTTAAGGTAATATTTTATTTATACCCTTAAACTTTTTCAAAATGACGAAAATGCCATTTGTTCAATACTTCACCAAAATTTCATCTATGCCATTAGTTCATTTTAATTTCACTAACATTACTTTTATGCCACTAGTTTAATTATTTTCACTAATATTATAATTTTTATCATTAATTTACATGCTAAATTACGGTTTTACCCTCCAATTACCATTTTCAAGCCAAATTACACTTTTACCCCTAAAAAGGGGCAAATTTTCATATTTAACCATTTATTTACATTTTTACCCTTATTAACCATTCTGAACACACATATGCATAAAATTACCATTTTGCCCTCAACTTTTTATATAATAATATTTATGTCCTTTTTCCACATAAATATTATTTTAATCACATTTTAACTATTTTAATCTCATTTTTACCATTATGCCCATGTAACACACTAGCAGACTCTGAATGTAGGATAAACGAGACGTGAACTCCAAAAGTTCACAGAAATACCAGAAGAGTCATGTAGGACCACCATTGTCTTTAAATACAGTACAGTACAATTTCAATATTCAGATACAGTGAGGTAGGACCATTATTGGCCTACTAATAAGTGAGATGCCATGCTCGCACCCGCGGTCTTATGTCCCTATGGTATTCCAACATATCCCGAATTAGACTTGACTACCAGATCACTACATAGGGCAATATTATTTTATTTTTCACATTATTAATGTGATATACATATATTTCACGGTATATCATCATAATATCTTATTATTTTTCATACCATTTCATCATTACACATGTGATCATCATCATTACATCAGCACATGCCATGTAAACTCATTATTTCATCATGGTACACATACATACATACATGCATACGGCTCACATACCAATTTATTTACATTAATTCTTTTTATCAATTTTATCATTTATTTAGGCCAATTTCATGTTGTATAACATCACCATACCATCAATTTCCATGAAAACACATCAAAATCATGACTTTACACATGATATACATTCGGCCATACATACATCACATACCTCATGATGTCTTCACATGCTCTAACACATACCATTCTTTATTTCACATGCCAAATACCATAGATCCATCATAAATATACATAAAACATCATGAAAACACATGAAAATCACATGATTCACATTTGGCCAAAGAAGGAATTTTTCACACAAAATTTATTTCTTCATTTTAATCATCCATACCATCATTTTTAACATCCCTAAGCATGAATATCATGTTATTTTTAATTAAACATGCATAAATCACATACTTTCTTCACAAACATAACCTAAATCCATACTTTTACCATGGAATTAAATGGAATTTGCAATCACGAACCTCAAATCCTTGTAATATACTTCTCAATTTTCATTTTCCTTGCCCTTAGCTTACTTAGAGGTTCCTTCACCTAATGGACACAATTATGTACAAACACAAAAATTAAGATTTCATCAAAACCAAATTTCCTTTCACCAAATAAACTTTATAAACATCATATTTACATCCTAAAGTAGCCTTAGGAACCTTAAAACAAAATTAAAAATATCTAAATCACTTACCTCAATTTTACACCTAAACTTTCAAGTCTAGATTTCACCCACTTTTACTTCTTCAAAAAAATTATGAGACTGCCAATGGATTCTAGAGGAGACCAATGGATTCTAGAGGAGCTAAATTATGTTAGAGAGGTTTGATTTTGGGATGAAATAAAGGAAAGATGAAAGAAAAATGGTGGAGGAGGGAGGAGAAGCAATTCGGCCAAGAGAGGAAGAAGGAGGGTGGCTGAAAAGAAAAATAATCCAAGGGATTTCTAGAAATTTGAATGTATTTACATGTGTAACACCCCGAAAATCACCCTAGAAGAATTAAGTGTCATTAGTGTAATAGAGTGCATGATAATTAGGGTTTACAGCATTGGACCTAAGTGAAAAAGTGAAGTGAGGGACCCAATTGAAGAAAAATAAAGTATTGTAGTGGCTGAATTGCACTTTGCATGATTAGCTAACAAGTGAAGATTAATTAGTGTAGTGGAGATTAATTAAGTTAGTCAATAGTTAGTGGGATCAGCTGTATATTAGTGGAGTCCAAGTGGATTGTGTTAAGGGAGCCACCTAGCTTAAGGGGATTGAGAGGTTGACACCTCATTCATGCATGCAAGCATGAGGTGGTTTAGTGGAATGAATCTGTATTTTGATCCCTTGATCCGGCCCTCACTCTCTCATGAGTTCATTCTTTCTTTTTGCTCTTCTTTCATTTGTTCTCTTTGACCATGGAGACCAAAGGGTAGATATTGATAGATAGAAGATTGTGCATTATTGTCTAGAAAAGGTATATTGATGTTGAGTTCATCTTCTTCATATCTTTCTATTTGTTTCATAATTGTTATGGGTAAAGTCTAATGGACTTAAATGTGTTGTGTGCTTATGTGTTATGAGTTAAAGAGCCAGGTAGAGCTGGAAAAGGGAAGGAGAAAGTGATATAGAAGAGTAAGAAGGAGTGCTCCAAGAGGTTAGGGATTTGTTGTGTTTTGATGTGATTAGTGTGTTTGAAGTTCTTGTAAATGAGATGTGATACTGATTTTGTTATTGATATTGAATTGGATAGCGAACAAGTATAAAGTGATTATTTTAGTGATATTAGTGTTAATGGCATCTAGTGATTTGTAATATTTATTGGCATGCTCAAATTGATTGTGTATCATGGCATGTAAATGAAGAGGTAAAGTATGCTTGTGTGGTGAAGAGGGTTGCCCAAGCATGTGAATGCAAGAATGCCAAGTATGAGAAAAAGCACAGCTGTGTCTTGGTAAAACACAGCTGTGAAGTGGAAATTTGGCATGCGTCACGGTGACAACCAAATTGGTTGTGACCGTGAGGCATCAAAGTGAGCATTCTGTTTTGAAGTGCAGTATGTCACGGTGACAATCAAACTCATTGTGACCGTGACATACCCCAGACATGCATTCTGCCCGTGAGTTGGTCATAAGTCACGGTGACAATCAGATTGATTGTGACCGTGACCTATCACAAACTACATTCTGTTTTGGGGATTCAGTATGTCACGGTGACAACCACATTGATTGTGACCGTGACCCCTCTGTCTTGGCAATGTAACCCTATTACATATGAATGTATAAATTGTGCAATCTTATCTATAACTAGGAGCCTTATTGTATGAGCATTATATCAATGATAAATGAAGTTTATGTGCATACAACTATGTGATTATGTGAATTAGAGATGCATGATAGCCTAACTAAGCTTGAATGCATCATCATGCGAACATGTGACAATGTGAATTACAAATGCATGACAGCCTAACTAAGCTTGATTGCATTATCATGCGAATTACGAACAAGTGAGGAGAATCAAATCATGCGAATGAATGTAATATGCGAATGAATAATGCCATAAGAATGAATGCATAGTGTGTGAATAAAGTAATAAGCCTGTAGTCGAGTCGTGGATAAATAAGCATGCTTATGAAGGGCTAGTGATTTGCGGCTGCTAGTGATTGATACCGACGGGTGTCTAGTGATTGATACCGACGGGTATTTTCTGATATAGCAATCAAGACTTCTGTCTTTAGTGATATAGTGTTCGAGGCCTTGGTCTCTAATGTTATTGATCAGTGTACCCGTATCCATTCCTAAGACTATACAGGCTATTAATGATTAACAAGAATATTGTATGTGTTCATGATAAATGTGTATTGGAATTATTGTTCTTGATGATAGTGTGATATTTATGCCATGCTATTGAATTAGAAATAATGTAATGAGCCTACAATTGGCTTAGTGTAGTGATTAATGAGCAGTGTACATGGATATTGAATGATAGTGACTTATTGTTCCTCATTAACTTGGTGAAGTGAATATTGAACATGGTAAGTGAATAGCGATTTAAAGCATGTTATAGATAGCTTATGACTTGTGATTAACATGAGTTACAGCGTATTGACATGATAGCGTAATATTGATTTAGTGAGTGTACATCATATGCCATATGTGTTAAGCATGCTCTCTATTGTGTAATGCTTTGTGATTATTGTGTTAGTATCTGTTTGTACATCCCCACTAAGCGTTATCGCTTAGCACGGGTGCTTGTCTCCCGTGTAGGTTGTGAATTGGAGTCGAGTTTTTGAAGAATTACTGCAGGCCACCATAGGAGCGTGAAGTGTCTTTTCAAGTGTATAGTTTTGTATTTGGAGCTCCATTTTGTAAAAGCTATTCTTTTGTATATGTATAGTGTTATATGTAACGTATAGTAGTGAAGCTAGTAACTTGTAATAGTGTATAGTGAAGAACATCCGATAAATTTATAGTATAGTGGTATGCATGAATTATAAGAAATGGAAATGTTAAAATGTAAGGAAAGTTAATAAGATAATTGCATGATAGGGCTGTGTAGCGCTCCCTTGTCCTTCCAGGGGACATTGGGGTGTCACAAGTTGTGGTATCAGAGCATAGGTTTAGGCGGTTCTGGACTATAGAAGTTATAGTGAATAGAATTGTTTAGAGTCTGTCTAAAGTGTGGCCATAATGCAGAAATTGTGTGTTCGTTTTGTAGCATAACATGGAAACTGATCCTAGTGAAGAAATAGGTGAAACGACCGGAAGTGTTAACCCGGGTAGAGCTAACCGAAATCAGTTTGTACCTGAGCCTCCACCAAATAGGGATGCAAATCCACCTCTTATGCAAGAAAATGCCATGTTAATGCAAGGGTTTATGCGAATGATTGATAGGATGACGGCCCCCAAACCTCCTTCAGATTTGATTAGGAAAAGTGGGGCAGAGGAGTTTAAGGGAACCTCAATGGATGAGTCGGACATAGCTGAGTATTGGATAGAGAAAATAGATCGAGTGCTACAAGAAGTGCATTGTCCTCAAGAGCAACGAGTGGAATGTGCTGTGTCTTTGTTACAAGGACCAGCATATGATTGGTGGAAATTGGTATTGAGGGATCCGCAACGACCTACAGAATTGACTTGGGAATTCTTTGTGCAAGAATTCGAAAAGAAATATGTTACCAAAGCTTATCGAGAGGCTAAGTGGAGAGAATTTGTGAGTCTGAAGCAAGGAAGTATGAGTGTAGCAGAATATGATAAAGAATTTTGTCGTCTCATTAAATATGTGCCTAAGGACCTAAGGACGGATGAGTTTAAGTGTCAACAATTTGAAGAGGGCTTGGATGAGATGATTAAGGGGTTGTTGGCAGCTACGACATCAATGCAAACAGTTAGTTACTATCAATTGGTGCACGCTGCATTGAAGGTAGAGAAATCTGAGATAGTTCAAAGAAAGAATCAAAAGAGAAAGACACAAGACCGTGGACATGGGTATAGTTGGGCAAAGGATAACAAAGGCGTACAAGATGCAACTCCAAAAGCAGTGAACCGAGACAAGTCAAGTAAGCGAACTCGAGTATCTGAAGTTGGGTTTAAAGTTCCACCAAGCACGGGAAGTGTCCCGGAGCCATATGAGCATTGTGGGCGGTCTCATTGGGGAGTATGTCGAAAGCTCACAGGAGCTTGTTTTAAGTGTGGGAGCTCTGAACATATGGTTGCAAGATGTCCACAAGCGCAAGAGAATTTGACTATGCAATCAGGAAGAGATAGTGTATCAAACCCTACGGGTGAAAGAAGAGGTATAACCGGGAAT
This sequence comes from Excoecaria cochinchinensis, assembly GCA_947683425.1. Lineage (NCBI taxonomy): Eukaryota > Viridiplantae > Streptophyta > Magnoliopsida > Malpighiales > Euphorbiaceae > Excoecaria > Excoecaria cochinchinensis. The sequence continues at coordinate 1,841,383 of CANTUQ010000017.1, read as the reverse complement.
AGAACTGGTCAAGCCGGACAACGACCGGGCATAGTTTCAGAAACAGTGGAAGGACCTAATGTATCGAGAGGGAAAGTGTATGCTTTGACTATGGAAGCGGATAAGAGAGGGCAAGACGAGATACCCGGTATGAGTTAAGATATAGTTGTGATTGTTAAAGTTAGTGTCTTGCATTTTGCATGGGGTAAGAATCATAACATGTATAGATAAGGGAAATTTCGCGGACGAAATTCCTTAAGTGGGGGAGAGTTGTAACACCCCGAAAATCACCCTAGAAGAATTAAGTGTCATTAGTGTAATAGAGTGCATGATAATTAGGGTTTACAGCATTGGACCTAAGTGAAAAAGTGAAGTGAGGGACCCAATTGAAGAAAAATAAAGTATTGTAGTGGCTGAATTGCACTTTGCATGATTAGCTAACAAGTGAAGATTAATTAGTGTAGTGGAGATTAATTAAGTTAGTCAATAGTTAGTGGGATCAGCTGTATATTAGTGGAGTCCAAGTGGATTGTGTTAAGGGAGCCACCTAGCTTAAGGGGATTGAGAGGTTGACACCTCATTCATGCATGCAAGCATGAGGTGGTTTAGTGGAATGAATCTGTATTTTGATCCCTTGATTTGGCCCTCACTCTCTCATGAGTTCATTCTTTCTTTTTGCTCTTCTTTCATTTGTTCTCTTTGACCATGGAGACCAAAGGGTAGATATTGATAGATAGAAGATTGTGCATTATTGTCTAGAAAAGGTATATTGATGTTGAGTTCATCTTCTTCATATCTTTCTATTTGTTTCATAATTGTTATGGGTAAAGTCTAATGGACTTAAATGTGTTGTGTGCTTATGTGTTATGAGTTAAAGAGCCAGGTAGAGCTGGAAAAGGGAAGGAGAAAGTGATATAGAAGAGTAAGAAGGAGTGCTCCAAGAGGTTAGGGATTTGTTGTGTTTTGATGTGATTAGTGTGTTTGAAGTTCTTGTAAATGAGATGTGATACTGATTTTGTTATTGATATTGAATTGGATAGCGAACAAGTATAAAGTGATTATTGTAGTGATATTAGTGTTAATGTCATCTAGTGATTTGTAATATTTATTGGCATGCTCAAATTGATTGTGTATCATGGCATGTAAATGAAGAGGTAAAGTATGCTTGTGTGGTGAAGAGGGTTGCCCAAGCATGTGAATGCAAGAATGCCAAGTATGAGAAAAAGCACAGCTGTGTCTTGGTAAAACACAGCTGTGAAGTGGAAATTTGGCATGCATCACGGTGACAACCAAATTGGTTGTGACCGTGAGGCATCAAAGTGAGCATTCTGTTTTGAAGTGCAGTATGTCACGGTGACAATCAAACTCATTGTGACCGTGACATACCCCAGACATGCATTCTGCCCGTGAGTTGGTCATAAGTCACGGTGACAATCAGATTGATTGTGACCGTGACCTATCACAAACTACATTCTGTTTTGGGGATTCAGTATGTCACGGTGACAACCACATTGATTGTGACCGTGACCCCTCTGTCTTGGCAATGTAACCCTATTACATATGAATGTATAAATTGTGCAATCTTATCTATAACTAGGAGCCTTATTGTATGAGCATTATATCAATGATAAATGAAGTTTATGTGCATACAACTATGTGATTATGTGAATTAGAGATGCATGATAGCCTAACTAAGCTTGAATGCATCATCATGCGAACATGTGACAATGTGAATTACAAATGCATGACAGCCTAACTAAGCTTGATTGCATTATCATGCGAATTACGAACAAGTGAGGAGAATCAAATCATGCGAATGAATGTAATATGCGAATGAATAATGCCATGAGAATGAATGCGTAGTGTGTGAATAAAGTAATAAGCCTGTAGTCGAGTCGTGGATAAATAAGCATGCTTATGAAGGGCTAGTGATTTGCGGCTGCTAGTGATTGATACTGACGGGTGTCTAGTGATTGATACCGACGGGTATTTTATGATATAGCGATCAAGACTTCTGTCTTTAGTGATATAGTGTTCGAGGCCTCGGTCTCTAATGTTATTGATCAGTGTACCCGTATCCATTCCTAAGACTATACAGGCTATTAATGATTAACAAGAATATTGTATGTGTTCATGATAAATGTATATTGGAATTATTGTTCTTGATGATAGTGTGATATTTATGCCATGCTATTGAATTAGAAATAATGTAATGAGCCTACAATTGGCTTAGTGTAGTGATTAATGAGCAGTGTACATGGATATTGAATGATAGTGACTTATTGTTCCTCATTAACTTGGTGAAGTGAATATTGAACATGGTAAGTGAATAGCGATTTAAAGCATGTTATAGATAGCTTATGACTTGTGATTAACATGAGTTACAGCGTATTGACATGATAGCGTAATATTGATTTAGTGAGTGTACATCATATGCCATATGTGTTAAGCATGCTCTCTATTGTGTAATGCTTTGTGATTATTGTGTTAGTATCTGTTTGTACATCCCCACTAAGCGTTATCGCTTAGCACGGGTGCTTGTCTCCCGTGTAGGTTGTGAATTGGAGTCGAGTTTTTGAAGAAGTACTGCAGGCCACCATAGGAGCGTGAAGTGTCTTTTCAAGTGTATAGTTTTGTATTTGGAGCTCCATTTTGTAAAAGCTATTCTTTTGTATATGTATAGTGTTTTATGTAACGTATAGTAGTGAAGCTAGTAACTTGTAATAGTGTATAGTGAAGAACATCCGATAAATTTATAGTATAGTGGTATGCATGAATTATAAGAAATGGAAATGTTAAAATGTAAGGAAAGTTAATAAGATAATTGCATGATAGGGCTGTGTAGCGCTCCCTTGTCCTTCCAGGGGACATTGGGGTGTCACAAGTTGTGGTATCAGAGCATAGGTTTAGGCGGTTCTGGACTATAGAAGTTATAGTGAATAGAATTGTTTAGAGTCTGTCTAAAGTGTGGCCATAATGCAGAAATTGTGTGTTCGTTTTGTAGCATAACATGGAAACTGATCCTAGTGAAGAAATAGGTGAAACGACCGGAAGTGTTAACCCGGGTAGAGCTAACCGAAATCAGTTTGTACCTGAGCCTCCACCAAATAGGGATGCAAATCCACCTCTTATGCAAGAAAATGCCATGTTAATGCAAGGGTTTATGCGAATGATTGATAGGATGACGGCCCCCAAACCTCCTTCAGATTTGATTAGGAAAAGAGGGGCAGAGGAGTTTAAGGGAACCTCAATGGATGAGTCGGACATAGCTGAGTATTGGATAGAGAAAATAGATCGAGTGCTACAAGAAGTGCATTGTCCTCAAGAGCAACGAGTGGAATGTGCTGTGTCTTTGTTACAAGGACCAGCATATGATTGGTGGAAATTGGTATTGAGGGATCCGCAACGACCTACAGAATTGACTTGGGAATTCTTTGTGCAAGAATTCGAAAAGAAATATGTTACCAAAGCTTATCGAGAGGCTAAGTGGAGAGAATTTGTGAGTCTGAAGCAAGGAAGTATGAGTGTAGCAGAATATGATAAAGAATTTTGTCGTCTCATTAAATATGTGCCTAAGGACCTAAGGATGGATGAGTTTAAGTGTCAACAATTTGAAGAGGGCTTGGATGAGATGATTAAGGGGTTGTTGGCAGCTACGACATCAATGCAAACAATTAGTTACTATCAATTGGTGCACGCTGCATTGAAGGTAGAGAAATCTGAGATAGTTCAAAGAAAGAATCAAAAGAGAAAGACACAAGACCGTGGACATGGGTATAGTTGGGCAAAGGACAACAAAGGCGTACAAGATGCAACTCCAAAAGCAGTGAACCGAGACAAGTCAAGTAAGCGAACTCGAGTATCTGAAGTTGGGTTTAAAGTTCCACCAAGCACGGGAAGTGTCCCGGAGCCATGTGAGCATTGTGGGCGGTCTCATTGGGGAGTATGTCGAAAGCTCACAGGAGCTTGTTTTAAGTGTGGGAGCTCTGAACATATGGTTGCAAGATGTCCACAAGCGCAAGAGAATTTGACTATGCAATCAGGAAGAGATAGTGTATCAAACCCTACGGGTGAAAGAAGAGGTATAACCGGGAATAGAACTGGTCAAGCCGGACAACGACCGGGCATAGTTTCAGAAACAGTGGAAGGACCTAATGTATCGAGAGGGAAAGTGTATGCTTTGACTATGGAAGCGGATAAGAGAGGGCAAGACGAGATACCCGGTATGAGTTAAGATATAGTTGTGATTGTTAAAGTTAGTGTCTTGCATTTTGCATGGGGTAAGAATCATAACATGTATAGATAAGGGAAATTTCGCGGACGAAATTCCTTAAGTGGGGGAGAGTTGTAACACCCCGAAAATCACCCTAGAAGAATTAAGTGTCATTAGTGTAATAGAGTGCATGATAATTAGGGTTTACAGCATTGGACCTAAGTGAAAAAGTGAAGTGAGGGACCCAATTGAAGAAAAATAAAGTATTGTAGTGGCTGAATTGCACTTTGCATGATTAGCTAACAAGTGAAGATTAATTAGTGTAGTGGAGATTAATTAAGTTAGTCAATAGTTAGTGGGATCAGCTGTATATTAGTGGAGTCCAAGTGGATTGTGTTAAGGGAGCCACCTAGCTTAAGGGGATTGAGAGGTTGACACCTCATTCATGCATGCAAGCATGAGGTGGTTTAGTGGAATGAATCTGTATTTTGATCCCTTGATTTGGCCCTCACTCTCTCATGAGTTCATTCTTTCTTTTTGCTCTTCTTTCATTTGTTCTCTTTGACCATGGAGACCAAAGGGTAGATATTGATAGATAGAAGATTGTGCATTATTGTCTAGAAAAGGTATATTGATGTTGAGTTCATCTTCTTCATATCTTTCTATTTGTTTCATAATTGTTATGGGTAAAGTCTAATGGACTTAAATGTGTTGTGTGCTTATGTGTTATGAGTTAAAGAGCCAGGTAGAGCTGGAAAAGGGAAGGAGAAAGTGATATAGAAGAGTAAGAAGGAGTGCTCCAAGAGGTTAGGGATTTGTTGTGTTTTGATGTGATTAGTGTGTTTGAAGTTCTTGTAAATGAGATGTGATACTGATTTTGTTATTGATATTGAATTGGATAGCGAACAAGTATAAAGTGATTATTGTAGTGATATTAGTGTTAATGTCATCTAGTGATTTGTAATATTTATTGGCATGCTCAAATTGATTGTGTATCATGGCATGTAAATGAAGAGGTAAAGTATGCTTGTGTGGTGAAGAGGGTTGCCCAAGCATGTGAATGCAAGAATGCCAAGTATGAGAAAAAGCACAGCTGTGTCTTGGTAAAACACAGCTGTGAAGTGGAAATTTGGCATGCATCACGGTGACAACCAAATTGGTTGTGACCGTGAGGCATCAAAGTGAGCATTCTGTTTTGAAGTGCAGTATGTCACGGTGACAATCAAACTCATTGTGACCGTGACATACCCCAGACATGCATTCTGCCCGTGAGTTGGTCATAAGTCACGGTGACAATCAGATTGATTGTGACCGTGACCTATCACAAACTACATTCTGTTTTGGGGATTCAGTATGTCACGGTGACAACCACATTGATTGTGACCGTGACCCCTCTGTCTTGGCAATGTAACCCTATTACATATGAATGTATAAATTGTGCAATCTTATCTATAACTAGGAGCCTTATTGTATGAGCATTATATCAATGATAAATGAAGTTTATGTGCATACAACTATGTGATTATGTGAATTAGAGATGCATGATAGCCTAACTAAGCTTGAATGCATCATCATGCGAACATGTGACAATGTGAATTACAAATGCATGACAGCCTAACTAAGCTTGATTGCATTATCATGCGAATTACGAACAAGTGAGGAGAATCAAATCATGCGAATGAATGTAATATGCGAATGAATAATGCCATGAGAATGAATGCGTAGTGTGTGAATAAAGTAATAAGCCTGTAGTCGAGTCGTGGATAAATAAGCATGCTTATGAAGGGCTAGTGATTTGCGGCTGCTAGTGATTGATACTGACGGGTGTCTAGTGATTGATACCGACGGGTATTTTATGATATAGCGATCAAGACTTCTGTCTTTAGTGATATAGTGTTCGAGGCCTCGGTCTCTAATGTTATTGATCAGTGTACCCGTATCCATTCCTAAGACTATACAGGCTATTAATGATTAACAAGAATATTGTATGTGTTCATGATAAATGTGTATTGGAATTATTGTTCTTGATGATAGTGTGATATTTATGCCATGCTATTGAATTAGAAATAATGTAATGAGCCTACAATTGGCTTAGTGTAGTGATTAATGAGCAGTGTACATGGATATTGAATGATAGTGACTTATTGTTCCTCATTAACTTGGTGAAGTGAATATTGAACATGGTAAGTGAATAGCGATTTAAAGCATGTTATAGATAGCTTATGACTTGTGATTAACATGAGTTACAGCGTATTGACATGATAGCGTAATATTGATTTAGTGAGTGTACATCATATGCCATATGTGTTAAGCATGCTCTCTATTGTGTAATGCTTTGTGATTATTGTGTTAGTATCTGTTTGTACATCCCCACTAAGCGTTATCGCTTAGCACGGGTGCTTGTCTCCCGTGTAGGTTGTGAATTGGAGTCGAGTTTTTGAAGAAGTACTGCAGGCCACCATAGGAGCGTGAAGTGTCTTTTCAAGTGTATAGTTTTGTATTTGGAGCTCCATTTTGTAAAAGCTATTCTTTTGTATATGTATAGTGTTATATGTAACGTATAGTAGTGAAGCTAGTAACTTGTAATAGTGTATAGTGAATAACATCCGATAAATTTATAGTATAGTGGTATGCATGAATTATAAGAAATGGAAATGTTAAAATGTAAGGAAAGTTAATAAGATAATTGCATGATAGGGCTGTGTAGCGCTCCCTTGTCCTTCCAGGGGACATTGGGGTGTCACAACATGGGTCCAATTGGACCGAACCGGGTCCAAGTCGATTTGGTCCAATTTCAGTTTTCGGGTTATTTTTCACTATTTCGGTGTAAATGAATGTTCCTGAACTCATTTTCACTCCCCAACAATTCCAACATTCTTAAAATATCAAAAATAGTCTCTCTGCAAAATTTTAGCTCAATCAAAGTCGGTTTGGGGTCCGGTTCACTTAAATCGGTCCAATTCGGTTTAGTCCGATTTTGCCGTAAAATACAATTCTAATGTTGTTAAAAATTTCTAAAAATCATTCTATGCCTTTAATCATCTTACAGTAGACCCTTTTATCCACTCTAACCATTTATAAAAATAGTTCAGTCAAACTTTGGTTTAATCGAACCGAACTAAAGGAAACGTCAGACTGACTTTCGGGAGCCTAAATGACCTCGTTTTTACACCAGATTATAACATTTTCATCCATTTAACATCCTCTTTCTAATGGTGAAATAAAATATTTTTTTTCCGGTTCGGCGTGCATCACACATACTTATTATTCTTCAATTTATATTCTTTGGTTTTGCTCCCAAAATTTGATATATGCTTGGCTCTCCGTCCTAAGGAGTACCTACATGCACTCAAATAAAATTACGTGCTGATCATTAATTATGCTCAGTGGTGATTACAAATCCAGAGTTTTCTAATTAATTAAAATTACATGCATAAAATGCTAATTTCGTGACGTTTAAATTATTAAATTAAATTAATATTTAATTCATTAAATCCTTAATCATACAATAATATTCACTTTTACAATTAAATTCTTCATTTTATCACGTATAAGCAATTAGTATGCATAATTATCCACATTTACCATTTAGTCCTTAAAATATGGCATAATTATGTTTTGGTCCCTAAATTTTTCTTAATTACAAAAATGCCCTTAATTCATTTTCTTACACTTTTAATAATTTCTAAGTATGCAAATTACCAATTGGTCCCTAATTTCACCAAGTCATGCCAAATTACATTTTAGTCCCTAAAAAGTCACAAATTCATATATTTACTCGTTTAACTCCATTTTTACCCTTTTTAACACTTATTACACTAATTATGGCCAAATTACCATTTTACCCCTAAACTTTTTATTTTCTTTCATTTGAGTCCTTTTTTAACATAAATTTCATTTTTACTTCATTTTAAGCATATATTTCCCATTTTTATCATTTTGCCCCTTTCATAATACTGGCAGAAATCCTAGAACTAGATAAACGAGAAATGAACCCTAAAGGTTCAATACACTTAGAGGGAACCCACAGAACCACCTCCATATTATTCATTGGGCATTCTTGACATTCAATACAATGAGTAGGATCGTCATTGGCCTATAATAAGTGAGACATCATGCTCACTCCCGCGGTTTAGTGTTCCTATGGCTAGCCATTATATCTTGAGCTAGATTTGACTACCAAAATACTACATAGGGCATTATATTATTCCAATTATGCATTTTTATGTCACCATATGTACAATTTATGGAATCTTAACATACCATTCCATTTTTTCAATCATTATATCATTAAACTCATCATTTCATCATGACACACCATTCAGCCAACATGACATACATTAACCATAAATTATTTTTATTTCATTTATCATTCATTTAGTTAGATTACATGTTAATTAATCTAACTATACCATGGCATAACATCACAACACATAAAAATGATGTCTTTCACCATGTCTAGCATTCGGCCATGACATGTATAATTCATTATGTTCATTTTTCTTTACTTTATGCTTTCAATTAACTAGATCTCATGTCACACATCACTTATACATCATTTATAAGCCATAAACATCATGCATAACATGTAAAATTCATGACATATCATTCGACCAACATGCATCATCATCATCAAAATTTTATCTTTCCATTTTAATCATTCAAATCATCATTTCTAACCTTCCTAAGCATGTCTATATGGTTAGATTCAATTAAACATGCATATTTCACATACTTTGTTCTTAAACATAACCTAAAATCAAGTTTAAGTCAAGGAAAATCACTAACCTTAAATCCTTGCTTTACACCACTTAGTACTCTTTTTCCTTTCCTTTATCTTTGGAGGGACCTTCCTCTCCATAATTACCTATGGAGGTCGAATACACACATCAATCTTTCACTCAAAATCTTGCTTTATTTTTGCAAGATAATTACACAAATACAACCTACATGTCTTATAGTATCCATAGGAACCTTTAAACCCAATTAAAAAAAATTCTTAAATCACTTACCTCAATCTTACACCAAAACTTCCAAGTATAGGTTTTTCTCACTCAATTCACTTCAAATGGACTCCAATCTTCACTACTATATTGTAGGTGAGTTGAACTTCACTTAGGAGGTTGTTAGATTTTAGGGTAAGATGAGGAGAGAATTGAAGAAAGATGGAGGAGGAAGTAGAGTGTTCAATTTGGCCAAGCAAGTGGGAGATAAGGCTGCAGCTTTTTATTGGTATTATCTTCACAAGGCTGATATTTATGCTATTTATAGGTGATCTAATGGGTTGGGCTTGGTCCAACCAAGGTAATCCAATCTATATAAGCCCAAATTTTGTTTTTAAGCCCATTTTTGAGCCCAAAGGGAAATTTATCATTTTTGCAATTTAATTTCTTGCAAACCAGTTCCATCATTCTTAGAATATGGGATATAGCCTGCATACAAAATTTTAGCTCAATCGGAGTCCATTTGAGGTCCGATTCGATTAAACCAATCTGATTAGACACTTTTTCTGTGTTACCGTAAAATTACATTTTTCACTATCTAATATCTCTAAATACCGTCTAGAGTCATTTTATACCTTCAAAATATCATTTTGACTCTATATATTATTTTTAAAAATTACGTCAAAACTTGGTCAAACCCGGTTACTATTTGAATCGAACTAGGGGCCAACTTCGGTTTGACTTTCGGGGGGCTTATTTGACCTCATTTTTGTGCTAGTTTTTACCACTAGACTTCTAATAGTCCATAGATCAAAATTGCCAAATAAAATTTTTTTAGCACACAGCTGCCATTTCCAGCTGTTTGGCTACCCAATAGGTCGCCCATCTTAGGATTGTCATGCCTCTGGCACGCTTAAGTTTTTAACTTTATTGTAATTAAAGGTACTAAAACTATCATTATCATGCCTAAATCACCTTAAAGACTCTATAGATTTTACTGATCATTGCTAAGCTAGAATCTGGGCCATTATAATTCTCCCCTGCCAATTAAAATTTCGACCTCGAAATTTTACTTGTAATGAAGAGTTGTGGAAATTGTTGTCGCATTGACTCTTTTGGTTCCCACGTTGCTTCTTCAATATTGTGGTGGTGCCAGAGTACCTTTACTAGCAGGATTTGTTTGTTTCTGAGTTACTTAACTTCTTTGGTTAGTATCTTTACTGGGTACTATTCATAAGTCAAATCGGGTTGTAGAATGATTTCTTTAGGTTTGATGACATGGCTTGGATCGGATCGATATCTCCGCAGCATCGATACATGGAAGACATCGTGAATCTTTTCCAGTTCCCGAGGTAATTTCAATCTATAAGCTACTGGTCCCACTCGCTGAATGATTTCGTAGGGGCCGATGAATCTTAGACTTAATTTGCCTTTCTTTCTAAACCTCAGAATTCTCTTCCATGGAGAAACTCTCATAAATACTTTATCTCCAACTTGAAATTCTATATCTTTTCTCTTTAGGTCTGCATAGGATTTCTATCGATTCATAGCTTCTTTTAATCTATCTTTGATCACCCGTACCTTTTCTTCGGTTTCCCGAACCAAATCTGACCCCACAATCTTCTTTTCACTCAACTCTATCCAACAAAGAGGAGTCCTGCATTTTCTACCATATAGAGCTTCATAGGGTTCCATTCTGATGCTAGACTGGTAACTATTGTTATAAGGAAATTCTGCCAAAGGCAAATATTTCTCCCAACTGGAACCAAATTCAAGAACACAGCATCTTAACATGTCTTCCAATACCTGGATTACACGCTTAGATTGTCCGTTAGTTTGGGGATGGAAAGCTGTGCTAAAATGTAACTTTATCCCCAATGCTTCCTGCAGTCTCTTGCAAAACTAGTATGTGAACCTTGGATCCATATCTAAAATGATGGAAGATGGCATACCATGCAACCTCACAATCTCACTGATATACAATTCTGCCAACCTGGCAAGCAGATAATCCATTATGACAAGTAGAAAATGAGCTGATTTAGTGAGTCTATCAATGATCACCCAAACAGCATCATGCTTCTTTCTAGTAAGTGGAAGCCCCGTCACAAAATCCATGGTTATCTTTAGACACTAGGTCTTGAGTCAGCCCAGACCAGGGTCACCCAATAATAAAAGTAATGCCTGCCCACAAGCAAAAAAGTTTAAAGTGATGATTTTTTTGTCAAAATTGCTTTTTAGAACTAAAAAATAAAAAAAATAAAAAATAAAAAAAAGGAGTTTGGAAATTATAGTGCTTTAGTCAAAATTGTTATTTAAAAAAAAAATTGGACATTTTCGGCCACCGGCACACGAGGGCAGGCCTCCCTCGCGCGGGCAGCGACCGCCAGTGCGCAGCACATCCCTTGCCTGCTGCACATGGCGCGCGCGCCCATCGGTCGCCCTAGTCTGCCGAAAATCTAATTTTTCACCCAAAATCGGGATTTTTCTCCAAAATATATTTTTTATCCCATTTTTTTAAGGATTTTCATGATTTTTTCAATTTTTAAATTAAGATAAGGAATAATCTGATTTAAAATTTATTTATTTTTTCTTAATTAATTAGATTTTCACAAAAAATCATATAAATAGAAAATATTAGAAAGAAAAAATGGGGGAATACTTTTAGGTTAAAAATTTTTATTTTCTCTTCTCTTCTTCTTCAATAGAATTCTCTCTACATTTCTTTTGAGTTTTCTTCTTCAAATAAATTTCTTAAGGTTAAAAAATTCAATTCTTAATCAATATTTTTTCTTGAGATAAAAAAATAATTATTTATTCTTGAGAATTTTTTTACTTTTCTTTAATCAATAATCTTTCTTAAGACAAAAAAAATAATTTTTTGTTGTTGAGAATTTTTATTTTCTTCCATCGTTTTTTTAAACAATTTTTCTTTCTTGAAATAAAACTCCAATTTCATTATTTTGAATTCTAATTTTGCGGATCAAAGCAAGAAAATCAATCATATTTCTCCCTCCATTGAATCTGAATTTTGAGGGTAAATAATCTGGGCTCGATCCCTTATTTTTAATTTTTTTTTTTATTTTCTTTGTTCATGTTTAATTAGTCATCATGTAGATCTTTAGATCTATTGCGTATTTTTTTATTTTATGTAATCTTAGTCATAAATTTAACATTTTTTACCATTTTCTTTGTTCCTTTTTTATTTATTTGATTATTCATCCTTCTTTTATTATTATTATTATTATTATTATTATTATTATTATTATTATTATTATTATTATTATTATTATTATTATTATTATTATTATTATTATTATTATTATTATTATTATTATTATCATCATCATCATCATCATCATGTTTATGTTTTATGTATTAATCTATTAATATGTTGATTTATTGGTTTCAATCATGTCATTTAATTTATTTGTTATTCATAATGCATTTTTTTTTGTTATGATGAGCTTTAGATAAGATGTTTTTTCTCAAAACAACTTGATCAGGAACACACAATCTCTGCTTATAATAAAGACTACATCTAGACCCAGTGAATAATTACTTTCATTGCCTTCTTTTACCTGATTCATGATAGAAGTTAATCGATCATCCTGTTTTTGGGCATCCTTCACCTGCTAGAGGAAATCTGGCTTCACATGTATTTCTGCTATCAAGGTTCCATCATTTGCCACGTCACACCCCGATACCCCCGTTGGAAGGATACCGGAGCGCCACGCGCACAAATTCAAATAAGTTAAGAAAACAAATACATTAAATCAAAAGATAACAAATCCATATTTATAACTATATAGTTTTTACAAAAGGGATTTGTAAATGATAAGCATAAACATATACAAAATAATTCTTTACAGAAAAATACATTTCCAAAAATAAAAACTCCAATACAAAAATACAATGGAACACAAAATAAACTCCAACTAAAGACCTCTAGTTGTAACACCCCATGTGTAGCATACTGTATGGTTAATATAGGCAGTATGCAACGATGAGTGAGGAATGCCACGGGCAAAGCACGCAGGGAACACTAATATAAGCAGAGTTACAATTTTTTTTCAAAGCATATAAAGATCCACATAATACAAAATATGTACACATATACTTAGCATTACTTTACTCATTAACATTTTATTACATCTCAATCACTTAATACAATGCTCATTAAGAATTACATTAAAAGGTAGACTATAATTCCTAAACACTAGCTATTACTACGGACTGGATGGCCAGACTATATCCTCGGCGACACGACTAACTCCAACCCTGCATGGATAAACACCCATGCTAAGCACAAAGCTTAGTGGGGAAAAACACATAGTATGGACAACCATTCACCATGGCCGCTAGTCACAACACACAATAAATATTTGAAATCAAATCATTTAAATATAACTATAGGTTTTCACAAATTTAACATTTTATTTAATAAACACATATAATTGGCCATAAACAAAATATTTTAATCATAAGCAATCATAGGGTTAAACAGGGTAGCAATCTTAATCAATACATGCTTTTCATGTTTTCTCATTATTCATATGTCTTAAGTCGCACATATCGTTGTATTCAGCCTATAAACAGTTCTCAACCTACAATAATTCTCACACCTCAAAGAGTCATGAATAGTCGCTAATAATCTAACTTAATGCTCCAGTATATAGATGTATACTATACATATAGTTACTTCAAATTGTTGCATTACCTTCGTGACATTAATTCATGTTAATATTTCAGAAGGAAATAATCCAAGCTAGACCATATAAGCTTTCAAAGAAGTTACCACATTTTCGCATAAGGATCCTATAGGATCCAGAACACATAGGTGCGCAAAGCGCAAACTCATGCCACATGTATATAAGTCACAGCGTACAATGTGATCACATTCTCATTAAGTGCATAATCTCACACAAATCTTCACATATCTTTATCAATTCACACTTATTGTTCAATTCACATAATTATGTTCGTTTAATGCCTGCTAAGTCAAAGGGGTGGATAACGAGTAACACATAGATACCCGAAGGTATCAACACTATTCTCATAACTCATAGATACCCTAAGGTATCAACACTATCTTTTCAGTACACAGGGATCACGAAGATCCAGTCGGGGGACCTGATCAAGGTCCAAATCATACACTAGCTGCAGCAACACTAACTCTATTAGGCATGCCTAACTATCCACGACTCGACTACTGCAGGCTAACACATACTTGTTTCCTTTAATAATGTTCATGCTATAATTTTTATACCTTTTCCAAAAACACATACTTTTATTAATATACATGATATTTCTAATACTATTTCCAAAGTGCATACTTTAATTATAGTCACATAACAATCAGATACATAAATTATTCACAATTGAAAATAATGGATCATATAAAATATAACAGTTCATAACCTTTAATTACAATCACATTTAGTTTTAATTCATGCTCCACAAATTATTACCACTAACTTGCATGGTATAACATGTCTTAAATTATACACTATGTCACATGTAAACCACAAGCCAAAACTCATGTCAAATAGTTCAATCAATTGTGTATATATATATATATATATATACAAGGCACAGAAAAGAGTCGTGCTCGCGACCCTTATCGCGATCGCGACAGAAAGCTAAATGATCCCGGTCGCGCTCGCGACAGAGCCAACCATAGACCAGGAATCACGTTCATGACTTGAGTCGCGACCGCGATAAGAATCATATGACCTCTGTCGCGCTCGCGACAGAGCCAAGCATCACCTTTCTTTCATCCCGCACTTGTATACCCTTCGCATAGGAACATACTTACTTTTGTCATGTCCGTAACTAATTTTTATGAACATTATTTTCCCTAAATTCATACGTAGAACCAAAGAATTTCAATACAATTCTCAAATTACTCAATTGATTAAGAATCATTCTGTAATTAAGTAGTCGAACTAAAACTATCTGAGATATAGAAGATTCATTTCAACTTCGATTTATGACACGCTTAATACCATCATTTATTTCCTTCTTAACATCTCATACCAATTCTAACTATAAATAAGTCTCCTCAGGTCTTGAATCATTAAAGGCTCACAAACTTTTATAGGTCTTACACAATGTGCCACAATTATTCTTAACAGACACCAAGGCACTACTAGGGTTCAATTGATACTCTCTCTTTCATGTTCGATTAAGTTTCCATGCTTTGGATTGAACTTGAAAGAATATTCTAAACTTCATATGTATCCTGAAGAATTGGGAGTCCAACCCTGTAACTCTGCTAGTTCAAAATGTAAGTTATAGAATTCCACTTCAAATTACCTAACATAATATAAATCTGGTTTAAATGAACATTCTCGAAAGTGTTCGATTCATTAAACTTCTTAAATAACTAAGTCAATATTCTTATTTATAACCTTAGACATTTGTATTCCCAAATGATAATCATTTATTTGTTCATTTCCAAACTCTAAACATATGATAAATAAGTCTCAAGAGGTTCCAAAGATGTTCGGGTGGATTTCGGAAGGCAAAACATTTTAAAATACATAACCTAGACAAGGGTAAAGAGGGGCAAGGGTTTATACCAATTATAAGGCTTAAAATAAGAGAAAACACCTTCAGTAAGCTGGTTCTATCATGCTCGCGACAGAAGCCTCTGCCACTTGCCCTACGAAAACAGATGTACGTGACTGCTTCTCTCCCCGACTTTGTACCGTCTAAACGACCCATTAAAACTCATTTTTAGCCAAAACTTCCTTCTTATCAAATTTTTATTAGGATGTTCGCTTTCAAATGCAACAAACACCAGATGAATTGGACATTTATAACTCCAGATATAAGCTACACAACCCACACTGCTCTCATGAACCCGTCTAAGTTCAGACACCACAATCTTTACCATTTTCAAGGATCTTAGAGCCAGAATTAGATTCCAGTCCTTTAGAGACAATTTTTGATAAATGAAGTAGCTTTCAAATGGCACTAGTTTCATCTCATTTGGACATTTATAGCTTGACTTATAATTAAAACAAACACTAAAGGTCCAGTGAAATCTAGACAGAGTATCCCCAGAAAATTCAGATTCTCTAAACCCAAGCCAATCCACACAACCACATCAACACAACCAATCAAATTTTGAGCAAAATACACTTCAAAACAGAAACTCATTCATACACAAATCAATAATTAAGAATTCACATCAAAGCATATAAATTTTCCCAAACCTCAAACTCCTTTGCTCCATTAGCTTCAATGGTTGCTCCTCCTTGCCCCCATCCTCTTCCACACTCACAATCATCCAATTGTTCACATAAACCATACCAAAATTCACGTTACCCATCAACCTCAAGATTAGGAATTCAAGACCAAAGAGAAAGAACAAGAGAAGAGGGATAAATTAACATTAACCATACCTTAATCATGCCCATAACTTCACTTGATCCATCCAATCCTTAGCAAACCAATTAAACAAAGAAGAATGGTGAAGAAGGAGGAAAACGTGGCTATCCAAAACTTCCAGCAGAAAATAAATGGTTGGTCAACCTTCTTTCTTCCCTATTAAAATCAAACCAATCCTTAATGACAAGTGTCACCCTCCTATAAGCCAATTTTAGATTTTTGTGACAATTCTCCTTTTTGGTCCTCCAACTCTTCTTTAATCTTTCCTTGGCATAATACATAATTATAATTCCTACATTGGCCAACAATTAAATTTTATCCCCTTTAATTAAGTCCTAAATTAATACCTTTCAATTTTCGGAATTGGCCGCACTTGTCGAAACTTTTGCACTAATACCGAATTTGTCCTTTCGACACACCTAATACCACAACTTACATGTATTCGGCATATAAATGATTCATTCTCAAAATTTAGCCCTCATATTTATCTATTCCACTCAGTTAAATCCCTAAATGTAAAATTACCGAAATACCCTTGGCTCTCTTTTTCTTAATTCTGATCATATCTTTTCCTATTACTTAATCACTCCGACCATCAAATCACAAGATTTCGAACATCAAAATCCCCGAAAATGTACAAATCCTTCTAGGGTACATTGTGGGGTGTTACACTAGTGGCCGACCTGCAGATATCCGACTCCAAAATGAACCTGCCACCTACACAGGAAAAGAGCCCGTGCTAAGCGATAACGCTTAGCGGGGGGAAACGACACACGCATATACATATGATTGTAATAAAAATATATATAAGCTTAATAATAACAAAAGCATATAAACATATACTACTCATGCTTATAGCAAGTATTCATTAAACACATGTATATCAGAAAGTAACCATTCATATCTAAGTAGTCAATATTCATTTATCAATCTCATGTAACAACCTCAAGAAATCGCCTGATTACTCGCTGACTAGTGGATACGGGTACTAATGATACTGATAGGACACAGTATCCCATGCATATGGAGACATGGGTCTCAAACCATTTTATAATCATGTATACCTGAAGGTATACAGGAGACCGAGGTCTCAAATGTAGCAAATAACATATAGCAGCTGCACTCACAACCTGACCCTTGATAATCGCTTATCTTTACACTACTATGACTATCAGGCTCAGATAACAACTCAATCATGTTCTAAAGTAATGATCATATAATAAAGAATATATCAAGCATAATTTTACAATTTCATGAATACATGTATACTGATCAATTTTGAAGACATATAAATTATATACCAAGCTAATTAACAACATGTACTTTATCATTTAATCGACCATATAAGACAAATCATGCATCATGTAATGAAAACCCATGTAAGAGAAGCTTAAAACACGTTTTGTGAAAATAGGGGAGGCAGGCTTGAGGTTTACTGTCGCGATCGTGACAGTAACTGAAGAAGCCGCGAAGGAGAGGAGGACCAGCACGAGTTGTGCGCGAAATGCCGACTCATGCTCGGCCAACTCCCCCACGGTCACGAGTCGGACGCTTCCCTCCGACTCATGATCGCCAAGTTGAGAGGAGCACGACTCGTGCTCCTCATGCCGAGTCATGCTCTCCTAGGCTGCTGAGCGAAAATCCACCACAAGAAGGAGAAGAGCCGATTCTATCGTGCTCACGATGAACGTCGCGCTCGCGATAGGATTGATTCTCCTCGATCTCCAGAAATGCAAAAATAGAATTTGAAGGAAATCAAAACCCAACTTCACCCAAACCCATATATCATGCAATTTTATGTAAAAGCTTACCTTTTTGGCCTCCAAATCACGTTCATAGCCATAACAACACAAATCACACAATATTATCACACATCAAATCACATTTACAGAGATTCCAAAAACCCAGAATTTTATCTCACATCCATGTATATACACTTTTAAATCAACATGCAAACCACTGTAACTATCTCATCATAATTCATGTACACAAATCAATGATACTTATGCATTTTCATATACCAAAACACACAAATAACAGAAACATTTGAACTCAAAATAGGATCCAAAATAAGAATGGACAGGACACTCTCAAACAACTCCCAAACCTGGTATAGAGTTCAACAAATCCATTGACTTCAAGCTACCACCTTCCCTTTTCCTTTATCCTTTCTCATCTCTATAGATTCTTGCAAGCAACCAACCAAAACAAAACCCAATTAACCCATGCAATCAAAACCATATAACCATAAAACCCATTACAAATCCAAACGGAAGGAGAAGAAGAAGATCCAAACCAAATAACACAGCCACTTACCTCTTGGAACTCTTCAAATCTCAAACCCTAACTTCAAAGATTGAAGAACAGCGCATGCAAGACTTGAGAGCAGAAATGGAGAAGAGAAAGAGAGCAAGTGAACGTGAGAGGAAAGGGAGAGGGGCACAACCAGATAGCTTCCACGGGAAGCTAAGATTTCCAGCCTTCCCTCTCTTTACTCCTTTCAAATCCCCATTAATGCACCCAACAACCCATCCACATGTCACTCATTCATTGGACCTCATTTTCTTCCTTTCTTGACTTTTGCTCTTTTGTCTTCTAGCAACACCCAAATACCATCTTACCCTCAACTAATTCTTATAATTTCTAACATAAATCCCAATTCATTTATTAATTACCAAAATACCGTTTTTAATAATCCAATTACACATGCAATTTCTACTAGGCCATATTTGGGATGTGACATGCCATACCTAATTTAACATTCATAGCCTGCAAAGATGCCATGAACTTTCTACTTAGTGCATCAGCTACAACATTAGCTTTTCCCGGATGATAATTAATGAAACAATCATAATCTTTGATCAATTCGAGCCATTTTCTTTGTTTTAGATTCAGTTCCTTATGTGTAAGTGAATATTTCAGACTTTTATGATCGGTGTAGATGTAACACTTTTCACCATACAAATAATGTCTCGAGATTTTCAATGCAAATACAATGGCTGCCAACTCAAGATCATGAGTAGGGTAATTCTTCTCATGAGTCTTAAGCTATCGAGAGGAATAAGCAATCACTTTGCCTTCTTGCATCAGTACACAGCCTAAACCATTTCTGGAAGCATCACTGTAGATCACAAAGTCTTTACTTGATTCAGGTTGAGTTAACACTGGAGCTTTCGTTAACATACGCTTAAGTTTCTCAAAGCTCTCTTGACATTTATCTATCCATTCAAACATGACTTCCTTCTTTAACAGTCGAGTTAATAGAGCTGTAATGGTGGAAAAGCCTTTTACAAACTTTGTGTAGTAACTAGCCAATCTAAGGAAACTTATGATTTCTATAACATTCTTGGGTGTTTTCCATTACAATATTACTTTAATCTTTTTAGAATTGACTTTAATACCTTCTGCTGATACCACATGACCTAGAAATGATACTTCATTCAGGTACTAAACTTAGCATACAACTGTTTATCCCTCAGAGTCTGCAGAACGATCCGCAAGTGTTCATCGTGTTCTTCCAGAGTCTTCGAATACACCAGAATGTCATCAATAAAGATTAAAACAAATCGACTATTTATCAAGTCCATGAAAGCTGCTGGAGCATTCGTAAGTCCAAATGGCATGACTAGAAATTCATAATGACCATATTTCTTTAATCTTTAATTGATGATAAATAGATCTTAGATCAATTTTTGAAAACACATTGGCACCTTTCAGTTGATCGAATAAATCATTAATCCATGGGAGAGGATACTTGTTCTTGATGGTCACTTTATTCAACTGTCTGTAATCAATATATAACCAAAGTGATCCATCTTTTTTTTTCACAAAGAAGACTGGTGCTCCCCAAGGTGAAACACTCGATCTAATGAAACCCTTTACAAGCAATTCCTGTAGCTGAACCTTCAATTCTCTGAGTTCTGTAGGTCCATTCTATATAGAGTGATAGAGATAAGTGTTGTACCCCCGCACTAAGTCAATAGCAAACTCTATCTCCCTATCAGGTGGCAAGTCTGGCAGTTCTTCGAGGAAAAATTTTGAAATTCACATACAGTGGGAACATTTATTACTTTAGGATCTTCCTTTTTAGCTTCTATTGCATAACACAAGTAAGCAACACATCCCTTGCTTATAAGCTTCTTTGCAGCGGTAGCAGAAATCACATTAGAAAGGAAAGCCTTTCTTTCACCAACAATTATTATCTCCTGACTATCCGGTGTCTTAAGGGTCAATCTCTTTCTTTTACAGTCAACTATAGCCTGGTAATTGGATAACCAGTCCATACCCAAAAAAACATCAAACTCTCAAAATGGGAGTTCTATCAGATTGGCTAAGAACACATAACCCTGGGCACTAATGGGGCAATCTTTATATACCATGTTCACCACAACACTATGCCCCATTCGATTTCTTACTAAGATATCATGGTCTAACTGTGAATCATGCAACCTTTTACCCTGTGCAATATCAGTGCTAATATAAGAATGTGTAGAACCAGGATCAATCAAAGCATATATAAAATGAGAGAACAAAGAGAATTTACCAACTATCACATCTGGTGCATTCTCCTAATCTCTGACTCTAACAATATATGTGCATCCTGCAACACGACCTTGTCCCTAAGGAGGTGGGACTAATGGGCCTGAAGAAACATGATGTGAAACTGCTCCCCCACCATGACCTCTGGGTGGGACAAATCTTGATCTAGGAGCTGGTGACACAACTGTAGATGGTTGTGCTTCTGGACACTCTCTAATCTAATGATCATTGGACCCACATTTAAAACAAGCTTTGTTCGTGAATCTACATTCACTAGGATGGAATTTGTTACAATGTACACACTACTGAAGGGTACCATGACCTCTGCCCCTCAGTGTACTGCCAACTGATGTAGCTGGGGCATTACTACCTGCTGGATTATGCTGAGTACGAGCAGGTGCTGAAAATGTACGGCCCTAAACATGAAGAGGTCCTCTAAATTTCTTTCCTTGAGTAGTGGCACCAGAAGATTGACCCGACTTCCTTTTCTGTCTGAATCGGGGCTGTCTATTAGCTTTATCTGCCTGTATAGTCTCGGCTTTAATGGTTGCCTTGAGCATAGATCTCATATCTGGGTGCCTCTGAGTACCCACAACCACTTTGATGTTGTTATGCAAGCCTCTTTCAAATTTATGGCATAACTTATCTTCTGTCATGGAATCATCATCCAAATATGCACTAAGTCACTCAAATTCTCATTCATATTTAGCCACTGACTTATTTCCCTGTCTGAGTCTCCAGAAGGCATCTTACATCGAAGCTTTATATTCTGAACCAATATATTTCTTTTCAAACTATGATAAAAAAAACTCCCAAGTAATCTGAGCAACAGGAGTCTGCTTACGGACTGCACTCCACCAAGTGTAAGTAGGTCCTCGTAACAAAGCTATGGCTCCCTGTAGCATCTCCTCAGGTGGACTCTGTGTAGTCTCAAATATTCTCTTGATTTTAAACAACCATTCATTAGCTTGAACAGGAGTTAGAGGGTCCCATCCATAAAAATCTTCAGCTGCCAACCTTTTATCTATTCCAAAATTTGCCTCCTTCTAGGTGGAGCTAATGGGTGTTCAGGAACCTGAGGCTATAATGGCTGAGCTTGCATATGCGGCTGAAAGAAATTTGCCAACATTGTAACACCCCTTACCTATACGTAAGGGAGGTCACACCTCAAGGAGAAGTGAGTGCCTCGATAGACAAGGGTTGTAACACAAATAGAACAAAGCATGCACAATATTGGCATCAGCTTAAACATAATAACAGAAATGGAGTTAACTAAAACTTTTCTATAATACAACACATTCAGAAGATTGCCAACTGAAATGCTCAAATCTCATTCATTGATATACCGAAATATTCATTGCAGAGTTAAAGTACAATATGATTCTTTACATAACTACAATATACATAATTGAAAATATTACAAAATCTGATACAAAACAAAAGGCTTTACACCTGAATACAAAATTCAGAATCCTAGGCTAAAAAAGCCCTCTCTATTGTGTTAGCCTTGATGGTTGCTGATCAGTCCTCCCAAAAACTCTGACTGCTTCCACACCTGCACGGATGAAACACCCATGCTAAGCGATAGCGCTTAGTGGGGAAAATAAGAAATAAACGTCCACTAACAGTGGATGTCAAATGCAATTCTCATACACATGGTATATACATATCAATAAAATATCATAAATCTTCTATAAGTTGCATACATCATAACCAATAACTTCATTCAAACATATCACATTGTATCAATATAATGAATCACAATAGTTCATATCACATTATGCAAATGCATAAGTAAGCCTGCAAATTTATAGTGGTGGATAACGAGTGAACACATAGGTACCCGTAGGTACAAAAACAATTTCTTTTCATTTCAAAACATTTTCACATAGGGATCTTAAACAAGATCCAAACGGGGACCTGATCAGGCTCCAGAATGCATAGGCTACAGCTAACAGAACTCTATAGGCATGCCTATCTATCCACTACATGACTCTTGCAGGCTAACATATTAATTCAATCATTGGTCAACAATGAAAAATACTATAATAATTCATACATTGATACATTACTAAATTATAAGTGAGAAACCATGCAAAGTGACATAAAATAAACAACATTGAAGAATAGGGGAGGGTCGCGCTCACGACAGAGGCATATCTCGCCCAATGTCGTGCTCATGACAATCTAAGTGCACGCGAGGTAGAGCTGGCAGGCCTCTGTTGCGCCGCAATAATAGTTATGCTTGCGACAGAGGGCGGATACGCTCCTGTCGGACTCGCACACACAAGCTCACTTGCAACATAGGGCTGCCCGACAAAAGCTCAGCTACCAATCTCTCTGCCGTGATCGCGACCGAGGTCACATTCGCGACAGAGGGTGCTTTGGCAGGAGTTTGAATAATCGAGTTTTATAGCGCTCGCGAGAGAGTCGAGTTTCTCGCCCTTGCTGCTGATCTGCACTCTCCTCCTCAAGCCAAAACCCTCCGAAAATATACCATCAACCCAAATAACTTCAATCCAAGCACTAAAATTATCTAAGTTTCACACTTAAAGAAGTGATTAAAAAAGATGAAAAGAACAAATTGAACAACAACATTCAAAAACCCAAAATTTTTCCTAAATTCCACACAATTCCAATCCTACACCCTATAAACAACCTCAATCCCAATTTCTACTCAAGATTGACAAAAACCATATCAATCAGACATATATAAACATGTTTAATTCCATAATTTTCAAAAATCAAAACAAAATTCAAAATCAAAAACATTCAAAATCCACACAATTCACAAACTTTATTTCTTAAGCTCCTTCAAACTCAATTGGTTGCACTACCTCCAACCTTCTCCTTCCTTTTTGGATCTCTAGCAGGAAACTCTGAACAAAATACGCAAATAACACACTCATAGAAACACACAACCTAGTAAATACACAACCACTCAAAGAGGAGAAGAAGAAAAAGGAGAAGAAGAAGAAGAAGAAGAGAGCTAAATAGTTACTTGAATAACCCTTGAATTGCCAACACCCACCAAGAATTACAGCTGATGGAGGAAAGAGGATGAGCAAAGAGAAGAAGAAGAGAGGGTCTATCCCAGTGCAGTGTTTAGTGTTCACAGTGTTCAGTGTAGTGCAGTGCCAGTGTTGAATGGTTCCCTCGGAATCATTCTATAGTGTAGTGGATCTATGGGATCTATGTCCCGCATATCCGGTTCATAGATTTCTACCAGATGTATACTAGAGGCATTAACAAGGAACGGACTATTAGGTGAAATTTTTAGATCATTGAATTTGGATAAATTATTGTAAGTTAAGAAATGAAATTAGAAATCAATAAAATTAATTAATAAAAATAATAATGATAATAATAATAAAAGTGACATAGAAGAGTAAAATAATAAATATGAAGAATTTATAGGACTTTAGTGAATTTAAACTGTAGTGTAAGAATATTGAGTGAAATTAAAAGGGGCTAATGAGACTAATTGTATAGTATGTCAAATAAAATATAATAAAAATATTTAAATAATTATAATAAGGAATAATAAGTGTAAAGATTATAGAAAAAAAAATGCATAGTAGTGTAATTGTCAAGGTCATAATTTAAAATTGATATCATTGTGAACGTGTAAAGAATTATTAGTGCGAATAATAGGATCGATATTATTGTCAATAATAATGGTAATAGTTTTGATCAAGAAATGTAAAAGAGTAATGATAGGAATAATTAGTGTCTAGATAAATCAGTAGCTTGTATTCTAGTGTTAATAATTCAAGAATATATTTTGAAGTACAATTAATGGAAATTAAGTAAACTATATAAGATTTGAACAAGTGAAAAATATTAGTGCAATTGTAAAGTGTAAGAAAGTTAAAGTAATTGAAGGTAATGTAAAGGAATCGTTAGGGACATAAAGAAAGTAAAAATGTTAAAATTGGTACAACAAAGAGTACATTAACAACTGCTATAATAAGTGATTAGATGACCAATGATGTACCCCAGTATAGATTTTAAATATAGACAAAGTGATAATAAGGATTATTAATGTAATTGATTGTTAATTACTAGACCGAGCGTAGCGTTAAAATTTTCAGGATTATTAGAATTGAAAATGTTAAAGTGTAGTGTCAGAAAAGTAGACAAAGGGTATAAGAATAATGAATGGTTAAAGTAATTGTTTAATTAATGTTTAAAAGGTGTGATTACGGAATTAAGATTGTCTGTGCATGCATATAGAGTTAATTATGGGAAATTTAGGATATGTATCCACCACTAGGTATTTTTAATGCTCAGCACGTACAGTGTTACTGCGCATAGGTTATAGTAGATTTTTGATGTCGCCGAAGATGTAGTGATGACAAGAAAGAAGATTTTTGACAGCAAGGATAGAAGGATTGGCATGGCATGTATACGACTGCAGTAGAAGGAAGAAATGAATTATGGTATAAGTATTTGATGTGTATGTTAGTGCACTGTTAAGTATTTGTATATGTATGTTTATGATTATTATTAGTGAAAATAAAAATTTCTACAAAACTATTGAGTGCATTATAGTGTTTGTTGGTGCAGTGTTGTGGCATCCGATATCCGTATCATTTACGGGTATAAGGGTGTTACAACTTCAGTTATATGTATGTGTATTTGCCTTTGTAGCGCTCCGATATCCTCGCAAGGGGTATTGGGGTGTTACAATTTTATTGGTATCAGAGCATAGGTTTAGGTGGTTCTAGTCTATAAGATGATAGAGTATAGAGTATATGCATGTGAGTCTGTCTAGAGTCATGGCCTAATGCAAATGCTATCTCGTGTAGAGTTAGATGGAGTCTGATCCTATTGAGAATGTGGGTGAGATGACGGGTAGTGTTAATCCGGTAGGAGTTGATGTCCGTGAAATTTATACCTATTTCAAACAAATGAGGATGCTGAGCTCGTATTGCTGCTTCTGATTCCCATGTCGGTTCCTCTATCCCATGATGTTGCCAAAGTACTTTCACCAACGGAACTTGCTTATTTCGAAGTTGCTTCATTTCCTGTCCCAATATTGCTTTAGGCTTCTCATCATAGGAGAAATCTGGTTGCACTTGCACATCTTGTATTCACAAAACATGTGACTCATATGAATGATATCTTCGAAGTATAGACACATGAAATACATCGTGAAGCTTAGCCAAAGCCAGAGGTAATGGTAACCGATATGCCACTATTCCAACTCTTTCTAGCACTTTATACGGTCCAATGAACCTCGGACTCAATTTCCTTTTCTTTCCAAATCGAAGCACTTTTCTCCATGGAGATACTTTCAGAAAGACTTTGTCACCCACTTCAAACTCAATATCCTTTCTCTTCAAACCTGCATAGGACTTTTGTCTGTCACTTGCAGCTTTCAACTGTTGTTGAATAATCTTTGTTTTCTCTTCAGTATCTCTTACCAAATCATAACCGATTATCTTATGCTCATTCAACTCTGTCCAACACGCAGGAGTCCGACACTTTCTACCATAAAGAACTTTATAGGGTACCATGCCGATATTCACCTGATAACTGTTATTGTACGCAAATTCCATCAATGGAATGTACTTATCCCAACTCTTAGAAAAATCCAAAACACATGCTTGAAGCAAATCTTCTAACACTTGAATTACCCTTTCTGACTTTCCATCAGTTTGCAGATGAAAAGCTGTACTGAAATGCAATCTTGTACTAAGTACAGATTGCAAACCTTTCTAGAACTTAGAAGTAAACCTCAGGGCTCGATAAAAAACAATGGATAAAGGAATACCATGAAGTCACACAATCTCATTCACATACAGTTCAGCCAACTAATCCATAGAGTAATCAAGTTGAATTGGTATTAAATGAGCTGACTTAGAAATCGATCAACTATTACCCACACAGAATCTTGTTGTTTCGATGTCATTGGAAGACCAGTGACAAAATCCATGGTAATGTTCTCCCATTTCCACTATGGAATCGGAATAGGATTCAACAAACCCGATGGAACTTGATGTTCTGCTTTCACATACTGATAAGTCAAGCACTTAGAAACATACTCCACCACATCTCTCTTTATACCAAGCAACCAATAAAACTGTTTCAAATCCTAATACATCTTATTGCCACCTGGATGCATAGTAAAGACTGTATTATGCACTTTATGTAAAAGCTTCTTTCTCAATTCTTTATTACTTGCTACACACCACCGCTCTCGGTAATATAGAACACCTTCCTCATTCACTGAATAGTCAGTCTTATCACCATTCCTGACTGACTGTAGAATCTGTTGCAACTTAGGATCAACTTTCTACTCATCCACTGTATCATTCCTCAAACTAGGTCTTGCTCTCAACTAAGCCACTAAAGGCCCATCAAATGGAAATCTCCATTTGACATATTGCAATGTCAAAGCTGAGACTGACTTTCTACTCAATGCATCAGCCACTACATTAGCTTTACCAGGATGGTAATCCACAATGCAGTTATAATCCTTAAATAGTTTAAGCCATCTCCTCTGTCTCAAGTTCAACTCTTTCTGCATGAGCAGATACTTAAGACTCTTGTGATCAGTGAAAATCTTACACCTTTCACCATACAAATAATGGCGCCAAATCTTCAAAGCAAACACTACCCAATCTATGTGGTTTCAACTATCTCGAAACATAAGCTATCACTTTCCCATCTTGCATCAATACATATCCCAATCCAATTCAAGAAGCATCGCTGTACATAGCACACTCTTTACCTGGAATGGGTTGAGTCAAGATTGGTGCCTCAACTAGCATCCTTTTCAATAGTTTAAAACTAGCTTGACACTTATATGACCACACAAACTTAACTCCCTTACGAAACAACTTGGTAAGTGGAGAAGCTATAACTAAAAACCCTTTCATAAAATACCGATAATAACCCGCTAAACCCAAGAAATTTCTAATCTCAGGCACATTTCTGGGCTAATTTCAACTCACAACTGCTTCTATCTTAGCTGGATCAAATTTAATACCCTCAGAAGAGACAACATGACCCAAAAAAGATACTTCCTTAAGCCAGAACTCACACTCACTGAGCATAGCATACAACTGATGTTCCCTCAGAGTCTAAAGCACAATGCTCAAATGCTGCTCATGTTCCTTCTCATTCCTCGAATACACCAATATGTCATCAATAAACACTACAACAAATTGATCCAAATACGGCCTGAACACTTTATTCATTAAGTCCATGAATGCTATAGGCGCATTTGTCAACCCAAATGGCATTATTAGGAATTCATAATAACCATATCGAGTCCTGAATGCAGTCTTTGGAATATCCTCTTTCTTAACTTGCAACTGATAATACCTTGATCTCAGATCAATCTTTGAGAACACACCAGCTCCTTTTAGCTGGTCAAACAAATCCTCTATCCTCAGTAAAGGATATCTATTCTTCACTGTTACCTTATTAAGCTGTCTACAATCAATACACATTCTCATTGTACCATCCTGTTTCTTGACAAACAACACTAAAGCTCCCCAAGGGGATACACTCAATCGTATAAAATCCTTATCTAATAGCTCTTGCAATAGAGTCTTTAATTCTTTCAACTTAGTAGGAACCATCCAATAAGGTGTCTTAGACACAGGTGCGGTACCCAGCATAACCTCAATTGAGAACTCCACTTCTCTTACAGATGCTATACTAGCCAACACTACTAGAAACACATTAGGAAATTGCTTCAATACTGGTATATCCTGTATTTTAACTTGTTCTCTCTTCAAATCTAGCACAAGAGCTAGGAAAGCCTCACATCCTTTCCTCAAACACCGATATGCTTGAATAGCAAAAATTACATCTACTTATGGATTAGAATACACACCCTTCACAATCACCTTAGACTGTTATGAACTTCTAAACACAACTATTTTCTTTCTACAGTTAATAATAACTCGGTGCTTACTTAACCAATCCATGCCCAATATCAAATCAAACTCAATCAAATCTATAGGAAATACTTGACCTTGAACCACTAAAGGGCAATCTCTATACACTTTATTCACATTAATGTTATTCCCCAACAGACTAGTCACACATATATCATAATCAAAATAATAAACAACGGACATCTTATCACATAACTTCTTAGAACATACATATGAATGCGTGGATCTAGGGTCAATCAATGCAAACATTTCTATATCAAAGAGTAGAAATGTACCAGCTATAACCTCTGGTGCATCCTGCTCCTCACGAGCTTTCATAGCATAAGCCCATGCTGTGATGTTAAAGGCCGATCAACTGATTCTGACACTAATGGCAAATTAGATCCATCTTTACTGGCTTCCTACTAATTCCTTATCACATCATAGGCTTTTGGACAGTTAGCCAAAAAGTGCTCAGTGCTCCCACATCGGAAACATGCACCGATAAACCTCCAATATTCACCCGTATGACGCTTACAACAATGAGGACATTCAGGCACATCACTTCTGTTACCAAACACACCCCTACCAGTATTGGATGCATAAGAAGATCCTTACCTTCTGCCTCTAGTAGCTAGATTACTAGTTGACTGAGCTAGAGGTACCACTTGAGATTCTCTCGATCTCTTACCCGAATGTGCCCCACCTCTAGCAGAATTCTCCTCTGCATTTTTTCCCTGTGAACCTTTTATGACCTTTCAACTCTCACGGCTACTTGAACTATCTAATAGTAGTTCACAGTCTGAGAAGTAGTCATAGAGATCAGCAATGCCTTTATTAGCTCATTCAAACCTTTCTCAAACTATTGGAAATAAAACTCTTCTATAAGCATGCCTTTAGGTGCATACGTACTGAGCCTGCAAAACTCTTTCTCATACTCTGCTATAGATAAGGCTCTCTGCCTCAAGTTTAGAAATTGCTTCCAATATGCTTCCCGATACGCCTTGGTAATGTACTTATTACAAAATTCTTGAATAAAGAACTCCCAACTGGTTGGATTCGGAAGCAATGGATGCCTTAGGACCAATTTCCACCAGTCATAGGCAGATCCTTGCAGAAGCGATACTACACACTCTACTTTCTGCTCAAGAGGGCATCTAATCTCATCAAGTACCCTCTGAACTTTCTCAATCCAATATTTTGCCTTGAAAGACACATCCAGACTGGTACCATAGAACTCATCTACCCCATGTTTCCTTAATAATTCCACTGGAGCTTTTGGTGATGTCATACGATCTAGCACCCTCACCATGTCTTGCGACATCTTAAGCAAAGCTTCCATTGGTACCATTGGAATATCTCACCCCACACCCACTGGTACATATGGACCAGACACTGACACTTTCGGTTCTCTTGGGTTTATGCTTTTCACAGTATCTTCTCATGCATCGTGAGAAGGATCCATCGATTTGATACATACACAAGGATGTTCGCATTAGGTCAACACAACTATATGCATTCTATTCTACACTATGTCTAGAAATGACCGAACCTTTGCTTTGATACCACAACCTATAATGCCCATCCCCGATCGTGCTTATAGCTTCGCTACGATAGTCGAAGAAGGTCGCTATGACACCCATCACATACACATACGCATACAACAGTCTTTTATACAAAATCCTGAACTAACAAATTTCATTCATATATAGTGGAATACACTATTAAAACTCATACTTATATGTATACAATCAACTTGTATTACATATCATATTCAGTTTCATGCCAAAACTAAACATTTTATTTACATAATATAAAATACCAAAACCTACACTAAGCAGTGTTGACAAGAGATAATGCGGGACCGTCCTTCACTTGTACTTCGCTTCAGAACCTACACGGATTAAAACCCGTGCTAAGCGATAACGCTTAGTGGGAAAACAACATACAATATATATATTCATATAATCACAATAATTATTGTATAACAATAGATATATGTTCTATATTCATACTTTATCTTATACATGCTTCATAAACATAACATTGAGCATATCTCAATGTACATATATCATCATTAGAAAGTCATATTCAAATATCACAATATCTCATGACAATCTTATAATGCATCACATTCACATTCACATATCGCATAATATTCACATTGCTCATTATTGATTATTCATTCATTATTTACCTTACCTGCAATTCATAGACGCGAATAACGGGTATTGTATCTGTACTCGTAAGTATCGCATTTTGCATTTGTATCTGAAGATACACATTTTCACATTAGTACCCGTAGGTACCGAAATAATTAGTAATAAAAAAGCACTTTTATGAACCCAAGAAGGACTCAATATGCATTGGGGATTACAAAAGTGTGATGCGCGCTGATCCCCGGGGCGCCCCGAAAACTCGCTTTTAGGGCATTCGTGAGAGGTTCATGAAAACTTGTAAGAGATTTACAAGGGCGTCTATTTTGGGCAACAAGGAGGTGTTTTGGATTCGCTACTCAATAGAACATTAGGAAAGGTCGTCTAACCTCACTGAGCCTAAGACAACGCGTGTGTGTCTATTTTAGGCAATCAAAGATATTTTGGATACCTCCTTCCAATAGAACATTGGGAGGATCGTCTAATCTCGTGAAGCCTAAGATGATGTATATACGTCTATTTTGGGCAGGCCAAAGATATTTTGGACACCTCTTTCCAATAAAATACTGGAAAGGTCATCTAATCTCGTGGAGCCTAAGATAATGCAAATTAGGCCTATTTTAGGCAATAAGAGATATTTTGGAGACCTCACCCCAATAGAACATTGAGATGGTCCTCTAAGCTCGTTGAGCCTAAGACCAGAGATGGTTTGGGACTTCCCATTTATTCATACATTAGTTAAATTATAATTGAGTTTTGAATTTAATATTTTATTCATTTTCTCATTCAGTTTAATGCAATAATTAAAGCATCAGATCATTCATATAATGAAAGCATTAAATAATGTAAGCTCAAAATAAAGCAAATCAAAAATATAATAGCTTACAACAAAACTAAGGGCAGAATACAACCCCCATTGTAAATGAGCAGAAAAGGAAAACATACACAAAGCGATATATTTATTGAGGATGAAGACATTGGTCTTCGCATGCATATTTATAAAAATAATTTAAAGTGACAATTTTATTTGGATGGAAAAACTAGGACATTGGTCCCATTTTATTAGAAGAATCTCATTTATTTGTAGAAAAGCTTAGCCATTTTTACTTTAGCCGACTCAAAATAATATTTATAATAAATTGGAAATAAAAATAAACTAAAAAGAAATAGGGTAAAGAAAATGAACTAAATTGGCATCCTCGGACCATTCTAGTAGGCTCCCCTTCTTAGCGCCCCATAATTAGTAGAAATAAATAAACTCACACGTAAAACAAATAACACGTGAGTGGGACAATGAAATAAAAAAATGAAAATAAAGGAAATATCAGAGATAAAATAAATATGTAAATAATAGACATAAATATCTACATATTGATAAAATGATTGTGAATAAATAAAATAAGAAAATAAAGGAAAAGTAGGATTGGTCCCAAAATATTTACCCTCAGAATTCGAACTCAATGAAGGGAAAATATGATTGATTTCCTTGCTTTGATCCACAAAATTAGGATTGAAAATAATAAAAGTTGGAGTTTTATTCCAAGAAAGAAAGCCGCTTAAAAATAAATAATGAAAGAAAATAACAATTCTCAAGAACAAAGAATTATTTTCTTTGTCTCAAGAAGGATTATTCCATTAAAAACTGATTTTTGAAATGTTAAGAAATTTATTTGAAGAAGGAAACTCAAAAAAATATAGAGAGAATTCTAGGCAAGAAGAAGAAATAAAAAGTAAAAAAAATATGAATCCTTTTCTCGATCCCCAGCCTCTTATTTATAGGGAACTGAGGATAAGGATAAAAAATTCAAATATTTTTAAAATTCAAATTTAAAAATCAAATCTTTTTAAAATTCAAATTTAAAAAAAAATCAAATCTTTTTAAAATCCAAATTTAAAAATCAAATTTTTTTAAAATTCAAATTTGAAAATCAAATCCTTTTAAAATTTAAATTAACTTTCAAGATAGATATCAAATGTATTTGAATTCAAATTTGATTTTAGAAAATAAATCAAATATTTTAAAATTCAAATTAGATTTAAAGATAAAATAAAATCCTTTTGAATTCAAAAAAAAGATAAAATTAAATCTTTGATATTTATCTTAAGGATAAATAAAATAAAAAATTAATTTATTAATTTTAAAAATTTTAAAAATTATGAAAATACCAAAAAATGGGATAAAAAATCAATTTTGGGAAAAAAAATCATGAAAAAAGGCCAAATATTGCATTTTCGGTGAATTTGGGCGAACTGCGGTGCCGATGCCTGTTGCTGGCGAGCGATGGGTTGCCAGCATGCGCGCCGTGCGCTGGCAGGCGAGGACGGGTGAGCGACACCTCGCCCGTCGGACTCGCACGCGGGGCGTGAGGCGCCTCGCCCATCGCGCCCACATGCTGGGCGAGAGGCGCCTCGCCCGCGCGCGTGGTGCCTCTCCCACCGCGTGCATACTGCGCAGCACAGAGGCGAGCACCCCAGCGATAGCGCGTGCGTGCTGGCCTAGCACGCGAGGGAGGTTCCCCCTCACACGACGGCTGCTGCAAATGGTCAATTTTTTTTTTAAATTTAAATTTTTTAGAGACAAATTTGACTAAAATATTATAGTTCCCAAACTCCCTTTTTTATTTTTATTTTTAGTTCTTATATTTTTTTTGTATTTTTTTATTTCTAAAAAGTAAATTTGACAAGGAAATCATCACTTCCTATCTTTTTGCCTATGAACAGGTGTTAATTTCATCATTGAGTAACCTCTGATCTTAGCTGCCTCAGGACCCGGTGTCGACAAAAAGGAATCAAACGCTTCGGCTGAAACACTTTGACCCTATAGGCAATTCCTATCTATCAACTACTTGCAGGCTAAATTATTAATCCAATTATTGCTCATTTATTCGCATTATATAACATCCATATACTCTCATGAAGCAATATCTTAACATTCAATAGCTGGGTTATACATATACAACTTATCAAACACATTCCCATTTCACTGTATAAAATTACATGAACCAACACATTTATAATATCTTATGCATGATTATTCATAGACCAATAGCATAATTCACACATTATAGGACATTTAGTAAGTGCTCCTTGTAATGGGCCGATTTATACGGGATAATTTCATAGGTGGTCACTGAAGTTTAAGGGTTGTAACGATTTGGTCACTTAACTTCTATTTGTAACAATAAAATAACTCAACTTTTATTTTGTAACGAGATGGTAACAATGACCGGGATTTAGCATATCCGGTCGTCGGCGCGTGAAAGATGGGGCGATTACTTTGCCACATCGGATAAAAAAGCCACGTCGGCTGCTTAAATGGATCCGACGTGGCGTGTTTGAAATAAAAAATAAGTAAAAAACTCAGATTTTTTTAACTTGGGCAATTCTTCGTCGATTTCTTCTCCTTCTTCTTCGTGCTATCTCCAAATCGTGTTGCTTTGTAACTGTTGATGCAATTTGTGTGGGCAGATCTGCCGACTTTCTTCGTTATTCTCGTGTTGGTTGCTCTCTACCTACCCGATCTCATCAATTTATCATCTTATTATCTTCCTCATCTGAATATATTCTTCGATGTCATCTCATTCGTATACATCAAGAAATGAAAATCGTTTTAGTACAAGTGTTGAAAGAGAAATTATTTACCCGTATTG
Source organism: Excoecaria cochinchinensis (assembly GCA_947683425.1). Lineage (NCBI taxonomy): Eukaryota > Viridiplantae > Streptophyta > Magnoliopsida > Malpighiales > Euphorbiaceae > Excoecaria > Excoecaria cochinchinensis. The sequence continues at coordinate 1,806,613 of CANTUQ010000017.1, read as the reverse complement.
TGGTTGCGGAGTTGAAGACGTCGAAAACTGAAACAAATCCGATGAGGAGGTTTTGCACATGTCCTATTAATCGGGTAAGAGTAATTCATATATTCCTTTCATTCTAATTTCAAGTCATCTTCTAATTTCTAATCGGGTAAGAGTAATGAAATGGGTTTTCTTGTGCTTAGAATAACGGCGGCTGTGGTTTTTTTAGATGGTATGATGAACCATTAAGCAATAGAGCCAATTATGTAATAAATGGTTTGCTAAGAAAAATTGCCAGATTGGAGATGGAGTTTGCCACAAAAAATGCGAGGGAGTTGGCCACCAACAACAATAGGAGAATTATGAAGTGCAGTATGTATTGTATCTACTGGAGCATTGTTGTTGTTCTTATGTTTTTAATTGTAATCCTTCTTATTTAGTTGAACGTGGTATTTGTAATTGGATATCCTCAATTTAATATATGAGTAGTTTGATGTAGTATGAATTGTATTTTGGCATATATGTCAATCGAAGTCATAGTTCATTTGAAAGATAAAATTTCCTGGCAAGTGTTATTCTAAGTATAAGTTGAATAAAGGTTGAATAAAATGCTTACATCAGATTCAAACAACCTCATTGCATCAAATAAAACTGGTAATGAAGGAACTTGGAATAAACCAATTGGAATAACTTTGATGAAATATGATATAACTGTATATATAATATCGTGGGGTGTTACAAAATCAGAGTGTATATATAATATCATAACTGTCATAATTTTACATAACAAAAAGCATAACAAAGTAGTTGATCCCTATCTCATTCAGGCGGGTGTTACAAAATCAGGAACTACAATTATCTGACAGTATTGTTTCACAAAATAGCAAGTCAGAAAATATATCTTGGCTTTTATCCTTGAGTTTTCTTCTGGTTTCGGCTTGAACTCTGGCCCTTATACCTAGATGGAATTGCTTTCCCTCTCTTGACAGGAAGTTTTCTCGGGCTTCTCTTATTCTTTATAATCTGACTTGATTGTGTCAAATGAGAAATGGTTTCCTTCAGCAAAAGTGCAGCAAATTAAAGATGTTAAGTGTAGATGGGAGATGGGAAATAAATATAAAAGTTACTTTAAAGCAACAAGCAAATTTTAATTACCTGTGTAGAAGTAGTGTGAACGGTGTCTTGAGGAACAGGTGGGTCTGGATGGGCATCAGCTTCTGTCTTTAACCTCTTATTTTGTGAACCATGTCTCCTTGCATTATGGCCCTCCTGACCACACAACCTACACTTGTTCGAAGAACTTCCTTTTTTGCTTAATTTTTGTGTTCCAGCAGCGTCATGTGGTGGCACAGCTTCTCTTTGAACCTTCTTCTTAGCCCTCATCTGCTCTATTTCCTCAGGTTGCTTCCTCCTACATGTAGGTCTTCTCCCTCTTTTCTTTTTCCTGGGCTTGGGTGGGATCACCATTGTGTCATCAGTGGCTTCGGGCCAATGGTCTTGAGGATTGGTAGGATTGATGTAGTGGGAGTACACTTTTTTAAATGTTTCTACACTGTAATAATCACTCACATAGTCGTAAGGGTCACCATTATTTGATATTATACCTGCAGTGGCATGTGGACATGGCAACCCTGTCAACTCCCATCTCCTACACGTACATGTCATCTCAACCAAATCTACTACATAAGGCCCTCCAAGACCAATCACCTGAACCTTTGCCCCCCCAGATTTTTGGACTTCAAAAAATGCAGCTGCGTCTATAATTTTTTTAAACTTCTTTTCCACCTTGGGGCAAATTCTACCAGAATAATTTTTAATCATTTCACTCTTGTTGAGCATTCTCTTCGTCAACTTGGATTTTATCATTTCCAACATAGTGATCACAGGCATATCCCTTTCTTGTAAAATGTACCTTCATGGTATACATAAACAAACATAAATAATCAATCTGGTGGTCATAACTATATATATATAAATATATATTTATAATAAATAGCAGCAGCCCCATAACAGCATACACATGTAGTTCCTCGGGAATAAATATGCCTAACATAAAAAATAAGAATAAATGATCTTTAAATATTGTATCTGCTGCTCATGCTGCTACAAGTATACATTATTTAAATTATCAACCTCTGTAACATGCAACCTTGTTCAAGAGGCTCATTATAAAGGCTAACTTACACGATAATTAGATGATAAAGGCTAACCTACACGATAATTAGATGATAAAGGATAATTAGATGATAATATTGTCCAGCAATTAGAGAAACCAGAAGAAGTTGAAGGTTTCGGACAAGCCTATAATATATATAATTGCATCAGTAAAAGAGGCTGAATGTCTTTAATACATGCATGCTTTTACCGTAACAAAACCCAACAAAAAGATAAAAAGCAAATCCACAACAGTCCCAATATTCAAAGTAAATTTATTAACATACTTGACTGATAGAGCCAATTATGTAATAACTGTAACTGATAGGTTCTTACCTATTAAAGCACTCACAGAGATTGTTTAGTAGCATGTCACACTTTGTATGTGTCTTGAACAACGATCGTGTCCAGCTATGATACGGCCTGTCTGGGTGCTCCAACCAATTAAAGGCTTATTCACTTTCCTTTTTCAGCAAATCCATTGCTTTTTTGAATTGAGGTGAAGTGGTCGCCCTGGCTGCATTCCAAACCATATCTTTCAACGTTTTGCCCTTGAATTTTTCTCTGAAATTTTGGTAAATATGTCTGACACAATTTCTATGCTCAGACCCTGGAAAAAGATCATGAACGGCATTGATAAGCCCCTGCAATTTCAAAAACATATGAAATTATTAGTGTAGAAAATCATAAATATTTGTTGGGTAGTAAAAATAAATAAAAGTAAAAACTGAAATTAAACCTTTTGTCTGTCTGACATCCAACATATCTTGCTGCTGTCAATGATTTCAAGGTCATATGAAAGTGTACACAAGAACCAACTCCAAGTTTCAGTTGATTCTACTCCGTCTATGACTGCATATGCAATGGGGAATATGCAGTCATTTGGATCAATGCCTACTGCTGTCAATAGATTTCCACCAAATGTGCCCTTCAGCCAACATGCATCAATGCTGATAATTGGTCTACAGCCAGATATCCATGCTTTCTTCAGCGGACCCAAACAAACATAAAAACCCATAAATTTGCTTTCTTCCCTCCAAATAACAGCAGTAGTATCCGAATTTGTGGCCATAAGTTCAGCCTGGTACCTCAACAGTGATCTATACTGCAAATTTTCGTCTCCATAAATCCATTTGAAAGCCATGTCCTTAGCTCTCCATGCTTTCATTCTAGAAATTTGCAATCCCATATCATCCTGGACCTGTTTTCTAATCCCATTCAAACTCCAGCTATGATCAACCCTAAATTTGTCATAGTATTTGCTTGCAATGAACTGTGAAGTAAGATTTCTACTTTTAAAAATCTTCGAGCAAGAGTGGGAAAAATTTGAAGTCTTAATTTGCACTGTTGGGTCATCATTGCTTACTTTAGAAGCATATAATCTGAAATTGCATGAAGGATTTCTACATTTGCAAATACACCTCAACTTGTCATTAGTAGGAAACCACAAATCCCACCTGTTATTGATGCCCCAATTTTTGCATGCTCTTTTAAATTGATCAAAATTCCGAAACTTCATTCCATGAAGTATAACAGGCTTCTCCATATGTTTTTCTTCAATAAATTCAGGAAATTTGATCCTATCAGAAGCATCCTCATCACTATCTACGCTGGAATCCAATTCTTCAGAATCACCATACTCTGAATCATACTCAGATTCTACCTCAGGAATATGAATTTCAGATTCATGCTGGCTCGTTGAACTAACACTTGGCCTGCCCGGTTTGTTGCCGCTGTTGGTTTCTTCATTTACAAAATCTTCAAAGTCAACATCATCATCTGGAATGTTATAATCTGGATCATGAAATAATTCATCTTCAGGCTCCTCATGCTGCTGACCCGATGGTACATCAACGCCTTCAACTAAATCAGCCTCAACATCAACATCTTTTTCTCCTCCTTCATCAGCTTCAACATACCTATAAGGACTTCCATTCTCATCCAATTCTGCTACAATATCTTCAGTAAAATGATTTACATACACATCTATTTGTTTATTTAACTTACCACCAGATAAACACATTTCAAAAACATCGCTGTCACTATCCAATGGCCTCAGTGAGCCCCTATAAACATATCCATTCGGCTTGTAATAATATCTCACGTAACCCTCACCACATAATTCTTGAATCCATCTATCAAATACACTAAGACTAATAGAATCTAACTTACACCAGTCAAAACAATCTACTTCACCTCCATAATATCCATCCAAGCACATAGCTCCCTTGTAATGTAAAATGACACTAAAGTTTTCTTCATTAACATCTGTTTTCACACATTTTCACACAATTAATAATTCATTAAATTAAACTAAAAATATGAGAAGCAATATAACAATATTCTGCCAATTGTTAATTTAAACACAACATTTCTAACTTCAGTTGACCAAGTTAACTTCAATTCATAGGACAATTGCAACCACATTACATGCATATATGTGACAAAGTTCACTGCCCTTCTTTTCATAAAATAATCCATACATATATAACTTCAATTGACAAAGTCAGAAAAATTAAATTACAAGAGATAAAGTTCATTGCTCTTCTTTTCATAAAAATATAAAATTATTCATTTCATTGTTGCCTAACAAAACGTGAGCAACATCCAGCTCATATTTTATCAACCAAAAACACCGCATTTAACTATTCAAATTTAAAGCTGTACCTACCATATTTTGGTGGTCCCGTGTCTTGGATTCTTCGAATAGGATGGTCCATTGTCTTCTTCTCTGCTTTCAACTTTTATGCTTTTATTTCCCTTTATTTCAAATCTGTCTGGTTCTTTTTTTTCTTTAACTCGTTTTTGTTCACCCAAATTTGAGCGGGAATTTTCCCGCTCTAACTCCCACCCCTATATTTGCTCAAAAATCAAATTGAAGATATCAACTTAGATAGTTGGACAACAGAAACAAATCAAGTGATAGAGAATCGAAGATCGATATGTGGACACAACGAGAGATAGCTACATAGAACGAGAAAGAGATCTACAAAGACCGAGAGAGAGAACTACAAAGATCGAAGATAACGAGAGAGACTAACAGATACGGAGTTCGAGCAACAGAGACCAAGATATACCAAGAGGGACTGAGAGCAAGCGACAGAGACGGAGAACAACCTAGAATCTCTGAGAGAGACTGATGGAGACAAAGAGGCATCACCGACCGAGACCGACACACAGAGAGAAGGCGAGTGAGATCTACGGATTTTTAGAGAGTGACCAGGAAGAAGAAAGTAAAAAGTAAAAACTGATTTCCCTTTTTTGTTAACATAAATCCACGTCGGATCTAGTCAGATCCGACGTGGCAAAAAAATCTGATGTGTCATTCGTTCCAGTCGTGAGGTTACGAGCCGTTCGCCGCCGAAACCGAATTTCCGGTCATTATTACCATCTCGTTACAAAATAAAAGTTGAGTTATTTTATTGTTACAAATAGAAGTTAAGTGACCAAATCGTTACAACCCTTAAACTTCAGTGACCACCTATGAAATTATCCCCGATTTATACCCTAGTAGCAAATTGGTCAAATTGGGATAATTGGGTAAGTTTAATTTGGAGTTTGCTAAATTCTGGACTTAAGTCTAATTGAATTGAGGACTTAATTGAATTAATAGATAAGTTTATGTGGTTAATTGGTGAATGTGTATGATTAAGCTTAAGTTGGATTAGTTAATTGTTAGTGGTGTTTTATTTTAAAATCATATTAGTGTGTGTATTATAGTGGAATCCGGGTGTCACTCTTTGGGGGTGCCACCTCAGCCTCTTCCATGCAATATAAACTTTGGATGAAAGAGAAAATGTGTCACTTTGCTTTTGTTGTCTTCGGCTGGTCTTCTTCTTAAAATTTCTGCTCTTCTTTTCTCTTTTCTCTCGTGTCTCCTCTTCAATCTTTGGCTGTATAAGTTATGTTGGGTGATTAAGTGATTGGTTAGTTGTATTGAATTATTATATCATCAAGGTAAGTGTTTATTGATTGTTCTTCATCTTCTTCTTCTTCTTCTTCTTCTTCTATTGGTTAAGTTGGTAATGATTTATGGTTCCAATTCTAGAAATTGGACTATACATGTTGTTGTGGATCTAAGAAAAGATAAAGGACAAGATAAGGTATGTGAACCTAGTTGTAGACACCGGGTCTCGAGTCCGGCATAAAAATGGTAACGGTGATTTTGGGTCCTTGATAATTTCCTCCTAAAAAAATATTTATATATAAATATGTGTGTGTGTAAAATTAAAAATTAATTAGATAATTATTTAGTTAGTTAAATAGTTAATATTATCGGGTAATTAAAATGTATGTAGAATTAAAGATTAATTAGTTAATTAATTAGTTAATATGTGGAGTGTTTAATTAATTAGATGAAATATATATATGATAATGATAATTTAAATAGATTAAATATAGAGTGTTTAATTAATAGAATGTTTAATTAATTAAAAGTGTGTAAATTAATTTGAATTAAGTTAATTAAAGAAGTAAAAATGGAGGAATTATTGGAGGGAGTTGGTGACCTAATCTAACCTAATTTCAATGAAATAAAAGGAGGAAGAGGAGTAAAGGAAGGGGGCTCGGCTGGGAAAAGAAAAGAAAGAGAAAGAAAAAGAAAGAAAAGAGGAGAGAGCAAGAACAGTGGTGGCCGGCCATAGAAGACCAAGAAAAGAAATAGAAAAGAAGGAGAAAGAAACAAAGAGGGAGATAAGAGCAAAAGAAAAATAAAGAGAGAGTAAGAGAGATCAAAGGTCAAGAAGAAGAAACCAAAATAAAAGGAAAAGAGAAAGAAACAAAGAGGGAGGACAAGCAGCCAACAGGAACCAACGGCACCGGAGGAAGAAAGAAAAAGAAGTAAAAGGAGAGGAGGTGGCGGGGGCTCCGCCGGCCAACCACCGCCGCACACGGCGGCACGCGCCCCACCGAAAGAACCAGCACATCCGGACGCTTCAGGCAATGGCCGCCGTTCCTCCGTCGGTTGCCGGCAGCGTGGCGCATGAGGGAGAAGAACCGAGATGTTGCGGCGTGTTTTCCAGCGACGGTGGATCTCCGATCGGCGCGTGACCAGCTCCGGCGAGCTCCTCGGGCGCCGATCTACCTTCCGGCATGGGTGGTGTCGGCCATTGCTGCTCCAGCGAGCCTCCGGTGACCGGTAAACCTCCTTCCTCCCTTTTTGTTTGATTTTGTGTTTTATTATTATTATTATTATTATTATTATTATTATTATTATTATTATTATATGGTTATTATTAATTAATTATTATATTTATTTATTTATTATTTATTTTTCTGTTTTTATATATTATTATTATTATTATTATTATTATTATTATTATTATTATTATTATTATTAATTGTTAATATTATGGTTATTATGATATTATTATTATTGTTGTTTATTTGTTAATATTTGTGTTATTTATTTTATATTGTGCTAATAATATTATTATTGTGATATCATTTATGTCATTGTTATTTTAGTAATTGTTTATATTATTATTGTTATTGCTTGTTTATTATTATTGTTATGTTAATATTAATATTATTAATCATTTTTAATATTATTTTATGTTTGATGTATTTCATAAATATTATTGTTATTGGTATTTTATTATTATTGTTATTATTATTATTATGATAATTGTGTAATTATTATTATTATTATTTGGTTAAGGTGATCATTAGTATATTGCATTATTGCTATTATTATTATTATTATTATTATTATTATTATTATTATTATTATTATTATTATTATTATTATTATTATTATTATTATTATTATTATTATCCATTTACATTATTAATACTATCATCTTATGTTTAATTCATGTTATAATTGTTAATATTAGCACATTATTATTATTCCTATTATTGAAATTATTTGTCTTATTATTATCATTATTATTTTTATTGCATTCGATTATTACAATTGTTATTATATTTTCCATCCACCAATTCTTTTAATTTAATTTATTCAATTATTTATCCAATTATCTATCTATTTATTCATTTGTTCATCGCTTAATTTAATTTCGTCCATTTTTTAATTTTAATTACTTCTCTCAATTTGCTTTATTCGAATTATTTGTTTATTTATTTATCCAATTATTCATTTATTCATTACTAACCAATATTATTTTCCCGTCATGACTATAACCGCGAGTATCACGTGGCCTGTCCAAGAAGCATGGTCGAGGCGATTAGATTAGGTTTTATTTATTATTTATTATTCAAAAATATGTAATTATTATTTTATTTTATTTTATTTATTTGTGGTCTGTAATAATAAAGGATTTTTGACCGCGCTTAAAAAAAACCACCACACAAATGTTTCCTACAAAATGAAATTTATCAATAAAACTGGACCAATATCCACGTTTTCATCCCAAATCTAAAAGATTTAAATTGATTCAAGAATTTTATACTTTTTTATAAAACAAGTAGTCGGGAACCAATGTTTCCACCTAAATAAATAGCCCGATTTATGTATGTATTCTTACTATTATTCTATCTTTCATGATTTTATATTTATTTTTGGATAACTGTAAATATATTTTATTTATCGCTTTATTTATTATTTTTTACGTGCTTGTAATGTGCTTTTATTTATCGCATGACTCGTGTTAGAGAAGAGATAAAATAATTGATCCTAAAAACCCGTTTACATAATATTAACCAAAGGTATGAATAAGAGTGAGGTCTCGAACTCTCTCTGGTTTTGGGCCTCATAAGGTTAGATTTATTTCCCGATGCTCTATCGAGTAGCGACTGCGTGATCCTGCCTTATGATAGCCAATAGACGGTGAGGTCGTCTACAGTGGCGACTCCGCTGGGGACATCATGAGACTCTGCTTCGAAAGTACTTTTGGTTAATATAATGTAAGTGGGTTTAGGATCAAGAAATTTTATCTCTTTTCGAAAAATTGAATATTGCATCATACTAGAGCCTTAGAGTTATGCTAGGTTCGTCCCCTATCGACCCCGGTGCGTTCCTAAAACCCGACCCTACTTTCACTCATTGTAGGGAAGTGCTCGGGATAATCACTAGTCCAAGCCTCGTGCCATTTATGGTACATTAAATGATGACCCGATCGGTTGCTATGCTCATGACGAGCTAGACCCGTTGGCAGAGATCATGCTTAGGTAACCCTAAAATATCACCTTTGACCTAAACCCATGTAATGGACATAGCTACTTCCCCTAGGGGGCATGCGCCGTAATACGTTGCTTGTGTAGTGGGTTATTGTGTATTGAACAAATCCAATTAAATTTAGATGTTCGCACCTTAAAGGTTTTCATACCCCGAGGGGCGTGTTTCGGTTTGTCCGGATTGTTCAAATACGCGATAACCGAATCCATTCGTATGCGCTTTTTATTAATGAGAGTTTGTGCTTCGCAGCACGCTTTACGCGCCCATTGGGTTCCCCGTTAACCCATGGGTTAACCCTGCCTAGAAAAGAGACCGCACGACCTCCTGTGTGATAAAAATACGGTTGGGAGAAATTTTTTCTTGTATGTGTATGTGATTGTGCATTTCTTATGAGCAATAATAGTAAATAAAACACATGCATTTTGTCTCATGTATAATTCTTTCCATACAATAATAAAGCCTGTGCACTTCGTATATAAAATTGTTTGTATCATAGTTTGTGAATATGAATATAACATACATCTGTCATGCATGTACATAGCAGTACATAGCAACACATACATACTAACATACATTATGATATCCATAACATCCATCAGGCACCATAGCTAGTACATACAGCATATGTCACCAAAGGTACGTATCGACATGCATCACGGCACGCATAGACATACTACCACCACGATATGTAAAAAAAATAAATAAATAAAAAAAATAATAAAATAAAAAAAATAATAAAATAAAAATATAATAAAATAAAAATAATATCAAATAAAATATACATTCATCATGTGTTATAGCATGTATGCTCACATTGCATATGTACATAAACATTATGTGCTGGAACATACACTAATGCATGTCATAGTGTGCACATATTAGCATACTTCATTAGACCACACGTTATACACATTATGACACTTTGTATCTTCCACATTGTGTGCCATATCATGAACATGCATTATACCATGCACATATGAATCCTGCATTATGCATGTTAGTTGCTATATACCATGCCCCATTTTACATATACATGTGATCACACGTACCTCGTAAATGTCATCCATTCCTCGCAATCATTGTCATCACATGTCTTTATCGCACACATGTGCCACTCACTGTACATAATCATTCTTATAATGTGTCCTATGTCGAGTACATTATTTGTATATATTTTGTACTTTTATGTATGTGAGTTTTGCCTTTCCTCACGATTCATTAGTACACATTATCATGTTAGGTCGCTTTCACCTTATACCACACATGTATTCCTGTCCTATCTAAATCATGCCATGTGCACATGTATCATATATCCTGAACATTCATTCTCATGTTATACTATATTTTGTACTTATGCCATCGTTGTATGTTGATTGCATGTACACTGTAAATTTATGTATGCACATCATTTATCATGCATTGTTCACACATTCACACTAACTTATAATTTTTTCGTTAATGTTTTACACACATACATCTTTGCACATATTTCATGTACGCATTTTTATACAAAATGTTTTTACACATGTTTCGCACATATAATTCTTACGCGCATACACGATACTATTGCATATGCCATTCCATATACATGATTTTTAACACATAGTTTGCACATTTTTTTTACAAAAAAAAAAAGAGAAAAAAAAAAGAGAAAACAAAGAGAAAACAAAAGAAAAAAAAATTCTTTGTTTGCCTGAAACGATCTTTGTGCATATACATTTTTTTTATGGAATAAAAATTTTTTGTGTTAAGTTATATCCTAAAATGATTACATGTTTGCACCTCATTAAGGTACCTCTGCTTCAAAGTTTGACTCTGCCTAGTTAGTTCTCAACTATGAATGGATTTGATCTTAACTCTAGAAATTTGTATTTCATCCCATTTTGAATTAAGCAAAAGGTATATACGTTTGATATTTGAGAGCTAGATCACGTGAAAATATTTGACTATACCATGTCATTTCTAAGTTTAAGAGCACTTTTGGCCAGTTTTGAAAACAAAACTAAAAAACTAGTTGCAATTAGGGGATTGGATGAAAACTCACTAAGAGCACTAGAACCTTTCTGATTACCCGTCAAAGCGACCACTGGATAAGGTTAAATCTAGAAAATGATTTAGGCAACTATTTCTTTGTATAGCTCTCTAAATTACCATTTCCTACACTTATTTCGTAATCGCTTGCTAGGCCGTTGAGCCTTTATTTTGGCATGCTAAATGCGTACCGATTTTATTGTTACACACATTAAAACTACCCTTTTCGCCTAAAATGATTTGGCTTCCCCTTAGAAGATGGCCGCCCTAGTAAGTATGGATATATATTATGACATTCCCTCCGACTATCAAAAATTGCCCCGATGAAAATGGGTTCACACTACAAGAAGATGTTTTCAATCATTGATGATCCCTTAGGCTATCAAAAATTACCCTGATAAGGATGGGTCGGCACTTTGGGAAAAGAATTTAAATTCTCGATAATTTTTGGGCTATCAAAAATCGCCCTGATAAGGATGGGCTGCACTTCAGAAAGGGGGTTGATCATTATCTTCGTGTAATTAAAGGTGTAGATTTTAGAAAAAAAAAACAAACAAAAAAAATAAAGAAAAAAAAACAAAGAAAAATAAAGAAAAAAAAAGAAAGCAAAGAAAAAAAAAATAAAAGAGAGAAGTAGAGTTCGAAACAATACCCCTTTGATAAGTTTCAGTGGTTATCTTTTTTTAATTTTTATGCTGATTTTGATGAGCTAAAGTATTACCAAATTCAAATCCAAAAATATCTAGACCGTATACAATTGGGGTTGGGAATGGTCCTTTCATCCATCGAATTAATGTTGCGGCCATTTTTCTTTAGTGACCTGATCCTCCTTTGATAGCCAATTACCTAAGCCTAACGTTACAACCGAAGTAAGACCTACTGATTCTGGGTTTGACCTTATCTAATTAGCGGAGATGACCTTCTAGTAAGGTTTGGTACGTAGGAAGAGGCGTATGGTGTTTCTTGAGCTTCAAGCGGGAAGCCACGAGTGCATTTGCATTCGAGTTGAGTCTCGTCTCTAAAGTTGCAATTAGAATTTGTTTTCAAATGATGAAAAACTCTGTTTTGGTCTTTTGCACAAACACACAGAGATTGCATGGTATGCCTTGTATTTACATGTTGGCTTAGTAAACCTTGATGTTTACATATTTATCTTCTTACCCTTCATTGGGAATGACTCCCGAGTTCTGTGGCTGAGATTGAATCAGTTGAGAATGTGGTTCATTCAGTGTGTTCAAGGACAGATAGAAACTTGAGTTTGGGGTACCTAATAGGTTGCAATCATTTCACAATCCTGGGATACTTCTTATCGCTACTCATGAAAGCAGTACTTTGCACATTCACCCAATGATATTCTTTGTACATATGCTTTCTGCAAATGTTTTTACGCATAACTATAGCAAACATCATTATAAATAGTTTTACATGTATAATTCTTGGTGCATGTCTTTTGATACAAGATCTTTAGCGAGCATATTTCATAGATATTTTGGCGTACATAGCTCTCTAAACTTCATTCTTATAATCATTTATTTTATGGGCATGTCCTTTGCATGCATTTCACATTCACATTTCTCATATGCATTCTATACACACATATATATATATATATGATTTTTTCGGCATATGTTTCATATACATAGTTATCCATGTATACATCACACACACCCAATTCTTTATATAGCCTTCGTGCACATAACGACTTCTACCTATCTTTGCATATGATTTTTTACATCTATGTTGATGAATGACTCTTCACTCTGGTCACATGCATAATCATTTGCATGCATGGTCATTTGCACATATTTTGCGTACATAATCCCATGTATAGTTTTTTACATGCATTCCATGCATACATGGTGCTCGATGCTCATTAGATAGTATACATCAGTCTCACGTCGACAAGTTGACGTTTATCTAAGTCCTCTAAGGGGGCAAAAATCTGAAAGTTCTTTGAGGAGGCAAAAATCTGAAAGTCCTCTGAATAGGTAATTCTCAAATCAACCCAAGTCCTCTCCGAAGGAAAATCAACCCAAGCCCTCTTCGGGGGCAAATCAACTTAAGTCCTCTCAGGGGGCAATCACCCTTAAGGCCAAGAGGACACCCTTCTAGATCCTGGGGGGCATGGTGGAGTAGCCAAACTGAATCCCTAGCGGACCCTTGACCACCTAGGACATAGTCATGCATTTTTTACAAACATCCACATCTCATATCATGCATACAATTTTTTTGTATATACTTCCATGCACATAGCTTTGCAGGAAATATCTCAGAAGCGCAGTCCAGAAGGACACCCAGTTCAGAAGAGCAGTCCAGAAGGACACCCAGTTCAGAAGAATGCCCCGCTCAGAAGAGCAGTCCAGAAGGACACCCAGTTCAAAAGAACGCTCCGCTTAGAAGAGCAGTCCAGAAGGACACCGAGTTCAAAAGAACACCCCGCTCAGAAGAGCAGTCCAGAAGGACACCCAGTTCAGAAGAATGCCCCGCTCAGAAGAGCAGTCCCTAAGGACACACCTAGTTCAGAAGAACGCCCCGCTCAGAAGAGCAATCCAGAAGGACACACCTAGTTCAGAAGAATGCCCCGCTGAGAAGAGCAGTCCAGAAGGACACCCAGTTCAGAAGAATGCCCCGCTCAGAAGAGCAGTCCAGAAGGACACCCAGTTCAGAAGAGCACTCCAGAAGGACATCCAGTTCAGAAGAATGCCCCGCTCAGAAGAGCAGTCCAGAAGGACACTCGGTTCAGAAGAACGCCCCGCTCAGAAGAGCAGTTTAGAAGGACACCCAGTTCAAAAGAACGTCCCGCTCAGAAGAGCAGTTCTAGAAGAACAACCCCGCTCAGAATAGCAGTTCTAGAAGAACAACCCCGCTCAGAAGAGCAGTCTCTCCAGTTTAGAAGAACACCATGCTCAGAAGAGCAGTTTAGAAGAACAACTCCAGCTCAGAAGAGCAGTTCAGAAGAACAACAATCCCGCTCAGAAGAGAAATTGCCGACTCGACGTATCGCCACTTTCCCAGTAAGAAGGTAAGGTCTCTACCTCTGCCTCAGGTATGTAATCCTCTCTATATTCCTTCCTTGAATTTTGGCTCACCTAGTTGTCTAAACACTAGCTTCTCCAAAATTGGGGGCAACTGCAGACACCGGGTCCCGTGTCCGGCATAAAAATGGTAACGGTGATTTTGGGTCCTTGATAATTTCCTCCTAAAAAAATATTTATATATAAATATGTGTGTGTGTAAAATTAAAAATTAATTAGATAATTATTTAGTTAGGTAAATAGTTAATATTATCGGGTAATTAAAATGTATGTAGAATTAAAGATTAATTAGTTAATTAATTAGTTAATATGTGGAGTGTTTAATTAATTAGATAAAATATATATATGATAATGATAATTTAAATAGATTAAATATAGAGTGTTTAATTAATATAATGTTTAATTAATTAAAAGTGTGTAAATTAATTTGAAATAAGTTAATTAAAGAAGTAAAAATGGAGTAATTATTGGAGGGAGTTGGTGACCTAATCTAACCTAATTTCAAAGAAATAAAAGGAGGAAGAGGAGCAAAGGAAGGGGGCTCGGCTGGGAAAAGAAAAGAAAGAGAAAGAAAAGTGATAGAAGATGTGACGCCCATTCCCTAACGACAAACTAGCTCAGCTAATCTTAGTTAGAGAATGTCGCACACACACACAGAAACACATGCGAAAACTGAATAATAAAATTTCATCACACACTGTTTTAATTCATGCATCACATGCTAACTACTATTAGTCACACGCCTTAGCCATTCACATGACACTCATACATGTAGGAGGTTACATCCGTGATTACTACATTATTACATGCCTTTACATATTCAAAATACATATTAACTATATAAAACTTATACAAAAGTCCCAAATAACAAACCCCCAAACCTACACTATATACTTCCTAATGTTGACCGTACCAAAATGCGGGGGACGTCCTTCAGTCACCTCTCGTCCGTACCTGCACGGATTAGAGTAAATCCATGCTAAGCGATAACGCTTAGTGGGGAACTCATACATATAGCATATAATTTATCACTCATCAGAATCATCATACATAACATGCTAATAAACATGCCAGATCAACCATTACTATATTCAATCATAAGGCATCAATTACTTATTCACATTTCCATACTTTCTTGTACCACAATCACTTCTGTTTATATTTAATTAACTTTTAGCCGATTAACCAATTAGCCTTTTTGCCACTTTGCCTGCAGTTCAATGACGCGGATAACGGGTATCGCATCGGTATCTCTCAGATACCAGTAATCTCATCGAGACTACTTTTTCACATTTAGCACCTTCTGGTGCTTCATATCACATTAGTACCTTCTGGTACTTTTCATCATTCCACATATAACACAATCCAGTAAGGATAATCGCATTATGATTCCCATGGAATCAGACACATTTAACGCATGGGGCTGCAGCACTTGACCCTATAGGCATGCCTAACTATCCACTACTTGACTCGCAGGCTTAAGTTGTTAAACACTTATTCAGTTCACTTTTCATTTGTATTAGCACACAGCCATACATTTCATTTGCATATTCAATATACTTTCAAACTCAGTCTTCACATTTAATATTCACATAACTTATCCCATTCAGAAGTCATCATAGTTGTATACATTTGTAGATCACTTAACACATATACATTACTTACTCATGCTGTCCTTCATTTCAGCTTAAAGCCATGCCATTTGAATGACCAAACACATTAAGATTATATTGCCAAAACAGGGTGAGTCACGGTCACAATGGATTTCATTGTCACCGTGACATATTGAAGTCCAAAACAGAATGCAAATTGGGGACATGTCACGGTCACAACCAATTTCATTGTCATCGTGATGTGTTCCCAACTCTCAGCAGAATGCAACCTGAGGGTATGTCACGGTCAAAATGAATCCCATTGCCACCGTGACATATTCTCACTTTGCAAAACAGAATGCTCCCTTGGGTACCTCACGGTCACAATGAAGTTCATTGTCACCGTGACATACCAAAATCCATTAGGCAGAATTGAACTCAAGCATACCTCACGGTCACAATGGATTTCATTGTCACCGTGACCTATGCAAAAACACCATAACATGGTTATGTTTTTCAGTCCATTTCTTCCTTCTCATTAAGACTTCAAATCTCATTCTCATTTTTGGCAATTAACCCAAATACATCAACCACACAATCAATAACACATACCTGATTTTCCCTTCTTGTTTGGCATTCAATAATAGTACAAATCATAATCATATTGCTACTATACTCATACAATTTAGCATCACATAATTCATGCTCAACCTCCAATTTCATATATCATGCAATTCAGTTCAAAACCCTATTTAACCAACACTAATCACATATTCATACAATTAGGGTTTGTTCCCAAACCTCGTCGCCTTAGCTCCTAATTACGACGGATGCTCGGTTCGCCGATTACAGCCTTTCCCTTATCTCTCTTCACTTCTTCAGCTAGCAAAACCAATTCAAATTCCAGAATTGAGCACAATCCATCAATCCTCATTCCAAACTAACTCAAAACCAAGAAGAAGAGTAGAAGATGAGAATATGCACACAAAACCACTTACCTTAAGGTCTTAACACTTAATTCTTGTTCCAATTAGCTACATGCACACATCCACTTAAACCACTCTTATCCTTACTCACGGAAACAAGAAGAAAGCCAAAGCCAAAATACAGAAAATAGCTAGGTTACCAAATGAAACTCTTTCATCTTAACCCACACTTGCATGCAAAGGAAGAGGTGGCAACCTCTCAAGAAGCCACACGGAAACCACTTCCTCAAGTCTGTCTCCACTTCCAATAAATCAAAGTTATTATATTCTTAATTAATCCTTCCATTAACTAATTAACTAGCCTTTAACTCATGCTTAGCATAAACATTCATAATTACCATTTAAATCCCTTAACTAAACTTCTTTCTTTCAATTAAGTCCAATCCTACACACACATGCCAAATTAGGTTAATTCTCTTAGGGTACAAATCCGGCCATGACAACTCTCCCCTCCTTAAAGAATTTCGTCCTCGAAATTCATACCTGAGTGAAATAGTTGTGGATACTGTTCTCGCATAGCCGCTTCTGGTTCCCAAGTTGCTTCTTCAACACCATGGTGCTGCCAGAGTACTTTCACAAGTGGTATCTGCTTGTTCCGAAGTTGCCTTACTTCTTTTGCTAAGATCACTATTGGCTTTTCATCATAAGTGAAATCTGACTGCACTTCCACTTCTGGTAGAGATAGCACATGGGAATCATCTGACCTATATCTTCTTAACATAGACACATGGAACACATCATGTAGCTTAGCCAAAGTCGGAGGCAAAGCCAGCCGATAAGCTACAAAACCTACTCTTTCAAGCACTTCATATGGCCCAATAAACCATGGACTCAGCTTCCCCTTTTTACCAAATCGCAGTACCTTCCTCCAAGGAGACACTTTCAGAAACACTTTATCACCTACACTGAACTCAATATCTCTTCTCTTCAAATCAGCGTACGCCTTTTGTCTGTCACTTGCTGCCTTCAATCTTTGCTGTATGATTTTAGCTTTCTCTTCTGTATCACGAACCAAATCTGGCCCTATGACTCTGCTTTCATTCAATTCTGTCTAGCAAATCGGTGAACGACATTTCCTTCCATACAAAACTTCATACGGTGCCATACCAATACTGGTCTGATAACTGTTGTTATAAGCAAATTCCATAAGTGGAAGATACCTATCCCAACTCTTAGAGAAATCCAAAACACACGCTCGCATCAAATCTTCAAAAACCTGAATAATTCTTTCCGATTGTCCGTCGGTTTGTGGATGGAAAGCAGTACTGAAATTCAATTTCGTACCCAACGCTGCCTGTAAACTCCTCCAAAATTTAGAAGTGAATCTGGGATCCCTATCAGAAACAATAGACAAAGGTATCCCATGCAATCGGACAATTTCCCTTACATACAATTCAGCCAACTTTTCCATAGAATAATCCATCCGAACAGGTATAAAGTGAGCTGATTTCGAAAACCTGTCCACAATAACCCATACTGCGTCTTGCTGTCTTGAGGTCAGAGGCAATCCAGTAACAAAATCCATCGTGATATTATCCCATTTCCATTGGGGAATAGGGAGTGGATGCAACATTCCCTGGGGCACTTGATGCTCCGCTTTAACTTGTTGACAGACAAGACACTTAGACACATATTCCACTACATCCTTCTTCATCCCTGGCCACCAATACAACTGTTTCATATCTTGATACATCTTGTTTCCACCTAGATGCATAGTGAAAACTGTATTATGAGCCTCGTGCATCAATCTCTTTCTTAATTCTTTATCGTTGGCCACACACATTCTATTCTTATACAGCAGTATTCCATATTCATTCACTGAATAGTCAGTCTTATCCATAACCCCAACCGACTGCAGAACTTGTTGCAATCTCCCATCACTTCTCTGAGCAACTATTAACTCATCTTTCAGAACCGGTCTTGCTTTCAACTGTGCTAATAAAGCTCCATCTGCAGAAAACCTCCACTCAATCCGCTTTAACTGTAATGCTGAAATGGACTTCCTACTCAAAGCATCGGCCACTACGTTAGCTTTTCCCGGATGATAATCCACAATACAATCATAATCTTTAAACAACTCGAGCCACCTTCGCTGTCTCAGATTCAGTTCCTTCTGTGTAAGCAGATATTTCAAACTCTTGTGATCCGTGTAAATCCTACACTTCTCACCATACAGGTAATGTCGCCAAATCTTTAAAGCAAACACTACTGCAGCCAATTCCAAATCATGAGTCGGATAATTCTGCTCATGCGGTTTCAATTGCCTTGACGCATACGCTATCACCTTCCCCTCTTGCATCAATACACAACCCAATCCGACACCTGAAGCATCGGTATACAATACATACTCTTTACCAGTCATAGGCTGTGTAAGAATCGGTGCCTCTACTAACATCTTCCTCAACCGATCGAAACTTGTTTGACATCTTTCAGACCACTCATATTTCACTCCTTTACGTAACAATCTTGTCAACGGTGAAGCTATTACTGAAAATCCTTTCACAAACCTTCTGTAGTATCCAGCCAACCCTAAGAAACTGCGAATTTCTAACACATTCTTAGGCGGTTTCCAATTCGCAATTGCTTCTATCTTAGTTGGATCCACTTTAACTCCTTCAGATGAGATCACATGACCCAGAAATGATACCTCTTTGAGCCAGAACTCACACTTACTGAGTTTGGCAAACAGCTGATGTTCTTGCAAAGTCCGAAGTACAACTCTCAAATGCTGTTCATGTTCCTTTTCATTTCTTGAATATACCAAAATATCGTCTATGAACACAACCACAAACTGATCCAAGTACGGTCTGAACACCCGATTCATTAAATCCATGAATGCAGCTGGCGCATTGGTTAACCCGAATGGCATTACTAGAAATTCATAATGCCCATAACGAGTTCTAAACGCGGTCTTAGGTACATCTTCCTTCTTCACATGCAACTGATAATACCCTGAACGCAAGTCAATCTTTGAGAATACCCCGGCTCCCCTTAACTGATCAAACAAGTCTTCAATTCGAGGTAAAGGATACCTATTCTTTACTGTTACTTTATTCAGCTGTCGATAATCGATACACATTCTCATTGTACCATCTTTCTTTTTAACAAATAACACTGGTGCTCCCCAAGGAGAAACACTAGGTCTAATAAAACCCCTGTTCAGTAATTCTTGCAACTGCTCCTTCAATTCCTTCAACTCAGTTGGAGCCATTATATAGGGTGCCTTAGATACCGGTACCGTTCCTGGTACCACGTCAATTGATAACTTAACTTCTCTTATTGGTGGTACACCGCTCAATTCTTCAGGAAACACGTCAGGAAACTCTCTGACTATTGGTATCTCTTGCATCCTTACTTGTTCTCTCTTACTATCTAATACCAGGGCCAAATAAGCTTCACATCCTTTTCTCATACACCGACAGGCTTGCATAGCAGATATCACATTCACAAGAGGATTAGTGCACACTCCTCTCACTGTCGCTCGGTTTCCCTTACCATGAGAGAGTATAACTATTTTCTTCTTACACTTAACATCCGCATCATACTTAGTTAACCAATCCATACCCAGAATCAAATCAAACTCATCAAACGGTAGTTCAATCAAATCTGCTGGAAACACACTACCTTGAACTTCTAATGCACAGTTTCGATACACTCTGTTCACATTAACATTACCTCCCAAAGGGCTAGACACACATATATCATATTTTAAACATTCAACTTTAGGCATCTTTTCACATATCTTTTTATCACATACATATGAATGAGTTGAACCAGGATCAATAAGTGCAAACATTTCCACACCACAAAGTAGAATAGTACCTGCTATCACCTCAGGCGCGTCCTGATCCTCTCGTGCCCTCATAGCATAAGCCCGCACTGGAGCCTCATCAGGTCTATCCACAATCTCAGAATCGACTGCACCTCTGGATTGACTACCTCTGCCACGTCCTCTTCCTCTTCCTCTGTTCGTAGAAGGCAAGTTTGAACCACCCCTACTCTGCTCTTGTTGATTTCCTGACATCTCATAGGTATTCGGGCAATTAGCAATGAAATGCTCAGTGCTCCCACATCTATAACAAGCACCCGACACTCTCCAGTATTCTCCTCTATGCCTCTTACCACAATGAGGACACTCATGAACCTCACTTCTATTACCAGATGTTCCTCTTCCAGAACCAGATGCTGAGGGAGCGCCTCGCTTCTTACCTCTCGCTGCAGAACTGAACCCTGATTCCGCAGGTGATGCCACATGAGAATCTCTTGATCTTTTCCCCGTCTGGGAACCACCTCTATTCGCATTCTTCCTTTGTCTCCATTCTCTTTGGGCTCCCAAAGTCCTTTCAGCTCTCAAAGCTGCTTGTACAATTCGATAGTAACTTATATTCTGCTCTGTTGTTAAGGAAATCAGCAAAGCTTTAATTTCCTCAATCAATCCATCCTCAAACTGTTGACATCGCAACACATCAGTTAACACACCTTTCGGCGCATATTTGATTAAGCGACAGAATTCTGCTTCATACTCCGCCACTGTCATAGTCCTCTGTCTCAAACTCAAGAACTTCTTCCAATTTGCCTCTCGATGTGCTTTAGTAATATACTTGTTCTTGAATTCTTTTTCAAAGAACTCCCAGTTTAATGGTTCAAGAAGCATCGGATTCTGCAGGACCAGCTTCCACCAATCATATGCAGGACCTTGGAGTAATGACTCCACACATTCAACCCACAGATCTGGAGGACATCGTATCTCCTTAAGAATCCTTTCCACCTTCTCAATCCAGTACTCTGCTTTTTCTGACTCATCTAACCTTGTTCCATGAAATTCTTCCAAACCATGCTTCCTCAAAGATTCTATTGGGGCTCTTGGCGCCATTATACGTTCCATCACTCTCGCCATATCTTGTGTCATTTTCATCATGGCTTCCATAGGCCCAAATGGAATCTCATTCCCATAGCCAACCGATCTAGACTGCCCAGACCCTGTCACCTCAGCTTCACGAGGGTTCACACTTTCGGCAGATTCCTCACCGGTATGCCTTCCAGAATCCATCTTACTACACAAATTAAACAAGGACTTCCGCATTAGGTCAACAAACTATACACATCTTATCTACCCAATTCCCAGAAAAGACTCAACCTAGGCTCTGATACCACAACTTGTGACGCCCATTCCCTAACGACAAACTAGCTCAGCTAATCTTAGTTAGAGAAGGTCGCACACACACACAGAAACACATGCGAAAACTGAATAATAAAATTTCATCACACACTGTTTTAATTCATGCATCACATGCTAACTACTATTAGTCACACGCCTTAGCCATTCACATGACACTCATACATGTAGGAGGTTACATCCGTGATTACTACATTATTACATGCCTTTACATATTCAAAATACATATTAACTATATAAAACTTATACAAAAGTCCCAAATAATAAACCCCCAAACCTACACTATATACTTCCTAATGTTGACCGTACCAAAATGCGGGGGACGTCCTTCAGTCACCTCTCGTCCGTACCTGCACGGATTAGAGTAAATCCATGCTAAGCGATAACGCTTAGTGGGGAACTCATACATATAGCATATAATTTATCACTCATCAGAATCATCATACATAACATGCTAATAAACATGCCAGATCAACCATTACTATATTCAATCATAAGGCATCAATTACTTATTCACATTTCCATACTTTCTTGTACCACAATCACTTCTGTTTATATTTAATTAACTTTTAGCCGATTAACCAATTAGCCTTTTTGCCACTTTGCCTGCAGTTCAATGACGCGGATAACGGGTATCGCATCGGTATCTCTCAGATACCAGTAATCTCATCGAGACTACTTTTTCACATTTAGCACCTTCTGGTGCTTCATATCACATTAGTACCTTCTGGTACTTTTCATCATTCCACATATAACACAATCCAGTAAGGATAATCGCATTGTGATTCCCATGGAATCAGACACATTTAACGCATGGGGCTGCAGCACTTGACCCTATAGGCATGCCTAACTATCCACTACTTGACTCACAGGCTTAAGTTGTTAAACACTTATTCAGTTCACTTTTCACTTTACACATTTGTATTAGCACACAACCATACATTTCATTTGCATATTCAATATACTTTCAAACTCAGTCTTCACATTTAATATTCACATAACTTATCCCATTCAGAAGTCATCATAGTTGTATGCATTTGTAGATCACTTAACACATATACATTACTTACTCATGCTGTCCTTCATTTCAGCTTAAAGCCATGCCATTTGAATGACCAAACACATTAAGATTATATTGCCAAAACAGGGTGAGTCACGGTCACAATGGATTTCATTGTCACCGTGACATATTGAAGTCCAAAACAGAATGCAAATTGGGGACATGTCACGGTCACAACCAATTTCATTGTCACCGTGATGTGTTCCCAACTCTCGGCAGAATGCAACCTGAGGGTATGTCACGGTCACAATGAATCCCATTGCCACCGTGACATATTCTCACTTTGCAAAACAGAATGCTCCCTTGGGTACCTCACGGTCACAATGAAGTTCATTGTCACCGTGACATACCAAAATCCATTAGGCAGAATTGAACTCAAGCATACCTCACGGTCACAATGGATTTCATTGTCACCGTGACCTATGCAAAAACACCATAACATGGTTATGTTTTTCAGTCCATTTCTTCCTTCTCATTAAGACTTCAAATCTCATTCTCATTTTTGGCAATTAACCCAAATACATCAACCACACAATCAATAACACATACCTGATTTTCCCTTCTTGTTTGGCATTCAATAATAGTACAAATCATAATCATATTGCTACTATACTCATACAATTTAGCATCACATAATTCATGCTCAACCTCCAATTTCATATATCATGCAATTCAGTTCAAAACCCTATTTAACCAACACTAATCACATATTCATACAATTAGGGTTTGTTCCCAAACCTCGTCGCCTTAGCTCCTAATTACGACGGACGCTCGGTTCGCCGATTACAGCCTTTCCCTTATCTCTCTTCACTTCTTCAGCTAGCAAAACCAATTCAAATTCCAGAATTGAGCACAATCCATCAATCCTCATTCCAAACTAACTCAAAACCAAGAAGAAGAGTAGAAGATGAGAATATGCACACAAAACCACTTACCTTAAGGTCTTAACACTTAATTCTTGTTCCAATTAGCTACATGCACACATCCACTTAAACCACTCTTATCCTTACTCACGGAAACAAGAAGAAAGCCAAAGCCAAAATACAGAAAATAGCTAGGTTACCAAATGAAACTCTTTCATCTTAACCCACACTTGCATGCAAAGGAAGAGGTGGCAACCTCTCAAGAAGCCACACGGAAACCACTTCCTCAAGTCTGCCTCCACTTCCAATAAATCAAAGTTATTATATTCTTAATTAATCCTTCCATTAACTAATTAACTGGCCTTTAACTCATGCTTAGCACAAACATTCATAATTACCATTTAAATCCCTTAACTAAACTTCTTTCTTTCAATTAAGTCCAATCCTACACACACATGCCAAATTAGGTTAATTCTCTTAGGGTACAAATCCGGCCATGACAGAAGACCAAGAAAAGAAATAGAAAAGAAGGAGAAAGAAACAAAGAGGGAGATAAGAGCAAAAGAAAAATAAAGAGAGAGTAAGACAGATCAAAGGTCAAGAAGAAGAAACCAAAATAAAAGGAAAAGAAAAAGAAACAAAGAGGGAGGAGAAGCAGCCAATAGGAACCAACGGCGCCGGAGGAAGAAAGAAAAAGAAGAAAAAGGAGAGAAGGTGGCGGGGGCTCCGCCGGCCAACCACCGCCGTACACGGCGGCACGCGCCCCATCGGAAGAACCAGCACATTCGGACGCTATAGGCAATGGCCGCCTTTCCTCTGTCGGTTGCCCACAGCGTAGCGCGTGAGGGAGAAGAACCGAGCGTTGCAGCGCTTTTTCCAGCGACGGTGGATCTCCGATCTATGCGTGACCAGCTCCGGCGAGCTCCTCGGGCGCCGATCTACCTTCCGGCATGGGTGGTGTCGGCCATTGCCGCTCCGACAAGCCTCCGGTGACCGATAAACCTCCTTCCTCCCTTTTTATTTAATTTTCTATTTTTTTATTATTATTATTATTATTATTATTATTATTATTATATGGTTATTATTAATTAATTATTATATTTATTTATTATTTATTTTTCTGTTTTTATATATTATTATTATTATTATTATTATTATTATTATTATTATTATTATTATTATTAATTGTTAATATTATGGTTATTATGATATTATTATTATTGTTATTTATTTGTTAATATTTGTGTTATTTATTTTATATTGTGCTAATAATATTATTATTGTGATATCATTTATGTCATTGTTATTTTAGTAATTGTTTATATTATTATTGTTATTGCTTGTTTATTATTATTGTTATGTTAACATTAATATTATTAATCATTTTTAATATTATTTTATGCTTGATGTATTTTATAAATATTATTGTTATTGGTATTTTATTATTATTGTTATTATTATTATTATGATAATTGTGTAATTATTATTATTATTATTTGGTTAAGGTGATCATTATTATATTGCATTATTGCTATTATTATTATTATCCATTTACATTATTAATACTATCATCTTATGTTTAATTCATGTTATAATTGTTAATATTAGCACATTATTATTATTCCTATTATTGAAATTATTTGTCTTATTATTATCATTATTATTTTTATTGCATTCGATTATTACAATTGTTATTATATTTTCCATCCACCAATTCTTTTAATTTAATTCATTCAATTATTTATCCAATTATCTATCTATTTATTCATTTGTTCATCGCTTAATTTAATTTAGTCCATTTTTTAATTTTAATTACTTCTCTCAATTTGCTTTATTCGAATTATTTGTTTATTTATTTATCCAATTATTCATTTATTCATTACTAACCAATATTATTTTCCCGTCATGACTATAACCGCGACTATCACGTGGCCTGTCCAAGAAGTACGGTCGAGGCGAGTAGATTAGGTTTTATTTATTATTTATTATTCAAAAATATGTAATTATTATTTTATTTTATTTTATTTATTTGTGGTCTATAATAATAAAGGATTTTTGACCGCGCTTAAAAAGAACCACCACACAAATGTTTCCTACAAAATGAAATTTATCAATAAAACTGGACCAATATCCACGTTTTCATCCCAAATCCAAAAGATTTAAATTGATTCAAGAATTTTATAATTTTTTATAAAACAAGTAGTCGGGAACCAATGTTTTCACCTAAATAAATAGCCCGATTTATGTATGTATTCTTACTATTATTCTATCTTTCATGATTTTATATTTATTTTTGGATAACTGTAAATATATTTTATTTATCGCTTTATTTATTGTTTTTTACGTGCTTGTAATGCGCTTTTATTTATCGCATGACTCATGTTAGAGAAGAGATAAAATAATTGATCCTAAAAGCCCGTTTACATAATATTAACCAAAGGTATGAATAAGAGTGGGGTCCCAAACTTTCTCTGATTTTGGGACTCATAAGGTTAGATTTATTTCCCGATGCTCTATCAGGTGGCCACTCCGTGATCCTGCCTTATGATAGCCAATAGACGGTGAGGTTGTCTACACTAGTACAAAGTGAACAATAGGGGCAAAGGATAGTGAGGTTTAGGAAATAGTACTTTGTGTGTGTTTTTTTACTAGCATGAACTTTATAATGCATGATTAAATTATGTGCTGGAAATGAATAAAAAATGTGTCACACCCCATTTTCTCCCTAGTAGTTTGAGCCATGTGTATGTGTGCATGTGTGAGTGTTTTGGCATGTGTTAATGGTATTTTGGGTTTTCTGCATGTTTTGTGGACTTTATTAGAGTGTGGGTGCATGCTTGATATTAGGATGTGTGTGTATGGGTCTTGTTAGTGTGTGTGCAAGCTTATAGGGGAGTAGTGTGTGTATTAGTGAGGGTAAGTCTAGTGTGTAGTGTCTTGCTTTGTTATAGGGTGTGAATTATCAAAACCCACCAATCTCAAGGTGACATGTGGCAAGGGAAATTAAGAAAGGGTACATAAAGAGAGGAGAGAGAAAGAGAGAGCAGAATTCTGCCCTAGCTCTCCCGTTCTCTTCCTTCTTCCCTCCTTTGCTTCTTCTTTCTTCCTCTTCCTCTTGCCGCACCTTGATTCTTTATTTTCTTGGCTGTTTTGTTGGTGGATCTTGGTAATTCCCAAGAGCTTTGTTGGTAAGTTAGTGGGTTTTCTCTTCTTCTTCATCTTTTCTCTTGATTGGTTAGTTGTGTTCTTAACTTAGGATTTTTATGTGTTTGTATGGTTCTTGGGTTTTCAGGTTTAGAAGCACCTACTCATGATCCGAAGGGGAAATAGAAGGCGAGTGGGAGCGGAGCTTGCAACCAGGAGCATAGGAATTTATAGGTTTGGGAATTTATTTAAATTTGTTCATTTTTGTGTTTTGGTATGTTGAATGATTTTTTAGAAATTTGAGGTTTAATAAGGCTCATGTTAGTGCAAATGTTATGGGCTTTGGTTTTATTTAAGTTGTGATGCATGAATGATGAGTTATTGAAGCAAATTTTAAGTTTGATGAACTTTATTGCAATTTTTTGGGTTTGTCACTTTTGAGAAGTTTGATTATGTTAATTCATGATTTTGACTGTGTTAATTGTTGTAAAAGTTGTGTTTTATGTTATTTATGATAATGGGAAGGTTAATTTGAGGTAAGATGAAGTTTGGGTTGATTTATGTTTGAGATTAGAGGTTTGGGTGATTTGGGAGTGTGATTTTCTATAGATTTTTGCGTAAGAGCTAAAAATCACGACTCTATCGCGAGCGCGACACTGTTGCGAGATCGCGACAGAGCTCGATGAATTCAGCCCTTGCACATGGCCGAGCGAATTTGGGCTGCCGAGCCGCCGCAGCGAGAGCTCTCTATCGCGAGCTCGACAGAGCGCTCGGCTACCAAGCGGATTTGGGCAGTCCCCTGTCGCAAGCACGCGCTATTGCACGAGCGCGATAGCTTTTATTGGCCGCTCACTGTCGCGAGCGCGATAATGAGATGTGCTTCTATCTTCGCGCGAGCGCGAAGACTGCCGCGATCCCGACTTAGGGCCAGTTTTGCCTCTGTCACGAGCGTGACACCCCTGGCTTCAATTTGAGTTTTCTTTTGTGATTTTCGATGTTTAATTTTCGAACTTGTGATGCTTTTAGAATTATGCATGGATAATTTTATGAATTATATAAATGTGATTTGATGAATTATGCATGACCTGCTATTTTGCATGACCTGCTAGAGTCAAATAAGTGGATAGTTAGGCGTGCCTAATAGAGTTTAGTAGTTGCACCCTCAGTTCCGTTTGGACTACCCTGATCAGGTCCCCCGTTTTGTTCCTCGCGAACCTCAACGTGTTTGGATCTTGTTTAAGATCCCCTATGTAAAATGTTTTTGAATGAGAAAATGTGATGTTGCTTTTCGATTTGTACCCATAAGGTACCGCCATGCGTTCACTCATTATCCACTACTGTGAGTCAGCAGGTGTTATACTTCATTGTGTTATTTGAATGTGAATCCAAATGACTATGTTTAGAAGTATGTGAATCTAAATAAGTCTATTTATGAGCATATGAATTAGTTACCATTTGAATGTGATTCGATTATGATTATATCTTATATGATTAACTACATATGCCAATATATATGCGTTTTGCCTTGACAACCATTATGAATGGCCGTCCATATTATTGTTGTTTGTTTCCCCACTAAGCGTTATCGCTTAGGACGGGTGTTTCATCCGTGCAGGTGCGGAAGGTGTATAGCTTTTGGGAGTGTCGCAGCAAGTCAAGCCAACACAGAGGGATTAATGTTAGGACTTAGCTTCTTTTTATATTATGATTCTTTTTGTAATAGTGAACTCTCATTGTATTTAGTCTTCTGTTCAGCTTTCGCTTTGTAATTTTGAAAGATGTAATTATTTTGGTAATATCAGCACAGTTATGTAATGAATATTATTATTGCATGTATAAATGAATGATCAGTTTGGTTCTTAAGTTTTAAATCCCACTATATATATGAATGTTTATATTATGTGAATGAATGTTATTGTATCGTTTTGCTTGGTGACACCCTTGCTCATACGGGTTCCCACTCCATTGTGGATGGGTTCTCTTACGTATGGGTAGGGGGTGTTACAAAATGTGTATTTATGTTTGTTTTGAATTGGATTGAAAATATGAATTCATACGGTGGTAAATGGCCATAAGATGTGAATTTAAACATGATGCTCTATTTTTAAATAATTATGGTAATATTATGCAAATTGTATGATTATTGCTAAATGTGATATTGAGCATATTGAGTTGTGGGGATGCACGTTGAGAAGTGTTGTGTGAGTTTGCAGTTAGGGAATTTACCAATTGAGTTAAATTAAGCTTGGCTAGCTTGAGAGGGTAAAACTAAATTTGTAGAATAACTGTCCTAATGGGTTTGCATGAGCCTTAACTTCAATTGAATAATTCTAACTTGAATAAAATGAAAGGGATTAGGTTCCTAAGAGACGTGCCTAAATGTGTTAGAAATAACCATATTAGTTTGGGGATCTGTGACGCGCGCCGAACCCCGTGGGCTCCCGAGGGCCCGCTTTAGGGCGATCGGGATGGGATTCATTAAAACTTGTAAGGTATTTACAAGTGCGTCTATTTTGGGCAACAAAGAGGTTTCTTAGAGTCGCCACCCAATAGAACATTGGGAAGGGTCGTCTAGCCTCAGCGAGCTTAAGACGGCGCATATATATCCATCTTGGGCAAACCAGAGAGATTTTGGAGGCTCAGCCTCTACCCCCTGGAGCCTAGGATTATGTTAATTAAGCCTTTCGAAGGGGAAGAAGAGATATTTTAGAGGTCCTAGACCTCTAACCTCATTGAGCCCAAGACCAGAGTGAGTTCGGGACTTCTCATTTATTTGTACCTTGATTAATATTATAATTAAGTTTTGAATTTATTGTTTCATCAACTTTCCACACGATGCATTTAATTAAGGCGCAATCATTCACATCAAAAGCAATAAGTAAAGCATTATTAAAATAAACATTCTCAAAATAAATTACAATAAAACTAGGGGCGAAATACAACTCCCATTAAAAAAAACAATATATAAATCATACAAAAATTGGGATATTCATTTGGAGTGAGGAAATTGGTCCTGCCATGCATATTTATTATAAAAATTTTTTGATGTGATGGTTTTATTTTGGATGGAGAAAATTGAGACATTGGTCCCATTTTTATTTAGGAAAAATTTTCAAGTTAATTAATAAACATGGTTTAGTGACTTTTTTCTAGCGGGTCTAAATAAACAATTTTACAAGAAAATTACATGGAAAAAAATAAATGAAAAAGCCAAAATAAATAAATATTACAAACAAAGAAAATAAATATATAACCCGAACGAGCCTCTTGGATCTCCCCGTGTGCTCGCAAAAATGCCCAAGCAAAAAATGAGATGTGAAATAAAATAAAACACAAATAAAATAATGTTAGTAATTGAATCAATTAAAATCAATTAAATATAAAATAAATGATAAGATAAAATAAAATGAGATAAAATGAAATGATATCAAAATCATAAATGAATTAAAATGTTACCAATTTAAAATGAACTAGAAAAATGTGTTATTAATGACAAATGGATTAAATGAAGTGATTGGAATAAAATATAACATGTTAATGAATTAATATGTAAAAATATGAATATGACAACAATAATGATGAAGATAATCAAATCAATGAATATATAAAATAATAAAGGAAAGAACAATAAAATAAATGAATTAAAGAATGATGAAAACAATTAAATGAACAACATGATTAATTAATGTAATTACAATTAATATAAAACATTTACATGGTAAAAATATCTATTAAAATGAATTTATTAATTACATGTTAGAAATAATGATGAGTTAAAATGAAATAAATTAATTACATGTTAAGAATTAAAAGAAAACAATATTTAAATGTTAGAAATGATAAGAAAATCAATATTTATATGAACAAAATAATATATTAACATATTAAATTAAAACAAATATAAAAGCAATAGAATAAATGAATAAATAATAATAATAATAATAATAATAATAATAATAATAATAATAATAATAATATACACGAATAAGAATAAAATCATATATAAACAAGTTAAATAAAACAAATCTGAAATAAATAAAATAAATAAATAAATGAAGTTAATAAAAATATACATGAATAAATTAAACATGAACAAAAATAATAAAAAGAAAGAATAAGCCCAAAATGTTTACCCTCAGAGTTTCGGATTCGATGAAGGTAAAATGATGATCGATTTCTTTGTTTGATGATTTGCAATATTAGAGTGTAATATGATAAAAATGTTGGAATTTTATTCCAAGAAAAAAATAGGATAAAAAATGATAAAAAATTCTTTAAGGACAAAAAATTAATTTCTTTGCCTAAAGAAATGATTTTGATAAAAAAAGATTTTTATTGATTAAAATTAAAGAAAAAAATGATTTGGTTTATATCAAAATAAAAATCAAATGGAAAAAATTAGATTTTGATAACAAACACTTACTTTATTTCTATCAAAATTAATTTTCTATCAAAAAGAGATTCAAAAGAAAATCAATGGAAAAAATTTTATTGAACACAAATAAAAGGTTAAAAAAAAGGTTTGAGAACAAATAATTGTTGTGTTTGTCTCCAAAAATTAATCAAACAACAAAATTCCTTCTAAATATATATTTAGAAGAAATTATGTTGGAAAAAAAAGAATGAAAGATGAACTCAATTTTTTTGTTCTACTTTGGTAGGGAAAAAATCTGGAATTTTTTAGAGTTTGAGAGGAAGAAGAAGAGAGAAAAATGAAGAGAAAAAAAAACCTAGCCAAAATCCCCCTTTTAGGTTTTCATCTTATTCTTTTTATATGAATAAAATAAAAAAAATATTAATTAAAGGGATAAAATTTAATAAAATCAGATATTACCTATTTTAATTTTTAAAAATGGAAAAAATCCCTTAAAACCTTGAAAAAAGGGATAAAAAACTGATTTTTAGGTCCAAAAATCGGAAAAAAGGGGCATCAGACCCTTTAGCGATGGCCAGAAGTAGGCACGCCCGTCGCTATAGAGGGACGGGCGTCGGAACGGCAGCTGCCACGCGCCAACGCGCAATGCTGCGCACGCTTTTAGCGACGCGCAGCATTGGCGACACTGCGCGTCGCCTTTGCGCGCGCAGCGCGCTGGGCGCCTGCGAGCTGGGTGCCAGCGTGCTGCCGCAGGCGCGCCGCCGCGCCTGACACTCGCGATCCGATATTTTTTTTTTTAAATTTAAAATTGACTAAAAATACTATAATTTTAAGTCCCCATTTTTCAAAACTAATTTTTAAAATATTTTTTATTATTTTTCAATTTTTTCACTCGAAAATGCAAATTTGACAAGGAAATCACCACTTTTACTATTTTTGCCTATGGGAAGGCGTCTTATCATCATTGGGTAACTCTGATCTGGGCAACCTCAGGACCCAGTGTCTACAGGACCCTATGGTCTTCAAAATGTGTACTTATATTGGTTAAATCTGGTAGGAGGGCTTTTGGAGCATGTAATGTTCCTTTGGCCATAACTCCTTAAAGTTTTAGATCGAAAATAGTGTAAATTGTGTCAATGTACTCTTATCATATAGATAAGGAAGTGTTTAGAAGGTAATTATGGCAGATAACTCTGTTAGAATGGGTATTGGAGGTCTTACGTGAGATGGTGGCTAAGTGCATGGGCAAGAAGAGTGAAGGTGGAGCTTCAAACCCAAAGTTCAGGTTCTGTTGCGAGCACGACATGGGTAGAAGGTTCGATAGAGGGCTCCATCTGGGAATAAAGGTGTTTGACTGTATTTTGTTGCGAGAGCGAGGGTTTGTGCAAGCATGATAGAAGCGAGATTTTATTCTATCGCGGGCGTAACTGGCATCTCGAGCGCGACAGAAGGTAAGGCTGGAGTCTGTCGCGAGCACAACACTCCTATTGTTATAAAGCCTTTTATTTGATCTATTAATTGAACCAATATGTTTGATTGATGAAAGAATATACATATGAAAGATATTATTGTAATATACCATGTGAATATATATATATATATATATATATATATATATATATATATATATATATATGTAATGATGTGTGAATGGTGAAATAAGCCATAAGTAATGTGATGATGCTTATTGAGATACTAAGGTGATATACTCTATGATAACACGAATATTAACCGGAATAATAATTTAGCCTACAAGTCGAGTAGCAGATAGATAGGCATGCCTATAGGGTCTTAGTGCTACAGACAAAGTGTCTAATTCCTCTGGAATCCCTATGCGTAATGAATTGTCTTTGGATTCTTAAAGTGTATTTACATTATAGCTTATTGATTATTCCTGTACCCAAGTGTACTGATGCGAAAGTGTGTATCTTCGGATACAAAAGTGATTGCGGTATTCTTGAGTACTGATGCGATACCCATTATTCGTGTCTTTGAATTGCAGGCAGGGAAAAATAATGAATGATTTTATAAGGATGTATAATGTGATTTCTATGTGATATAAAAGGGTATTTTGGTAAATGAAGTGGGACATATGTTAGGAATTATAGGATTTGGTTGAGGGTAAGATGGTAATTGTTTAATTGGCTAGAGGTCAAAAGACCAAGAAAGTCAAAGAAGAGAAAGTGAGGTCCAATAGCGGCATGCCACATAGGATTGGGTAGATGAGAGGCATTTAATGCAAAGGAAGAGAGAGGAGTGGAGGAGGCAGATTTCTTTGGCTTCCTGCTCATGTCTTCCTCTTCCCCTTCTTCTCTTTCTTTTGTTTTTCTTTGCTCTCTCTTCTCTTTGGTGTTTGCCCAACGTGGATCTTCAAGATTTTGAAGTGAATTTCTGAGTTTTGAGTTAAGGGTTTGAGATTTGAAGTGTTCTAAGAGGTAAGTGGCTGTGTTATTTGGTTTAGATCTCCTTCTTCTTCTTCTCCTTCTTCGGGTCTGATATTGGGTTATATGTAGTTGATTGCATGGGTTCATTTGGTGTTTGTTTTGGATTGGATTTGTGCAAGAATCTGAAGAAAGAAGAAAGGATAAAGGAAAAGGGAAGGTTGTAGCTTGAAGACAGTGGATTTTTGAAGCTCCATTTCCAGGTTTGGGAGTTGTTTGAGAATGCTCTGTCCATTCTTGTTTTGAATCCTGTTTTGAGTTCAAATGTTTCTGTTACTTGTGTGTTTTGGTATATGAAAATGCATGAGTAAAATTGATTTGTGTACATGATTTGTGATGAGATAGTTACAGTGGTTTGCATGTTGATTTAGAAGTGTATATACATGGATGTGAGAGGAAATTCTGGGTTTAAGAATCTTTATAAAGGCTATTTTGAATGTGTTTTAGCATGTATTTGAGTTGGGTTTTAAATGTATGTTAAGCATGATAAATGTAATTTTGGATATGTGTTTCATATTGGTTTATGCTAAAAAAATATGACCTATGGAATGAGTGTATATGTATACTTGTTGAGGTTGTGTGAAATGATAGCATGTTGAGCTGTTATTACTTGAGTTTTCTGGAAAATCTAGGACAGAGGGTGTTTACATGGCGGTAAGGCCATCCCCATACCGCCGTGTAATAGCCACACGGCGGTAAGGATAGACCACACCGCCATGTAACCTCTCTCTGGATTGATGGTCAGTCGAGCCACACGGCAGTATGGCTTTGCCTTACCCTCGTGTGAAGTGTCTTACACGGCGGTAAGACAATGTCATACCGCCGTGTAAAACGCTAGTGTCCTATATTTTTGTAAATGTTTTCAGTTATTTCTTTTTGATCCGTTTCTTGTAATTTGGGTTTTTAACCTTTATTTGTGTATTATTAATTAGTAAATAAGGTTTGTATGCGATGTATATCTCCTTAATTTGATAAATATACATGTATACATGAATTGTATAATTATACTTGATATATTCTCTATTATATGATAGTTATTTTAGATCATGATTGAGTTGTTATTTGAGCCTAGTAGTCATAGTTAGTGGATGGATAATCGCTTATTAAGGGGTTAGGGTGTGAGTGCAGCTGCTATATGTTATTTGTTACACGCGGACCCCGTTTGGCTCATATAAGATGTTTGAGGCCTCGATCTCCGGTATACTTTCGGGTATACATGATGGTAAAATGTTTTGAAACCCATGGCTCCGTATGCTTGGGATACTGTGTCCTATCAGTATCATTAGTACCCGTATCCACTAGTTAGCGAGTAATGAGGCTATTACTTGAGGTTATTATACGAGATTGATATATGAAGCTGTAATGTATATGAAATGGATATATGTTACATGTATATGTAAATGCATTGTGACATGATGAAATACAATGTAATACTTGTGTTCGGATATGAATGGTTATATGACTATATTCCTGTTGATACATGAATATTGACTACTTGAATATGAATGGTTACTTTCTGATATACATGTGTTTGATGAATACTTGGTATAAGCATGAGTTATATATATGTTTATATGCTTTTGTTATTATTAGCTTATATATATGTTTATTTCAATTATATGTAAATGTATGTGTTGTTCCTCCCCACTAAGCGTTATCGCTTAGCACGGGCTCTTCTCCCGTGTAGGTGGCAGGTTCATTTTGGAGTCGGACATCTGCAGGTCGGCCACTAGAAGTATATAGTTGGAGTTATTTTGTCTTCCGCTGCATTTTTGTATACGGAGTATGATTTTGGAAATGTAATTTTTGTAAAGGATAATTTTGTATATGTAAATGTTAAATGTTTACAAATCCCTTTTGTAAAAACTATATGGTTATATATATGGATTTGTTATCTTTTGATTAAATGTATTTGTTTCCTTAATTTATTTGAGTTCGTGGGCGTGGCGCTCCGATATCCTTCCAACGGGGGTATCGGGGTGTGACAATGCCTATGCTAGCGACAGAATATAAACTGTTATCTTTGCTCGTCAGAGCACTCTGTCATGCCCGCGACCCCTATCGCTCTCGCGATAAAGCCTGAACTTCATGTTCAAAGCTCCACTCCACATAACTCTTTTTCATGCACTTTTCAATATCTACACAAATAACTTCCAAAACCCAACCAAACATCATTTTCTGCCATTATGGCCTTCTAATCATATGTTTACCTACATGTAAACTATACAATAACACAAACCTCATTATAATTGGATTTAAGATCAAGGAGTTATGGTCAAAGGAACACCACTTGCTCCAAAAGCCCTCTTATAGGATTTAGTTACACTTAAGTACACACTTGAAGACCTTAAGGTCCCCAAATCAACATGACCATTTCTATAACAATTATAATCACATATCTTAGGAACCAAATTTCATTAACATCATTGATTTTAGAGATATATAACTCAAGTTATGACATAGACAATTCCAATAGGTCTAATTACCCTACAAAACTAGTTTTACCCCTACCAAGCTCATTAAGCTTAAACCAACAAAATTGGCATAGCCAATTCTCCAAACTCAATCTAAACTACCATTACTCATACTTGAACACTTAGACACATTTAGATTCATAATAATCACTCATTAATTAAAGAATCACACGGTCAATTTCTCAATTCTTCAACATAAAGTTTCATGCATTAAAATCAATGTTCCACAGAGCAATCAATTTGGCATCATAAATTCATATCTTCCAATCACTTCATCACACAACATATTTACATATTTCAGACATTTAAGTAATCAATATAACACGTGATTCTTAATTTCCCAAACCTCTTCTCCTAAGCTCCAATGTGCTTACTTGGCACTAAGCTCAACAACTTTGTCCTTTCCCTTATCTTTTCAACCACTACAAGCACAGTTCAATTTCCAGAATTGGGAACAAAGGGATCACTTCCATTTTAAATCAAAAGAAAAGGGAAAAGAAGAAGAATAACAATTAAACATAATCACTTACCTTGATCCAAGAACACAATTCAATCAACTAACTACTTAGCTAATCAGATTTTGAAGAATTGAGTCCAAGAATGAAGAAAAAGAACAAAAAGAACTGAAGAAGGAGTAGCCGACCAAGACATATAGAAGGAATGGAAGTATTTCTCTCTCATTAAAACTATATATCGCATGTCTAATGCCCATCCCCGATTGCACGTGTAGCTTCGCTACGACAATCATTACGCACAACATCACACCCATCACATCGCATAAATGCATACAATTGAATGTCATACAAAATCCCGAACCAACAAATTTTATCCAAATGCAGCAAAATCATTTCAAATGCATACTTTATACATACCATCAATTTGCATTACATGCCATGTTTAGCTATTACGTTACATCTCTTTACATGCCAAAACTAAACATTTCATTTACATAATACAAAACACCAAAACCTACACTAAGCAACGGGCCCTACTGTTGACTAAGAAGATGTGGGACGGTCCTTCAGTTATGCTTCACTTTTGAACCTACACAGATTAAAAAACCTGTGCTAAGTAATAACGCTTAGCGGGGAAACAATACATATGCATATACATATAACAATCTTTGAGCAATAAAAGATACATGCTTCATAAACATAGCATTAAGTAGATTTCGAAGTACATATATTATCATTAGAGAGTCATATTCAAATATCACCATATTGCATGATAATCTTATGATGTATCACATTCACATTCTCATATCACATAACATTCACTTTGTTCATTACTATTTATTCATTCATTTTTTACCTTGCCTGCAATTCATAAACGCAGATAAGGGGTATCACATTTGTACTCATAAGTACCACATTTCACATTTATATCCAAAGATACACACTTTTGCATTAGTACCAATAGGTACCGAAATAATCAATAAGATATAAATAATTATGTGAACGCAAGAAGGATTCTATACGCATTAGGGATTCAAAAAGGAATCTAACACTTCAACCGCAACACTTTGACCCAATAGGCATGCCTATCTATCCATTACTTGACTTTCACGCTAAATTGTTAATCTAATTATTGATTAATTATTCACAATATAGTACACCTACTTATTCGCATGAGGCATTAGAGTATCATTGATATGATCCACACATAGATGGTTTATCAAATAACTCATGCTTTATTATTCATATATATATATCCACATAGATCAATGCATTTATAGTTTCCATATGCATAATCATACATAGGTCAATATCATAATTCACACAAAATAGGACATTTAGAGAACATCCCAGACTTGAGACTCTGTTGCCTCCGCGACACATGTCATGCTCGTGACAGACATCGACAATCCCTTATGTCATATTCGCGGCACAAGTCGCGTATGCGACAGAACCAACCAACGACCTTTGTCTCGCTCGCGGTAATGCCCGTGCTCGCGACAAAATACAAACTAGAAATTTTGCTCGTCGGAGCACTTTGTCGTTTCCGTGACCCCTATCACAGTCGCGACAGAGACTATAGTTCATGTTCAAAGCTCCACCCACAAACCTCTATTTCATGAACTTTGCAACCACCATACAAATGACTTCTAAAACCCATCCTAACATCATTTTCTGCCATCATGGCCTTCTAACCATATGTTCACCTACATGTAAACCATATAATGACATAAACCTCATTATAATTGGATTTAAGATTAAGGAGTTATGGCCAGTGGAGCACCACTTGCTCCAAAAGCCCTCCTACAGAATTTATGTAATGGCCCGATTTATAACCTAGTAGTAATTTGGCATAATTAGGGTAATAGGGTGGATTTAATTTTGAGTTTACTATTTTGAACCTAAGTGAAGCTGAAATTGAGGACTTAATTGCACAAATAAAATAAGTTTAAGTGACCATTATGTATATGTTCATGATTAAGTTTAAGTTGGATTAATTAATTGATGATGGTATTTAATTAAGTAAACATCAGATTTGTGAGTGGGAGTTGGTGGTTGGCCAGGTGGCATGAGGAGATGCTGCCACCTCATTAATTGCATGCATTTGTTGTGAGTGGAATCCATTTGTCCACTTCTGCCCTTGCCACCTCAGCTTGTTACATGCAATTTAAG
This sequence comes from Excoecaria cochinchinensis, assembly GCA_947683425.1. Taxonomy (NCBI): domain Eukaryota; kingdom Viridiplantae; phylum Streptophyta; class Magnoliopsida; order Malpighiales; family Euphorbiaceae; genus Excoecaria; species Excoecaria cochinchinensis. The sequence goes on along the minus strand of CANTUQ010000017.1, from coordinate 1,767,550 downwards.
GGTTTGATAAGAGAGAAAAACCTTCATTCATGCATGTGATTTTCGGTTGGTCTCTCTCAAAGTTTATGTTATTCTTCTTTTTCCTTCCGTGTATCATTTTTTTAACCCTTAATTCCATAATTCTGTTGAATGATTTATTGATGCATTAGTTGTGCTGAGTTTCTGAGTTAGCAAGGTAAGTGGTTTAGTAATTGTTCTTCTCCTTCTACTCTTCTTTTTTGATTGAGCTAAAAATGATCTTTGATCCAATTCTGGAAATTGGATGGTGATGTAGTGGCTGAACCGAGAAAGGATAAAGGAAAGGAGAAAGTAGGAGAACCAAGTGCCAAGTGATCGTAATAGGAGCAAAGGTTAGTGAGGTTTGGGAAACTCTTTTATTATGAGTTGAATTGCTTGAATAGAAAATCTGAAAGGCATGATGAATTGTTTATTTGAGATGAATCGAAAATGTGTAGTTATGCAATGTTATGAACTGTATTGAAATGATGAGTTGATGAATAAGTAAATTGCCATGAGTTGTTGCATTTCACATGTTGCCCTATTTTTGCTAGTTTGAGAAGTTGCTAAGTTAATTCTGTAAATTGGATACTTATTGTGAAATTGAACATGCCATAGTATTTAGTTATATATTAGGGTAATTTAGTGTGAGTTGGGAGTATTGGATGTTCCAACTTTGGGAATTCAAGCTTGATTAGCATGAAATGGTAAAACTGGTATTGTAGGGTAAATTGACCATTTAGAAATATTTATGTCATAATATGAATTATGTAGCTCTAAAATGAATGAGACTAAAAGGATTAGGTTCCTAGGAGAGCCTTTAAATATCCTCGAAATGGTCAGGTGGAATGGAGGACTCTAAGGTTTTCAAAGTGTTTTATTAGTGTAGTTAAATTGTAGTAAGGCTTTTGGAGCATGTGGTGTTCCATTAGCCATAACTCCTTAAATTAAAGTTCAATTAATGCAAGGCTTATGCCATTGTATAGTTTACATATAGGTGAAAATATGGTTAGAAGGCCATGGTAGTAGAAAATAATGTTAGGGTGGTTGTTGGAAGTCATTTGTTTGGTTATGGCAAGTGTATGAGAAAGAGGCTTGTGGAATAGAGCTTTAAACTAGAAATGTAGGTTCTGTTGCGAGTACGACAGTAGTCATAGGTGCGACAGAATGCTCCAGGGGACAAAGATGTTGGGCTATGTTCTGTCGTGGGTGTGGGCTTTTTCCGCTAGCGCGATAGAAGTGATCGGCTGGTTTTGTCGTGAGCGAGACAGTAGGGAATGTTTGAGTCTGTCACGAGCGTGACACACCTATGTGCTGTGAAAACTTTATAATTGACCCATTTTGGTTGAACTAATGTGTTTTTTTAATGAATAATGATGCTTATGGAAATTATAAATGTATTATACCATGTGAATACTTGTATGGGGATGTGTGGATAAGCCATATGTGTAAGTAAGCTATGAAGTGATATGATATTGCTTATTGAATTTCATGGTGCTATATTATATGAACAATTAAATAATAATCAAAATAATAATTTAGCCTGCAAGTTGAGTAGTGGATAGATAGGCATGCCTATAGGGGTGTCTGATTCCTTTCGGAATCTTTAATACGTATCAAATCCTTCATGGGTCCTTTTGTATTATATCTTATTGATTATTTCTGTACCTACGGGTGCTGATGCGAAAGTGCATATCTTCGGATACCAAAGTGATTGTTGTACTCTCGAGTATTGATGCGATACCCATTATCTGCATTTATGAATTGTAGGCAAAGTAACAATAAAATGAGTTAATTAATAATGAGCAAAGTGAATGTGATGTGATATAAGAATCTGTATACGATGTGTTATGTGATTGTTATGCAATATTATAATGTATGAATACAACCTTTTTAGTGATACTAAATATTAAGGTATGTATATGTTGAAGCAAGATTGTTAAGCATGTATCTTATTGCTTAAAGAATTGTTATATATATGAGTATATGGTACGATGTTTCCCCACTAAGCATTATCACTTAGCATAGGTTCTTAATTCGTGTAGGTTGAAATGGCCCGAATTGTACCCTAGTAGGAATGTGACCTATTAGGTCGTAATTGGATAAGTTTAATTTAGAGTCTACTAATCTCTGGACTTAAGTGTAAATGAATTGAGGACCCAATTGCATAAAAAAATAAGTTTAAGTGACTAATTGGTAGTGTAACATCCCTTATCTATATGTAGGGAGCTTCCTCTCTCGAAGAGGAAGAAGGACCCCGATAGATGAGGGTTGTCACGCAAATCCTCAAACTAAGCAAACAAAGTTACGAATCGTTCATTAAAATAGGGTAAAATAAAATTTCTTAAAATAGCAAGAGACAGAGCTGAAAACAAAAGTGCGAAGTACAATATTTTATTAATTTACAAGATAGTCTTTACATATTAAAATACAGAAGTGCCTTAGCATAAAGGATCATATACATATCCGATATCAAAACCAAACTACAAAAATAGAGTTTACATCTGGAGTACATCATTACAAAATACTTAACCTAATACATATACAAAGAGGTACATAATCCTCTATTATAACATCTCTCTCTCTAGTTGCGTTGGCCCTGCTGAAGCGGATCACCCTGCCCAAAAACTCCAACAACTTCCACACCTGCACGGATGAAACACCCGTGCTAAGCAAATATGCTTAGTAAGGAAAACACAAATGCACGACGACCACTCACAGTGGCATTAACAGAAAATCACATGCTTATGGCACATATACAGAATAACGAAGGCTTATAAAATAGTTCAACACATGAAATATACAGTTATAACATCATAATGATATATTCGCATATTACCACCCAATATTCATATAAGAGATCCTGCCATACAGATCAGTGGATAACGAGTCCGCATGGATACCCGAGGGTACCAAAAATATTTCATAACACATGGATACCCGAAGGTATCAAAACCAATCTTTTCTTTAATTTTTTTTTTCCAAAAACATTTTCGCATAGGATCTTAAATAAGATCCAAGACAGAAGGATCACGAAGATCCGATCGGGGACCTAATCAGGGTCCAAAATATCAGAAGGCTGCAACTATAGAAACACTCTATTAGGCATGCCTAACTATCCACTTATTTGACTCTAGCAGGTCATGCATAATTCATCAAATCACATTCATATAATTCATAAAATTGTCCATGCATAATTCTGAAAGCATCACAAGTTCAGAAACTAAACATCGAAAGCATAAAAGAAAACTCAAGTTGAAGCTAGGAGGTGTCGTGCTCGTGACAGAGGCAAAACTTGCCCCAGGTTGTGATCGCGGCAGTCTCCACGCTCGCGCAAGGGCTAAACTCACTGAGCTCTGTTGTGTTAGTGATAGAGTCGTTATTTCCAGCTCTTACGCGAAAATCTAAAGAAAATCACACTCCCAAAATCACCCAAACCTCCAATTGACTTCAAAACTCACTACCACACAAATTGACCATTCCCACATCTCAATCAACTTAAAACCCAACTTAAAATCCAATTATCATCATCAAATCATACAATTAACAAGATTAAATTTCTAGAATTCAATAAACTAGGAAATCTTCTAGAAAACCCATTCAAAATCATGCTTTAGCTCAAATCTCCACAACTATACATCTCAACTCAAAACAATCATGACCCATATCATTAGATACAAATACACATAATATATCTCACCAATTCCAGCAATTTCACATAAACCACAAAATCACATCACTATATATAAAGAATACACAAAGAGCAAGAGTTCCCAAACCTTAGACTCCTAAGCTCTAATCAAGGGGCTCCGCTTCCACTTGCATTCTCCTTGCCCATAGGCTCTCTAGGAGGGATTTCTAAGCCAAAACACCCATCAAAATAGAATCTAAAACTCTAACCTCAAAACACCAAAATAACCAAATTCAAAAGGGAAGAAGAGGATGAAGAAGAAGAGTTAACTACCACTTACCCAAACAAACTTAGAATTACCAAAACTCACCAAAACATGCAGCTAAATGGGGGAAATTAGGAGGAAGCAAAGAGAAAAGAAAGAAGAGGAACAGAGCAACGTAAAGAGGAGGAAGAAGAAGAAATGGGAAGGGTACAAAGGAAAACAGCTGTCCCTCACTCTCTCTTTCCACTAAAATATCCTCCCCACTTGCCACATGTCACCTCTCTATAAGAGGACCTCCCCATAACATAACCAACTACCATCCTCTTACATGCATCCAAAACCAACCCTACTAAAACACACCCTACTCCCAAACACACACTCACACCCCAAACAAAACCCCAAAATACATAATAATATAACTTAAACAATAACATACACTCAAAATAACACATACTCATAATAATACACACAAAATCACACACACCACAAGGCTCAAACTACTAGGGTGGGAACGGGGTATTACAATACTCCCCTCCTTAATAGAATTTCGTCTTCAAAATTCTCACCTGACCCAAATAACTGAGGTTGCTGAGCTCTCATAATTTCTTCCGGTTCCCACATTGCTTCTTCAATCCCATGATGTTGCGAAAGTACCTTAACCAAAGGGATTTGCTTGTTACGGAGCTGTCTGATCTCTTTAGCGGAAATTTCCTTAGGTTCTTCATCAAATGAAAAATCTGGCTAAACCCGAATGTCTTGCACTTGTAACACAAGAGACGGATCTGATCGGTAGCGGCGGAGCGTAGACACGTGAAAAACATCGTGTAATTTAGCTAACTCCACTGGCAACACTAACCGATAGGTTATCGGACCAATCTTTTCCAGGATCTTATAGGGTCCAATGAACCGAGGATTCAATTTCCCTTTCTTACCAAACCAAAGAACTTTTCGCCAAGGCGATACTTTCAAAAATACCTTGTCGCCAATCTCATATCGAATATCCCTTCGATTTAAATTGGCATAAGACCGTTGTCTATCTTTAGCTGCCTTCAGATTCCATTGCACAACTCTAACTTTCTCTTCAGTGTCTTTAACTATCTCTGAACCCACTATAGATCGTTCCGACAACTCAGCCCAACACACTGGAGTTCTACATTTCCGTCCATAAAGAGCTTCATAAGGAGCAATTCCAATACTCACCTAATGACTGTTATTGTACACAAACTCCATTAAAGGTACATATTTATCCCAATTACTGGAGAATTCTAATGCACATCCCCGAAACATATCTTCAAGAACCTGGATAACCATTTCTGACTGACCATCGGTCTGAGGGTGAAATGAACTGCTAAAATTTAACTGAGTACCCAAAGCTGACTGTAATTCCTTCCAAAACTTTGACATAAACCTCAGATCCCGATCAGACACAATAGAGAGTGGAACTCCGTGAAGCCTTACTATTTCATTCACATAGATCTCAGCCAACTTGTCCATGAAATAGTCTAATCGAACTGGCAAGAAGTGTGCTGACTTAGACAACCGGTCAACTATCACCCACACTGAATCATGCTTGCGCCGTGTCAATGGTAAACCACCTACAAAGTCCATTGTAACATAATCCCACTTCCATTGAGGAATGGGTAAGGGATGCAACAATCCTGTTGGAACTTGATGCTTAGCTTTCACTTGCTGACACACCAGACATTTCGAAACAAACTCCATTATGTCCTTTTTCATACTCGGCCACCAATAAAATTGCTTAAGGTCTCTGTACATCTTGTTTCCTCCTGGATGCATTGTGAAAACCGACAAATGAGATTCTTGTAAAAGCTATCTCTTCTCATCACTCACATCAGGCACACACAACCAGTTTCCATGTCGGAGCACTCCTTCACAATCCACAGAAAATTTCATTTGCTTACCATCTCTTACCATATAAAAAGCACGCTACAATATAGGGTCACTCAACTGTACATCCACTATCAGTTATCTTAAACTCGATCTAACCTTCATTTGAGCAATTAATGCTCCTTCTGAATTAAATCTCCACATTCCTCTACCCAAAAATAGAGCTGAAACTGATTTATTGCATAGAGCATCTGCGACTACATTTGCTTTGCCCGAATGGTAGTCGATAATACAGTCGTAATCTTTGAATAACTCCAACCATCTTCGTTGCCTCAAGTTCAATTCTTTCTGAGTGAGCAGATATTTCAGACTCTTGTGATCTGTAAAGATCCTGTAAGTTTCCCCATACAAATAGTGCCGCCACACTTTAAGAGCAAACACTACCGCTGCTAACTCCAAATCATGCGTCGGATAGTGCTGTTCATGGGGTTTCAACTGCCTAGAAGCATAGGCTATCACCTTGCTGTCTTGCATTAGAACACAGCCCAATCCTATACCTGAGGCATCACTATACATAGTATACTCTTTACCTGAAACGGGTTGAGTAAGTAAAGGAGCCTTAATCAACATATCCTTCAACTGCTTAAAACTTGCTTGGCAGCTATCAGACCAATTGAACTTAACCTCTTTTCGGAGAAGCCGAGTCAAAGGCGAAGCTAACACTAAAAATCCCTTAACAAACCACCTATAATAACCAGCTAAACCAAGAAAACTCCTCACTTCTGGCAAAGACTTAGGTGGCAACCAGTTCACAGTTACTTCAACTTTAGATGGATCTACCCGAACACCTTTAGCCAAAACCACATGCCCTAGAAATGTTACCTCCTTTAACCAAAAGTCACACTTAATAAGCTTAGCATAGAGCTGATGGTCTCTCAACACTTGCAACACCAACCTAAGATGTTCCTCATGTTCCCTTTTATTCCTCGAATAAACCAGAATATCGTCAATGAACACTATAATAAAATGGTCAAAATACTGTCTGAACACCCTGTTTATTACATCCATGAAAGCTGTGGGTGCGTTAGTCAAACCAAATGGCATCACTAAAAATTCATAGAGACCATAATGTATCTGAAAAGCCATCTTCGCAACATCTGCATCCTTAACCCTCAACTGGTAATAACCAGATCTAAAATCAATCTTAGAAAACACTCCAGCTCCTCTCAACTGATAGAAAAGATCCTCGATCCGTGCCAACGAATACTTGTTCTGTAACACCCCGAATATACCCTAGTCGGATAAGGGTAAGTTTAGGGTGTAACGGAAACCGAATGCGATTAAACTAGGGACGGAAGTGTTAAAGAGGACGCAACCGTCATTAATTTGATAGTTTTGGCAAGTTTCGATAAATTGGACAGTTATATCATCGTGCCCTAAATGATGTGAAAAGAATTATTTTGGTGACTAAAAATGTGTAATTGGATGATGGAAGTGATTAATTGTAGTAAAGAATGTGACTAGTTTTATTTGTATAAGGTAAGGGTATTTTGGTCATTTTATGATATTGGGCTAAATTGAATGGATTAGTTAATTCAATGGGCCAAGGTATGAAATAGAAAAGTGCTATTCCAATTGGAGGAAAAGAAGTAAAATTAGGGATTAAGAGGTAAGTTTGACACAAAAAAATCTTGATTGGGTCAATCAAAGAGTGACATCTGGCATGTAGGGATAAGGATGACGTAATGGCTTTAATTCAGCCCTTTTGACTACATTTTGGCCATTCTTGGATGGGAAAAAAAGGAGAGGAACAACCTCTTCTCCTCCTACCTCACACCATCTTCAAAAATTAAAGCCCAAGGTGGATTTAGTCCAAGCTTCAAATAATAGGATGCAAGATGTGGTTGAGATAGGTAAGTGGTTAGTTCTTTTCTCTCTTCCTCCCCTCTTCTCTTCAAAAATAAGTAAGGATATGTGTAACTCTGAACTTTTGGTTGTTTTTTTGGAGGGAACTAGAGAGCTAAAGAAGGGGTATGAAAGAATAAAGGTTGTATAGCCATTTGAGCAATTTTGGAGCAAAGAAAAAGAGGTTTGGAAACTCCTTAGCTATATACGTGAATTTGACTATATTTATGTGTTATATGAATTATTGGAATGTTTTGATAATGTTATATGATGATGGTAGTGAGTGTTGCTTTAGATTGTTAAGCTGTGCATGTTGGGTGAAAACTGTGTTAGAAAGCACTTGACCCTTTTTCGGTTAGTAAGTTGTATATGGAGTTTTGGAACTCCAAATGGTATGATAGCAGTACGTTTTAAAAGCTAATACATATTTGTACAAATGTCTTAGAAATAAGCTTGAGCTAATTTTAGCTCTAAGTGTCCCAAAAGTGGTCATGAAGTAGAGGTATCTTCTCTGGCAAGGTTCAGGGGAGCAGTGTAGGTTGTTTTGATCATGTCTGATGATTTAGGTGCCCAAACGACATGAAACTTGTTCTATATTAAAAGTAACATCTTGAGGATCATTTGTTAAGAAGGAAATTTGGTCTAAAAATGAGGTTTATAGGTTGGTTCAGGCAGTTAAAGTTTGAAGCGAAAAGCAGTCTTGTGACCAGTCTGTATGAGGAACCTGAAGCGAGCTTCTGTCGTGAGCGCGACCATGGTCACGAGCGTGACAGTATCTGCTTGACAAGTGTTTTTCTCCTTCTTTTTAACCTTTTGGTTGGTAGGAACCCTTGCCTACCTTTACCCTCTTCTAGTTTGTATATTTTATGTTGTCTTCTCTCCCAGAATACACCCGAACTTCATTGGAACTTCATGAGACATATTTGTCATATGTTTAGTGTTTGTAAAAGAGTAAATAAGTAGATATCACTTAGGAATGTAAGAGACTAAGGTTGTAAATAAGAGTGATGACTAAGGTATTTCAAAGTCTAATGAGTTGAACACCTTTGAATTCGTTCAACATTAACCTGATCTAAATTTTGTTACGAAATTGGAGGCGAAACTCTATAAACTGTACTTTGATCTTGTAGAACTACGGGGTTCTGATTCCCAACTCTTTGGGATACGTAGGAAGCTTGGGATATTCTTCCAAGTCCGAACCAAAGCACCGAGACGTATTCAGACATAAAAGATAGTGTTTCAACTGAATTCTGTTAGACACCTGGATACTTGTTAAAAATAAATGTGATAGGTATGTGTCGATTTATAAGTTTATAGAGATATTTATGACTCAAGTTTGAGTAATATAATTGACAGTTTAAAATTTGTATGTGATATTAAGATGGAAGTAAATGAATGTTTTAGGTATGTCTTAACTGAAGTTGAAATGAATACTTCGCATATAAAATATCAACCGGTCTTATATGATTGACTAATTAATAAATAATCCTTAATAAATGGAATAGTATGAGTTCTTTGTATTCGAATTCTTGAGGTTAACACATGTGGTTGAAGAAGTAATGTTTATAAAATTGTTTAGGGACATTACAAGAATAAATATTATTTATGTATAGTTCATTTAATTAAGAATAATATGAGTGGGATGCTTGACTCTGTCACGAGCACGACGGGTGTTGCAAGCGCGACAGAGACCATTTAGTTTGCTGTCGCGAGCGCGACAGAGACCATTTAGTTTTCTGTCGCGAGCGCGACTCTTCCCTATGTAATAAATGTATGTTATTAAGCTTTTGAACATGAGTTTGGACTTGTGATTTACATATGACATAGTGTACAAACTAAGATATGCTATACCATACAAATTATCGTTGAAATAAATTGTTGAGCATGTATTAAAATTAAAATGTGATCTTCATTAAAGGTTATGGATTGTTATATTTTATGTGAACCATTGCTTTAATTTATGAATAAATTATGCGTAGGATTACTATGCGATTATAATAAGAGTATGTGCTTCTGGAAAAAGGTATTAAATTATAGCATGAACATTATTAATAGAAACAAGTATGTGTTAGCCTGCGTTAGTCGAGTCGTGGATAGTTAGGCATGCCTAATAGAGTTACTGTTGCTGCAGCTATTGAATGATTTGGACCCTGATCAGGTCCCCCGACTGGATCTTCGTGATCCCTTTGTACCGAATCTACGCGAAAATATTTTTGGAACAAAATTAAAAGATTGTTTTGATACCTTCAGGAATCTATGAGTTATGAGAATAGTGTTAATACCTTCAGGTATCTATGTGTTACTCGTTATCCACCCCTTTGACTTAGCAGGCATTAAATGAACAAGAATATGTGAATCATATAATAAATTATGAATTGATGAATACATATGTGAATACTTGTGTGAAAGTATGTATTTTGTTATTGCAATCTAAATGCCTTGTTGATTGAATAATTACATATTAAGGCATCTGTTAAGTAAGATGTGTGAAATAAGTTTTGGAAATTGAAAGGGATGTGAATAAGTGAACAAAGCGTCATGTATAAGATTTGAAAAAGGTGTGTTTTTGTATAATTGATTTGTTAACGTTGATATGCGAAGCAAGTGGTTATTTGATGGCCTCTTTGAAAGTATCTAGTTTGTTATAATTGAGATGATTATATCTTCTATATTATGCTTTCCTTTTAACTCATTTGACGGCCATTCTTAGTGGTCGTCCATATTTATGTGTTTTCCACTAAGCTTTATGCTTAGCAGGGATTTTCTCTTAATCCATGTAGGTACTATTGATCGGATCGTTCGAGAGTTTTCCGCAGCAGTTCAGGCCAATGCAAGAACTATGAAGAGATTTTAGGATAGGATTTATATAGTCTTCAGAATGTATGCAAGATTTGTAATTTTAAATTGTAAGTTTTGTAAAAGTGATATTGGTTATGTAAAAGACCTATCTATAGTGAATTCTGAAAAAGTTTACTTTATAATGTGAATGTGTAATGAATTTATGGTTAACAATAATGTGTTATTGAAAACGAAAGAAATTTTATAACTCATATTTCAGCTTAAAGATTTATAAGTTTTACATGTTTACTTCGGTAATGCCCTTGACCGTCGTCGTGGACCACCGGTTCACGGTATGGTTTACTACGTACGGGTAAGGGGTGTTACATGTTCTTTATCGTGACCTTGTTAATATGTCGGTAGTCAATACACATTCTCAAGGTACTATCCTTTTTCTTGACAAACAGAATCGAAGCACCCCAAGGCAACACACTCGGTCGAGTGGAACCTTTATCCAAAAGCTCTTGCAATTGGTTTTTTAACTCATTCAATTCCACCGGAGCCATCCGATATGGAGCTTTAGAAATTGGAGCTGTACCCGACATAATGTCTATAGACAATTCAACTTCTCTATCTGGAGGCAAACCCGTTAATACCTCTAGAAACACATCCACAAATTCTCTTACTACCGAAATATCTTGCATCTTTACTTGTCCTCGCGAAGAATCCAAAACTAAAGCCAAATACGCTTCACATCCCTTCCTCAAAAACCGTTTTGCCTTCATAGCCAAAATTACATTGTGCAGCGAGTTACTTCCCAAACCTTTTACAACCACGGGTATCTGATCCCTATCTTTAAGCACAACCGTTTTCCTATGACAATCAACTATAGCTCGGTGCTTAGACAACCAATCCAATTAGATCAAACTCGTGAAATGGCAGACTAATCAGATCAACCGAAAATTCCTTATCTTGCACTATCAAAGGACAATCCCGATACACCCGATTCACTTTAATACACTGCCCTAACAGACTAGTCAAGCATATCTCATAATCTAATTTATCCTCATTAGACAATTTATCACACAACTTATCAGAAAACAGATAAGAATGAGTCGAATTCGGGTTTATCAAAGCATACATCTCAATGTTAAAAAGTAAAAACTTACAAGCAATCACTTTCGGAGCATCCTGCTCATCACGAGCTCTCATTGAATATGTTCTTGCGGCCGTCGGTACTGGGCAATCAACTATCTCAGAGGGTTCTCTTTCCCGAGGCCGTCCACAATGACCCCGTCCTCTACCTCTACCACGACTGCCCTAAGGAGCATACGACCCTGCTCGAGTAACCTCTTGCTGACCTTGAGAATTCTCATGCAAATTCGGGCAATTGGCTATAAAGTGGTATGTGCTACCACATCGAAAACATCCTCCCGTCAACCACCGACATTTGCCCCAATGGCGCTTACTGCAATGGGAGCACTAAGGCACTCCATCACCTCTACCACCCGAAGCTCCTCTACCCATGCCAGACCCTCTCAAGGATTCTTGTCTCCTCCCTCTAGTAGCCAAACTAGCATGAGACTCATTAGAAGGATTTCCTTGAGACTCGTGCGATCTCTTTCCTCAAGAAAAACCTCCATGAGATGACTTTCTCCTCTGAGCCTTTTCTCTCAAAATATTCTTAGAGCATTTCGCTCTCAAAGCGATAGAGAGCTCTTGATGTGGCAGCTCGACAACCCAATGCTCGGCCATGCGCAAGGGCTGAATTCACCAAGCGCGACAGAGTCGTGATTTCTAGCTCTTACTCAAAAATCAGCAGAAAATCACATTCCCAAATTCAACCAAACCTCCAATTGACTTCAAAACTCACTACCACACAAATTGACCATCCCCCACATCTCAATCAACTTAAAACCCAACTTAAAATCAAATTATCATCATTAAATCATACAATTAACAAGATTAAATTTCCAGAATTCAATAAACCAGGAAATCTTCTAGAAAACCCATTCAAAATCATACTTTAGCTCAAATCTCCACAACTATACATCTCAACTCAAAAAAATCATGACCCATATCATTAGATACAAATACACATAATATATCTCACCAATTCCAGCAATTTCACATAAACCACAAAATCACATCACTGTACACAAAGAAGACACAGAGCAAGAGTTCCCAAACCTTAGACTCCTAAGCTCCAATCGAGGGGCTCCGCTTCAACTTGCTATCTCCTTGCCGTTAGGCTCTCTAGGAGGTATTTCTAAGCCAAAACACCCATCAAAATAGAATTTAAAACTCTAACCCTAAAACACCAAAATAACCAAATTCAAAAGGGAAGAAGAGGATGAAGAAGAAGAGTTAACTACCACTTACCCAAACCAACTTAGAATTACCAAAACTCACCAAAACATGCAGCTAAATGGGGGAAATTAGGAGAAAGCAAAGAGAAAAGAAAGAAGAGGAACAGAGCAACGTGAAGAGGAGGAAGAAGAAGAAATGGGAAGGAGATAAAGGAAAACAGCTGTCCCTCACTCTCTCTTTCCACTAAAATATCCTCCCCACTTGCCACATGTCACCCTTCTTCAAGAGGACCTCCCCATAACACACCCAACTACCATCCTCTCACATACACCCAAAACCAACCCTAGTAAAACACACCCTACTCCCAAACACACACTCACACCCCAAACAAAACCCCAAAATACATAATAATATAACTTAAATAATAACATATGCTCAAAATAACACATATTCACAATAATACACACAAAATTACACACACCACAAGGCTCAAACTACTAGGGTGGGAACGGGGTATTATAGGTAGTTATGCATGATTGGAATTAATTGAGGTTAATTAGAGTTAATAGAAATCAGATTTTTTGCTAATTGAGATTAAGAACACTTAGTGGGATCCGGGTGGCAAGCTTAGGCTTTGCCAACCCACTAAATTCATGCAATATAATTCTTCGGCTGGCTTCTCTCTAAAAATTCTATTCTTCACTTTTTTCTTTCTTTTATGTTATAATTCTTTTAAACCATGAGCCCATAATTTCTGTTGATTGACCAAGTAATTGTTTAGTAGGGTGGGGGTGTTGAAGTAGTAAGGTGAGTAAATCGGATTTCCATCTCTTTCTACCTCTTTTCTTGTTCGTATTATGATTGAGTTGGTTTTGGTTTCTTATTGCAAATTCTAGAATTCATATGATGGATGAAGAGATTGAACGTAACAAAGCTAAGGGAAAGAGAAAGTTGGAGAACCTTGTGTTAAGTGAGCAATTGGAGCAAATGATAGAGAGATTTGGGAACTAATTGCTTTGTGTGTGTGTAAATTGATAGATTGTGTATTTAAATGTGTAATTTATGTTATGAGATGTATTGAATTAAAGAAGTGAACATATTAAGTTATAGTGATCACTATGAATCAAAATGACCTAGTTTGATCCCTAATTTCGGATGAATTGTGGAATTGTTGTATTTTGTGAGCAAATGAATTAGTTGAGAAATTGTAAGTGGTATGGTATGCATAATTGAGTTAGGAATGTGTAGCTTGAATTTGTAGTGAAAGTGATGTTGAATGAGTATAGTATAGTGACCAAAACATGAACCTTAATTTCGGAGATGTGAGTATTGATTGTGAAATTTCTAGTTATTGGCATATGCTGAGAATTTGATTATTCCATAAAGTTCATATATGTGTATAGCAACTATAGTTTGAATTCAGTGTATTTGTTTAGCCAAGTTGGCTGTTTCCAAGCTTGACAAGCTTGATTGTGTCAAATGGTCTTTGAGGTCTATTCTGACCCATGTGAACTGTTTATGCTGTAAAATTAGTTTTACAACTCTAAATTAGATGAGACAAATTTGGTTGAATCTATGAAGTCTGTCTTTAAATGTTGTAGAAATAGTCTTGTTGATTAGGGACTCTAAAGACTCTAAAATTACCTATAAGTGAAGCTAGAATTTCTGTAGTTGGGACAAGTCTTATTCCCTAGACCATAACTCCTTGAATTTGAGTCTAAATGCTATCTAATTTGTGCCAATTGGAAGATAATACATAGATAAGTAAATGATTAGTAGAGAATGTTGGTTAAAAATGCCATTAAAGTTGGTTTTAGAAGTCATGTGTATAAAGTAGGGAAAATGTACTTGTAGGGTAAGTTTTTGTGTAGGTGTCTCTTGACCTTTGGTGACTATTGTGCCCATAGATCGAGTTTTATTGATCCAAATAGGTTGCTTAAAATTGTATCTGAAACCTAAGATATATAGCTATAAATACCGCATAGATATGGTTGAGCTAATTCTAGCTCTAAGTGTCCCAAAGGAGGCCAAAACAGAGGTGTCTCTACTTTGGTCGGTTCATTTGAGTAGTTTAGGTTGATTAAATCATATCTGATGTTTTAGATGTCCAAATGACCTCAAACTTGTTCCATTGGAAACTTAACATCTTGGGGAATAATTGACAAGAAGGGAGTTTTATCTAAAATTAGTTTTAGATGTCGTTATAGGCTTTGGAAAATTGGGTAGTAAAGCACTCTCGAGTTTCTGCTTCTATTTTGCTAAATTTTAGTATGTCACGGTGACAACCAATTCATTGCCACCGTGACCAATTCCGAGAGAAGGCAAAATGCCTATTTTTGGACCTCGCGGTCACAACAAATTCATTGTCACCGTGACCCCCCTCTGTTTTGACTATTTTATGTGTTTTTCTTCCTATATTGAACTCGTATTCCACCTAAACTCTCCTGGATCTATCTGATGCATGTTTAGGACTATTAAATGAGTATAATAATAGTTATCACTTGGAAAATGCACATGAATAGGATTAAAATTAATAGCAAACTAAAGAAGTAATGATGTATACTTCAGGGATTGAAGTGAATGAGATGTGTAAGAGTATGACTATATGTTTATAGTGAATATGTGTAAATGTGACATGTTTAATTATTATATGGAATAATAAAAAATGTAAGTGTTAAATTGATTATGAAAATGTTATGCAAGGAAGATACCCGATGTGGTTGTTATGCGAAAAGTAAGGTTAAATATAAATATGTTCAATGAATGCGTGATTAAAGTATTTGTCTAACATTATTATATGATGCATGAATTGATATAGAAGTTACTAGAATGTATTATTATACAAGATATCTAATGATATTATTTTGGTTTATGTGAATATATGAGTGATTATATATTATGATAATGATTAATGTGATTTAATGTTTTGAGCTTATGAATTTTTTATTTATATGGAGACCAGTAAGGAGGCAAATCGGGTGAGTATGTGTGTCTACATAATTGTGTAAACAATGTGTATGAATTAAATGATGAAGTGTTAGGTGGGAAATAAGTTATATACGTATGAAAGTGGATAATGTTGAGAACTATCCGATATTTGTGTGACGCAGTTTTTGCAAAGGTTTTTTAAGTGAACTTGATTTATGCAATTGAGTCAATTGTTTAACTAGTAAGTCGAGTTGTGGATTGATAGGCATGCCTATAGGTCTAAGTGCTGCAGCCAAATGCGTCCGATTCCTCTGAAATCATCAATGCGATTTGAATCCATATTGGATTCCATAATTTGAACTTATTGATATTTTATTGATCTTTCCTGTACCTACGGGTACTGATGCGAATGTGTGGTATCTACGGATACTAATGTGATTACTGTACCTCATGGTACTGATGCGATGCCCGTTATCCACTACTATAGAATTACAACCAAACTAAGAAAATAACTAATAAGCAAATGATTGACTGTCAACTGTACATGGTTAGTGTGTTGTGTGTATTATATGTGATAAGTTAAGGTGAAGCGATGTGGTTTGTGATCATGACTTGATGGAGATATAAGTTATAAATGAAGTGGCATGGATAATTGTTAAGGGTAAGATTATTGTATAATGAATATATTATGTGGTATCAAGTAAACTATGTGATGATAACAAATACGTGATTATAATTGATAATGAGTTGGTAAATATGTGATAATGCCATAGAATGAATTAAGTATGCATTGCATAGATTTGAATTTATAATTTGATGATGGTGTTAAAACGTATGCAATTAGTAAATGATGTTTTGCTATATGTGAATATATATATATATATATATATATGTATATATATATATGTATATATATATATGACTCGGTGTATAGTGATATCTATCGGTTTGCAAGAAATGATTAGAGAAATCAACAAAATGAGTAAGTTATTATGTGATTTTAGAATTTGAAGTGAAGTACTATATAATGGGTGGACGATAATGAACATGATGGTTGCTAATGGGTAATTATTGATTTTTGCACTAATTTAGTTGTTAATTATAATTGTTTATATGTGTTAAAAGTTTGAGTATGTGAATTATATTGATGAACACTGTGAGTGTTCATCCACTTTCTAATGTTCCCCACTAAGCGTTATCGCTTAGCATGGATGTTTTGTCCATGCAAGCATCAGAGGCGAGCATTTGGAAGATAGTCCTGCATCGCCAATGGCCAACACATAGGATCCGCTATATATGTAGGATATTTTGTAATATTATAAGATGTGACATTATAATTGTTAATATGTAAGGAGACTAGGTTTTTTTATTAAGAAAGTTGTATTTTGTAAAGCGAATAATAAAGAAAGACTATTTGTTGTGCATGTATTTGTGTTGTAACACTCCATAGTCACCATAGTAAATCTCCACAGGTGGTTAAGGGGTGTTAAATAGGTTTTGAAGCAAAGCGATCTTGAAGGACGTTCCCGCATCTCAGTTGGTCAACACATACTAGGGTTCGCTACTTAGAGTAGGTTTTTGATATTTTGTAATATGTTTTATGTGATATGTAGACGATAACTTTTGGCATGTAAAGGGATGATATGTAACTCTTAAACATGATATGTAATATAAGCTGGCAATCCATATGAATGAGTATGAGTATGCGTTTGAGTTGAATTTCGCTGCGTATGAATGAAACAAATTGTTAATTTAGGATTCTGCATGTGATTTGAATATAGGTGCATGTATTTAAGCTATGTGATGTGAATGTGTAGTTGTGTTATGGGCGGTCGGGAATCGGTGTTACAGGTTGTAGTATCAGAGCCTAGGTTTAATCGTTTTTGGTCAAAGTGTAGAATACGATGCGTATAGTTGTGTTTACTTAATGCGAACGTCCTTGTGCATGTATCAGATCGATGGATACTTCTCAAGATGCTAGAGAAGAGACCGTTGAAAGCGTGAATCCTCGAGAACCTGATGTGTCTGAGTGTGGTCAGTCTATACTAGCAAGTGTGGGGCGAGATGTTCCAATGGTACCGCTGGAAGCTTGGTTTAAGATGTCTCGGGACATGGCTAGGGTGCTAGATCATATGACAGCACCGAAAGCACCATTGGAATCTTTAAGGAAGCATGGTGTAGAAGAATTTTATGGTACCGGTCTGGATGAATCTTGTAAGGCTGTGTTCCGGATTGAGAAGGTTCAGAGGGTACTGGATGAGATAAGATGCCCTCCTGAACAGAAGGTGGAGTGTGTGGTATCTCTACTACGAGGGTCTGTGCAGACACCGGGTCCCGAGGCAACCCAGATCAGGGTTGCCTAATGATGAAATTAAATGTCTGTTCGCAGGCAAAAAGGTTAGAAGTGATGGTTTTTTTGTCAAATTTGCTTTTTAGAAATAAAATATAAAAAAAAGGAGTTTGGAAATTATAGTGTTCTAATCAAAATCATTTTATAAATAAAAGAAAATAAAATAAAAAAAAAATTCGGGCATTTCCAACAGCCAGCGCGTGAGCGCTCTAGTGCTGGGGCGGGCGCCCCCTGTACTACGCGCAATGCACGCGGGCATCGCTCGCCAGCAACCGGCGTCCTTCGCCCCCTAGCTGACACAAACTTGATTTTTCACCAAAAATCGAGATTTTTTTCCCCAAAATTGATTTTTTATCCCTTTTTTTTTGGTAATTTTATGGTTTTTTCAATTTTTAAAATTAAGATAGGTGATAAATTATTTCTTTGTATTAAAGTTTATCCCTAAAATAAATATCAAAGATTTCATCTTATCTTTTAAATTCTAATTTGAATTCAAAAAATTTTGATTTTATTTCTAGATCTAATTTGAATTCAAATAATATTAGTTTTAACTTCTAAAATCTAATTTGAATTCAAAAAGATTTAATATCTATCTTTAACGATAATTCGAATTCTGAAAAAATTTGAATTTTTTTATCTTATCTTCAATTAGCTTATAAATAGCAGGCTGAGGATCGAAAAAAAATTCAGATTTCTGATTTTTTCTTTTGTTTTTTTTCAAGAGAATTCTCTCTACATTTTATAGTTTTTTTCTTCAAAGAAATTTTTTAAGTTAATTCTTAAAAATCATTTTTGAGATAAGAAAAATAATTCTTTGTTCTTTCGAGTTTTTATTTTCTTCCATTACTTTTTTTTAAGCGAATTTTATTTCTTGGAATACAACGCCAATTTTTATTATTTTTAATTCTAAATTTATGAATCAAGACAAGAAAGTCAACCATCTTTTTTCCCTCTATCGAATCCGAATTTTGAGTGTAAATATTCTGGGTTCGATCCCTTATTTTTTATTTTCTTTTACTTATTTATTTTATTCATAGTCAATAAGTCATCATGTAGATCTCTAGATTTATTGTGTATTTATTTATTTCATGTGATCTTAGTCATAGTTTTAACATTTTTTTATTTTGTTTTTTTATTATTTTTCATTATTATTATTATTATTATTATTATTATTATTATTAATATTATTATTATTATTATCATCATCATCATCATCATCATCACTCTTTATTTTTTTTTCATGTGTATTAATTTGTTAATACGTTAATTCATTTTTTATTATTTCATTTTACTTATTTTAATTCATTTTTATTATTTTTTGTGTTTAATTGATTTTCCTGATTTAACTAATAACATTAATTTTATTTGTGTTTGTTTTTTATTTCAATAATTATTTTTTCCTTTGTTTAGACATTTTTGTGAGCAAATGGAGAGATTCGGGAGACTCGTTTTGGCTTAACTTATTATTTTTATTATTTTTTTAATTTTCTTTTTTATTTATTTCGTCACGTAATTTATAATAAAATTATTTATTTCATGCACATTCAAAAGAAAGTCATAAAAATATTTATATTAATTAATTTAAAATTTTTCCTTAATAAAATAGGACCAATGTCCTAATTATTTTATCCAAATAAAATTGTCACCTTTAATATTGATCTTTTAAGCATGCATACGAGGACCAATGTGTAACACCCTTTTATGATACATACACTCCCTAATATACTGTATGATTTCCATGATTGAAAATATAGTCTTAAAATCTTAATGCAAAACTCAGGTAATTTTTTTTTTCCATACTTACCATTGAAATCACCTATCCATTTATCACTTAATTATCTTACCATTGAAATCACCTATCCATTTATCACTTAATTATCTATCTTACCGATTGAGCTATAACTGTCTAATGTTACTATTCATTTGGTCAAATTTCTGCAGTATAACGGCTTGTATTTTTACCTACCCAAACCTGTATAGCAACTAAACCACAGCCTACGCAAGGGCACAACAACAATTATAGCACAACTATACTATTACATGCCCAAAATATCCATTCATCAGAGAATTATACCAGTACTAGCCATACATACTTATACATAATCGTGCCAAACTCATACATATACATGCCAATATCAGTACATACAAAATAAACTTCCAGTAATCCTTCTCCACTTTGTTCCCAAAAACTCCTGAAGTATGCTGCTCAACTCCTAACAAAAATCTACATGCAGTCAATAAAAACTACCTGCTGAGCATTAAATATACCCAGTGGTGGTTACAAATCCAAGAATTTTCACTACTAAAATTAAGTTCACACACATGGCTATAATTTATAACTTAACCTATTATCCATTTTAATTTATTATCCATATTTACACATTAATCCTTTATACTTACCACTTAATCAATTCATAATTGTCGTTAATCATTAATTCCGTTACAATGCTTTAATTAACTATTTTGTAATTAAACTTTACAATTTTGTCTCTTTACTTTTACCAAATTACGATTCTACCCTTAACTTTCTCAAAATTACATTTATAGCCTTATCTATCTTTATTCTTTCATTTAATTCATTTTCACATGCTTTATATTTACACTTATTCCATAATTTGCAATTAAACACTAAATTCATCACTAAAAATCACTTATTCATTTATACAATCAATTCACTAACTAATTACACTTTAGTCCTTCAATTAACCTTACAATTTCAAAATTTACATTTAGGTCCTCATCTTTTTCAATAAATACGATTATGTCTCTTATTTTCTCTTAATTTGGTCCCTATATTTTAATTTCTTTGCACTATTTTCATTTCAATTACACTTTTCACCTAATTTGCTCTATTTTTAACTATTAACTACAAAATTACCATTTTACCCCTAAACTTTCTATTTCTTTTAATTTAGTCCCATTTTCACTTATTTTCTTATTTATCACTATGTTAATCAATTTAATTGCATATTTACCATAATGCCCCTAAACTTTTATCAAATTACAATATTACCATTCTTCTTATTGTATTTACAATTATGTTATTAATTAACTGTATTTCCATATTTAATCACTTCTTAACTTATAATATATCAATTAACCCACTAACCAATCATTTTCACGATAAATTATGTTTTAGTAATTAATCTTTTATCTTCTTTCAGTTTATTCATTTCTTTACACTTTTTTTTACCATACTTTTCAATAAATCTCTTTTTGATCAATTTTTTTATATTTGCCCCTAGTAACACCTAGTAGTTATCACTAGACTAGATATGCGGGACTGGGCTCTATAGCCCTAATCTATAGAAGTGGCCACTAGGGGCTAAATTACACTTTGGTAGTGTCGGAGTGACCACTAGGGGGTTAAATTACACTCCGATAATGTTACATCTACACTTTACACTACACTTGTCATTAATAAATAAACCTCCATTGGTCTATAATTGCAAGTCACCATGACTCGCTACCGCGGCATACATTGATGTCCCTATGGCTAGCCATGTATATCATGAACTGGATTTACTACCAGATCACTAAGGGCAAAACACAATCATTATTCATTTCTTTATTCACTTCATATATAAAATGAATAATTTTCACAAAATTAAACTATACAATATGGTTCCACTTTTTTTTTCATTCTTTTTCCATCAATTCCATTCTGATTCACTTGATATTCAATATAAAAATCGTTCATATCAAGAATTCACTGAAGCATACACTTTTAATTATTTTCATCTTAAACATAATGCAAAAATTCTCTTTATACATATGCAAATATACACTTTTAACTTCACATAAGTTCACACATTCTTATTTTCCATTCTTTATTCATTTTATACTATTGTACTTAATAAATAATCAATTTACCCATTATTTATTCCAAGATTACCATTCGGCCAAAGCACTTTTTACATTCTACCTTTATTTTTCTTTCTTTTAATCACTCAATTAGTTAGATTTCATGTCATAAATCACAAATATATCATCTATATACATTAATTATTAAGGTTTAATATGGTTTACCCCAAGGATACCATTCGACCTATGATTCACTTTCACTTTAAGTTTACTTTTCTTTCCTTTAATCATTCCATTTACTAAATATCATGTTATACATTACCTAAATATCATTTACATGCCATAACAACCAAGTATACTTATATTTTTCCTATGTATACCATTCGGCCCACTCTTAGTTTCTTCACCAAATTTTTATCTTCTCATTTTAAGCATCCAAATCATCATTATTTACCTTCCTAAACATGACTATAAGGTTAGATTTAATTATACAAGCATATTTCATATACTTAATACTTAGACATAACTTAAAATCATGCTTTTTCAATGGAAATAAATGGATTTTGTAACCACAAACCTCAAATCCTTCCTTAGCACTTCTTAAGTGTCCTTTTTGATGCCTTAGCCTTAGGAGAAATCTTCCTTTCCTTGTAAACCTAGCCATGGCCGAATTTATTGAACAAGATCCCATCAATTTCATGCTTCCTTTTTAAAATATAACATCAATAAACATGTTTTACATATCAGAAAGTATCTACTAGAACCATTAAACCAAATTAGAAACACCTATTTCACTTACCTCAATTTTATACCTAAACTTATACCCTTAGTTTTCCTTACTTCCAAAGCTCCAAATGGACTCCAATCACTTCTATTAGGTTATAAAGGGACTAGAATTTGTTTAGAAGGCTAAGATTTGGGAGGAAATAGAGAGAAGATGGAAGAAAAATGGAGAAGTGAAAAAATGCAATTCGGCAAAGAAGAAAGGAGAGAGAGGAGGTGGGTGCTAGATTTCTCTAGATAAATCTAGCCTTATACATCCTTATATAGGCTGAAATTGAACTGAACTGGTCCAACCAAAGTGGTTCAACCGATTTGAACTAAAATTTTGGCTTTTTGGTCAATTTCCACAGTTCTATGATATCTATGTGTTTCTCAACTTATTTTCACTCCTGAATAATTACATCATTCTTAAAATATGAAAAATAGCCTCCCTGCAAAATTTTACATCAATCGAAGTCCATTTGGGCCCCGATTCACATAAATCAATCCGATTCAACATTGTTCGGTCTTGCCGTAAAATAGAAATCTAACACTACAAAAAATTCCTAAAAATTATTTCAAGCGTTTATACTTCCCACATTACCCCATTTTGAGGTCATTTACTAAATTTAAAAATTCGGTCAAAGTTCAGTCAAACGCTGGTTCAATTGAACCGAACTAGAGGCAAACTTCAGCTTGACTTTCGGAGGCCCAAATGACCTCATTTTCACTATAAATTATACCACTAGGCTCCTAGCAGTCCATAGATTAATTTTATCAAATAAAAGTTTTTTTAATAACTGCTATCAATTTCGAATGTATAGCTACCCCGAGTTCACCCATCCCGGGATTGCTATATCCTAAGCACACTTAACTTTTTACTTTTACTGTAATAAAAGATTCTCAGCCGATCACTCTAATCCGAATTCACATTATAGACTCTATAAAATTCACTGAATACTACTGACCTAGTATTGAGGCCATTACACAATGTCCTCACTCTAAATTGAATATCCTATTTTGTGTATGTTTTTTTTATTTCTTGTTCATATACAGTGGGGGTTGTATTTCGCCTCTAGTTTTATTGTAAATAATTGTACTTTTATCTCTTTTATTCTGAATTTACTCTATTTACAGCTTTTCACTATGTAATTGATCTGCACTTTAATATCTGCATTAAACTGTATGAGAAAAGGAATGGAATTTTAATTTCTAAAACTAAATTGTAACTTTAACCAAGGTATGAATAAGAGTGAAGTCCCGAACTCTCTCTGGTCTTAGGCTTGATGAGGTTAGATGAACCTTTCCAATGTCTAATTGGGAAAGGAATTCCAAAATATCTCCTACTGCGTAAAATAGACTCATACGTATCATCTTAGGCTCAATGAGGTTGGATGAACCTTCTCAATAGGGTGCACCTCCCCTGTGATGCCTAATTCCAAGCTCGAGCAATCCGTATCCATTGTAAGTCAATAGAACCTTTTCGGAGTGCAAGAAAAATGGCAAAGTACGAGCATGTGTAGATCAATGGAATTTGAACAAAGCTTGCCCCCAAGATGACTTCCCTTTGCCCCTATATCGACGATTTCTCTTTTTTTTTCTTTTCCATTTGGCCAGATCTACATATTGAATCTTTTCCTTCCTTCTCCTTTTTTTCATTATATATTTTTTTTATTTTTTATTTTTCTTTCTTTTTTTTCCTGTTCTTTTTTGTTTGTGGATAAGCTTTGTTCAAATCCTGATAGTCTACGTGTACACGCACTCCTCCTCTTCTCGATGTGGGACCACACTGACCAACTAAGTCAGGTGTTGAACTTAGACAAAAAATTTTAGCTTGATCTCTGCTTGTGGATCCCTTCTTTAACCTTCTCTGCCCATTCTAGCCTAAGTCTTTTGGGCTTCTGCTTGGCAAGTCCATGATCGGGATATGTTGGAATGGTGCGCTTGGTGATTCCGCGACCATCTCTTAGCATGTCTTCATAGGTTCAGGCAAAGACTTTTCCACATTTTGTTTTAATTCTCTCAAATTTTGATCTCTCTTCAGGAGTTATATTAGATGCTATCAAGATTTTCTTTGGGTTTTCCAAAGTTCTAAGATTAAATGGAGTAATATCAATTGAATCAATATCAAATAGGGATGAGTCATAATCATGATTATGCATAATGAAATCATAAGAGATATCACACAAGTAAGCAAAAACGTTCATCTTATTGTTGAAACCAGAATATCATTATTAAACAGTTCAAAAATAAAAAGATCATTCTAAATAGCTAATCCTCCCTTTCCCACTTAGAGACTTAATCTGTCTTATTCTTTATCCTTCGCTCTTCTAGGTCAGAGATATATTTGGAATTAATCAGATCTTGAATGGCATGTCTCAAGGTCCTGCAATCATCTGTGGTATGCCCCATGTGTTGTGGAAGGTACAATACTGATCCCCTTTATGATCGGGCTATCCCTGGCTTCTAGCGGGCCTAGCCGACAATGGTTGTAGCATCCCCTCATTAATTAGCCTCTTATGCACCCAAGATGAGGATCTACCCAAATTAGAAAAATGCATTGGATTCATTTTCACAGCTGGTGATTTTCCCGTTCTTTGGGCATTGCTGCCAACATAACAACCCTCTCTTAGTCTTGCGGGGAGAGTAATAGTTTTGTTGAGATGCACTCGAGTAGTTGCACACTTGGACTTCAAAATTTCTTCTTCAAAATCAGCTAGTGCTTGAGGGCCTAGAGATGCCTATTGACTATGAAGGCTCTGTTCCTTCTGCCTTTCTTACTTGTTCTTATAACTGCATCAAAGATCCCTCTGATGTTCCACCTAAGTACTGACCTGAGCCTGACCTTAAATCACATCCCGCCCTTGACGCTTTAATATTTGGAACTTGTGTCACTGCTGAAATGTCTTCCTTTTTAGGAATACAGTCGTATTCTAAAGCAGGCTTCTTGCCTATTCTTTGCTCAATTTGCAAAATAAAGGGCACCTTGACTCTGGGTTCAAAAGCAAAAGGAGACATTGCAATCGTCATGGTATAGGCCTTCTTGGTAATGGCTGGCTCAATGTGATTAAGAGCTATCGCCATAAGCTGAGCTTGAAGAACCAGCGCCATGGCATCCATTCTCTCTTTATTTGTGCCAATAACCTTTTTTCCAGCTCTTTGAACCTTCTGTCCATCTCCTAGGCAATTAGGGCACGAGTCTCTTCAGTCTGTTGTAAAGGGGCCAGCCATTTCTGATACGTTCAGATGGTCTGGTAAGGATGCTAAACCTTTGTCAACCAACTCAAGCTCTGATCGCTCTTTAGACAACTATCGAGATCCCGAAACCACCCAAGCAAATGGTCTAGAATGGCTGAAAAGCAAGGAGTTAGAATGATGTATGAATAACATGCTATGAATGGTCGTGTTGTATAACAAATGGCATACAATGGTTAAGAAGATCAAAGAGGTTAGAATAATGTATGTAACGCATGGAGCAAATTTATGCATAGGGTGATATGTACATGCGACAACTATATGCACGGGATAAAATGTACACACGTAAAATAAATGTCACATAAGGCATAAATATGCAATGCAACATCCACAACCACATGCAAGCAAGTAGATCATTCCAACCTTATCCATCCCACACACGAGGTCGTGCGGTCTCTTTCTTAGGTGGGCTTGATCTATGGGTTAACAGGGAACCCAACGGATGCGTATGGTGCACGGTGAAAAATTGAGAGCGTAACCTCTCTTAGCTAATGTGCATACACATGGGTTTTGACCATTGTGTATTTAGGCAGTCCAAATAAATCGACATGGGCCTATTAGGGCATGAAAGCCTTTGATTAGGTGACCGATCAAATTATCTGGTTTTGTCCAATACATAATGATCCATATAGCAAGCAAGGTATTATGGTTCATACCACCTAGGGGAAGTATCTATTTTCATTACATGAGTTTTAGCCAAAGGTGATGTTTTAGGTCTACCAAGCAGGGTCCCTGCCGATGGGTTTAACTCATCATGAGCATAATGACCAGTCGGGTCTCCATTTAATATACCATGATGGTACGAGGCTTGGGCTAGCGATTATCCTTAACACTTTCCTACATTGAGTGAACGTAGGGTCGTGCTTTGGGAACGCACCGAGGTTGAAAGAGGGACCAAACTAGCATAGATCTAAGGCTCTAATGAGATGTAATGCAGTTTTCAAAAAAGCATAAAATTGTAACAATTTACCATAGTAGGAATTATGATGTTTTGGTTTGGATATGATTGTGTATTTGTAAGAAAGAACACATGTGAATGATTGTTTGGGTGAGAGGAAGAATTGGAAAGAAGATTGGTCAAGCTTTGTTTTTGGGATTCCTGGTTTTTGCTTGGTCACGAGCACGACACTTGTTGCGAGCGCGACAGGACGCGCCTGATGAATTGTGCTTTAAGCGGGAATTTTAAGTGGATTTTGAGTTGGGTTTGGACATGTGGCAGTTATGCAAGGAGTTTGGAAGGATTTGGGACACATGTCTTAAGATAGACATGTGGTTTTGAGAGGATGTACCAAGTGGACTTTTGCATGCAATATAAGTGATTTGAGTGGGAAAATCTGTCCTCATTCTTGTTTTGCATTCAAATAGTGATATCCCTTTGTTTTCCCTCTCTTTCTCGGTTTCACTTCCTCTTTCTTCTTTGATTTTGCTTTCCTTTGGCTAATTTCTGCATTGGATGGTTTGAAGAGGTTATTAAAGGATTAAGAAGGTAAGTGTGACTTAGCTTTGTGTTGGGTCTTCTTCTACTCCATTTCTGTTTTGGTTTGAGCTGGTTGTGTAATGGACTAAGAGGTGTTGTATTGGTGTTCTTTGCTGTGTTTGAAGTTTCAGATAAAAGGATTGAGAAGGGCAAGGACAAGATTTGAGATTGGGAGTTTCGGCTGTACTTCAAGAGGTTGGGATCGTGTGCTCTTGAACTTGTGCATGTGTTTTAATTTTTGAGTCCTTGGATGCATGTTGTGATTGTGAAGGAATTATGGAATTTTGTGTGTTAATAATTGGTTTATGAACTATCTTAAATCCCTTTATAAATGCATGTGGTTATAAGTATGTCTTGAATGAGAATAAATGTTAGGTGCTGATGAGTTTTGGGATATGCATGTTTATGGTTTTAATTTGATACATGAACATGTTAAGAGGTGATTTAGAGTTTTGATGTGTATGTTGTATATAACATATCTAAGGTTTTGAGCATATGTGTTTGATTGATGAAGATAAGTGGTTATGTGGAGGTTTGCATGTTATGTGTGGGTTTTTCACTTTTCTATTCTGTCGCGAGCGCGACAGAGGCCGCTTTAGCTTTTGTCGCGGGAGTGACGAAGTCGTGAGCGTGACAGTTGGGTGATTGCATTCTATCGCGAGCGTGACAGTATGCAGCTCTGCTTGCCTAAGTTCCTTGAAGTATCTTTCATGATTGGGCATTGCTTTGGTATATGTTTGTACATCTTCAAGGTAGTTTATATGCATGATATCAATATCGATTGTGCTTTTAAAGAATTGTTTAGTTGTGCATGTTTTGGCAAGACATGAATATGAAGTGGTATTTTGATTGGCTATTAATTGTATGACTTGTTGTGTTAAGCCTGATCGGTCAAGTTAGTGGATAGTTAAGCATGCTTATAAAGGGTTTTGTGCGGCTATTTTGTAGACCGTTATGGTCTTATGTCTTGAGACTTCAGTCTCTTTTGTTATCTCTGGGTATTCGAATGTTTTTAGACTTATGTCTTTTGTTTTAGATCCTGAATTTCATCGGTATCTTTTGTACCTGTATCCACAGTCCGTGAGAGTTCAAGCTTCTTGTTTTCTTTTGTGTTGATTGAGCTTGTGCTTTTGATGATGGAATGATTGTTTTGTTTTAAGCTTTTCATATTAATGCTTTTGGCTCAGTTATGTTCATTAAGTGGACTTGATATTATTAAGATTCCGTTATGTGTTATGTATATAAGAATGTTATGGTGCTTTGTACATGTTATAATTTTGTTATTGACTTTGTGTTTACGCCTTGGCAGGATATGTATATATTGTTATGCATGTTTTTGTAGTCCTTTATTTCGATACATCCCCACTAAGCGTTATCGCTTAGCACGGATGTTTATTTCCATGTAGCTTTGCAGGATTGGTTTGGTTTTGGAGTCGCGCATCTGCTGGCCACTAGGAGTTGAAGTCTTCTTTTTGTACTAGTATAGGGATAAGTTGTATAGTCCCATTTTTGCATGTACATTTTGTAACGTTTTGTAAGTCATGTAATTCTGATATGTAATGTAATGACTTAGTACATGTATACTTTATAAGTTCAGTTATGCAAGTTTTTATGGTTATTCATGAGTGCTTCTGCTTTAGCTCTTGCTTGAATGTTTGTGGCGTGTGTGACAACCCGATATCCCTTTCGAGGGGCAGCGGGGTGTTACAGAAATTTTTAAATTAAAGCCCAATTGTAAGTTTTAACCAAGGTACTTTTGAAGTGAAGTCTCTTTTAAATGTCCCTAGTGGAGTCACCACTGTGACGCGCGTCGAACCCCGGGGCCCCTCGAAGACCCGCTTTTAGGGATTTCTGGAGGAGGTTCATAAAAAACTTGTAAAGAATTACAAGTGCATCCATTTTGGGCAACAAGGAGGTTTCATGGAGTCGCCACCTAATAGAACATTGGGAAAGGTCGTCTAGCCTCAGTGAGCCTAAGACGGTGCTGCTATGTCCATCGTGGGCAAGCTGGAGGTGTCTTGGAGGCCCCACCGTAATAAAATATTAGGATGGCCCTCTCTCCTCACCCTTAGGCAAACCAGAGGTGTCTTGGAGGCCCCATCCTAATAGAACATTAGGATGGCCCTGTAGACACCGGGTCTTGAGGCAGTCCAGGTCAGAGTTACCCGATGAAGAGATCCATATTAGTTTCCGGATAAATGGATGGAATTCAGAGGTTTTCATCTTTCGGTTTCACAAGGATTAAAATCTTTTTCGCTGTAGTGTGAGGTTTTGAAAGAGTTTGGGAAATTTTGGTTGAAAAAGGAATTTTTGCTCCACAGACGGGATGGCCGTCCCTACTTAGGGTGATCCCCATCTATATGCATAGTAGGGACTGCCCGTCTGTAGCTAGGGACGGACACGTGTCTGAATAGGGACGCCCATCCCTAGTCCCGCGATGCGGCCCGTCTGTAGCTAGGGACGAACACGTGTCTGAGTAGGGATGCCCGTCCCTAGTCCCGCATTACGGCCCTTCTGTAGCCAAATTTCCACGCGTGCCCTTAGTAGAGACGCCTGTCGGTAGTTGCAGGGATTCCCGTCTGTAGTGGATCTAATCAGTTATCGCCGGATTTCATGAAATTTTATCTCTTATCCTTCAAATGTGGGTTAAGATTTGGTTAAAGTTTGAATTTTAAAGACTCCTTTTAAAATTCAAACTCAAAACTGATGCTTATCTAATTTTATCTCTAAAATTCTATAAATTGGGAGGTAAAATTCATTTTTAGGGGTTAGAAAATTTGACAAATTTTTGGGTGGAAAAATTAAACACTTTTTGAGAGACTAGAATTTTTTTTGTGAGCAATTTATAAAAGATTTATAAAATCTCTACTTATTTTACTTGTTAAAAATTCTTCCAATTAATTGATTTACTCAAATTCTTCTTGTGAATTAAGCCAATTGAGGTAACGAAATTCATTCGTTTCCATCAATACAGCTAATTCAAACACTCGATCGTTATCAAATTTTACAGAAGGGAAAATACAAATTTTCTTATTTTTGATCAGTTTTATTTGATCCTTGTGGAGCGTGCGGGGACTTAAACCATTCGATATTCACCCTAAAAGGTAAAATCCGAGGGTAAACATTCTGGATTAGCATTTGTATGATTTTAATTGGCTTATATTAATTGTTTTCATTTGTTACCTTTTTTATCTTTTAACTTATTTCTCTTAAAGTCTCCTATATTTTTCTTTTCTTTACTTTATTCAGCGATTTTGGCACTGACATGTTTTTTTTCCTATGAGTTATTTTCTGACAATTTGGAGTTGAAGTTGTAAATGATGAGGGTCGAGCTAATCTAAGGATTTCCATACGAGTTCTTTCTTCACTCTTGCATTTTATTCATGTTATTATTAAGATTATTTCAATGTCGTTAAAGTAAAAAGGGGCCAAAACACTTTATAGTAATTAATTTAGAATTTTTCCTAAAGAAAAATGGGACCAATATCTCAATTTTCTCCATCCAAAATAAAACCATCACATCAAAAAAATGTTTTATAATAAATATGCATGGCAGGACCAATGTCCTCACTCCAAATGAATATCCCAATTTTTTGTATGATTTATATATATTTTTTTAATGGGGGTTGTATTCCGCCCTTAGTTTTATTGTAATTTATTCTGAGAATGTTTGTTTTAATAATGTTTTACTTATCACTTTTGATGTGAATGATTGCGCTTTAATTAAATGCATCGTGTGGAAAATTGGTGAAACAATGAATTCAAAACTTAATTATAATATTGATCAAGGTATAAATAAATGAGAAGTCCCGAACTCACTCTGGTCTTTGGGGCTCAATGAGGCGAGAGGTCTAGGACTTCCAAGACACCTCTTGAGTCTCACCAAAAGACTTAAATTTACAAATCCTAGGCTCCAGGGGGTAGAGGCTGAGACCTCCAAGATCTCTCTGGCTAGACGACCCTTCCCAATGTTCTATTGGGTGGCGAGTCCAAGAAACCTCATTGTTGCTAAAAATAGACGCACTTGTAAATACCTTACAAGTTTAAATGAATCCCATCCTGATCGCCCTAAATCGGGCTTTCGGGAGGCCAAGGGGTTCGGCGCGCGTCACAGTGGCGACTCCGCTGGGGATATACTCGAGACTTCGATTCAAAAGTACCTTGATTAAAAATTATAATTGAGTTTCAGTTTAAAAATTTCACCTTCTTTCAAAACTGCATTGCATCACATTAGAGCCTTAGATCTATGCTAGTTTGGTCCCTCTTTTAGCCCCGGTGCGTTCCCAAAGCACGACTCTACGTTCACTCAATATAGGGAAGTGTTAAGGATAATCACCAGCCCAAACATCGTACCATCATGGTATATTAAATGGTGACCCAATCGGTCATTACGCTCGTGATGAGCTAGACCCGTTGGCAGGGACCATGCTTGGGTAGCCTTAAAGTAACACCACCTTTTGAATGAAGCTCATGTAATGGAAATAGTTACTTCCCCTAGGTGGTATAAACCTTAATACTATGCTTGCTATGTGGATCATTATATATTGAACAAGCCCAGATAATTTGATTAGTAACCTAATCAAAGGCTTTCATGCCCTGATAGGCCCATGTCAATTTGTTCGGGCTGCCTAAATACCTTACGATCATAACCCATGTGCTTGTGCATTAGTTAGGAGAGCTTATGCTGTCGGTTTTTCACCGTGCACCATGCGCGTCCATCGGGTTCCCTGTTAACCCATGGATTAATCCCACCTAGGAAAGAGACTATGACCTCGTGTGCGGGAGTAACAAGGTTGGAAGGACCTATGTGCTTGCATGTGTTTTGCAAATGTTGCATAGCACGATCATGCATCTTAGCACATTCATGCATCATCTTGACCCTTTGTGTTTTTCAGCCATCATAGATTCGCCTAGGTGGACAAGAGGGTCTCGGGGGTGACTACGCAGAAATCCATTCTTCGAGTTACCAAAAAGGGTAGAGTATCCGAAAACTTCTTCTAAAACCAACTACGCTACTTCAGCTCAGTTTTCTTTACCTGAAGAAATGGCCAATTCACCAAGAGGGGCAGATGCCACTAGGGCAATGATAGCAGAAGAAGTTGGCCGAAGGCTTGAAGAGTTTGAGAACCGTATGATGGCGATGATGGCCGCTATAGGTCAGCAAACGGCCCCACAGAACCCACCACCTCCTTCTATGAGAAATAATGAAAGGGGGGAGGTCAGAGAAGACCCCCAAGAGGAAATTCGCATGCCACCTGTAAACTTAAGAGCCACTACTTCAGGGGCACAATGGGGAAGACCAGTCCCAAGGTTAGATGATGATTGGGAAGATGAAGAATATGAGGAACGTATGTCTGAAAAAGGGAAAGCCCCTCAAACTGAAGAAGCCATCTGGAAGAAGATGAAGGAGAGGAATGAACCCAGAAGACAAGGAGTTAGAAGTAGAGGATCTAGTCCCAATGAACTTTAAAATGCCGGATGTTTCGAAGTTTGATGGCACTTTCTACCCCATGGCACACATAAAGCAGTACTCGCTGGTGATGAGGGCACCATTCTGACAAAAAAGCAGAAGATTGAGTACTTTTGCCTGAGTTTGATTGGCCCAGCAATAGATTGGTACCATGGGCTCGATCGCCGGACCAAGGAGGACTGGGATTTATTGAAGGAGGAGTTTTTGAGGCAGTACGACTGCAGTACAAGGATAGAAGTGATCCTGAAGGACCTGGAACTGTTACAGCAGAAGGGAGGCGAGTCCTTCCATGAGTATTTAACCCGATGGAGGAATCGGGTTATGGAAATGAAGAGGAAACCGAATACTCAGGATCAAATATGGCTTTTCATTAAAAACGCGAGCCCGTATTTGAGAGAAGGATTGAGGATGAAAGGACTAAAAGACTGGGAGTCTCTGAAGGACATCGCCATTGAGGCCGAGGGAGAACACCTTGTTAAGAGAGCAGCTAATGAGAACTATCCCAAGAGAGGTAGCAGTAGCCAGGGAGCAAATAGACCAATAGGTTTCGCTAGTGGCGCACGGAAGACTGCTGAGGTATCAGCTGCTAATGCTACCCCAAGGCTTTTTTCCAATCTTAGAAGGTCTTTATTATGGGTGCTGAGAAGATTGATGAAAGAGGGTAAGTTACAGCCTTTGCCACCCAAGCCTGCTAGAACTCAAGGCACGCCAGGACATAAGGATGATGAGTATTGTGCATATCATTAGCACAATGGGCATATAACTGATAATTGTAAGACGTTGAGGCACGCAATCCAAGATCTCATTGAATCAAAATAGATCACTAACCCAGAGAAGAGAGGGGGTCAAAAGAAGGCTGTGTAGAACAGTATGCCCCCGCCAATGAACATGATCGGGTCCAGTTTGCCCGATGAGTTTGTGTTAAGGGAATTGTACGGTAACGATGTCCACACTGCTGTCACGAACCTCCATGAGGGGAGTGAAGAAGGGCTTCCCGCTGCAGTGATCGATTGCTGGTCCATTGATGATAGTGGAACTGAAAATGATAATTCTGGAGTATTTTCTGACCTGTGGAACTCGAAAGAGGAAGGAGAAGAAGCAAAGAAGAAAGAGGTAGGAGCTGTGACCCGCAGTAGAAGGGTAGCTCCAGAAGTTGAGAAGCCCCAGGAGTCGGTTGAGGGCAGAAAGGGAAAAGAGCCGGAAGAAGATCCGATCGTTACGCAACTAAAAATGACGCCGGCTCAGATTTACATATGGGATCTTTTGAGACAGTCGCCATCGCATAAGCAGAAGGTGGTAGAGGCTTTATGCGAGGCAACTGTGGCAACAACTATCTCGCCTACGGAACTTCTGGATGTAGTGAAAGGAGAATCAGGAGAAAATGTTGTCTTTACCAGTGCTGATTTGCCGGCAGAAGGCCGCAACCATAATCGCCCTCTGTACATAAGAGCACAGATTAACCAGAAGCATACTGCTTGCGTAATGGTAGATGATGGCTCTTCGATAAATGTGTGCCCACAGGTAGCAATGGCGGCTTTTGGAGTGACAGAGGATATGTTAGACAAATCTGATCTCACTATCACAGCTTATGACAACTCGCGTAGACATGCTTCGGGGACATTCACGGCAGTAGTGAAGACGGGGCCCGTAGAATCAGAAGTGGAGTTTGTGGTACTGCCTATACCCGCCAATTTCTCAGCTCTTCTAGGTAGACCATGGTTTCATAAGTTGGGTGGAGTCCCCTCTACACTTCACCAGATGGTAAAAATACCTCATGAGGGCCAGATTGTGACTATAAGGGCTGCCCGGGAGAATCAGGTTTCAGTACTGGAGATCGCTAGGCAGCCGTCTAGTGGGTTTCATATTGCCATGATAGGCGAGGAAGAGCAGAAGGAAGAGAGCCCCCAAGTGCTAAATATGATGAAAAAGATGTCGTTCCTTCCTGGCGCAGGACTGGGCAAGAATTCTCAGGGGATGCCAACAGTTGTCACCACCAAGGGTCAAAAGGACAGAAGGGGTCTAGGATACACAGGTGCTGTAGAAAGGGGTGAGAAGTCAAAAATGGACATTCCTCAACATGTGCCTATACAGGGGAAGATGAACCGCAATGGCTGGATGGAAGGTTTGTACCAGGGTTCGAGGTCTTCAATGATGTCTATGACTGGGACATTGGATTGATCAAGCCAGCAGAGGGCTTTTGGGATGAAGAAATCATGA
The DNA here is from genome assembly GCA_947683425.1 of Excoecaria cochinchinensis. Lineage (NCBI taxonomy): Eukaryota > Viridiplantae > Streptophyta > Magnoliopsida > Malpighiales > Euphorbiaceae > Excoecaria > Excoecaria cochinchinensis. The sequence goes on along the minus strand of CANTUQ010000017.1, from coordinate 1,732,553 downwards.
CCAGTAGGACAATTTGGAACTGTGAGATGCCTGAAGAAGTAATGACTGAAAAGATGGTAGCCACCCAGCTGAAGGGGAAAGCAAAGGTAGAAGAAGCCATGCAGGAGTTGATTGGGGAGCCCCCAAAGAGCCGAAGTGGTGCAGGACCATCGACTGCAGCATATATGCCAGCAGAGGAGGAAGAGGAAAATAGTTTAGATTTTCTTTTTGCTCCAGAACTATTCAATGATGTTAATGACAATTTCAATCTTATTAATAAATTGAATGATTTTGCTTACTTGTGTGATGTTTCCGATGATTTCACTATGCATGATCATGATCATCATCCATCCATATTTGATATTGATTCAACTGATGCTACTCCATTTAATCTTGGAACCATAGAAAATCCAAAAGAAATTTTGATAGCATCAAATATAACTCCTGAAGAGCGAGAAAAATTTGAGAGAATCTTAAAAAAATATGAAAAAGTCTTTGCTTGGACCTACGAAGATATGCCAGGAATCGATCGGGAAGTTGCAGAGCACGCTATTCCTACATATCCGGATCACAAAGACGTTAAACAGAAGCTGAGAAAACTTAGGCCAGAATGGGTTGATAAAGTGAAGGAGGAGATTCACCAGCAAGTCAAAGCCAAATTTCTAGTTGAGGTGCAATATCCAACTTGGTTGGCTAATGTTGTCCCCGTAGCCAAAAAGAATGGCAAAGTAAGGGTATGCGTAGATTATCGGGACTTGAATAAGGCCTGTCCAAAAGATGACTTTCCATTGCCCCATATAGATGTAATGATAGACAACGCTGCTACTTGCGAGATGTATAGCTTTGGAGATGGTTATGCGGACTTCAATCAGATTCTCAATAAAATAATTGACCGAATTAAGACGGCATTCATCACGGAATGGGGGACCTATGCTTATCGAGTAATGCCTTTTGGCCTAAAAAATGCAGGAGCCACTTATCAGAGGATGGCAACAAAAATCTTGAATGACCTGATCCATAAAGAAGTGGAGGTATACGTGGACGACATGATGATCAAGTCAGCCACTAGAGAAGGTCATTTTGAAGCCCTGGAAAAGTTCTTCTTAAGGATAGACAAGTATAATCTGCGGTTAAATCCTAAGAAATGTATCTTTGGTGTTACCTTAGGGAAGCTCCTATGACACGTGGTTAGCCAGAGGGGTATTGAGATTAACCCGGATAAGGTTAGGGCAATCAGAGAAATGCCAATACCGCAAAAGGAAAAGGACGTGAGAAGCTTTCTTGGTAAGTTGCAGTACATTAGTAGGTTTATTGCTAAGCTTACTTCAATATGCGAATTGATCTTCAAACTACTTAGAAAAGACCAGCCAGTAGTATGGAACGAAAGTTGTCAGAAGGCTTTTGATACTGTCAGAGAGTATTTGCTAAATCCACCGGTGTTGAGACCGCCGCAGCCAGTCAGGCCATTGATTTTATACTTAGCTATAGATGACAGTTCTGTAGGCGCCATGATAGCCCAGTATGACGAATTTGGAGTGGAATTTGCTGTTTACTACCTTAGCAAGAAGTTTGTGGCCTATGAGGTTAAGTATACGGAAGTGGAAAAGATTTGCCTTGCGGTGATTTGGGCTTCTAAGAAATTAAGGCATTACTTTCATGCCTATAGGGTACAGGCGGTAGCTAAGCAGAATCCTTTAAGATACTTACGGGAAGCCCCCTCTTTACTCGGGAAAATGGGTAGGTGGTTATTGTTGCTACAAGAATTCGATGTGGAGTATATTACTCGGAAAACTATCAAAGGGTGTGCAGTGGCTGAGTTCCTGGCAGAACACCCAATTCAAGAAGAGTCATACGAGTTTAACTTTCCAGATGAGGAAGTGGCAGCCATCGGAGTTCAAGGTTGGCAATTGCACTTTGACGGAGCCGTGAACAACAAGGGGGCAGGAGTAGGGATCATTTTAACAACCCCGGAGGATAAGAAGCTCCCTTTGGCCAAGAAATTAAGGTTCAAGGCTACCAATAATGAAGCTGAGTATGAAGCATGTGCCTTTGGGTTAGAGGCGTTGATAGCCTTAGGAGCGAAAAACGTGGAAGTGTTTGGTGATTCCTCCCTGGTGATCAACCAAATCCGAGGTGAATGGGCCGTTAAAGAAGAGAGGCTAATGCCCTACATCAAGCACTTGAGAGACCTAAGCAGTCAATTTGAAGTGTGCACATTCCATTTTGTTCCAAGGGACAAAAACCAATTAGCCGATGCGCTCGCCACTTTGGTCTCAATGTGGGACAACCCCGAAGGGGTGGTTATGAGGCCAGTTCTGATTTCTAGCTCTGAGAGGTCTAGCTTCGAATCTAAGCCAGTCATGGAGATAGAAGTAGTAGATGGGAAGCCATGGTATTACGATATCAAGAACTATTTAGAGAATGCGGCATTTCCAGAGGAAGCTACCGAAAAAGATCAGAGAATGATTCGTAAATTGTCTACCCAATTCATCTGCATAAATGGAGCGTTGTACAAACGACAGGCGGATGGTATCCAGATGAGATGTTTGGATGAGAAAGAGGCCAAAAGGGTAATGGAAGAAACTCATGCAGGCGTATACGGAGTCCCATATGAACGGGTTGATATTAGCCAAAAAGATTATGAGACAAGGATTCTTCTGGCTCACCATGGATAATGACTGCTCAAAGTATGTAAAGCAGTGTCAGTTGTGCCAATAGTACGCAGATTTAAGGCACCTGCCAGTTTCGAAATTACATAATTTGACGTCACCTTGGCCATTCACAGCTTAGGGGATTGATATTATTCGTGAGATACGCCCCACAGCCTCCAATGGGCATAGATACATCATCGTCGCCATCGACTACGTCACCAAGTGGGTAGAAGCTGAGTCCTTCAAGAAAGTGGATGCTCGGGATATGGCTAAATTCATAGAGAAGAACTTGATATGTAGATATGGCCTTCCACATCATGTGGTATCTGACAACGGGGTCCAGTTCATGGCCGAGACGAAGAAGTTGCTCCAGAAGTATGGTATCGAGCACCACAAGTCTTCTCCGTATCGTCCTCAAGCTAATGGGCCAGTTGAAGCCGCCAACAAGAATGTCAAGAGGATCCTGGCTAAGATGGTCCAGAACTATAAAGATTGGGTAGAAAAGTTGCCTTTTACACTATGGGGTTACAGAACAACCATCAGAACTTCAACGGGAGCCATTCCTTATTCTTTGGTATATGGGACAGAGGCTGTATTGCCGGTTGAGGTCGAACTTAAGTCGCTAAGGGTGATAATGGAAGCAGAGATTCCGGAGGCCGAATGGGCGCAGTAGTGGTTGCAATGCTTGAACATGTTGGATGAGAACAGGTTAAAAGCCTACTATCACAACCAGATCTACCAAAAGAGGCTCGCTAGGTCTTTCGGAAAGAAAGTCAAGAAACATCCGTTGAAGGAAGGGGATTTGGTATTCAAACAGATGAGACCAGGAGCACCGGATATTAGAGGGAAGTTCAGACCTACGTGGGAAGGTCCGTTTATCCTCAAGAAGCTGCTATCAAAAGGAGCTGCAATCTTGTCGGATAGCGATGGCAACGAATTCAAAAAACCGGTCAATATTGATAGACTCAAAAGGTTCCATGGCTAAAGGCTACAAAATCAAAAGAAGAGAACGAAAGCCCCGCGGGTCGAAAACCAAAAAAAAAAAAAAAAGGCGGCCTTGCTAAAATTGGGCGCCTCGTCAGGGTGAAAACCGAAAAAAGGCATCCTGGGCAAAATTTAGAGGCTTGAGAGAAAATATCCAATCATAAAAACCCGAGAGGGCTGATTGGGGACAAGAGTTTGATGCTGTCAGGATTTGGTTCCATGAATGAATGTAGTCTTGCATAATTGAATTAGTGTAAAAAACGATCATGTATTCTGAAATCGTACTGAAATGTACACAATTTTGTGAAATAAAATAAGACTCGATTTATTCATTTATATCATTGTCCAATTCTGCTTTAAAAAGAAACATATTGCTCAAAATGCATGTAAAACTAAACTATGCCCTACTACTACCCTTGCTAGATAAATGCCTCAGTCACCGTGTTCGGTTATCAGATGATGGGCTAAGTATCCACCTCTTGTACGCGCTGGTGGAAGTGACAGAGTGGTTCCCGAAGGGAGGTATGATAGTTTTCAGTGGAAGTCGACTCCAGAGCTCATGATAGCGGGAAGCAAAAGCCGCAGAAAGGACTCCACCTTGAAAGGATAGAGGGAGTCTCACCACATCCTGAGTCATCCCGAGCTGACAAGAGCAGCGGGCCGTGATGTAAAAGGTTACCTCACGAAGCCCGCATAGGGGGACGCATCCTAAAGACCCATCAATAACTGCGCTGGATAAGGAAAGCCAAGCATGCATGAAGCTAATATCCTCATCTAATATCTCACTGAATCTGATAATGCCTTCGTCAGGGGTCTCAAGTAAGTACAAACGCCGGCGAGGAAGAAAATGCTTTGCTGAGTACTGACTAATGATTCTAGAGGTGGCTCTGACAGCAGCTTCAATTTCTCTTGGAACCAAATCTGGAAGAAGAAACAAGGAGAAATAAAAGAAAATAAGATAAAAGGAAAAGAAAAGCCGCTGGAGTAAGTTGGATTTACTTCAGGCAAAAGTTAGGCATAGGGTTGTGTGAAAATCCGAAAGGACGCACTTACCACTAAGAAAAGCTAGTGCGAAAATCCACAAGGGACGCACTCCCTTTAAAACAATGACGTACCTGGAGTAATAAGGGGCTCCCAGAGAATGAAGTGGCAGGCTCGGCACGGACAGAGTCCAAACCCAAGATAGTCTGGGCCAGAATAAGTGGAAAAGGGGTCAGCCCGTGGTGAAAATAATCCAAAATCCCAAACAGACGAGGGTCTCCAAGCAGCTCCTCTGAAGTCACCACCAGATACTGCATCAGGCAGAAAAGAAAGATGATACTTACCCTATATGAAGGAATGTGGGAGAATTCATCCAGTGCTTCGATCAGAGGTTCTAAGGAAAATGCAGGGCCCTGAGGAACTAGACGAGCAGCGTCAGAAGGAGCTATACTTAAGGACAGGGCAATATCCCGATTTTGAATCAAACCACAGCGAGGAACGCAGGGTAAAGCACTAGGAGGATACTAGCTCCCGACAATAGCAGCAAGTTCCTCAGGCAGGGGGCACATTTCCTGGTAAGTGAACCTAAAAATGTTAAAGCGAGGGTCCCAAAAGTGGGTCGCAGCCAAAAGGAGGTTGTAGTCTATTTTGATTCTGCATAAAAATTTAAGTCTAGAAAGGGGGGCAAGAGTGCTGTTTTCTCAGGTTTGAGCATTGTCTAAGATACGGTGCATTTTGGGAAGAAGAGGAGAATTCATTCCTCAGTGGCTAGAACCAAAGTCGCTAAAGGAAATAAAGAAGGAAAAAGGGAAAAAAACTGGAGAAAAGAGACTAGTATGAAGCTGAAATGAAAGAAGAGGCACGAAGTCTAAGAAAAAGGTGAGTTTTATAGGGTTGATATACCGACGGATAGCCCATCCCTTTCTCAGACGGTGATCTCGTCTGTAATTGTCCACCTGGCGGTCTTGCATCGTGGATATCACGCGCATTAATTAGGTAATTAATGAGGGGTAAAAAAATAGAGTCCGAAGAGACAGACGGCATGCCTGTCTGTTGCTGTAGGGACGCAAAGCCCATCGGTAAGTAAATTCTATATAACAACGCTGGTACCGACGGACAATCGCTTTCTTCTCTTTTCTTCACACCGACGCTCTTCCCTCCTTTTTCAGTTACATTTTATCATTTTTTACTTTTTCGGTTGGTTTCTTTTGCACCACTGTTTAGTCCTTTCCTCTTCATTGATTCTCAACTTCCAAGTTAGTAAAATTCTTCTAAATTTTTATTTATTGTTTATTTTATTTTATGATGAGTAATTTAATTTAATTTTAATTTTATTTTTTATTGGATTAGTATAATTAGGCTAATTACTGTAATATAATTTGAAAAGCCATATTTATTTTTTTTAATGCTTTAAGCGCTAGAATTAACACATAGAGTTATTTTTTTTAATGCTTTATTTTTTAATGTTATAAAATGCATCGATATGGCTATTTTGAGAACAATTAATTTTTAGTTATTGAGTTTTTAGATATTCAGGCATGGCCTTAGGAATGCATGCACTTTGAAACCAATACTAGGAATTAGAGAGTAAAGCAAATATCAGTATGTTGCACTGTTGCCTGGGGCCTGAGGCCTGTCCCTTTTTCTTTTTGTTTTCTCATGCAGGAGGTTGGGCGCACCCTTGCCGGGATGCTGCCCACTTTTTTTTTTAACAAGAGTGAATATGTTGCACTGTTACTTGAGGCCTGAGGCCTATTTTTTTGCTTTCTCATGCAGGAGGTTGGGCACACCCTTACTGGGGTGCTGCCCAAATTTTTTTAATTAATTTAATTCAATTCTTTCGGTTTAGACCCGACCCCATCGGAATGCTGTCTAAATTTTTGTTACTTTCTGAGTAAAGTCCGTTTATGATTATGATACCAAACTAATTTTTTACTTTATTTTCAGCATGCCACCGCGACGACATGCTCCGCGCGATCAGCCTGAGCCTCAGGCCCCAGATTGGATGAGCACCGAGGCCAGACAGAGGTATGCAGCGCTGGCTCGGGTGCAGTTCCGAGCTAGCCGTTTCATTTTCAGGCCGTTCATTGAGGCCCTCGGAATGGCCGACGAGGTCGATATTCTGATAGCTGGTGCGGGGTGGACTGAGTTTCTGACGCCTGCTTTCCAGACTCACCCAGAGATAGTTCGGCAGTTTCTTGCAACGTTACAGTACGGGGGGTACCAGAGGTCCGACACAGAGGAGGGTGTTATCCAGCTTTGGGTTGAGCGGCACCATTACAGCATTACCCGACAGCAATTTACAGAGGCTATGGGACTTCCATTCGAACAGGATGTTATAGTGCCCCATTGGGCGGTTATTGCATTGCCGAGAGTGCCATATGATCATGATACGGTAAAGAGCACGGTACTCTCATCACAGGCCCTTCGATATGTTCACAGGGTTTTATCTAGCTCCTATTTGGGACGAGCTGGTAACCCAGGGTCCCTCAATGCCGTTGAGATTTGGAGTTTATAGGCCATGGTGGCAGGCCAGCGGCTCAACGTCAGCCATGAGATTCTGGTTAACATGGTGAGGGTATCTAGGGGGACAGCCCCTGTAGTGTATGTTGGTGGAGTCATTACTAGACTACTCCTGAGTTTGGGTATTCGTCTAGACATCTTAGGGCCTGCCTTGGATGAGAGCATTTATGTGGACGCCTCGGCAGCTATTATAATGGCTATGATACTGCCGATACCAGGTCAGGCCGAGGCGTACAGACTTCGTACCATTCATTAGACCAGACGTGCATTTAGCCTGCCCTCGCTAGAGCCGGTAGAGGAGCCGCCACAGGATCAACCTCAGATGGAGCAGCCTCAGGAGCAGCCACAGATGGAGCAGGAGCCTCCCGAGCACCCACAGCACCAGGAGGACCAGCCTCCCAGACATCCAGAGCACCAGGAGGGTCAGCCTCCGCAGCTGCAGCACGAGGAGCAGCATCTGTTTACACCGTCTGACATGGGGATTGAGTTCACCATGGATGAGCTATTTGCTACTCCTCCAGCATAGAGAGTACAGAGTCCTACTCCGCCTCCGCCATCGAGAGTACATCGGACAGCTCCCCGAGCACCTAAGAGGTTCAGCCCATACGCTAGAGCAGGGGACCCGGGGGCATCTACTTCTACAGCTCCACCTCCAGAGCGGGCACCAGAGCCGGCCCCCCCTCCAGAGCGGGCACCAGAGCCGGCCCCCCCTCCATTTACACCATCGATGCACCCGACACAGCCAGATTTTTTTGCAATTTTGACCTTTATGTTCGCCTCCTTTGAGCACAGACAGGAGGAGAGAGACAGGGCCCTTCTCGGGTAGCTTGGGGAGCGAGATAGAGTCATTTTGGAGCGGCTGGATCAGCAGCAGGGTATTATCCAGGAGCGGGGGAGGCTTATTGACCATTTGAGACAGGAGCAGGAGAGACTTGCAGGTCAGCTGAGGCAGGAGATGAGGGCCTCCCAGGATGAGGCGGCCCAGAGGATAGATGCATCTGTGGAGATGGTGGATGAGTCAGTTGAGGCTCTCAGATTTAGGATCCAGGTCCTAGAGGGTGTCGTACCTCCCATTGCCTAGTCCATGCGAGAGTTTAGAGAGCATACAGAGGATAGGCTGAAGAGTATGGAGACTACCTCTACAGATCAGACCCTCCGCCTGGCCGGCGCTTTCAGAGAGTTAGGGGGGGTCATCATTGACACTGTAACACCCCAAAACCACCCCAGTAGTTTGAGCCTGTCTGTGTCTGTATGTGTGTATTTGTTTTTATGTGCTGCATGTGTGTGTTAAATTGGTTTATTTATTTAATTTATGTATATTAGTTGAGAAGAGGAGATAGGTTAGTGTAGGGTATAAGTGGAAGTATGGGAATATAGTGAATAAGGGATAGCTTAATGTGTATGTTAAGGTATGGGAGTAGGGTGTGATATGGGACATGTGTTTTATGGGGAGGATGACATGTGGCTAAGTGGATAGAGTAACATTTAATGGGTTGGTGAGTGAGAGAGAGAAGCAGCCATTTTCCCTTGTTTTCCCATTCCCTCTCTTCTTCACGCCATTTTCTTCTTTTCTTCTTCTTTCTTCTTTGTTTTTCCTTCTTCTTGGCCCGATCTTGCTCCCTCTCCTTTCCCTTGAGTAGATTGAGTTGCTTAGCTTGTGATTTTTGAAGTTTAAAGGTGAGTAGAGGTTATGGATATTTTAGATTCTTCTTCTTCCTCTTCTCTAGGTTTTAGTTTATATGTATTTGTTTATGGGTTGTTTTGGAATTGATCTTGGTTATGGTGGGTTGTGGTTCAGAGGAGGCTCCTAGACCGGCAAAAGGAAAAGAAATTACTAGCGGGAGCGGAGCTCGCGAATAGGAGCTAAGGAGAGAAGGTTTGGGATTGTTCATCTTTTGTGCATCTTTGTGATTTGAGTTTAATAAATGTGCTTTTGTTTGATTGGGGTTATAATTTGTGTTATTGTAGTTTAAATTACATTGAACATGTTATGAAATACTAGAGAATGAATATTGTTGAAGGATTTGTGAGAAATTATGTGAATAGTGGTAATTATTGTTACATGTGCTGTTTTGGAAATCCTTGAAATTGAACATGTAATTGACTTGATTTAATTGAGATAAATGGTGATAAAGCTGGGTTTTTATTGATGTTATGAGTTGTGGATGCTTGGATTGCTGAATTTTGAGGTTTGGAATCAATTTTGGAAGTTTAGATGTGAGTTTTGTGTGAATTCTGCAGATTTTGGGCGTAAGGGCTGAAAAACCCGTGTCTGTCGCGATCGCGACAATGTCGCGAGCGCGACAGAATGCGGAGGTTTCAACCCTCGCGCCGGCGCGAGAGATGTCGCGCCAAGGAACTCGATGGAGCTCTCTGTCGCGAGCGCGACAGAGTGCTCGAGCTCCGAACTTATGCAAGGCTCTCTTCTTTCACGAGTGCGACAATCCTCGCGAGCGCGACAGAAGAGCAGCATCTGCGTCCTCTCGCGAGCACGAGATCCCTCGCGATCGCGAGACGAGGCGGGGAGGTGTAGTTTGGCTTCTGTCGCGAGCGCGACAGTCGTCGCGAGCGCGACAGACGTGACTTCCAAATTTGATTTCTTTTCCCTTTTGCTTCATGACTTAATTTCTTTTGCATGCAGTTTTCATTAAGCTTTGACTATCTATTTGCATGAATAATATATATGTAAACGTGATAAGATTTTGCATAACCTGCTAACGTCGGATAAGTGGATAGTTAGGCATGCCTAATAGAGTTATGTGTTGCTGCAGCTATGTGTACGATTTGGACCCTGATCAGGTCCCCCGATTGGATCCTCGCGATCCCTCTGTTTGAATCTTTCTTAAGATTCTATGTGAAACCAATTTGGAATAAAACAAATAGAATAATTTGATACCTCCGGGTATCTAATCTATGTGTTTGAAATATGATACCGATACTCTCAAGTATCTATGTGTACTCGTTATCCACTCATTATGATTAAGCAGGTGTCATTGTGTTTTGTATAAGAATCTTTGGATGAGAATGCAAATATCTGAATTAACTATGTATGATTATATGCCCATAATTGCATTGTTATCATGTGTTTTCTGTTACCGTCACTGTGAGTGGCGGTCATGCATTGTGTGTTTTCCCCACTAAGCAATTTCGCTTAGCACGGGTGTTTATCCGTGCAGGTGTGGAAGGTTCTGATACGCGTGGTTTGGGTGTGTCGCATCGGGAAGGCCAACGCAGCTAGAGATCGAAAGTGTTATAGTATAGGCTTTTCTTTCTTTTGTAATGGATGTAATATTTTGTTAGCCCTTTTGAACAGTGTACCTTGGACTTTTGTATATTCGTTCTTCTTTTTGTAAAATGATGTAAGATGTAAAGACTTTCTTTGTATGTAAATAAAAGTACTCATTTTGTTCTATATCCCTCTTCTTTCTGTTAAAGTTTTTATTTGTACCGAATATGTGATTCTGTATGTGATGTTTGTATGTTTATACTAGTGGGGTGTGACACTCCTATCTATCTTGGGTCCTTCTCGCTCTAATCACAAGTAGAAGTATCCATATTATAGGTTGGGGTGTGACATTAGGTGGTATCAGAGCTTTTGGTTTAGATGTTACTGGGTTTCAGTGTGTTAGTTAGTGTGGGAGTTGTGTTGGCCTGATGCGCACTGCGTTTATGTTTTGTAGTTATGGAGTCTGCTCGTGGATCACTTGAGGGATCAGCGGAAAGTGCGAATCCCCAAGAGCAGGATCCCTCAGTTTTTGGTCCGGCTCAACCTCCTAGGGGGTATCCTGAGGTGCCTTTGGGACCAATGGAAGTGGTGCTTCAGAGTATGACAAGGGTACTTGAAAGGGTAACAGCGCCTAGTGCTCCTATTGAGAGGTTAAGAAAGCATGGTACAGAGAATTTCTTTGGTACTAGCATAGATGAATCTTATAAAGCGGAGATGTGGTTAGAGAAGACATCCAGAGTACTTAGGGAGATAAGATGCCCACCGGAGCAAGAAGTGGAGTGTGCCTTGTCTTTGTTACAAGGTTCTGCCTATGATTGGTGGAGGTTGGTGGTTAGTCAACCGCAGGTTCCTGAACCAATTACTTGGGAGTTCTTCGAGGGTGAGTTTCAGAACCGGTATGTGACCGAAGCTTATAAGGATGCCAAGTGGGCACAGTTTCTCACTCTTAAGCAAAGAATGATGTCTGTGGCTGAGTATGAGGATGAGTTCAATAAGCTCATTAAGTATGCGCCGCCAAGAGTTCTCACGGAAGAGTTTCGATGTCAGTATTTTGAATCAGGCTTGAATGAGTCGTTGAAGGTGATGCTAATTTCATTGATGTCGGCTCCAAATGTGAAGTATTATCAGTTGGTTCAAGCAGCCTTGAGGGCGGAGCGCTCTGAGAATATAATGAGAGAAAAGGCTCAGAGAAGAAAGTCTACAAGAGGTGGCTCTTCTTCAGGCAAGAGACCAAGGGAATTGCAAGGGAACTTTGCTGAAGAGTCTGTAGCTAGTCCGGCCCCTAGAGGGAGGAGGCAGGATTCTTCAAGGGGATCGGGCTCTAGTAGAGGAGATGGCCCTCCTCGATGTACCCATTGTAGTAAACAACATTGGGGTGAGTGCCGATGGTTAATAGGAGGTTGTTTCAGATGTGGTTCTACGGACCATTTACTTGCAAATTGTCCGAACCGATTTGGAGATTCTTTGGGACAACAGGAAGGGAGCCGAGCTGGATCTAATGTACCCCAAGGAAGTCATAATAGGGGTAGAGGAAGGGGTCGAGGTGGAAGGCCTTGTGATAGAGAAGCCTCAGAATCAGTAGATCGCCCTGTGCCCTCGTCTGGTAGGGCCTATGCTATGAAGGCCCGAGAGGAACAGAATGCTCCTGAAGTGATTGTCGGTAAGTTCTCTTTGCTTGATTCTGAAGTTTATGTTTTGATTGACCCGGGGTCTACCCATTCTTATGTGTGTTCTGGTAAGTTGTGGGATAGTTTGGGTAGTGAGGAGAAGATGGAATATGAGATTTGTATATCCAGTCCGTTGGGTCAGAGTATTATGGTTAATCGTGTATGTCGGAAATGTCCTTTAAAGATTCAGGGTTTTGTAGTGGATTTGATTTGTTTGCCCTTCCATGAGTTTGATATTATTCTGGGAATGGATTGGTTCGATAAGCACCGTGCGGTGGTGGATTGTCATAGGAAAGTAATGGTTTTGAAGGATAAAGATCAAATGCCTGTGGTGGTGAAGGGAATTGGAAGTAGTTCTTTGCATAATGTGGTATCAGCTATGAAAGCCAGAAGATTTATCAGGAAAGGATGTGAAGCGTTTCTGGCGGTGGTTTTAGATTCTCAGAGAGGTCAAGTTAAGATTCAAGACATTCCGGTTGTAAGAGATTTTGTAGATGTTTTTCCGGAAGAATTACCGGGATTACCTCCTGAGAGAGAAGTTGAACTGTCAGTAGAAATTCTCCCGGGGACAGCTCCAATTTCTAAGGCTCCTTATAGAATGGCTCCAATGGAATTGAAAGAATTAAAGAGTCAGTTACAAGAGTTGTTGGATAAAGGATTCATTCGGCCTAGTGTATCACCGTGGGGCGCTCCAGTGCTGTTTGTTAAGAAAAAAGATGGAACCCTTCGGATGTGCATTGATTATCGACAGCTTAATAAAGTGACTATTAAGAATAAGTATCCATTGCCAAGGATTGAAGATCTTTTTGATCAATTAAGAGGAGCTGGGGTATTCTCTAAGATAGATTTGAGGTCAGGCTATTATCAGTTGGGGGTTAAGGAAGCAGATGTGGCGAAGACGGCTTTTTGGACGCGTTATGGTCATTATGAATTTCTAGTTATGCCCTTTGGTTTGACCAACGCGCCTGCAGCCTTTATGGATCTGATGAACCGAGTTTTCCAACCGTATTTGGACAAGTTTGTTGTGGTATTTATTGATGACATTTTGGTATACTCCAAGGATCGAAAAGAACATAAGGAACATCTTAGGTTTGTGTTACAAATGTTAAGAGATCATCAGTTGTATGCGAAACTCAGTAAGTGCGAGTTTTGGTTGAAATAAGTGACCTTTCTTGGACATGTGGTGTCGGCAGAAGGTGTACGGGTTGATCCAAGTAAGATTGAAGCAATTGTTAATTGGATACCTCCGAAGAATGTGCCAGAAGTAAGAAGTTTTCTGGGTTTAGCAGGGTATTATCGACGGTTTGTTCAGGGGTTCTCAGTGATAGCATCTCCTTTGACCAAGCTACTTCGGAAGGATGTTAAATTTGTTTGGACTGAAAAGTGTCAAGCCAGTTTTGATCGTTTAAAGGAATTGTTGGTTAAAGCTCCTGTGCTCACACAGCCGGTTTCGGGTAAGGAATACACTATGTACAGTGATGCTTCGGGTATTGGCTTAGGTTGTGTTCTGATGCAAGGAAATAAAGTAGTAGCTTATGCATCGAGACAGTTGAAGCCTCATGAGCGGAATTACCCGACTCACGATTTGGAGTTGGCAGCGGTAGTGTTTGCGCTTAAGGTTTGGCGACACTACTTGTATGGGGAGACGTGCAGAATTTTTACTGATCACAAGAGTCTCAAGTATTTGTTAACTCAGAAGGAGTTGAATTTGAGGCAGCGGAGGTGGTTAGAACTATTCAAGGATTATGATTGTATCATTGACTATCATCCGGGTAAAGCTAACGTGGTGGCGGACGCCCTTAGTAGGAAGTCTTTGTCTGCGTTATTAGCTAGTCGAGGCAGTTGGAGATTTGATTCTGAAGGTGCTCTGATTGCTCAACTTAAGGTTAAGCCAAGTTTGAGATCAGAAATTGCAAAGGCTTAGTTAGATGATCATGTGTTATAGCGTGTTTCTCAAGCAGTGAAAGAGGGCAAGCAGTCTGAGTACTTATTAGACAGTGAAGGAGTGCTTAGGCATGGTAATCGGTTATGTGTACCTAATGTGGGTGAGTTAAGAAAGAAGCTATTGCAAGAAGCTCATTCATCAGTCTTCACTATGCATCTTGGTTGAGACAAGATGTATCAAGATCTGAAGCAATTTTATTGGTGGCCAGGAATGAAAAGAGATATAACAGAATTTGTTTCAAGGTGTCTTACTTGCCAGCAAGTGAAAACTGAGCATCAAGTGCCATCGGGATTGCTTCATCCCTTACCCATTCCTCAATGGAAGTGGGATGACATCACGATGGATTTTGTATCTGGTCTTCCTATGACTCAGCGTAAGCATGATTCAGTGTGGGTTATAGTGGATCGATTGTCGAAGTCTGCGCATTTTCTACCAGTGCGAGTGGATTATTCGATGGACAAGTTGGCGGAACTGTACGTGGATGAGATAGTCCAATTGCATGGGATTCCGTTATCCATTGTATCAGATCGAGATCCTCGTTTTACATCTAAGTTTTGGAAAGAGCTTCAGGTAGCCTTGGGAACACGGTTAAATTTCAGTACTGCTTTCCATCCGCAGACCGATGGTCAGTCAGAGAGGGTTATTCAGGTTTTAGAAGATATGCTCTAAGGTTGTGCTTTAGAGTTCTCAGGAAGTTGGGATCGGTATGTGTCTCTGATGGAATTCACATATAACAACAGCTACCAAGTGAGTATTGGTATGGCCCCTTATGAAGTATTGTATGGACGGAAATGTAGAACACCAGTATGTTGGACTGAACTGTCAGAAAAAGCTATGATAGGTCCGGATTTAGTGCGGGATACCGAAGAGAAGGTAAGGGTTGTGCAACAGAACTTGAAGGCAGCTAAGGACCGACAGCGTTCTTATGCTAATCTGAAGCGCAGCGATATTCAGTATGAAGTGGGTGATAAGGTTTTCTTGAAAGTGTCACCGTGGCGAAAGGTTCTCCGTTTTGGCATGAAAGGCAAGCTAAGCCCACGTTTTATTGGGCCATATGAGATTCTGAGAAAAGTAGGTCCAGTAGCGTATCAATTAGCTTTGCCTATGGAGTTAGCTAGATTACATGATGTTTTTCATGTATCTATGCTCAGGAGATATCGGTCAGATCCTTCGCATGTGTTACCGGTGCAAGATATTCGGATTCAGTCAGACTTATCTTTTGATGAGGAACCGAAAAGGATTTTGGATAGGGAAATCAGACAGCTTCGGAATAAGCAGATACCGTTAGTCAAAGTTCTATGGCAGCATCACGGTATTGAAGAAGTTACATGGGAACCAGAAGAAGCTATGAGATTACAATACCCTCAGTTATTCGGAACAGGTAAGAATTTTGAGGACGAAATTCTGTTAAGTGGGGGAGTATTGTAACACCCCAAAACCACCCCAGTAGTTTGAGCCTGTCTGTGTCTGTATGTGTGTATTTTTTTTATGTGTTGCATGTGTGTGTTAAATTGGTTTATTTATTTAATTTATGTATATTAGTTGAGAAGAGGAGATAGGTTAGTGTAGGGTATAAGTGGAAGTATGGGAATATAGTGAATAAGGGATAGCTTAATGTGTATGTTAAGGTATGGGAGTAGGGTGTGATATGGGACATGTGTTTTATGGGGAGGATGACATGTGGCTAAGTGGATAGAGTAACATTTAATGGGTTGGTGAGTGAGAGAGAGAAGCAGCCATTTTCCCTTGTTTTCCCGTTCCCTCTCTTCTTCACGCCATTTTCTTCTTTTCTTCTTCTTTCTTCTTTGTTTTTCCTTCTTCTTGGCCCGATCTTGCTCCCTCTCCTTTCCCTTGAGTAGATTGAGTTGCTTAGCTTGTGATTTTTGAAGTTTAAAGGTGAGTAGAGGTTATGGATATTTTAGATTCTTCTTCTTCCTCTTCTCTAGGTTTTAGTTTATATGTATTTGTTTATGGGTTGTTTTGGAATTGATCTTAGTTATGGTGGGTTGTGGTTCAGAGGAGGCTCCTAGACCGGCAAAAGGAAAAGAAATTGCTAGCGGGAGCGAAGCTCGCGAATAGGAGCTAAGGAGAGAAGGTTTGGGATTGTTCATCTTTTGTGCATCTTTGTGATTTGAGTTTAATAAATGTGCTTTTGTTTGATTGGGGTTATAATTTGTGTTATTGTAGTTTAAATTACATTAAACATGTTATAAAATACTAGAGAATGAATATTGTTGAAGGATTTGTGAGAAATTATGTGAATAATGGTAATTATTGTTACATGTGTTGTTTTGGAAATCCTTGAAATTGAACATGTAATTGACTTGATTTAATTGAGATAAATGGTGATAAAGCTGGGTTTTTATTGATGTTATGAGTTGTGGATGCTTGGATTGCTGAATTTTGAGGTTTGGAATCCATTTTGGAAGTTTAGATGTGAGTTTTGTGTGAATTCTGCAGATTTTGGGCGTAAGGGCTGAAAAACCCGTGTCTGTTGCGATCGCGACAATATCGCGAGCGCGACAGAATGCGGAGGTTTCAACCCTCGAGCCGGCGCGAGAGATGTCGCGCCAAGGAACTCGATGGAGCTCTCTGTCGCGAGCGCGACAGAGTGCTCGAGCTCCGAACTTGTGCAAGGCTCTCTTCTGTCACGAGCGCGACAATCCTCGCGAGCGCGACAGAAGAGCAGCATCTGCGTCCTCTCGCGAGCACGAGATCCCTCGCGATCGCGAGACGAGGCGGGGAGGTGTAGTTTGGCTTCTGTCGCGAGCGCGACAGTCGTCGCGAGCGCGATAGTCGTCGCGAGCGCGACAGATGTGACTTCCAAATTTGATTTCTTTTCCCTTTTGCTTCATGACTTAATTTCTTTTGCATGCAGTTTTCATTAAGCTTTGACTATCTATTTGCATGAATAATATATATGTAAACGTGATAAGATTTTGCATAACCTGCTAACGTCGGATAAGTGGATAGTTAGGCATGCCTAATAGAGTTATGTGTTGCTGCAGCTATGTGTACGATTTGGACCCTGATCAGGTCCCCGGATTGGATCCTCGCGATCCCTCTGTTTGAATCTTT
Source organism: Excoecaria cochinchinensis (assembly GCA_947683425.1). Taxonomy (NCBI): domain Eukaryota; kingdom Viridiplantae; phylum Streptophyta; class Magnoliopsida; order Malpighiales; family Euphorbiaceae; genus Excoecaria; species Excoecaria cochinchinensis. Next base: position 1,715,519 of record CANTUQ010000017.1, on the reverse strand, counting down.
CTTAAGATTCTATGTGAAACCAATTTGGAATAAAACAAATAGAATAATTTGATACCTCCGGGTATCTAATCTATGTGTTTGAAATATGATACCGATACTCTCAAGTATCTATGTGTACTCGTTATCCACTCATTATGATTAAGCAGGTGTCATTGTGTTTTGTATAAGAATCTTTGGATGAGAATGCAAATATCTGAATTAACTATGTATGATTATATGCCCATAATTGCATTGTTATCATGTGTTTTCTGTTACCGTCACTGTGAGTGGCGGTCATGCATTGTGTGTTTTCCCCACTAAGCGATTTCGCTTAGCACGGGTGTTTATCCGTGCATGTGTGGAAGGTTCTGATACACGTGGTTTGGGTGTGTCACATCGGGAAGGCCAACGCAGCTAGAGATCGGAAGTGTTATAGTATAGGCTTTTCTTTCTTTTGTAATGGATGTAATATTTTGTTAGCCCTTTTGAACAGTGTACCTTGGAATTTTGTATATTCGTTCTTCTTTTTGTAAAATGATGTAAGATGTAAAGACTTTCTTTGTATGTAAATAAAAGTACTCATTTTGTTCTATATCCCTCTTCTTTCTATTAAAGTTTTTATTTGTACCAAATATGTGATTCTGTATGTGATGTTTGTATGTTTATACTAGTGGGGTGTGACACTCCTATCTATCTTGGGTCCTTCTCGCTCTAATCACGAGTAGAAGTATCCATATTATAGGTTGGGGTGTGACAGACACGTTGTAGTTCATGACGGTATGCGCACAGCCTTCCTTGATGGATATGCACAGGTCCAGTTCCAGCAGCAGGACCCAGCAAGAGCACAGTCGTTATCAGTACCAGTGGCGGCACCTCCCAGATACCAGCGATAGGCTAGAGCCTCGGCTGCTCAGCAGGCCGGACCATCAGCCCCTCCCAGGCAGCCATCTGCTCCAGATGCGGGACCATCTGCTTCTTCATCACAAGGCCAGCCAGTTCATATATCAGATGATGATGATGATCCAGAGGAGCTCTCAGATTATGCGCCATTGTAGATTGTTCAGGGAGTTCTTCTGGCTTTGTATTTATACTTTTTATTGTAATCACATTTGTATATTGTACAAAATTTAAACTTTTAGTGGAAAAACATTTATGGATTAACCTGTTAAATTTGCATGTCATTTATTCATGATTTAAATTTCTAAAGAGAGAAAAAGAGAAAAGGAAAACAAGACAGTTGATCATATAGAAAACAAGAAGATAAATAATAAGGGAGAGACATAAAAATGTTCATAAATCTACCAATAAAGTTAATTGGTGTGAGAATTAACAAGAATCTCTTATAATACAGAAACATGGTTACACCAATTCGAAAATGACCAACAGTCAAAAGGAGGGAAAAAATAGATCAAACATTATATCCTTCAAGATCATATTAAATATTAGATGAGAATCAACAAATCACAACGGGACTAGCAAGATAAGTCAGCCACCATGCAAGCCTAGACGAGGACAATAGGGCACACGCGATAGAGCAATCTGCACTTTGTAAGTTGGAGCAAACTCGGTGCAGAACAGGAGAGCAATCTGCATTTTGTAAGTTGGAGGAGAGCAATCTGCACCTTGTAAGTTGGAGCAAACTCGGTGCAGGTCAGGAGAGCAACCCTCGCATTTTGTAAGTCTAGAGCAGACTCGGCCCATCACCATCTGCACTTTTTAAGTCTGGAATAGACTCGGTACAGTTCAGGAGAGCAATCCTCACGTTCTGTAAGTCTGAAGCAGACTCAACGCATCGTTACTTCTACGGTAAAAAGGTAAGGACTACCACAGGTATGCGTTTCTTTCCTTTCTTCTCTGAATTTTGGCTCATCTAGACACTAGTGCACTAGTTTTCCAAAAATTAAGGGCAGCTGTAGACACCGGGTCTTGAGGCAGTCCAGGTCAGAGTTACCCGATGAAGAGATCCATGTTGGTTTCTGGATAAATGGATGGAATTCGGAGGTTTTTATCTTTCGGTTTCACAAGGATTAAAATCTTTTTCGCTATAGCGTGAGGTTTTGAAAGACTTTGGGAAATTTTGGTTGAAAAAGGAATTTTTGCTCCACAGACGGGATGGCCGTCTGAAGTAGGGATGCCCATCCCTACTTGGGTGATCCCCGTCTCTATGCATAGTAGGGACGGCCCGTCTGTAGCTAGGAACAGACACTTGTATGAATAGGGACGCCCGTCCTTAGTCCCGCGATGCGGCCCGTCTATAGCTAGGGACGGACACGTGTCTGAGTAGGGACGCCCGTCCCTAGTCCCGAGTTACGGCCCATTTGTAGCCGAATTTCCACGCGTGCCCTTAGTAGAGACGCCCGTCGGTAGTTGCAGGGATTCCTGTCGGTAGTGGATCTAATCAGTTATCGCCGGATTTGATAAAATTTTATCTCTCATCCTTCAAATGTGGGTTAAGATTTGGTTAAAGTTTGAATTTTAAAGACTCCTTTTAAAATTCAAACTCAAAACTGATGCTTATCTAATTTTATCTCCAAAATTCTATAAATTGGGAGGTAAAATTCATTTTTAGGGGTTAGAAAATTTGACAAATTTTTGGGTGGAAAAATTAAACACTTTTTGAGAGACTGGAATTTTTTTTTGAGCAATTTATATAAGATTTATAAAATCTCTACTTATTTTACTTGTTAAAAATTCTTCCAATTAATTGATTTACTCAAATTCTTCTTGTGAATTAAGCCAATTGAGGTAACGAAATTCATTCGTTTCCATCAATACAGCTAATTCAAACACTCGATCGTTATTAAATTTTCCAGAAGGGAAAATACAAATTTTCTTATTTTTGATCCGTTTTATTTGATCCTTGTGGAGCGTGCGGGGACTTAAACCATTCGATATTCACCCTAAAAGGTAAAATCCGAGGGTAAACATTCTGGATTAGCATTTGTATGATTTTAATTGGCTTATATTAATTGTTTTCATTTGTTACCTTTTTTTTATCTTTTAACTTATTTCTCTTAAAGTCTCCTATATTTTTCTTTTCTTTACTTTATTCACCATTTTTGACACTGACATGTTTTTTTTCCTATGAGTTATTTTCTGATAATTTGGAGTTGAAGTTGTAAATGATGAGGGTCGAGCCAATCTGAGGATTTTCATACGGGTTCTTTCTTCACTCTTGCTTTTTATTCATGTTATTATTAAGATTATTTCAATGTTGTTAAAGTAAAAAGGGGCCAAAACACTTTATAGTAATTAATTTAGAATTTTTCCTAAAGAAAAATGGGACCAATGTCTCAATTTTCATCATCCAAAATAAAACCATCACATCAAAAAAATGTTTTATAATAAATATGCATGGCAGGACCAATGTCCTCACTCTAAATGAATATCCTGATTTTTTGTATGATTTATATATATTTTTTTAATGGGGGTTGTATTCCGCCCCTAGTTTTATTGTAATTTATTCTGAGAATGTTTGTGATGTGAATGATTGCGCTTTAATTAAATGCATCGTGTGGAAAGTTGGTGAAACAATGAATTCAAAACTTAATTATAATATTGATCAAGGTAAAAATAAATGAGAAGTCCCGAACTCACTCTGGTCTTTGGGGCTCAATGAGGCGAGAGGTCTAGGACTTCCAAGACACCTCTTGAGTCTCACCAAAAGACTTAAATTTACAAATCTTAGGCTCCAGGGGGTAGAGGCTGAGACCTCCAAGATCTCTCTAGCTAGCCGAAGATGGATATGTATGCGCCGTCTTAGGCTCGACAAGGCTAGATGACCCTTCCCAATGTTCTATTGGGTGGCGACTCCAAGAAACCTCATTGTTGCCCAAAATAGACGCACTTGTAAATACCTTAAAAGTTTAAATGAATCCCATCCTGATCGCCCTAAAGTCAACTCCCATTGTAAATAAAATATAAATCATACATAAAACGGGCGGTTTATTAAGGATGAGGACATTGGTCCTCGCATGCATGCCTTAAAAAATGTTAAAGGTGATGGTTTATTTGGGTATGAAAAACTAGGACATTGGTCCCATTATTTATTTAGAAAAAGTACCAAATTAATTAATATAAATATTTTCGTGATTTTCTTTTTAAACGTGCATATATAATTTTATTAAAGATTACACAGTAAAAAAATGAATAATCCGAATAAGGAAAACAATACAAATAATAAAAAATTAAGGAAAAGTCCATGCCAAACGAGCCTCCTGAATCTCCCCGTGTGCTCGCAAAAATGCCCAAGCAAAGAAAATAAGTTTCGACATAAAAATAAACACAAATAAAATAATGTTAGTAATTAAATCAATAAGATAAATTAAACGCATAAAATAATAAATAATAAATTAAAATAAATAAAATGAGATGACATCAAAAAAATGATAAATGAATTAAAATGTTAATAAATCAAAATAAATGCAAAAAATGCATTATGAATGACAAAAGGATTAAATGATGTGATTGAAATAAATAAAACATGCTAATGAACTAATACATAAAAATATGAAAATGATAATAATAATAATAATAATCAAAATAAACAAATAAATGAATAAACAATAAATATATAATAATAGCAATGAAAAAGAATGATAAAAAGGGTAATGAATAAAAGAATGATGAAAATAATTAAATAAATGAGATGATTAATTAATGTTATCACAACTAACATAAAACATTTACATGGCAGAAAGATCAACCAAAATGAATTAATTATTTACATGTTAAAAATAATGAGGAAGCAAAGCAAAATAAATTAATTACATGTTAGAAATAATAAGAAATCAATATTTACATGAACAAAAATAATATATATAAACACATTAAATGAGACAAATATAAAAACAATAGAATAAATAAGTAAATGAAAATAATAAGAATATACATGTTAATCAATTAAATATGAACAAAATAATAAAAAAAATAATAGATTAAGCTCAAAATGTTTACCCTCAGAGTTTCGGATTCGATGAAGGTAAATATGATTGATTTCCTTGCTTTTTGATTTGCAAAATTTTAATTAAATATGATAAATAAAAAATTGAAATTTTATTCCAAGAAATAAATTTGATAAAAAAATGATGAAGAAAAAAAAAAGGTTCTCAAGAACAAAGAATGAATTTCTTTTTCTCAAAAAAAATGATTAAAAGAAATAAAAATATTCTAAAGAACAAACAATTATTTTGTTTGTCTCAAAAAAAACTATTCATGAAAAATTTTGTTTTTAAAAAATCAAATGAAAAATTAGATTTCAAGAACAAAAAATTATTTTGTTTGCCCCAAAATCCATTTCTCATAAAAAAACTCAATATCAAAATCTTTAAAAAACTTAATTGAAAAAAATATGTAGCAAAAAAAGTAAGAAAATTGAATTTTGAGAACAAATAGTCACTTTATTTTGTCTCAAAATAAATTTTTCAACAACAAAATTCCCTCTAAAAAATGTTTTAGAAGAAATTCCATTGAAAAAAAAGTTGAAGAAGAATTGGGATTCCTAACTTTCTGAACTTTTCAATTTTTATTTTATTGGGGAAAAAACCTAGAGAGAAACATAGAGAGGATTTTTTTTGAAGAAGAAGAAGAAGAGAAGAAACCCTAAAAAATAAATTTCCATAAAATGCATACCCCCCCCCCCCCTTTCCACTTTTCTCTTTCCATCATTTTCAATTTATATGAAGAAAAAATAGAAAATAAAATTAATTAAGGGAAAAAATAATTAATTAATTAATAATATTATTTATCTAAGTTTAAAAAATGAAAAAAAACCTGAAAATCCTTTAAAAAATGATAGAAAATCGAATTTTTAAAGAAAATCCCGAAAAACAGCAAATTTGGGCGATTTCGGCAGAAATAGGGGCGACCGAAGCCCGTCAGTGCGCGCGACCGGTGTCGGTTGCGCACGCTGGGTGTGCACGCTCTCCCAACACATGGTATGGGCCGTGTGTCGCTCGTGTGCGAGCACCGCGCACTGGCGCTCCGTGCTGGTCGCCGCTCGCAGGCGCCGGCCGATATTCGCGATTTTTTTTTAAATTTAACTAAAAATACTATAATTTTTAAACCCCATTTTTCAAATCTAATTTTCAAAAATATTTTTTTATTATCTTTTATATTTCATTCTAAAATGCAAATTTGACAAGGAAATCATCATTTTTAACATTTTTGCCTCTGAAGAGGCATCTTATCATCATTGAGTAACTTTGATCCGGACTATCTTTGGATCTGGTGTCTACATTATGTGTTTGCTTGAGGAACTCTAATGGCATGTGAATAGGAGATGCCTATTACATAATGAACTATAGCTAGGGTTGTGGAATTTGTAATGTGCCTCATTCTATGCATCTCGAATTAAGTTAAGTTGAATGGAAATTGTACAATATGTTAGTTAATAAGTTGATTTGCATAATGGTATGTAGATGAAATAGTGGAATGGTAAGTCTTGTGAATGATATGAAAAATGAGATGATTTGCACAATTGTGATTTGCAACTCCTGCATAGGTCACGGTGACAACCAAGAGATTGCCACCGTGAGGTATGCAAAGTTGCATTCTGCCCAGTTGTGATGGTATGTCACGGTGATAACTAAAATGGTTCGACCGTGAGGTTCCATGAATTCTATTATGCCCGAAGTGCATTTGGTATGTTACGGTGACAACCAAAATGGTTGTGACTGTGAGGTACCTTGATTTACATTATGCCTTGCACCAAAGGGAGTATGTCACGGTGACAACCAAAATGGTTGTGACCATGAGATACTTAAGAGTTGCATTCTGTTCGGGTAATTGGTGTATGCAATGCTGACAACCAAACTGGTTGTGACCGTGAGATACCCTAGATTACATTTTGTTCTGAAACCTGTGATATGTCACGGTGACAACAAAAATGGTTGTGACCATGAGGTGCCCTATTTTTGTGCAAACTTCTTAGTCATTAAGTATAATGACACTTAATAAGTGTTTAATGTTGATAACAAATGGGATGATCTTATGTGATTAATGAGTTATATGGTTGCTATATTATAATCTATGCCATGTTATTCCATTAGATATGTGATGAGTGAAAGAATGGCATAATGGTAGATAAGAATGTAATTTGTCATTGGTTTACAAATGAGTGTAATGGAGGAACAGTATGAATACTTGCTCTAATGACTTATTGCAACTGCTGGATCATGTGATCAAATAATTTGATAATCAAATTAAATAATTATAGCCTGCGAGACAAGGAGTCGATAGAAAGGCATGCCTATAGGGTCTAAATGCTACAGCCAAATGCGTTCAATTCCTCTAGAATCACAATGCAATTTGAATCCTTGCTGGATTCTACAATTTGAAACATTGAATATGTTGAATTTTACTGTACCTTAGTGTACCAATGTGAATGCGAGTGTCCACGGATACACTGAATTTACTGTACCCATGGGGTACCAATGCGATACCCGTTATCCGCATCTTTGAATTGCAGGCAAGACTAAGTTAATAAAAGTATCGAGTGAACAGTGTGTTATTCGAATAAATAATTGTGGATTCAATGTGAATGAGTATATCATTACAATGAAGATTAGTAAACATGAGTTGAACTATCTAATTATATGATTACAGCGTATGCATCTATGTGATACATGAATCTTGATAAACTAAAGTGATGGTTATTATGCTTGTAATATGTTATATCTTGTAACTGTGTAATTATTGTATTGTATGCTATATACACGGGTTTGCTAATCCGTGTAGGTTTGAACGCGAGGTGATCGTTAAGGACGAGTTTCGTATTGCCAATGATCAACACTAGGAGCTTAGAGTAGGTTTTGGGTTTTTGGGCAATGCGTTTTGTATATGTAATGTTTAATCCTTTTGCAATCAAGGAATTTGTATAAATGTAACAATTAAGTATTGTAAAGTAGACCTACAATATATATGTATGATGTATATAAGTAGGTGAATGTGTAAATTGTGCATGTGATTCTTGTGTGGTGATCATTCTCAACTGCTTCAGCTGAACTGTTCCAGTGGGTTGAGAATATGCATCACAAGTAGTGGTATTAGAGCCTTGGTTTTGTCTTTTATGAGAAACGGGGTAGTTTAGAGTTTTTATAGTTGTGTTGACCTAATATGGATATCCTTATTTAATGTGTAGTATCGATGGATCCTTCTCATAATTTGAGAGAGGAGACGGCAGAATGCGTTAATCCCCGAGAAGCAGAAGTGTCCGGGTCTGGACAGTCTAGGCCAATCAGTTTTGGTAATGAGGTTCCAATGGTCCCGATGGAGGCCTTGTTGAAGATGTCTCAGGACATGGCAAGGGTGCTCAATCGTATGTTGACACCAAAGGCTCCACTGGAATCCCTGAGGAAGCATGGAGCAGAGGAGTTCCATGGTACAAGACTAAATGAATCGAAGCAAGCTGAATACTGGGTTGAGAAAGTGCAAAGGGTTCTTAAAGAAATTAGGTGCCCTTCGGATCAGTGAGTAGAATTTGTTGTATTTCTGCTTTAGGGTGCTGCTTATGATTGGTGGAAACTAGTCTTGCAGCATCCAATGCTTCCGAATTCAATCACTTGGGAATTTTTTGAAAAAGAATTCCGTAATAAGTATGTAACCAAGGCATATAGGGAGGCAAATTGGAAGCAATTTCTGAATTTGAAACAAAGAGCAATGTCAGTGGCAGAATATGAGAAGGAGTTCTGTCGCTTGAGCAAATATGCACCACTTGGTGTTCTAACTGAGGAGTGTAGATGTCAGCAGTTTAAAGATGGATTGATTGAGTAAATTAAGGCATTATTAATCTTAATGACCACAGAACAGAATGTGAGTTATTATCAGATAGTGCAAGCTATAATGCAAGCTGAGAGGTCATTGGGGATACAAAAAGAAAGAATGCAGAAGAGAAATTCAAATCGTGGTGGCTCTCACTTAGGTAAGAGACCAAGGGATTCTCAGATAGTACCACCAGCTGAATCTGTATTTAGTTCGGCGGCCAGGGGTAAGAAGCAAGGGACTTCTCATGTGTCTGGGACTGGTAGAGGTACATCTAGTACTAGAAGTGAAGTGCACGAATGTCCTCATTATGGAAAAAGGCATAGGGGAGAATGTTGGAGGATATTGGGTGCATGTTTTAGATGTGGAAGCACCGAACATTTCTTAGTAAATTATCCAAAGGCATATGAGGCAGCTGGGAATCAACAAGAGCATAGCAAGGGTGGTTCTAATTTGCCACCGGCTAATAGAGGAAAAGGAAGAGGACGTGGTCGAGGTGGCCAGTCTAGAGGTGGAACCGAATCTGAAATAATGAACAGACCTGTTGTGGTAGCAACTCGGGCTTATGCAATGAAGGCTCGAGAGGATCAGGATGCTCCTGAGGTTATCGCAGGTATCTTTCTACTTTATGATGTAGAGATGTTTGCATTAATTGACCCTAGATCAACTCATTCATATGTGTGCACTAAGAGAATATGTGATAAAATACCTAATGCCGAATATTTGAAATATGATATTTGGGTATCGAGTCCATTGGGGATTAATGTGAATGTGAATAAGGTGCATAGGGACTGTCCATTAGTAGTGCAATGTTGTGTCTTTCCAATTGATTTGATTGAACTACCCTTTAATGAGTTTGATTTAATATTGGGTATGGATTGGCTAAGTAAACATAATGCGATAGTTGACTGTAAGAAAAAGATAGTGGTACTTCGTAATAGTGGAGGAAGTAAAGTAACCATGAAGGGTATTTGTGCTAATTCTATTGTTAATGTGTTATCGGCAATGCAAGCGTATTGATGCCTTAGAAAGGGATGTGAGGCTTATTTGGCTCTTGTTTTAGATTCTAAAAGAGAGCAAGTGAGAATTTAGGATATACCCATAGTGAGGGAGTTCTCTGATGTGTTCTCAGAAGAACTATCTAGGGTATCGCTAATAAGAGAAGTGGAGTTATCGATTGATGTTGTGCCTGGAACAGTGCTAGTGTCTAAGGTGCCTTATCGAATGGCTCCTACGAAGCTGAAGGAGTTAAAGACGCAGTTGTAAGAGCTATTAGATACAGGCTTCATAAGGCCTAGTGTGTCTCCTTGGAGAGCACCGGTTCTGTTTGTTAAGAAGAAAGATGGAACCATGAGAATGTGTATAGATTACAGATAATTAAACAGGGTAACAGTGAAGAATCGGTATCTTCTACCTAGAATTGAGGATTTGTTTGATCAGTTGAGAGGAGCAGGTGTATTTTTTAAAATAGACTTAAGGTTTGGGTATTATCAGTTGCGGGTGAAGAAGGAAGATGTACCTAAGACTGCATTTAGAACTTGGTATGGACATTACAAATTTTTAGTAATGCCATTCAGGTTAATTAATGAACTTGTTGCACTTATGGACTTAATGCATAGAGTGTTCAGACAGTATTTGGATCAGTTTATTGTGGTATTTATTGATGACATCTTGGTTTATTCAAGGAATGAAAAAGAGCATGAGCAGCATTTGAGAACTGTACTTTAGATTTTGAGGGAGCATTAGTTATATGCTAAGTTGAGCAAGTGTGAGTTCTGGCTTAAGGAAGTATCATTTCTGGGACATGTAATATCAGCTAAAGGAATTAAAGTAGATCCGTCTAAAGTTGAAGCGATTATAAATTGGAAGCCACCCAGAAATGTACTTGAAGTTCGCAGTTTCTTGGGGTTGGCTGGTTACTATAAAAGATTTGTAAAAGGGTTTTCAGTAATAGCTTCACCATTTACCAGATTGCTTCGAAAAGGAGTTAAGTTTGTATGGTCAAATATGTGTCAATCAAGTTTTGATCAACTGAAAAGGATGTTGGTGGAGGCACCAATCTTAACTCAGCCTATTTCTAGCAAATAGTATGTATTGTACAGTGATGCTTCTGGTATAGGTTTGGGTTGTGTCTTGATGCAGGATAGAAAGGTGATAGCATATGCTTCAAGGCAATTTAAGCTGCATGAACAGAATTATCCGACTCATGATCTAGAATTGGCAGCTGTGGTGTTTGCCTTAAACATTTGGCACACTACTTGTATGGAGAGAAGTGTAAGATCTTCACTGATCACAAAAGCTTGAAATATTTGCTAACTCAGAAGGAGTTGAACTTGAGGCAGCGTAGGTGGCTTGAGTTATTTAAAGACTATGACTATATAGTGGATTATCACCCGGGTAAAGCCAATGTGGTGGCAGATGTATTGAGTAGAAAATTTATTTCGGCTATGATGCTAAGACAAGTGAAATGGAGGTTTACAGTAGATGGGGCACTGTTGGCTCAGTTGAAAGCAAGACCAGTATTAAGAGATGAATTGATTTTCGTACAGAAAAGCGATCTCAAGTTGCAACAGATTTTGCAGTTAGTGATAAGTGGTTACAAGACTAACTATTCAGTGAATGAAGAAGGTATATCGTTTTACAGGAATCAGTTATGTGTTGCAGATGATAATACATTGAGAAAGAGGTTGATGTATGAGGCATACTACACTATTTTTACAATGCATCCAAGTGGAAACAAGATGTATTATGACCTAAAATAACTGTATTGGTGGCCTAGTATGAAGAAGGATGTGGCAAAATATATGTCCAAGTGTCTGGCCTGTCAGCAGGTGAAAGCAGAACATCAGGTTCCACATGGTTTGCTAAATCCTCTTTTTATTCCACAATGGAAATGGGATAACATCACCATGGATTTTGTTTCTGGACTGCCTATGACTTCGAAATAACAAGATACTGTGTGGGTAATTGTGGATAGATTTTCAAAATCAGCTTACTTTATACCGGTTCGAATGGATTACTCCATGGACCGATTGGCTGACTTGTATGTGAAAGAGATTGTCAGACTTCATGGAGTGCCATTATCTATTGTATCTAATAGGGATTCTAGGTTTACTTCTAAGTTCGGGAAAAGTTTGCAAGCTGCTTTAGGAACGAAGTTGAATTTCAGTACAGCGTTTCATCCTCAGACTGATGGACAGTCGGAAAGGGTTATTCAAGTACTAGAGGATTTGATAAGGGCATGTGTTCTAGATTTTTCTAAGAGTTCGGATAAGTACATTCCACTTATGGAGTTTGCTTATAACAATAGTTTTCAGACAAGTATTGGTATGGCACCATATGAAGTGCTATATGGTAGGAAGTGTCGAACGCTGATCTACTGGACAGAGTTTGGTGAGCATAAGCTTGTTGGGCCAAATTTAGTAAGAGATACTGAGGAAAAGGCGAATATCATACAGCAGCGATTGAAAGCAACTAGTGACAGACAGAAATCGTATGCGGACTTAAAAAGGAAGGATATTGAATGTAATGTGGGTGACAAGGTGTTTTTAAAAGTGTCTCCTTGGAGAAAGGTTTTGAGATTCGGGAAGAAAGGGAAATTGAGTCCAAGGTTTATTGGACCATATGAAGTGTTGGACAGAGTGGGTTCAGTGGCTTACCGGTTAGCTTTGCCTCCGGCTTTAGCCAAACTCCACGATGTCTTTAATGTGTCCATATTGAGGAAATACCGAATAGATGAGTCTCATGTGTTACCTGTGCAAGAAATTGAGGTTCAACTAGATTTCTCTTATGATGAGAAACCGAAAGCAATTCTGGCAAAAGAGGTGAGGCAGCTTCGCAATAAACAGATTTCACTTGTGAAAGTTATGTGGTAGCATCACGGAGTGGAAGAAGCAACTTGGGAACCAAAAGCGGCTATGCGGGAGCAACATCCCCACCTATTTGATTCAGGTATGAATTTCGCGAACGAAATTCTTTTTAGGAGGGGAGAGTTGTAATGAATCATAGTAGTAATTGGTTTAATTCGACGCATTGAGGAGGTGTGTGTTTACTAATTTGTGATGTTGGACTAAATTGAAATATAAGAGGGCTTAATTGTATAACCAAAAGAAAGATAAGGGGCTTATTGGCAATTGTGCATGATTAACAATAAGTGGGGATTAATTAATGTTAAAGATGTTTAATTGAATCAAATTTGGATTAAGGGAGTAGTGGTGGAGTCCACGTGTGAGCTAAGGAAGTTGACACTTCTTCCTTTATAAGCTATATAAGGGGGTTTGTAGAGAGAGAGAGAGAGAGAGGGAGGCCACTAGCTTGCATGTGTTTTCCAGCCATTTCCATCTCTCTAAAATCTGCTTCCTCTACCTTTCTTTTTCCTTGTGATTTTCTTTGGTATTCTCCACTTTGATCTAATGAATTTTGCTATGTTGATCAAGTATTTAGACGTGGTAATTGATAGGTAAGTGGTTTAGTTGGATTACTCTTTATCTTCTCCATTTGTTCTTTAATTTTGTATTGGTATGGAATTTGATTTGGTGTTCCAATTCTGGAAATTGGACTATGTGTGTAGCTAAGAAATCAAAGCAAGACAAAGGGAAAGCTAAGATTGGAGAACCTAGCTCAAAAGTAGATCTTTAGGAGCATAGGAGAAGAGGTTCGGGAAACTTTCTTGTTTCGGTTATGTGTTAATTGATTTTGTTACATTGAATGTTAAATGTTGGCATATGGATATTTGCTGTGTGAATGGTATGAAAATGTTGGTTGGTATGTGTTTACTTGAGGAACTCTGACGGCATGTGAATAGGAGATGCCTATTACATAATGAACTATAGCTAGGGTTGTGGAATTTGTAGTGTGCCTAATTTTATGCATCTTGAATTGAGTTAAGTTGAATGGAAATTGTGCAATATGTTAGTTAATAAGTTGATTTGCATAATGGTATGCGGATGAAATAGTGGAATGGTAAGTCTTGTGAATGACATGAAAAATGAGGTGGTTTGCACAATTGTGATTTGCAACTCCTGCATAGGTCACGGTGACAACCAAGAGATTGCCACCATGAGTTATGCAAAATTGCATTCTGCCTAGTTGTGATTGGTATGTCACGGTGACAACCAAAACGGTTGCGATTGTGATGTACCATGAATTCTATTCTGCCCGAAGTGTATTTGGTATGTCACGGTGACAACAAAAATGGTTGTGACCGTGAGGTACCTTGATTTACATTCTGCCTTGCACCAAAGGGAGTATGTCACGGTGACAACCAAAATGGTTGTGACCGTGAGATACTCAAGAGTTGAATTCTGTTCGGGTAATTGGTGTATGTCACAGTGACAACCAAAATGGTTGCGATGGTGAGATACCCTAGATTACATTCTGTTCTGAAACTTGTGGTATGTCACGGTGATAACCAAAATGGTTGTGACCGTGAGGTGCCCTACTTTTGTACAAACTTCTTAGTCATTTGTGGTTGATGTCCAAATGGTAAAACAATGATTAATTAAGTATAATGACACTTAATAAGTGTTTAATGTTGATAAGAAATGGGATGATCTTATGTGATTAATGAGTTATATGGTTGTTATATACGTCTATTTTGGGCAAGCTAGAGATATTTTGGACACCTCCTTCCAATAAAACACTAGAAGGATCATCTAATCTTGTGGAGCCTATGACCATGCAAATTAGGCCTATTTTGGGCAATAAGAGATATTTTGGAGACCCCACCCCAATAGGACATTGCGATGGCCCTCTAACCTCATTGAGCCTAAGACCAGAGATGGTTCAGGACTTCCCCTTTATTCATGCCTTGATTAAATTATGATTGAGTTTTGAATTTAAGATTTTATTCATTTTCTCATTCGTTTCAATGCAATAATTAAGGCACAAGTCAATCATGTAATGAAAGCGATAAATAAAAGCAAGGTTAAAATAAGGTAAATGAAAACCCAATAAATCACAACAAAACTAAGGGCGGAATACAACCCCTATTGTAAATAAAATGTAAATCATGCAGAAAATGGGGTATTTATTTAGGATGAGGAGATTGGTCCTCGCATGCATACTTAACGGAAAAAGTGTTAAAGGTGATGGCTTATTTGGGCGAGAAAACTAGGACATTGGTCCCATTTTATTAGAAAAAATTTCAAGTTAATTAATAGATTTATTTTTGTGATTTTCTTTTAAACGCGCAAAAAATTAATAGTTTTATTAAAAATTACATGGTAAAATAAATTAAAAAGCTAAATAAAGAAAATAATATAAATAATAAAATGAAAGTTTAAACCAAACGAGACTCCTGGATCTCCCAGTGTGCTCGCGGGAATGCCCAAGCAAAGAAAATAAGTGTTGGAATAAAAAACAAACACAAATAAAATTACTGTTAGTGATGTAATCAAGAAAAATCAATTAAAGACATGAAATAATAATTAATAAATTTAAATAAAATAAAAATAAGATGAAATCAAAAATGACAAATGAATTAAAATGTTAATAAATTAAAATAAATGAAAAAAAATGCATTCTAAATGACAAAGGAATTAAATTATATGATTGCAGTAAATAAAACAACATGTCAATATATTAATACATAAAAACATGAAATAATAATAAATATGATAATAACAACGATGATAATAACAATAACAATAAATAATAGAACAAAAGAATTAAAATAATAGTAAAAATAATAATGACAACAAAAAGAAAGATGGATGATCAAGTAAAATGATAAAGAATAAAAAATGGTTAGCAAAAATGTTAAATCTATGTCTAAGATCAAATAAAATAAATGTATACACAATAGATTTAAAAATCTAAATAATTGTGAGTCAGAAATAAAAACAATTGAATAAAATAAATAAATAAACAAAATAAGCAATTGAATAAATAAATAAATTGATTAAATAAATTAGATAACACAAATATATATACAATTGAATAAATAAATAAATAAAGATGATAAAGAAAAAAAACCATTGAAAAATCACATCAAACAAATAAATAAATAATAGGTCTAAGATATTCATGTTAATCAATTAATTGAAAGCGAGAAATAAAAATAATACAATAAATAAATAAAAAACAAACAAATAACCAATAAACATATGAGAGCGGATCCAGAATGTTTACCCTTAGAATTCGAATTCGATGGAAGAAAAAATATAATTTATTTCTTTATTTTTTATCCGCAAAATTAGAGATAAAAATTGGAAAAATTGGAATTTTATTCCAAGGAAGAAAATCTTGTTGAAAAAAAATAATAATAGAAGAAGATAAAAAATTATTCATAATAAAGAATTGATTTCTTTGTCTCAAGGATATTTATTGATAAAAGAAATAAAAATATTCTCAAGAACAAAATAATTATTTTTGCTTGTCTAAAAAAATAATTGTTAAAAAAGAATCTTATTTTTTAGAAAATCAAATGAAAAAGTTGGATTTTAAGAACAAACAATTATTTTTGTTTGCCCCAAAATAAATTTTTCATCAAAAAATGGTTCAATGTGAAATCTTTGAAAAACTTAATTGAAAAAATAATTAAAATAAGAAATTAAGAAAATTGAATTTTTAAGAACAAACAATTGCTTAATTTGTCTCAAAAATCAATTTCTCATCAATAAAATTTCATCTAAAATATTTAGAAGAATTTCAATTGAAAGAAGAAGAAGAAGAAGAAGAAGAAGAAGAATTGAAGGGGAAGAACCTTTTTTTCAAGAAGAAGAACAACAACAAATAAAAAATCTGAATTTTTTGTTTTTTTGGTTGCCTCCATTTCTCTCTCTTTCACTTTCTGTTAATAAAAATGAAAACCTAATTAATTATGGAAATAAAATAAATTTAAATCAGATTATTAATTATTTAAATTTTAAAACTGAAAAAAATCATGAATATCACAAAAAATAATTTTGAGTAAAAAATCCCCAAAAAAAAGGCAAAAAATACATTTTCGGCAGATTTGGGCTGAATGGGCGACCGACAGGCGTCGTTGGGCGAGAGACACCCGTCAGCAAGCATGCGCTGCGCGTAACGACCATTCACACTGGGCGACACACGCAGCACCCTGCCGATGCGTGCCCGCGGGCTGCCAACTGCCGATTTTTTTTTAATTAACAAATTTTGACCTAAAAAATATAATTTTCCACCCTCTCCTATTTTATTAATTTTATTATCACTAAAAAGCAAATTTGACAAGGAAATCATCACTTCCAATTTTTTTGCCTATGAATATGCATCTAACTTCATCATAGGCTAACCCTGATCTGGACTGTCTCAGGACCCGGTATCACAGTTGCCCCCAATTTTGGGGAAACTAGTACACTAGTGTCTAATTGAGCAAAAATTCAAAGAAGCAAGGAAAGAAATGTGTACCTGAGGCAATCCTTACCTTTGTTGTGTTGAAATTTTGTGGCTTGTCACCGCTGAGCCGTAGTGTTATCCAACTGTGTCTTGTTCTCAATCAATCTGCTGACCACCTTCGTGCTTGCACAGCACGTGATTGCTGCCATCGAACTGCAGTGTTATCCAACTGTGACTCGTTCTCAATAATTATGCTGACCACCTCCGAGACTGCACGGCACGTGATTACTGTTGTCGAGCTGCAGTGTTATCCAACTGTGGCTCCTTCGCAATCATTCTGCTGACCACCTCCGGGCCTGCACGGCATGTGATTGCTGCCATCGAGTTGTAGTGTTATCCAACTGTGGCTCCTTCGCAATCATTCTGCTGACCACCTCTAGGCCTGCACGATATGTGATTGCTGCCGTCGAGCTAGAGTGTTATCCAACTGTGGCTCGTTCGCAATCATTTTGCTGACCACTTTCGAGCCTACATGGCATGTGATTGCTGCCGTCGACCTGTAGTGTTATCCAATTGTGGGTCATTTGCAATCATTCTGCTGGCCACTTCCTATCCTGCATGGCATGTGATTGCTGCCGTTGAGCTATAGAGTGATCCAACTGTGGCTTATTTGTAATCATTCTGCTAACCACCTCCGGGCCTGCACGGCATGTGATTGCTGTAGTAGAGCTATAGTGTTATACAATTGTGGGTCATTTGCAATCATTCTGCTGACCACCTCTAGGCCTGCACGGCATGTGATTGCTGCCGTCGAGCTATAGTGTTATCCAACTGTGGCTCATTCGCAATCATTCTGCTGACCACCTCCGGGCCTACACGGTATGTGATTGCTACCATCGAGCTGTAATGTTATCCAACTGTGGCTCATTCGCAATCATTCTGCTGACCACCTCCGGGCCTACACGGTATGTGATTGCTACCATCGAGCTGTAATGTTATCCAACTGTGGCTCATTCGCAATCATTCTGCTAACCACCTCCGGTCCTGCACGGCACGTGATTGCATTTGTCCTGCTGGCCTTCGTTCGGCTTGCACGGTGTTCAATTCATCCCGCTGGCCTTCATTCGGCTTGCACGGTGTCTGATCTTTCCCACTGGCCTATGCTCGGCTTGCACAGTATCTCCCTGCCAACAACTATCCAATTTGCACGGTGACTCATTCGTCGTTGTCTTTGCTGGCACTTATCCTGAACCTCTTTCCCTATAAAAAAGGGTAAAATAAATGTGCAAGGTATATAAAAGAGATGCATACCTGTGGTAGTACATACCTATTGGAATCGATGTAAAACGAGTACCCCCTGAAGGACGGTTGGTTGTTCGCTAGAGAAGGATTTGTGGGACATGAACATCTTCCCCTTGATTACATTGAGTCATTTTCCAGACTTCCAAAGTGTGGATATCATCTTCTTGCAAAGTTCAGATATCATCCTCTTAGAAATCCCTTACCGACTGTGACATACCAGATACCAATCCCTCTATCATCTCTAATCGGAGCCTCTTTATTGAAAATACTTGTGTGCCTCTTAAGAGGGCTTTGTGCTCGTAGGGAGACTTTGAAAATCTATGCTCACTAAGAGGCTTAAATGCTCATTGAGAGACTTAGATGCTCACTGAGAGGCTTAGATGCTCACTGAGAGGCTTTGATGCTCATTAAGAGGCTTTGATGTTGAGCCTCCTGAGAGGAAATGAGATTTGAGCCTCCCCAGAGGAAATTAGGTTTAAGCCTCTTGAGAGGAAACGCGATTTGAGCCTCCTGAGAGGAAATTAGATTTGAGCCTCCTGAGAGGAAATTAGATTTGAGCCTCCTTAGAGGAAATTATATTTAATGTTTCGATTCTTGCCTGCAGGCGAATGGGTTTCAACGTCTTTGGTGTCTCTTAAAATAATTTCACTGTGTAAATTTTTGGGATTTTCACCTTTTGAATGTATTTGAATTTTTACGGTATGCTGGATTTTCAAGGCCTTGAAAATATCTTTATTTTTTGTTTTGTTTGTGTTTTTTATTTTTTAAGAACTTGTATTCTTTGTACATTAGAATTTTGACTTTTGTACACTTGAATTTGGAATTTTGTACACTTATTGTGTGGTGTGTGTAAGCATACTTCTTATGACAGAGAAACTTACCTGATTGCCCCCGGTATGGTATGCATGAATAGGCTTGCCCTTTTAAATGTCCTCTTTGGCGTGGCTCCGCAGGATTCCTTTTCCGTGAGGACTTCATCTTGATCTGATTGTCCAACATGGATGAGCACCGATATTGAGCTGTAATTGTACCTCGGCCCGCTTTTGCATCTGATTGCCTCCAACTAAAGTATGTGTGAGTAGCGCAGCTTCCCCATGATTTTCTTTTCTGTAGATTTGTGTGATTCTCGATTGCCCTCAGCATGGTGTGCCTGAATAGGCTTATTTTTCTTGGTGTTCCCTCTCTTTATAGGCCCATATGATTTTATGCCAAATGCCATGACCGATAATGTTGAGCTGAATCCATCTCTCAGATCACCTTTGAGCATCAGGTCTATTCAAACCTTTCCCTCAGAGTTATATACATAGCAATGTATACAAAAGATTGTGTGTGCATATGGAATTGTGTGTGAAATATATACACAAAGCTATATACAGGATTATGTGCAAAAATTATGCGTACACAACTATACGTGTAAAGGATTGAATGCATGGGATATGTGCTTGTGATATGCAAGCTAAACATATGCAAAGAATTATGCGTTAAATGTATAAAAATATTATGAACACAGGATATGCGTAAAGAATTGCATATGCGAGATATGTACAAAATTCATGCATGTTGGGCATCGCGAAAGGCTATGCACGTGTAAAGTTATGCAAAGAGATATGCAAAAGATTGTACATGCGGGATGCACGTGATATGCAAAAATGGATAGACCACATGATTAAGGGATTCGTTGAGGGTATTGCTCGTACTATCTGATGCCCCCAATGATCTAGAAAAGTATTATCTTGGCTTAGGAATTCTGACCCGTAATCCTTTTAGAGAAAACTGTCCCGTGTGCATCTTTGTCCCCCGGTCAACGAGCATACGCCTTTTTCCATGAACTGTACAGTGTTTTTCCCCTAGGACTCTGACCCATGTCCGGCATTATGCTTTATCTACCTGAAGGGAAGTTATTCAGACCACTTTATTGCTCCAGGCATAAAAAGTCATTGTTTGAAGGTAGTGCGTCCTTTGTGGATTTTCACACTAGCTTTTCTTTGTGGGAAATGCGTCCCTTTGGGGATTTTCACATAACCCTGTGCCTAATTTTTACCTGAAATGGACCCAACCTAGTCTAGCGGCTTTTATTCATTTTATTTTTTTGTAGGACAGACTGCCTGTTTTCAGGTTTTCACCCTGCCTTTTGGCTTAAGTTTTGCTTAGAGAGCCAATTACGGTTTTCATCTCTAATGGCCTTTTTTATTTTTTTATTTTTTTAAGGGTATGACTGCAAGAAAAGTTGAAGCTACTATTAGAGCCCCCTTTTAGAGTAATCAGTAGTTATTTATTGAGGCGCTTCCTTCCCAGACAGCGGTTGTATTCTTTTGCCTCTCCTGACGAATATGTTGCTAGATTGGGTGAGGTGACAGATGAGGATCGGGTTCTTTAAAGTGTGTTCCATTGTGTGGTCTTCATGAGGCTACCTTTTACATTACTGTGCATTGTACTCAAAAGTTCGAGGAGTTAAGATGCAGTGAGGCACCCTCTATCTTTCCAAAGTGGACCTTTATCTTCGGCTTTTACCTCTAGATACCATAGCCTCTGGGAAAGCTTCCTGTAATAACCCAATTTCAGCCCTAGTAGTTTTTACAATGTTTTGTCGGGTTACGATAAGTTTAACAGTAAAATAAGACATAATTATTAGTGGTCACGAGTGATAAGGTATATAGATTTTTGGGTTGTGCAAGAGTGGCTTTAGAAGAGGAGTGAGTGGCCTGTGTGAGGGCTCTATTGTGAGTACGACAAGCATTGCGAGCGTGATAGAGCACTCCATCATAAGTTCTTTTTAAGCTGGTTTAGAGGGAGTGTGTGTAGGGGTTTTGACATGTGGCAACATAGGGGATTGACACTTGGCATGGGACTTGTTTGTTTTGAGTGAATAAATGTGGTAAGTGGCATTAAAGGCTTTTAGGTGGCTTTTAATTTGAGTTATTGGCTTTTGATGGGGTTTGACTGGTCACTCCCTTGTGTCTCTCTTCATTTTCTGCACTTGGCCTCTTCTTTTTCCTTTCTTCTTTCTTTTTCCTTTATTCTTGGTTTCTGACGTGTTTCTTCTTCTCTTTTGGTTTGCTCCTTAAGTGGGTTACTTGGATTGCTTTAAAGAGAGTGTTGGGGGGTCTGGCTTGGTTCTTGAGTAGAGGTAAGTGGATAATGTTAGTATTGGTCTTCTTCTTCTAGTTGTGCTTTCTGTTTTTGATTTAAATTTAAGAGTATGGATTAAGAGTTTGTCTTGATTGATTTGTACATGAAAGCTGTGAATAAGAAGTTGGACAAAGGCAAGGAGAAGATCAGAACCAAGTAGAGAGCAGTGATTGACCTACCTAGATGTTGGGATCGTGTGTGTTTTCAGTTGTTTTGCATGTGTTTTAGTAATTTGTGCTTGAATAGAAATGTGGATGAGTAATGATACATGTTGGGTTTTGAGTAGTTCGATTGGTCGTTTAGTATGTATTCATTTTGGTTGCTTGCAATGTCCAAATGGTTGTAGATGATTAGTATGTACTTTTGAAGTAAATGAGCATGTCTCGTGGATAAATTTCTAGGTATGTGTGTGATTGTGTTAATCTCGAGATGTTGCATGTAGTTGTGTAATTTGAGTTATAATTGTTATAAGCCTATTTTGATTGCCTCAGACGTAAGTTTTGTATGATTTTGCATGTTACATGACATTGGGTAAAGTTTTGTTTGATTTTAGAAAGCTCTGTTTTTTTTGTGTTTTCCTGAGAAGTGGAAATCACGATTCTATCACGAACGCGATAGAATCAGGTCTTCCATTTTTTTTTCTTTCGGCGAGTAGTTTGGCATTTTGCATGACACGTGAACCTCTTCACGAGTCGTGAAGCTCTTCACGAGTAGTGAAGTTCTTCACGAGTCGTGAAGATTGGCCGGCATGAATCGAAGAAGATGTACTGCTGTGCACGAACCTTGCACAAGATGTACGAGTCGTGCACATGAGCACAAGACGTCCATCTTCCTTTTCCTGCAGAGCAAATTTTGCTTCTATCGCGATCGCGATAGTAAACCTCTTCTCTGCCCTGCTCTACTTCCGAAAATGATTTCTTCTTGTCTTGCTATGCCTGTTTTCTCCCTAGAGCATGGTTTATGTTTGCTTATACCTAGTTTATATTATAATTAGTGTTTTGGTATTGATAATTTTAGACGTGTTAACGTTTCGATTTACGTTTTTAATAGTGCCAAGTGCTATGTTTTGAGTGAGTGAGTCGAGCCTGAAGTGTCATAGTAGTGGATAGATAAGCATGCTTATAAAGGGATAGAGTGCGGCTACTACAGTGACCTTAATTGTATCTACCGACGAATACCTAGTGCATTCATTTTGAGTTAGGTCTCTAGAGTTTGATATTGTTTATCAGTATTTGAAGTAAAGTACCGTTATCTATAACACCCCCTACCCATAAGTAGGAGAACCCATCCGATAACGGAGTGAGAACCTGTATGAGCAGGGGTGTCACCTGGAAAAACGGTACAATAACATACATCCATAAAATAAACATACAGAAATACAGCGGAATTTAAAACTTTAAAACCAAACTGATCATTCATTCATAGATGTAATAAAATTCATTACAACTGTTCTGATATTACCAAAATAATTACATCTTTCAGAATTACAAAGCGGAAGCTGAACAAAAGATTAAATACAACGAGAGTTCACTATTACAAAAAGAATCATAATACAAAAAGCGAAGTCCTAACAACAAATCCCTCTGTGTTGGCTTGACTTGCGGCGACTCTCCCAAAAGCTATACACCTTCCGCACCTGCACGGATGAAACACCCGTGCTAAGTGATAATGCTTAGTGGGGAAACAAACAACAATAATATGGACGGCCATTCACAATGGTCGTCAAGGCAAAATGCATACATAAAGGCATAAGCTGATAATCATAAGACATAATCATAATTGAGTCACATTCATAAGCATTCAAAGGTTCATATTCACATTCATATGCTAACTAGTTCATATGCTCATAAATAGAGTCATTCAGATTCACAAACTTGTAATCATAGTCATTTGGATTCACATTCTCACAGACATAACAGAACACAACACAACACCTACTGACTCACAGTAGTGGATAACGAGTAAACGCATGGCGGTACCTTACGGGTACGAATCGAAAAGCACTATCACATTTTCTCATTTCAAAACATTTTACGTTGGGGATCTTAAACAAAATCCAAACACATTGAAGTTCACAAGGAACTAAACAGGGACCTTATCAGGGTCCAGAACAGAATTGAGGGCTAAAGCTACTTGTGACACGCGCCGAAAGTACCCAGCAAGGGCCCTCGCTTTGAATCTGCCATTAGGATTCGAGGAATTGGTTTGCATCTTTTGATCATGGGCGCCATGAGACATCATCGGTGTATCCCTCCCAATAGAACATTGGGGAGAACAACCTAGTCTAATGACACCTAAAGGTACCTTTGAGGCATTGGGAGTCGCCACCCAATTTGCAAGAAGTTGGGAAAGGGTTTCTCACCTCTAACGATCTAAACCAGAGATATGGTGTCCGGAACTTCCCTCTTATTTATGCTTTGGTTAATTATAAATGGGTTCTTAACCTCTTAAAATTATATCTCTCGTCTCACGCGATCGATGCATTTAAATTGAAGGCGCATTGCAAGCATATAAAGAAAAGCGGTAAAAAGTGATAGATGAAATAAATAAAGAAAACGGTAAATGAAAGCAGTAAACACGCAAGCACATAATTACAAGAGAAATAGGGGCGGAATACAACCCCAACAAAAGGGAAATTAAAGACATAAGTGGGACGAAATACAATCCCAAAAGTAAATAAAGTTGCCCCAAAGTTAATTACAAGGACCCAAAGTGAAAGAACACAAATTTAAAACACTCACCCAAAAAATGAAATGAAACGACATACATAAATTGGGGCATTATTTTAGAAACATTGGTTCCTTCGCACTTACTGAAGGTTTGGGGACATTGGTCCCCTTGCATTTAAAGAGTGTTCGAAGAGCCATTTTGGTTATTTGATGAAAACAGGGATGAGTGATCCCATTTTGGAGAAAATTGACTCTTCGTTTTAATTGTGATATTTTTTATTGTTTGGTTAAAATGAGGGACATTGGTCCTAATTTTATTAGTAAAAAAAATTCAATTTAATTATAGAAATATTTTTATGATTTTTATCGCACGCGTGCACAAATAAAATAATTATTTACAAATAACACAAAACACATAGAAAGGGAGTTGGAGGGATCTCACCAAACCGGAGTGTCCATCAACACGTCGCGACCCATCCGGGGAGTCGCGGGGCGCTCACACGATGCAACTCAAATTAAATCTCATACAAAAATTAACATCAAAAATATTAGTAATGGCTCTAAAAATTAATTAAGTAAAAATGGAATAAATATTAGGCAAGTGAGCCTATAATGATAACAATGATAATGATGAGACAAAACATAACAAAATAGTATTAATGACGACAATAATAGGCAATAGTAATGAACTATAATGAATATAGTATAAGCAAACATGGTAATAATAATAAATGATAATAATAATAATAATGAGACATGATGATAATAATAATAATAATAATAATAATAATAATAATAATAATAATAATAATAATAATAATAATAATAATAATAATAATAATAATAATAATAATAATAATAATAATAATGACACACCCAAAATCATACTAATAAATAAAGGTAAAACGAAAATTAAATGATAATAATGATAATAATAATAGTAATAATGATAGCAATAGTGACATGAACAACTAATATGAATAACAGTAATAATAACTACATGTGATAGTAATAATAATAAAAATAATAATAACAAATGATAGCATCAGCATAAACATAAACACAAACATAATAATAATAATAATAAATAATAATAATAATAATAATTATAATAATTATAATAATAAAAATAAGAATAATAATAATGATGATAATAATAATAATAACAAAATCAACAACAATAATAATGGACATGGCAATAATTTAACAGTAACAATAATGATGGTATAATAATAGTAGTGCACATAAAAATCACATTAAAGCAAACTAATAATATATTAATAGTGATATTAACACATTAAAGTACTAAAAGTAAATAATAGACATGATAAAAATAGCAAAAATAATATTAACAACAATAAATAATATACAAAAAAAAATAAATGAGAGCGAGTCCGAAAATGTTTACCCTCAGAATATTTGGATCGGAAATAGGATGTCTCAATCCGTTCCCTTGTCGATTTTTTTAATGATAATAATATTCAAAGAGAAATACAAGTTCTAAATAAAATTTGAGAAAATATTTTTGAGGTGAATATTTTTGATGGATGATTTGAACAAAGAAAATTGATTTTTCTAGCTCAAGATCAATCCCGAAATGAAGTATATTTCTTGAAGGAAAATCTAGAAATTAAAGCTTGAGAAGAAAAACTTAAAGGTTTTTGAAGAATATTTTTTTGAAGTAGAAAAATGGTTCTTGGAAAATGAGAGAAAAAACTAGAGAGAACCAAAAAATCTCCTTGTAAAAATCTGCCCTCCTCCTCAAAATGAAGGGGAGTCCCCTTCTTAATTTTAAGTTTTGGCCAAAAATAGAAAGGGACAAGAAACCTTTTTATTTTTAGTTTATCAAAATTACACAAGAAGGTGAAAAACTGAAGAAAATCGGACTAAAAAAGATGAAAAAATCAGGAAAAAATGCAGGGAAAGGGACAGCACGCGGCAACGGCCAGGTGGCCGTGCGGAGGGGACGGAGCGCTCGCATGCTGCCCTTGGCACCGCGAGCACAGGCGCGCGAGGTAGGCAGGCACCGCGCACGCCTGCCGTGCGCGTGATGCCCTCGGCAGCGCGTGCGCAGGCTCGCGCTATAGGCAAGCACCGCGCTCGATGTAGGCAGCCATCGCTCGCGCAGGCGTGCGCAGGATCCCCTCCTCCGTGTGCGCTGCTGCGCGCGCAGAGTCCCCTGGGTGCTGCGCGCTGGGGCAGCCTGTCGCGCGGGCGCCCCCGTGCGCTGCCGCAGGTGGCTCTCGCGACCTCCTTCTTCTTTTTTTTTTTTTAAATAACCTTAAGAACACAAAATTAATATTTTTTTACCCTATTTTAATTTTTAATTTCTAAAATATATATTTTTAATTATTTTTCGAAAAAACACAATTTTAACAAGGGAACAATAAATCGGTCTTTTGTTTTCATCATCGGGTAATCCTGATTTTGGACCGCCTCGGAACCTGGTGTCTTCAGTTGCCCCCAATTTTGGGGAACTTAGAACCTAGGTGCCTAAGTGAGCCAAAATTCAGAAAAGAAAGGAAAGAAACGCGTACCTGAGGCGGTTGTCTTCCCGGGTTGCACCGAGTCTGCTCCAGACTTACAAAGTGCTGATGGTGATGCGCCGAGTCTGTTCCAGACTTACAAAACGCGAGGGTTGCTTTCCTGAGCTGCACCGAGTCTGCTTCAGACTTACAAAGTGCTAAGTTGCTCTTCTAAACTGATGGTGGTGCGCCGAGCCTGCTCCAGACTTACGAAACGCAAGATATATCCTCCGCAGAGGACTGTACCGAGCCGCTGACAAGGCTACAAAAAGTGCAGGAAAAAAATCCTCCGCAGAGGACTGCACCGAGCTGCTGACAAGGCTACAAAAAGTGCAGAAAATATCCTCCGCAGAGGAATGCACCGAGCCGCTGACAAGGCTACAAAAAGTGCAAGAGATATCCTCCGCAGAGGAAATGCACCGAGCCGCTGCAAGGCTACAAAAAGCGCAAGAGATATCCTCCACAGAGGAATGCACCGAGCTGCTGACAAGGCTACAAAAAGCGCAAGAGATGTCCTCCGCAGAGGAATGCACCGAGCTGCTGACAAGGCTACAAAAAATGCAAGAGATATCCTCCGCAGAGGAATGCACCGAGCCGCTGACAAGGCTACAAAAAGTGTAAGAGATGTCCTCCGCAGAGGAATGCACCGAGCCGCTGACAAGGCTACAAAAAGCACAGGAGATATCCTTCGCAGAGGAATGCACCGATGCACCGAGCCGCTGACAAGGCTACAAAAAGTGCAAGAGATGTCCTCCGCAGAGGAATGCACCGAGCCGCTGACAAGGCTACAAAAAGCACAGGAGATATCCTTCGCAGAGGAATGCACCGAGCCGCTGACAAGGCTACAAAAAGTGCAGGATGATATCCTCCGCAGAGGAGTGCACCGAGCTGCTGACAAGGCTACAAAAAGCGCAGGATTATATCCTCCGCAGAGGAATGCACCGAGCCGCTGACAAGGCTACAAAAAGTGCAGGATGTCCTTCTGGATTGCTCTCCTGAGCTGGTCATTCATTTAGATATTTTCTGCAAAATTATATGTACAGAAGTATACGCAAACGTTGTATGCATGATGTGAGATGCATGTATATGTAGCAATGTAGGATAAGAATTCATCTGAGTGAATTTGGAGGCGACGGCCGGTTTGGTTGTAACATGCCGCGGGATCGATTGCCCTCTGGGATTGCTTTTGAGTCTCATGCCTCTGTGGGATTATAAGGTTCTCTTCTGATACCTGTAGTCACTATTTTGAAGGTAGTCCGTCCCTCATGGATTTTCACACTAGCTTTTCTTAACGGGAAATGCGTCCTTGCAGGATTTTCACATAACCCTGTGCCTTATTTTTTTCCTGGAATGGACCCAACCCAATCCAGCGGCTTTTATTCATTTTTTTTTTTATAGGACAGACTACCTGTTCCCAGGTTTTTACCCTGCCCTTTGGCCTAACTTTTGCTTAGAGCGCCAGTCACGGTTTTCATCTCTAGCGGCCTCTTTTTTTTTTTGAGAGAGAGAAGTTGGAGTTATTGCGAAAGATCTTGTGGGTGCGATCGGCGTGTACTTGTGTCTTAGATTATGGTTGTATGAGCTTAGTTCTTATGATGAAGGTGCCCTAGAATTTTATAGCGGGATAAGCCGGTTGATGCGCTCGAGTGGGTGCCCCTAGACACGGCTGCTTATAAAGATCATTGTATTGCAGGTCAAAGATTACGCCTTCGTTTCCACTAATACGCATAACCAGTGAGCGTTAAATTCCATAGTTGATAACAGGGCCCATCGGCTTAGGCATCTAGCCGGCAAGAGCAAAGTGAAGTATAGCCATTTAGATTTCACACATTCAACAATGAACGGCATCCTTCTTTTTATAAAAGAACTAGAAAATGATGACTATATGAGTTAAACTGCTTTTGTTTTACGTATTTGCAAAAATTATGTATGTTTCAGTATGATTTCTCCACAAGTAATCACCATTTAACACAGATTCAGAATGCAAAATTACATTTAATCTCAAAATAGATCTTGAAAGCATCAGACTCCTATTTCCAATCAGCCCTCTCGGGTTTTCTTGATTGGATATTTTCTCTTGAGCCTCTAATTTTTGACTAGAGTGCCTTTTTTTGGTTTTCACCCTGACGAGGCGCCCAATTTTAGCAAGGTCGCCTTTTTTCGATTTTTGACCCTCGGGGCATTTATTCTCTTCTTTTGATCTTTAGCCTTTAGCCATGGACCTTCTTGGATCTGTTGACATCGGTCTGGCTCTTTAAACTTGCTTCCCTCGCTGTCTATTGGGATGCTGCTTGCTTGGGTTTTTATATGCTGGTCCGAATTTACCCCGCCCGTCTGGAATACCCGGAGCTATTTGCCCGAAGACCCAATCTTATTCTTCCGACGGGCGCTTTCTGACTTTCCTCCCAAATGATCGGATAAGGTGTTTTCTGATAGGTCTGGTAGCAATCTCGAAGCCTATTTCCACTTGACGTGTTCAGTTGCTGTAGTTGTTGCTTCCATGACCGCCCCATAAGGACTTGACATGGTTCAACTGGCAGTAATGTTTTCGCCTCGTGACTCTCGTAAGGGCTCTAATTGCAGATCCCATAATGGGTCTACTCCATAACCTTCTTATCGTTTGGCATCTCAGCTATATGTCATCAGTTCATCTCACGTACAGCACACCCTTTATACTTACAGACTGGGTGAATCTGCCATTAGGATTCGAGGAATTGGTTTGCATCTTTTGATCATGGGCGCCATGAGACATCATCGGTGTATCCCTCCCAATAGAACATTGGGGAGAACAACCTAGTCTAATGACACCTAAAGGTACCTTTGAGGCATTGGGAGTCGCCACCCAATTTGCAAGAAGTTGGGAAAGGGTTTCTCACCTCTAACGATCTAAACCAGAGATATGGTGTCCGGAACTTCCCTCTTATTTATGCTTTGGTTAATTATAAATGGGTTCTTAACCTCTTAAAATTATATCTCTCGTCTCACGCGATCGATGCATTTAAATTGATGGCGCATTGCAAGCATATAAAGAAAAGCGGTAAAAAGCGATAGATGAAATAAATAAAGAAAACGGTAAATGAAAGCAGTAAACATGCAAGCACATAATTACAAGAGAAATAGGGGAGGAATACAACCCCAACAAAAGGGAAATTAAAGACATAAGTGGGACGAAATACAATCCCAAAAGTAAATAAAGTTGCCCCAAAGTTAATTACAAGGACCCAAAGTGAAAGAACACAAATTTAAAACACTCACCCAAAAAATGAAATGAAACGACATACATAAATTGGGGCATTATTTTAGAAACATTGGTTCCTTCGCACTTACTGAAGGTTTGGGGACATTGGTCCCCTTGCATTTAAAGAGTGTTCGAAGAGCCATTTTGGTTATTTGATGAAAACAGGGATGAGTGATCCCATTTTGGAGAAAATTGACTCTTCGTTTTAATTGTGATATTTTTTATTGTTTGGTTAAAATGAGGGACATTGGTCCCAATTTTATTAGTAAAAAAAATCCAATTTAATTATAGAAATATTTTTATGATTTTTTATCGCACGCGTGCACAAATAAAATAATTATTTACAAATAACACAAAACACATAGAAAGGGAGTTGGAGGGATCTCACCAAACCGAAGTGTCCATCTACATGTCGCGACCCATCCGGGGAGTCGCGGGGCGCTCACACGATGCAACTCAAATTAAATCTCATACAAAAATTAACATCAAAAATATTAGTAATGGCTCTAAAATTAATCAAGTAAAAATGGAATAAAAATTAGGCAAGTGAGCCTATAATGATAACAATGATAATGATGAGACAAAACACAACAAAATAATATTAATGACGATAATAATAGGCAATAGTAATGAACTATAATGAATATAGTATAAGTAAACATGGTAATAATAATAAATGATAAGAATAATAATGAGACATGATAATGATAATAATAATAATTATAATAATAATAATAATAATAATAATAATAATAATAATAATAATAATAATGACACACCGAAAATCATACTAATAAATAAAGGTAAAACGAACATTAAATGATAATAATAATAGTAATAATGATAGCAATAGTGACATGAACAACTAATATGAATAACAATAATAATAACTATATGTGATAATAATAATAATAAAAATAATAATAACAAATGATAGCATGAGCATAAACATGAACACAAACATAATAATAATAATAATAATAATAATAATAAATAATAATAATAATGATAATAATTATAATAATAAAAATAAGAATAATAATAATGATGATAATAATAATAATAATAACAAAATCAACAACAATAATAATGGACATGGCAATAATTTAACAGTAACAATAATGATTGTATAATAATAGTAGTGCACATAAAAATCACATTAAAGCAAACTAATAATATATTAATAGTGATATTAACACATTAAAGTACTAAAAGTAAATAATAGACATGATAAAAATAGCAAAAATAATATTAACAACAATAAATAATATACACACAAAAAATAAATGAGAACGAGTCCGAAAATGTTTACCCTCAGAATTTTGGATCGGAAATAGGATGTCTCAATCCGTTCCCTTGTCGATCTTTTGATGATAATAATATTCAAAGAGAAATACAAGTTCTAAATAAAATTTGAGAAAATATTTTTGAGGTGAATATTTTTGATGGATGATTTGAACAAAGAAAATTGATTTTTCTTGCTCAAGATCAATCCCGAAATGAAGTATATTTCTTGAAGGAAAATCTAGAAATTAAAGCTTGAGAAGAAAAACTTAAAGGTTTTTGAAGAATATTTTTTTGAAGTAGAAAAATGGTTCCTAGAAAATGAGAGAAAAAACTAGAGAGAACCAAAAATTCTCCTTTGTAAAAATCTGCCCTCCTCCTCAAAATGAAGGGGAGTCCCCTTCTTAATTTTGAGTTTTGGCCAAAAAAAGGAAGGGACAAGAAACCTTTTTATTTTTAGT
Organism: Excoecaria cochinchinensis; assembly: GCA_947683425.1. NCBI lineage: Eukaryota > Viridiplantae > Streptophyta > Magnoliopsida > Malpighiales > Euphorbiaceae > Excoecaria > Excoecaria cochinchinensis. The sequence continues at coordinate 1,683,874 of CANTUQ010000017.1, read as the reverse complement.
TTATCAAAATTACACAAGAAGGTGAAAAACTGAAGAAAATCGGACTGAAAAAGATGAAAAAATCAGGAAAAAATGTAGAGAAAGGGACAGCACAGGGCAACGGCCAGGTGGCCGCACGGAGGGGAGGGAGCGCGCACGCCTGTGCGCGTGCTGCTGTAGACACCGGGTCCCGAGTCTGGCATAAAATGGCAATGGTAATTTTGGATCCTTAGTAATTCCCTCCAAAATATATATATATATATATAATAAATATATAAATATGTGTGCGTGTAAAATTAGGTAATTAATTAGTTAATGTTGTTAGTTAGTTAATTAGTTAATATTATTGTATTAATTAAAATGCATGTAAAATTAAAGATTAATTAGTTAATTAATTAGTTAAAATGTAGAATGTTTAATTAATTAGATAAATTATATATTAAGTAGATTAATTATATCAATGTGTAATGTATGTAATGTTTAATTAATTAATGTATTAATGTGTAATGTGTAATTGATGTATAATGTTTGATTAAATTAGTATGTGTGTGTAGGCACCGTGTCCCGGAGCGGTCCGGATCAGAGATTGCCCTATGATGAAATCAGTATCCGAGCATTTACAAACGGTTTGGATTTGGAGATTTTAGCCCCATACTCCACGAGAAATGAGTCTTTACACCTTTTGTAGGTAGAGGGGGGAAGAACGGGAGTTTTTGAGTCAAAAAATATTTTTTTCTTCTACAGACGACCAGCCCTTCTGTGGGAGGCCAGCCCGTCGCTTAGGGTCACAGACGGCCTATAGTTTTTTTCCGACGCCCGTCGGACAGACCCGCTTTTTTCGGAGCACGCCAGCTGGTTTTCGGAGCACACAACCTCTCCGACGCCCGTCGGTGGAAATGGTAGGGCCGTCGGATGAATCCTTGTGTGAGAAGGTTTCTTTCGACCCCCGTCTCCACATCCGACGCCCATCGGTCGTGCCTGGCCTATAAAAGCTTTGAATTTCTTACTAAAAAGGGTTCCAAAAATTTTCAAGAGGGGAAACTCTGCTGAATTTCAAGTGTATTCTCTCTCTCTTCCAGCAAACACACATCAAGAAATTTCTTTTAATTTGAGGATCAAACCGTCAAAAAGGAACTAAAACTAATTAGTTTTCTTTGGGTTTTTGATTCCAAAGTCAAACTTTTTGAGGGGTTAAGAAGGAAACAATCTATTTTCCTCTCTTTGATCCTTCATTTCGTTTCTCGTGGAACGTGCGGGACTCTAATCAACACCAAGAATATCACTAAAGCATTATCTGAGGGTAAATATTCCGGACTTATTCTCCGAGTTATTTCATCTTTATTCTTTATTTTTGCTGTTCTTGTGCCTTTTTGCTTTCACTTTCCTTTATTTTGATTCTCTTCATCTCATTTTGTGATAAAAACCCATTTTTGCTTTGAAAAAAGAGTTTTTCACTGTTTATTTTCGGAGGTAGTGGTGACCGACAGGTCATCTATCTCACCGACGCTCGTCGGTCACCTCACCTACAGATGCCCTCTCTCTTGAATGAGCGATGGGATATGTTGGTCACCTATTGACGCCCGTCGGTCACTCGACAGAGGCCGTCGCTAGGTCCTGTCTCCACTTTTCCAAATCTTTTCTATTTCTTTCAAGTCTTTTGACTCCATTTTATGTTGAGCTTTCATATATTAACATCTTTTAACCTTCTGTGAGCATATATTGATTTTCTTGGACTATCCTGAGCTCGAAGGGTGATCTACCATGCTCGGAGGATTCCGTCCGGTTTAGTTTTCTAACCCTCTTGATTTTTCCCTTTATTAGTTTATTCATTATTTATTCTATGTACATGAGTATGCCCCCCCTTTTTTTGTATCCCGTTAAATATAGAAATTGATTAATGTTTTATATTCAATAAAAAGAGGTTTTCATAAACGCAAGGACCCAATGTCCTATTTTTATCCAATAAAAGCTCATCACAATAAAAATAGCCATTTTGATAATGATGCATGCGAGGACCAAAGTCCTCAAAATAAGCAATGCCCCGATTCGTGTATGTATCGCACCTTTATAAAAGGGAGTTGTATTCCGCTCCTTGTATTATTGTAATTTATTGCTTTCATTACTTGCTCATTTACTCCTTTCCAAATGTGAATAAATGCGCCTTTAATCAATTACATCATGTGGAGAGAGAGCAAATTAATGGTAATTAAAATTTAATCATAAAATAATCGAGGTAGAAATAGATGAGAAGTCCCAAACCCAGCTCTGATCTTTGGGCTCAAAGAGGCTAGAGGTTTACCCTCCAAGACACCTCTTGTGTCATGAGATTTTGGCGTTAATCCTAGGCTCCTTAAGGCGAGAGGTTTACCCTCCAAGACCCCTTTGGTTGGCCCAAAATGGATACTATGCGCAGTCTTAGGCTCTCCGAGGCAAGAGAAACTTTCCCAATGTTCTATTGGGTGGCGACTCTATGAAACCTCCTTATTGCCCAACATAGACGCACTTGCGATTTATTGCAAGCTGTTAGCGGACCCTCAATTGCCCGATCGCCCTCAAGTGGGCGGTCATAGGGGCGGCCGAGTGGACATCCGGTGCGCGTTACAGTGGCGACTCCACTGGGGACTTATGGTTTGAGGCTTCAATTTGAAAATACCTTGTTTAAACATTTATGATTAAATTTTAATTCATAAATTCGCTTTCTCTCATTTGCATTCGCATCTCATTAGAGCCTTAGAATATGCTAGTTTGGTCCCTCTATTAGCCCCGGTGCGTTCCTGAAGCACGACCCTATTTTTACTCAATTTAGGGAAGTGTTAAGGATAATCACCAGCCCAAGCCTCGTAGCTAAATGGTATATCAAAATGATGACCCGATCGGTCATTATGCTCGTGATGAGCTAGACCTGTCGGCAGGGATCATGCTTGGATAGCCCTAAAGTAACATCTCCCTTGTCCAAAGCTCATGTAATGGCCGTAGCTACTTTCCACAAATGATATGAACCGTAATTCTATGCTTGCTTTATGGATCCTTATGTATTGGGTGAGTCCAGATGTCTTGCTTGGTAACCTAGCCAAAGGCTTTCATGCCCCGGCAGGGCCATGTCGAAATTTTTGGAATGTCCAAATACATGATGATCATTATCCATTCGCTTGTACATTAGCATAGGAGTGTCATGCTGCCGGTTTTTCGCCGTACAACATGCGTGTCCATTGGGTCCCCTGCTGACCCTTGGGCTAATCCCACCTAGGAAAGAGACCGTGCGACCACGTGTGTGGGAGAAATAAGGGTGAAAGGACCTACTTGCTTGCTTGTGTTTTGTGGGTGTTGCATATCACGACCACGCATTACGTCTGCATTCCATGCATCATATCTAACACCTTGCCACTGCAGCCATCATAGATCTGCCCAGGTGGACTAGATCGCCTGCCGAACGATTGATCCGAGTTCCTACATCTGAGTTGCCAGGTAGAGAGGGCCTTTCAGAGATCTTACCGGAAGTCAGCTATACTGTGTCTGAGATGGCAAACTCACCTAGGGGAGATGACGCTATGAGGGCCATGATTGCAGACGGTTTGAGGAATTTGAGGGCAGAATGATGACTATGCTAACTGCTTTGGCATAACAGAATGCTCCGCAGAATCCACCACCTCCTCTTCCCGTGAGACAACATGAGCGAGAAGAAAAAAGAGCTGAGAGGCAAGAAGAGCCTATTCGGCCGTCGCTAATAGAGCTGAGGTCAGTAGCTTCGGGAGGACAGAGAAGAAGACTAGTACTGAGGGTAGATGATGACCGGGATAATGAAGACGATAAGATGAGTTCTGTATCTGAGAGAGGGAAGGCACCTCAAACTGATGAGTTTATTTTGAAGAAGATGGAAGAGAGGTTTGAAGCTATGGCCCACATGCTGAGTAGAGGTCAGGGAATGAAACCGGAGGATAAGGAACTGGAGGGAGAAGATCCGATTCCTTACAATTTCAAGATGCCTGACGTGCTAAAATTTGACGGTACCTCTGACCCGACTGCCCATGTGAAGCAATACTCTCTGGTCATGAAAGGGACCACTTTGTCTAAAAGGCTGAAGGTGGAGTACTTTTGCTTCAGCCTGACTGGCCCTACTATCGATTGGTACCATAGCCTCGATCATCGAAGTAAGGAAGATTGGGATCTACTCACAGAGGAGTTCTTGAGGCAATACAATTGCACCACCAGGATAGAGGTGACTCTTAAAGATCTTGAATTGCTCCAACAGAAGGCCGGGGAATCTTTTTACGACTATCTCACCTGTTGACGGAATAGGGTAATGGAAATGCGAAGAAAGCCAGACACTCAAGACCAGATCCGCCTGTTTATCAAGAACGCAAGCCCGTATTTGAAGGAGGGTTTGAAGATGAAAGGGTTGAAGGATTGGGAGTCTCTGAATGACAATGAATACTGTGCATTTCATCAGCACACGGGCCATCTAACAGACAAGTGTAAGGCGCTGAGGCACTCCATTCAAGATCTGATCGATGACAAACAGATTTCCGACCCGGAGAAGAGGGAAGATAAGAAGAAGCCTGGTTATAATGTCGTGCCACCACCAGTGTTTATGGTTGGATCTAGCTTGCCAGAGTGGTACGTGCTACAAGATTTATATGGGAGCGAGAGTGTTGCTGTTGTTTGTCCTGAGGATAGAGAGGAAAGAGCAGTCGTGGCAACCATTGATTGTTGGTCAAGCAGCGAGAGCGGCGGAGAGGCCGAAGAGGAAGGAGAGATGAACCCTGACTTGTGGAGATCTGACGAGGATGAAGAAGAGATAGGGGCTGTGACAAGAAGTGGGAGAGTGGTCCCTGAGATTACGAGGGCACCTGAACCAGCGCAGCCATCAACGGAAAAAGAGCCAGAGGAGAACCAGATTGTTAAGCAGTTGAAAAAGACCACAGCTCAAATATCCATCTGGGATCTTTTAAGATAGTCCCCTTCTCACAGGCAGAAAGTGATAGAGGCTTTGACTGAGTCCACTGTTGCCACCACAATTTCCCCATTAGAACTTCTGGGTCTAGTTAAAGGAGGATCGGGCGAGAGATTGGTTTTTTCTGATGCCGACCTGCCGGTCGAGGGCCGCGATCATAATCGACCTCTGTACATCAAAGCATAGATTAACGACAAGCACACCGCTTGCGTTATGGTAGATGATGGATCTTCTATCAATGTTTGCCCTCTGATAGCCCTTCAGGCTTTTGGGTTGAGTGAGGATATGCTCAGAGAATCAGACTTAACGATTACCGCCTATGATAATTCAAGAAGGCAAGCCTCGGGAACATTCAAAACCCTGGTCAAGCGGGACCCATTGAGGTAGAGGTGGAGTTTGTGGTTCTGCCCATCCCAGCTAATTTCTCAGCCCTGCTTGGGAGGCCTTGGTTTCACAGATTAGGAGGAGTACCATCCACACTGCACCAAATGATAAAGTTCCCGCACGAAGGGGAGGTGATAACTATTAAGGCAGCCAGAGAGAATCAGGTGTCAGCTCTCAAAATTGCTAATCAGCCCTTCAGCGGCTTCCACGTGTCAATGATAGGAGAAGAGCACGGGTCAGTGGATAATCCAGCTGTGGTTAACATGATGAAGAAGATGCACTATCTCCCTGGGGCTGGTTTGGGTAGAAGCTCTCAAGGGCTGCAGACCGCAATCACCACTCGAGGTCAGAAGAGCCGGAAGGGTCTGGGGACAGAGGCGCTTTTGGCAAGAAGAAGACGGTGGGTACGATCCCTCACATTTCAGAAAGCTTTGTGCCCGCATCCTCAGTATGCGCTTATAATGGTGAGGAGGAGCTGCAGTGGGTGAATGGGAGGATTGTCCCCGGATTTGAGATCTTTAATGATGTATTCGACTGGGATGTCGGGGTTATCAAGACCACTGAGAGCTTCTGGGATGAAGAGGTCATGACTCAGTGCATTGCTTGGGACAGAGGCGAGCTCGAAGAGGTTGTCACCGAGAAGATGTTGTTTGCCAGGCTGAAAGGGAAAGAGAAGATGGCAGAAATAGAACTGAAGATGGGGGATTTAAAAATTTCCTCAGACATACCTGAAGGGCCTCTACTGAATCAGGAAGCCAATGAGCAAGCTGCAACAGCATCAACCTCTAGGGAGGCAGAAGAAGACTCTAGCTTAGATTGTCTTTTCATTCCGGAACTTTTTTATGATGTAAATGACAATTATAATATTATTAATAAGGCGAATGATTTCTCTTACTTGTGCGATGTTTCTAATAATTTCAACATGCATGAACATTATCATAGTCCATCAATTTTTGATATTGATTCCACTGATACAATGCCTTTTAATCTTGGAACTTCGGAAAATCTGAAAGAAATTCTAATAGCATCAAATATAACTCCTGATGAGAGGGAAAAATTTGAGAGAATAATAAGAAAACATGAAAAAGTCTTTGCCTGGACCTACGAGGACATGCTAGGAATCGATCGAGACGTAGCAGAGCATGCCATCCCGACTTATCCAGATTATAAGCCCGTAAAGCAGAAGTTGAGATGGCTCAGGCCAGAATGGGCAGACAAGGTCAAGGAGAAGATTCAGCAACAGATTGAGACCAAGTTCCTTGTTGAAGTGCAGTATCCTACATGGTTGGCAAACGTGGTCCCTGTAGCGAAGAAGAATGGAAAGGTCAGGGTATGTGTGGATTATCGAGATCTGAACAAGGCTTGCCCTAAAGATAATTTTCCACTACCCCACATTGATGTGTTGATAGACAGTGCCGCCAACTGCACGATGTACAGCTTTAGAGACGGTTATGTGGGCTACAACCAGATCCTAAACAAGATAGCTGACCGGGTTAAGACCGCGTTCATCACAGAGTGGGGGACCTATGCCTACCGAGTCATACCTTTTGGCCTGAAGAATGCAGGGGCCACATACTAGAGGATGGCGATCAAGATTTTAAGCGACCTGATCCACAAGGAGGTGGAGGTCTATGTTGATGACATGATGGTCAAATCAGCCACTAGAGAGGGCCACTTTGAAGCTCTAGAGAAGTTCTTCACCAGGATTGATAAGTACAATCTGCGACTTAACCCCAAGAAGTACATTTTCGGAGTGACTTCGGGAAAGCTAATGGGACATATCGTCAGCCAGAGGGGAATAGAAATTGACCCAGACAAGGTGAAGGCCATCAAAGAGATGCCCGTGCCGCAAAAGGAAAAGGATGTAAGGAGCTTCTTGGGCAAGCTGCAATACGTCAGCCGATTCATTGCCAAGCTCACTTCAATATGCGAGCCTATTTTTAAACTGCTTAGAAAGGATCAGCCTGTGGTCTGGAGCGAAGACTGCCAGAAAGCCTTTGACAGCATCAGGGAATATCTATTGAATCCGCCAGTGTTAAGGCCGTCGCAACCATTCAAACCGCTTATCCTGTATCTGGCAGTGGAAGGCAGTTCTGTGGGTGCCATGATGGCTCAAGAGGATGAATTCGGAGTAGAATTCGGAGTAGAATTCGCAGTTTATTATCTCAGCAAGAAGTTTTTGGCTTATGAGATTAAATATGCTGAAGTAGAGAAAATCTGCCTCGCAGTTATTTGGGCATCAAAGAAACTGAGACATTACTTCCACTCATACAAAGTTAAGGCAGTGGCCAAGCAGAATCCGTTGAGATATTTGCAAGAAGCACCGTCTTTGCTTGGTAAGATGGGGAGGTGGCTGCTTTTGCTATAGCAGTTTGATGTTGAATACATCACCCACAAAACTATTAAGGGGTGAGCCGTAGCCGAATTTCTTGCTGAGCATCCTATTCAAAGAGACACTCCCGAGTTCACCTTTCCGGATGAGAGCATAGTCACGATCTCTGTCCAAGGATGGCAGTTACACTTCGATGGAGCAGTGAATAACAGAGGGGCCGGAGTTGGAATTATTTTGACAACCCCAGATAATGAGAAACTCCCTCTAGCCAAGAAGCTGAGGTACAAAGCAACCAACAATGAAGCCGAATATGAAGCATGCACTTTCGGGTTGGAAGCTCTAGCCACATTGGGGGCAAAGATTGTAGAAGTCTTTGGTGACTCATCCTTGGTGATTAACTAGATCCGAGGAGAGTGGGCTGTAAAAGAAGAGCAGCTGGTACCCTACGTTGAATATTTGCAAGAGGTGTGTGGGTAGTTTTAGACCTGCACTTTCCACTTCGTGCCAAGAGATAAAAATCGTCTAGCTGATGCGTTGGCAACCCTAGTGTCGATATGGGATAATCCTGAAGGGGTAGTTATGAAGCCAGTGCTGATTTCGAGTTCTGAGAAGCCCAGCTTTGAGAGCAAGCCAATAATGGAAGTAGAAGTGGCGGATGGAAAACCATGGTACTTTGACATTATGAATTATTTGGAAAACAATAAGTTTCCAGAGGAAGCTACTGAGAAAGACCAAAGGATGATCCGGAAACTGTCTACTCAGTTCATATCCTTGGAAGGAGTATTGTACAAAAGACAAGCAGACGGGATTCAACTCAAGTGCTTGAATGAAAAAGAAGCCCACAAGGTGATGGAGGAGACCCATGCAGGTGTTTGTGGGGCTCACATGAATGGTTTGACCCTAGCAAAGAAGATCATGAGACAAGGCTTCTATTGGCTTACAATGGACAATGACTGCTCAAAGTATGTCAAGCAATGCCAGTTATGCCAAAAGTACACAGATTTGAGGCATCTGCCAGTATCAGAGCTACACAACCTGACATCACCTTGGCCTTTCGCTGCTTGGGGCATAGATATTATCGGAGATATTCGCCCTATGGCATCCAATGGGCACAGATACATCATAGTCGCAATTGACTATTTTACCAAATGGGTAGAGGCAGAATCCTTCAAAAAGATAGATGCAAGGGATATGGCCAAGTTCATAGAGAGGAATCTGATCTGCAGATATGGCCTCCCTCACCACATAGTGTCTGACAACGGGGTGCAGTTCATGGGGGAAACCAGGAAGCTCCTTGAGAAATATGGTATCAAGCACCATAGATCCTCTCCCTACCGACCACAAGCTAATGGGGCAGTAGAGGCCGCCAAAAAAAATGTGAAGAAGATCCTATCCAAGATGGTCCAAACTTACAAAGACTGGGCAGAGAAGCTACCCTTTGCACTGTGGGGATACAGGACAACGGCAAGGACATCTACGGGCGCTACGCCATTTTCCTTAGTATACGGGACGGAAGCAGTGTTTCCAGTTGAGATAGACCTCCGATCACTGAGAGTAGTCATGGAAGCCCAAATCCCGGAGGCCGAATGGGCGCGACAGAGGCTACAGCACTTAAACTTACTGGATGAGAGTAGGCTGAAGGCTTATTATCACAATCAGATCTACTAGAAGAGGTTGGCCAGGACATTCGGAAAGAAGGTGAGAAAGCATCCACTGAAAGAAGGGGACTTAGTGTTCAAGCAAATGAGGCCAGGTATACCCGATATCAGAGGAAAATTCAGGCCAACCTGGGAGGGGCCGTATATCCTTAAAAAGCTGTTGTCCAAAGGAGCTGCAATCTTGTCGGATAGCGATGGAAATGAATTCAAGGAGCCGATCAATGTCGACAGACTCAAAAGGTTCCATGGCTAAAGACCAAAATAAAAAGAAGAGAATAAAATGGCTTGCAGGTTGAAAACTGAAAAAAGGCGGATGTGCTAAAATTGGGCGCCTCGACAGGGTGAAAATCGAAAAAAGGCATCCTGTGCAAAAATTAGAGGCACGAGAGAAAATGTCCAATCGTGAAAACCCAAGAGGGCCGATTGGTAACAGGAGTTGATGTTGTTAAAATTTGGTTTCATGTATTAATAGGGCATACACGGTTGAGTAAATGTCAAAACTGATCATGTATGCTGAAGTTACATGGAAATGTACACAATTTCGTGAAATAGAATGAATATTATTCTTTTCATTTTCATCATTTTCTAGTTCTGCATTAAGAGAAATGTAGCACCAAAAGAGATACATACGTAAGCTAAGCTAAGCTAAGTCCTACTGCTGCTCTCACCGACCAGATGCTTGAGCCCTTGTGTCCTGTTATCAGATGCTGGGCTAAGGATCCACTTCTTGTACTCGCTAGTTGAAGCCACAGAATGATTGCCGAACCTCGGAATAATAGTCTTCACTGGCAGCTTGCTCCATAGCTCATAATACCGAGAAGCAAACGCAGCCGAAAGAGCTCCTCCCCGGAAAGACAAGGGAACCCTCACCACATCCTGGGTCATCCCGAGCTGATGCGTACATCGAGAAGTGATATAGAAGGTGGCTTGACGGAGCCCACAGAGGGGAACACACCCCGATGGCCCATCAATGACCACATGAGACAGTGGGAGCCAGGCAGACGTGAAACTGATTTCGTCATCTGACAGCTCGCCAAATCTAGTAATGCCTTCACCTACGGTGGCACATTCACACAGTCGTCGACGTGGAAGGAAATGACTCGGTGAATACCGTGGAATAACTCGAGGAGGTGGCTCAGACAGCATCCTCAATTTCTCTTGCAGCCAGATCTGAAAAAAAAAGAAAAGAAAAAAAAGAAAAAAAAGAAAAGAAAAAAAGAAAAGAAAAAAGAAGAAAAGAAAAAAAAGCCGCTGGAGTAAGTAGGGTTTACTTCAGGCAAAAATAAGGCACAGGGTTGTGTGAAAATCCGAAAGGACGCACCTCCCGCTAAGAAAAGCTAGTGTGAAAATCCATAAGGGATGCACTACCTTTAAAATAATGACGTACCTGGAGTAATAAGGGGCTGCCGGTAAAGGTAGTGGTGGATCCAGAACTCACAGCGTCTAAACCCAGAATGATCTCAGCCAGAATAAGCGGGAAGGGTGATGATCCCCGATGAAAGTCGCTCAGAGCTCCGAACAGGCAAGGATCACCTGTCAAACCCCCTGGAACAACAATGAGAAAGTTCACCATGCAAAACAGAAATATGATGCTTACCCGGTAGGTGGGGATGTCAGTGAACTGATCTAGAGCCTCGACCAGTGGCTCCAAAGCAAAGGAAGAGCCCGGAGAAATCAGCCGGACGACCTCAAAAGAAGGTATGCCGAGGGCCATAGCTATGTCCCGAGTCTGGAGTAGGCCGCAGCGGGGGACGCAGGACGGAACGCTAGGAGGGAACCACGCTCCGAGAATGGCAGCTAACTCCTCAGGCAGGGGGCACAGCTCCTGGTAAGTGAACCGGAAGACGTGAAACCGGGGGTTTCAGAAGTGGGTCGCTGCCAAAAGAAGGTTCTGATCAACTTTGACCCGATGCAGATAGTTTAGCCCAGACAGAGAGGAAAGGGCACCTTTTTCCCAAGTGTGTTTGTCATCTAGGATACGGTGCATCCTTTGGACTAGAGAGGAAGACATTCTAAGAAGAATAAAGGTCTCAAGATGTTGGGAAAATGAAAAGACACAAAAAGAGCAAAATTTTTGGAAGAATTTTGTAACACCCCAACTCATACGAGGACGAACCCATCCGCAAGGGAGTAGGAGGCCGTACGAGTAGGTGTGTTACCGGACTGAAGCGAGACAAAGCATACTAAAATACGGAAGAATTTAAAACTTGAGGAGTAGATTTGGACATGCATATTTCGCAAGTGCGCATACACTAAGCAAAAGCATACAGTTGTGAAAACTTACAAGCATACAATAGAAGTTATTCTCCAAACATCGCTATACAAATATTTACATGGCCCAGAATATTATATAAATATCTTTACATATTATTACATATACATATTCATCAGAATTACACAATCCAGGCTACAGAAATTACATAAAATACATCACTTCTAACTCCTATGTGGCCGACTCTGCAGATGCACGACTCGAACAGAAGCAACCCTGCCACCTGCACGGGAAAAAGAACCCGTGCTAAGCGATAACGCTTAGTGGGGAAAACAAACATAATAATATGGACGGCCATGCACAATGGTCGTCAAGGCAAAATACATTCAAATGGCAATTGCGGATATTCAAAACATATGTCTAAACAGATTTGCATAATAAAGGCATTCATTCGGAAATTCACACATATAGTCATATACATATCTCAGGAATGGGCCAAAACAGTCATAACCCAAAACACGACACCAATGTTATCATGCTGAGCCACATACCCAAGAAAACATTCAAAACACCACACTTCCGCTGCACAACTCTAATACATAGCATATCATGCTGTAAACACTCCCATAACGGAGACTGAAGGCATAATCACATCACTTCACATTCATATCAAAACCATGCAGGAAGCACGATTACATCATATATACTTACCCTCATAACCGATCTGATTCACATGCTTGTACACAATAACCATGCTTAACTCATATACATAAATACATCGATCGAATCATTTCAAAGCATTCAGAAACTAATAACAAACCACATGCCAAGTTCGGATAATCATGTTAACTGAAAAGTCATGTTTACCAAATACATATTTACTTTCTGAAGCCCGTAGTTATATTCATAACTGGTTCAGATGACCGAGATCTTACACATTCGGATAACACATTTTCATGTTCATATCAGATAAAGCAAACGAAACACCTGCTGACTCAAAATAGTGGATAACGAGTACTGAGAGGGAGACCTCATGAGGAAACACATAGCCCGATCTCTGACCGGGTAACCCTCAGAGGGAACACATAATATAATGTACCATACAGGTACAAGTCAAAAGGCAACATTTCATTGAACAGGACCTTAAACAAGATCCATACACATACACATAATAGGGGTTCGCGAGGAACCATTCGGGGACCTGATCAGGGTCCAAATGGTTCAAAGGGCGCTGCAGCTACAAAGACTCTATTAGGCATGCCTAACTATCCACTAGACTGACTCTCGCAGGTCATGCATCATACAAATCATATTTCAAATCACTTAATTTATATCATTGTACATAATTAGCAATAGATAAGACTTATGAATAAGTTCATAAAGTCAATCATGCCTCATACAATTTACACTTAAGCATAATATAATGATCTTAGAGAGAGATCATCAGTATAGATATGCATAATACATTCAATTATATTAATATACTTCATAAAACAGTCCAAGAATAAACCTAGAGGCATCACAAGTTTCGGAATTCAAACATGGAAATCACAAAAGAAACTCATTTAGCACAACACATCTGTCGCGCTCGCGATGCCTGTCGCGCTCGCGACAGAGACCATAGTCTCTTCGCTGCGCACGCGCGACGGACTTCGCGATCGCGGGAAGGAGAGAAGAACCCGGCTCTGTCGCGCTCGCGACATTGTCGCGATCGCGACAGAGGATGAGCATTGCTATCGCGGGGTCGCGACAAGTCGCGTGCTCGCGATAGCACAGGCCAACAATGTGCTCTGTCGCGATCGCGACGGTTGTCGCGCTCGCGACAGAGAGCACACAAGCTATTACCATCGCGGGCTCGCGATAGCGTCGCGTGCTTGCGATGGCACAGCATCAGGATCACCAGTCTCTGTCGCGCTCGCGACAGTGTCGCGATCGCGACAGAATCATGATCCCGAAAATCTACAGAATTCTACAGGATCTTTCCTTCCTCAAACTCACTACCAAACACACGAAACATATCCAAAGGTTTCTTACCTCATCTCCAGCAAGCCACACATCATTAACAACATAAACACGACACCCATACTAAGAGAACCAAATAAATCATGCCACTAACAATATCCATATACTCAAACTATAATACCAACATTATTCTTCATTCATCTCAATCGCACCCATGTTAAATGCATTCAAACATATGATACGTCATGCTAAGGTTACTCATGCGACCATCACATACTAGCACTCATTCATAAACAATCCTTCATAGGATTATATCTATGATTAATTACTAGTTAAATCACCAATTGAAAATGTACTCCTAAGTTTTCCCAACGATAATTACTTGTATAGCCAATTAATTACCCTAAACATGCGTAATAACTGATGGGAAAGATACGGGATTGATCCGGGTCAATCCTAGACTCAAAAATATAGAAGAAAAGACTCAAAGCATACTCTTCTGTCGCGAGGTCGCGACCCTTGTCGCGCTCGCGACAGAGGCTCGCTTCAGCTCCCCTAACATACTGCTTTCTACCACCAGTTCGTATCATATAAACCGACCTCTAAACCTCATTTTTAGGAAAAGTGGTCTTCTTAACAAATGTTCTCCTACGTCTTAGCTTTCAAATGAAACAATTTTCACATCAATTGGATGTCTACAACTCCAGATATGGACTCCACAACCCATACTGGTCAAACAACCCGCCACAACAGGGACACTACATTTGTAATCAAATTTTCGATGTCTTAGAGCGAGAATTTGTCCAAGGCTATCTCTGAGACATTTAAAGTAATGGCATTCATGGTTCTAATGGTTCAAGAATCGCATGATTTGGAGTTCCAAAACTCCCAAAATAGTGTAATAACCGAAGAAAGGTCCAGTGTATTCTAAACCAGTTTTTCACCCAAAAACCTATTCACATGTACCAATAAGTCGATTGAGCCAACACTCACTACCATCATCACAAATCATCACAACACACTCAAGAAGCTTATATCATACATGAATATATAAAAATTCATATACAGATAAAAGAAAGTTCCCAAACCTGGATTTGCGATTCAAAACCTCTATCTTCAAGAACCCACTCAATCAAGCCTTAGCTCCTCTTCAAATCATCCAAAACTCGCACAAACAAACCCAAGAATCACTAAACCAAAACCCTAACTTACTCAAATCGAAAGCAAACTAGAAGAAAAAGAAGTTCAAAGCACAATAACTAAAACCTAACCACTTACCTCTTCAATCTTGCTCCCAACTCTTCCAAAATAGCTCCAACTTACACACATCCAAGAGAAAGAACACAAGAAATGGGAAAGGGAAAAGAAAAGAAAGAGAACGGGAAGGAGAGGAGGCCAAACGTGATTCTGCCCCTTTCCATTCTTATTTTCCAATTTCTCTTTCTCACTTAATGCACACACACCAACCATACCACTTGTCACCATCCTAAAGGTCCACTTGTCATAATCCTATTAAATCCAAGATACATCTTTGACTAATTCCAACCTTGGCACCATACTCACTCCACATACAAACATTTCTTGAATAAAAATCTTCAAGGTACCATACTTGAGTCACACCAAATCATTTCCTAAAATCCACTTATACCCTACTTCCATACACACTAAGCACACTCTAATATTTCCTTCACTTAACTTATTTAATTAATTTCTTTGCACATAAATCCTTATTATTCATGTACAAATTACCGAATTACCCTCACTCATTCCGATCGAGCAAGCATATTCCGACTAGGCCCCGATCGGGGTGTGACAAATTTATAGAAAGGCATCACCGACAGCCTACCCGTCTCTCCCAAGAGACGGCCTGCCCGTCGGTAAAGATCCACCTAGCAGATACATATGTCAGCATTGCATTAATCACGTGCATTCATTACGCATTAATTGGAACGACAGACGGTCAGCCCGTCGGTCGATCCTACAGACGCTCAGCCCGTCGGTCACGAAACTCTATATAAGGGCGAGTGACAGACGGACCAGCGGCGCTGTCACTTTCACTCTTCCTCTCAAAAACAGTTTTTTAGCCTTTTTTTGTGCATTTTAAGCCTTCTTTCTCATTTTTTCTTGCAATTTCTTCATCTTTTCGCGTTCTCCACTCACCGGACGCTCAGACATTCATATTTCTTCAGTTTTCTACACTTTTCGCGACTTCAAGTAAGTAAAATAACTACTTTTTTATTTATTTTAATTTATTTATTCATTCTTCTTCCTTTAGCCTTAGAAATGGCTAGAACGCTTTAGATGCCTTAAAAATTTAGGGAGAATGCTGCCCGCTTTTTTTTATATATTTTGTAGTGTAATTAATCTGAACTTTTGCATGATCACATAGGAATAGAATCTTTCTATACCTTTGTTGCCTTAGAAATAGGCTTTCTAGCGTATATATTGTTGTTGAGGCCTGAGTCCATTTATTTTGTGTTGTTGGGGGCACACTCTTGCCGGGGTGCGTCCCATTTTTATCTTAATATTGTTGTTGAGGCCTGAGTCCTGGTTTGATACCTTTTTATGCAGGAGGTTGGGCACACCCTTACTGGGGTGCTGCCCAAATTTTCTATTTTTATTTATTCTAAAATTGAATATTGTTGTGTATAATGCATACCTTGGGGTCTAGAAAGCCCATTTTTATTCGGTTTAAATATTTCCATGCCGATTGCATGTTTACCCTATTTTGATATGTGCGAAGCATGCTGGGCAACATCCCTTGACCGGACGTTCGCCCCTTTTCATTTATTATCTATTTTTTCAACCGCGTATTCGGGCCGTTGTTGCTCCGGTGAGGTCTAAATAGGCTTTCACCTCGAAAACGAGCCTAATAATGCCTGTTTTGTCAAATTTTCACCATCTAATATTTTTTTTTTTTTGCAGGATGCCTCCTAGACGCAGAGCACCACAGGCCTAGCCCGAGATCGTGGTTCCGGCATGGATGGACGATGAGTCAGCTCAGAGATAGAGAGCGCTGGCTCAGGTGGAGATTCGAGCTAGCCGCTTCGTGTCCCGGCCGTTCCTAGAGGCCCTTGGGCTGGCCCCGGAGGTCGACATGCTTGTTGAGGGCGCCGGATGGACAGAGTTCCTTGACCCCGCTTTCCAGACCTTCCCAGAGGCTACTCGTCAGGTCCTCGCCACCCTCCGTTATGGCGGTTTTCAGAGATCAGATACAGAGCCAGGGGCGATCCAGTTCTGGTTCGATGGCCAGCACTTCAGTATTAACAGGCAGAGATTCGCGCAGGCCATGGGGCTTCCCACAGAGGAGGGGGTCGAGATCCCACGGCGAGCGGTGAGACGCGCCCACTGGGTAGCCATTGCCTTACCAGGAGTGCTGTATGATCATGATACAGCAAAGAGCACCGTACTGGTGTCTCAGGCACTCCGGTACCTGCAAAGAGTGCTATCCAGTTCGTACCTTGGTCGAGCTGGTAATCCAGGGTCGCTTAATGCGGCCGAGATCTGGAGCCTCTGGGCTATAGTGGCAGGCCAGCGCCTCAACGTTAGCCGTAAGATCTTAGCTAACTTGGTCAGAGTTGGCAAAGGACTGACACCGGTGGTGATAGTGGGAGGAGTCATCACCCGGTTGCTTTTGGGGTTAGGAGTTGCCCCAGACAGGTTGAGAGGACCCCTGGATGAGGGGATCCATGTGGATGCCGCAGCGGCGGTACAGATGGGGATGATCTCCCAGATATCAGGATAGGCAAAGGCTTACAGAGTGCTATCCATCCCCGAGACCAGGCGGATGTTCTCCCTTCCACCTTTGGGCCCAGATCAGGAGCAGCCAGAGCCTAAGCCAGAGCACCAGCCTCTACAACCAGAGCACCAGCCTCTGCAGCCAGAGCCGTAGCTAGAGCCGCAGCCTCCTCAGCCTCAGACTGTGCCACTGCCACCACAGTAGCAGCAGCCCAGGACCCCGTCGAATTTCGATATGGAGTTCACTATGGATGAGCTCTTTGCGGCTTCACTAGCATCCAGAGTGCCGACGCCGATTCCGTTGCCGAGCATTAGGGTACAGAGGTCTACCCAAGGGCCCCCCGAGAGGTATCACCCATATTTCCGGGGCGACCCAGGGGCATCCACCTCCGCAGCCCCACCGCCAGAGCCAGCACAGCAGCAGCCAGCACAGCCTGACTTCTCCCAGCTCCTCACTTCCATGTTCGCAGCCTTGGAGCGACGGCAGGATGAGAGAGACAGAGCTATACACGAGAGGTTGGACCGTCAGCAGGCTGCTATTCAGGAGCAGTCTCAGGGGATAGAGCGGTTGGTTTAGGAGCAGGCCGGTTATATCGAGGACACAGCGCGAGAGCAGGCTCAGGTCCTGGAGGCTTTCAGAGACGAGCAGGCGAGGCTGATAGAGCAGATCACATAGGGCCAGAGGGAGCTTAGGCAGCAGCTCGCTCATGAGATGGGGACGTCTCAGGACCAGGCGTCTCAGAGGGTTGATATGACCCTACAGATGATCGATGAGTCACTCGACTCTCTGAGATCCCGGGTCCAGGCGATAGAGGGGATTCTCCCACCCTTATCTCAGACCATGAGGGAGTTCAGAGAGTAGACAGAGCAGTGCCTAGAGCAATGAGGAAGGCCGCCAGCGGGCAGACCATTCAGATGAGCTAGGCCTTCAAGAAGCTAGGAGGCACAGTTTCAGAGACCTTAGGGTTTATGAGGACTTGTACTCAGCCCTTCTTGGATGGCTACGCTCAGATTAGATTCAGACAGGCCCATGATGCTGAGGCAGGACCCTCCATAGCTCAGCCTCCACCTCCGGCACAGCCAGCTCCACCTCCACCTCCGCTAGGGACAGTGCACATATCTGATGATGAGGACCCTGATGAGCCCTCTGACTACACACCTCTCTGATGTTCAGGGAGTCACTTCTGTATTTTCACTTTGTATATGCATTGTACAAAAACAGATATTTCTAGTGAAAAACTTTTGTTTTTAGTTTTATGCATTTATTCAGTTATTCGTGATTCATTCATATTACAGACGAATATATGTTTTCACATTTGCTCAATAAGAAAAATGATGAAAAAATGATGAACGACGACTCAATAGAAAAGAATATAAATGAAACATGACATGGTAGATAAAGCAAAACCACGCCATTCATGGACATGTTAAAAGATAACAACTCAAACATGAATTAACAAAACCTTTTATCATACAGGTACAGAGAAACATCGATCAGAGCACAAGCACCAATTAGAAGTACGAAATAAGGGCACCTAAGATTCATGCCTTCTTGGAACAGGGAACCCATCGATGTCTCCTCCTCTACAAAATCGGGATTTGTAGTCAGAGAGTGCTACATCTCCTCGACCCTGCGCAAGCCGAGACGAGGCCAGCAGAAATCGAAGTTGCAGTTAGAGAAACACTGCCCTTCATAGCGAATTTGTAGTCAGAGAGTGTTACATCTCCTCGACCCTGCGCAAGCCGAGATGAGGCCAGCAGAAATTGAAGTTGCAGTCAGAGAAACACTGCTCTTCACAGCGGATTTATAGTCAGAGAGTGCTACATCTCCTCGACCCTGCACAAGCCGAGACGAGGCCAGCAGAAACCGAAGTTGCAGTCAGAGAAACACTGCTCTTCACAGCAAATTTATAGTCAAATAGTGCTACATCTCCTCGACCCTGCGCAAGCCGAGAAGAGGCCAGTAGAAACCGAAGTTGCAGTTAGAGAAACACTGCTCTTCACACCGGGATTTGTAGTCAGAGAGTGCTACATCTCCTCGACCCTGCGCAAGCCGAGACGAGGCCAGCAGAAACCGAAGTTGCAATTAGAGAAACACTGCTCTTCACAGCGGATTTGTAGTCAGAGAGTGCTACATCTCCTCGACCCTGCGCAAGCCGAGACGAGGCCAGCAGAAATCGAAGTTGCAGTTAGAGAAACACTGCTCTTCACATCGAGTTTGTAGTCAGAGAGTGCTACATCTCCTCTACCCTGCGCAAGCCGAGACGAGGCCAACAGAAGCAGAAGTTGCGGTTAGAGAAGCACTGCTCTTCATATCGAGATTGTGGCTAGAGAATGCTATACCTCACCAACACCTACAGGTCAGAACGAGACCGATAGGGATATCTTCACATCGCTGAACAGATTGAGATGAGGTCTACCCGGCAAAAGGCACGGAAGGTGAGAACCATCATAGGTACGCTTTCTTCCTTTCTGTCCTTTCTCTGAGTTTTGGCTCATCTAAGCGCTTGTGCCGTAGTTTCCCCAAAACTGGGGGCAACTGTAGGCACCGTGTCCCGGAGCGGTCCGAATCAGAGATTGCCCTATGATGAAATTAGTATCCGAGCCTTTACAAACGGTTTGGATTCGGAGATTTTAGTCCCATACTCCACGAGAAATGAGTCTTTTCACCTTTTGTAGGTAGAGGGGGGAAGAACGGGAGTTTTTGAGTCAAAAAATATTTTTTTCTTCTATAGACTGCCAGCCCGTCTGTGGGAGGCTAGCCAATCGCTTAGGGTCACAGACGGCCTGTGGTTTTTTTTCGACGCCCGTCGGACAGACCAGCTTTTTTCGGAGCACACCAGCTGGTTTTTCGGAGCACGCAACCTCTCCGACGCCCGTCAGTGGAAATGGCAGGGCCGTCGGATGAATTTTTGTGTCAGAAGGATTCTTCCGACGCCCGTCTCCACATCCGACGCCCGTCGGTCGTGCCTGGCCTATAAAAGCTTTGAATTTCTTCCTAAAAAGGGTTCAAAATGTCACACCCCGAACTGGGCCTAGTCGGAATATGCTTTGGTGTGACTCAAGTGTGGTACCTTGAAGATTTTTATTCAAGAAATGTTTGTATGTGGAGTGAGTATGGTGCCAAGGTTGGAATTAGTCAAAGATGTATCTTGGATTTAATAGGATTATGACAAGTGGACCTTTAGGATGGTGACAAGTGGTATGGTTGGTGTGTGCACTAAATGAGAAAGAGAAAAAGGAAATGAAGAATGGGAAAGGGGCAGAATCACGTTTAGCCCTCCTCTCCTTCCCGTTCTCTCTCCTCTTCTTACCTTTCCCCACTTTCTGCTCTCTTCTTTCTTGCTCCTCTTTCGATTGGGCTTGTGCATGTGTAGAGGGTGTTATGATTGAGTATAAGGGGCAAGATTAAAGGTATGTATATGGGTTTTTGATTTTGGATGTTATCTCTTTCTTCTTCCCTGTTTTCTTTTGGTTTGGGTGATCTGAGGTTTGGGTTAAGTGAATCCATGATTTGTGTTTGTGCAAGGGATTGATGCTATGAAGAAGTCTAATAAGAGGAAAGGAAAGATGGAGGACTGAGCATAAAGAGTATTGGTTGTGCTTCTTTGAGGTTTGGGAACTTTTTATTTATGTATGATTTTGATTATATTCATGAGTTGTTTAAGTAATTTGAATGTGTTGATGATGATCTTGGATGATGGTAGTGAGTGTTGGTTTTAATTTGATAAAAGTGCATGTGAATAGGATTTTGGTGAGGACTGTGTTAGGTTACACTTGACCCCTCTTTAGTTATTAGGCTATATCTGGAGTTTTATAAGCCTAAATGATATGAAACTAGTTCCATTGGAAAGCTAAGATATATTTCTACATATGTGTTAGAAATAGGTTTGAGCTAATTATAACTCTAAGTGTCCGAAAAATGGTCAAGAAGTAGACCTATCTTCTTTGGACGGGTTCAGAGAAGCACTGTGGGTTGTTTAGATCATATCTGAATCTATAGATGTCAAATTGACCTATAATTTGTTGCATTTGGAAGTTAACATCCTATAGAACATTTGTTAAGAAGGAAGTTTTGGCTAAAAATGAGTTCTAGACTTTGATATGGGCTGTACAAAATTGTGGAGTGGACCAGACCCGAAATTTTGCTTCTGTTTTGCAATATTTTGGTATGTCACGGTGGCAACCAAAATGGTTACCACCGTGACCTATGAAAATGCAGGGCAGAATGCTCATTTTTGGACCTCACGGTGACAACCAATTGGTTACCACCGTGACCACCTCCTAATATGCATAATTTGAGTGTTTTTCTTCCCAAAATGTACCCGAACTTCATGGTAAGTTCCTATAGCATGTCTAACTCATTTCTAACCTTAGGAAATGAGTATGTGAGTGGTCGTTAATCCAAATTGTAAGTGATTAAAGCTATAGCATAAGAGTTTAATAAAGAAATTAAATGTATATATATATGCTTTTAATTATCGAACAGGATATGCTTGTGGTATTGATCATGTACGATGTGAACAAGTATGTATAATTATGAACTGAGTTTGCTTAATAGAAAATGTATATAGGGGATATGAATAATGAATGCATGATTAAAGTAATTGCCTAACAATATTATACGATGCATGCATTGGTAATAAATGTTATTAGAATATGTTAATATGCAAGGTATTTATGATATTTTAACGGTTCATGTGGTTACTTGAGTGCCTATATAATATGATAATGTTTAAGGTGATTTAATGCTTTTAGTTTATGATTTCTCTTTTAAACAGAGACCTGTAATGCGGCAAACCGGGTAAGTAAGTGTTTATGTAAATGTATAAATAGTTTGTATGAATGATATGATTAAATGTGAAGATTTGCATTCTGTTTTGAGGTTTTGGTATGTCACGGTGGCAATGAATGTGGTTACCACCGTGACCTACCCCAGATTGGCATTCTGTTTTGAGGGTTTGGTATGTCACGGTGGCAATGAATGTGGTTACCACCGTGACCTACCGTATATTTGCATTTTGTTTTGGGTTCTTGGTATGTCACGGTGACAACCTAATGGGTTACCACCGTGAGGTACCCCAAGAGTGCTTTCTGCCGAAAGTTTTGGTATGTTACGGTGACAACCAACCTGGTTGTGACCGTGACCTACCCTGTTTTGTAAAAAGTGTTTAGTTGTTAAAAGCACAGTTGAGTGTTAAGTTATTGAGTGGCATGATAATATTTCCATATTTGACTCTGATAAATCTTAGAACATTGAATAGTGCTAAAGTATGTTGATGAAATTATATCGTATGCTTTGTAAAATGAATAGTATGATGCATGGCTGATATTATGAATTTCTTTATATGTTTACTATACTCTGGATTACGTATAATGATATTTATGTATTGTCTGATGTGACACATGATCTGAATGATGCATGACCTGCGAGAGTCAGTCTAGTGGATAGTTAGGCATGCCTAATAGAGTCTTTGTAGCTGCAGCGCCCTTTGAACGATTTGGACCCTGATCAGGTCCCACGACTGGTTCCTCGCGAACCCTTTGATATGAAATGTTTTTGGAATGTGGAAAAAGATGATGTTGCTTTTCGACTTGTACCTGTATGGTACATTATATTATATGTTCCCTCTGAGGTTTACCCGGTCAGAGATCGGGCTATATGTTCCCTCATGAGGTCTCCTCCTCAGTACTCGTTATCCACTATTATGAGTCAGCAGGTATTTTGATGGTTTGTTTTATTCTGTTTTGAAATAGCCATCAGAATGTGATATCTGAATGAGCAAGAATCAGTTTATATGTATATGAATATGATTACGGCCTTCAGAAGGTAAATCTGTATTTAGTAAACATGACTTTTCAGTTAACATGATTATCCGTACTTGGCATGTGATTTGTTATTAGTTTCTGAATGCTTTGAAATGATTTGATCGATGTATTTATGTATATGAGTTAAGCATGGTTTTATTGTATACAAGCATGTGAATCAGATCGGTTGTGAGGGTAAGTATATAAGATGTAATCGTACTTTCCGCATGGTTTTGATATGATTGTGAAATGATGTGATTATGCCTTCAGTCTCCGTTATGGGAGTGTTTACAGCATGATATGCTATGTATTAGAGTTGTGCAGCAGAAGTGTGGTGTTTTGGATGTTTTCTTGGGTATGTGGCTCAGCATGATAACACTGGGGTCGTGTTTTGTGTTATGACTATTTTGGCCCATTCCTGATATGTGTATATGAGTATGTGTGTGAGTTTCCGAATGAATGCCTTTATTATGCAAGTCTGCTTAGATATGTGTTTTGAATATCCGCAATTGCCATTTGAATGTATTTTGCCTTGGCGACCATTGTGAATGGCCGGCCATACTCTTGTCTGTTCTCCCCACTAAGCGTTTATCGCTTAGCACGGATTTCCTTTCCGTGCAGGTGGCAGGTGGGTACTGTTCGAGTCGTGCTTCTGCAGGGTCGGCCACGTAGGAGTTAGAAGTTCTGGATTTTGTTTATCTTCTGTATCTCAGCTTTTGTATTTCTGTAGTATTGTTTATGTAATTAATTATGTATTTATCTTGAGTTTTCTTTTGGGAATGTAATAGTTAGTATGTCTGTATGTTAAGTTATTCCTTTATTTTATTTAGTTCGCTTATGCTTCTGTTGAATGGTCGTATTTATGCTTCTGTGCATGCTTCTGTTTAGTGCCTGCGCATATGTGAGTTATTGCATGATCAGTCTGCGACCGCAAGTCAAGGTAAGTTTTTAATTAACCCGCTTTTCGTATATGTGCTATGTATGTTTGTATACTTCCGCATTGTGCTTATGCTTATCTGTGTAAGTGAGTGTCGAGTAGCACGTCCGTCGGCGTCCTTCCAATGGGGGCGGCGATGGGGGTGTTACATTTAGTCGTATCAGAGCATAAGATTCTGGTTGCCTTATTTGTTTGAGTATTGGGTCTTTGTATGTTACTTGTTATGTGTCGAGTCTTTGTTTGAGAGTCAGTTTTGTGTCGTGGCCTAATGCAGATGCGTCTTGTCCTGTGTGTGTTATGTTAGATGGAGCCTGACCCGAATGAGAAGGTGAATGAGACAACAGAAAGTGTGAACCCAATTAGTTCTGATCAAAGTGTTTCATTTTTAAGCACCTTTTTGATTAGAATTCCGATCCTGTTTCTAATGATAGAATATTAGTGCAAGGATTGATTCGAATTTTGGATAGGCTGACTGCTCCTAGGATTTCTCAAGGTTTTGTTCAGAGTGTACCTCAGTAAAGAAAGGTATCGAGTAAGTGGATGAGTATTTGGACCTTATGAGGTTTTGGTAGTACTCTATATGCCTGTCAGCTATCTCTAGAAAAGTGTTTAAATGAAAGCATATTGAATCATGGGGATGGGACAAAATGCATCATTATAGCATCAATTGCATCACTCTGCATACATGAATCATCTCAATCTCATTACATCATCATCATCCCTTTGACAATACATGATAAGCATATGCATATATGTTTTGATTGAGAGAAAGTTGACAGGGTATATATATACTATTTGATATTAATATTAAGGGTAAAAATGACGCGCTCAGCAATCGTTTAGGAAAGTGTTATGTGTTTGGTTAAAGATTGAACAGAAAGAGTATTTTGGGACTGTAAAAAGGATTTTAAAGTTTGATAGGAGTGTTAATGGTAAAGAGAAACGTAAGTATGATGGACATCTTTTAAGTAGTGAAGGATTTATGTATCAATTGGCGAAGTTAGTTGGTTTATGTGTAAAGTGTTCGGGTTTTGATTTCAATCGGTCATTTGAGTAATGATTGTTCTGATGAATGTGTTTGATTCGAATATAAGAAAGTGATTTAAGAATATAGCGATAGCGATAAGTGTAAGCGAGTGAGTAAGTTGGGAGTGAAATGTATGAGTTGTTGGTAACATGGAATGTAATGCTGGGAATTCTTTTCGGTGTAAGTGAATTTCGAGGACGAAATTCTTTTAGGAGGGAAGATTTGTCACACCCCGAACTGGGCCTAGTCGGAATATGCTTGCTCGGTCGGAATT
The DNA here is from genome assembly GCA_947683425.1 of Excoecaria cochinchinensis. Classification (NCBI taxonomy): domain Eukaryota; kingdom Viridiplantae; phylum Streptophyta; class Magnoliopsida; order Malpighiales; family Euphorbiaceae; genus Excoecaria; species Excoecaria cochinchinensis. The sequence goes on along the minus strand of CANTUQ010000017.1, from coordinate 1,658,612 downwards.
AGTGAGGGTAATTCGGTAATTTGTACATGAATAATATGGATAATAAGGATTTATTTGCAAAGAAATTAATTAAATAAGTTAAGTGAAGGAATTATTATAGTGTGCTTGTTGTGTATGGAATTAGGGTATAAGTGGGTTTTAGGAAATGATTTGGTGTGACTCAAGTGTGGTACCTTGAAGATTTTTATTCAAGAAATGTTTGTATGTGGAGTGAGTATGGTGCCAAGGTTGGAATTAGTCAAAGACGTATCTTGGATTTAATAGGATTATGACAAGTGGACCTTTAGGATGGTGACAAGTGGTATGGTTGGTGTGTGCACTAAATGAGAAAGAGAAAAAGGAAATGAAGAATGGGAAAGGGGCAGAATCACATTTGGCCCTCCTCTCCTTCCCGTTCTCTCTCCTCTTCTTACCTTTCCCCACTTTCTGCTCTCTTCTTTCTTGCTCCTCTTTCGATTGGGCTTGTGCATGTGTAGAGGGTGTTATGATGGAGTATAAGGGGCAAGATTAAAGGTATGTATATGGGTTTTTGATTTTGGATGTTATCTCTTTCTTCTTCCCTGTTTTCTTTTGGTTTGGGTGATCTGAGGTTTGGGTTAAGTGAATCCATGATTTGTGTTTGTGCAAGGGATTGATGCTATGAAGAAGTCTAATAAGAGGAAAGGAAAGATGGAGGACTGAGCATAAAGAGTATTGGTTGTGCTTCTTTGAGGTTTGGGAACTTTTTATTTATGTATGATTTTGATTATATTCATGAGTTGTTTAAGTAATTTGAATGTGTTGATGATGATCTTGGATGATGGTAGTGAGTGTTGGTTTTAATTTGATAAAAGTGCATGTGAATAGGATTTTGGTGAGGACTGTGTTAGGTTACACTTGACCCCTCTTTAGTTATTAGGCTATATCTGGAGTTTTAGAACTCCAAATGGTATGAAACCAGTTCCATTGGAAATCTAAGATATATTTCTACATATGTGTTAGAAATAGGTTTGAGCTAATTGTAACTCTAAGTGTCCGAAAAATGGTCAAGAAGTAGACCTATCTTCTTTGGACGGGTTCAGAGAAGCACTGTGGGTTGTTTAGATCATATCTTAATCTATAGATGTCCAATTGACCTGTAATTTGTTGCATTTGGAATTTAACATCCTATAGAACATTTGTTAAGAAGGAAGTTTTGGCTAAAAATGAGTTCTAGACTTTGATATGGGCTGTACAAAATTGTGGAGTGGACCAGACCCGAAATTTTGCTTCTGTTTTGCAATATTTTGGTATGTCACGGTGGCAACCAAAATGGTTACCACCGTGACCTATGAAAATGCAGGGCACAATGCTCATTTTTGGACCTCACAGTGACAACCAATTGGTTACCACCGTGACCACCTCCTAATATGCATAATTTGAGTGTTTTTCTTCCCGAAATGTACCCGAACTTCATGGTAAGTTCCTATAGCATGTCTAACTCATTTCTAACCTTAGGAAATGAGTATGTGAGTGGTCGTTAATCCAAATTGTAAGTGATTAAAGCTATAGCATAAGAGTTTAATAAAGAAATTAAATGTATATATATATGCTTTTAATTATCGAACAGGATATGCTTGTGGTATTGATCATGTACGATGTGAACAAGTATGTATAATTATGAACTGAGTTTGCTTAATGGAAAATGTATATAGGGGATATGAATAATGAATGCATGATTAAAGTAATTGCCTAACAATATTATACGATGCATGCATTGGTAATAAATGTTATTAGAATATGTTAATATGCAAGGTATTTATGATATTTTAACGGTTCATGTGGTTACTTGAGTGCCTATATAATATGATAATGTTTAAGGTGATTTAATGCTTTTAGTTTATGATTTCTCTTTTAAACAGAGACCTGTAATGCGGCAAACCGGGTAAGTAAGTGTTTATGTAAATGTATAAATAGTTTGTATGAATGATATGATTAAATGTGAAGATTTGCATTCTGTTTTGAGGTTTTGGTATGTCACGGTGGCAATGAATGTGGTTACCACCGTGACCTACCCCAGATTGGCATTCTGTTTTGAGGGTATGGTATGTCACGGTGGCAATGAATGTGGTTACCACCGTGACCTACCGTATATTTGCATTCTGTTTTGGGTTCTTGGTATGTCACGGTGACAACATAATGGGTTACCACCGTGAGGTACCCCAAGAGTGCTTTCTGCCGAAAGTTTTGGTATGTCACGGTGACAACCAACCTGGTTGTGACCGTGACCTACCCTGTTTTGTAAAAAGTGTTTAGTTGTTAAAAGCACAGTTGAGTGTTAAGTTATTGAGTGGCATGATAATATTTCCATATTTGACTCTGATAAATCTTAGAACATTGAATAGTGCTAAAGTATATTGATGAAATTATATCGTATGCTTTGTAAAATGAATAGTATGATGCATGGCTGATATTATGAATTTCTTTATATGTTTACTATACTTTGGATTACGTATGATGATATTTATGTATTGTCTGATGTGACACATGATCTGAATGATGCATGACCTGCGAGAGTCAGTCTAGTGGATAGTTAGGCATGCCTAATAGAGTCTTTGTAGCTGCAGCGCCCTTTGAACGATTTGGACCCTGATCAGGTCCCACGACTGGTTCCTCGCGAACCCTTTGATATGAAATGTTTTTGGAATGTGGAAAAAGATGATGTTGCTTTTTGACTTGTACCTGTATGGTACATTATATTATATGTTCCCTCTGAGGTTTACCCGGTCAGAGATCGGGCTATATGTTCCCTCATGAGGTCTCCTCCTCAGTACTCGTTATCCACTATTATGAGTCAGCAGGTATTTTGATGGTTTGTTTTATTCTGTTTTGAAATAGCCATCAGAATGTGATATCTGAATGAGCAAGAATCAGTTTATATGTATATGAATATGATTACGGCCTTCAGAAGGTAAATCTGTATTTAGTAAACATGACTTTTCAGTTAACATGATTATCCGTACTTGGCATGTGATTTGTTATTAGTTTCTGAATGCTTTGAAATGATTTGATCGATGTATTTATGTATATGAGTTAAGCATGGTTTTATTGTATACAAGCATGTGAATCAGATCGGTTGTGAGGGTAAGTATATAAGATGTAATCGTACTTTCCGCATGGTTTTGATATGATTGTGAAATGATGTGATTATGCCTTCAGTCTCCGTTATGGGAGTGTTTACAGCATGATATGCTATGTATTAGAGTTGTGCAGCAGAAGTGTGGTGTTTTGGATGTTTTCTTGGGTATGTGGCTCAGCATGATAACACTGGGGTCGTGTTTTGTGTTATGACTGTTTTGGCCCATTCCTGATATGTGTATATGAGTATGTGTGTGAGTTTCCGAATGAATGCCTTTATTATGCAAGTCTGCTTAGATATGTGTTTTGAATATCCGCAATTGCCATTTGAATGTATTTTGCCTTGGCGACCATTGTGAATGGCCGTCCATACTCTTGTCTGTTCTCCCCACTAAGCGTTTATCGCTTAGCATGGATTTCCTTTCCGTGCAGGTGGCAGGTGGGTACTGTTCGAGTCGCGCTTCTGCAGGGTCGGCCACGTAGGAGTTAGAAGTTCTGGATTTTGTTTATCTTCTGTATCTCAGCTTTTGTATTTCTGTAGTATTGTTTATGTAATTAATTATGTATTTATCTTGAGTTTTCTTTTGGGAATGTAATAGTTAGTATGTCTGTATGTTAAGTTATTCCTTTATTTTATTTAGTTCGCTTATGCTTCTGTTGAATGGTCGTATTTATGCTTCTGTGCATGCTTCTATTTAGTGCCTGCGCATATGTGAGTTATTGCATGATCAGTCTGCGACCGCAAGTCAAGGTAAGTTTTTAATTAACCCGCTTTTCGTATATGTGCTATGTATGTTTGTATACTTCCGCATTGTGCTTATGCTTATCTGTGTAAGTGAGTGTCGGGTAGCACGTCCGTCGGCGTCCTTCCAATGGGGGCGGCGATGGGGGTGTTACACAAAAAATTTTCAAGAGGGGAAACTCAGCCAAATTTCAAGCGTATTCTCTATCTCTTCCAGCAAACACACATCAAGAAATTTCTTTTAATTTGAGGATCAAACCGTCAAAAAGGAACTAAAATTGATTAGTTTTCTTTAGGTTTTTGATTCCAAAGTTAAACTTTTTGAGGAGTTAAGAAGGAAACAATCTATTTTCCTCTCTTTGATCCTTCATTTCATTTCTCGTGGAACGTGCGGGACTCTAATCAACACCAAGAATATCACTAAAGCATTATCTGAGGGTAAATATTCCGGACTTATTCTCCGAGTTATTTCATCTTTATTCTTTATTTTGGCTGTTCTTGTGCCTTTTTGCTTTCACTTTCTTTATTTTGATTCTCTTCATCTCATTTTGTGACAAAAACCCATTTTTGTTTTGAAAAAAGAGTTTTTCACTGTTTATTTTCGGAGGCAGTGGTGATCGACGGGTCATCTATCTCACTGACGCCCGTTGATCACCTCACCTACAGACGCCCTCTCTCTTGAGTGAGCGACGGGATATGTTGGTCACCTACCGACGCCCGTCGGTCACTCGACAGAGGCCGTCGCTGGGTCCTGTCTCCACTTTTCCAAATCTTTTCTATTTCTTTCAAGTCTTTTGACTCCATTTTATGTTGAGCTTTCATATATTAACATCTTTTAACCTTCTGTGAGCATATATTGATTTTCTTGGACTATCCTGAGCTCGAGGGGCGATCTACCATGGTCGGAGGATTCCGTCCGGTTTAGTTTTCTAACCCTCTTGATTTTTCCCTTTATTAGTTTATTCATTATTTATTCTATGTACATGAGTATGCCCCCCCCCCCCCCCCCCTTTTTTGTATCCCGTTAAATATAAAAATTGATTAATGTTTTATATTCAATAAAAAGAGGTTTTCATAAACGTAAGGACCCAATGTCCTATTTTTATCCAATAAAAGCTCATCACAATAAAAATAGCCATTTTGATAATGATGCATGCGAGGACCAAAGTCCTCAAAATAAGCAATGCCCCAATTCGTGTATGTATCGCACCTTTATAAAAGGGAGTTGTATTCCGCTCCTTGTATTATTGTAATTTATTGCTTTCATTACTTGCTCATTTACTCCTTTCCAAATGTGAATAAATGCGCCTTTAATCAATTACATCGTGTGGAGAGAGACCGAATTAATGGTAATTAAAATTTGGTCATAAAATAATCGAGGAAGAAATAGATGAGAAGTCCCGAACCCAGCTCTGATCTTTGGGCTCAAAGAGGCGAGAGGTTTACCCTCCAAGACACCTCTTGTGTCATGAGATTTTGGCGTTAATCCTAGGCTCCTTAGGGCGAGAGGTTTACCCTCCAAGACCCCTTTGGTTGGCCCAAAATGGATACTAAGCGCAATCTTAGGCTCTCCGAGGCGAGAGAAACTTTCCCAATGTTCTATTGGGTGGCGACTCCATGAAACCTCCTTGTTGCCCAACATAGACGCACTTGCGATTTATTGCAAGCTGTTAGCGGACCCTCAATTGCCCGATCGCCCTCAAGTGGGCGGTCATAGGGGCGGCCGAGTGGACATCTGGCACGTGTCACAGTGTGTATTAATTTGAATTAAATGAGATTAATTAAGAAAGAATGGAAAATTGGAGGAAGTTATTAGGGTAACCTAATTAACCCTAATTTGAGGATATAAAAAAAAGAAGATGGACAAACCTTAAGGGGGCTCTCAGCAGATCAAGAAAGAAGAAGAGAAAGGAAAAGAAAAAGAAAGAAAAAGAAAAGAAAGAGAGAGCAGGAGGGGGCTCGATTGAAGAACAAAAGAAAAAGAAAGGAGAAGAGAGAGCAAGAAAGAACTGAGAGAAAGAGAGATCAAAGGCACAGAGGGAACCAAATAAAATCAAAGGAAAAAGAAAGGAAAAGAAAGAAAGAAGAAAGGGAAAGAAAGAAGAGAAGGACCAGCAGCCACGGGAACCAAAGACGCCGGAGAGAAGAGAGAAGAAAGAGGAGGAAGGAAGAAAGGCGGGCCTGCCGCCGGCCAACCTCCGCCGCACATGGCTGCACGCGCCTCACGAGGCGATCGGCGAGACCCAGACGCACCCGGCGGTGACCACCGCTCACCGACACTCGCTGCCGTTAGGGAGATCGGCGAGGAAGAACCGCGCGGCTTAAAGGAGATCTTCGGCCTCCTCCGGCGACCTTCCGGCGCTGGACTCCCGACGACACGATCTATGAGGCGACGAGGGAAGTGTCCTCAACCGCCACTCCGGCGAAGCTCCGGTGAGTATCCCTCTCTCCTCCCTATTTTAATATTATTATTATTATTATTATTATTATTATTATTATTATTATATATTTATTTATTTAATTTCTGAATTTTTATTATTATTATTATTATTATTATTATTATTATTATTATTATTTATTTTTCAGCTATTATTATTATTATTATTACTATTTTTGGATTTGTCTATTATTGTTTTATTGGTTATTGGTTATTATTAATTTTTATTATTTGTTTATTTATTAATATTCTGTTTTATATTATTTTATTATTATTATTATTATCATATATTTATTATATATTTATTTATTATTGTATATTTGTTACTATATATTTATTATTATATCATTTTATTATTATTATTATTATTATTATTATTATTATTATTATTATTATTATTATTATTATTATCATTATATATTTATGTATTTTATGTTTATTATTAATTAATTGTTATTATTATTATTGTATTTATTTATTGCTTATTTATTATTAGTATTATTATCCTTAATATTATCTTTTTCATGCTTAATACTTTTCATGATTATTATTATTGTTAATATAATATTAATATTTGGCTAATGTGATTTGTTTTATTATTTCATTATTATAATTATCATTTATATTGAGCATCCATTAATTAACTATTAATTTATTCCATTATTTCATCTATTTAACTAATTATTCATTTATCGTTTTAAATATCTTCTTCAATTTATTTTATTTGATTATTTGCTTATGCATTCATTTATTTATTCAATTATTTATTAATTCATTGCTAACTGCTATTGTTGTCCTGTCATGACCGTAACCCCGAGAGTGGCAAATGCAACTCGTTCGAGGAGCACAGTTGAGACAAGTAGTTTATTTATTTATTTAGAAATATGTAATTACTATTTTATTTCATTTTATGTATTTGTGGTCTGTAATAATAAATAATTTTCGACCGCTCTAAAAAAGAACCACCACACAAATGTTTTCTACTAAATAAAATGTTTGCTAAATAAAACTGGACCAATGTCCTATTTTTGCCCAATAAAACCATAACATAAAAATCGTTTTCCATAATGAATGCATGCGAGGACCAATGTCCTCCTTGTTAATGAATAACCCGTTTTATACATGTATCGCACATTTACGAACGAGGGTTGTATTAATGATAATTAAAATTTGATCATAGAATAATCGAGGTAGAAATAGATGAGAAGTCCCAAACCCAGCTCTGGTCTTTGGGCCCAAAGAGGCGAGAGGTTTACCCTCCAAGACACCTCTTGTGTCACGAGACTTTGGCGTTAATCCTAGGCTCCTTAGGGCGAGAGGTTCACCCTCCAAGACCCCTTTGGTTGGCCCAAAATGGATACTGAGCGCAGTCTTAGGCTCTCCGAGGCGAGAGAAACTTTCCCAATGTTTTATTGGGTGGCGACTCTATGAAACCTCCTTGTTGCCCAATATAGACACACTTGCGATTTATTACAAGCTGTCAGCGGACCCTTAATTGCCCGATCGCCCTCAAGCGGGCGGTCAAAGGGGCGGCCGAGTGGATCCGGCTCGCGCGCGTCACAGCTGCCCTTGGCACCGCGCGCACAGGCGCGCGTGGTAGGCAGGCACCCCGCACGCGCGGTAGGCAGAAGTGCGCGGGATCCCCTCCTCCGAGCGCACAGGAGTCCCCTGCGTGCTGCGCGCTGGGGCAGCCTGCCGCGCGAGCGCCCCCGCGCGCTGCCGCAGGTGGCACTCGCGACCTCCTTCTTCTTCTTCTTTTTTTTTTTAAATAACCTTAAGAGCACAAAATTAATATTTTTTACCCTATTTTAATTTTTAATTTCTAAAATATATAATTTTTAATTATTTTTCGAAAAAACACAATTTTGACAAGGGAACAATCGATTCTCACTTTCGTGCCGAAAATCGGTCTTTTGTTTTCATCATCAGGTAATCCTGATTTTGGACCGCCTTGGGACCCGGTGTCTACACTACTGAACTCTAACTATTGCGCTCACGATAGTGAGCGGCCAACAAAGTCTGTTACGCTCGTGCACAGGTGCGTGCTCGCGACTGGGGACTGCCCAAACAGCTAGACAGCCGAGCACTCTGTTGCGCTTGCAACAGTGAGCTCTCTCTGTGGCCGCTCGGCAACCCAGTCCACTTGGCAGCCAAATTCGCTCAGCTACACGCGAGGGCTGAATTCACCGAGCTCTATCATGACCTCACGACAGTGTCTTACTCACGACAAATTTGTGATTTCCAGCTCTTGCGCAAAAATCTACAGAAATTCACACTTCCAAAACACCCAAACCTCCAATCTCATACACAAGTCAACCCAAACTTCATCTTACCTCAAATCAACCTTCTCATCTTCATAAACAACATAAAACATAACTTAAATCAACAATTAACACAATCAAAATCATGGATTAACTTAATCAAGCTCTCAAGAACAACAAACCTAAAATATTTTAGAAAAGGTCATCAAACTTAGAAATTTGCCCAATAATTCGTCAAGCATGCATCACAATTTAAATTAAACCAAAACCCATAACATTTACTGTAACACCCCCTAACCACCTGTAGAGATTTACTATGGTGACTATGGAGTGTTACAACACAAACACATGCGCATCAAATAGTTTTATAAACAAAGTTCAGGATTAATAAAATTTCTTTAACAGGCGATGTTAAATTACATTTCGAAAATCCATACATTACATTTCATAACATTCATAGTCTTACATCAGTTGTCACTTTACAAAATACAACATCTTTGTTACAAACACTTCAGTTCTAATACACATATCAACTATCTTTACACATCTTATACTATTACAAAATAACCTACATCCATAGCGATTCCTATGTGTTGGCCGTTGGCGATGCATGACTGTCTTCCAAAATACTATATTCAGATACCTACATGGATTAAACATCCATGCTAAGTGATAACACTTAGTGGGGAACAAAATACAATATACAATAACATAATCTTCAAGTATACTCATAAAGCATAGTTTAAGCACAACAAGGTTCATGATTCCTATCATGTTTCGCACTTACTATTTATAGTCCTACACGTTGGATAATAACATTAGAATTCACATTATCACTTATTCTTCACATGCCCATCACATTCTTATCCACTTGTATATATAAAAGATTATAATTTCTTAATTATTAACATAAAGATATTTCATCGCAATAATAAAAGAATCATAAAATTTCCATATTTTAGAATCAACAAATGCATATATATATATATATGATTCAAGTACATATCATAGTATGACAATCAACTTTCGGTTACACCATCTCATAGCTTCTACATGTTCATTACAATTTCACACAATAATTTGTCACATAACTTCAAATTACTCAATTAGTTCACATATTTATTTTAACCTTGCTTGCAATTCAAAGACACGGATAATGGGTATCGCATTGGTACCCGAAGGTACAGTAATAGATTGTATCCGTAGATACTCACATTTGCATTGGTACCCTAAGGTATAGAAATATCAATATTATCAATAATTTCGCATTGAAGAATCCAGTAAGGATTCAAATCGCACTGTGATTCTAGAGAAATTGGAAGCATTGGGCTGTAGCACTTAGGCCCTATAGGCATTCCTATCTATCCACTACTTAACTCATAGGCTACACATTATTAAGTCCAGTTATTATCATTGTTATAGCGAGTATAGCATTATAGTGTGATTCAGTTATACCTCAACACATTGTTCATAAATATTGTAGTTCACATCGCAATTCCTTCATCATGTCATAGGCATGAAATCATATGCATATATAAATATACCAACATAAATCACATGTATGTGTAATCATAATCGCATGTCTATAAGAAGATTCAAATCATACACATGCTAATCACCATTTAATAGCTGAAGTGCCACTAAATAAGGTTTAAAATAGAAACACGTTCAAAAGGAGCGAAAAAGGATGGAAATCGGAACTTTCAATTTTTAAGACAGAGGTCATTTACACGGCGGTATGACAAGAACTTACCGCTGTGTAAGACATCCTACACGGTGGTAAAGAAAAACCATACCGCCATGTAGTATGGCGTACACAAACCCTTCAAAATAAAATGCATTTACACGACGGTATGGCAAAGCCTTACCCCCGTGTAAAATGCTCAACACAAAATATGATCAAGACAGAATGACTTTACACTACCAAGAAGATTGCAATCCACAGTATCTCACACTTCATCATGTAATTCATACAAATTATTCATACATTTATATAAATACTTACTCACCCGATTTGCCACACTATTGGTCTCCATATAAATGAGAAATTCATAAACTAAAAGCATTAAATCACATTTATCATAATATATAATCACTCAAATAGCCACATGAACCATTATAACATCATTAGATATCTTGCGTAATAATACATTATAGTAACATCTATATCAATTTATGCATCATATAATAATGTTAGATAAATTCTTTAATCACATATCCATTGAACATATCACATTTACTCTTACACATCTCATTCATTTCAATTATGCTCACATAGATTTAGGTATTAGAATCCTCAATAATGTCATTAAACTTGACTTGATTCTATTTCATACAATTACACATCATTAGTTTGCTATTAATCTTAATCTTATTCATGTGTATTTTCCCAGTGATAACTATTATTATAATCAATTGATAATCCTAAACATGTATTGGATAGACCCTGGAATGTTTCGGTGTAATAAGGGTTCAATTCAGGAAGGAAAAAGTACATTTTAGGCTAAAAGATGAGGTCACACGGTGGTAAGACATTTTTTACTACCATTTGGCATGCTAAAATGGGTTTTTAAGGGGCAGAATGCTTTTACATGACGGTGAGAAATTCCTTACCGCCGTGTAAACCTATTCTGCCTCAAAGCATAAGGCAGATTCTAGACAGACTTTATGTCCAAAGTTGTACTGCATTTTTCACATGGTTAGAGACATTTTCAGGCAAAACGTCCTTCTAGACAATTATTTCCTAGGATGTTAAGTTTTAAATGGGACAAGTGTCAGGTCATTTGGACATTTTAATCATCAAATACGAGCTAACCAACATATACTATTCTGATGAACCTGCCAGAATAGGGACACTTATGTTTGACCACTTTTTGGGACATTTTAAGCCAGAATTAGCTCAACCATATTTCTAATACATTTTTAGCCGTGGAAATCAGGTTTCAGCTCTACTTTGAACCAACCAATTTGGAGTATTAAAAAACAATCACTAAAGGTCAAGAGAGACTTACCCAGGAACTTACTCTACAAACACATTTTTCCTACTACGTGTATATGACCTCTAAATTCAACTTTAATGAAATTTTCAGCCAACATGCTCTACTAATCATTTATTCATATATATGTTAAATTGAAATAGGCACAATCTTTATCTCAATTTGACTAAAACTCAAGGAGTTATGGCCCAAGGCCCTCCTACAGAATTAGTTACACTTAAATTCACTTTTGTATACTTTAGAGCCCTCAGTTCATCATTATCATTTCTAAGTCAATTATGGACACATATCATAGGAACCTAACCCCATTAACCCCACTCATTTTCATAATCATATAACTCAAGTTATGACACTTACAAGTAAAGTAGGTCAAATATAACTCAACTCAATTTTACACTTCCAACTCATTACTACAAACTAACCTATTTAGCATCATGTTATCATCTCATTCTTCATACACTTCCCCAACTTAATTATGCACATCACAGCACATTCACTTTCTTAGCAAAGTTCAATCAGTAGTATACACAACAATTCTTAGTTCATTTGAAATCTCTTAGGTCAATCAATCAAACTCATGATATTCATTATTACTCCACAAATTCATTTCTTTAATTCAACACATCATAGCACACAATTTACACACTTAAGGTACAAAAGCAGTCAATTAATAAACACACAAATAATTAGTTCCCAAACCTCTTCTCCTTAGCTCCTTAGAATTCGCATAGTTCCTTGATTAAGTACCTTCTCTCTTCCTTTGATTCTCTTTACTTCCTCAACTACAAATCCAAGTCCAATTTCCAGAATTGGATACCATACATCAATTACCAATATCCATCACAAGAAAGAGTAGAAGATGAAGAGAAAATAAGTACTAACCACTTACCCTTAAAGCCGACCATTCACATGCACTTTAGGATCACTTCATCACTTAGCAAAAATTATGTATATCTTAACTAATGGAAAAGAAGAAAGCTTGAATAGAGTGGGGAAGAGCAACCGAAGAAAATGAAGACCAAATACAAAAAAATGAACTTTCTCTCACCTTATGCCTATTTATTGCATGGATTACACAAGGTGGCACTCCCTCATGAGGACACTTGGAATCCACTATCACTTTCTTAATCTCTAATAATAAAATTCTGGATTCTATTAACACTAATTAACCACACTTAGTCTTAAACATGCACAATTCTACTTCAGCTACTTAAAGTTATTTATTTATTCAATTGGGTCCTCATTATAATTACACTTAAGTCCTCAATTAAATGCACTTCAAATTAACTTTATCGAATTACCACAATTTAACCAATATGCTACTAGGGTGTAATTCGGGCTATTACATTTGCACTAACATGCATCTCATCAAACCTCAAATTTCCAGAAATACCATTCAACATACTAAATTGTAAGCACCGTGTCCCGGAGCGATCCGGATCAGAGATTACCCTATGATGAAATCAGTATCCGAGCCTGTATAAATGGTTTGGATTTGGAGATTTTAGTCCCATGCTCCACGAGAAATGAGTCTTTTCACCTTTCATAGGCAAAGGGGGAGAAAACGGGGAATTTTTGAGTCAAAAAGGTATATTTTCCTACATAGACGGCCAGCCCGTCGCTTAGGGTCACAAACGGCTTGTGGTATTTTTCGACGCCCGTCAGAAAGCACCGCCTCTGCCAGAGCGCCGCCTGATTTCTCGGAGCACGCAACCTTTCCGATGCCCGTCGGTGGAAGTGGCAGGGCCGTCGGCCGAATCCTTGTGTCAGAAGGATTCTTCCGATGCCCCTCTCCATACACCGACGCCCGTCGGTCGTGCCTGGCCTATAAAAGTTTCAGATTTTCTCCTAAAAAGGGTTCCAAAAAATTTCAAGAGGGAAAACTCTGCGAAAATTCAAGCACATTTTCTCTCTTCCAGCAAACACATTCACAAAGGAATTTCTTTTAATTAGAGGATCAAAATCATTAAAAGAAACTAAAATCAATTAGTTTTCTTTGAATTTTGATTCCAAAGTCAATCATTTGAGGGGTTAAGGAGGAAATAATCCATTTTCCTTTTTTTGATCCTTCATTTTGCTTCTCGTGGAACGCGCGGGGCTCTAATCGACACAAGAATCTCATTTAAGCATTATCTGAGGGTAAGTATTCCGGACTCATTCTCCATATCCTTTCATCTTTATTCCATATTTTGCTATTATTTTTCTCTATTTTGACTCTTTTCATCTCATTTTGTGATAAAACCGCTTTTTGGCTTTAAAAAGAGTTTTTTTCTTACTATTTTTTCGGAGACAGTGGTGACCGACGGGTCATCTTCATCACCGACGCCCGTCGGTCACCCCAGTCGTGGACGCTCTTCCTCTTGAGTGAGCGACGGACATGTCGATCAACTTGACTGACGCCCGTCGGTCACCTAAGAAAGGCCGTCGGTGGGTTCTGTCTCCATATTTTCGAATCTTTTCTATCTCTTTCAAGTCCTTTTGACATTATTTATGTTGAGTCTGCATATATATTGACATCTTTTAACTTTCTGTGAGTGTATATTGATTTTCTTGGACTATCCTGAGCTTGAGGGGCACCTACCATATTCGGAGGATTTCATCCGGTTTAGTTTCCTAACCTTCTTGGTCATTTTCTTTATTCGTTTATTCATTAATTATTTTATGTGCATGGATATGCTCTTTTATATCTCATTAAGTGTAAAAATGGATCAATGTTTTGTACTCAATAAAACGAGGTTTGTATAAATGCAAGGGCCCAATGCCCCATTTTTATCCAATAAAAATCATCACAAATTAAAAAATCCAATTTTAATAATGATGCATACGAGGGCCAAAGTCCTCAAAATAAGCAATGCCTCGATTTGTGTATGTATCGCACATTTATAAAAGAGAGTTGTATTCCGCTCCTTATATTATTATAATTTATTATTTTTGCTATTTACTTGCTCATTTACGGCTTTCCAAATATGAATAAATGCGCCTTCGATTAATTGCATCGTGTGGAGAGAGAGCGAATTGATGATAATTAAAATTTGATCATAAAATAATCGAGGTAAAAATAGATGAGAAATCCCGAACCCAGCTCTGGTCTTTGGGCTCAAAGAGGCTAGAGGTCTACCCTCCAAAACAGCTTTTTGTGCCACGAGACTTTAGCGCTAATCCTAGGCTCCTTAGGGCGAGAGGTTTACCTTCCAAGACCCCTCTGGCTGGCCCAAAATGGATACTAAGCGCAGTCTTAGGCTCTTCGAGGTGAGAGAAACTTTCCCAATGTTCTATTGGGTGGTGACTCCATGAAACCTCCTTGTTGCCCAACATAGATGCACTTGCTATTTATTGCAAGCTGTCAACGGACCCACAAATGCCCTGATCGCCCTCAAGCGGGCGGTCCCATGGGCGGTCGCAGGGATCCGGCGCGCCTCACAGTGGTGACTCCGCTGGGGACGATTTGGTTCGAGATTTCAATTTGAAAATACCTCGTTTAACATTTATAGTTAAAATTTAATTCATAAATTGGCTTTCTCCCAAATTTGCATTCGTATCTCATTAGAGCCTTAGAATATGCTAGTTTGGTCCCTCTTTTAGCCCTGGTGCGTTCCTGAAGCACGACCCCATTTTTACTCAATTTGGGGAAGTGTTAAGGATAATCACCAGCCCAAGCCTCGTACCTCAATGGTATATCAAAATGATGACCCGATCAGTTGTTATGCTCATAATGAGCTAGACCTATAGGCAGGGATCATGCTTGGGTAGCCTTAAAGAAACACCTCCCTTGCTCAAAGCTCATGTAATGGCCGTAGTTACTTCCCACAGGTAATATGAACCCTAATTCCATGCTTGCTGTATAGAACCTCATGTATTGGGTGAGTCCAGATGTCTCGCTTGGTAACATAGCCAAAGGCTTTCATACCCCGGTAGAGCCATGTCAAAATTTGTGGAACGTCTAAATACATGACGATCATTATCCATCTGCTTGCACATTAGCATAGGAGTGTCATGCTGCCGATTTTTTACCGTGCATCATGCGTGTCCATTGGGTCCCTCTCTAACCCTTGGGCTAATCCCGCCTAGGAAAGAGACTGCACGACCACGTGTGTGGGAGAAATAAGGGTGGAAGGACCTACTTGCTTGCTTGTACTTTGTGAATGTTGCATATCACGACCATGCATTACACCTGCATTTCATGCATCATTTCTAACACCTTGTCCCTGCAGCCATCATAGATCTGCCTAGGTGGACTAGATCACCTACCGGACGATTGATTCGAGTTCCCGCACTTGAGTTGTCAGATAGAGAGGGCCTACTAGAAATTTTACTAGAAGTCAGCTGTATCTTATCTGAGATGGCAAACGCGCCTAGGGGGGATGACGCCACCAGGGCCATGATCGCAGAAGAAGTGGGCCAGCAATTTGAGGAGTTCGAGGGCAGAATGATGAATATGTTGACTGCTCTGGCACAACAGAATGCTCCGTAGAATCCTCCTCATCCTCCAGTGAGACAGAATGAGCCAGAGGAAAAAAGAGCTGAGAGACGAGAAGAGCCCGTTCGGCCACCGCCGGTAGAGCTGAGGTCGGTAGCTTCGGGAGAGCAGAGAAGAAGGCCTGTATTGAGGATTGATAATGATAGGGATATCGAAGATGACAAGATGAGTATTGCATCTGAGAGAGGGAAGGCACCTCAGACTGATGATTTCATTTTAAAAAAGATGGAAGAGAGGTTTGAAGCTATGGCCCGTATGCTGAGCAGGGGTTAGGGGATGAACCCAGAGGATAAGGAATTGGAGGGAGAGGACCCGATTCCTTACAACTTCAAGATGCCAGACGTGCCAAAATTTGATGGTACTTCTGACCCGACTGCTCATGTCAAGCAATATTCTTTGGTCATTTTAGGGACCACGTTGTCCAAGAAGCAGAAGGTAGAATACTTTTGTCTAAGTCTGACCGCTCATGCCATCGACTGGTATCATAGTCTCGATCGTCGGACTAAAGAGGATTGGGATCTGCTCACAGAGGAGTTTTTGAGACAGTATGATTGCAACACCAGGATGGAGGTGACTCTCAAAGATCTTGAACTGCTCCAGCAGAAGGCTGGGGAATCTTTCCATGATTATCTTACCCACTGGCGAAATCGAGTAATGGAAATGCGGAGGAAGCCAGACACCCAGGACCAGATCCGTTTGTTTATCAAGAATGCAAGCCCATACTTGAAGGATGGCTTGAAGATGAAAGGGTTGAAGGACTGGGAGTCTCTCAAGGATATAGCCATTGGAACGGAGGGAGAGTTCTTGACTCGGAAGGCTAACAATGATAATTTTACGAAGAGAGCTAATACCGGTCAAGGAACCAGTAGGCTAGCGGGTCCTAGTGGTAGCACCAGAAGAACAGTTGAGGTGTCTGCTACTGAAACAACTACCCAGAGGAAGTTTTTAAACTTAGGAAGACCACTGTCTTGGGTCTTGAGAAGGTTGATGAAGGAAGGGAAATTGTAGCCCTTAGCTCCTAGGCCTGCTATGACGCAAGGAAAGCCTGGGCACAAGGACAATGAATTCTGTGCGTTTCATCAACACTCAGGCCATCTAACAGACAAGTGTAAAGCGCTGCGGCACTCTATCCAAGACCTTATTTATAGCAAGCAAATTTCTGACCCTGAGAAGAGGGAATCTGAGAAGAAGCGCGGTTACAACGCCGTGCCACCACCAGTGTTTATGATCGGATCTAGCCTGCAAGAGTGGTACGTGCTGCAAGATTTATATGGGAGCAAGAGTATTGCTGTTGCCCATTCCGAGGATAGAAAGGAGAAAGCAGTCGTGGCGACCCTTGATTGTTGGTCAAGCAGCGAGAGCGGTGGAGAGGCCGAAGAGGAGGGAGAGATGAACCTTGATTTGTGGAGGTCTGATGAAGACGAAGAAGAGATAGGGGCTATGACAAGAAGTGGGAGAGTGGTTCCTAAGATTACGAGGGTACCGGAACCAGCGCAGACGTCAGCAAAAAAAGAGCCAGAGGAGAATCAGATTGTTAAGCATTTAAAGAAGACTGCAGCTCAAATATCCATCTGGGATCTCTTGAGACAGTCCCCTTCTCATAGGCAGAAGGTAGTAGAGGCTTTGGTCGAGGCCACGGTCGCCACCACAATTTCCCCATCAGAGCTTTTGGGCTTAGTTAAAGGAGGATCGGAGGAGAGATTGGTTTTTTCTGATGCCGACCTACCGGTCGAAGGCCGCAATCATAACCGACCCCTGTACATCAAAGCACAGATTAACGATCAGCACACCGCTTGCGTTATGGTAGACGATGGGTCTTCCATCAATGTGTGCCCTCTGATAGCTCTTCAGGCTTTTGGTTTAAATGAGGATATGCTCAGTGGATTAGATCTGACTATCACCGCCTATGATAATTCAAGGAGGCAAGCCTCGGGAACATTTAAGACCTTGGTCAAGACAGGACCCATTGAGGTGGAAGTAGAATTTGTGGTTCTGCCCATTCCAGCTAACTTCTCAGCCCTACTCGGGAGACCTTGGTTTCACAAGTTAGGAGGAGTGCCATCCACGCTGCATCAAATGATAAAGTTCCCACATGAAGGGGAGGTGGTGACTATTAGGGCAGCCAGGGAGAATCAGGTCTCAGCGCTTGAAATAGCAAATCAGCCATTTAGTGGCTTCCACGTGTCCATGATAAGGGAAGAGCACGGGTCGGTGGATAACCCAGCTGTGGTTAATATGATGAAAAAGATGCATTATCTCCCTGGGGCTGGTTTGGGCAGAAACTCTCAAGGGCTGCAGATTGCGATCACCACTCGAGGTCAGAAAAATCGGAAGGGTTTGGGGTACAGAGGCGGTTTTGGCAAGAAGAAGACGATGGATAAGATTCCTCATATTTCAGAAAGCTTTGTACCAGCATCCTCAGTATGTGCTTATACTGGCGAAGATGAGCTGCAATGGGTGAAGGGGAGGATTGTCCCCGGATTCGAGATCTTTAATGATGTATTTAACTGGCATGTCGAGTTTATCAAGACCGCTGAGAACTTCTGGGATGAGGAGGTCATGACTCAGTGTATCACTTGGGACAGATGCGAGCCTGAAGAGGTTGTCACCGAGAATATGTTAGCTGCCAGGCTGAAAGGGAAAGAGAAGATAGCAAAAATAGAGCTGAAGATGGGGGATATGAAGATTTCCTCAGATATACCTGAAGGGCCTCTGCTGAATCAGGGAGCTAATGGGCAAGCTACAACAGCATCAACCTCTGGAATGGCAGAAGAAGACTCTAGCTTAGACTGTCTTTTTATTCCAGAACTTTTTTATGATGTAAATAACAATTATAATATTATTAATAAGGCAAATGATTTCTCTTACTTGTGCGATGTTTCTAATGATTTCAACATGCATGAACATGATCATATTCCATCAATTTTTGACATCGATTCCACCGATACAACGCCTTTTAATCTTGGAACCTCGGAAAATGCGAAAGAAATTCTAATAGCATCAAATATAACTCCTGATGAGAGAAAAAATTTTGAGAGAATAATAAGAAAACATGAAAAAGTCTTTGCCTGGACCTATGAGGACATGCCAGGAATCGACCAAGTCATAGCAGAACATGCTATCCTGACCTATCCAGACTATAAGCCTGTGAAACAGAAGTTAAGAAGGCTCAGGCCAGAAAGGGCAGACAAGGTCAAGGAGGAAATTCGACAGCAGATTGAGGCCAAGTTCCTTGTTGAAGTGCAGTATCCTACATGGTTGGCAAATGTGGTCCCTGTAGCGAAGAAGAATGGGAAGGTCAGGGTGTGTGTGGATTATCGAGATCTGAATAAGGCCTGCCCTAAAGATGATTTTTCACTACCCCACATCGATGTGTTGATAGACAGTGCTGCCAACTGCGGGATGTATAGCTTTGGAGATGGTTATGTGGGCTACAACCAGATCCTGAACAAAATAGCTGACCGGGTTAAAACCGCTTTCATCACAGAATGGGGGACCTACGCCTACCGAGTTATGTCTTTTGGCCTGAAGAATGCAGGGGCCACATACCTGAGGATGGCGACCAAGATTTTAAGCGACCTAATCCACAAGGAAGTAGAGGTGTACGTCGATGACATGATGGTCAAATCAGCCACCCGGGAGGGCCACTTTGAAGCTCTAGAGAAGTTCTTCACTAGGATTGATAAGTATAATCTGCGGCTTAACCCCAAGAAGTGCATTTTCGGAGTGACTTCAGGAAAACTATTGGGACACGTCGTCAGCCAGAGGGGAATAGAAATTGACCTGGATAAGGTGAAGGCCATCAGAGAGATGCATGTGCCGCAAAAAGAGAAGGATGTAAGGAGTTTCCTGGGCAAGCTGCAGTATGTCAGCCGATTTATTGCCAAGCTCACTTCAATATGCGAGTCTGTTTTTAAATTGCTCAAAAAGAATCAACCTGTTGTTTGGAATGAAGACTGCCAGAAAGCCTTTGACAGCATCAGGAAATATCTGTTGAATCCGCCAGTGCTAAGGCCGCCGCAACCGATCAAACCGCTTATCCTATATATGGCAGTAGAGGGCAGTTCCGTGGGCGCCATGATGGCTCAAGAGGATGAATTTGGGGTGGAATTCACAATTTATTACCTCAGTAAGAAGTTTCTGGCTTATGAGATTAAATTTGCTGAAGTAGAAAAAATCTGCCTCGCAGTGATTTGGGCGTCAAAGAAATTGAGACATTACTTCCACTCATACAAAGTTCAGGCAGTAGCCAAGTAGAACCCGTTGAGATATTTGCAAGAGGCGCCGTCTTTGCTTGGTAAGATGGGGAGCTGGCTGCTCTTACTACAGGAGTTCGATGTGCAATACATCACTCGCAAAACTATTAAGGGGCGAGCCGTAGCCGAATTTCTTGCTGAGCATCCTATTCAAGGAGACACTCCCGAGTTCACCTTTCTGGATGAGGGCATAGTCGCGATTTCAGTCCAAGGATGGCAGTTACACTTTGACGGGGCAATAAATAACAGAGGGACCGGAGTTGGAATCATTTTGACAACCCCAGATAATGAGAAACTCCCCCTAGCCAAGAAGCTGAGGTACAAGGCAACCAACAATGAAGCCGAATACGAAGCATGCACTTTCGGGTTGGAAGCTCTAGCTGCACTGGGGGCAAAGAATGTAGAAGTCTTTGGTGACTCATCCTTGGTGATTAATCAGATTCGAGGTGAGTGGGCTGTAAAAGAAGAGCGGCTGGTACCCTATGTTGAATATTTGAAAGAGGTACATGGGAAGTTTGAGACTTGCACTTTCCACTTCATACCGAGAGATGAAAATCGTTTAGTTGATGCGTTGGCAACCTTAGTGTCGATGTGGGACAATCCTGAAGGAGTAGCTATGAAGCCAGTACTAATTTCGAGTTTTGAAAAGCCCAGCTTCGAGATCATGCCTGTAATGGAAGTAGAAGTGGCGGATGGAAAACCATGGTACTTTGACATCATGAATTACTTGGAAAGCAATGAGTTTCCAGAGGAAGCTACTGAGAAAGACCAGAGGATGATCCGGAAGCTATCCACTCAGTTCATATCCTTGCAAGGGGTGCTGTACAAAAGATAGTCAGACGGGATTCAGCTCAGGTGCTTGAATGAAAAAGAAGCCCGCAAGGTAATGGAGGAGACCCATGCAGGCATCTGTGGGGTTCACATGAACGGTTTGACCCTGGCTAAGAAGATTATGAGACAAGGCTTCTATTGGCTTACGATAGACAATGAATGCTCAAAATATGTCAAGCAATGCCAGTTGTGCCAACAATACGCAGACTTGAGACACCTACCAGTATCAGAGCTACACAATCTGACATCACCTTGGCCTTTCGCTGCTTGGGGGATAAATATCATTGGAGAGATTCGCCCTACGGCATCCAATGGGCACCGATACATCATAGTCGCAATTGATTATTTTACCAAATGGGTAGAGGCGGAATCCTTCAAAAAGATTGACGCAAGGGATATGGCCAAGTTCATAGAGAGGAATCTGATCTGCAGATATGGCCTCCCTCATCACATAGTGTCTGACAATGGGGTGCAGTTCGTGGGAGAAACCAGGAAGCTCCTCGAGAAGTATGGCATCGAACATCATAAATCTTCTCCCTACCGACCACAAGCAAATGGAGCAGTAGAGGCCGCTAATAAAAATATGAAGAAGATCCTGTCCAAGATGGTCCAAACCTACAAGGACTGGACTGAAAAGTTACCCTTCGCCCTGTGGGGATATAGAACAACGGTAAGGACATCTACGGGTGCTACACCATTTTCCCTGGTATACGGGATGGAAGCAATATTGCCGATTGAGATAGAGCTCAAGTCGCTGAGAGTGGTCATGGAAGCCCAAATCCCAGAGGCCGAATGGGCACGACAGAGGCTACAGCACTTAAACTTATTAGATGGGAGTAGGCTGAAAGTTTATTATCATAACCAGATTTACCAGAAGAGATTGGCCAGGACTTTCGGGAAGAAGGTGAGAAAGCATCCACTGAAAGAAGGGGACTTAGTGTTCAAGCAGATGAGGCTAGGCATACCAGATATCAGAGGGAAATTCAGACCAACTTGGGAGGGGCCGTATATCCTTAAAAAGCTGCTGTTCAAAGGAGCTGCAATCTTGTCGGATAGTGATGGAAACGAATTCAAAGAACCGATTAATGTCGACAGACTCAAAAATTTCCATGGCTAAAGACCAAAATAAAAAGAAGAGAATAAAATGCCCTGCAGGTCGAAAACCGAAAAAAGGCGGCCGTGCTAAAATTCGGCGCCTCGACAGGGTGAAAACCGAAAAAAGGCACCCTGTGCAAAAATTAGAGGCACGAGAGAAAATGTCCGATCGTGAAAACCCGAGAGGGCCAATTGGTAAAAGGAGTTGATGCTGTTAAAATTTGGCTTCATGTATTAATAGGGCGTACGCGGTTGAGTAAATGTCAAAACTGATCATGTATGCTGAAATTATATGGAAATGTACACAATTTCGTGAAATAGAGTGAATATTATTCTTTTCATTTTTGTCATTTTCTAGTTCTGCATTAAAAGAAATGTAGCACTAAAAGAAATACATGTGTAAGCTAAGCTAAGTCCTGCTGCTGCTCTCACCGACTAGATGATTGAGCTCTCGTGTCCTGTTATCAGATGCTGGACTAAGGATCCACTTCTTGTATTCGCTAGTTGAAGACACATAATGATTGCCGAACCTCGGGATAACAGTCTTCACCGGCAGCTTGCTCCATAGCTCATGATACCTTGAGGCGAACGCAGCCGAAAGAGCTCCTCCCCGGAAAGATAAGGGAACCCTCACCACATCCTAGGTCATCCCGAGCTGACGCGTACATCGAGAAGTGATGCAGAAGGTGGCTCAATGGAGCCCACAGAGGGGAACACACCCCGATGGCCCATCAATGACCACATGAGACAGTGGGAGCCAGGCAGAAGTAAAACTGATATTATCATCTGATAGCTCGCCAAATCTGGTAATGCCTTCACCAGCAGTGGCACACCCATACAATCGTCGACGCGGAAGGAAATGGCTCGGCGAGTATTGTGGGGTAACCCAAAGAGGTGGCTCAGACAGCACCCTCAGTTTCTCTTGCAGCCAAATCTGAAAAAAAAAAGCCGCTGGAGTAAGTAGGGTTTACTTCAGGCAAAAATAAGGCATAGGGTTGTGTGAAAATCCGAAAGGACGCACCTCCCGCTAAGAAAAGCTAGTGTGAAAATCCATAAGGGACGCATTACCTTTAAAATAATGATGTACCTGGAGCAATAAGGGGCTGCCAGTAAAAGTAGTAGTGGATCCAGAGCTCACAGCGTCCAAGCCCAGAATGGTCTTAGCCAGAATGAGTGGTAAGGGTGATAACCCCAGATGAAAGTCGCTCAGAACTCCGAACAAGCGAGGGTCACCTGTCAGACCCCCTGGAACAACAGTGAGGAAGTTCACCATGCAAAACAAGAATACGATGCTTACCCGGTAGGTGGGGATGTCAGTGAACTGATCCAGAGCCTCGATCAGTGGCCCCAGGGCAAAGGAAGAACCCGGAGAAATCAGCCGGACGGCCTCAGAAGAAGGTACGCCCAGGGCCATGGCTATGTCCCGGGTCTGGAGTAGGCCGCAACGGGGAACGCAAGGCAGAGTGCTAGGAGGGAACCAGGCTCCGAGAATAGCAGCTAACTCTTCAGGCAAAGGGCACAGTTCCTGGTAGGTGAACTGGAAGACGTGAAACCGGGGGTTCCAGAAGTGGGTCGCTGCCAGAAGGAGATTCTGGTCAACTTTGACCCGGCACAGGTATTTCAGCCCAGTCAGAGAGGAAAGGGTGCCTTCTTCCCAAGTGTGTTTGTCATCTAAGATACGGTGCATTCTTTGGGCTAGAGAGGAAGACATGCTAAGAAAGATGAAAGGCTCAACATGTTGGAAAATGAAGAGACATAAGAGGAGCAAAATTTTGTAAGAATTTATAGGGAAGTGTCAGCGACGGCCTACCCGCCTCTCCTAAGAGACGGCCTGCCTGTCGGCAAAGATCCACCTGGCAGACGCATACGTCAGCATTGCATTCATCACGCGCATTAACTCGCATTTATTGAGAGACAGACGGCCTGCCCGTCGGTCGCTCTTACAGACGCCCAGGCCGTCGGTCACGAAATTCTATATAAGGGCGAGTGACAGACGGTGCAGCGCCTACTGTCCCTTTCATTTTCTCTCTCAAACGGCTTTTTTTTTGCTTTTTTTAGTGTTTTTTAAGCATTTCTTCTTTTTTTTTCGCGATTTCTTCATTTTTTCGCGTTCTCCACTTACCGGACGCTCAGATATTCATATTTCTTCAGTTTTCTACACTTTTCGTGACTTCAAGTATGTAAAATAACTACTTTTTTTAATTAATTCAATTTATTTTTTCTTCATTTCTTCTTCCTTTAACCTCAAAAATGATTAGAATGCTTTGGATGCCTTAAAAATTTAGGGAGAATGCTGCCCATTTTCTTCATTTATTTATTTCTCTATTATTTTGCGGTGCAATTAATCTGAACCTTTGCATGATCACATAGGAATAGAATTTTCCTATAATTTTGTTGCTTTAGAATTATACTTTCTAGCACACTATTCTGTGTTGTTGAGGCCTGAGGCCGTTATTTTTGTGTTGTTGGGGACACACTCTTGCCGGGGTGCGTCCCATTTGTGCACATATATAGTTGTTGAGGCCTGAGGCCTAGTTTGATGCTTTTTATGCAGGAGGTTGGGCACACCCTTGCCGGGTTGCTGCCCAAATTTTTATTTTTTATTCTGAAATTGAATATTTTTGTGTATAATGCATGCCTTGGGGCCTAGAAAGCCCATTTTTATCCGCTTTAAATATTTTCATGCTAATTGCATGTTTTTTTTGCTTTGATATGTGCGAAGCATGTTGGGCAACTTTCTTTGACAGGACGTTCGCCCCTTTTTATTTATTATCAGTTTTTTATCTCGTTTTCGGGCCGCCATTGCCCTGGTAAGGCTTGAATGGGCTTTCACCTTGAGAATAAGTCTAATAATTCTTGTTTTGTGGAATTTTCGCTATCTAATTTTTTCTTTTGCAGGATGCCTCCTAGACGCAAAGCACCGCAAGCCCAGCCCGAGGTCGTTGTTGAATATGATTATTAAAGATTGTACATGAATTAAATGTCTGTGAATTTGATAAATGTACTTGAATTTTAGTTGATGAGTTGATGTCATGTCTGTGTATAGTGTGTGAGTTGGTATTGAGCCTGATTACCGTTATAGTGGATAGATAAGCATGTTATAAAGGGATTATCGAGTGCAGCTGCCAACGTTCCGCCCCGTTTGGGTGAAGCGGGTCGACCTCCGAGAATGGTCATTAATAGAGAAAGATGAAAATGTTTTGTGACTTCGGTCTATCGAAAATGTTTTTTTATAGAGCGTCCCGTATCCACCATGAGAGGAACTCAGGCTTGTTTTGTTAAATGTTGTGCAGTGAACTTGAGATGATTATATTGTTGCTTCGAATGAAGCCATAGTACATGAGAGTAATGTTTAATTACATGACAGCTTTGTATACAAGTGTATAATTACATGAGCGTGTTTACATGTATATGGACACATGATAGCGCACATTTGAATACGTGATATGTACAAGTTGTAGTGTATATAAAAAGGTAAATGAATACATGTTATATGCACGTGAATTCATAGTACTTGATAATTGAGCATGCAACCCATACATGTATAAAAGCTATATGCATGAGCTAGTTGATTTTGTTACATGAATTGTGTGATTTATTTGTGACTTCGTAAAGAAGTCCTTTGCATTATTTTCATCCCCACTAA
Source organism: Excoecaria cochinchinensis (assembly GCA_947683425.1). NCBI lineage: Eukaryota > Viridiplantae > Streptophyta > Magnoliopsida > Malpighiales > Euphorbiaceae > Excoecaria > Excoecaria cochinchinensis. The sequence continues at coordinate 1,632,775 of CANTUQ010000017.1, read as the reverse complement.
GCGTTATCGCTTAGCACGGATGTTTATTTCCGTGTAGGTTTACAGGTTCGGAACAGTGAGCGAGCATCTGCAGTTCAAGGCCACTAGGGAGTATTATTCAGGTCTTTTGTATAGATTAGATACAGAGCTAGTGATGTTTCAAGTAACATCATTATGTAATAAAAGTTAAAGAATCACATGTAAATGTATATGTAAAGTTAAATGAAAACAGAGTGTAATATGAACATGTATAAAGAGAAAGAAGTACATATGTATAGTGGATATGAAATGCATGTTGGGCCCTAGTGTAGTATTTAATTACTTTTAAATGGATGTGTTTATGCTATTGCTTCTGCTAATGCATGTACATGTATACGTAAGTGTCCGCGTAGCGCCCCGATATTCCTTACCGGGGGTATGGGGGTGTTACAAGAGCGCTGACTCCCTTCCCGTCACCGGGTATCAGGGTGCAGAGGACTACCCATGGGCCCCTCGAGAGATATCATCCGTATTTTCGAGGCGACCCAGGGGCATCCACCTCCGCAGCACTGCCGCCAGAGCCACCACAGCAGCGGCCAGCACAGCCTGACTTCTCTCAGCTCCTCACTTCCATGTTCACAGCCCTAGAGCAACGATAGGATGAGAGGGATAGAGCTATACACGAGAGGTTAGACCGCCAGCAGGCTGCTATTCAGGAGCAGTCCCAGTCTGTAGAGCGGTTAGCCCAGGAGCAGGCCGGTTACATCGTGCACACGGCACGGGAGCAGGCTTGAGTCATAGAGGCCTTCAGAGATGAGCAGGCTCGGGCCATAGAGGCCTTCAGAGTTTAGCAGGCGAGGCTGATCGAGCAGGTTGCCCAGGGTCAGAGGGAGCTTAGGCAGCAGCTCGCTCATGATTTGAGGACGTCTCAGGACCAGGCATCTCAGAGGGTTGATATGACCCTACAGATGATCGACGAGTCAATCGACTCTCTGAGATCCCGGGTCTAGGCGATAGAGGGGATCCTCCCACCTTTGTCTTAGACCATGAGGGAGTTTAGGGAGTAGACAGAGCAGCGCCTAGAGCATATGAGGAGGGCTGCCAGCGAGCAGACAATTCAGATGAGCGAGGCGTTCAAGAAGTTGGGAGGCACAGTATCAGAGACCTTAGGGTTCATGAGGACTTGCACCCAGCCTTTTTTGGATGGCTATGCTCAGATCCGATTCAGGCAGACCCACGATGCTGGGGCGGGACCCTCCACGGCTCAGCCTCCACCTCTGGCACGGCCAGCTCCGCCTCCACCTCCGCCAGGGACAGTGCATATATCGGATGATGAGGATCCCGATGAGCCCTCTGACTACACACCCCTCTGACATTCAGGGAGTCATACTTTTACATTTTTGTACATTTACACTTTGTATATACATTGTACGAAAATAGACATTTCTAGTAAAAAACTTTTGTTTTCAATTTTACGCATTTATGCAGTTATTTATGATTCATTCATATTACAGATGAATATATACTTTCACATTTGCTCATTTTCTAAAATAAGGAAAACAAAAAAATGGTGAAAAATGATGAATAACAACTCAATAAGAAAGAATATAAATGAACATGGCATAGCAGATAAAGCAGAATCACGCCATTGATAAACAGGTTAAAAGATGACCACTCAAACATGAACTAACAAAACCTTTTATCACACAGGTACAGAGAAACATCGATCCGAACACAGGCATCGATTAAAAGTCTGAACAAGGGCGCCAAAGATTCTTTTTTTTAGAACAAGGAACCCCGCAAAGTCTCCTCCTCTTCACATCGAGTTTGTAGCCAGAGAGTGCTACATCTCCTCAATAATCGAAGCTGCGGTTAGAAAAACACTGCTCTTCACCTCGAGACTGTGGTTAGAGAACACCGCTTCTCAACAATTGAAGTTATAGTTAGAGAATACTACTCTTCACCCAGAAGCTGTGGTTAGAGAAACATCACTCTTCACACCGAGGTTGTAGTCAGAGAGTACTACGTCTCACAGTTCACGCGGCAGCCAGAGAGCGCTACGCACCTTACAGATCGGATGGGGGTTAGCAAGGGAACTTCAGATCGAAGCTGTGGTTAGAGAAACACCACTCTTCACACCGAGGTTATAGCCAGAGAGTGCTACATCTCACAGTTCACGCGGCAGCCAGAGAGAGCTACGCACCTTGCAGATCAGATGGGGGTTAGCAAGGGAACTTCAGATCGAAGTTGCAGTTAGAGAAACACTGCTCTTCACAGCGGATTTGTAGTCAGAAAGTGCTACATCTCCTCAACCCTGCGCAAGCCAAGACGAGGCCAGCAAAAACCGAAGTTGCAGTTAGAGAAACACTGCTCTTCACTGCGGATTTGTAGTCAGAGAGTACTACATCTCACCGACCCTACGCAAGCTGAGACGAGGCCAGCAGAAATCGAAGTTGCAGTTAGAGAACACCGCTCTCCATATCGAGATAGTGGCTAGAGAATGCTACGTCTCACCAATACCTACTGGTCGAGACGAGACCGATAGGGGTATCTTCGCATCGCCGAACAAACCGAGACGAGGTCTACCCGGCAAGAGGCACGGAAGGTAAGTACCGTCGCAGGTACGCCTTCTTCCTTTCTGTCCTTTCTCTGAGTTTTGGCTTATCTAGGCGCTTGTGCACTAGTTTCCCCAAAACTGGGGGCAACTGTAAGCACCGTGTCCCGGAGCAGTCCGGATCAGAGATTACCCTATGATGAAATCAGTATTCGAGCCTGTATAAATGGTTTGGATTTGGAGGTTTTAGTCCCACGCTCCACGAGAAATGAGTCTTTTCACCTTTCATAGGCAGAGGGGGAGAAAACGGGGAATTTTCAAGTCAAAAAGGTATATTTTCCTCCACAGACGGCCGGCCCGTCTGTGAGGGCCAGCTCGTTGCTTAGGGTCACAGACGGCCTGTGGTATTTTCCAACGCCCGTCGGAAAGCACCGCCTCTGCCAGAGCGCCGCCTGATTTTCCGAGCACACAACCTTTCCGACGCCCGTCGGTGGAAGTGGCAGGGTCGTCGGCCGAATCCTTATGTCAGAAGGATTCTTCCGATGCCCGCGTCCATACACCAACGCCCGTCGGTCGTGCCTGGCCTATAAAAGTTTCGGATTTTCTCCTAAAAAGGGTTCCAAAAATTTTCAAGAGGGGAAACTCTGCCAAAATTCAAGCACATTTTCTCTCTTCCAGCAAACACATTCACAAAGGAATTCTTTTAATTAGAGGATCAAAATCATTAAAAGAAACTAAAATCAATTAGTTTTCTTTGAATTTTGATTCCAAAGTAAATCTTTTGAGGGGTTAAGGAGGAAATAATCCATTTTCCTTTTTTTGATCCTTCATTTTGCTTCTCGTGGAACGCGCGGGGCTCTAATCGACACAAGAATCTCATTTAAGCATTATCTGAGGGTAAGTATTCCGGACACATTCTCCATATCATTTCATCTTTATTCCTTATTTTGCTATTATTTTTCTCTATTTTGACTCTTTTCATCTCATTTTGTGATAAAACCGCTTTTTGGCTTTAAAAATAGTTTTTTTTTCTTACTGTTTTTTTGGAGACAGTGGTAACCGACGGGTCATCTTCATCACCGACACTCGTCGGTCACCCCAGTCACAGACGCTCTTCCTCTTGAGTGAGCGACGGACATGTCGATCAACTTGACTGAAGCCCGTCAGTCACCTAAGAAAGGTCGTCGGTGGGTTTTGTCTCCACATTTTCGAATCTTTTCTATCTCTTTCAAGTCCTTTTGACTTTATTAATGATGCATGCGAGGACCAAAGTCCTCAAAATAAGCAATGCCCCGATTTGTGTATGTATCGCACATTTATGAAAGGGAGTTGTATTCCGCTCCTTGTATTATTGTAATTTATTATTTTTTCTATTTACTTGCTCATTTACGGCTTTCCAAATATGAATAAATGCGCCTTCGATTAATTGCATCGTGTGGAGAGAGAGCAAATTGATGATAATTAAAATTTGATCATAAAATAATCGAGGTAGAAATAGATGAGAAATCCCGAACCCAGCTCTGGTCTTTGGGCTCAAAGAGGCTAGAGGTCTACCCTCCAAGACACCTTTTTGTGCCATGAGACTTTAGCGCTAATCCTAGGCTCCTTAGGGCGAGAGGTTTACCTTCCAAGACCCCTTTGGCTGGCCCAAAATGGAAACTAAGCGCAGTCTTAGGCTCTCCGAGGCGAGAGAAACTTTCCCAATGTTCTATTGGGTGGCGACTCCATGAAACCTCCTTGTTGCCTGACATAGACGCACTTGCGATTTATTGCAGGCTGTCAACGGACCCACAAATGCCCCGATCGCCCTCAAGCGGGCGGTCCCATGGGCAGCCACGGGGATCCGGCGCGCGTCACACAAATCACAAAAATGCACAAATTCATATAAATTCCCAAACCTGAAATTCCTATGCATCTAGTGGCAAGCTCCGCTCCCACTTGCCTTCTCTTTCTCCTTGGGATCTCGAGTAGGCACTTCTAAACCCGAAAAATCCAAGAATCAAACAAACACACAAAAATCCTAAGTTAAGAACACAACTTACAAAATAAGAGAAAAGAGATGAAGAAGAAGAGAAACCCACTAAAGACTTACCAATTAAAGCTTAAGAGATGGTCAATTTCTACCAACACCACTTGGATCCAAGCTAGGGCACACAATTGAAGAGGAAAAGAGGAAGAAGAAATAAAGGGAAGAAGAAGAAAATGGGAAAGGCAGCAAAATGGTTGTCCCCTTTTTCTCTCTCCTTCTATTTATACCAACTCCCTAAAACCCTAGCCACATGTCACCCTAGGATTGGTGGATCTTGATCACTCACACCTTACACACATGCAAGACACTACACACTACACTAACCATTACTAATTCACACACTGCTCCCCTATGAGCATGCACACACTAACATGACCCATACACTCACATCCTAATATCATACATGCACTCACACTCTAATAAAGCTCACAATACATGCATATTACCCAAAATACCCTTAACACATACCAAAACACTCACAACCACACATGCAATCATGGCTTAAACTACTAAGGGGAAAACGGGGTGTGACAACTCTCCCCTACTAACAAGAATTTCGTCCTCAAAATTCTCACCTGAATTGAATAACTGTGGATATTGAATCCTCATCGTCGCCTCTGGTTCCCAAGTCGCTTCCTCGACTCCATGATGCTGCCAAAGAACCTTAACTAGAGGAATTTGATTGCTTCTCAACTTTCTCACTTCCTAAGCTATGATGGCCTTTGGCTCCTCATCATACGAATAATCTAGTTGAATCCGAATGTCTTGAACCGACAACATATACGACGGATCCAATCTATATTGACGAAGCATGGAGACATGGAAGACATCATGCATCTTAGCTAACACCATCGGTAAAGCCAACCTATAGGCTACCGGACCAACTTTCTCCAAAACCTCAAAAGGTCCAATAAATCCAGGACTAAGTTTACCTTTCTTGCCAAATCTCAACACTTTCCTCCAAGGTGAAACCTTAAGGACAAATTTCTTCCCAACCTCAAACCGAATATCCTTTCTCTTCAGATTGGCATAAGACCTCTGTCTATCCTTAGCCACCTTCAGATTTTGCTGCACAACTCTGATCTTCTCTTCTGTATCCCTAATCATCTCTGGCCCAATAAAAGACCGCTCGATCAACTCTGTCCAATAAACTGGAGTCCTGCACGGTTGACCATATAAAGCTTCAAACGGTTGCATCCTAATGCTCGACTGATAACTGTTGTTGTAGGCAAACTCCATAAGCCGCACATACTTGTCCCAACTGCCAGAAAAATCCAAAACACAAGCCCGAAGCATATCCTCTAAAATTTAGATAACCCGCTTGGACTAACCATCTGTCTAAGGATGAAATGCCATGCTGAAATTCAACTTAGTACCCAAACCTCTTTACAATTCATTCCAGAACTTAGATGTGAACCTTAGGTCCCGGTCAGACACTATAGACAATGGCACTCCATGCAGTCGGACCACCTCATCCATGTAAACACTGGCCAACTTATCCATTGAGTAGTCCACTCTGACCGGCAGAAAATGTGCTAACTTGGTAAGCCAATCCATAATAACCCAAACCGAATCATACTTTCGCTGAGTCATTGACAACCCTGACATGAAATCCATGGCGATGTCATCCCATTTCCACATAGGAACGGATAAAGGTGTGAGCAATCCTGAAGGGACCTGATGCTCAGCCTTTACCTGCTGACTCGTCAAACACTTTGCCACGTATTCCACAATGTCTCTCTTCATCCCAGATCACCAGTAGAACTACTTTATATCCTGATACATCTTTTCACTACCAAGATGCATAGTAAAGATCGTAGTGTATGCCTCACTTAAAAGCTTCTTCCTTAACTCATCACTCTCGGGCACACATAAACGATTTCTATACATAAGTACCCCATCCAAAATAAAAAACTCATCCTACTTACCCTGCTGAACCTCTTGCAAAACTCATTGCAATCTAACATCATCCTTCTGAGCTTCAACAATCGACTGTCTCAAAGTCGGCTTCACTCTCAATTGGGCAACCAAAGCCCCATTTGAGTCAAATCTCCATCTGAACCACCTCAAGAACAAAGCCGAAACTGACTTCCTACTCAAAGCATCTGCAACCAAATTGGCTTTGCCCGAATGATAATGTACAATGCAGTCATAGTCCTTAAACAACTCCAACCATCGGCGTTGTCTCATGTTCAACTCCTTCTGCATGAGGAGATGCTTCAAACTCTTACGATCCATGAAAATCCTACACTTTTTCCTATACAGATAATGATGCCAAATCTTCAAAGCAGAGATCACAGCCGCCAATTCCAAATATACGTCGAATAATTATTCTCATGAGGTTTTAACTGACCAGACACATAAGCCACAACTTTACCCTCTTGCATCAATACACATCCGAACCCAACTCTCGAAGCATCACTGTACATTACAAGCTCTTTGCCCGAGATGGCTTGAGTCAGTACAGGAGTTTCAACTAACAATCCTTTCAACTTCTCAAAATAAGCATGGCACTTATTCGACCACTCAAATCTGACTCCTTTCCTCAATAACCTCATAATAGGAGAACCAATAACTGAAAAGTCCTTTATAAACCGACAATAGTAGCATGCCAAACCAAGAAAACTTCTCACCTCAGGAACATTCCTAGGCACTTTTGTAACAACCCAGATTTACCCTAGTAGGAATTGTGATGTTTTGGTTTGGATATGATTGTGTATTTGTAAGAAAGAACACATGTGAATGATTGTTTGGGAAAGAGGAAGAATTGGAAAGAATGGTCAAGCTTTGTTTTTGGGATTCCTAGTTTTGGCTCTGCCGTGAGCGCGATAGGATGCTCGTGATGAAGGAATTTAAATGGATTTTGAGTTGGGTTGGACATATGGCAGTCATGCAAGGGGTTGGGAAGGTTTTGGGACACATGTCTCAAGTTGGACATGTGGCTTTGAGAGGATGTGCCATGTGGATTTTTGCACGCAATATAAGTGATTTGAGTGGGAAAATCTATCCTCATTCTTGTTTTGCATGTAAATAGTGATATCCCTTTATTTTCCCTCTCTTTCTCGGTTTCACTTCCTCTTTCTTCTTTGATTTTGTATTCCTTTGGCTAATTTCTGCATTCGATGGTTTGAAAAGGTTATTAAAGGATTAAGAAGGTAAGTGTGACTTAGCTTTGTGTTGGGTCATCTTCTACTCTATTTCTGTTTTGGTTTGAGCTGGTTGTGTAATGGACTAAGAGGTGTTGTATTGGTGTTCTTTGCTATGTTTGAAGTTTCGGATAGAAGGATTGAGAAGGGCAAGGATAAGATTTGAGATTGGGACTTTCGACTGCACTTCAAGAGGTTGGGATCATGTGCTCTTGAACTTATGCATGTGTTTTAATTTTTGAGTCCGAGGATGCATGTTGTGATTGTGAAGGAATTATGGAATTTCGTGTGTTAATAATTTATTTATGAACTATCTTAAACCCTTTTATAAATGCATGTGGTTATAATTATGTCTTGAATGAGAACAAATATTAGGTGCTAATGAGTTTTGGGATATGCATGTTTATGGTTTTAATTTGATACATGAACATGTTAAGAGGTAATTTAGAGTTTTGATGTGTATGTTGTATATAGCATGTCTAAGGTTTTGAGCATATGTGTTTGATTGATGAAGATAAGTGGTTATGAGGAGGTTTGCATGTTGTGTTATGGGTTTTCCACGTCTCTGTTTAGTTGCAAGCGCGACATGCATCACGAGTGGGATAGAGGCCGCTTTGGCTTCTGTTGCGGGAGTGACGAAGTCGCGAGCGCGACAGTTGGGTGATTGCATTCTATCGCGAGCACGACAGTATGCAGCTCTACTTACCTAAGTTCCTTGAAGTATCTTTCATGATTGGGCATTGCTTTGGTATATGTTTGTACATGTTCAAGGTAGTTTATATGCATGATATCAATATTGATTGTGCTTTTAAAGAATTGTTTAGTTGTGCATGTTTTGGCAAGACATGAATATGAAGTGGTCATTTGATTAGCTATCAATCGCATGACTTGTTGTGTTAAGCCTAATCGGTCATGTTAGTGGATAGATAAGCATGCTTATAAAGGGTTTTGTGCAGCTGCTTTGTAGACCGTTATGGTCTTTTGTCTTGAGACTTCAGTCTCTTTTGTTACCTCCGAGTATTCAAATGTTTTCAGACTTATGTCTTTTGTTTTAAATACTGAATTTCATTGGTATCTTTTGTACCCGTATCCACAGTCCATGAGAGTTCAAGCTTCTTTTTTTCTTTTGTGTTGATTGAGCTTGTGCTTTTGATGATGGAATGATTGTTTTGTTTTGAGCTTTTTATATTAATGCTTTTGGCTCAGTTATGTTCATCAAGTGGACTTGATATTGTTAAGATTCCGTTATGTGTTATGGTGCTTTGCAAATGTTATAATTTTGTAATTGACTTTGTGTTTACACCTTGGCATGATATGTATATACTGTTATGCATGTTTTTGCATTCCTTTGTTTCTGTACATCCCCACTAAGCGTTATTGCTTAGCACAGATGTTTGTTTCCGTGTAGATTTGCAGGATTGGTTTGGTTTTTGAGTCGTGCATCTGCTGGCCACTAGGAGTTGAAGTCTTCTTTTTGTACTAGTATAGGGATAAGTTGTATAGTCCCATTTTTGCATTCCTTTGTTTCTGTACATCCCCACTAAGCGTTATTGCTTAGCACAGATGTTTGTTTCCGTGTAGATTTGCAGGATTGGTTTGGTTTTTGAGTCGTGCATCTGCTGGCCACTAGGAGTTGAAGTCTTCTTTTTATACTAGTATAGGGATAAGTTGTATAGTCCCATTTTTGCTTGTACATTTTGTAACATTTTGTAAGCCATATAATTCTGATATGTAATGTAATAACTTAGTACATGTATACTTTATCAGTTTAGTTATGCAAGTTTTTATGGTTATTCATGAGTGCTTCCACTTTAGCTCTTGCTTTAATATTTGTGGCATGTGTGACAACCCGACATCCCTTTCGAGGGGTAGCAGGGTGTTACAAGTTGTGGTATCAGAGCACCAATTTAGTCGGTTCTAGTTCTATGTGATTGTTTGAGTATAGAGTCTTTACATGAGAGTCTGTCTAGAGTTGTGGCCTAATGCAAATGTTGTCGTATGTAGTGTTTTTATGGAGTCGGATCCGAGTGAATATATGGGCAACACGATGGAAAGTGTTAATCCGGTCAGTAGTGGTAATCCGGTCGGACAGGATAGGCCTGCATGTGAGCGTGCACCAGCAGGAGGTCAGGGTTTTGGTTTTGATCCGGTGTTAGTACAAGGTTTACTTCAAGTGGTAAATAGATTGACTGCTCCCAAGGCTCCTTCTGAGCTTTTGAGGAAAAGGGTAGTGGAAGAGTTTCATTGAACTTCATAGTGGCAGAATTTTGGTTAGAGCGGATTGATCGGATTCTACAAGAGATATCTTGCCCTCCGCATCAACGAGTTGTGTGTGCCGTATCGCTTTTGCAAGGGTCGATATATGATTGGTGGAAACTCGTGCTTCTCAATCCACAAAAACCGGCTGAATTGACATGGGAATTTTTCGTGAAAGAATTTGAGCAAAAGTATGTTACTAAGGCCTATAGGGAGGCAAAGTGGAAGGAATTTATAAGTTTGAAGCAAAGGAACTTTTCGATTAGCGACTATGAGAAAGAGTTTGGTTGTTTGAGCAAGTATGTGCCTACTGCTTTGATGAATGAGAATTTCAAATGCCAACATTTCCAAGATGGATTAAGAGAAGTGATTAGAGGTCCATTATTGGCCATGACAGTTATGCATCCGGTTGGATATTATTAGTTAGTGGCAGCGACAATTAAGTTAGAAGAATCGGAAGTGATCAAGCCAAAGATGGAGCACAAGAGAAAAGTAACAGATGGTAATGTGTTTTGTAGTAAGAGAACTCGTGATGGAGTTAGTGGACAACATACTCAATGGGTGGGTCCAGTGCAAGAATCTAAGGGAAGTGTCTTGGCACCCCCTAGTAAGGAAAGCAGTATGCCAAAGTGTATGCACACTACAAGAAATTACACCTTTTATGATGCAAAAATTGTCATGAAAAATTCATTTTTTGTCGCTGAAAAGATAAGGTGACGAATTTTTATCGTCACATGGAACGTAACGGTAGGCCATAACATAAAAGTTTACGTGACAATTTAATTTTTCGTCACCGTAAGTATCATTTTTTGTGACGAAAATAATTTTCGTCATCTTTAGTTCTTACTTTTCACGACAAAAATTATGTCATAAATAAAATTATATTTCGTTACATTATATTATTTATCGTTACAAAAAATTAACATTTTTTATGACAAATTTAAAATTCGTCACGAAATTAAATATTTTTAATGACGAAACTCTACTTTTAGTTAAAACCATTAAGTATTGGTTATGTAATTATCGCCACAAATAAATATAATTTTTGTCATATAATATTTAATGTCGTCATTAAATCTAGTACTTTAAGTGACGAAAAATAATTTCGTCATTAAATTAATGTACATTAATGATGAATATAAATCGTCATATTACTTTACAAATTAGTGACATAAATATGGATAAAAATAATTGTCACAAAATATAGTTTTAGTGACAATTTTTTATTGTCATTAAATTATATTTTTTTATTACAATATTAATATCGTAATTGTAAACATTATATCGCTATTTATGAACTAAGAAGTCGACAAATTATGACAAATATACTTGTCATATATGCGTTGTATTAAAAATGACCCATTTTAAATTTAATGTCATACAATCAATTAAATTTCTAAAGAAAATCTAATATAATGTATTTAGTCAAATAAAAAGTTAATTAAATAAAAACATACTACCTAATGCAAAAAATTAAATTTGCATCCTAATGCAAAAATAAAATCTGTTGAAACTTCAAAATTTGCATCATGTTCCTACAAAAAAAAAATCATATATTAGATAAAAAAAACTCAATCATATAACATCCTTAATCTATACACGCACTACAGTTCTAACGATACTGTACGATTACTTGATTGTCTTAAACTACTCTTAAAATTATTGCGAAATCCGGATAATTATTTTTTTTATCCTTTCAGTATACCCACCTGCCCTATATATAGCTATTTAGTTTTACTATTCATTCAATCAAAATACAAATATGTCACTAAATTATACCGAAATTTCGGCAGAGTTTCCTTTATAATATTGCCTAACCCCCTGTAAACAATAAAATCTTTACACTTTAAATAATCATATATTCATTCACCCCGCTTCAATTTAAATTCCAACACAAGTTTGCCTATCCTCCAATTTAGGTCCAATCTCACACACACCATATATTATAATATATTTATATCATCGACTTTCAAACTCCTTCTATGTACTCCTTAGACCATTTCATGGTATACATCCAACTCTTATCCATTTTTTAATAAAACCTAAATGAAAATAATCATTATTAAGTAAGTGGAAAAATAAAATAATATAGTTAAAGTTAAATTGAGCCCACATATATCATACATAACATAAAACATATATACATATAACTATTTTGGGTAAAATCTACATACTATTTAAGTAGTTTTTAAGACACTAATTACAACATACAAAGGAATCTTATAAATTTATAAGATCGAAAAAAAGGAGAAAAACCTGATAATGAAAAGTTGACACTAGTGTAGACCTTCAAAAATATATTTGATTATTGTGTATCCTAAAAAAAAAAGAGAAAAAAAATATATCATTATTATAAATATATTAATATATTATAATTATAATTATAATTATAAATATATTAATATATTATTAATAATAATATAAATATTAATAAAAATATGCTCAAAATAAATAAATTTAACAAATTTACATGACATACAAAATATATTTACTGCTCCATTCACTTTACGAGCTTCTACAATCACACTGCATTTCCCAACCACATGTCCAATAACTTATACTAAATGTAAAATAACCTCGGATTTAGTGGGGAATGCGTCCCTAGGTATGTCATTCATGGATTCGGAATGCGTTAAAAACTCAAAAATCCAATTCTCATCTCATTCAATTGGATGCTCTACTAAGGCAAGTTAGGTTGAATTATGCGTTAAAAATAACATATCTATTACATCTAATTGTGTTCCTAATTAATCACTACCTAATGTTGACCTGTTCCTTTAATTATGTATTATTGATTAACAGAACATATTCGGATTTGAATGGAAGAGCAGGGTTTATTATGATCAATTCAAGTCCAACAATTAAAAGCAACATGTACACTCAACGGATTGAGTGAAGTGGGTTGGGTTGAATCTATACAAACTAATATCATTTTTCAATCATCAGACCTACAAATTCCACTAGGGTACGTAGATACAATTTAATTAACAATCTCATCTTCACATTCAATTTTTTCGAATTTATTTTTATAAGATATTCTATAAAAATATTCTATTAATCGCATTTGAAGTCTCTTGTTGCTGATTAATAAACTTTTTCTTTAACGAAAAGTATGAAGGCAGATTAACAAATGGCAGAACATTATCCATCATTTCATATACCCAAATATGATAAATCCTAAACAGTAATGTACAGAAAGCAAGATTGGTGTAACCACTAAATTCTTAAAGTACAAATTAATAAAACATAAATATTTTCAGCACACTATCATCTAATAACAAACACTAAAAATCCACACATCCAAGACTTTGCAGGTTAAATACTTTTCAGCAAGAATATCTTGAAATAGACAGAATATTAGAATGACAATTAAGTTGTTATAGTAGTGCTATTGAAACAGACACAAAATCAGAAAGACAATTAAGTTGCTAGTAGTGCTATTAAAACAGAGAATCAAGAATTTTTAACTCAGCCATTCCAAACATGAGATAGAGAAGAACATCATCAGAAATCATCAAAACATGAACACATTTATTGAAAATCCGGTTATCAAAAGCTAAATTGATATTAGTCTCTATGAATTTGATCCTTTTTTATCCTATTTACAATTTAATTAGTTAGGAAAAGTTTGGATTTTTTTTGTGGCTTTGACACTTATCAAACCTGAATAATCAAGAATCAAGATAATCTGCTGTATAATTCAATTAATTATCAAATTTATGTAAGTATAATTTTGCATATTTATTTTTCACAAGATCAATTATACACAGTCATTTCTGCATATTCTGCATAATATCAACATGCACAATGCAATAAAAATTTGAAAATTGAAGCAAGCATCAATGTCTTGTTGTATTGATGATAAGATATCATGGGCAGGTTGTTAAGAAACATTGATATTCAATGAAACAAATAGATAATCATCATATTTTCATGAGAACAGCCATTATAATTCCTTAAGAATACAAACTATAACAAATGTATTTGGGGGCTCACAGCCAATTACGAACCATGCTTGAAAAAGAGATCTAACACATCAACCATAATTTCAAGGTTTCAAGCAATTCATGGCTTCCATACTTTAGGAAGAAGAGAAAAAGTCAATTGTGAGCCAGCTACACACGGTTGCCAAACAATACCAATAACATGCAATATAATATACATTTCCCTAAACAAATAATTGTCTCACTCTATTCCCCATTTAGTTTATCGTATTGATAATGATTTTTATGCTCATAATTTGTCTCCACAACTGTTAATCCCCATCTGTCCAAAAAAGTCTTCCTGGTGGCAAATAAAATAATAAACAAAGCTTTAAGAGAATTCATTGGTGACGTTGTTAGTACCTAATGTGAGCTATACTAATCATAAATTAGTAGGTAAAGCCATATTCTGTCTAGTAGAATAAACTATAAGGGTATGGTTTTGCTGGCAAAAGATAATGCATATTTAATCTTTTTCTACTCAATGGCCATAATTCGTATATTAAAAACAGGGATTTTTGTTGAAAATCGCTACCTACCTCAGCCAATAATTATATGGTCCAAATTTAAAAAATCGAATCTATATACATGTAAGTATGCACCAGCACTTAATAATCTTTACTAAGCCAAAGTCATATTCAAATTGGACGAGAACTTGTAAAACTAATCCCTAAGAAACCCATATATGAATTAGTTAGAAGAATTAACATGAAGGCAAAAATGTGCATCCATTCTTCCGTAAAATCTCACACAGTTGCTTACATAGATCCATGGACAGAGCAAAGCTCTGTACTTCCACAGGGAGCTCAGGTTTAGGTATCACAAAAAGTCATCATAAGTAATATACTCATATTAATCAATGCAATATACAAATTTCCCAAAGCATTATGTCTCAGCCTAAAATTCATCCCAGAGAAGCAACATACAATCACTGCCAGAGGACCCAGACCATCACAAACACAATTAATCAAACTCATAAATAGAAACATCATTAATTTTTATCTGACAAATATGAAAATACATATCAGAACAGCCATAAAATCATTTCGATAAAACCAAAATAAGCAGCCTAACCCAAAACCATCAAATAAAACCCAATACATCAGGCAACTGTAAACTGTTCCATTTCCACAAATTAACAATTACATAATCCACACAGTTCCATATTTAATAGTAACAGCCCCACAACAATAAATACTATGGTATGCATAATATGCACGTCTTCTTACGAAAACATAGACGTACCCGGTTAACAAGCTGGTGAGGCTGCAACAAAGGGTCAGTAAGTGACCGGGCTCTGGAATTGGAGCTCCGAGGCGACTGGGATTTCTTGTACCAGAAATTTTGAAATTTATCTCGGAACAAGCTTATATCTATCAAATCTGTGAGTTTAAAACACAAGAAATCAAATTCATCTTACAAAAATAGCAGAACTAAAACCCAACTGAGAGAAATTGATGATTTAAACAAAAAATCAAAAAGAAAAATCAACATACCTTTAAAACAGAAGAACCTAAATTTCGTCAAATTCCTTAGGGTTATTGTCACACCCCAACCTATAACAAGGAGACTTCTAAACAGATTGGAGGGAGAAGGCTCCCTGGATAGATAGGAGTGTCACATCCCACTAGTACAAACATGCAAACATTACATAAATATAGCGACAAATCAGAGATAATTAAAATCTTAATTACAGAGAAGAGTGATACTGAACAAAATATATACTTCATTAATATACCAAAAGAAAATCTTTACATATTACAAAAGGACCAAATTTACAAAAGCCCAAGATACACTGTTCCAAAAGGGCTAACAAACCCTATATCTATTACAAAAAGAAAAAAGGAAAGCCTATACTATAAAGCACCCAAATCTCTAGTTGCGTTGGCCTTCCCGATGCG
Organism: Excoecaria cochinchinensis; assembly: GCA_947683425.1. NCBI lineage: Eukaryota > Viridiplantae > Streptophyta > Magnoliopsida > Malpighiales > Euphorbiaceae > Excoecaria > Excoecaria cochinchinensis. The sequence continues at coordinate 1,616,948 of CANTUQ010000017.1, read as the reverse complement.
ACACGCCCAGAATATGCGTACCAAAACCTTCCACACCTGCACGGATAAACACCCGTGCTAATCGAAATCACTTAGTGGGGAAAACACAAAATGTAAAACCGCCACTCACAGTGACGATGACAGAAAACGTATGATAACAATACAATTATGGGCATATAATTATAAATAGTAAATTCAAATATTGCCGTTCATATTCAATAGTTCACGTACAAAACACAATGACACCTGCATAATCATAATGAGTGGATAACGAGTACATATAGATACTTGAGAGTATCGATATCGTCTTATGAACATATAGATACCCGAAGGTATCGAACCATTCTTTTTATTTTGTTTTCAAATTGTTTTTACGTGGAATCTTAAGAAAGATTCAGACAGAGGGATCGCGAGGATCCAATCGTGGGACCTGATCAGGGTCCAAAGTCGTACATATAGCTGCAGCGGCACAAAGCTCTATTAGGCATGCCTAACTATCCACTTATTTGGTTTGCAGGTTACGATCAAATAAATTAAATCTACAAATCATACAGAAATCATCGATTATTCAAAACAATGGATACCCTATTAGAACGAAGCATTAATCCAATGTTGATATGAATATAAATTCATGAATTCCACACTCAAACTTTGCCTTTAACAAATAAATATTCAATACCAAATAAGGGTGGGTCACGGTGGTAACCAATTCCATTGCCACCGTGACATACCACCACTCAAAACAGAACATAGGCTTGAGGTAGGTCACGGTGGTGACCAAAACTATTGCCACCGTGACATAGCAGAACCCCAAACAGAATGTAAAACAAAGGTAGGTCACGGTGGTGACCAATTCCATTGCCACCGTGACATACCAAAGTTCCAAAACAGAATGTAAATCAAAGGTCGGTCACGGTGGTAACAAAATCCATTGCCACCGTGACATACCACCACTCAAAACAGAATGTAAATCAAAGGTAGGTCACTGTGGTAACAAAATCCATTGCCACCGTGACATACCAAACTTCCTGGGCAGAATGCAACCCGAGCATACCTCACGGTGGTAATCAAATTGGTTGCCACCGTGACCCATGCCCTGTTGCGATAATTCCCAGCAAAACGTCCCCAAATTGCAACCATAAACTCAAACTCTATACTTCGCATTCAACACAATTAACTTCAAATTAACCATATTCACATCATACAAGTACAAATCCACTCATCATAGTTCATCAATTTCACAAAAATAGCAACCATCAATATTCATTCAAAACACAATTACACAAACGTTCCCAAACCTCTTTTCCTCAGCTCCTAATCGCGAGCTCCGCTTCCGCTAGCAATTCCCTTTCCTTTATCCGGTCTAGGAGCCTCCTCTGAATCATAAATCCATAACAACCAAGATCAATTCTAAAACAACCCATATACATATACAATTATAAACTAAAACCTAGAAAAGAGGAAGAAGAAGAATCTAAAACACCCATAACCCAAACTCACCTATAAGCTTCCAAATCCACAAGCTAATCAACTCTAATTACTCAATTAAGGAGGTGGGAGCAAGATTGTGCAAAGACAAAGGAAGAAGAAAGGAGAAAGTAGAAGAAGAAGAAGGAAATGGCGTGAAGAGAAGAAGAACGGGAAAACAAGGGAAATGGCTGATTTCTCACTCTTCACCAAACCTCATTAAATGCCCACTTATCCTCTTAGCCACATGTCACACTCTCCTTAAGCCACATGCCCTTTAACACACCCTACTCCCAAACTTGGTTATACACTTTAGGCTAACCCTTACTCATACTTTTACTTCTATACACTCCCATATACTATATCCTAACTCCTCTTCTCAAACTAATATACATAAATTAAATAAATAAACCAATTTAACACACACATGCAACACATAAAATACACACATTCCGACACAGACAGGCTCAAACTACTGGGGTGGTTTTGGGGTGTTACAATACTCCCCCACTTAACAGAATTTCGTCCTCGAAATTCTTACCTGCTTCAAACAACTGAGGGTATTGCAATCTCATAGCTTCTTCTGGTTCCCATGTAGCTTCTTCAATACCGTGATGCTGCCATAAAACTTTGACTAACGGTATCTGCTTGTTCCGAAGCTGTCTGATTTCCCTATCCAAAATCCTCTTCGGTTCTTCATCAAAAGAAAAGTCTGACTGAATCCTAACATCTTGCACTGGTAGCACATGCGAAGGATCTGACCGATATCTCCGAAGCATAGACACATGAAAGACATCATGTAATCTCGCTAACTCCATAGGCAAAGCTAACTGATACGCTACTGGACCTACTTTTCTCAGAATCTCATATGGTCCAATAAAGCGTGGACTTAATTTGCCTTTCTTTCCAAAACGGAGAACCTTACGCCACGGTGATACTTTCAAGAAAACCTTATCACCCACTTCATACTGAATGTCTCTGCGCTTCAAGTTAGCATAAGAACGCTGTCGGTCCTTAGCTGCCTTCAAGTTCTGTTGCACCACCCTCACTTTCTCTTCGGTATCCCGTACTATATCCGGACCTATCATAGCTTTTTCTGACAGTTCAGTCCAACACACTGGTGTTCTACATTTCCGTCCATACAGTACTTCATAAGGGGCCATACCAATACTCGCTTGGTAGCTGTTATTATACGCAAATTCCATCAAAGACACATACCGATCCCAACTTCCTGAGAACTCTAAAACACAACCCCGGAGCATATCTTCTAGAATCTGAATAACCCTCTCTGACTGACCATCGGTCTGCGGATGGAAAGCAGTACTGAAATTTAACCGTGTTCCCAAGGCTACCTGAAGTTCCTTCCAAAACTTGGATGTAAAACGAGGATCTCGGTCTGATACAATGGATGATGGAATCCCATGCAATCGCACTATCTCATCCACATAAAGTTCTGCCAACTTGTCCATCGAATAATCTACTCGCACTGGTAGAAAATGTGCAGACTTTGACAAACGATCCACTATAACCAATACCGAGTCATGCTTACGCTGAGTCACGGGCAAACCAGATACAAATTCCATCGTGATGTCATCCCACTTCCATTGGGGAATGGGTAAGGGATGAAGCAATCCCGATGGCACTTGATGCTCGGTTTTCACTTGCTGACAGGTAAGGCACCTTGAAACAAACTCTATTATCTCTCTTTTCATTCCTGGCCACTAATAAATTTGCTTCAGGTCTTGATACATTTTATCCCCACCAGGATGCATAGTGAAGACTGATGAATGAGCTTCTTGTAACAGCTTCTTTCTTAACTCCCCCACATTAGGTACACATAACCGAGTACCATGCCTCAACACTCCCTCATTGTCTAATAAATATTCAGTACGCTTGCCTTCTTTCACTGCTTGACAAACACGCTGAAGCACATGATCATCTAACTGAGCCTTTGCAATTTCTGATCTCAAACTTGGTTTAACTTTCAGTTGAGCAATCAAAGCACCTTCAGAATCAAATCTCCATCTACCTCTACTAGTCAGTAATGCAGACAAAGACTTCCTACTAAGAGCATCTGCCACCACATTAGCTTTACCCGGATGATAGTCAATAATACAGTCATAATCCTTAAAGAGTTCTAACTATCTCCGCTGTCTCAAATTCAACTCCTTCTGAGTTAACAAATACTTGAGACTCTTGTGATCGGTGAAAATCCTGCATGTCTCCCCATACAAGTAGTGTCGCCAAACCTTAAGCGCAAACACTACCGCTGCCAACTCCAAATCGTGAGTCGGGTAATTCCGCTCATGAGGCTTCAACTGTCTTGATGCATAAGCTACTACTTTATTCCCTTGCATCAGGACACAACCTAACCCAATTCCCGAAGCATCACTGTACATAGTGTATTCCTTACCCGAAACTGGTTGTGTGAGCACAGGAGCTTTAACCAACAATTCCTTTAAACGATCAAAGCTGGCTTGACACTTGTCAGTCCAAACAAACTTAACATCCTTTCGAAGTAGCCTGGTCATAGGAGATGCTAACACTGAAAACCCCTGGACAAACCGTCGGTAATACCCTGCTAATCCCAGAAAACTTCTCACTTCTGGCACATTTTTCGGAGGCATCCAATTAACAATCGCTTCAATTTTACTTGGATCAACGCGTACACCTTCAGCTGACACCACATGTCCAAGAAAAGCCACTTCTTCCAACCAAAACTCACACTTACTGAGTTTTGCATACAGCTGATGATCTCTTAACATTTGCAACACTAATCTAAGATGTTCCTCATGTTCCTTTCGATTCCTAGAGTACACCAAGATGTCATCAATAAACACCACAACAAACTTATCCAGATACGGTCGAAAAACACGGTTCATCAGGTCCATAAAGGCTGCAGGCGCGTTGGTCAAACCAAAAGGCATCACTAGAAATTCATAATGACCATAACGCGTCCGAAAAGCCGTTTTTGCCACATCTACTTCTTTCACCCCTAACTGGTAATAGCCTGACCTCAAATCTATTTTAGAGAATACCCCTACACCACTTAACTGATCAAAAAGATCTTCAATCCTTGGCAACGGATACTTGTTCTTGATAGTCACTTTATTAAGCTGTCGATAATCGATGCACATCCGAAGGGTTCCATCCTTCTTCTTAACAAACAGCACTGGAGCACCCCACGGTGACACACTAGGCCGAATGAATCCTTTATCCAACAACTCTTGCAACTGACTCTTCAATTCCTTTAATTCCACTGGGGCCATTCTGTAAGGAGCCTTAGAAATCGGAGCTGTTCCCAGAAGAATCTCTACTGACAGTTCAACTTCTCTCTCCGGAGGTAATCCCGGTAGTTCTTCCGGAAAAACATCTACAAAATCTCTTACAACCGGAATATCTTGAATCTTGACTTGACCTCTTCGAGAATCTAAAACTACAGCCAAAAATGCTTCACATCCTTTCCTAATAAATCTTCTGGCTTTGATAGCTGATACTACGTTATGTAAAGAACTACTTCCAATTCCCTTTACCACAACAGGCATTTGATCCTTATCTTTCAAAACCATTACTTTCCTATGACAGTCCACTACCGCTCGGTGCTTATCTAACCAATCCATCCCCAAAATGATATCAAACTCATGGAATGGCAAACAAATCAAGTCCACAACAAATTCTGTACCTTGAATCATTAAAGGACACTTCCGACACACCCGATTAACCAAAACACTCTGACCCAACGGACTAGATACACAAATCTCATATTCCATCTTTTCCTCACTACCCAAACTATCCCAAAGCTTACCAGAACACACATAAGAATGGGTAGAACCCGGGTCAATCAAAACATAGACTTCAGAATCAAGCAAAGAGAACTTACCGGCAATCACTTCAGGAGCATTCTGTTCCTCTCGGGCCTTCATAGCATAAGCCCTACCAGATGATGGCACTGGACGATCTACTGATTTTGAGGCTTCTCTATCACGAGACCGTCCACCAAGACCTCTTCCTCTACCCCGATTACGACTTCCTTGGGGTACATTAGATCCAGCTCGGCTCCCTTCTTGTTGTCCCGAAGGATCTCCAAGTCGGTTCGGACAATTTGCAAGTAAATGGTCCGTAGAACCACATTTAAAATAGCCTCCCGTTAGCCACCGACATTCACCCCAATGTTGTCTATTACAATGAGAACATCGGGGAGGGCCATCTCCTCTACCTGAGCCTGATCCCCTGGAAGAACCCTGTCTTCTCCCTCTAGGGGCCGGACTAGCTGTAGACTCATCAGCAAAGTTTCCTTGCGATTCTCTCGATCTCTTGCCTGAAGAAGAACCACCTCTTGCAGATTTTCTTCTTTGAGCCTTTTCTCTCAATATATTCTCAGAACGCTCCGCCCTCAAGGCTGCTTGAACTAACTGATAATACCTCACATTTGGAGCCGACATCAATGATATTAACATCACCTTTAAAGACTCATTCAAGCCTGCTTCAAAATGCTGACATCGAAACTCTTCTGTAAGAACCCTTGGCGGCGCATACTTACTGAGCTTATTGAACTCATCCTCATACTCAGCCACAGACATTGTTCTTTGCTTAAGAGTGAGAAACTGTGCCCACTTAGCATCCTTATAAGCTTTAGTCACATACCGAGTCTGAAACTCACCCTCAAAGAACTCCCAAGTAATCGGTTCAGGAATTTGCAGCTGACTAACCACCAACCTCCACCAATCATAGGCAGAACCTTGTAACAAAGACAAGGCACACTCCACTTCTTGCTCCGGTGGGCATCTTATCTCCTTAAGTACTCTGGCTGTCTTTTCTAACCACATCTCTGCTTTGTTAGATTCATTTATACCAGTACCAAAGAAATCCTCAGCACCATGCTTTCTTAACCTCTCAATAGGTGCACTTGGCGCCGTTACCCTTTCCAATACTCTTGTCACACTCTGAAGCATCGCTTCCATTGGTCCCAAAGGCACCTCAGGATAACCCCTAGGAGGTTGAGCCGGACCAGAAACTGAAGGATCCTGCTCTTGGGGATTCGCACTTTCCGCTGACCCCTCAAGCGATCCACGAGCGGACTCCATTACTACAAAACATAAACGCAGTGCGCATCAGGCCAACACAACTCCAACACTAGCTAACATACTGAAACCCAATAACATCTAAACCTAGGGCTCTGATACCACCTAATGTCACACCCCAACCTATAATAAGGAGACTTCTAAACAGATTGGAGGGAGAAGGCTCCCTGGATAGATAGGAGTGTCACATCCCACTAGTACAAACATGCAAACATTACATAAATATAGCGACAAATCAGAGATAATTAAAATCTTAATTACATAGAAGAGTGATACTGAACAAAATATATACTTCATTAATATACCAAAAGAAAATCTTTACATATTACAAAAGGACCAAATTTACAAAAGCCCAAGATATACTGTTCCAAAAGGGCTAACAAACCCTATATCTATTACAAAAAGAAAAAAGGAAAGCCTATACTATAAAGCACCCAAATCTCTAGTTGCGTTGGCCTTCCCGATGCGACACGCCCAGAATATGCGTACCAAAACCTTCCACACCTGCACGGATAAACACCCGTGCTAAGCGAAATCGCTTAGTGGGGAAAACACAAAATGCAAAACCGCCACTCACAGTGACGATGACAGAAAACGTATGATAACAATACAATTATGGGCATATAATCATAAATAGTAAATTCAAATATTGCCGTTCATATTCAATAGTTCACGTACAAAACACAATGACACCTGCATAATCATAATGAGTGGATAACGAGTACATATAGATACTTGAGAGTATCGATATCGTCTTATGAACATATAGATACCCGAAGGTATCGAACCATTCTTTTTATTTTGTTTTCAAATTGTTTTTACGTGGAATCTTAAGAAAGATTCAGACAGAGGGATCGCGAGGATCCAATCGTGGGACCTGATCAGGGTCCAAAGTCGTACATATAGCTGCAGCGGCACAAAGCTCTATTAGGCATGCCTAACTATCCACTTATTTGGTTTGCAGGTTACGATCAAATAAATTAAATCTACAAATCATACAGAAATCATCGATTATTCAAAACAATGGATACCCTATTAGAACGAAGCATTAATCCAATGTTGATATGAATATAAATTCATGAATTCCACACTCAAACTTTGCCTTTAACAAATAAATATTCAATACCAAATAAGGGTGGGTCACGGTGGTAACCAATTCCATTGCCACCGTGACATACCACCACTCAAAACAGAATGTAGGCTTGAGGTAGGTCACGGTGGTGACCAAAACCATTGCCACCGTGACATAGCAGAACCCCAAACAGAATGTAAAACAAAGGTAGGTCACGGTGGTGACCAATTCCATTGCCACCGTGACATACCAAAGTTCCAAAACAAAATGTAAATCAAAGGTCGGTCACGGTGGTAACAAAATCCATTGCCACCGTGACATACCACCACTCAAAACAGAATGTAAATCAAAGGTAGGTCACGGTGGTAACAAAATCCATTGCCACCGTGACATACCAAACTTCCTGGGCAGAATGCAACCCGAGCATACCTCACGGTGGTAATCAAATTGGTTGCCACCGTGACCCATGCCCTGTTGCGATAATTCCCAGCAAAACGTCCCCAAATTGCAACCATAAACTCAAACTCTATACTTCGCATTCAACACAATTCACTTCAAATTAACCATATTCACATCATACAAGTACAAATCCACTCATCATAGTTCATCAATTTCACAAAAATAGCAACCATCAATATTCATTCAAAACACAATTACACAAACGTTCCCAAACCTCTTTTCCTCAGCTCCTAATCGCGAGCTCCGCTTCCGCTAGCAATTCCCTTTCCTTTATCCGGTCTAGGAGCCTCCTCTGAATCATAAATCCATAACAACCAAGATCAATTCTAAAACAACCCATATACATATACAATTATAAACTAAAACCTAGAAAAGAGGAAGAAGAAGAATCTAAAACACCCATAACCCAAACTCACCTATAAGCTTCCAAATCCACAAGCTAATCAACTCTAATTACTCAATTAAGGAGGTGGGAGCAAGATTGTGCAAAGACAAAGGAAGAACAAAGGAGAAAGTAGAAGAAGAAGAAGGAAATGGCGTGAAGAGAAGAAGAACGGGAAAACAAGGGAAATGGCTGATTTCTCACTCTTCACCAAACCTCATTAAATGCCCACTTATCCTCTTAGCCACATGTCACACTCTCCTTAAGCCACATGCCCTTTAACACACCCTACTCCCAAACTTGGTTATACACTCTAGGCTAACCCTTACTCATACTTTTACTTCTATACACTCCCATATACTATATCCTAACTCCTCTTCTCAAACTAATATACATAAATTAAATAAATAAACCAATTTAACACACACATGCAACACATAAAATACACACATTCCGACACAGACAGGCTCAAACTACTGGGGTGGTTTTGGGGTGTTACAGTTATAGAATTGTATTGAGAAGAATTGGGAATTGATAAGGGAGTGAGAGATTGAGTAAGATAAGGAAACCGAAAATTACCGCCAAAAAATAACCCTTTCCCACAATTTTTTTCCATGATTTTCGGATGTTTTTTGTCACAAAAAATCCCTGGTTTCCTTCATTTACGTTGTTTCCTTTCTTCAGTTATGCACGCTGATATGAGAAAGGAAAAGGAAATGCTTTCGTTTCTGCTAAGAATTTACACTAAAATGTTATTTTAATAAATAATTTATTTTATTCTAAATTGTTATTGTATTATTAATTAATTAAATTTCATATATAATTTAGTTATTTTTGTCAAAATATGGAAGACAAACTAATTTTGTAACTTATTTATTTATCATAAATAATATTATTATGACGAAATAATTTTATTTTCACTAATTCCTTAAATTGTGATAAAAATAATTAATGTCACAAAAAATAATTATTTTATGACGAATTTATATGTCGCAAATAGTAAATTTTTTCGTTATATTTTTTTCCTCCATAAGAAAAAAATTGGAAAATTTTCCTTCATATCAAAGGTGACGAAATTGTACTTCGTCACAGTTTATTTATTTTTTGTAATATATTTATTTGTCATAAATATAATATTTTTTATACTGATATATTATTTGTGACGAAAAGATTTTATTGTCACTAATTTATTTAATTATGACAAAAATATTTCATCAAGAAAAATAAATATTTTATGATGATTTTATACGTTGCAATAAGTTATTATTTTGTCATTAAATTTTTTTCCCTCCAAAAAAAAAGTAGGAATTTTTCTCTCCTAAAAAAACCATGACGAAATATATTTTTCGTCACAAAATTAATCTTTTAGTGACGATAATTAAAATATAAAATGACGAAAAATAATTTCATCACAGTAATAAATAGTATAGTGACGTTTTAAAAAATTTGTCATCGTAAGTTATAATTAGTGACGAAATTTTATACGTCATTAAAAAACTTATCATAAAAAGTATAATTTCTTATAGTGGCATTACGAGAAATTTCATCAAGGCATGTGTAGGAAGATTTTAGGAGCGTGTTTCAAATGCGGCAGCATGGAGCATATGCTTTCCCATTGTCAAGAAATGAAAGAGAGCACAGTTCAGCAAGGTAATAGAGGGAACACGGGAGTGACTGGATCTGCAAGAGGTGGAAGAAGAAGAGATCGAGCAGCACGTGATATATCGAAATCGATTGAGAAGCCAATTCCATCGGTTGTTCCAGCTCGATGTTATGCTATGATTAGAGAGAAAGAAGATGAGCAAGTGGGTCCTTCTGGTAAGTCCTTATGTTATTGTGTTTGATTTCTACAAGCTTTGTTGTGATAAGTGTTTTGCTATCTGTGTTATCGGGTGAAATTTTGAGGACGAAATTTCTTAAGGGGGAGAGAATTGTAACAACCCAGATTTACCCTAGTAGGAATTGCGATGTTTTGGTTTGGATATGATTGTGTATTTGTAAGAAAGAAAACATGTGAATGATTGTTTGGGTGAGAGGAAGAATTGGAAAGAAGATTGGTCAAGCTTTATTTTTGGGATTCCTGGTTTTGGCTCTGTCACGAGCGCTACAGGATGCGCCTGATGAATTGTGCTTTAAGCGGGAATTTAAGTGGATTTTGAGTTGGGTTGGACATGTGGAAGTCATGCAAGGGGTTTGGAAGGTTTTGGGACACGTGTCTCAAGTTGGACATGTGGCTTTGAGAGGATGTGCCATGTGGATTTTTGCATGCAATATAAGTGATTTGAGTGGGAAAATCTGTGCTCCTTCTTGTTTTGCATGCCAATAGTGACATCCCTTTCCCTTTCTTTCTCGGTTTCACTTCCTCTTTCTTCTTTGATTTTGTTTTCCTTTGGCTAATTTCTGCATTGGATGGTTTGAAGAGAAGGTAAGTGTGACTTAGCTTTGTGTTGGGTCTTCTTCTACTCCATTTCTGTTTTGGTTTGAGCTGGTTGTGTAATGGACTAAGAGGTGTTGTATTGGTGTTCTTTATCTTCTTTGAAGTTTCGCATAGAAGGATTGAGAAGGGCAAGGACAAGATTTGAGATTGGGAGTTTTGGCTACACTTCAAGAGGTTGGGATCGTGTGCTCTTGAACTTGTGCATGTGTTTTAATTTTTGAGTCTGAGGATGCATGTTGTGATTGTGAAGGAATTATGGAATTTCGTGTGTTAATAATTAGTTTATGAACTATCATAGGCCCCTTTATAAATGCATGTAGTTATAAGTATGTCTTAAATGAGAATAAATGTTAGGTGCTGATGAGTTTTGGGATATGCATGTTTATGGTTTTAATTTAATACATGAACATGTTAAGAGGTGATTTAGAGTTTTGATGTGTATGTTGTATATAGCATGTCTAAGGTTTTGAGCATATGTCTTTGAATGATGAAGATAAGTGGTTATGAGGAGGTTTGCATGTTGTGTTGTGGGTTTTCCACGTTTCTATTCTGTCACGAGCGCGACATGCATTGCGAGCATGATAGAGGCAGCATTGGCTACTGTCGCGGGAGTGACGAAGTCACGAGCGCGACAGTTGGGTGATTGCATTCTATCGCAAGCGTGACAGTATGTAGCTCTGCTTACCTAAGTTCCTTGAAGTATCTTTCATGTTGGGCATTGCTTTGGTATATGTTTGTACATGTTCAAGGTAGTTTATATGCATGATATCAATATCGATTGTGCTTTTAAAGAATTGTTTAGTTGTGCATGTTTTGGCAAGACATGAATATGAAGTGGTCATTTGATTGGCTATTAATCGTATGACTTGTTGTGTTAAGCCCGATCGGTCAAGTTAGTGGATAGATAAGCATGCTTATAATGGGTTTTGCGCTGCTGCTTTGTAGACCATTATGGTCTTTTGTCTTGAGACTTCAGTCTCTTTTGTTACCTCCAAGTATTCAAATGTTTTCAGACTTATGTCTTTTGTTTTAGATACTGAATTTCATCAGTATCTTTTGTACCCGTATCCACAATCCGTGAGAGTTCAGGCTTCTTGTTTTCTTTTGTGTTGATTGAGCTTGTGCTTTTGATGATGGAATGATTGTTTTGTTTTGAGCTTTTCATATTAATGCTTTTGGCTTAGTTATGTTCATCAAGTGGACTTGATATTGTTAAGATTCCGTTATGTGTTATGTATATAAGAATGTTATGGTGCTTTGCACATGTTAGAATTTTGTAATTGACTTTGTGTTTACGCTTTAGCATGATATGTATATACTTTTATGCATGTTTTAACAGTCCTTTGTTTCTGTACATCCACACTAAGCGTTATCGCTTAGCACAGATGTTTGTTTCCATGTAGGTTTGCAGGATTGGTTTAGTTTTAGAGTCATGCATTTGCTGGCCACTAGGAGTTGAAGTCTTCTTTTTGTACTAGCATAGGGATAAGTTGTATAGTCCCATTTTTGCTTGTACGTTTTGTAAGTCATGAAATTCTGATACGTAATGTAATGACTTAGTACATGTATACTTTATAAGTTCAGTTATGCAAGTTTTTATGGTTATTCATGAGTGTTTCCGCTTTAGCTCTTGCTTGAATGTTTGTGGTGTGTGTGACAACCCGACATCCCTTTCTAGGGGTAGCGGGGTGTTACGGCTTTCCAATCCACAATCGCCTCAATCTTAGCTAGATCCACTTGAATACCCTTAGCTGACATAATGTGACCCAAGAAAGACACCTCTCAAAGCCAAAAGTCACACTTACTAAGCTTCGCAAACAGACGGTGCTCGCTCAAAAATTGCAACACTAATCGAAGATGCTCCTCATACTCACTCTCATCCTTCGAGTAAACTAAAATATCATCAATGAATACTACTACAAATTGGTCGAGATATGGCCTAAACACTCGGTTCATCAAATTTATAAAAGCCGCAGGTGCATTGGTCAAACCAAAAGGCATCACAAGGAACTCATAATGGCCATATCACGTCCGAAATGCAGTCTTAATCACATCCACATCCTTAACTCGAAGCTGATAATAACCCGACCGAAGATCAATCTTGGAAAAGACACCAGCACCTCTAAGCCGATTAAACAAATCCTCGACTCTAGGCAAAGGATACCTATTCTTCACTATGACCTTATTAATTTTCCTATAATCGATACACATCCTCAGGGTACCATCATTCATCTTAACAAACAACACCGAAGCTGCCCATTGAGATATGTTGGGTCTAATAAACCCCTTATCCAATAACTCTTGTAGCTTAGTTTTGAGTTCCCTCAACTCTACAGGAACCATCCGATAAGGTGCTTTCAAAATGGGCGAAGTACCCAGCATTATCTCTATGGACAACTCCACCTCTCTCTCCGGAGGCAACCCAGGCAACTCACTTGGAAACACATCACCAAACTTCCTAACAACTGGGATATCCTCAATCCTAACCTAATCACGCTTAAAATCTAACACCACTGCTAAAAATGCCTTACATCCTTTCCTTATAAATCTCTTAGCTTGCATAGCAGAAATCATGTTACTCAAAGAACTCGAACCCAAACCTTTGACCACAATAGAAGACTGATCTCTATCTCTCAACACAACCATTTTCCTATGGTAATCAACTACATCCCGATGCTTACTCAACCAATCCATACCCAAAATCAGATCAAACTCTCGAAATGGCAACTCAATCAAATCCGCAAAAAATTCAATGCCTTGAACCAAGAGAGGACAATTCCTATACACTCTACTCACATTGACCTTATGACCTAAAGGACTGGTCACACAAACCTCACAATCTAACTGATCAACATCATGTAACTTATCAAATAACTTACTTGTACACAAATATGAGTGTGTGGAACCAGGATCAATTAGAGCATAAATCGCAGTGTGAAAGAGTAGGAACTTACCAGCAATCACATCCGGAGCATCCTGCTCATCCCGAGCTCTCATGGCATAAGCTCTAACAGGAACCGTCAAAGGACGATCAACAGACTCTGATGGAGCTCCCTCTTTGGGCCAACCCCCTCGACCTCTCCCTCGGACTCTACCTCGACTGGCTTGCGGTGCATTAGATCCAACTCTACTAGCCTCAAGCTGATCACCAGAAGCCTTGTAACACCCCCTTCCCATATATAGGAGGACCCATCCGTAAGGGAGTGAGAACTCGTATGAGTAAGGGTGTCACCAAGCAGAACAGTGCAAAACATTCATTCACATAATATAAACATACATACAATTAGCGAAAATTAAAACTTTGGAAATATCAGAATGATCATGCATTAATATAATAACATTCATTACAATAATGTTCTGATAAAAAACTGATATTACAAAATAGTTACATCTATCAGAGATATATAGCGGAAGCTTACAAAAATGATATACAAAAGATATATCACTATTATAAACTAATCATGTTACAAAAATATAGCCCTAACACTAATCCCTCTATGTTGGCTTGACTGGCGGCGACTCTCCCAAAAGCTAAATGCCTTTCGCACCTGCACGGGTGAAAACACCATGTTAAGCGGTAACGCTTAGTGGGGAAACAAGCAATAATATATGGACGGCCATTCATAATGGTCATCAAGGCAAATCACATACATAATGGCATACTAAACATCATAAGATATAATCATAATAGAATTCCATTCATAACTATTCAAAGGTTCAATAAACACATTTATATGCCAACAGATTCATATGCTCATAATAGAGTCATTCAGATTCAAATACTTATAATCATATCAGAACAAATCATAACACCTGCTGACTCATAGTAGTGGATAACGACTAAACGCATAGAGGTATCTATTTCCATTACATGAGCTTTAGCCAGGGTGATGTTACTTTAGGGCTACCCAAGCATGGTCCCTGCTAATAGGTCTAGCTCATCACGAACGTAACGACCGATCGGGTTTCCATTTAATATACAATGATGGTACGAGGCTTGGGCTCGTGATTATCCATAGCACTTCCCTACATTAAGTGAACGTAGGGTTGTGCTTTGGGAACACACTGGGGTTGAAAGAGGGACCAAACTACCATAGATCTAAGGCTCTAATGAGATGCAATGCAGTTTCGAAAAAGGATGAAATTTTTAAATTAAAACTCAATTGTCAATTTTAACCAAGGTACTTTCGAAGCAAAGTCTCGAGTATTGTCCCCAGTGGAGTCGCCACTGTGATGCGCGCCGAACCCCGGGGTGCCTCGAAGACCCGCTTTTAGGGCGATCGGGATGAGGTTCATGAAACTTGCAAGTGAAATTGCAAGTGCCTCCATTTTGGGCGACAAGGAGGTTTCTTAGAGTCGCCACCCAATAGAACATTGGAAAAGGTCGTCTAGCCTCAGTGAGCTTAAGACAGCGCTGCTATATCCATTATAGGCAAGCCGGAGGTGTCTTGGAGGCTTCCACCCTAATGATAGAATGGTCCTCTAACCTCAAGCTTTGGCAAACCAGAGGTGTCTTGGAGGCATCCACCCTAATAGAACATTAGGATTGCCCTCTCACCTCATGGCGCCTAGGACTGTGCAATTTTGAGCCTTTTACGGGAAATAAGAGGTGTCTTGGAGGCCCCATCCCAATAGAACATTGAGATGGCCCTCTCGCCTCGTTGAGCCCAAAGAACAGAGAAGGTTCGGGACTTCGCATTTACTCATACCTTGGCTAATTTTATAATTGAGCTTTGAATTTAGCGTTTCATCCCTTTTCTCATTCAATTCGGTGCAGTTTAATTAAAGCACAAGTTATTCATTCAAAGGAAGCGATAAATAAAAGTATAATTAAAGTAAAGTGCATGAAAATAAATTACAATAAAACTAGGGGTGGAATACAACCCACATTGTAAATAAAATACAAAGCATGCTTAAAACGGGATATATATTAAAGATGAGGACATTGATCTTCGCATGCATATTTATTATAAAACAATTTTGATGTGACCATTTTATTTTGGATGGAAAAATTGGGACATTGGTCCCATTTTATCAGAAAAGACTCAATTTATTAATAAAAATATTTTTAGTGATTTTCTTTTTAAACGTGCATAAAAATAAACAATTTTACATAAATACACAAATACGACAAATAAATCAAAATAAAGGAAAATGAGGAATTTAAATATGCAAACCAAAGTGAGATTCCTAATCTGATCTCGCATCTTCGTCCATGGACAATGCTCAAATAAAAAAAAGGCAAGTGTTATAGCCAAAAGGAAAAAGAAAATTAAAGTTAGTAATTAAGTCAAATCGAATAAAATACAATAAAGTAAAATAAATCAATCAAATTAAATGAAATACATAAAGTAAAATAATGAACCAAATCAAATGAATCCAATTAACAAATATTTTAATTAAGCCAATCAAGAAAATAAATCAAATAAATAAAAAGAATAAAAACATATGAGTGTGAAAATGAATGGAATAATGTGTGTGCGTGGACAAAATAAATTAATTAAATTAGCAACATAGCGTGATAGAACTAAAGATGCAAATTTGATTTGATTAAATTAGCTATTTACATGTTATCATAATTAACATAAAATATTTACATGGAAAAAAGATCAGTCAAAATGAATTAATTAATTACATGTTAAAAATAATGAGGAATCGAAGCAAAATAAATTAATTACATGAACAAAAATAATATATTAACATATTAAATGAGACAAATATAAAAGCAATAGAACACATAAATAAATAAATGAAAATAATAAAAATATACATGTTAATAAATTAAATATGAACAAAATAATAAAAAATTAAAAGATCGAGTCCAGAATGTTTACCCTCAGAGTTTCGGATTCGATGAAGGTAAAAATGATGATCGGTTTTCTTATTCTTGATTTGCAAGATTAGAATTGAATAATAAAAATGTTGGAATTTTATTCCAAGGAAAAATATACTTGAAAAAAAAATTGTTCTTAGAAAATCAAATGAAAAATAGATTTTAGAAACAAACAATTATTTGGTTTGCCCCAATATCCATTGTTCATCAAAAAGGGATTCAAAATAATAAAAAAACCCTTAAAAAAAATTAATTGAAAACAAATAAAAAAGTTAACAATGGATTTTGAGAGCAAATAATTATTTGATTTGTCTCAAAATCAAGTTCATCAACAAAATTCCTTCTAAAAATATATTTAGAAGAAATTCTATTGGAAAAAAGAAGAAGAATTTAGCTATTTTTATTTATTGTTGGGGAAAAATTCAATCAAAGTTAGAGATGATTTTTTGAGAGGAAGAAGAAGAGAAAAGATCAAGAAAAACCCTAAAAAATTCCTCCCCTTGAAAAAATTTCATCATTTTCTTTTTATATGAAGAAAATATTAAAACCTAACTAATTAATGAAAAAATCTTAATTAAATCATATATGAATTATTTTCAATTTTAAACATTGAAAAAAGCCTCAAAATCCGTTAAAAAAGGGATAAAAATCGAATTTTGTGGAAAAAAATAAAAAAAAATCAGTTTTTGGGTGAAAATGGCCATTTGCGGCGGAACAGGGGCGGGCATGCGCCCGACGGGCGACGGCCGCGTGCCCAGCACGCGGAGCAGCGCGCTGCACGGCGCTCCGTCCCCTGCGCATCGCTCGCGCACGCGCGCAGCGCCCTTGCGACCGACATTTGCAGATTTTTTTTAATTTTTAAATTTAACTAAAAAATACTATAATTTCTAAACCCCATTTTTCAAATCTAATTTTCAAAATCTTTTTTATTATTTTTTATTTTTTCACTCAAAAATGCAAATTTGACCAGGAAATCATCACTTTTAACCTTTTTGCCTGTGAGTAGGCATCTTATCATCATTGGATAACTCTGGTCTGTGTTGTCTCAGGACTCGGTGTCTACAGCTGGCTATACAGCGAACCCGGTTGTCAGGCGCCCGAAAAATTTTAATTTCGCAAAAATAATATGTGGGTCATAAGGAGTCCAGTGGTGAAATCGGAACTGAAAACAGAGCTAAATCAACCTCCAAAAGTCATTCTGAAGTTAGCCTCCGGTTCGGTTCAATTTGAACCGGGGTTTGACCGAGGGGTCATGAGAGCTTTATGTGGCCCAATAGAAGTTAAGTGTGCTAAATAAAGTAATGGAAGTGATTTCTGTGAATTTTGATAGCTGTAGAGTTGTATTTTACGACAGAAGGAAAATTGATCGAAACGGACCCGTTTAAGTGAATCGATGCCCAAATGGATTTCGATTGAGCTAAAAATTTGTAGGGAGCCTATTTTCGACATTATAAGATCAATGGAATTGGTTATAAGTGAAAATAATGATAGGAACATATAGATCCTTTGGAAAAGCATAAAAGAACCGAAAAATCAAAATTTTGGTTTAAATCGGTTGGACCACTTTGGTTGAACCGATTCGGTTAATGAGGGGATTATAAAAGGAGAGAAATGAAATCCAGCCAAAGTCGGGATCTTCTTCTTCCTTCAAAACATAACCACTTTTCTCTCTCTTTCCTCCATTTTCATCTCTTCTACTCCAATTTCTCCCCAAATCTTAGCTCCCTAACTAAATTTCACTCCTCTACAACATTTTAAAGGTGGTTTGAGTTCATTTGGTGCACTGGAAGTGAAGAAATCAAGTGAGCAAAGTTTAGCTTGAGTTTTTGGCTTTATGATTCAAGGGTTTTTAATTTGTTTCGTTGGTCCCTATTGAGGTTTTTGGACCTATAGAACACGTTTATGAGGTTATATTTTACATTTGAGGCTTGATTTTTAAGATATGAGGACGTTTATATTCGGCCATGGTAGGTTCACATAAGGAGGAGGAGGAGTTTTCTCAAGCTAAAGGGAAGGAAAAGCAACTCTAGAGTGATTTAAAGCTTGGATTTGAGGTTTGTTGCTACTAAATCTATCTATTTCCTAATGTTCATGTTGATTTTTAGGTTATGTCTAAGGTTAGGTATATGATAATGAAGTGATTAATTAAATCT
The DNA here is from genome assembly GCA_947683425.1 of Excoecaria cochinchinensis. NCBI lineage: Eukaryota > Viridiplantae > Streptophyta > Magnoliopsida > Malpighiales > Euphorbiaceae > Excoecaria > Excoecaria cochinchinensis. Next base: position 1,598,085 of record CANTUQ010000017.1, on the reverse strand, counting down.
AACTTGATATTCATGCTTAGAAGGCTTAAATTAGTGTATAAACATGATTAGATAAAACTAAAAGAAAGTGGTATGAAATTCACTATAGAGGCCGAATGGTATACTTAAGATAAAATAAGGTTTTAATGAGTTTTAAGGTATGAAATTAATGTTTATATCATGTATAATTAGTTTAACGTATGATTGAGTGAATAAAGAAATTAAAAGGAATCAAAATGAAGAACTGATAATGAGGCCGAATGGTATATTGTGAAATAAAGTGGAATATGTGATGAATTAAGGCATGTAATTGGTATATAAGGTAAGCTTAACATGCAATAAGTGTGATTGAGTGATTAAATGAAATTATAGTGCATGGTATAAAAAAAAGGTAACCTTGGCCAAATGGTATATCCAGTGATGTTGGTGTATATTTTGATGATATATATAACGCAATGGCATAAAGTGACTATATAATGATAAATGAGTGTGTATGCAAAGTGGTAAGTGAAAATGAGATGTATGATAAATTTTACATGTTGATATAAAGTGATAATTATATGAATTTTTAGAAAATATTGCCCTTAGTAGTTGTCTGGTAGTGAAATCTAGTCCAGGATATAATTGGCTAGCCATAGAGATTCCACAATGTGGTATGAGTCATGGCGACTCATTATTGATAAGCCAATGAGGGCTTATCACAGTGTACAGTGATATTCAGTGTAAAGTGTTGTTCAGTGCAGTGAAAATGGTTCTATTGGGACTATTTTATACTGAAATGGGTTTGTGGTGCCCATGTCCCGCATATCCGGCAGTATATTTTCTACCGGGTCCATACTAGGGGCATAATGGTAAATATGTGATAAAAATGATTAAAATAGTGAAATTAGTGAAAATGAGTAAAAACATGACTAAAATGAAGTAAATAAAAAGTTTAGGGGTAAAACGTAAATTTTACTAAAAGTTGGTAAAAATTAATAAAAATAAATTAAAAGTGTAAGTGGAAGGGTAAAATGGTAATTTTGGTTAAAAAATGGAGTTAAAAAAGTGAAAAAGTGAAAAAGTGATATTATAAGTTAAATAGAGAAGAAATGAAGTTAAAAGGGTGTAATTGTAATTAAATAAGTTAAATAAGGGTAAAAGTGGAAAAAGGAATTGAATAAGGTTAATAGTGTAAAAAAATAAAATAAATAAGAACATTTTGGTAATTATGTATAGTAGTGAGGACATAAGTGTAATTATGATAAAAGATGGGATATAAATGGTGTATGTGTAATTGTGGGGACATAAAGGTAATTAAAGAAAAAGGAAAGGGCAAAATTGGAATAAGTGTAATAATGAGGATATAAGTAGTATTAAGTGAAAAGTGGGGATATAAGTGGAATTAATAGAAAAGATAAGGATAGAAATGGAAACATTGGAAAAATTATAAGGGTAAAAATGTAATTTAGAAAAATAAAAAGTGGAATAAAAAGATTGAAATGTAATTAACGAAAAAATAATAATTAAGTGAGGTAATGGAATAAATAGTGTAATTAAGTGAATAAAAGTGTAATTAAGTGATTTAAATTCATAGTTATGTGATTAATTAAATGATGGAATAAATAAATATGAGATTAGTTAAGTGACTAAATATGAGAATTTAATATAAATTGATAATAAGTGAAAATAATAAATTTAAGTAATTATAGAATATTAATTTAATATAATTAGTTAGGAAATCTATAGATTGGTAACCACCACTAGGCATTCTAATGCTCAGCACGTAATTGTTTTTGACTGCGTGTAGATACGCTTTAGGACCGGAGCGGCATACCTCAGTCACTTTGGGAGCGAGCTGAAGGAGTCAAAGATAATCTATTTTTGATGTATGTAATGGATTGTATTTTGGGCATGTATATACACTTAGACTAATATTTGATTTTGGGCATGTAATGATGTTATATGTTATTTTATCTGTGTGGATTATTTTGTGACTGTGTGATGAACGGTGAATGGGAAATGTATGGATATAGGATGATATTATTTTTGTGCCCTTGCTGGGGCTGTGGAGATTTCAATTTACAGGTTTGGGTAGTGCAATTTACAAGCCGTTATACTGCCGAAATTTATACTGAATGAATAGTAAATAAGACAGCTATAGGTCATCGGTAACTAAGTAAATGCAAATGCAAATGTTAAAGGTTATGCAAAGTGAATAACACTTGTAAAGTGTTAAGTGAACTTAGTGTTAATAAATATGAGTGTAGAAAAAAAAAGACCCGCAATTTCTTAAGTGAATGACAGTTAACCGATCATGGTAATCGCACAGTATCGCTAAGTTGGCAGTATACGTATAGGGTATAAGGGTGTTACAAAGGTTTAGGCGATTCTAAGATCAGAGTCGGGTTGTTAAGTGACTGTATATACATGCCAATGGAAGTGAATATCTTTTTATAGCACTGATGTATGCTTGCTCCTTGTTATATTGATCTAATGGCATCCGATAGAAGCTATAGTGTTGGGGATGGTGAGAGTGGAACCTCTGCCAGTGTGGGTCGAGTTGGGACTCCGCGACAGCATTCGACTTCTTCAGTGCCACCTCCCCTACCTCAACCTGAGTTTTTAACTATGAAGACGGACTACATTAGACACCGAATTCATATTGAGATGGAACAACATCAATAGCAACAGCAACAACCGCAACAGCCAGTGCCAGTGCCACAAGTAGCTCTAGTACAGAAAAAGCCTATCCTGGAGCAGTTTAAAAAGATGGGAGTTTTTCATTGACCAGTTTGAAAGGAAGTATATAGGTGTTGAATATAAAGCTGCTATGCAAGACGCTTTCTGGAGACTGAAACAGGGCAACAGAACTGTAGTAGAGTATGAAAGAGAATTTGAGAGATTAAATGGCTACCTCGATGATGTGCTGAGGACAGAACCTAGATTGATGGAAAGATTTGAGTGTGGCCTTCACAACAAAATCAAGCAAATAGTTAGTGGACAAAATCATCCAAACTTGAGATCTCTAGTAGCTACATGTATTAAGGTAGAGATATCCCAGATGGATGAGGTAAAGGCAGAGGAGTGCCACAGTAGTGTGACCATTGTGGCAGATCTCATCCAGGCAAATGTAGATACCTATCAGGTGCTTGTTTTAAGTGTGGGTTCAAGGAGCATTTGGTAAGAGATTGTCCAGATGTAGTGCCCCAGTTTGTGACTTCCCTAGCACACAGAAGGCGAGGCAAGGGGACGGCCTCCCTGTGACACGCGCCGGAACCAAGCAAGGGCCCTCGCTGTTGAATTCGCCTTTGGGATTCGAGGTATTGGTTTGCATCTTTTTGATCATGGGTGCCATGAGACATCATCGGTTTATCCCTCCCAATAGAACATTGGGGAGAACCACCTAGCCTAATGACGCCTAAAGGCACCTTTGAGGTATTTGGAGTCGCCACCCAATTTGCAAGAAATTGGAAAAAGTCTCTCACCTCTAACGGTCTAAACGAGAGATAAGGTGCCCGGGACTTCCCTCTTATTTATGCCTTGGTTAATTATAAATGGGTTTTTAACTTCTTAAAATTACATCTCTCATCTCACACGTTCAATGCATTGAATTAAAGGCACATTACAAGCATTCAAAAAAATGATAAAAGAAAGCAATAAAGAAAATAAAGAAAGAGATAAATGAAAGCGATAAACACGCGAGCACACAATTACAAGAGAAATAGGGGCGGAATACAACCCCAATGAAAGGAAATCAAAGACGTGAACGGGGACGGAATACAATCTCCTAAAATAAATAAAGTTGCCCCAAAATTAATTACAAGGGCCCAAAAGGAAAATGAACATAAATTTAAAACACTCACACAAAATAAGAAAAGGCATACATAAATCGGGGCATTATTTTAGGAACATTGGTTCCCTTGCGCTTGATTGAAAATTTAGGAACATTGGTTCCTTCGCCTTTATTTAAAGAAGGTTCAAAGAGTCATTTTGGTTGTTTGGGTGAAAACCGGGATGAGTGATCCCATTTAATTGAAAGTTGACTCTTCGTTTCGATTGTGATATTTTTTATTATTTGGCTAAAATAAGGGAGATTGGTCCCAACTTTATCAATGAAAAACTCAATTTAATTGTGAAAGTATTTTTGTGACTTTTTATCTCACGCGTGCATAAATAAAATAATTATTTACAAATAATCACAACATGAAGAGAGCGATTGGAAAGATCTCACCCAAACCGGAGAGTACGTCCACGCATTGTGACCCATCCGGGGAGTCGCGGGGCTCTCACATAGCCCGACTCAAATTAAATCTCATGCAAAAATCATATCGAAAATATTAGTAATGATTTTAAAAATTAAACAAGTGAAAACGGAATAAACATTAGGTAAGTCAAGTTATAATGGTGAGACAAACACAACAAAATAATAATAACACGACAATATTAATAATGAATAAATCCAATAATGATAATAACAATAACATTAATAAATAGTAATATAAAACCATAAAAAATGAATGAGAATAAAATATGATAATTATAATAATTATAATAACATAATATCAATAAATATAAAATGAATATATAATAACAATAATAATAATAATAATAATAATATAATAATTAATAATGATAATAAATAATAAATAATATGAAAACAGAGGAATCAATTGGTGATAAACAAATATAATAATAATAATAATAATAATAATAATAATAGTATAATAATAGTATAATAATAGTATAATAATTAATAATGATAATAAATAATAAATAATATGAAAACAGAATAATCAATTGATAATAAACAAATATAATAATAATAATAATAATAATAATAATAATAATAATGATGATGATGATGATGATGATGATGATGATGATAATGAGGACACTGGCGGCAAACAAACCAACAAAAAGGACCATACAAAATCAAACCAATAGCTAAGTGTAAATAGCGACAGTGTGCTAACCATGGAGAAAATATTAGACAAAAAACACAATACTAATAGCAAAATGCAAAAATGTTAACAACAATAAATAATATACAGCTAAAAATAAATAAATAAAAATGGTCCAAGTGTTTACCCTTAGAGGTGTATATTTGAAAGGAAAAGTGCCAAGATCTGCTTCCTTTTGTCGAGATTTAATGAGGAAAAGTGCAGAAAAATATTGAAGAAGAAAAGAAATTTAGACTAAAATTTAGAGAGAATGATTTCGAGAAAATATTTGTAAAACAAAGAAAATTGATTTTTTTTGTTTGAGATTAATTTCCCAATGGAAAAATGTTAAAGAAAAAAATAGAAGATGAAAATCAAGGCTGAAAAAATAAGTTGAAGATTTTTCTGGAAGAGGGGTCCTGTTCTTGAGAGTAACCGAGAGGGTTTTTTTTTTGAATCAATTTTGCCGTCGTCCCCTGAAAATGAAGGTTGAATCCCATTTTACCGTGTGCCTTTGCTTAAAATGGAAAGAGACAGAGGAGCCTTATTTTAGTTGATCGAAAAATAACACAAAACGGTGAAAAAAATCGGAAAAATTGGACTGAAAATCAGACTGAAAATGCAGAAAATGCATGAAAATGACGGATCAGGCCAGAAGACCGCGTGGTGAAGGGGAGAACGCGCGCGGTTTCTTGGCAACGCGAGCAGAGCCCCGCACGCGTGCTACCCTGGGCAGCACACGGATACGCGCGCGTTGCGCTGTCACCGCGCGCACGCGTGCGCCAGCGGCAAGTGGCCGCGTGGTGGCCAAGTGGCCACCACGCGGCCACTTTTGGCCAATTGCCAAAAGTGGTCGCGTGATGGCAATTGCCATCATGCGGCCACTAACTTGGTAAATGGCCACTTTGGCCATTTACCAAGTTTTACACATTTATTTATTATTTTTTTTTTTTAGAAAAAGAAAATAATTTCATTTTTTCTTTTTTTTTTAAAAAACCTTTTAAATTATTTTTCTTAAATCTTTTTTCCAATTAATTTAACTAACTAATTTAATTTTTTTTTACGACAATATATTTTTTATATATATTTATTTTTATTTAAAAATAACGAGGGTCTCGACAAGGGAAATATCATTTTTTGACACCTCTGTCTGTAAGCCGGTATCGTTTTCATAATCGGGTAATTCTGATCTTGGACCGCCTCGGGACCCGGTGTCTACAGTTGCCCCAAATTTTGGGAAACTCTAGGACTTAGGAACCTAAGTGAACCAAAATTCAGAAAAGAAGGGAAGAGACACGTACCTGAGGCGGTCGCTTTCCCAAGCTGGACTGGTTTTTGAAGTGGCTGTCGCCGTGTCGTTGGTGTGTTGTCTATTGTTGTAGCAGTAATGCCGTGATCGTGCAAACCCTCCGTGGAGTGGTAGTACCGTCATCGCACAAACCTTTCTGAAATGGTAGTACCGTTGTCGTGCAAACCTTCCGTCGAATGGTAGTACCGGTAGCGTGCAAACCCTTTGAAGCAGTAGTACCGAGATCGTGCAAACCCTCCTTGGAGTAGTAATACCATCCTCGTGCAAACCGTTCTGAAATGGTAGTACCGTTGTTGTGCAAACCTTCCATAGAATGGTAGTACCGGCAGCGTGCAAACCCTTTGAAGCGGTAGTACCGAGATCGTGCAAACCTCCTTGGAGTAGTAGTACCGTCCTCATGCAAACCGTTCTAAAATGGTAGTACCGTTGTCGTGCAAACCTTTTGTAGAATGGTTGTGCCGCCATCGTGCAAACCCTTTTTGTGATTTGAAGCATTAGTATCGTGATCGTGCAAATCCTCCGTGGAGTAGTAGTGCCGCCATCGTGCAAACCGTTCTGAAGTGATAGTACCGTGGTCGTGCAAACCTTTCGTAGAATGATATTGCCGCCATCGTGCAAACCCTTCTGAGGTGGTAGTACCATGGTCGTGCAAACCTTCCGTAGAATGATAGTGCCGCCATCGTGCAATCTCTTCTGAAGTGGTAGTACCGTGATCGTGCAAACTTTCCGTAGAATGATAGTGCCGCCATCGTGCAAACCCTTTTGAGATTCGAAGCAGTGCCCCCTGGGAGGTCTTTGGCTAATTGTTTGTTTGGATTGAATCGATGTTTTGATAGATGTTGTTGCTTGCCCTTCCATTGGCGTTGGCGTTTATTCTTTCTTTCTGCAAAACTTAGAAAACAAAATATGCAGGAAAAGTGGTGAGCATGCACATGAGATGCATATGTATGCAGGAATGCAGGACAAGAATTCGTCTAAGTGGATTTTGGAGGCGACAGCTGATTTGGTCGTAATTTATAATAGGATCGGTGCCCTCTGGAATTGATTTTGAATTTTATGCCTCTGAGAGATTATGAGGTTCTTCTCTGATACCTGTAGTCATTTTTTGATGGTAGTGCGTCCCTTGTGGATTTTCGCACTAGCTTTTCTTAGCGGGAAATGCGTCCTGTTCGGATTTTCACATAACCCTGTGCCATATTTTTTGCCTGGAATGGACCCAACCCAATCCAGTGGATTTTATTTATTTCATTTTTTGCAGGGCAACCTGCCTGTCACCAGGTTTTCACCCTGCCCTTTGACCTAACTTCGCTTAGAGCGCCAGTCACGGTTTTCATCTTTAACGGCCTTTTTTTTTTGAGAGAGAAGTTGGAGTTGTTGCGAAAGATCTTTCGGGTGTGATTGGCATGTGCTTATGTCTCAGATTATGGTTGTATGAGCTTGGTTCTTTATGGGGAAGGTGCTGTAGGATTGGCTAAAGTGCCTGAGTGGCGTGAGTGGCAGAGGGTAGTTGGTAACAATGTGCTGGTTTTATGCCGGACCCAAGCAACTTTGAGTGCGCGAGATGAACTGCTCTGGTCATACCAATACATCTTTGCATAAATGCATATATTTCAATCTGATTTCATAACACATGATCACTATTTGGCATTAACTCGAAAAATATGAGACCTCATCTAATCTCGGGATAGATCTTGAGAGCATCAAACTCCTATTATCAATCAGCCCTCGCGGGTTTTCTTAATTGAATATTTTCTCTCTCTCTTTTTTTTATTCTTTATTTAGCCTCTTCCATGGACCCTCCTTTAGTTCATCAGTGTTGGTTGAATTCGCTTTCATCCTCATTAGCCGGGGAGGCTGCTTCTTTTGACGGTATTCCTTCTTTGGCCTCAAAGTTCTTTCCTTGGTCCTTGTGCAAACTAGTTGTGACAATGGGTTCTTCGTTTGGGGCTTGGATGTGAAATCTCATACTTTGCTTTTATTGGCTTTGGCGGTTCAAACCCTGGAATGGCCTTTCAATGGTTGAGATAGGGTGACAGGTTGGGCTTGGATGATCTGGGGTACTTTTATCAGTTTTGGTCGTTTAAGCTCCGAAATGGCTTTCGACGGCCGAGATTGGATGGATGGTTTGTGAATTAGTCTTTCATGTCCTTTTCAGTGGCAGGCATGAGCAGTAACAACACAAGAATATCCCTCGTATTGCGCATCCTCTATATTGATGAACTGATTGGATGGCTTGTGGTTCAGTCTTTAGGTCCTTTTCAGTGGCAGAAGAAGAGCGGCAAAATACGGGTGTGTGTACGTCAGCGGGATTTGAACAAAACTTGCCCCCAAATAACATTCCCTTGCCCCCTGATCAATTCTCTCTTTTCTTCTCTCTTTTTTTTTTTTTGCATTTAATCTTTTTTTTTTCTCTTTTGATTTTATTTTTGTTTGACCCCGAATTTTCTTGCTCTTAACAAGTTTTGCTCAAATCCTGAAGTTTACCTATACGTGCACTTTTCTTCTTAACCATTGGGACCATGTGGCTCAATCTAATCGGGCATTGAGCTTTAGGAAGAATTTTGGCTATAAGGGTTCTGGATGGTTAAGAGTCGATCATAATTGGTCTTGGGGTACACATTTCAAATGGTTGGGAGGAAAGGGTTCACGTTGTTCAGTTCTGATGAGTTATATTTTTCTCGTGAAGGTCTTGAGTTTTATTCGTCTAACTTTTAATGTAGCTCTTGGAGTTTGATTTTATTTAGCAGCATCATATGTAGCTCAGATTTTGTGGATGCAAAGAAATGGCTTTCAAAATTCGGTTCATCATCCTGTTGGCACGTGGAAGTAGTACTGATCTCAAGAACGTCCTTGTCAATTTTCAACATGTCACACCAGGTCCAAGCAAAGGCTCTTTTTTATATTATCTCTTAAAATTATCCTCTCTTCAAGAGTTATATCAGATGCTATCAAGATTTTGTTTGGATTCCCCAAAGTTTCGAGACTAGATGAAGTCATATTAATTGGGTTAATGTCAAAATGAATGGATGCATCGTGATCATAAGGAATGAAATTATTAGAAATATCGTACAAATAAGCAAAAATTGTTCATTGAAATAACGAATTGTCATAAGAAGTTCTTGCGTTAAAGGAAAACAAAGCATTGAAAAAAACATAGTCTTCTTCGGCGTTTGCTAGAACCGATCAAACACCGGCGGGAAATGGCATTGTAGCTTATCTTCTTCTTCTTCTCCCTCTCTTCAGGGTCCATGATTTATTTGGAGTCAATGAGATCCTGGATCCTACCCCTCAAGATTCGGCAATGGTCTGTTAGATGCCCAGTGTGCTGGTGATAGGCGCAGTATTTATCACTCTTGTGTCCCGGCTGTACCTGACTTAAGGCCAGTCTGGGTGGCAATGGTTGCAATATTCCCCTTTTCATCAGCTTCTTAAAAACCCATGACAAGGATCTACCCAAATGAGAATAGCGCCTTTGATTCATTTTCATAGTGGGCACTCCCGTCTTCTTAACAATGCCCTTACTGTTGCTGCATACACCCAGGCTCTCATTTTTCAGGGCATGCACCCTCACTGGACCGTGCCCTTTGGGCATAATGTCATGATCCAGAATGCGCTCCTTATCTCCTCTTTGCCCAACTGGTGACTCGAGCAGAACCTCGCCTTTGGGCTTGGAAGTAAAAGGAGACGTCGTCGCTGTATAGGCCTCCTTGATGGTGGCTGGCCCAACATGGTTAAGAGTAGTCGCCATAAGTTGAGCCATGGCATCCATTCTTTCCTTAATCATAGTTGACAACCTTCTTTCGAGCTCCTTGAGCCTTCTATCCATCTCTTGGGCCATTAAGGCACAAGTCTCTTCCATAATAGGCAATTTAATTTGTTCAACTCAAGAGGCCATAGGCGGTTGCCTAGCATTTGGTGCCATCTGGGTAGCGATATTTTCCATCATGGTGAATATCCTCCTTTCAAAATCCTATAACTTCCTAGCAAGGTCTTGGGTAGTTAAAGCTCCGGTCTCCATCGAAGATGATGCACTAGTCGTTGAGAGTGACTCAAAATCCCAAACAGGCACTAATTCTAGCAATCCAAAGGGCGAGTTTGTCGTCACTAGTCGATCTTCAGAACCTCTAGTCCACTTGGATGAATCTATGATGGTTGAAAGATCCAGATTGTTAGAATGATGCATGGATGACATGTACAATGCATGATCGTGCCATGCAAACGGTCTTTAATGAGTGTGAGATCAATGGACTACCACGATACGATGGGATGCATGGAAGAAATTACATGCAGGATGGTATGTACATGCGAAAAATGATATGCAGATGAGAGGATATATACACACATAGCATGAGATTATACGCAGGATGATATGTACATGTGAAAAAATAACAGGCAGACAGAAAGGTATATACACACACAGCATGAGATTATACACAGGATGATGTATACACGTGAAAAAATGGCATGCAGACATAAAGATACATACACACGTAGCATGAAATAAAACATATTATTATTTATATACACATGTATTTATTTTATTGACATCCATGAATGACATGCGATGTACGAGCATGTTGTGCAGCATCCACAACCACATGCAAGCAGATAGATCCTTCCAACCTTATCACTTCCACACACGAGGTAGTGCAGTCTCTTTCCTAGGTGGGCTTAGTCCACGGGTCAACAGGGGACCCTATGAACGCGAGATGTGCACGGCGAAAAGCCGGCAGCATAACACCTCTTAGTCTAATGTACATTCGTATGAGTTTTGGCCATCACGTATTTGGACACTTCAATCTCATTAAGATGGGCCTACCAGGGCATGAAAGCCTTTGATAAAAGACCACTTAATTTGGTTGATTTTGTTTAATACATAATGGCCCACATCACAAGCATTGTATTAAGAAGCATGTAACCTAGTGGAAGTTTCTATTTGCCATTACATGGGCTTTGGTCAAAGTGATGAAGTTTTAGGGCTACCCAAGCATGGTCCCTGCCAAATGGGTCTAGCTCATTGCAAGCATAGAAACCAATTGGGTCTCCATTTGATATGGCAAAAGGTACTAGGCTTGGGCTGGTGATTATCCCGAGCACTTCCCTGCAATGAGTGAAAGTAGGGTTGTGTTTTGGGAATGCACCGAGGCAGGAAGGGACCAACTAGCGTAATTCTAAGGCTCTAAAATGCAATACAATTTCGAAAAGAGATAGATAGAATTTTAAGCTTTAAAAACTCAATTATACATTTTAACCAAATCACTTTCGAAGCGAAGTTTTAAACACAAAGTCCCCAGTGGAGTCGCCACTGTGACGCGCGCCGGAACCCAGCAAGGGCCCTCGCTGTTGAATCCGCCTTTGGGATTCAAGGTATTGGTTTGCGTCTTTTTGATCATGGGCGCCATGAGACATCATCAGTGTATCCCTCCCAATAGAACATTAGGGAGAACCACCTAGCCTAATGACGCCTAAAGGCACCTTTGAGGTATTTGGAGTCGCCACCCAATTTGCAAGAAATTGGGAAAATTCTCTCACCTCTAACGGTCTAAAAGAGAGATATGGTGCCCGAGACTTCCCTCTTATTTATGCTTCGGTTAATTATAAATGGGTTTTTAACTTCTTAAAATTACATCTCTCATCTCACACGTTTAATGCATTGAATTAAAGGCGCATTATAAGCATTTAAAAAAATGATAAAAGAAAATGATAAAGAAAATAAAGAAAGCGATAAACACGCGAGCACACAATTACAAGAGAAATAGGGGCGGAATACAACCCCAATGAAAGGAAATCAAAGACGTGAATGGGGACGGAATACAATCCCCTAAAATAAATAAAGTTTCCCCAAAATTAATTACAAGGGCCCAAAAGGAAAATAAACATAAATTTAAAACACTCACACAAAATAAGAAAAGGCATACATAAATCGGGGCATTATTTTAGGAACATTGGTTCCCTCGCGCTTGATTGAAAATTTAGGAACATTGGCTCCTTCCCATTTATTTAAAGAAGGTTCGAAGAGTCATTTTGGTTGTTTGGGTGAAAACCGGGATGAGTGATCCCATTTTATTGAAAGTTGACTCTTCGTTTTGATTGTGATATTTTTTATTATTTGGCTAAAATAAGGGACATTGGTCCCAACTTTATTAATGAAAAACTCAATTTAATTGTGAAAGTATTTTTGTGACTTTTTATCTCACGCGTGCATAAATAAAATAATTATTTACAAATAATCACAACATGAAGAGAGGGATTGGAAAGATCTCACCCAAACCGGAGAGTACGTCGACGCATTGCGACCCATCCGGGGAGTCGCGGGGCGCTCACATAGCCCGACTCAAATTAAATCTCATGCAAAAATCATATCGAAAATATTAGTAATGATTTTAAAAATTAAACAATTGAAAACGGAATAAACATTAGGTAAGTCAAGTTATAATAATGAGACAAACACAACAAAATAATAATAACAATAAATATAACTCGACAATATTAATAATGAATAAATCCAATAATGATAATAACAACAACATTAATAAATAGTAATATAAAAACATAAAAAATGAATGAGAATAAAATATGATAATAATAATAATTATAATAGCATAATATCAATAAATACAAAATGAATATATAATAATAATAATAATAATAATAATAATAACAATAATAATAATATAATAATAATTAATAATGATAATAAATAATAAATAATATGAAAACAGAGGAATCAATTGGTGACAAACAAATATAATAATAATAATAATAATAATAATAATAATAATAATAGTATAATAATTAATAATGATAATAAATAATAAATAATATGAAAACAGAATAATCAATTGATAATAAACAAAAATAATAATAATAATAATAATAATAATAATAATAATAATAATAATAATAATAATAATAATAACAATAATGAGGACACTGGCGGCAAACAAACCAACAAAAAGGACCATACAAAATCAAACCAATAGCTAAGTGTAAATAGCGACAGTGTGCTAACCATGGAGAAAATATTAGATAAAAAATACAATATTAATAGCAAAATGCAAAAATGTTAACAACAATAAATAATATACAGCTAAAAATAAATAAATAAAAATGGTCCAAGTGTTTACCCTCAGAGGTGTATATTTGAAAGGAAAAGTGCCAAGATCTGCTTCCTTTTGTCGAGATTTAATGAGGAAAAGTGCAGAAAAATATTGAAGAAGAAAAGAAATTTAGACTAAAATTTAGAGAAAATGCTTTCGCACAAAGAAAATTGATTTTTTTTGTTTGAGATTAATTTCCCAGTGGAAAAATGTTAAAGAAAAAAATAGAAGATGAAAATCAAGGCTGAAAATTGATTTTTTTTGTTTGAGATTAATTTCCCAGTGGAAAAATGTTAAAGAAAAAAATAGAAGATGAAAATCAAGGCTGAAAAAATAAGTTGAAGATTTTTCTAGAAGAGGGGTCCTGTTCCTGAGAGAAACCGAGAGGGTTTTTTTTTTTAATCAATTTTGCCGTCCTCCCCTGAAAATGAAGATTGAATCCCATTTTACCGTGTGCCTTGGCTCAAAATGGAAAGAGACAGAGGAGCCTTATTTTAGTTAATCGAAAAATAACACAAAACGGTGAAACAAAGGGGAAAAATTGGATTGAAAATGCAGAAAACGCATGAAAACGACGCATCAGGCCAGAAGACCGCGTGGTGAAGGGGAGAATGTGCGCGGTGCCTTGGCAATGCGCGCAGAGCCCCGCACACGTGCTGCCTTGGGCAGCGCACGGAGACGCACGCGTTGCGCTGTCACCGCGAGCACGCGTGCACCAGGGCCAAGTGGCCGCGTGGTGGCCAAGTGGCCACCACGCGGCCACTTTTAGCCAATTGCCAAAAGTGGTCGCGTGATGGCAATTGCCATCACGCGGCCACTAACTTGGTAAATGGCCCATTTACCAAGTTTTACACATATATTTCTTTTTAGAAAAAGAAATTAATTTCATTTTTTCTTTTTTTTTTAAAAAAAACCTTTTAAATTCTTTTTCTTAAATCTTTTTTCCAATTAATTTTACTAACTAATTTAATTTCTTCTTTTTTTTTACGACAATATATTTTTTATATATATTTATTTTTATTTAAAAATAACGAGGGTCTCGACAAGGGAAACATCATTTTTTGACACCTCTGCCTGTAAGCCGGTATCATTTTCATTATCGGGTAATTCTGATCTTGGACCGCCTCGGGACCCGGTGTCTACACTCCCATACATCAGCTAGACCTCCACCACCACCATCTCAGGGACAGGGCCGAGCAGCAGCCCATACTTATGCAGTGAGGACCTGTGATCAGGAGGATGCTCCAGATGCGATAGTAGGTAAATTTTCTCTATTTTCTGATTTAGTGTATGCATTTATAGATCCTTGGTCCATACATTCATATATCAGTACAGATATTGCACGGGGAAATGGGTTAGACAGTTCTCTTTTGTACCATGATATCCTAGTGAGCAACCCATTGGGTCACAGTGTTATATTGAATCGAGTGTATAGAAATTGCCCCATAAGTGTTCAAGATTGTGTTTTCTCCACTAATTTGATTAAACTTCCCTTCAAAGAGTTTGATGTTATATTGGGAATGGATTGGTTAGCCACTCATCATGTGATGGTTGACTGTAAAAGGAAGAGAGTGACTATTAAGACTTCAGATGGATCTCTCCGATTGTGTATTGACTTTAGGTAGCTGAATAAGTTGACAATCAAAAATAAATATCCATTGCTATGTATTGAATATTTGTTTGTCCAGTTGAAGATTTAAGAAGCAGATGTGCCTAAGACAACCTTTCGCACCCGATATGAAATTTATGAGTTCTTAGTGATGTCTTTTGGACTCACGAATGCACCAGCAGCTTTTGTGGACCTTATGAACAGGATCTTCCATTCATATCTAGATCAGTTCGTAGTGGTCTTTATTGATGATATTCTGGTGTATTCAAAGACTCTAGAAGAGCATGACAAATATATAAGAATCATGCTGCAGACCCTATGAGATAGGAAGCCGTATACCAAGTTTAGTAAGTGTGATTTCTAGTTGAATGAGGTGTCTTTCCTTGGATATATGGTGTCAGTAGAAGGTATTAAAGTGGATTCTAAGAAGATTAAAGCAGTGTTGCAGTGGAGAACACCCAAAAATGTCACTGAAATTAGAAGTTTCTTAGGTTTACCAGGCTACTACAAAAAGGTTTATTAAAGGATTTTCTATTATTGCAGCACCTTTAACATGCCTATTGCAAACGAAGGCAAAATTTGAGTGGACAAAAAAGTGCCAAGCCAGCTTTGATCAGTTTAAGAGAATGTTGGCAGAAGGTCCAGTGTTAACTCAACTCGAATCAGGCAAAGACTTCACCATTATATTGATGCATCTTTGAATGGTTTGGGTTGTCTGCTGATGCAAGATGGGAAAGTGATTGCTTATGCCTCCCACCAGCTTAAGAATCATGAAAAGAATTACCCCACACATGATCTTGAGCTACATAGTGTTTGCACTGAAGATCTGGAGGCACCACCTTTATGGTGAAAAGTGTTATATCTTCACAGATTATAAAAGTTTGAAATACTTGCTCACACTGAAGGAGCTAAATCTCATACAGCGAAGATGGCTTGAATTGATAAAGGATTATGAATGTTTCATTGATTATCATCCAGGGAAGGCTAATATAGTGGCTGATGCACTTAGTAGAAAGTTCATGGTACTATTGAAAGCTATGAATGTGAAGCTTGATGTAGCTGACAGTGGAGCATTGATAGCTGAGTTACAAGTCAAGCCTGACTTTATGCAGCAAGTTAAAGCCGCTCAAAAGGAAGATGACAAATTGATGGCAGTGATAGATCGAGTGAAGAATAGTGATAGTGATGATTATACAGTGGCCCCAGATGGTAGTGTATATTACAAACAAAGGTTATGTGTGCCAAATCAACCAGAATTAAAGAAAAGTGTCTTGACAGAAGCGCACCATAGTAGTTATGCTATGCACCCAGAGGGTAACAAGATATATTAAGATTTGAAGATGCATTATTGGTGACCAGAAATGAAGCGGAATGTGTCAGATTTTGTGGATAAGTGTCTGATATGTCAGTAAGTGAAGGAAGAACACCAAGTGCCATCCGGGTTACTTCAGCCTATGACCATACCCGAATGGAAGTGGGACCGAGTGACAATGGATTTTGTGACCGGGTTGCCTCTAACCTGAAGGAAGCATGATGCAATTTGGGTGATTATCGACAGACTTACTAAATTCGGCCATTTCTTACCAGTAAGCAGGGACTTTCCATTGACTCATTTGGCAAAATTGTACATTAATGAGATAGTGAGATTGCATGGAGTACCCACCTCTATTATTTCATACATAGATCCTCGTTTCACTTCCCAGCTTTGGAAGAAGCTTCAGGAAGCTTTGGGTACCAAATTGCACTATAGTACTGCTTTTCACCCACAAACAGATGGTAATCTGAGAGAGTGATTCAGATATTGGAAGACATTCTCAGATGTTGTGTGCTTGAATTCAAAGATAGCTGGGAAAGATAATTGCCCTTAGCAGAATTTGCATACAACAATAGCTATCAATCCAGTATTAAGATGGCCCCATATGAATCTTTATATGGAAGGAAGTGTAGGACTCCTTTGTGTTGTATAGAATTGAGTGAAAACAAGCTTATGGGGGCAGATTTGATTAGAGAAACTGAGGAAAAGGTTCAAGTGATCAAGTAGCGACTGAAGGAAGCCAGTGACAGACAGGAATCTTATGCTGACTTGAAGAAAAAAGATATAGAGTTCCAAGTGGGCGATTAGAGTTCTTAAAGGTATCTCCATGGAAATGGGTTCTCAGATTTGGTAAGAAGGGTAAGCTGTCACGCAGATTCATTAGGCCATATAAAGTGATACAGCGAGTGGGCCCATGGCATATAGATTAAAGCTTCCATAGGCCTGGGAAAGGATCCATGACGTGTTTCACGTGTCGATGCTGTGAAGATATAGATTGGATCCTAGACATGTGATTGAATTAGAAGAAGTGCAAGTGCAGCCTGACTTGACTTATGAAGAATATCCAGTGAAAATACTAGCTAGGGAAGTCAGGCAGCTCAGAAACAAGCATATTCCACTGGTGAAAGTGCTATGGAACCATCACAATGTGGAAGAAGCTACTTGGGAACTTGAAGTGACAATGCAACAGCAATACCCACAGCTCTTAAATTCAGGTAAATTTCGAGGACGAAATTTTTCTTTTAGTGGGGTAGAATTGTAGCGGGCCAAATACCGGTCTAGTAGTGTCAGAGTGTAATTCTAGTGTTATCATGAGAATCGTAGTGTCGAACAGTGTAGGGAGTGAGTTTGCCAGCGTTAAACCTTAATGATAAGCGTATTAAAATTTTAGTGGTTCCAGGTCAGGTAACACTGGGCTGGCTATAGAGTGAACCCGGTTGTCCGGCGCCCGAAAAATTTTAATTTCGCAAAAATGATCTGTTGGTCGTAAGGAGTCCAGTGGTGAAATCGGAACTGAAAACGGAGCAAAATCGACCTTCGAAAGTCATTCTGAAGTTAGCCTCCGGTTCGGTTCAATTTGAACCGGGGTTTGACCGAGATTTGACCAAGGGGTTATGAGAGGCTTATGTGGCCCAATAGAAGTTAATTGTGCTAAATAATGTAATGAAAGTGATTTCTGTGAATTTTGATAGCTATAGAGTTGTATTTTACGACAGAAGGAAAATTGATCGAATCGGACCGATTTAAGTGAACTGATGCCCAAATGGAGCCTGATTGAGCTAAAAATTTCCAGGGAGCCTATTTTTGACATTCTAAGATCAATGGAATTGTTAGAAGTGAAAATAATGACATGAACATATAGATCCTTTGGAAAAGTGTAAATGAACCGAAAAAATGAAATTTTGGTTTAAATCGGTTGGACCACTTTGGTTGAACCAGTTCGGTTCATAAGGGGACTATAAAAGGAGAGAAATGGCTGGATTTCTCTAGAGAAATCCATCCAAAGTCGGGATCTTCTTCTTCCTTCAAAACACAACCACTTTTCTCTCTCTTTCCTCCATTTTCATCTCTTCTACTCCAATTTCTCCCCAAACCTTAGCTCACTAACTAAATTTCAGCTCCTCTACAACATTTTAAAGGTAGTTTGAGTTCATTTTGTGCACTGGAAGTGGAGAAATCAAGTGAGCAAAGTTTAGCGTGAGTTTTTGGGTTTATGATTTAAGGGTTTTTAATTTATTTCATTGGTCCCTATTGAGGCTTTTTGGCTTATATAACACGTTTATGAGGTTATATTTTACATTTGAGGCTTGATTTTTAAGATATGAGGATGTTTATATTCGGCCATGGTAGGCTCACATAAAGAGGAGGAGTTTCCTCAAGCTAAAGGGAAGGAAAAGCAACTCTATAGTGATTTAAAGCTTGGATTTGAGGTTTGTGGTTACTAAATCTATCTATTTCCTAATGTTCATGTTGATTTTTAGGTTATGTCTAAGGTTAGGTATATGATAATGAAGTGATTAATTAAATCTAACTTGATATTCATACTTAGAAGGCTTAAATTAGTGTATAAACATTATTAGATGAAATTAAAAGAAAGTGGTATGAAATTCACTATAGAGGCCAAATGGTATACTTAAGATAAAATAAGGTTTTAATGAGTTTTAAGGTATAAAATTAATGTTTATAACATGTATAATTAGTGTAATGTATGATTGAGTGAATAAAGAAATTAAAAGGAATCAAAATGAAGAAGTAATAATGAGGCCGAATGGTATATTGTGAAATAAAGTGGAATATGTGATGAATTAAGGCATGTAATTGGTATATAAGGTAAGCTTAACATGAAATAAGTGCGATTGAGTGATTAAATGAAATTATAGTGCATGGTATAAAAAAAAGGTAGCCTTGGCCGAATGGTATATCCATTGATGTTGGACTATATTTTGATGATATATATAATGTAATGGCATAAAGTGACTATATAATGATAAATGAGTGTGTATGCAAAGTGGTAAGTGAAAATGAGATGCATGATAAATTTTACATGTTGATATAAAGTGATAATTATATGAATTTTGAGAAAATATTGCCCTTAGTAGTTGTCTGTTAGTGAAATCTAGTCCAGGATATAATTGGCTAGCCATAGAGATTACACACCGCAGTATGAGTCATGGTGACTCATTATTGATAAGCCAATGAGGGCTTATCACAGTGTTCAGTGATATTTAGTGTAAAGCGCAGTGCAGTGCAGTGAAAATGGTTTTACTGGGACTATTTTATAGTGAAATGGGTTTGTGGGGCCCATGTCCCATATATCCGGTCAATAGATTTTCTACCGGGTCCATACTAGGGGCATAATGGTAAATATGTGATAAAAATAATTAAAATAGTAAAATTGGTGAAAATGAGTGAAAACATGACTAAAATGAAGTAAATAAAAATTTAGGGGTAAAACGTAAATTTTACTAAAAGTTGGTAAAAATTGATAAAAATAAGTTAAAAGTGTAAGTGGAAGGGTAAAATGGTAATTTTGGTTAAAAATGGAGTTAAAATAGTGAAACAGTGAAAAAGTGATATTATAGGGACTAAATTGTAATTTTGCCAAATTGTAAGTTAAATAGAGTAGAAATGAAGTTAAAAGTTAAAAGGGTGTAATTGTAATTAAATAAGTTAAATAAGGGTACAAGTGGAAAAAGGAATTAAATAAGGTTAATAGTGTAAAAACATATAATAAATAAGGGCATTTTGGTAATTATGTATACTAGTGAGGACATAAGTGTAATTATGATAAAAGATGGGATATAAATGGTGTATGTGTAATTGTGGGGACATAAAGGTAAATAAAGAAAATTGAAAGGGCAAAATTAGAATAAGTGTAATAATGAGGATATAAGTAGTATTAAGTGAAAAGTGGGGATATAAGTGGAATTAATAGAAAAGATAAGGATAGAAATGGAAACATTGAAAAAATTATAAGGGTAAAAATGTAAAAATAAAAAGTGGAATAAAAAGATTGAAATGTGATTGATGAAAAGAAAAATAATTAAGTGAGGTAATGGAATAAATAGTGTAATTAAGTGAATAAAAGTGTAATTAAGTGATTTAAATTCATAGTTATGTGATTAATTAAATGATGGAATAAATAAATATGAGATTAATTAAGTGACTAAATATGAGAATTTAATATAAATTGATAATAAGTGAAAATAATAAATTTAAGTAATTATAGAATATTAATTTAATATAATTGGTTAGGAAATCTATAGATTGGTAACAACCACTGGACAATTTAATGCTCAGCACGTAGTTGTTTTTTACTGCGTGTAGGTACGCTTTAGGACTGGAGCAGCATACTTCAGTCACTTTGGGAGCGAGCTGAAGGAGTCAAAGATAATCTATTTTTGATGTATGTAATGGATTGTATTTTGGGCATGTATATACACTTAGACTAGTATTTGATTTTGGGCATGTAATGATGTTATATGTTATTTTATCTGTGTGGATTATTTTGTGACTGTGTGATGAACGGCGGATGGGAAATGTATGAATATAGGATGATATTGTTGTTGTGCCCTTGCCGGGGCTGTGGAGATTTCAATTTGCAGGTTTGGGTAGTGCAATTTACAAGCCATTATACTGCCGAAATTTATACCGAATGAATAGTAAATAAGACAGCTATAGGTAATCGGTAACTAAGTAAATGCAAATGTTAAAGGGTATGTAAAGTGAATAAGTGAATAAGTGAATAACACTTGTAAAGTGTTGAGTGAACTTAGTGTTAATAAATATGAGTGTAGAAAAAAAAGTGACCCGTAATTTCATAAGTGAATGACAGTTAACCGATCATGGTAATCGCACATTATCGCTAAGTCGGCAGTATACATATAGGGTATAAGGGTGTTACATCCTGCCTCTCGAAGCCGGACCTGAAAAAGACTTATCATGCGGGTTCCTTGACCTCTTACCTGAAGATGATGATGATCCTTCACGAGAGGGGTTCCTTCTCTGGGCCATCTCTCTTAGAATTGATTCAGACCTCATGGCTCGCACTGCTGCTTGCACTATCTGGTAGTACCCAATGCCCGGAGTACTCATCTATGAAATCAACATAGCCCTCAAGGACTCATTCAAACTAACCTCGAAGCACCTACATCTAAACTCCTCTGTCAGAGCACCTTCTGGAGCATACTTAGAAAGACGATTGAACTCTTCCTCAAACTCCAAAACAGTCATAGCCCTCTGCTTTAAACTTAAGAACTGCGCCCACTTAGCATCCTTGTAAGCCCGAGTCACATACTTACTGGAAAACTCTTGCTCGAATAGCTCCCAAGTGACCGGGTCAGGCAACTTGGGAAGCCTACGGACCAACTTCCACCAATCGTAGGCGGATCCCTGAAGCAAAGCCACAACACACTCTACTTACCTATCCGGAGTGCACCGAATCTCATCCAGAACACGTTCTACCTTCTATATCCACTTTTCATCATACTCAGACTCATCTAGACTAGTCCCATAGAAGTCCTCTGCTCCAACTTTCCTCATGCTCTCTAAAGGGGCTCTCAGAGCGGTCACTCTCTCTAAGACAAGAGCCATGTCCTGAGAAATCTTCAACATTGCCTCAAAGGGCATGGCTGCAGCCTCAAGCTAAACCCTAGGTGTTTGAGCTAAAAAAACACTGAAGGATCTACTGCTTGAGGATTCACACTCTCAGCGGTCCCCTCAAGCGACCCTCGTACCAAATCAGAATCCATCTAAAACAAACACAATGACAACCGCATCAGCCAACACAGTCTTAGACATATATCTATGCACAACAACACCCAGAAAATGCCTAAAACAGGCTCTGATACCAAAAACTGTAACACCCCCTACCCATACGTAAGAGAACCCATCTGATAACGGAGTGAGAACCTGTATGAGCAGGGGTGTCACCAAGCAAAATGGTACAATAACATACATCCACATAATAAACATACAGAAATACAGTGGAATTTAAAACTTTAAAACCAAACTGATCATTCATTGATAGATGGAATAAAATTCATTACAACTATTCTGATATTACCAAAATAATTACATCTTTCAGAATTACAAAGTGGAAGCTAAACAAAAGACTAAAGATAATAAGAGTTCACTATTACAAAAAGAATCATAATAAAAAAAGCTAAGTCCTAACAACAAATCCCTCAGTGTTGGCTTGACTTGCGGCAACTCTCCCTAAAGCTACACACCTTTCGCACCTGCACGGATGAAACACCACTGCTAAGTGATAACGCTTAGTGGAGAAATAAACAACAATAATATGGATGGCCATTCACAATGGTCGTCAAGGCAAAATGCATACATAAAGGCATAAGCTAATAATCATAAGACATAATCATAATTGAGTCACATTCATAAGCATTCAAAGGTTCATATTCACATTCATATGTTAACTGGTTCATATGCTCATAAATAGAGTCATTCAGATTCATATACTTATAATCATAGTCATTTAGATTCACATTCTCATAGACATAACAGAACAAAACACAACACCTGCTGACTCACAGTAGTGGATAACGAGTAAACGCATGGCGGTACCTTACGGGTACGAATCGAAAAGCACTATCACATTTTCTCATTTCAAAACATTTTACGGAGGGGATCTTAAACAAGATCCAAATACATTGAAGTTCGCAAGGAACTAAACAGGGACCTGATCAGGGTCCAGAACAGAACTAAGGGCTGTAGCTACTGAACTCTATTAGGCATGCCTAACTATCCATTTATTTGACTCTAACAGGTCATGCATAATCCATCAAATCACATCCATATAATTCATAACATTGTCCAAGCATAATTCATCCAATTATATTCATATACTTCATAAAATAGTCCATGCATACTTCTAAAAGCATTACAAGTTTGAAAATTAAACGTCGAAAATCATAAAAGAAAACTCAAATTGAAGTCAGGGGTGTCCCGCTCGTGGCAGAGGCAAAACTTGCCCCAGGTCACGATCGCGGTAGTCTTCACGTTCGCATGGAGACAGAAACACCTCTCACTGTCACGCTCACGAAAGTGAGTGGCCAACAAAGGCTGTCGTGCTCGCGCGCTTACGACACGGGACTGCCCAAATAGCTAGGCAGTCGAGCGCTCTGTCACGCTCGCGACAATGAGCTCTCGCTGTGGTCGCTCAGCAACCTAGTCCGCTTAGCAGCCAAATTCGCTCGGCTACGCACAAGGGCTGAATTCACCGAGCTCTGTCGTGACCTCACGACAGTGTCGCGCTCGTGATAGAGTCGTGATTTCCATCTCTTACGCGAAAATCTGCAGAAATTCACACTTCCAAAACACCCAAACCTCCAATCTCAAACACAAGTCAACCCAAACATCATCTTACCTCAAATCAACCTTCTCATCATCATAAACAACATAAAACATAACTTAAATCAACAATTAACACAATCAAAATCATGGATTAACTTAATCAAGCTCTCAAGAACAACAAACCCAGAAAATTTCAGCAAAGGTCATCAAACTTAGAATATGCCCAATAATTCATCAAACATGCATCACAATTTAAATTAAACCAAAACCCATAACATTTACACCAACATACATCTCATCAAACCTCAAATTTCTAGAAATACCATTCAACATACCAAATCACAAAAATGCACAAATTCAAATAAATTCCCAAACCTGAAATTCCTATGCTCCTAGTGGCAAGCTCCGCTCCTACTCGCCTTCTCTTTCCCCTTGGGATCTCTAGTAGGCGCTTCTAAACTCGGAAAACCCAAGAATCAAACAAACACATAAAAATCCTAAGTTAAGAACACAACTTACAAAACAAGAGAAAAGAGATGAAGAACAAGAGAAACCCACTAAAGACTTACCAATTAAAGCTTAAGAGATGAATAATTTCCACCAACACCACTTGGATACAAGCTAGGGCACACAATTGAAGAGGAAAAGAGGAAGAAGAAATAAAGGGAAGAAGAAGAAAATGGGAAAGGCAGCTGACGCGACCTCGATAAGTGTACTGAATCGGCAAGTAATATAGTGGGGTAAATTTAGGACCCCGAATTATCGTACCCAAGGGATTGTGTGTGCAAGTAACGAAAATCAAATGTATGCTAAAGAATTCCCAATTGTTTGAATTGATTGAGTTATCTATTGATTAAAAATAAAGAAATTAAACAACGAAAAGGCAAATCAAAATAAAAGAATTAAACTGACAGCAAAAATCTAGGTAAAAATAAATTGATGGCAGAAATCAACAAGCAAAATTCAAAAATAAAGAACGTTGCTCGAGTTCACTCATCCACCCCATACCTAAATGTGAATTAAATTAATCTAAGAAACATATACGAATGAAATCGGGATAACCCTCTTAACCCAAGCGTCCCATTTCGGAGCAAGCTATTCTAATTACATGACGTCCCATTCTGGAGCAAGCCATACAATTAGCCTAAGCACAGGTCTAAAATCCTAAGTTCGGTTTGCTTTCCCATTTCGGAGCCAAACAACCCAAAACTCAAATATTTCACTCCTCCCTCTAGTTTTAAACCATAAAATCCTGCACATCTAGATTCCCATTCCGGAGTAGTCCAAACGAAATAGTAAACATGATAGAAAAAATGAGTATAAATATTCATGGCATTCAATCCATACAAACTCACTAACCAATAAAGATACATGATATAAATCATTCATCAAAACTGGAAATTAACTTGAGAAAATAAATCCCATGAATTAACAATAAGAACCAGTGAAATAAACCATTCATTCATATATATAAATTCAAAAGATGTTTAGAATTCACATCACGGGTAGGGGATTCAAAGATCCCCCAAACAACTAAGAAACTACTCACGATCCATTACAAAATCAAAAAAAGAAAAGGAAAGAATAAACCCAGAAATTCATTGAGGAGAAATCCCGGTTGAATCCCACTTTCTTCGATCTTCTTCTTTGAATCTTTAATGGAGAAAAATTCTGGAAATCCGAATGTAAAAACTGTGTATTGAAATTAATCTCTGTGTTTTTAATGTAAAACTCTTGATTTGTAATTTAAATCTCAAGGAAATATTAAAAACCTAAATTAAGAACAATCGAAAAGCTCAGAAAAATCCCAGATCTGAAATCCTAACTTGAAAATGGACTAAAAAATCTCCACCCCCATTGCCAAATAGGAAACTTGTATATGTAGATCCAGATGGGTCACGGTGACAATGAAATTCTTGTCACCGTGAGATAGCAGGGTCACGGTGGCAACCAAAAGGTTGTCACTGTAAGGTTGTCGAAGACGCAATTCTGCTTGGATGCACAAGAGAGGGGTCACGGCGATAACTATTTTCGTTGCCACTGTGAGGTGCTCAACTTCAGCTATTGCCCAGGAATTCCTTATGTCACGGTGACAACTAAATTTGTTGCCACCGTGAGGTGCTTTCTCAATTGGTTCTGCATTGGTAAATTTCATGTCACGGTGACAACCAGATAGGTTGCCAGCATGAGATACCTCCTGCCTATATTCTGCTCGATGAAGATTTATGTCATGGTCACAACCAATTTGGTTGTGACCGTGAGGTATGAATGCCCAGTTTCTATTTTTGAATCATTTGTATGTCACGGTCACAACCAGTTTGGTTGCGAACGTGAGGTACCTAGAAAATTCCTGCAAATACAATTCAAACTCAATCAAAAAGCTATCCAAAATGCACAAAAAGTTCCAAATTAACTAAGATTGACAAAATTAACCTAAAGTAGACATAATATGATAGTAAACACAACTAGACACCCAAAAATCATACGAAAACACTATAAAACTAAGTACTAAATTGAAGTTATCAAAATACCCCACACTTAGACTTTGCTCGTCCTCGAGTAAAAGAATTATCCACATTCTTGAAATTTCAAACTCTAACTCGAAATAAGAAAACTTAACAATAATCATAGCATTAAATAGAATAATCTTAACCACAAATTATCAAATCAACTTATATCAAGAAATTTCACGTGTGTGTGTGCTAGGCTAAAAATAAATTTTCTCTTTTCAAAACAAAACAACCAGTGCATTTTAGCAATTGAGCAAAGGAAATGAATAAGCAAATAAATTGCATATTCGTTATGCACTTGCAACTCAAGGTAATCATAAGCCTCTCCTTTAGCACCGGAACCACAAGGGTCATCTCCACTAAACAACTCAAGCTAAGAGTAGGATCATTAGGACTTAAACCAAAGTTGAAATGCTAGGTTAGGAAATTGGCTAACAAGAATAGTTAAGGAATTCAAACAAAGAGTCAGCCACTCTACCTACCCAATTTGAATACAATCTTTCCATGACCTATTTTTAATCCCCCCACAGTTGCCAAAACTCGTCTGAACTACCCATAATGAAAAACATTAAACCACAGGAAAACAAAGAGACGAAATTACCTAAAGAAATTTTTCTCTCAAACCCAATCATCTATGAATGTGAAGACATCTTCTTCTAATTGAGGGTACCCCACACTTGAATTTTTCTACATCTGACTAACTCAAAAATTAAAACAATGATCAACCTTTTCATCAAATTCTTTTTTCTTCTCTTTCTTCTTTTTGGCTCTTGTTTTTATTTTTATTTTTAGTGAAATACCCAAAACCTCTATTTTCTTACGATAAATTTGACTCCATTAAGGGAAATTTAAACAATATACTAGACAACACCCTAAAGTTTCACAATTCTTCTCACACCCATACTATTTTAACAGTAAATACCCTTATTCAACTTTCAATAATATCCCACCCCCCTAGAGTGGCCAATTCTTAGAAAGGATAGGCAAAAGCATTTAGGTTAAATGGTAAAATAAGAGTGTAACAAAGAAAAATTCATAGTACGCTTTAGCATACCAAATCAGCTCAACGGGGCTAGCAACGGAAATTACGCATACATGTAGGTAAAAAGTCATTTAAAGTGGTTACCAAAGAAAAAAATTTGCGTAAATCATGTCCTAAACCTGCTTAAATTGTTATAATGTTTCGAAGGTTGATGAGGAAGGTTCTAATTATCCTAAAATTCCTTCATTCAAAAACTTTCACACACTGGATTGTTTTTTTCAAGTTTTTCACAAACAAGCCTATAGTGCACAAAAGATCAAAAATTAAAAGATATATGACTAATTGAGATTAATTTGCTGCTAAAACTTTCAACTACTCTCTTGCTAGGATCAATTATTAAGATAGTTCATTCTCAAATTAAAGTTCAAAACATTCACAACAGGAATAACTAGAGGCAAACTAAACTAAGATAGGAAAATTCAGACAACCATAATTAAATACACAAGAACTAAAACAAAATAAAACATGCGAATACAAATAATAAGCATAAAAGATGCAAATAAAATAAATAAAACATAATAGATGTTAGTTATATATTAAGATGTTGGGGTTACTCCTTCTACCCTACACTCAATATCTTGCTGTCCCAGTAAGTCAAAAAGCTACAAAAAAAAATTTAAAATAAAAACAAAAGAAAGGATGTCTCCCTGCTCAAAATTCTGGAGGTGGTGGCGGTGGGAAATGCACATCAAATCGCGTAGTTAAAGAGGAAAGTCCCAATAGCACCTGATCCATCTGTGACTAAAGATCGGCTAGAGACACGGTGATGGTGTCCATGCACTCCATAAGAGCACTATACTGCTGCGAGGAAAATTGCTCAGGCTCTAGAGCTGGAGGGGCTGGTGCTTCAGGGTCTTCCTCTTGCTCATGGGGCAAGCCTCCTAAACCTCGCTCTACTCCCTGCAGACACTCTTCGCGAGTAGTCAATCTATAGCTATCAGCTGTTGTCTCATCAGTCACTAAGACCTTCATATTCTTGAGCATCTTCTTGTCAATTACAGCAATAGATGGGAGCGGTTTGATCTTTCTCAATGGGTGATGTACACCCTTAGCAACAGCAGTGACCAACCCACCAAGTGCTATATTTTTCACCTTTTTCGGATTCCACTGCATCTCTTCCAATTTATGCCATACATGCGGGGCGCCATTAATCCTGAATCCCCTCACCATGCATGCGAGAAACAGTGCTTCAGGTAAATTTACTTGTCCCGCTGAATCTACGTGACTTAAAAGAGATAACGAGAAAAATCGATGGCGGATTCGCAGGACATGGCTATTTAGGTGATACGATTTTGTTTTCCCTGAGACATACGTGGTGGCAATCACCATGTCTCTAATCATTGCCCAAGCACCATCTTTATCGTTGTCATTGTAACGGTCCGGTGCGAGGGCTGGGAAACCAAGTATCTCCGAAAATCTCACAAAAGTGATTTCATACCTTGTGCCATCCAGAAAAAAAAAAAGAAACTTCTCCTGGATCTGTGGCAGAGTCTCGGCTGATCCGACAAGTGATGGTCGACACAAAATCCCTTGTTAACCCAGGATAAACCTTCTCAGTATGCGAAAAAACTCGCTCCCAGCCAATATTTGCAATTAACCGCTGGACTTCATTCTTGATTCCCAGTTTCTCTAATAGATCGAAATCCAAATAACTGGTCGGCACGTACAAGCATTTGGAGAATAAAGCATAGGCAGCCTTTTTGTTTCCCAGGACACAGCTCGACACTTTGGAAATATCAACTGAGGGTTAGCTAGAGGAACTAAAAGAGATAGTTGAACTCTTTCTTTTAGGAGCCACTGCATGAAAACAAAAACCAAGTTCAATAGCATTAAAAGTGCATAAAATAGCAATGGTCCTAAATATCTAGCATCAATTATCAAGCTTATTCTAACCAAGCATAATCATTCTCACATGCCCATTTGATTCTATAAGAGATAAATCAATTCAAAAATAATCTAAGAATGCTCAATGATTACATATTCCACAATTAAACACCACAACAAATTAAATCCGATATTCCACCTTGACAGGAGTTGCAATAATCTGGAAAAATAATCATTGTGGCATTTTGTCGAACATCTGATATGCAGCAAATATACCTTCTGAAAGATTCAATCGTAAGCATCAACCACAAGCCAAAATTGAAATTGGAAGCAAGAAAATGTAGAACAACACAGGTAAAGCCTAATAAATTCCAATTGTAGCTAAGAATTTGAGTAAAATCAATTAACCAAATTCACGAACAAAAACACATGCCCTAACTTCCCAATCCAAATTCGTTCATGGTTTCAACGTCAGAGATGCAAAATTGAGAATGGAAATAAGAATTGAGAACAATCACAATATTAATTCAGAGCATAATGAGAAGAAAATTCTAAATGGTTATAGAATTGAGACCTCAAAAGCATAGCCATGGAGAAGAACATGAACAGGGAAAAAGAAATGCAAAGAGAAAATAAATGAAAATGAAGAATAAGAAAGAAAGAGCAAAATTACTTACTTGTTGTAGGTTTGTAGAAATCGAAGCCTAAAAGAGAGAATTGAAGCACAAAATAGCAGAAGATAATGAAAAGTGCAAGCTTTGAGAGAGTAATGAGTGGTAGAGTGAGAGATAAAACACGAAAAACTGGGATTTTAAAACAGATTTTCGCGGGGGTCACGGTGGAAATAAAATGGTTGTCACCGTGACATACCCAAAATTTTCAATCCAGATTTGAACCCCCACATGGTCACGGTGACAACTAAATCGGTTGCCACCGTGACATACCACAATTTCAAAACATAATCGAAACTTCAACACGTCACGATCACAACGGATTTTATTGCCACCGTGACATGTGCAAACTTAAAAACAAAATGCAACACTACCTTAGGTCACAGTGACAACCAAAACCATCACCACCGTGACATGCTCACACATCAAAACAGAATATAACTTACTATTAGGTCAGGGTGACAACCAAAATCATTGTCACCGTGACATACCAGGTTTTCCAATCCAGATTGTCATCCTCATCTGGTCACGGTGACAACCAGAAACCTTGCCACTGTGACATGCTTAGAATCCAGAATGCAATTTCCTATGGTCACGGTGACAACTAGATACCTTGCCATCGTGACCTCCTATAAACTTGCAAAAATTTCAAAAATCACTCCAAACTTCAAGCTACAAAAAACTTTGAAAATTCTCCAACAAAAACATAGTTATACTAAGACCACAAGGCACACAAAATTTAGAAAAACAAACACTACTAACAACCTAAGAAATATCAATAAACACAAAATAACAAAGTTTGAGAAGAAGTTCTGCATTTAATAAGTCCGGAGCTGGACTTTTAAATACCGTCAAGGGTCCTCGAGGGTGACGATCGCTGAAGCCCTATCAAATGTTGATTCAAAATAAGGCTTCACACGATGTCCATTTACCTTGAACTCATTCTCAAATCTTGGGTGCCTCAATGTCACCACTCTAAATTTGTCTGCTGCCACAACTTCGTAGGGTCCCTTCCACCGCGATTTCAGCTTTCCAGGAAATAACCTCAGCCTACTATCATAGAGGAGTACTTTCATTCCAGGTACAAATTCCTTCCTTACCAACTTTCAATCATGCCACTTCTTGGTATTGTCTTTATATTTCGTGGCACGATCGTATGCCCAAAATCGGAGCTCCTCTAGCTCGTTCAGCTGTAAGGATCTGCACTTTCCTGCACTTTCAAGGTCAAAATTAAAAAATTTGGTAGCCCAATAAGCCTTATGCTCTAATTCGACTGAAAGGTGATAAGACTTCCCATAGACCAACCTAAAGGGAGGCATCCTTATCGGTGTCTTCAATGCTGTCTTATAAGCCCATAAAGCTTAATCTAGCTTAAGGTACCAATCTTTTCTAGATGCATTGACCGTCTTTTCTAAAATGGCCTTTAATTCTCGGTTAGACACTTCAACTTGACCATTAGCTTGAGCATGATAAGGGGTGGTGACCTTATGCCTAACTCCAATTTTTTTCAATAAACCCTTAAATTGATGGTTACAAAGTGTTTACCACCATCGCTAATAATGGCTCTAGGTGCTCCATACCGGGTGAATATGTTCTTTCTCAAAAAGTCTAGTACAACTTTTATAACACCCCATACCCATACTTAGGCGATCCCATCCCATGAGGATTAAGATGCCGTACGAGTCAGGGTGCAAACGCACAAAGCATAAATATATATAAATTCAATCAAAGATAAACATACATAAATACGGGGAGATTAAAAACTTTTGCGAAACATAAGAACTAAGGCTGATCATGCATTAATATAATGGAAGCATTACATTACTGTTTGATCAACCAAGAGATACAACAGATAATTACAAATCCCAAAATACATGTACATAAGCGGAAGCTATTACAAAACTGATGTAAGAGAGTTCTATATAAAAAGAATCCTCAAAATATAAAATTAAAGCCCTACACTAAGACCCTACTGTGTTGGCTTCGATGGCTGCGACTCTCCCAAAGCAAACTCCTTCCGCACCTGCACGGGTAACACACCATGCTAAGCGATAACGCTTAGTAGGGAAACACACATATAGCATAAGGACAACCATTCACAACGGCCATCAAGGCAATACACACCCGTACCTCATGTATATATATATGATAATCATAGCATAACAATTGCATATACTCATGCTCACATAAATAAGCCATTCATCAGAAAGCTCATAACAATATTTATATCCTCATAACAGATTATACTTTTCACCATTGAACCCATACATATATTACATACGTTTCCTCATATCACAATTCATACAAGACATTTGCTAACTCGAGGGAGTGGATAACGAGTATACAGACAGTACTTTACGAGTACGAGCCGATTACGGACAGTACCTTACGGGTACGAATCGAGAAACCAATTTTACTTTTAACTTTCACAAAACATTTTCAAAAGGGACCTTAAACAAGATCCATACACATTAAAGGGTTCGCGAGGAACTAAACGGGGACCTGATCGGGGTCCAAACGGAACTGAGGGCTGCAGCTATAAGACTCTATTAGGCATGCCTAACTATCCACTTTCTAGACCCTAGCAGGTCATGCATAACACAATCCACAAATAAACATTAATCCAATTTAAACCAAGCAATTATATAGCTTAACATGTATATTCACATAGTACAAATAATCATGGCATGATATAGCATGTGATCACCCTCTATATCATTTATAAAAACTCACATTACAAACTCACATAGCATGGTCATTTACTACTCTTCATATATATATCATATGCAAAGCAATTAACTTAATTGGAAATAAATAATAGAATCTATCCATTGTATAGCTAAAATATCCCTTTTAAAGACGTAAATCATGTTAAAAGACACTAAATAACATTTAAAACCATACAAGAGAGGAAATGGAATGAAAAAGAAAGAAGTGGAAAAATTGCAAAAGAGGCGGGCAGAACTGTTTTACACGGCGGTATGGCCTTACCCTTACCGCCGTGTAAGACACTCACACGGGGGTAAGGCTTAGGCCATACTGCCGTGTGACCTGCCTCACACCTGGGTAGAATGGTTTTACACGGCGGTATGGCTTTGCCCTTACCGCCGTGTAATGACACAGCTCCAGAATTCCAAGGCAAAACCCATGATCGACACAGCGGTGAGACCAGGCATTATCGCCGTGTGACTCCTGGATTTTCCAGAAATCTGCAGAATTCCAACTTCAATGATTCCCAATTTTTCACACAACCAACCAGAAAGAAATATACACATTTTGACCAATAAATTAACACAAAAAACTTACCTCAAACTTACCTTAACCTGGCCATCCAAAATCACAACTCAAACAACATAATATAGCATCAATTTGTCGAATCATACATGAACTCAACATTCACAGATTCAGAAAATTAAATCAAGAAAATTAAACATTTTGCAATAGCTTATCTTCCAAATTCTACACTTTAAAACTTGAAACCCACATAGAGTAAACCAATTTCATACTCAAATTTCCAGCAATCATACATACATACAAAACCCAAAATCACATTTCAAGCAAAGCCAAAACATAATTAAATTTCCCAAACCTCAAAATTAGAAGCTCTATCACTTGGTTCCACTAGATCCAGCAACTTCCTTGCCTTTAGGATCTCTTGCAGGCTCAGCTAAACACCCAAAACAATGAAATACACACCAAAGCAACCCTAATCAAAACCCTAAACAAAGAAGATGAAGAAGAGAAGGGAACCTAAAAATCAAAACAGAAAATGCAGAGAAGCTTACCAAAATAACACAATGAGTGACCAATCTCCACCACACAAGCTTGGACCAAGGGAATGTTGGCTAGGGGAAACGAAGAAGAAGAAAAAGGAGGAAGAAGAAGAGGGAACGGGGAAATGGAACCCAAATTCTGAGTTTCCCCTTTTCTTCTTTCTCTTTCTTTTCTCACCCTCCACTTGTCAAAATCTTCGTGGTGGAAACCACTCACTCACACACTAGTTGCACATGTCACACACACACAATGAAACACTCCAATAATGCACCCTACATATGTATGAGCAACACACACAATGCAATCTCATCTAATACACACACATAATAATATGCTCACATGCATGTGATCCTAACTCCACTTATGGACACCTTATTTCTATATGCACCACCACACAGGAACTACCCACAAAATATGCATATATACCAAAGTACCCCTATGATATGCCAAAACCATGCAAATGCACACACATACATATTGCTCGTTCGCCTAGGGGGCAAACGGGGTGTAACAACTCTCCCCTACTAACAAGAATTTCGTCCTCGAAATTCTCACCTGAACTGAACAACTGCGGGTACTGAGCTCTCATTGACTCCTCTGGTTCCCATGTCGCCTCCTTGACTCCATGGTGATTCCACAAAACCTTTACCAAAGGAATCTGCTTACTTCTTAACTGCCTCACTTCCCGAGCTAGGATAGATTTTGGTTCCTCATCGTAGGAGAAATCAGTTTGCACTTGAACCTCTTGAACCGACAAAACATGAGAAGGATCCGACCTATACCGACGAAGCATAGAAACGTGGAACACATCATGCAACTTGGATAACTCTATCGGTAAAGCCAATCTATAGGCCACCGGACCAACTCTTGCCAACACCTCATACGGACCAATGAAGCGAGGACTAAGCTTTCCTTTCTTTCCAAACCTAAGCACTTTTCTCCAAGGAGAAACTTTCAGGAAAACCTTGTCTCCGACTTCAAATTGCACATCCTTTCTCTTCAAGTTAGCATAAGATCTCTGTCGATCCTTGGCCGCTTTCAAATTCTGCTGCACAACTCTGATCTTCTCCTCTGTATCTCTAACCAGATCTGGCCCAATCACTGACCTCTCGGACAACTCTGTCCAACAAACTGGAGTCCTACACTGACGTCCATACAAAGCCTCATAAGGAGCCATACTGATACTGAACTGATAGCTATTGTTGTAGGCAAATTCCATAAGCGATACATACTTGTCCCAACTACCCGGAAAGTCCAAAACACAAGCCCTTAACATGTCCTCTAAGATCTGAATCACTAGCTCGTACTGACCATTTGTCTGAGGATGAAATGCCGTACTGAAGTTCAACTTGGTACCCAAAGCTCGCTACAACTCTTTCCAAAACTTAGATGTGAACCTTGGGTCCCGGTCTGAAACTATGGACAAAGGCACTCCATGCAACCGAACTATCTCATCCACATAGATACTGGCCAATCTATCCATCTGGTAATCCATCCTAACCGGCAAGAAGTGAGCGGACTTTGTGAGTCGATCTACAATAACCCAAACAGAATCATGCTTTTTCTGAGTCAAGGGCAACCCGAAAACAAAATCCATGGTAATATCATCCACTTCCACTCGGGAACGGACAAAGGCGTGAGCAATCCAGAAGGAACTTGGTGCTCAGCCTTTAGCTGCTGACATGTCAAGCACTTGGATACAAAGTCTACTATGTCCCTCTTCATACCAGACCACCAATAAAACTGCTTCATATCCTGATACATCTTCCCACTGCCAGGATGCATGGTGAAAATTGTACTGTGTGCCTCGCTCAAAAGCTATTTCCTCAATTCCTCATCATCCGGAACACACAAACGGTTCCCATACAAAAGCGCTCCATCAAGAACCGAGAACTTTGACTGCTTGCCCAGACTAACCTCTTGCACAATCCGCTAAAGCTTCTCATCAATCTTTTGAGCATCAACTATCCGCTGTCTCAAGGTAGGATTGACTCTCAACTGAGCTATCAAAGCCTCATCCGAACCAAACCTCCATCTGAACCGTCTCAAAAATAAGGCAGAAACTGACTTCCGACTCAAAGCATCCGCGATTGCATTGGCCTTACCCGGATGGTAATCCACAATGAAATCATAATGTTTAAACAACTCAAGCCATCGACGCTGTCTCATATTAAGTTCCTTCTGAGTCAGGAAATACTTCAAACTCTTGTGGTCCGTAAAGATCCTGCACTTCTCCCCGTAGAGATAATGGTGCCAAATCTTCAAAACAAAGACAACCGCTGCTAACTCAAGATCATGCGTTGGATAGTTCCTCTCGTGTGGCTTTAACTGTTGAGAAGCATAAGCCACAACCCTACCTTCCTGCATCAGAACACATCCCAGACCAACACCTGAAGCGTCACTATACATAACAAACTCCTTACCCGAGATGGGTTGAGTAAGTATAGGAGCTTCGACTAACAACTGCTTCAACCTCTCAAAGCAAGCTTGACACTTATCCGACCACTCGAACTTAACTCCTTTCCTCAACAACCTAGTCATCGAAGCGGCAATCACAGAGAAACTCTTAACAAACCGACGGTAGTAACCCGCCAGAGCAAGGAAACTCCTCACTTCCTGAACATTCCTAGGCGCTTTCAAATCGACTATTGCCTCAATCTTAGCTGGATCTACTTGGATACCCTTGGCTGAAACTATGTGGCCCAAAAACGACACTTCCCGAAGCCAAAAATCACACTTACTCAACTTGGCAAACAACCGATGTTCCCTCAACACTTGCAAAACCAATCGGAGATGTTCCTCATGCTCGGTCTCATCCTTGGAATACACCAAGATGTCATCTATAAACACTACTACAAATCGGTCCAAGTATGGCCTAAACACTCTGTTCATCAAATCCATGAATGCCACTGGAGCATTGGTCAAACCAAACGGCATAACAAGGAACTCATAGTGGCCATACCGAGTCCGAAATGCAGTCTTAACCACATCCTCATCCTTAACCCGAAGCTGATAATACCCAGACCGAAGATCTATCTTGGAAAAGACTCCTGCACCTCGAAGTTGATCAAACAAATCTTCAACTCTAGGCAACGGATACTTGTTCTTCACTGTGATCTTGTTAATCTGCCTATAATCGATACACATCCTCAATGACCCATCCTTCTTCTTGACAAACAGAACCGGAGCTCCCTATGGAGATATGCTGGGTCGAATAAACCCCTTATCCAAGAGCTCTTGCAGTTGAGTTTTTAATTCTCTTAACTCTACAGGAGCCATCCGATAAGGTGCCTTCGATACAGGTGTGGTACCCGGCATGATCTCTATGGCTAGCTCAACTTCCCTCTCTGGAGGCAAACCCGACAAGTCACTTGGAAAAACATCACTAAACTCCCGAACAATAGGGATATCTTCAATCCTCACTTGATCTCTCTTGGAATCCAAAACCACAGCTAGGAAAGCCTCACAACCTTTTCTCAAAAACCTCTTGGCTTGAATTGCAGAAATCACATTGTTCACAGAACTCGCACCCAAACCTCTTACAAACACTGGAGCTCGGTTCCTATCCCGAAGCACAAAGGTCTTCCTATGACAATCGACCACAGGCCGATGCTTGCCCAACCAGTCCATACCCAAAATCAGGTCATACTCTCTGAAAGGTAACTCTATCAAATCCGCAAGGAACTCAACACCCTCAATCATCAAAGGACAACTCCTAAAAACTCTACTCACCCTGACACTATGCCCTAATGGATTGGTCACACATATCTCATAGTCTAACTGATCTACCACATGCAACTTATCAACAATCTTATGCATGCACAAATATGAGTGTGTGGAACCAGGATCTATTAGAGCATATAATTCAGTGTCATGGAGTAGGAACTTACCAGCAATCACATCAGGGGCATCCTGCTCCTCTCTGGCTCTAACTGCATATGCTCTAGCTGCAACAGGTGGAGGACGCTCAACAGTCTCAGAAATAGCTCCATCTCTAGGTCGACCGCCTCGACCTCTACCTCTACCTCTAGCAGCCAGAGAAACATTCGATCCAACTCTGCTAGCTCCCTCCCTGTGGACCTGAATCCTCATTCAACTGGGGACAACCAGCCAGATAGTGCTCGGTGCTCCGACACTTAAAGCACCCACCAGTGAGCCACCTACACTCACCCCGGTGAGCCTTGCTACAATGTGCACAAACAGGTATAGCATCAGATCTACCACCTCTGCCAGAACCAGATACTACTGTTGAACCTTGCCTTCTACCTCTAGTAGCCGAACCAGCTGATGGCTCATCTTGCGGGTTCCTAGATCTCTTACCCGAAGATGAGGAAAAACCGCCCCGTGCAGAATTCCTTCGCTGAGCTCTCTCCCTAAGCAATGATTCCGTCTTCTCCGCCCTCATGGCAACCTCTGCAATCTGATAATAACTTACCCCTGGCATACACATCAAAGAAATCAAAGCAATCTTCAAAGACTCATTCAACCCGGCTTCAAAATGCTTGTATCTGAAATCATCTGTCATAACCCCACGCGGAGCATAGCGAGACAACCGATTAAACTCTTTCTCATAATTCGAAACTGACATGGCCCTCTGCTTCAAACTCAGAAACTGTGCCCATCTTGCGTCCCTATATGCCTGAGTCACATACTTCTTTGTGAACTCCTCCCCGAAAAATTTCCATGTAACCAGATCAGGCATCTGAGGTTGCCTACATACCAACTCCCACCATTCTTAAGCCGACCCTTGAAGCAATGCCACAGCACATTCAGATTGCTGATCGAGAGGACACCTGACTTCCTTTAAAGCTCTCTTTACTTTATCAAGCCACTTTTTAGCTAACTCTGACTCATCTAGCCCGGTCCCATAAAAATCCTCAACACTAGCTCTTCTTAAACTCTCTATCGGAGCTTTAGGGGCAGTCACCCTTTCCAAAACCAGAGCCATGTCCTAATGCAATCTGAACATAGCCTCAAAAGGCATGGCAGCAGCCTCGGGCTGGACCCTAGCACGTTGAGCCGACACAAAAATAGAAACAGACGGATGTACAGCTGGAGGATTCACACTTTCAGCGGATTCCTCAAGCGCACCACGAGCAGAATCAGAATCCATCTAACAAACAAGAGGACAACCGCATCAGTCAACACAGCCCTAGACATAGAGATATCCACACATAGCATCACATAAACAATCACCCAAAAATGCCTCAACCTAGGCTCTGATACCACAACTTGTAACACCCCATACCCATACTTAGGCGATCCCATCCCATGAGGATTAAGATGCCGTACGAGTCAGGGTGCAAACGCACA
Source organism: Excoecaria cochinchinensis (assembly GCA_947683425.1). Taxonomy (NCBI): domain Eukaryota; kingdom Viridiplantae; phylum Streptophyta; class Magnoliopsida; order Malpighiales; family Euphorbiaceae; genus Excoecaria; species Excoecaria cochinchinensis. The sequence continues at coordinate 1,559,406 of CANTUQ010000017.1, read as the reverse complement.
AAGCATAAATATATATAAATTCAATCAAAGATAAACATACATAAATACGGGGAAATTAAAAACTTTTGTGAAACATAAGAACTAAGGCTGATCATGCATTAATATAACGGAAGCATTACATTACTGTTTGATCAACCAAGAGATACAACAGATAATTACAAATCCCAAAATACATGTACATAAGCGGAAGCTATTACAAAACTGATGTAAGAGAGTTCTATACAAAAAGAATCCTCAAAATACAAAATTAAAGCCCTACACTAAGACCCCACTGTGTTGGCTTCGATAGTTGCGACTCTCCCAAAGCAAACTCCTTTTGCACCTGCATGGGTAACACACCGTGCTAAGCGATAACGCTTAGTGGGGAAACACACATATAGCATAAGGACAACCATTCACAACAGTCGTCAAGGCAATACACACGCGTACCTCATGTATATATATACGATAATCATAGCATAACAATTGCATATACTCATGCTCACATAAATAAGCCATTCATCAGAAAGCTCATAATAATATTTATATCCTCATAACAGATTATACTTTTCACTATTGAACCCATACATATATCACATACGTTTCCTCATATCACAATTCATACAAGACACTTGCTAACTCGAGGGAGTGGATAACGAGTATACAGACAGTACTTTACGAGTACGAGCCGATTACAGACAGTACCTTACGGGTACGAATCGAGAAACAAATTTTACTTATAACTTTCACAAAACATTTTCAAAAGGGACCTTAAACAAGATCCATACACATTAAAGGGTTCGCGAGGAACCAAACGGGGACCTGATCGGGGTCTAAACGGAACTGAGGGCTGTAGCTATAAGACTCTATTAGGCATGCCTAACTATCCACTTTCTAGACTCTAGCAGGTGATGCATAACACAATCCACAAATAAACATTAATCCAATTTAAAGCAAGCAATTATATAGCTTAACATGTATATTCACATAGTACAAATAATCATGGCATGATATAGCATGTGATCACCCTCTATATCATTTATAAAAATTCACATTACAAACTCACATAGCATGGTCATTTACTACTCTTCATATATATATCATATGCAAAGCAATTAACTTAATTGGAAATAAATAATAGAATCCATCCATTGTATAGCTAAAATATCCCTTTTAAAGACGTAAATCATGTTAAAAGACACTAAATAACATTTAAAACCATACAAGAGAGGAAAAGGAATGAAAAAGAAAGAAGTGGAAAAATTGCAAAAGAGGCGGGCAGAACCGTTTTACATGGCGGTATGGCCTTACCCTTACCGCCATGTAAGACACTCACACGGGTATAAGGCTTAGGCCATACTGCCGTGTGACCTGCCTCACACCTGGGCAGAATGGTTTTACACGGCGGTATGGCTTTGCCCTTATCACCGTGTAAAGACACAGCTCTAGAATTCCAAGGCAAAACCCACGATCCATACGGCGGTGAGAACAGGCCTTACCGCCATGTGACTCCTGGATTTTCCAGAAATCTGCAGAATTCTAACTTCAACGATTCCCAATTTTTCACACAACCAACCAGAAAGAAATATACACATTTTGACCAATAAATTAACACAAAAAACTTACCTCAAACTTACCTTAACCTGGCCATCCAAAATCATAACTCAAACAACATAATATAGCATCAATTTGTCGAATCATACATGAACTCAACATCCACAGATTCAGAAAATTAAATCAAGAAAATTAAACATTTTGCAATAGCTTATCATCCCAATTCTACACTTTAAAACTTGAAACCCACATAGAGTAAACCAATTTCATACTCAAATTTCCAGCAATCATACATACATACAAAACCCAAAATCACATTTCAAGCAAAGCCAAAACATAATTAAATTTCCCGAACCTCAAAATTAGAAGCTCTATCACTTGGTTCCACTAGATCCAGCAACTTCCTTGCCTTTAGGATCTCTTGCAGGCTCAGCTAAACACCCAAAACAATGAAACACACACCAAAGCAACCCTAATCAAAACCCTAAACAAAGAAGATGAAGAAGAGAAGGGAACCTAAAAATCAAAACAGAAAATGCAGAGAAGCCTACCAAAATAACACAATGAGTGATCAATCTCCACCACACAAGCTTGGACCAAGGGAATGTTGGCTAGGGGAAACAAAGAAGAAGAAGAAGGAGGAAGAAGAAGAGGGAACGGGGAAATGGAACCCAAATTCTGAGTTTCCCCTTTTCTTCTTTCTCTTTCTTTTCTCACCCTCCACTTGTCAAAATCTTGGTGGTGGAAACCACTCACTCACACACTAGATGCACATATCACACACACACAATGAAATACTCCAATAATGCACCCTACACATGTATGAGCAACACACACAATGCAATCTCATCTAATACACACACATAATAATATGCTCACATGCATGTGATCCTAACTCCACTTATGGACACCTTATTTCTATATGCACCACCACACAGGAACAAGCCACAAAATATGCATATATACCAAAGTACCCCTATGATATGCCAAAACCATGCAAATGCACACACATACATATTGCTCGTTCGACTAGGGGGCAAACGGGGTGTGACAACTTTGGCATCACAGGTTCTAGTGGCTATGGCTTCTACCCATTTGCTCACATAGTCAACAGCCACTAAAATATACTCAAACCCATAGGAAACCTGAAAAGGCCCCATAAAGTCTATCCCCCACAAATCAAACAGCTCTAACTCAAGCATATTGTTTAAGGGCATTTCATCCCTTTAAGAGATGTTGCCTACCTTTTGGCATCTATCACAGGTTTTTACAAAAAATTGAACATCTTTAAACATTGTAGGCCAATAAAAACTAGAGGATAGAATTTTTGATACCGTTCTATTTGGCCCATGGTGTCCACTAGCTTCTCCACTATGACACGCCGTTATGATCTCACCCTTCTCTTCATCTGGAATGCACCTTCTTAGCACTTGATCCGTACACAGGCGAAATAAATAAAGATCATCCCAGATGTAATGCTTCGCATCAGCCTTCAGCTTCTTTCTCTGCTGCCATGTGAAGTCCTTTAGCATAAATCCTCCTACAAGAAAATTTGCTATATTAGCAAACCAAGGCAAAGAAATGTCACAAGAAAATAAAGCACAAATACGCTCATCAGGGAATAAATCTAAAATTTCCCCTTTCTCTGTGTGATCATTCTCCAATCTCGACAAATGATCCGCCACAAAATTTTTTGCCCCCTTCTTATCTTTGATTTCCACATCAAACTCTTATGAGAGGAGTACCCATCGAATCATTCTTGGTTTTGACTCCTTCTTAGCAAACAAATGCCTTAAGGCTGCATGGTCAGACCACACCACAATTTTTGTACCTAGTAAATATGGCCTGAACTTCTCGAAAGCATAAACGATTGCAAAAAGCTCCTTCTCAGTTGTGGTGTAATTGACCTGGGCTCCTGTCAGAGTATGGCTTGCATAATAAACCGCATGAAATACCTTCTCCCGTCTTTGTCCAAGCACTGCGCCTACTGCAAAATCACTAGCATCACATAATAATTCAAAAGGCAAATTCCAATCCGGAGATATAATCACAGGGGCAAAAATAAGCCTCTGTTTCAAAGTTTCAAAAGCTAGCATACACTCATTATTAAAATCAAAAGGGGCATCTTTCATCAACAAATTGGACAAGGGTTTATGTAAGCACCGTGTCCCGGAGCGGTCCGGATCAGAGGTTACCCTATGATGAAATCAGTGTCCGAGCCTGTATAAAAGGGCTGGATTTGGAGGTTTTAGTCCCACGTTCCACGAGAAATGAGGCTTTTTACCATTCCTGGGCAGAGGGGGAGAAAACAGTGGTTTTTTCGAGTCAAAAAGCTTTTTGTCCTCCACAGACGGCTAGCCTGTCTGTGAAGTCAGCCCGTCGCTTCGAGTCATCGACGGCTTGTGGTATTTTTCGACGCCCGTCGAAAAGTCACCGCCCCTGTCAGAACGCCGCCTGGTTTCCCGGAGCACCAACCGCTCCGACGCCCGTCGGTGGATGTGGCAGGGCCGTCAGACGAATCCTTGTGTCAGAAGGATTCTTTCGACGCCCGCCCCCATACACCGACGCCCGTCGGTCGTGTCTGGCTATAAAAGCTTCGGAATTTCCCTTGAAAAGGGTTGGGAAAAATTTTCAAAGGAGGAAACTCTGCCCAATTTCAAGCAAATTTTCTCTCTCTTCCAACAAAACACCTTTACTAAGGAAATCTATTGAATCAAGGATCAAATCAATCAAAAGGAACTAAAAACTAATTAGTTTTCTTTAGATTTTGACTCCAAAATCGACCTTTTGAGGGGTTGAAGAAGAAATAGCTCATTTTCTTTCTTTGATCCTTCATCTTTCGCTTCTCGTAGAACGCGCGGGGCTCTAATCAACATAAGAATCTCACCCAAAGTGATTATCTGAGGGTAAATATTCCAGATTCCTTCTCCATATTATCTCATATTTATTTCTTATTTTGTGGATTCTTTTTTGAATATCTGTCATTATTTTCTTTTATTTTGACTCTCTTATCTCCTTTCGGGATAAAATCCACTTTTTGACTTTGAAAAGGGTTTTTTCTCCATTCTATTTTTCGGAGACAGTGGTGACCGACGTGTCATCTTTATCACCGACGCCCGTCGGTCACCCACCTACAGACGCCTCTCCTTGAGTGACAAATGGACATCTCGGTTACCTTAACTGACGCCCGTCGGTCAGCTAAGGAAGGCCGTCGGTGGGTTCTGCCTCCATCTTTTTAAATCGTTTTTCATCTCTTCCAAGTCTTTTGACTTCTTATATGTTAATTTTATGTATATTAACATCTCTTAACTTTCTATGAGTGTATATTGATTCTCTTGGATAATCCCGAGCTTGAGTGGCTGTCTACCATGTTCGGAGGATCTCGTCTGGTTTAGTTCCCTAACCCTCTTAGCTATTTTCTTCATTTTTGTTATTTATTGATTATTTTATGTATACGGATGTACCACTACAAGAAAAATGGCCTTTAACGAAGGGAAATCCAGTCGTTAAAAGTCGAAATCCGGTCGTTAAAAACCAATAACGACCGAAAAATCCGGTCGGTAAAAGTCCCTTCGTTAAAGGTATAGACAACCGGATTTTGAATCCGATCGTTAATGCCTTTAACGACCGGAACATTTCCGGTTGTTAAATACTGATTTTTAACGACCGGATTTTCCCTTCGTTGATTATGTTCACTTTTAACGAAGGGAATTCCGGTCGTTGAAAATACCTTTTAACGACCGGATTTTCCCTTCGCTGATTGTGTTCACTTTCAACTAAGGGAATTCCGGTCGTTGAAGATACCTTTTAACGACCGGATTTTCCCTTCGCTGATTGTGCTCACTTTCAACGAAGGAAATTCCGGTCGTTAAAAATTCCTTTTAACGACCAAAATTTCCTTTCACTGATTATGCGCACTTTCAACGAAAAAAATTCCAATTGTTAAAAATTTCTTTTAGTAACCGAATTTTTCTTTCGCTAATTGTGTTCACAGTTAACAAACAACAATAACCAATATACTATACTCTCTGATTTATAAAACACCAGACATAAATACCAAAAGATATTTTAAAATATAAACTATTTTATAATATTACATGTAGGTACATATCATTCACATATATTTTATACTAAAATATAATAAATTCTTTTCATATATTAAAAAAGAAAAGTTACAAAGTATAGTTAAATTTACAAATTAAATAGCATTCTATTTGTCACAACTCCAAATAAAATAAAAACTATCAATGACAAGTAAGTTCAAGAAAACAACTCTTCTCTATACTAATTTCTATTCAAAAGATTTTTGAGAAAAATGCGAAAAATAATATCTTAATTTCGCTGTCCAAAATTTTGAAGACCTGCAAAATATATAACAAAAGCTAAAATTAATATTCACAAGCACAAATAAAAATTAAATAAAAATATAAATAATAAAAAGTATGGGCAAATAATGACTTCCGAGGTGCCATAGTGACCATAAAGTTAACAAGTAAGTATGTTAAAAGATTAGATTTATACAATCTAAATGCTTGAAACGATCTAAATATCTGGTCTTTGTATACAAAAGAGACTAACAAACTACTTTCATTTTTCATTTTCTTTAAGATATAGGGCTTCAGGTACTTTGTAACTCTAGGAGGCCACTTAGCTGGTGGTGGAATTACCATCTTTGTTCTCCAGAAAACTAAATCAGAAAGAATCACAAGTGTATAACTGAAAAAGTCACAATCCACTAATAATTTAGCTTAGAAAACCGATGCTTTCAAAGGAAAATACAATAAATGGTCTTCAATATATTTGAAATTTGCAGGCACAGTTAACCACTGGATGATTAAAATGCATGACAAAAGTGTGTCAAAGAATAAACAAATTCTTAGTGAAACATTCGAGTTATATCCAACTTGCTTGCAAGGGAAAAAAAGGAGAAAGAAGAAGCTTTTATTCAAACTAATAATGCAGCATCCAAGCCTTCAAGGAAGAGTCTTGACACATGATTCAAGTGAGAAACCTATAATCATTGAACAGGATCACACTAATTTTACTTTCCAAAACCATCTTAAGTGGAACAAATAAATGTGCTTGACCAAAAAAGAAAACAAAAGAAAAGAAATGGAAAGGAAAGGAAAATGTGTGGCATCAATCCTAATTTCACCAATCCTCCATTGCATAGCACTGACTTTTACATTTGCATTATTCAACGTTTAAAAGAGAATAAATTATCTTTTACCAATCCTTCTAGTTAGCAATCAAGCATCAAGACAAAGTAAAATTGCATGATTTCAGGGAATTAAAATTTGGGAAAGGCATGCTGGAATCAGTCAGCACCTACTTGTACAAGAAAAAAACATTCAAACACTAGTTATCCAAATTGGGCCCGTCAATCCCAATCTAGCAAGTGAGCTAAAAGTGTAAAAGTCTTTGGAAACATAAAAAAATGTCAAATTGGTTTAAAAATAATTAATTTCCTGAATATACATATTATATGAAACTTGCACCAACCATACAAATCTAAGAAAATCACTATCAGGATAAAAAGCCTACCTCAACTACATTTAGAACAAAATATACTCACCTCATCAACCCTGTCCTGTTATCCATTTTTGAATTCCAAGGCACAAGCATTGGCATTTAAGGAGAGCCAAAAGTCCATGAACTGAAATATTCCATTGACAAATATGATAATTTATAGTAATAAATATACTTAATGGTTTTACAGGGAAGTTCTTTTGATGGGTAAAATGGCATACCTGAAATTGTGGAAGCAAGAGAAGATAAAACAGCTGAAGAGATTTTAAGTAGATGCAGCAATGAGATATTAAAACCCATGTTTACAAGAACAAACAATACAGGTAGCAGGGGAGCACCATCACATCCTGTGGGCAGCCAAATTAATTGCAAGAAATCAATTGGCATGTCTCTAATCTATAATAACAACCGTATAGTAAGATTCCAAAAGAAAAAAAAAATAGAAAATAAAGCCTTTAGTTTTTCCTTTAACTCGAGCCTTGCAGAATCTGGAAGTATGACTGGCCTAAATGAGAGTGAGTGCGGGCAGATTGGTGTGAAGAGCATACAAGGAACATTTGGATGCACCTAAATTCCAGCACAGGTTATTTATTTGTCGAAAGCAACTAGCAGCATTTACCAAGGGGGTATTTCTTGCCTCAACATAAATAGAGAACTTTTTTCATAAAAGATACCAGCGAAAAAATTCAGGACATTTAAGAAAGTAAGATACTTCCAATTTTCCTTTAAACACCTTCTCCTTTAATTTTCTTACTTTTATTCCTTTTTATTTTATATTACAAAAAAGGAAGCACATAACTTATCAAACTCATTAATGGCCTCTACACCAAGAAATGGATACTCAAAGAGACAGAAATATTATACATAAATGACAGAGCAAACAAAGCTAAAAAATTGGTTAAACAAATTTCAAGCTAAGTACCAGCTTCTTGGTCAGTTCAGTCTGGGAACCTTCTTAATCTAGAGCAGTATGCTTTAAGGGAATTTCATTCTTTACAATGTCTATGTCCTGGTGCATCAAAGGATAAGCTCCCTAACTGATTTCTCAGACCAAGACTTAAATCCATCCAATTTGTCACATTTGGTGCTATGTTAATGAAAATAAATATCATGAAGTTCTTTACGGCTTCCGCTACACCATTTATCTATCGAATTCTTATTCAATAACCTTATATATTCATAAATGTTAATGACATAAATTCTTATGAAGCACAACTGGACAAATGATGTAATTAACTGCTAGAGTTAGACATCTAACAAGTTCATAAGAGACAAGATAGGTAGTCATTCAAAAGGCATAGCAGGATGATTACCATAGAACCACCAGCAGCAGTAGAGTAAGCAGTACTACCCGCAGGTACCCATCAAGGAGAATCATGGATATGCCTCAGAAAATATATGAATTCCTTATATCTCATTCTAACCTTAAACATGTAAAATGCAGCATGAAAAGTCAAAGCTGGGATAAACCAAAATTCAAATTAAAGCTTCAGTGAACTCAAAAATCAAATTTAATTCTGAACTTCAAATCAAGGGTAGAATTTTTAAGAATTATTTTAACATCATGCCTTGAAAAATGAAAGACTCTGACCTCACATTGGTTATCAGTCGGTCATGCTCATAACACTCTATCTTAGAAAGATAAGGATTAGAACCCCGATCAACAACCACCTCATTAAGGATATCAAAAACTTTCACAGGCACTGCTTTACCATTGCGAAAATTTTCATAACGGAGGCGCATCCTAAGAGTTATATAGACACCATCCACTGTGTTATTCCCATGTATGACCTGTCTTAAGTCCTTCTTGTAGTTATCAAACTACATCATAAGGTAAAACAAGAAAAGGCAAAAGTCACGCAAATGATTATTTATGATGCACACTGCAAACAAAAGAAAAGAGGTGAACTCAGAGCTTACATTGTGGGAAGTAAGAAAACCAAGTGATCCAAGATTAAAAGATACAACAGGGGGTACAGCGTCTCTAAATAAATTTGATGCATGAAGTATAACCCCATCTCCACCCAAGCATGTTACAAGATCAACCCTCTCATGAAGATCACTGCATCAGGACATCAGAAAGATACATAGATAACCAATAAGACACGAGAATTTTAAAAGGCTAACATGGCTATTAGATCATGATTTACATTACCTGGTGTCTTGACTGTAAAAGGTCTGAATAAACCCAAATCCCGGGATTCTAGCAAATATGTCATGAACATCAGGTTCAACAAGAACATTCATTTTCTGGGTTTGCAAGGAAGAGAGTGAATAAATTTTTAGTAGTATACTTTTATTTTTGGCCGTGGAAATTAATTTCTTTTTGTCCTTGGCAGCGGTAACAGCAGCAGCGGGGATGAAAAAAATGAAAAACAAATAAATGGAAAAAAATAAAGAAAAATCGTGATTTACCTGTTGAGGCAAGACGGCGGCGATTCTGGAACGGAGATGCCCACGGCGAGGAATGAGTGGCAACCGAAGAGCCTGGAGTGACGAGCAGTGGTGAGAGCAGCAGCAGCAGCAGGGGAGGTTGAAGCGCAAGGGAGGCAGATCAGATCCAGCACGAGAGAGAGAGAGAGAGGGGGTAAGGCGGCCAGCGAGGCTGGAGCGGCGAGCGGCGGCAGAAGCAACAGTGACACTGGGGGAGGCCGGAGCACGAAGGAGGTTGAGCAAATATGTTGCGAGAGAGAGAGGGGGGGGAGGAAACGAGAGAAGGAAAAGAGATATATTTTTGGAGGTAAAGGGTTCGAAAGTCCTGCCTTTTGTCAAGCCAATAACGACCGGATTTTGAGTTTTTTAACGAGGGGAATTAAACCACTCGTTAAATATTAATAAAATTTGAGATTTAACGATCGGATTAATTTCCCTTCGTTGTTTGTATTTTTTTACGACCGGATTTTTATCCTTTCGTTAAATTTGGTCGTTAAAACTCAGTTTTCTTGTAGTGTACTCCTTTCATATCCTGTTGATGTACAAAAATGACTCAATGTTTTATATTCAATAAAATGAGGTTTACACAAAAGCAAGGGTCCAAAGCCCTATTTTTATCCAATAAAGATCATCACAAATAAAAATCCCCAATTTTAATAATGATGCATGTGAGGACCAAAGTCCTCAAAATAAGTAATGCCCCGATTTATGCATGATCCGCATATTTACGAAAGGGAGTTGTATTCCGCTCCTTGTATTATTGTAATCTATTGCTTTCATTATCTATTTGATCATTTATCGCTTTCAAGATGTGAATAAGTGCACCTTTTAATCAATTGCATAGTGTGGAGAGAGAGTGAATTAATGATATTAAAATTTGATCATAAAATAATTGAGGTAGAAATAGATGAGAAATCCCGGACCCAGCTCTGGTCTTTGGGCTCGAGAGGTTAGAGGTTATCCTCCAAAATACTTCTTGAGTCACGAGACTTTAGCGCTAATCTTAGGCTCTTTAGGGTGAGAAGTTCACCTTCCATGACCCCTTTCGCTGGCCCAAAATGGATACCAAGCGCAGTCTTAGGCTCTCCGAGGCGAGAGTAACTTTTCCAATGTTCTATTGGGTGGCGACTCCATGAAACCTCCTTGTTGCCCAACATAGACGCACTTGCAATTCATTTGCAAGATGCCAATGGACCCACAAATGCCCCGATCGCCCTAAAGCGGGCGGTCAGAAAGGGCGGCCGCGGGGATCCGGCGCGCGTCACAGTTTAGTAATTTTCGAGAAATCTTTGATAAATCGGCGGTAAAACCCTGCATGCCCTAAAAAACTCCAATGCCCTTGACACTAGTTGGGGGTGACAGTTTTTCTATCACTTCCACCTTGGCCTTATCAACCTCTATCCCTTTCTCAGAAATTTTGTGCTTAAGCACAATGCCTTCTCTCACCATAAAGTGACATTTTTCCTAATTTAATACTAAGTTGGTCTTTTCACACCTCCCTAGCACCAAATCAAGATGCTCTAAACAGCTCTCAAAATCTGCCCCATAAATGGTGAAATCATCTATAAATACCTCCATAAATTTCTCTATGAAGTCATGAAAAATAGCCATCATGCACCGCTGAAACGTAGCCGGTGCATTACACAATCCAAAGGGCATTCTCCTATAGGAAAATGTGCCATAAGGGCAGGTAAAGGTTATTTTCTCCTGATCTTTAGGGGCTATGGGAATTTGTAAATATCCGGAATACCTATCTAAAAAGCAATAAAACCTATTCCCTGCTAGCCTCTCTAACATCTGATCAATAAATGGCAATGGAAAATGATCTTTCCTAGTGGCATTATTCAGTCTTCTATAATCAATACAAACTCTCCAACCCATAACTGTACGAGTTGGAATAAGCTCACCTAACTCGTTCTTTACCACTGTCATCCCCCCCTTCTTAGGGACACATTGCACTGAACTAACCCATCTACTGTCAGAAATAGGATAGATAATACTTGAATCACGGAGTTTGATTACCTCCTTTTTCACCACTTCTTGTATCGCCGGGTTGAGTCTCCTTTGAGGCTGAGCTACTGGTTTGCATTCTTCCTCCATCAAGATTCGATGAGTACAGTAGCTTGGGTCTATCCCCTTTAAGTCCGACGTCTCCCATCCAATTGCATCCTTGTGCTTTTTCAGCACCTCGAGCAGCATCTTCTCCTCCAAACCTGTCAACAAAGAAGAAATAATCACTGGTTTTGTTTCATTCTATAGAAACACATATTTCAAATGAGAAGGAAGGGGTTTAAGTTCAGAATTTGAATCCCCCTTTTTTGGATTAGAATCTTCTTGCTGTGATTCCTCCTCTTTACCTTCTTTGTCCAAAGCTGCTATCACTTCTCCCCCTATTTCATCTTCCAATTCTTCATCCTCTAATGCAGATGTGTCTTGTGTAGTGTCTAAATAGAGTCCAATCTAAGTGAGAATGTGGGTGATACAACGGGCAGTGTTAATGCGGTTAGAGTTGAGGAGCCTGCTCCGTATGGGATTTGAGAATTCGGCCTTAGTGCAAGGTTTGCTTCAGTTAGTGGATAAGCTAACCACTCTTAAAGCTCCTACTGAGTTACTGAAAAAGAGAGGAGCGAAAGATTTTCATGGAACTGCATTGGACCAATCGGATATGGCCGAGTTCTGGATTGAGAGAGTAGATCAGATTTAGCAAGACATTAACTGTCCCGCGAATCAGAGGGTATCTTGTATGGTATCACTACTTCAAAGGCCAACGTATGATTGGTGGAAGCTTGTGCTTCGTAACCCTCAACGGCCAGCTGAGTTGACATAGGAGTTCTTCAAGCAAGAGTTTGAACAGAAATATGTGACGGAGGCATACCATGAGGCCAAGTGGAAAGAGTTCATCAGTTTGAAATAGTGGGGTATGTCAGTGAGTTAGTATGAGAAAGAGTTTAGCCGATTGAGCGAGTATGTGCCCGAGTTGCTATTGACGAAAGAGTTTAAGTGCTGACACTTCGAGGATGGATTGAGGGAAGTGATTCGAGGACCGTTATCGGCCATGGCGGTCATGCAATCGGTCAACTATTATCAATTAATGGCGGGAGCGATCAAGTTAGAGGAATCAGAGTTGATCAAGTAGAGGATTGAGCAGAAGAGGAGAACCCCGGATAGCGGACTTGGGAGTGGTAAGAAATCAAGAGGAGTTCTAAGTGGCTAAGGGGCAAAGGGTTTGGTTCCGGTGCGTTCAAAGGTTGGGAGTGTGGTGCCACCCTCTAGTAAGGGAAGTGTGATTTCGGAGTGCGAGCATTGTCAGAAGCACCATTGGGGTGAGTGTAGAAGGATCTCAGGAGCATGCTTCAAGTGCAGAAGTAATGAGCACTTCCTAGCCAATTGCCTGGAAAGAAAAGAGCTTAAGGATAAGCCGGAGAGTAGAGTGAGTGGACTTAGATCGAGAGGGAATCGAAGTGGTAAAGGCAGTGGACGACCTTCTCAAGCAGCATTGGAAATAGTGCAAAAATCGCCAACTAAAGAAGTGTATGTGCATCCGCGAGTGTATGCAATGATCAGAGGAGATGCAGCTAAACCAACAGGGCCTTCCGATAAGTTTGTAATGTTAAGTTTTTGTTTAGGTTCGATTTTTGGGTTGCTCGATATATGTGATTAGCGGGGAAATTTCAAGGATGAAATTTCTTAAGGGGGAGTGATTGTAATACTCCAAAAAGGGCCTAGTCAAAATTTGCATGCTAAGTCGTGAAATTAAGGGTATTTTGGTAATTGTGCATATGGGGATTTGAGTAATTAAGGACCTAATTGAAGAATTAATTAAAGTGTTAAGTGAAGAGTTTATCTAGTGAGTAATGTGTATGGTGTTAAGGATGAAGAGTTTATCTAGTCTAGCCTAATGGTAGTGGGATTCTATGAATTAAGGTCTTATTCCCTAGGTCCTTGGTTCAAATCCCATGAAAAGCAAAAATGCACAAGGGGAAGTGTAAAGATCGTGAATGCAACACGGTGGCTAGTGAGCGACGCGCTGGGAAGGCCCAATGGGATATGTTCTGGGGATAGCTCTCGGTCGGCCGCCACCGGGTTGTTACAAGGAGGGGGCTCTAATAGTAGATTCAGCTTTTATTGTAGCCATACATGAAAGACAGGAGATATTTTTTTAAAAAAAAGCCATTGGAATGGGTAGGTGTGATGTGTGCCGAACCCCGCGGGCGCCCCTTTGACCGCCCGCTTGAGGGTGATCGGGCAAGTGAGGTTCGTTGACAACTTGTAAGGTATTTACAAGTGCGTCTATTTTGGGCAACAAGGAAGTTTCATGGAGTCGCCACCCAATAAAACATTGGGAAAGTTCGTCTCGCCTCAGTGAGCCTAAGACGGCGCATATTATCCATTTTGGGCAAACCAAAGGGGTCTTGGAGGCATTCACCCCAATAGAACATTGGAATAACCCTCTAACCCTATGGAGCCTAGGATTGTAATTTGAGTCTTTTGGTGGGACACAAGAGGTGTCTTGGAGATCCCATCGAAATGGGTCTCTCGCCTCGTTGAGCCCAAAGACCAGAGATAGGTTCGGGACTTCTCATTTATTCGTACTTTGATTAATTTTACAATTATGTTTTGAATTTATTATTTCACCATCTTTCCATACGATGCAATCAATTAAAAGGCGCAATCATTCACGTAAAAGCAAAAAATAAAAGCGAAATTAAAATAAAGCATTCAAAAGTAAATTACAATAAAATTAGGGGCGGAATACAACCCCCACTGTAAATAAAGTACAAAACATGCATAAATCGGAATATTCATTTAGACGGGAACATTGGTTCCCAAATACTCATTTTATAAAAAAGTATAAAATTCTCAAATCAAGTTAAACCTTTTAGTTCGGGATGAAAATGAGGACATTGGTCCAGTTTTATTAACAAATCTTCATTTTAGTAGAAAACATTTTTATGGTGGTTTTTTAAGCGCGGTTAAAAATTCTTTATTATTACATACCACAAGCGAATAAAAAGAATAAAATAACAATTACATATTTTCAGATAATCAATAATAAATTCATCCTAATTTACCTATTCCGACCATACTTCTCAGAAGAACCACATGCCTCCCGCATTGCAGTCAAAATAGAAAAATGATATTGGTTAATCGTGAATGATTGAATAAAGTAAATTGAGAATTAATGAATAAGATTGATAATGGATCAAATTAAATTAAATTAAATAAATAAATAAATAAATAATTGAATGAAATAAATTGAGAATTAATGAATATAAAAAGACAAACGATAATTATAATAATCAAATGCAATAAAAATGATAATGCTAATAATAATACCGTAAACTAATAATGAATAATAAATAGATAGATGGAAAATAAATGAATAATAATACTGATGATAATAACAAAAAATAATTGTAAAGATAATAAATATAATAACAATAATTACAGATATGATAACAATAAGCATAACAATCATAATAATAACAATGGAACCAATAATAACATTCATGACAATAATTAGTAATAACAGTGACAATACAATATGATGAAAATACTAGTAATGATGCAAAATGAATAAACATAAAATACATAATAATAATAATAATAATAATAATAATAATAATAATAATAATAATAATAATAATAATAATAATAATAATAATAATAATAGTTGTAAAAATAAATAATATTAATAATAGCAAACAAATAACAATAATAATATCACATAATAATAATAATGATGAATATGATATGGTAATGATAATAGTAATAATAGTAATAATAGAAATAATAATAATAATAAAATAAACAATTAATAAAATAACAATGGTACAAATAATATCACAATAATAATAATATTAACATAATAATAATAATAATAATAATAATAATAATAATAATAATAATAATAATAATAATAATAATAATAATGCATTTAAAATAATAATAACAAAACATAATAATAGATAATAATAACCAAATATATACAGCAATAATAATAAACACAATAATAATAACAATAAACCTAATAATAACAAATAATGCAAAATATACAATAACATAAAATAAATACTCATAATAATAACAAATAAGTGTAAAATGAACCTAAATTAAATAATAATAATAATAATAATAATAATAATAATAATAATAATAATAATAATAATAATAATAATAATAATAATAAATATAAAAATACGGAATAATAATAATAATAATAATAATAATAATAATAATAATAATAATAATTAATATAAAAAATAGAATGATAAATAACAAATAAATAAATATAATAATAATAATAACAATTAATTAATAATAAACATAAAATACATAATAATAATAATAATAATAATAATAATAATAAATATAAAAATTGAAAATAAATAAATATATAATAATAATAATAATAAATAAATAAATAAATATAAAAAAGAGAAAAAGGACTCACCGGTCGCCGGAGCTTCACCGGAGGGGAGGTGGTCGACACCACCCATGCTGGAAGGTAGATCGCCGCCTCGGGGTCTCACCGGTGTCGGTCACTCATCGAACGGCCACTTCGTTTGGCCGAAAAAACACACAGAAGCCTCCGGATCTTCTTCACGCCAGTTGCTCCACGCCGGCGATTGGCAAAGGCGAGTGGCCACAGCCAGGTGCGTCCAGACGTCGCCGTCTCTGCAGTGGCGCACGTGTTCCGCTCCGGCGCCGGCCATCGTTTCCTCCCCCATTTTTCCTTCTCTTTCCCGGTCCGGCGTCTGCGTTTGGCCTGGGTCTCCGCCTCCTTTTCTTTGTTTCTTCTTTTCTTTTTAATTCCTCTTATTCCTTCTTTGATTTCCCTTCTTTTCTTCTATGCTCTCTCTTTGATTTTGTTTCACTTTTTTCTTTTGCTCTCACTGTGCTCTCTCCTTGCTCTCAGTTCTTTTTTTTCTTTCTTATTTAGCCGAGCTCCTCTTGCTCTCCCTTTTTTTTGCTTATCATTTTCTATTTATATCCCTAAATTAGGTTAAGTTTGGTTACCCTAATTATTTCCTCCATTTTTAATTTTCTGATTTTTTTTTATTTTAATTAATTTACTCAAATTACTACACATTAATTAATTAAACCCTCTATGAATTAAATACTCTATATTTTATACCTATTTAATTTAATCAATCTACTTAAATTATCAATCTAATTTATTTAACTATATCTATTTTCTTTTTTCAATTTTAACTATCCTAAAATATTAACTAATTAACTAATCTTAACTTTAAAACTTAAATACGTTTTAATTATCCAATAATATTTACTGACTAATTGCAATACTAACTAATTAAATTAACCTAATTTTTAATTTATCTAAGTTTACCTAATCTCATTTCATCAATTGTTTTTATATATATTTTTTTTTGTTTGGAGGAATTTATCAAGGACCCAAAATTGCCATCAAAATCTGACTCAAAACCTGATGTCTACAGTTGCCCCCAATTTTGGTGAAGCTAGTACCTAGACAACTAGATGAGCCAAAATTTAAAGAAGGAAGAGAGAGAACTACATACCTGAGGATGCCAGACCTTACCTTGCTGATATTGCGTAGGAGCAAACGGTTGTCTGTCTTCATCTGGCAGGCCTTGTCCTGCTTGGCGGTGAATGCATTGGTACATGTGCCCCTACTGCTCTCGTCTCGACCTGTAAGGTGTTTGTGAGATGTAACGTTCTCTAGCTACGATCTCGTTGCGAAGCGCAGTGTTCTCTCACTGCAACCTCACTTGTTTCTGCTGGCCCCGTCTTAGCTCGCGCAGCTTTGGTGAGATGTAGTACTCTTTGACTATAAATCTCCATTGCGAGATGCAGTATTCTCTAACTGCAGTCTTGTCGCGATGTGTTCTATCGCTAATCCCCCTGCTAACCTCGTCTCGGTCCGCATGGTGGCTATGAGGTGCAGTACTTTCTGACTACAACCTCGATCTGTGGTCTGTTATACCACGAGTGTTCTGCTAGCCTCATCTCGACCTGCACGGAGTTTGTGAGATGTAGTACTATCTGACTACAGCCTCTATTTGCGATCTGTTCTATCGCTGGCGCCTCGCTAACCTTGTCTCGGTCTGCACGGTGGCTGGTCTGTACCGCTAACCTCGTCTCGGCCTATACGGTGTGTGGTGTAGCTTCTCTGACTACAACCTTGATGTGAAGAGCAGTGTTCTCTAACTGTCACTTCGGTTGGCAAGATTCGGCGTTCTCTAACCACAGTCTCGAAATGGAGAGCAGTGTTCTCTAACTGCAACTCCGATTGTGAAAGTTCCCCTGCTAACCCCCATCCGATCTACAAGGTGTGTAGTACTCTCTGACTACAACATGAACTGAGAGATGCAGTGCTCTCTGACTACAACCTCAAGGTGATGTCAGTGTTCTCTAACTGCAACTTCAATTGGTGAAGTTCCCCTGCTAATCCCCATCCGATATGCAAGGTGTGTAGTACTCTCTGACTACAACATGAACTGTGAGATACAGCACTCTCTGACTACAATCTCGGTGTGAAGAGTAGTGTTCTCTAACTGCAACTTCGATTAGTGAAGTTCCCCTGCTAATCCCCATCCGATCTGCAAGGTGCGTAGTACTCTCTGACTACCGCGTGAACTGTGAGATGCAGCACTCTCTGACTACAATCTCGGTATGAAGAGCAGTGTTCTCTAACTGCAACTTCGACTTGTGAGGTGTAGTGCTCTCTGACTACAACCTCGATTGTGAGATGCAGTGTTCTCTAACTGCAGTCCCGGTTGCGATCTGCTCTATCATTGATGTTTATCTTGAACTTTCTTTTTTTCTGCAAAAAAAGGAAAATGCAAATTTGTAGGGTAAATTATAAAAGAGATACGTACCTGTGGCAGCACCTGCCTGTTGGGGTCGATGTCAGTTGACGCTCTCTGGGAGACTTGGATGCTCACTGAGAGGCTTTGATGCTCACTAAGAGGCTTTGACCGAGAGGCTTTGATGCTCACTGAGAGACTTTGATGCTCACTGGGAGGCTTTGATGCTCACTGGGAGGCTTTGATGCTCACTGGGAGGCTTTGATTTTCGATCCTCAAGAGAGGAAAAGAGATTTAAGCTTACTTAGAGAGAAGTTAGATTGAAAGTTTTGTTGCTTGCCCGCAGGCGGATAGATTTTAATGTCTTTGGTGATTTTTCTGTTTTTGCTTTTGTTTTTTATTCTTCCTTTCTTGGAAATATTTTTTTTTTGGGGGAATTTTTACATTCTGGATGTATTTGAATTTTCACAGCATGTTGGATTTTCAAGGCCTTGAAAATGTTTTTTCTTTGTGTTTTGTTTGTGTTGTTTTTGTTTAAGAAGTTGTATTATTTGTACATTTGCATTTGGATTTTGTACATTTATTGTGCGATGTGGGTGAGTATGCCTCTTATGATAGAGAAACTCACCTGATTGCCCCCTGGCACAGCGTGGACAGGCTTGCTTTTCTGGGTAGTGTCTGACAACGTTGAGCTGAACCCGTCATCTGGATCACCTTTAAGCATGGGGTCTATTTGGACCTTTCGCCTGAGTCACGTACATGGCAATATATACAAAATATTGTGTGTGTGTATGGGGTTACGTGTGTGAAATGTATGCATACATTTGAATCCGGATTTTGTACACTTTGTATGATGTGTGTGAGTGTACATCTTATGATAAAAAAACTTACCTGCTTGCCCCCGGTATGATGTGTATGAGTAGACTTGCTCTTTTGAGTGTTTTTGGGAGCGAGTCCGCGAGATTCTGTTCTCGTGAGGACTTCATCTTGATCTGCTTGTTTAGCACGGTCGATGTAGAGTCGAAACTGTGCGTCGGACCGCTTTTGCGTCTGATTGCCTTTGAATAAAGTATGCATGGATAGTCTGGCTTCTCAATGGACCTTCTTTTTTGCATATTTGTGTGATTCCGGATTGTCCTGAGCACGGTGTGTCCGGATAGACTTGTTCTTCCGGGCATTCCACCTTTGTACAAATGCACTTGACTTCATGCTATATACAGTGGTCAATAGTGTTGAGCTAAACCCATTTCTTAGATCATCCTTGCTCATGAGGTCTATTCAGACCTTTCCTTCTAAGTCATGTGCATAACAACATATACAACAGCTTGTGTGTGCTTATGGACTCATGTGTGTGAAATGCACATACATAAAGCTATATACACAAAACACGAGCAAAGGATTAATGTACAAGAATTGTGTGTGCAGAACTATAAGTGTAAAGGATTAAACATACGAGATATGCAGGGAGACATGCAAAAGATCTATGCATGTGAGATGCATATGAGATGCAAAAATGGATAGACCACATCCCAGGCGGTTAAAGGATTCCTTGAGGGTACTGGCTCGGCTGCTCTGATGGCCCCTGAAAAATCTAGAAAAGCGTCGTCTTGCTTCATGGACTCTGACCAACAATCTTCTGACCCGTGTGCATCTTTGCCCCCGGACTTGGGTTGACTTGAGAATTGCCTCTTCAGAGGACTTGAGAATTACCTCTTAAGAGGACTTGGAAAGTTTGATTCCTCGGAGGACTTAAAGATTTTGCCTCCTCAGAGGATTTTGGGAAAAGTCAACTTGTCTATGTGGGACTGATGTATACTATCTAGTGTGCGTTGGACACCATGTATGCATGGAATGCATATGAAAGGCTATGCTTTTATGAAATGACATGCAAAGGACTATGATCCTGAAATGCTTATGCATACGACATATATGCCAATGGCTCGTATCCATGTGGAGGATCATGGAACATGTGCTAAGAATCGTTATTCTAACATGTTTGCAAATGATCATGAACAAGAAAAAACATGTAAAGGTTCAAGCATAATAAATATATACAAGGGGATTATGTATGCAGAGTATGTGCAAATGATCATACATGTGACCAGGATCATATGCAAAGATATGCAGAAATCATTATATACACAAAGGTTGTGTAAAGTAATGGGTGTGTGCGATGTGTGCACCTACAACTATGTATATGGAACACGTGTAGGAAAAATTATATACATGTATGTACTGAATGCATGCGAAAATTGTGGATGTGAGATGCAGGCAAAGGATATGCCCATAAAGAGCCATGTGTGTCACAAGCACTTATGAAATATATTCGCTAAAGCTCTTATGCCAAAAGACATGCACCAAGAATTCTATATGTAAAACTATTTTATAAGAATGTTTGCTACAGTTATGCGTAAAAACATTTGCAGAAAGCATATGTACAAAGAATATTGTTGGGAGTGTACGCGAAGTATCATTTTCATGAGTAGTGATAAGAAATACCCCAAGATTGTAAAATGAGTGCAACCTATTAGGTACCTCAAACTCGAGTTTCTATCAGCCTTTGAGCATACTGAATGAACCACATTCTCAACTGATTCAATCTCAGCAAAAGAATTCGGGAGTCATTCCCAATGAAGGGCAAGAAGATAAATGTGTAGACATCAAGGTTTACTAAACCAACATGTAAATACGAGGCTTACCATGCAATCTTTGTGTGTATGTGCAAAAGGCCAAAACAAAATTTTTTCATTTTTCAAAAGCAAATTCTAAATGCAATGTCGAGGACAAGACTCAACTTGAATGCACAAATGCACTCATGGCTTCTCACTTGAAGCTCAAGAAACACCATATGCCTCTTCCTACGTACCAAACCTTACTAGAACGTCATCTCCGCTAATTAGATAAGGTCGAACCCAGAATCAATAGGTCTTATTTTGGTTGTAACATTAGGCTTAGGTAATTGGCTATTAAAGGAGGATCAGGTCGCTAGAGAAAAATGGCCGCAACGTTCATTCGATGAATGAAAGGACCATTCCCAACCCCAATTGTATACTGTCTAGATATTCTTGGATTTGAATTTGGTAATACTTGATCTCATCAAGCTCAGCATAAAAATTAAGCTAAAAAGATAGCTACTGAAACTCATCAAGGGGTACTACCATGAGCTCTACGTTTTTTTTTTCTTTTCGCTTTCTTTTTTTTCTTTTTTTTTTGTTTTTCTTTTCGCAAGCTCATGTCTCTAATTACACAAAAAGTTTATTGGTGATTTAAACTCCTTTCCTGAAGTGTAGCCCAAAAATTATCGATGATTGAAAATTTTTTCCTCAAGGGGTAAACCCATCCTTATCAGGGTGATTTCTAGTAACCCAAAAATTATCAATGGTCGAGATTCTCTCCTCGAAGTGTAGACCTACTTTCACCGGGGCAATCTTTGGTAATCCCAAAAAATTATCGATGATTGAAATTTTCTTCTCGAAGTGTAAACCCAATTTCATCGGAGCAAGTTTTGATAGCCCAAAGAAATGTCATAATGTACATCCATCCTTACTAGAGCGGCCATTCTTCTCAGGGGGAGCCAAAATCATTTTAGGCGAAAGGGGTAGTTTTAATGTGTGTAACAATAAAATCGATACGCATTTAGCATACCAAAATAAAGGCTCAACGGGCTAGCAAGCGATTGTAAAACAAGGGTAGGAAATGGTCATTTAGAGAGCAATACAAAGAAATGGTGCGTAAATGATTTTCCAGATTCAGCCTTATCCAGGGGTCGCTTTGATGGGTAATCGGAAAGGTTCTAGTGCTCTTAGTGAGTTTTCATCCAATCCACTAATTGCAACTAGTTTTTTTTAGTTTGTTTTCAAAACGGGCCAAAAGTGCTCTGAACTTAGAAATGACATGGTATGGTCAAATATCTTCACGTGATCTAGCTCTTAAAGACCAAACATATATACCCCTTACTTAATTCAAAGTGGAATGAAACTAAAATTTCTAGAGTTAAGATCAAATCCATTCATAGTTGAGAACTAATTAAGCAGAGTCAAACCTTGAATCAAAGGTACCTTAATAAGGTGCAAACATGCCAGCGTTTTAGGGTATGGCTTAACACAAAAAATTTTGACTCTATTAAAATGTATATACACAAAAATCGTTTAAGCAAATAGAGATTTTTTTTTTCTTTTTTTTTCTTCTTTTTATAAAATATGTATAAACTATGCATTAAAAATCATGTATATGGAATTGCATATGCAATAGCGTCATGTATATTAACAATGCGTGCAAGGAACTATATGTGCGAAACATGTGTAAAAACATTTTGTATAAAAATGCGTACATGAAATATGTGCAAAGATGTGTGTGTAAAACACCTGCGAAAAAATATGAGTGTGTAAACACTGCATGATAAATGACGTGCATGCATAAATTTGCAGTGTACATGTATACGATGAAAGCATGAGTACAACCTATGGCACAGTATGGGGATGAATGTTCATGATATATGGTACATGTGAACATAGCATGATTTAGACAAGATAGGAATACATGATGTAAGGTGAAGACGACCTAGCATGGTAATGTGCACCAATGAGTCGCGAGAAATGGCAAAACTCACATACATAAAAGTGCAAAATATATACAAATAATGCACATGAGATGGGACAAAAGTGGTTGCGAGAAATGAATAGGTTTACAAAACATGTGTATTTACATGGTATGCCTACAAAAACATGGTATAGTATATATAGTGACTAACATGCATGATGCAACATTCATATGTGCATGGCATAACGCATGTATGATAATGCATGTTCATGATATGGCACAAAATGTGAGAGATGCAAAGTGTCATGATGTATATAATGTCTAGTCTAATGAAGTATGCTAATGTGTGCACACTATGACATGCAATAGTATATGTATGTTCCAGCGCACAATGTTTATGTACATGTGTAATGTGAGCATACGGATATGTACATGCTATGACACATAGTGAATGTACTATTATTCTAATTTTATTTTATTTTATCTCATTTTATTTTATTATTTTATTTTATTTTATTTTATTTCATTTTTTTTATGTGGTAGTATGCCCATGTGTGCTATGATGCATGTCGATACGTACCGTATATACTGACTATGGTGCGCGATGGACATTATGGATGTCATAATGTCAGTATGTATGCATTACGACAAGCACTGCTATATACATGCAAGACATATAAATGTTATGTTCATATTCACAAACTATGATACAAACAATTTTAAATACAAAGTGCACAGGTTTTATTATTGTATGAAAAGAATTATACATGAGACAAAATGCATGTGTTTTATTTACTATTATTACTCATAAAAGAATGTACAAGCACAAATACACACAAAAGAAAAGAGTTCCTCCCAACCTTATTTTTATCTCACAGGGGGTCGTACGGGCTCTTTCCCTAGGTAGGCTTGATCCATGGGTTAGTGGGGAACCCAATGAGCGCGTACGGCGTGCTGCAAAGCACGAACTCTCGTTATTAAAAGCACATGCAAATGAATTTTCGGCTATCGTGTATTTAACAATTCGAATAAACCAAAACACGCCCCTCAGGGTATGAAAACCTTAAGGAGTGAACATCTAAATTTATTTGGATTTATTCAATACACAATAACCCACTACACAAGCAACGTATTATGGCGCATGTCCCCTAGTGGAAGTATCTAGGTCCATTACATGGGTTTTGGTCCAAGGTGATGATATTTTAGGGCTACCCCAGCATGGTCCCTGCCAACAGGTCTAGCTCATCACGAGCGTAACGACCGATCGGGTCACCATTTGATATACCATGACTGTACAAGGCTTGGGCTGATGATTATCCCTAACATTTCCCTATATTGAGTGAACATAGGGTCGTGCTTCGAGAATGCGCCGGGGTCGATAAAGGGACCAAGCTAGCATAGATCTAAGGCTCTAATGCGATGCAATGCAATTTTAAAAGAAAATTTCTAAACTAAAACGTAATTGTAAATTTTAATCAAGGTACTTTCGAATCGAAGTCTCAAGTACATCCCAAGTGGAGTCGCCACTGTGACGCGCGTTGAACCCCGCGGGCGCCCCTTTGACCGCCCGCTTGAGGGCAATCGGGCAAGTGAGGTTCGTTGACAACTTGTAAGGTATTTACAAGTGTGTCTATTTTGGGCAACAAGGAAGTTTCATGGAGTCGCCACCCAATAAAACATTGGAAAAGTTCGTCTCGCCTCAGTGAGTCTAAGACGGCGCATATTATCCATTTTGGGCAAACTAAAGGGGTCTTGGAGGCATTCACCCCAATAGAACATTGAAATGACCCTCTAACCCTATAAAGCCTAGGATTGTAATTTGAGTCTTTTGGTGGGACACAAGAGGTGTCTTGGAGATCCCATCGAAATGTGTCTCTCGCCTCGTTGAGCCCAAAGACCAGAGATAGGTTCGGGACTTCTCATTTATTCGTAATTTGATTAATTTTACAATTATGTTTTGAATTTATTATTTCACCATCTTTCCATACGATGCAATCAATTAAAAGGTGCAATCATTCACGTAAAAGCGAAAAATAAAAGCGAAATTAAAATAAAGCATTCAAAAGTAAATTACAATAAAATTAGGGGCGGAATACAACCCCCACTATAAATAAAGTACAGAACATGTATAAATCGGGATATTCATTTAGACGGAAACATTGGTTCCCAAATACTCATTTTATAAAAAAGTATAAAATTCTCAAATCAAGTTAAACCTTTTAGCTCGGGATGAAAATGAGGACACTGGTCCAGTTTTATTAACAAATCTTCATTTTAGTAGAAAACATTTTTATGGTGGTTTTTTAAGCGCGGTCAAAAATCCTTTATTATTACATACCACAAGCGAATAAATAGAATAAAATAACAATTACATATTTTTAGATAATCAATAATAAATTCATCCTAATTTACCTGTTCCAACCGTACTTCTCAGAAGAAGCACATGCCTCCCGCATTGTAGTCAAAATAAAAAAAATGATATTGGTTAATCGTGAATAAGTAAACAATTGAATAAATAAATAAACAAATGAATGATTGAATAAATTAAATTGAGAATTAATGAATAAGATTGATAATGGATCAAATTAAATAAAATAAATAAATAAATAATTGAATGAAATAAATTGAGAATTAACGAATATAAAAAGACAAACGATAATTATAATAATCAAATGCAATAAAAATGATAATGCTAATAATAATACTGTAAACTAATAATGAAAAATAAATAGATAGACGGAAAAAAAATGAATAATAATACTGATGATAATAACAAAAAATAATTGTAAAGATAATAAATATAATAACAATAATGACAGATATAATAACAATAAACATAACAATCATAATAATAACAATGGAACCAATAATAACATTTATGATAATAATTAGTAATAACAGTGACAATACAATATGATGAAAATACTAGTAATGATGCAAAATGAATAATAATAATAATAATAATAATAATAATAATAATAATAATAATAATAATAATAATAATAGTTGTAAAAATAAATAATATTAATAATAGCAAACAAATAACAATAATAATATCACATAACAATAATGATGAATATGATATAGTAATGATAATACTAATAATACTAATAATAGAAATAATAATAATAATAATAATAATAACATAAACAATTAATAAAATAACAATGGTACAAATAATATCACAATAATAATAATATTAACATAACCACGATAATAATAATAATAATGCATTTAAAATAATAATAACAAAACATAATAATAGATAATAATAACCAAATATATACAGCAATAATAATAAGCACAATAATAATAACAATAAACCTAATAATAACAAATAATGCAAAATATACAATAACATAAAATAAATACTCATAATAATAACAAATAAGTGTAAAATAAATCTAAATTAAAAAAAAATAATAATAATAATAATAATAAATATAAAAATACGGAATAATAATAATAATAATAATAATAATAATAATTAATATAAAAAACAGAATGATAAATAACAAATAAATATAATAATAATAATAATAACAATTAATTAATAATAATAATAATAATAATAATAATAAATATAAAAACAGAAAATAAATAATAATAATAATAATAATAATAATAATAATAAATAAATATAAAAAAGGGAAAAAGGACTCACCGGTCGCCGGAGCTTCGCCGGAGGGGAGGTGGTCGACACCACCCTTGCCGGAAGGTAGATCGCCGCCTCGGGGTCTCACCGGTGCCGGTCACGCGCCGAACGGCCACTTCGTTTGGCCGAAAAACTCGCAGAAGCCTCCGGATCTTCTTCACGCCAGTTGCTCCATGCCGGCGATTGGCGGAGGCGGGTGGCCACAGCCGGGTGCGTCCGGACGTCGCCGTTTCTGCGGTGGCGCACGTGTTCCGCTCTGGCGCCGGCCACCGTTTCCTCCCCCTTTTTTCCTTCTTTTTCTCGGTCCGGCGTCTGCGTTTAGCCCAGGTCTCCGCCTCCTTTTCTTTGTTTCTTCTTTTCTTTTTAATTCCTCTTATTCCTTCTTTGATGTCCCTTCTTTTCTTCTATGCTCTCTCTTTGATTTTGTTTCACTTTTTTCTTTTGCTCTCACTGTGCTCTCTCCTTGCTCTTAGTTCTTCTTTTTTCTTTCTTATTTAGCCGAGCTCCTCTTGCTTTCCCTTCTTTTTGCTTATCATTTTCTATTTATATCCCTAAATTAGGTTAAGTTTGGTTACCCTAATTATTTCCTCCATTTTTAATTTTCTGATTTTTTTTATTTTAATTAATTTACTCAAATTACTACACATTAATTAATTAAACCCTCTATGAATTAAATACTCTATATTTTATACCTATTTAATTTAATCAATCTACTTAAATTATCAATCTAATTTATTTAATTAAACCCTATATATCTATTTTCTTTTTTCAATTTTAACTATCCTAAAATATTAACTAATTAACTAATCTTAACTTTAAAACTTAAATACGTTGTAATTATCCAATAATATTTACTGACTAATTGCAATACTAACTAATTAAATTAACCTAATTTTTAATTTATCTAAGTTTACCTAATCTCATTTCATCAATTTTTTTTATATATTTTTTTTTGTTTGGAGGAATTTATCAAGGACCCAAAATTGCCATCAAAATCTGACTCAAAACCCGATGTCTACAGTAGGGTCCACTCCGGGCAAAAATAAGACACGGGTATAGACACCGGGTCCCGAGGTGATCCAAGATCAGGATTACCTAATGATGAAGATAATGACTAATTCATAAGCGAGAAAATAGGAATTGATAATCTTTTTGTCAAATTCTTCTATTTGTCTCAAAATGCTTTCAAAATATTTATCTTTATTTTTATTTTTATTTTTATTTTTATTTGTATCTTTATTTTTATTCTTATTTGTAATTTTTTTTTATTGTTGTATTTTCTGAAAAAAAAAATTAAAAAAAAAAATTTCGGCCGCGATTGGGCTGCCGCGTACTGGCCTGTGCACAGCAGCACGCGCTGCGTGTGCCGCTCCGTGCAGCGCACAGTTCTGGGTGCATTGTGCGGAATCTCGCCCATCTGCGCGGCGCTCGCCCCCCACCTGCGAGAATTCTCGCCAACTCCGCCCAATTTCCGCCGAAAATCAATTTTTTTCACATTTTTAGGGTAAAAAATGATTTTTTCTTGTGATTTTTTCAGATTTTGTTGAAATTTGACAAATATTAGTCAAATTGGGTGGGTGTTAAAAGTCAAAAAATAACAAAAAATAATTAAAAATAATAAAAATATTAATTGTAAATATTTGACTTTTAGGATTTTATTTTGAATTTGTGAGTATTTTTTATTGAAATTGGAGAAGATGGAAATTGAAAAGAGCTGAAGGTGGACTAAATTGAGGAGGGAATGAGTTTTTTACAGAGGATTTTTTTCATTTGGAGAAAAAGAAGAAGAAAATATTGATTTTTTTGGCTAAGAAAAATTCTCTAAGGGAATTGATTTTTTCTAAGGGATTTTGGGAAGGTGTTCTTGAGAAAAAGGGTGCATATTTTCTAGAAAAATAAAGAATTTCTTGTTCTTGGAGTTCACCTCTTCTTGTTCTTGAGATTCAAAATCATTTTCTTTAACTTCCTTAATTTTCTTTTCTTAAATCTAAAAATTTTCTTCTTTGATTTTATTCTAGTTTTTCTTGGATCTAAAAATTTCTTTTGTTGAGTTTGGAAGTTTAAGAGAGGAAAATTAATTTCCTTAACTTGAGTTTTCCTAAATAAATTAAACAACAAATACAAAAAAATCATTTTTAAATTTTAGTGTTCTTGAGTTATTTGAGACATAAACTCAAGATTTTCATGAACATTTTTTTCGAGTTTACTCTCGAATCTTGATAAGGAGAATAGATTGAGACATCTTGCTTCCATATTACTTAATTCTGAGGGTAAAGATTCTTGGATCCATTTTTTTTTATCTCATTTCATTTTATTTATGTGAGTTTATTTTATTTTATTTGATTTTATCTTGCATTAATGAACGTATGTTGTTTTTTTTGAGTTGAGATTTATTTTTGAGCATGAGTTTTCAATCTTTATTTTGTCCTTGCCATGAAAATGGATAAATATATATGATGTTAGGAGATGAAAAATAAGATTTGCATGATTTTCTCTTTTAGTATTATCTTTATGATTTTTTGTATGCTTAAATATTATTATTGTATATTGCATGTTTGATTGCCTTCCTTTTGTTTACCCATTTAATTTTATTGGTTTGTTATTATTATTATTATTATTATTATTGTTGTTGTTGTTGTTGTTGTTGTTGTTGTTGTTGTTGTTGGTATTATTATTGTTATTATTTTCATTATTGTCATTATATTTTGCATGATGTTATTTCATGATTTAGCTATGATTATTAGTATTAATGCACCTTGCATGATTTTTTATTTTATGTGTGATGTTAATATATTAAAATAATGTGTTCAATTTAACTTATTCTATATTTTATTGGCGTATTAATTTATACTAGATTTCCTTTATTTACTTGATTTTGGAATTATTGCTAATATTTTTTTATTGTTGTTTTCTTATTGGGGCTAAAATGTCGTGCTTATTTGTTTGAGCATTTATCATGACCAAACTCCTCGCAACATGTAGGAATTTACATCACTTGGGTGAGACATTTCCTATCCCTATTTATGTGATTGTGTTTGTTTGTAAAAAAATAGTTTATTTTACATACGTGCCAAATAAAAAAACACAAAAATATTTTATACAATCAAATTGGGATTCTTACTAATAAATTGGGACCAATGTCCTAGATTTTAGCCAAAACATGCAAAAATATCGCGGACTAAAATGAAGAGTTGATTTATTAAAAATGGGACACTCATCCCGATTTTCACAACAAATACCAAAATAACTCTTCGATCCCTTTTTAAGTAAGAATGAAGGAACCAATGTTCCTAAACCAAATAAATATCCCGATTTATGTATGTTACCCCTTTTGATTAATTTTGCGTGATTGTTTAAATTTAGGTTTATATTTTGTGGGCCCTTGTAATTAATTATTTTTGGGGCAATTTTATTTTCTTTCATTTGGGGATTGTATTCTGTCTCGATTTCCATTTAAATTTTATTCAACTTTTCTTTCTCATTTAGGGGATTGTATTTGTCCCATTTTTCCTTTTGTAAATGACATGGCTTTGTGCGTTTACTGCTTTATTTACCGCTTTATTTATATTTTTCTTTTATTGCTTCCTCGATGTTTGAAGTGCGCCTTAAATAAATTGCATTAAACGCGTGAGATGAGAGATGAAATTTTATAATTTAAAAACTCATTTATAATTAACCAAAGACATGAATAAGTGTGAAGTTCCGAGCTACTCTCTGGTTTAGACCATAGAGGTTAGATGACCTTTCCCAATTTCTTGTAAATTGGGTGGCGATTCCAAAATACCTCAAAGGCGCCTAAAGGTTTCACGAGACTAGATGAACTTTCCAATGTTCCATTGGGTAAGGAATTCCAAAATGTCTCATGTTGCCCAAAATCAAAAGATGTGAACCAATCCCTCGAGCCCTAAAAGAAGGTCTCGCCTATGAGGGCCTTTGCTAGGTTCGGCGCGCGTCACAACAGGGTTATGTGAAAATTCGAAAGGATGCATTTCACGATAGGAAAAGTTATTATGAAAATCCACAAGGGACACATAACCTTTTAAAATAATAACTTACCTGGAGTAACAAGGAGCTTCCAATGAAGGCATTAGAAGGGACAACATAGACAGAATCCAAGCACATAATTGTCTCGATAAGAATTAGGGGAAATGGGGATAGCCGACGATGGATACCATCCACAATCCCGAATAGTTGGAAATCATCGATTAACTCCTCATAAATCACCGATCAACTCCTCAGAAATCACCGCCAGGTATCTGGAAAGGAAAAATAATAGGATAACACTAGCCTGACATGTGGGGACATCAGAAAAGCCTTCTAACGCCTCGATTAGCGGTTCTAAAGCAAAAATGGTAACCTGGGGGGCCAATCTAGTTGTGGCTGAAGGAGAAATACCTAAAGCCAATGCAGTGTCCCTTGCATGAATCAAACCATAGCTTGGGATGCAAGGTAGTGTGCCAGTTGGAAACCTCGCTTCGATGATGGTAGTGAATTCTTCGGGCAGGGGGCACAGTTCTTGATAAGTAAATCTGAAAACGTGGAACCGGGGGTCCCAAAAATGAACTATAGCCAACAGAAGATTCTTGTCCACTTTAACTCTCCTCAGATATTTTAAGCCTGAATAAGGGGTCAAAGTGGTATTTTCCCAGGTTCGGGGATCCAGAAGTCGGTGCATTTTAATAAGGGTTGATGACGACATTTTCAAAACTATGGGGAAAACTTAACTATAAGTGGAAAGAAAAGAGAAAAAGAAAGGAAAAGCCCGTAAAAGGAGGCTCTGACTGAAAGCCAAAAGGAGCAAAGCACAAAATTCAAGGAAGGGGACAACTATTTAAAGAAAGCCACGACCGACGGGCGTGGCTCGAGCGAGCCATGGCCAAACCGTCGGTCTAATTTTGACTGCCTAGGTGGATTTCGTCCTGCATGGTTCGAGCATTTCACATGCATAAAATATTTTACGTGTATTTGTGCCATTTTAATTTTGCAGTGAAATAAATTTGACGGGTGCAATCGTACATTGAAATCAAGGGGCAAGACATTCAGGGAGTATTTTTTTAAAATTCTCAGGGTTAAAAAAAAATAAATTTGAAATGACCGACGGGCTTGTAGGGAGTGCCCATCGCTCGCTCCATCGACGGTATGCCCATCGGTCATCAAAAACTATAAAAATCGAGCGGTTGCGCGCCTGCTCAGTTCTTTCTTCTTCTTTCTTCCCCACGCGAACCGACGCACATCCTGAGTTTTTTTGCCTTTTCATTGTCGTTTTTCGTCCATTTTTTGTGCCATTTGCACCAAAATGCTCCCCTCACTGTCTCGTACGTTTAGCACTAGTTTTTCTGCATTTATTTTGAGTTCTTTTTTAGTGTAGTTCGTTGACTACTAGTTTTGTTTTATCGCATTTTCCTCCTTCTTTTTACTTATTCTTATTTAGATTTATATTTTGAATGCATGGTAGATGTGCATGCTTTGAAATGTAGGACAAATTCTGCCCATTTAGTTTTTGCAATATTGAACTTTGTACACTGACAGTTAGGAAGTAAATACCAAAAATATATATATAATAATAATAAAATAGCAGAATAGCATGCAGGAATATGCCTTTTCCCAATTACTAGTTAGGAGTAGAATAGGGCTACCCGATTAGATGTTT
This sequence comes from Excoecaria cochinchinensis, assembly GCA_947683425.1. Classification (NCBI taxonomy): domain Eukaryota; kingdom Viridiplantae; phylum Streptophyta; class Magnoliopsida; order Malpighiales; family Euphorbiaceae; genus Excoecaria; species Excoecaria cochinchinensis. The sequence continues at coordinate 1,527,278 of CANTUQ010000017.1, read as the reverse complement.
AATTATTTTATGGGATAATTGTGCCTATAAAACTGTTGTTAGGGCTTGAGGCCTATCCCTTTTGTTGCTTTTCATGTAGGAAGTTGGGCACATCCTTGCCGGGATGCTGCCGAAATTTTTAAAAATTTGAAAATATACTTGGTTTACTTATAATTATCATGGACTGGTGAAAAACTAACTTCATTTTTCTCTAGGATGCCTCCTAGACGGAATATCCCTTAGGAGCAGCCCGAGCCTCAGGCTCTAGAGTGGATGAGCCCTAACCTTAGGGAGCGGTTTCAGGCCCTAGCCCATGTCCAATTTCGGGCCAACTATTACATTTTTAGGCCCTTTCTCCAGCGCATGGGGATGTTACATGAGGTCGACATGCTATTAGAGGCAGCTGGATGGACTGAGTTCCTTCGACCTTCATTCAAGACTTATCGGAAGGTCGCGAGAGAGTTCTTAGCCACGTTCCACTACAGAGGATTCCAGAGATTAGACACGGATGAGGGTGTTATATAGTTTCGAGTCAGAGGGGACCATTTCAACATCACCCGTAGGGTTTTCACCCAGGCGATGGGACTCCCAAATGAGGCAGATGTGGTGATACCACAGAGGGCTATCAGGAGATAGCATTGGAAGGCTATCATCTTGCTAGGAGCACCCTATGACCATAATACGGCGAAGAGCACTATGCTCTCTTAGCAGGCACTGAGGTATGTTCACAAAGTTCTCTCTAGTTCCTACCTGGGCGAGTAGACAACCCGGGGTCAGTTGATGGTGCAGAGATTTAGAGTTTGTGGGCGATGGTGACAGGCCAGCTCCTCAACATTAGCCATGAGATATTGGCTAATCTAGTGAGATTGGCACGTAGGATAGCCCCTTTTATATGCGCCGGAGGCATAATCTGTCACACCCCAAATCGGGCCTAGTCGGAAACGGCAAGCTAAGTCGGATAAGTGAAGGGTATTTCGGTAATTTGTGCATGAGTGAATTTGATGATAAGGACTTAATTGCAAAGTAATTAATTAAATAAGTTAAGTGAGGGAAATTATTTGGTGTGCATGTGATGTATAGATGTAGGGTATTTGTTGTGGTTTGATCTAGTGGTTTGTGAGTATGGTACTCAGGATGTTAAGTTTATAAGAGATTATTAGGTGTGAGTGGAGTTTGGTGCCATGGAATTTAAGTCATTGATTTGAGGGAGCAACTATGGTGCATGTGTTGTATGGTGTGTTAGTGCATAAAGTCAAAGTGGGTTTGTTGGGTCCAATGCATGGTTGCCAAGTGGATTTGGTGGGTGAGTGCATTAATGGCATTTGAAGGGAATTGGAGAGAGAGAAGGCAGATTTTCTTTGGCTTTCCTTAGAAGCCATCAGCTCTTGCCCTCTTTCCCTCACTCTCACATTCTCTTCTCTTTCCCATTTCTGCTCTCCCTTGCTTTGCATGTGCTGGCTTTTGGATGCTTTGAGCTAGGGTTTGAGTATTGAAGGGTTCTAAGAGGTAAGTTTGTTTGGGTTTCTTCCTCTTCTCCTTCTCATGGGTTTGATGGGTTTTGTGGGGGTTTTGCTTGGGTTAATAGATTTATTGTTTTGATTGTTTGCAAGTGATTGAAGTGAGATAGAAGGACAAAGGAAAAGATTGAGGATTAAAGCTTGAAGAGGATAGTGGGTTGTGCTTCATAGAGGTTTGGGAAACTCTCTATTATATATATGAATTTTAGTATATTCATGTGTGATATAAGTTTCTTGAATGTGTTGTTGATGATATATGATTATGGTAGTGAGTGTTGGTTTAAATTGTTCATTTGTGCATGTGAATAGGATTTTGGGTGAAAAACTGGGTTAGAATGCACTTGACCTTTCTTCAGTTATTAAGCTGTATTGGGAGTTGTAGAACTCCAAATAGTATGAAACCAGTACCGTTGGAAATATAAGATATATTCATACAAATGTGTTAGAAATAAGTTTGAGCTAATTTTAACTCTAAGTATCCCAAAAGTGGTCAAGAAGTAGAGCTATCTTCTCTGGCCGGGTTCAGGGGAGCACTATAGATTGTTTAGATCATAGCTGAAGCTATAGATGTCCAATTGATCTAAAATTTGATGCATTTGAAATTTAACATCTTAGGGAACAAATATTAAGAAGGAAGTGTTGCCTAATAATGTCGTTTAGATTCCTTTTTAGGCTGAACAAAAAGGAGTTGTGAAGCAGTCCTGAATCCTGGCTTCTGTTTTGCAAACTTTTGGTAGGTCACGATGGCAACCAAATTCATTACCACCGTGACATATGAAAATGCTAGGCCAAATGCTTAGTTTGGACCTCACGGTGGCAACCAAATTCATTACCACCGTAACCCCTTCTGTCTTGACCATTTTATGTGTTTTTCTTCCCGAATTGAACCCGCTTTACACCGAAACTTTCTAGGATCCATCCGATGCATGTTTAGGACTATTGAATGAGTATAAGAATAGTTATCACTCGAAAATTTAACATGAATAGGATTAAGATTAATAGCCAACTAATGAAGTAATGATGTGTAATTATATGTATTAAAATCAAGTCAAGTTTAATGACATTATTGAGCATTATAATACTTCAATCTATATAAACGTGTATGATATGAACAAGTATGCATAGGTATGAATTAAGGTTATATACACATGAAAGACATCACATGAAATGAGTTTGCTTAATGAAATATATATATATGGGATATGAGTAGTGAATGTGTGATTGAAGTAATTGCCTAACAATATTATATGATGCATGCATTGATAATAAATATTATTAGAATGTATTAGTATGCAAGATATCTATGATGCTATTATGGTTCATGTGGATATTTGAGTGATTATATAATATGATAATGATGAATGTGATTTAATGCTTTTAGCTTATGAATTCCTCTTTTAAATGGAGACCCATAATGTGGCAAACCAGGTAAGTAAGTATTTATATAAATGTACAATTAGTCGGTAAGAATGATATGATAAAGTGTGAGGAATAGCATTCTGTTTTGGGAAGTGGGTATGTCACGGTGACAACCTAATGGGTTACCACCGTGAGGTACCCCAAAAGTGCATTCTGTTTTGGGTGTGTGGGTATGTCACGGTGACAACCTAATGGGTTACCACCGTGAGGTACCCCAAGATTGCATTCTGCCGAGAGTTTTGGTATGTCAGGGTCACAACCAATCTAGTAAAGTTTGAATGTTAAGTTAGTGATTGGCCTGATAATGTTTCCATATTTGACTCTGATAAATTTTAGAATATTGAATAGTGCTAAAGCGTGTTGATGGAATTATATTGTATGCTTTGTAATACGAATAGTATGATACATGGCTGATATTACGAATTTCTTTATATGTCTACTATACTCTGGATTAAGTATGATGATATTTATATACTGTCTGATTTGACACATGATTTAAATGATGCAAGACCTGCGAGAGTCAGTCTAGTGGATAGTTAGGCATGCCTAATAGAGTCTTTTAGCTGCAGCCCTTTGGACGTTTGGACCCTGATTAGGTCCCCCGTTTGGTTCCTCGCGAACCCTTTAATGTGTTTGAATCTTATTTAAGGTTCCTAATGAAAATGTTTTGAATGTGAAAATGAAATTGATTTTTGATTCGCACCCATAAGGTGATGTCAGTATTCGATTCGCACCCGTAAGGTGATGTCAGTACTCGATTCGCACCCGTAAGGTGATGTCCGTATACTCGTTATCCACTATTTTGAGTCAGCAGGTATTTTGGTTTGGTTTGTCTGATATGAATATGAGAATATAATATCCGAATGTGTAAGATTTCAGTCATGTGAATCAGTTATGAATTCGAATGTGATTATGAATCTCTGAATGGGTTAAATGTGACTCAAACATGCATATTATGTGCGATTATTCATATATATAGTATTGTAACTGCGTTTGAATATAATTGATTGTGGTTATAAGCATGTGAATTAGTATGCATACTAATGTGATTTTATACTATTAACTATTATGGATTAGCATGTGAACTAGTTTGCGTGAAAATACGACATTGACTAGTGAATGATTATATATGAATGTGGATATGATCCTCTAAACGCACGGCTTTTATATGCAAGTATAATATTATATGTGTTATGAATGTCCGCATATGCCTTTTTCATGTGTTATGCCTTGGCGACCATTGTGAATGGCTGTCCATATTTCTTGTGTGTTTCCCCACTAAGCGTTATCGCTTAGCACGGGTTCTTTTCCCATGCAGGTGGCCGATATGGTCCGGTTCGAGTCGCATCTGCAAGGTCGGCCACATAGAAGTTAGGAGTTTTGTATTTTGCTCAACCTCTGTATTTTGGCATTTATTTTTCTCTAGTCTTATGTATATGTAATTATATGTAAGGATCATATTGTAATTAAGGTTTCAATTATTCTTTCATTTTATCTTTCGCCTTCTGCTTCCGCTAAATGATTGTATGTATGTATGTGAGTTATTGTATGTTCAGCTACTGCTTCGTTAAAATTTTAATTTCCGCTGTACCTCCGTATGTTTTTATGTATGAATGTATACTTTCTCTTAGTGCATGTGCGCATGTGTGTGAGTGAACGTCGGTAGCGCTCTCCGGCGTCCTTCCAATGGGGACGTAGGGGGTGTTACATAATCACTAGGCTGTTGGTGTATCTGAGGGTTCCTTTAGTGAGCTTTGGGAGTCTGTTAAACAAGGACATCTATATTGACTTGGTTGCAGCCCAAACAATGGGGATGGTAGCTCAAATACGTTATCGTCCAAATGAGTAAAAATTACTCACAGTGGCGGAGACCATATGCCTTTTCCACCTCCCTCCACTCCAGCCAGCCAAGGATGTTCCGAGAGAGCCCTAGGGGGAACAACAGCCTCCACAATAGCGCCAACCAGAGGAGGAGCAGCCTCACACTCCTCAGGACGTGGAGTTTGATATAGATTTAGATAACTTGCTGCGCACTCCGGTGTCGCAGCGAGCTCAGAGCCTCACGCCACCACCACCACAGGTCCAGTGCTTTGAGGCTCGCAAGGCCAGGAGGTTCCATCCTTATAGCCGGCCTGGGCACCCGAGGGCATCTGCGTCCACCGCTCCTCCACCGCCGGAGTTCCGTACAGAGTCAGCGTAGCCTGAGGCACCATCGCCACCCGTACAGTAGGACATCATTTCAATGATGACTACTGCCCTCGCCGCCATAGAGCGACGAACGGAGGAGAGAGATAGGGTACTGTGTAATGGCACCAATACTGGGTTAGGCGAGAATAGTGATTTTTCGATAGTGAACAGTGCTTCCAAGGTGAAAAGTACATCTGGAGGTGAAAAATATTTTATTTGACTGTACGAAAATAAAAGTCACGAAATGTTTAAGGTTAGAATTTGGAGTGAAATCGAGGTTAAATAGGCTTCCAAAAGTCAAAAATAGGAAAAAAAATAGCGGTTTCGATATAAATAGTAATTAGGTTGACTGAGTGTTTGACCGGACCGTGGACGATGCTACGAAGCTCAGAAGAATAATCTAAAAGTATGGATGTACTTGTATTGATGAGTAAAATTATATGGTAATAAAAAAAATTAATTTTTTGGGACACTGAAAGATTGGGTTATTGGACTGGTAAATAATTTTCGATTGACCCCAAAATATTATTGGAGTCTAATGAATATATGTTAAGAATTATAAATTCATTTTTATGAGGAATTGATCTTAGAAAGTAAGGAAAAAGATATGATTTCAGTTTAAATAGTACTCGATTTGACCGACACTTTAAAAATAGCAAATGATGTCAATAATTGATGAACAATTCCAGATGAACTCTAAATGATAAAGTGAATTTTTTGGTAGTGAAAACTGAGTTTTTTGAGAACACCGAAAATTTGCTAACCGGACTGATTTGATTGAACCGAACCGAAAATGAACTTCGATTGAGCCGATTGAGTTGAAATTTTTTGTACAACCAAATTTTTACATGTTATGAATTGTGGAATTGAATTTGAAATGATTTGTAGTTGGAAAGTGAGAAAACCATAAAAAAAAGTGCATTACGGGCTTAAAAGTGTAATGGCACCAATACTAGGTTAGGCGGGAATAGTAATTTTTTGATAGTGAATAGTACTTCCAAGGTGAAAAGTACATCCGGATGTGGAAAATATTTTATTTGACTGTAGGAAAATATAAGTCACGAAATGTCCGAGATTAAAATTTGGAGTGAAATCGATGTGAAATATGCTTCCAAAAGTCAAAAATAAGAAAAAATAGTGGTTTCGGTATGAATAGTAACTATGTTGACTGAGAGTTTGACCGGATGATGCAGGATGCTACGAACCTCAGGAGAATAATCTAAAAATATGGAATTACTCATATTGATGAGTAAAATCATACCGCAATAAAAAAAAATTAATTTTTTGTAACCCTGAAAAATTAGGTTACCGGACTTATAAATAATTACCGGACCGAGAAATGATTTTTGATTGACCCCAAAATATTATTAGAGTCTAATGAATATATGTTAAGAATTATGGAGTCATTTTTATGAGAAATTGACCTTAGGAAGCAAGGAAAAAGATATGATTTTGGTTTGAATAGTACTCGATTTGACCGAATGTTTGATCGAGACTTTAAAAATAGCAAACGATGTCCAAAATTGATGAAAAATTCCAGATGAACTCTAAATGATATGTAGAAGTTTTTGGTAGTGAAAAGGGAATTTTTTTGAGAACACCGAAAATTTGCTAATCGAACTGATTTGATTGAACCGAACCAAAAAGGACTCCGATTGAGTTGAAATTTTGTGTACAGCAAAATTTTTACATGTTATGAATTTTGGAATTGAATTTGAGATGATTTGTAGTTGAAAAGTGAGAAAACCATAGAAAAAGTGCATTAGGGGCTTAAAAGTGTAATTGGGTTTTATAGGTTGGACCATTTTGGGCCACTATAAAACACTTAAATGATAGAAAATTGGTTGAGTAATCCTTATCTATTCTGCCCTTCTTATTTCTCTCCCTTTGCCGAAGTTCCTCTCTTATTCCCTCTCTCAAATTTCTTCATTCTTGCTTCAATTTCTTCCTAAATTCAAGTGTCCTAGATGTAATTCGGCCCCTCTATAAGATAATAGAAACCTTTAGTATCCATGGATTAAAAGAAAGGAAAAGCAAGGATCAAAGATTATGTCTTAAAATGGCGGTAAGAGAATTAGAGGGTTTTAATTTAATTTAATTTAATGGTTTTGTAAACACCGGGTCCCGAGCAACCTAGATCAGGATTACCCAATGATAAAATTAAGTGTGCCGATTTGTAGGCAAAAAGAATGAAAGTTGGAAGTGATAATTTTCTTGTCGTTTTAATTTGTTAGGAATAAATAAAAATGTATTTCAAAAATATTTTAAAAATGTTTTAAAAAATTATTTTGGGGTAAAAAAAGTGATTTTTTAATTTTTTAAGTGATTTTTTAATTTTTTGTGTTTTATAGAAAATTTGAAAAAGAAAAAAAAATCGCGCGAATGTCAGGCTGAGAAATCGCTGGGCGCGCGCTGCAGCGTGCAGGCGGAGTGCGCGTGACGCGCAGCGCGCTCGCCCGCGTGCGAGCGATGCGCTGGCCGTCATCCGCATAGCTGGGCATGCGCCTCGTGCTCGGCGACGGGCGTCGCTCACCCCTGTGCGCCAGTTTTCGCCCCCAACAGCCTTTTTGGCCATTTTTTCTTCGTTTTTAATGCTTTTTCTTCTTTTTTTAATAGAATTCAATGCTAAACCCTTTAAAATTTCAAATCCTTCAAATTCAGCTGTTTTTTGTGTTTATTGGAATTAAATCAATTTAATTTCTTAATTAAAAAATTCTGAATTTTGGAGAGGAATAAAAGGAATTTTAGAGAGAGAATTAGGGGGAATTTTCTTTAGAAAATTATTTTCTTCTTCTTTCTTCTCTCAAAAAGAAATTCTTTCAAATTTCTAAAGGATCTTCCAAGATAATTCTTAAGTCAAAAAGAATAATTTTTGTTCTTGAGAATTTTCTTCTTTTCATTTAATAATTTTTACTTTGAGACAAATAAATCAATTATTTGTTTTTGAGTAAAAATTCATTTTCAATATTTTATTTTTCTAATATATTCTTACAACCAAGACAAGGAATTAGATCATCTACCTTCATTTCTTCAAGATAAATTTTGAGGGTAAAAATTCTTAGCTCAATTTCTTAATTTAATTTTTAATTTCATTTTTTTTGTTTCCAATTAATTAGATAACATGTAAATTCTTTTAGTTCTATCATTTTCTTCTTATTTTCTTATTCTTTTGTTTTTATTTAATTAGTTAACATGTGAATTCTCTTACATCTATTTTTTCGCTTCTTACTTCTTATTTATTTGTTCATATTGTTCATATTGAATTGTTCATATATTATTTTTATTATTATTATTATTATTATTATTATTATTATTATTATTATTATTATTATTATTATTATTATTATTATTATTATTACCATGTGCTTATGTGATTGTCCATATTATTATTGGTATTATTATTATCATGCCTTAAACATGCCATGTTAATTTTATTTCCTATTGTTCTTGCATGTTTATATGATTATTCATATCCTTATTTGTTATTGTGCTTTGTTGTTGTTGTTGTTGTTGTTGTTATTATTATTATTATTATTATTATAATTATTATTATTATTATTATTATTATTATTATTATTATTATTATTGCTATAATTTGTTACTAATATCATTATTATGCATGCTGAATTTTATGTATATTATACTTTTTATGCATGATTGGATGTTATTGTTGTTATTTTGTGTTTTTATGCATGTTAAATTCTATCATCATTATTTTATGCTTGTTTATGCATGTTGAATTTTATTATTATTATGTTGTTTTTTTATGCATGCTAAATTGTTAATTAGTTAAGTTGTATATTTTATTATGTAATTTTAATTGATTTGTCACACATGATGCATTTTTATTTGCTCTATTTTTATAGTATATTTTTAAATTCATTTTTCTTACTAACATGGCTTTTATTTATTTTTTTTATTTCAATACTTATTTTTCATGTGTGAGTTTTTTAATGGTAAGTGGGAGCCCATGAAGATTTGAAGATCCATTTGGGAGTTTTTTATTGTTTTTTATTATTTTGGATTAATTCATTTTATCATGTAATTTGTAATAATTTATTTTTATGCACGTTAATTAAAAAAATCACAAAAATATTTCTATTTAATTAAACTTGGATTTTTTCTAAATAAAAAGGGGACCAATGTCCTAGCTTTTTAATCCAAAATAAATTGTCACTTTAAGATTGTTTTCTTTAATTATGCATGAGAGGACCAATGTCCTCATCTTCAATAAGTAACCCAATTTATGTATGAATTGTATTTTATTTATAAATGGGGGTTGTATTCCGCCCCTAGTTTTGTTGTAATTTATTTTCATGCACTTTTATTTACTTTATCTACCGCTTTCTTTATGTTATTGATATACGCTTTAATTAAATTGCATTAAAATTTAATGAGAAATGGGATGAAACGTTAATTCAAAACTCAATTATAAACTTAACCAAGGTATGAATAAATGGGAAGTCCCGAGCCTTCTCTGGTCTTTGGGCTCAATGAGGCGAGAGGACCATTTCAATGTTCCATTGGAATGGGACTTCCAAGACACCTCTTGTGTCCCGTAAAAAGGCTTTAACTTGCATAGTCCTAGGCTCCACGAGGCGAGAAGGCCATCCTAATGTTCTATTAGGATGGGCCTCCAAGACCCCTCTGGCTTGCCCAAAATGGACATAGCAGCGCCGTCTTAGGCTCACTGAGGCTAGACGACCTTTTCCAATATTTTATTGGGTGGCGACTCCAAGAAACCTCCTTATTGCCCAAAATGGACGCACTTGTAATTTCTTACAAGTTTTATAAACCTCTCCCGATCGCCCTAAAGGCGGACGTTCGGGGCTCCCCGAGGTTCGGCGCGCATCACAGGTTTCTATGAGTACTCTAGGATGTTAGAGTATGTTTATAAGGTTATATGTGATAAAAGAGGAAAATTAATGTGTGTTTCTTTGACTTGTATATTCGGCCATGATGAGGAAATTAAGGGGAAATGGCTTTTGAAGGGCCAAAGACAAGTAATAAGGAGCTTGTGAAGGCTATAGCATGGATGTGAGGTTTGTGATTACTAAATCCATGAATTTCCTTTGGAAAATTAGGGTTTTCTATTATGTTTGAATAGTGACTATGTGTAAAATGCATGTATAAGTGAAATTGAAGTGTTAAATGAGCTTAAGGAGGATAAATAAGCTAATTAGAGTGATTAAAGTGTAAGAAAACTAAGTGCAAGATTTGAACATAATGTGACATAATGGTATACTTAGGTATATTTAAGGTATACCTAGTGTTTAAAAGAAATTAAATGGTATACACATGTGAATTGAGGCCTAATCTAGTTGATTAAGTATTGAATGGATGAAAGCTAAAATGTTAGAGAAAAATCCTAAAGTGGCTGTAATGACCCGAATTATACCCTAAAAGGATTTATAGTATTATTGCATTGTAAAGATACAAGAGTAAAGGGTATATGTGGGAGTACATAAGTAACTGGGGGGCATAATTGAAAGAAAAGTAAAGTTGTTTGAAAGAGGGAATGAAGTGAGGGACAAAGTGGAGATAAGTTAAAGGACTAGATGTGGATTTTGGGAAGTAGTTAAGTGGAATCCACGTGTAAGAGGAGGCCTTTGCCAACACCATCCCTTACATGCATATATAAGGGATGAGTGGAGGTAGATTTGCCCCACTTTTGCATGTGTCATCCGGTCTCTCCCTTGCTGCTCTCTCCCTCTCTTCGTTCCTCTTCCTCTTTTGCTTCTTTGTATGTTTGATCTTTAAGAGACTGGTTTGGTTTGAAGTGGGTTCCCTGAGAAACTAAGAATGTAACACCCCCTACCCATACGTAGTCAAATCCATCCCCAAGGGAGTGAGAAACCGTATGAGTCAGGGTGTCACCAAGCAGATCAAACAATAAACATATATCATACATACAAAAAGACAGCGGAATTAAAACTTTAAAACAATGATCATTCATAGATGCCATAATAATAATATTCATTACAAACTGTTCTGATATTACCAAATAATTACATCTTTCAAAATTACAAAGCGGAAGCTGAACAAAAGAATAAATACATAGAGAGTTCACTATAACCAAAAATAATCATAAGACAAAATGCTAAGTCCTATCATCAACCTCTGTGTTGGCTTGACTTGCAGCGACTCTCCCAAAACTAATCACCTTCCGCACCTGCACGGATAAAACACCCATGCTAAGCGATAACGCTTAGTGGGGAAAACACAACAATAATATGGGCGGCCACTCACAGTGGTCGTTGAGGCAAATCACATACATATGGCATAAGCTGATAGTCATATAATATAATCATAACTGAATCACATTTATAGCATTTGTAAGTCCATATACACATTCATATACATATTGCTTCACATGCTGATAGTCATAACCGATCGGATGTTCACATTCTCATAATCATAACAAAACAGACAATACACCTGCTGACTTACAATAATGGATAACGAGTGAACACATGGCGGTACCTTAAGGGTACGAATCGAACGCATGACGGTACCTTATGGGTACGAATCGAAAAGCAACATCACATTAGCACGACTCGTGCAGGTGCCTATCACCATGTCACGAGTCGTGCTTTCCAGCACGTCTCATGACCTGGCTTCCCAGCAAGGCACAAGCGCTCATTCCATTTCCCGATCGGGAACTTCCCATCTTGCAATCGACAGCCAAGCGTTGTGTACTCTAGGCATATCGGATTGGAAGATGGTAGTTCGATCGGGACTTGGACACACTGATCCTGCGCTCTAAATCTGCAGAAAATCTGCAGAACTCCCTTATTCCAAGCTTGCCCAAAACTTCAAAACCATTTTTCAAAATCCACTCACCTCAGATCGGCATTCCTCAATGCAACCAATATCACAAATACACTTTTACTAATTTAATAAAATCAATTCATGAGTTAACAGAGTCAGACTTCCGACAGCAGCAAACCCAAAAAAAATCACAACAATTCCATTTAACTCAAGTCTGCTCTCATAGTTCAATAATCATACATTATAACATAAATCAACCAAAATCCTCACGTTTACTCCAACATGCATCACAAAACCATCAGATTTTCTGCACATCGTTCAACCACAACAAAACACAAGAAAATGCAGAAATTCCCAAACCTGCAAATCCTATGCTACTGGCCTTCTCTTTCCCCTTGGGAACACGAGTAAGCGCTTCTAAACCGGAAACCCAAGAAATCACACAATGCACAAAAGCCCTAAGTTAAAAATACGTTTCTAACAGACCAAGTGAAAGAAGAAGAAGAAGAAAACTCAGCAACTTACCCAAATGCAACTTGCGAGATGATCAATTTCCACCAAAACCACTTGGATTCACACTGGGGCACACTCTTGAAGAGAAAAGAGGAAGAAGGGATAAATAGGAGGAGGAGAATGAAAATGAGATAGTAAAATGGCTACCCTTTCTTCTCTCTCCTTCTATTTTTACCCACTTCCTAGAACCCTAGCCACATTGTAGACACCGGGTCTCGAGTCAGCCTAAATCAGGATTACCCAATGATGAAATTAAGTGTGCCTATTTATAGGCAAAAATGAAAATTGAAAGTGATGATTTGCTTGTCAAATTGATTTATTAGAAATAAATAAAAATATATTTTAAAAAAAGTATTTTAAATGTTTTAAAAATTATTTTTGAGACAAAAAGGTGATGTTTTGAAATTGTTGTGTTTTAGGAAAAATAAAAAAAAAATATCGCGAGTGTCGGGCTGTGGCAGCGCGCTAGGCGAGCGCGACAGTGCCCCGCGCGCCCTGCGCCCGCCGACGGGCGTCGGTCGCCCCTTGACGCCCCATTTTGCCCGTTTTTGCTGTTTTTCCGATTTTTTGCCTAAAAATTGATTTTTTCTTCATTTTTTTGTGTAATTTAATGCAAAAACCTTTTATTTTCCAAACCCTTCAAATTCATGAGTTTTTTTTTTATGATTATTGCAATTAAATTTATTTAATTCAGTTTAATAAAAATATGATTTTGGGTTTTAAAATGGGTTTTTTTGGAAAGCATTTTGGGGGGGATTTTTCTTAAGAAAAATATTGTTTTCTCTCTTTTTCATCTTCTTCTTCTTCTTATTTTTTCTTCTTCAAGAAAAATTCTCCAAATGTTCTAATTTTATTTTTTAAGTTAATTTTTGAGACAAATAAATCAATTATTTGTTCTTGTGAATTTTTTTACTTCTTGATTTTCATAATTTTTCCTTAAGACAAATAAATCAATTATTTGTTATTGCGATAAAATTTCATTATATTTTATTTTTATTAAATCAAAGCAAGGAAATTATCATCCAACTTCATTCATCACATCAAATTTGAGGGTAAACATTCTTGGCTCCACTTTTAATTTAATTTTCAATTTATTTTTGTTTAAAATTAGTTAGCTATCACTACAAAAAAAACATAAATTAGCGACGGGATTAAGAATTAGTCGTAAAATACTATTTTTTTTCAATTTTAGCGACGGAATAGCGACGAAAAAAAATAGTCGCTAAATTTTGGCGGCAATTTATGGCCCCTTTTTATGCGACTAGTTTAGCGACTAAAAAATTTGTCGCTAATTTTTGCAACTAATTTAGCGACTAAAAAATCAGTCGCTAAAATAGCGACTACAATATTTGTCGCTAAATTCGGAGGTAATTTTAGCGATTTTATTTACGATGGATTTAGCGACTAAATTTGTCGTCGCAAAACAAAAATATAATAATAAAATAATAAAAATAACTTAAGTCTAAATATGAAGAAGAGTTAAGACAAGAAAGAAAAGGGAAAACGGGAATACATACAGAGGAGGGAAGCAAGAGAGAGAGAGAGAGAGAGAGAGCGCGCGTGGCGGAGAGCAGCTCCGGCGACGATCGCTCCCTCTGCTGCAACGGCCAACCCACCTCCTTCGCCCTCCATTATGCCGCTCACCTCCGCCGTTTCTGCTGCATTTCCAGGAGAGAGAAGACGAAGCTTCTTTCCCCCATTCCGGCCAACTCCGGCATCCAATGGCGGCACGAACGGCACCGCTGGACTCCTAGCGAGCGGGCGCTCCTTTCGGTACCCGCCAATCTCACTCAGCCGCTGGAAAATGGGAGATCGAAAAAGGGAAGCCGATGCCTTTTGACGGCGATTCCGACCAAACGGCATAGTGTTTGGACGCGTGACCATCGATGATGGGTTTCGGGTGTCCTGCGCTTCACGTCGGCAGTGGCAGTCGCTCCGGCGAGGCTCCGTCGATTGGTGATATTTATTGTTGGAGTAAGATAATGTTTGTGGTGTTTTGCATTTTGATTCTTTAATGAATTGCTAATGCTAAATTAATTGACATTTTCTTTCGTCTTGAATAATTTGATGTGCGTATGGGTTTTGTTAGAGGCTGTGGACTTTTGATTATGATTTTGCGTGTGTTAGATGCTGAGCATTCGTTAGATATGGAGATTTTTAGGCTTGCTCTAGTCAATTTTAGGAATTTCTATTCAAAATTTTTAAGATATATTTACTTGTTGGTGTTTGAATTTCTAGTCCTTTGTTCTTTCTTCTTCCATGATTGAAGTTTCAGTTCATCTGCATCTTTTGATCCATTATGATTTTGATGAGGCTGACTTTGCAATTACTGATGTGTCCTCTAGTTTTGTCCCAATTAACAGATAGTTATGATTTGGTTTTGTGTTTCTTGTTCTGGGTTTACCTTCTCTTGACTTTCATTCTTATGTTCCTCTTGCAGGCCTCTCTTTGCCTTGGGATGTCCCTTGTGAGCCTTCTTTCCCTGCATTTCTGTACTTATAATTAATAGCTCCTCCGCCACTATCAGCCTAAGAACAAAGCCCATACTTCAGGTAATTATTAAAATTGCAATGTTTTATTTTTCTTTTTTTCAGAAGAAATTGAAATTGTTTGTTAGATTTGATTGTTCTGTTTTAATTTCTCTTAATTAAGAATTGCAAGTTACTGCTTGTTTGAAGCCTGTGCAAATTGTTTGTTCATCAATGGATTTCAAAAGATTTTTTATACCATTATAATTTTTTTATAATAGCTAAATTGCTAATCCTTTTTTTCTTTACAGGTCTGCTTTCTATTTCTTCCTTAGTTTTTTTTCTTTACAGGTAATTTCAATTTCTGTACCATTGCAAATTTTTTGTTTATCAATGGATTTTGAAAGATTATGATCTTCTCCAGTAAGCTCAAATCTATAGGTCTAGTTTTTATTTCTTCCTGTTTCTTGTCTATTTATTTGTTCTTTGTGATTATAATTTAAGCATTTTATTGTTTATGCTGAGTGGAAGCACGCTTGACTTGAAGCCATCATAATTTACTCTTTCTTTCTTGTGTTTGTTTTGATACATTACTCCTGAAAACTCTACCAGACTTTATCTAAAATCATGATTTTAGATAAGCCAGGTTTGAGTATTGTTTAATGTTTGTCCTATAAATTATATACTTACTAAACAATTGTTATACGTGAAGAATGGATTCGAATTAACTTGTCATTAATTTAATAGACTTAATTGGGTGAATATCCATATTATGTTTGGGTAAGATGTATTATGTATGTGTATAATCTAAAATTTATCCCTGAAATTGACAGTTTAGTAGAATTATGATACAATTATAGTGAAATTTAGGTTTATTTGTTTACTAATGTTAGATACAAATAAGGCAATCAGTGTTGAAGATGCTGAATAATTTTTTTTTTTAAACTCATAAAATTCTAGTTTAATTTTATAGTTTAATTTTCCACTTCGCTTTCTATGAATTAATTGCTTTGATTTGATTTTATTTGCTATTTATTGTTAACTTTAATTTTATTTTTTCTCATAATTTATAAATTAGGTGGTTCGTGAAGTAATTAAAGATTCAAAATGGCGGCATTTCGTGAATGTTTCGAGATTTTATAATATGTTTTTTTGTTGTAATTTTTAAATATTTTATGATTGTGGAGATGAGTTTGTATTATTTAATATGATTTTAATTATATGTAAATTAATTTTTAATTTTATTTTATTAAAGAAATTTGGGTATTTTGAGTCTATGATATTATATTTTTTAAATTAATAGTATTGTTAATAATATTGTATAATTATTATTTGCATAAATTAAATTTTGGATCTAATAATAATAATAATAATAATAAATTAAATTCAAACTAATAATAATAAATTAAATTCAAACTAATAATAAAAAATTAAATTCAAAATAATTATAAAAATTTTAATATTTTTAGCGACGGAATAGCGATGGATTTTTCGTCGCTAATATTTTTTTAATATTTATGGCGACTAATTTAAGGAGTTATTTAGCGACTAAATTTTTATTTTTAGCGACGGAATTTTCCGTCGCTATTTTTAGCGACTGTTATAAGTTTTAATCGCAAATTTTTTGCGACGGAGCTAATAGCGACGGATTAGTCGTGGCGTCGCGGGCGTCGCTAAAGGTAATTAGACGGAAAAAGCTATTTTAGCGACGAAAAATTCCGTCGCTAATTTACTATTTTTTTGTAGTGTATCATGTAAATTTTTTTAGATCTATTATTTATTTTACTTCTTATTTCTTAATCTTTTATTTAATTGTTCATATCATTATTTCTTATTCTTAATGTTTTATTATTATTCTTATTCTTATTTTTTTATTTAATTGTTCATACTATTATTTCTTATTTCTTATTTGATTGTTCATGTTCATATTATTGTTATTATTTTTGTTCATATATCATTATTATTATTATTATTATTATTATTATTATTATTATTATTATTATTATTATTATTATTATTACTTGCATATTTAATTTGATTGTTCATATTCTTTGATGCTATTATTATTATTATTATTATTATTATTATTATTATTATTATTATTATCATTAGTTGCATATTTAATTGGGTTGTTCATATTCTTTGATATTATCATCATTATTATTTGTTATTATTATTGTGATTAGTGTTATTATCATCATCATTATTAATATTATTATTATTATTATTATTATTATTATTATTATTATTATTATTTTTATTAATTTTGTATATTATCATATTTTTACTACTATTATTATTTTTATTAATTTTGTATTTTATCATCATTATT
This sequence comes from Excoecaria cochinchinensis, assembly GCA_947683425.1. NCBI lineage: Eukaryota > Viridiplantae > Streptophyta > Magnoliopsida > Malpighiales > Euphorbiaceae > Excoecaria > Excoecaria cochinchinensis. Next base: position 1,510,092 of record CANTUQ010000017.1, on the reverse strand, counting down.
ATTTTCATGTTTTCATGCATGTTAAATTTTATTATTTTTTATGCATGTTAAATTGTTCATGTGTTAAGTTATATTTTATTATGCCATCTAATTAATTTGTCATACATTATGCATGTTGTTTTATTTATTTTAATTCATTTTTTACATGTTACATGTTTAATTCATTTTTCATTAATAACATCATCTTTCATTTGTGCTTTTATTTCAACACTTATTTTTCATGTGTGAGTTTTCCAATGCCAAGTGGGAGCCCATGGAGGTTTGAAAACACCATTTTGGTGGAGTTTAGCATTTTTAGCATTTTTAGTATTATTTTGCTTTATTTGCTTTTATTATTTAATATGTAATTTGTAATAAATTTATTTTTTTTCATGCACGTTAATTAAAAAGTCGCATAAAATATTTATATTAAATAAATTGGAATTTTTTTTTCTAACAAAATGGGACCAATGTCCTAATTTTTCATCCAAATAAATTGTCACTTCAAAATTATTTTCTTTAATTATGCATGCGAGGACCAATGTCCTCACTCTTAACCAATACCCCGTTTTATGCATGATTTACACTTATTTTACAATGGGGGTTGTATTCCGCCCCTAGTTTTGTTGTAATTTATTTTTATGCACTTTATTTTAATTATGCTTTCATTTACCGCTTTCCTTGGATGACCTACTTGCGCTCTAATTATTGCATCAAAACTTATGATAAAAGGGATGAAAACTTAAATTCAAAACTCAATTTTAACTTAAACAAGGTATGAATAAATGAGAAGTCCCGAACCATCTTTGGTCTTTGGGCTCAACGAGGTGAGAGGACCATTTCAATGTTTCATTGGATTGGGACTTCCAAGACACCTCTTGTGTCCTGTAAAAAGGCTTTAACTCGCATAATCCTAGCTCCATAGGGTTAGAGGGTCATTCCAATGTTCTATTGGGGTGAATGCCTCCAAGTTGCCTTTGGCTTGCCCAAAATGGATATTATGCACCGTCTTAGGCTCACTGAGGCGAGACGAACTTTCCCAATGTTTTATTGGGTGGCGACTCCAAGAAACCTCCTTATTGCCCAAAATAGACGCACTTATAGATACCTTACAAGTTTTCATGAACCTCTCCCAAAAGCCCTAAGAGCGGGCCTTCAGGGCGTCCTGCGGGGTTCGACGCGCGTCACACACATGCAGCCCTATGATTGGTGGAACTTGACCACTCACACCCAATACCCATGCATGACACTACACTCAAGACAAACCCTCACTAATGCACACACTACTAATATGCATGCACCCACACTCTATCAAAGCCCACAATTCAAGCATATAATCCAAAAATACCATAACACATGCCAACACATACACAAACACATATGCAAATATGGCTCAAACTACCAGGGGAAATCGGGGTGTGACAACTCTCCCCTACTAAATAAGAATTTCGTCCTTGAAATTCTCACCTGAACTGAACAACTGTGGATAATGAATCCTCATCGTCGCCTCTGGTTCCCAAGTAGCTTCCTCAACCCCATGGTGCTGCCAAAGAACCTTAATCAAAGGAACTTGCTTAATCCTTAACTGCCTCACTTCCTGAGCAATGATAACTTTCGGTTCCTCATCATAAGAATAATCCCACTGAATTCGAACGTCCTGAATCGACAACACATGCGACAGATCCGATCGGTACCGATGAAGTATGAAAACATGGAAGACATCATGCATCTTAGCCAATTCCATTGGTAGAGCCAACCTATAGGCTACCGGACCAACTTTCTCCAAAATCTGATAAGGCCCGATGAACCAAGGACTAAGTTTACCTTTCTTACTGAACCACAATACTTTTCTCCAAGGTGAAACCTTAAGGAAAACTTTGTCCCCGGCCTCAAACCGAATATCCGTTCTCTTCAAATTGGTATAAGATCTCTATCTATCCTTATCCACTTTCAAGTTCCGCTGCACAACTCTGATCTTCTCCTCGGTATCCCTAATCATCTCTGGCCCAACAAAAGACCGCTCGGTCAACTCTTTCCAATAAACTAGAGTCCTACATGGTCGACCATACAAAGCTTCAAACGGTGACATTCCAATGCTTAACTGAAAGCTATTATTGTAGGAAAACTCCATAAGCCACACATACCTATCCCAACAGCCAAAAAAATCCAAAGCACAAGCTCGAAGCATATCTTCTAGAATCTGGATCACCCTCTCGGACTGACCATCCATCTGAGGATAAAATGCCGTGCTAAAATTCAACTTGGTACCCAAGGCTCGTTGTAACTCTTTCCAAAACTTAGAAGTGAACATTGTATCCCGATCAGACACTATAGATAACAGCACTCCATGCAATTGGACCACCTCATCCACATAAATACTGGCCAACCTATCCATTGGATAGTCCACTCTAACCGACAGAAAATGAGCTGACTTCGTAAGCCGATCCACAATCACCCAAACTGAATCATGCTTTCGCTGAGTCACTGGCAAACCCGACACGAAATCCATGGCGATGTCATCCCATTTCCACTGAGGAATGGATAAAGGAATGAGCAATCCCGAAGGAACTTGATGTTCTGCCTTTACCGGCTGACAAGTCAAACACTTCGCCACGAATTCAACAATGTCTCTCTTCATACCGGCCCACCAGTAGAACCGCGTCATAACCCGATATATCTTCTCACTGCTATGATGCACAGTAAAGACTGTAGTGTGTGCCTCACTCAAAAGTTTCCTCCTTAACTCATCACTTTCGGGCACACATAAACAATTCCTATACATAAGCACCCCATCCAAAAATGAGAACTCCAACTGCTTACCCGATCGGACGTCCTGTAACACTCGCTGCAATCTTACATCATCTTTCTGAGCATCCATTATCGACTGTCTCAAGGTCGGTTTCACTCTCAATTGGGCAACCAAAGCCCCCTTCGAATCAAATCTCCATCCGAACCGTCGCAAAAATAAAGCCAAAATCGACTTCCGACTCAAAACATCCGCAACCACATTCGCCTTACCCGGATGGTAATCCACAATACAATCATAATCCTTAAATAATTCCAACCATCAGCGCTGTGTCATATTCAACTCCTTCTGCGTGAGGAGATACTTTAAACTTTTATGATCCGTGAAAGTCCTACACTTCTCCCCATACAGATAATGCCGCCAAATCTTCAAAGCAAAGATCACAGCTACCAGCTCTAAATCGTGCGTCGAATAATTCTTCTCATGAGGCTTCAATTGACGAGACACATAAGCCACAACTTTCCCCTCTTGCATCAATACACAACTGAGCCCGACACCTGATGCATCACTGTACATTACAAACTCCTTGCCTGATCGGGGCTGAGTAAGTACAGGACCTTCCGCTAACAGCCTCTTCAGCTTCTCAAAGCAATCCTGACACTTATCCGACCACTCAAATCTGACTCCTTTCCTCAATAATCTCGTCAAAGGAGCAGCAATGACTGAAAAATCCTTCACAAATTAATACCCTGCTAAACCGAGAAAACTTCTCACCTCAGTGACATTCCTAGGCGCTTTCCAGTTAAAATCACCTCAATCTTGGCCGGATCCACTTGAATACCCTTAGCTGAAACAATATGACCCAAGAAAGACACTTCCCGAAGCAAAAAATCACACTTGCTAAGCTTCGCAAATAAACGGTGCTCCCTTAAAACTTGCAGCACTAATCGAAGATGCTCCTCATGTTCACTCTCATCCTTCGAGTAAACCAGAATGTCATCAATAAACACTACCACAAATCGGTCAAGATATGGCCTAAATACTCGGTTCATCAAATCCATAAAAGCCGCAGGTGCGTTAGTTAAACTGAACGGCATCACTAGAAACTCATAATGGCCATATCGCGTCCGAAAGGCAGTCTTAACCACATCCGCATCCTTAACCCAAAGCTAATAATAACCCGACCGAAGATCAATCTTTGAAAAGACACCTGCACCTCTAAGCTGATCAAACAAATCCTCGACTCTAGGCAAGGGATACTTGTTCTTCACTGTGACCTTATTAATTTGCCTATAGTCGATACACATCCTCAAGGTACCATCCTTCTTCTTAACGAACAACACTGGAGCTCCCTATGGAGATATGCTAGGTGTAATAAACCCCTTATCCAATGACTCTTGTAGCTGAGTTTTGAGCTCTCTCAACTCTACAGGAGCCATCCGATAAGGTGCTTTCGAAATGGGAGTAGTTCCCGGCACTATCTCTATGGACAACTCCACTTCTCTCTCAAGAGGCAATCCAGGCAACTCGCTCGAAAAAATATCACCAAACTCTCTAACAACTTGGATATCCTCAATCCTAACCTGATCAGACTTAGAATCCAACACAACTGCTAAGAATGCCTCACAACCTTTTGCTCATGAACCTCTTAGCTTGCATGGCAGAAATTACATTACTCAAGGAACTCGAACCCAAACCTTTAACAACAACAGAAGATTGATCCCTACCTCGCAATACAACCACTTTCCTATGACAATCAACCACTGCCCGATACTTACTAAGCCACTCCATACACAAAATCAAATCAAACTCCCGAAATGGCAACTTGATCAAATCAACAGAAAACTCAACACCTTGAACCAGAAGAGGACAATTACTATACACTCTACTCACATTGACACTATGCCCTAAAGGACTGGTCACACAAACCTCATAGTCTAACTGATCAACCTCATACAACTTATTAAATAACTTACTCGTGCACAAATATGAGTGTGTGAAACCAGGGTCAATTAGAGCATACAACTCAGTGTCAAAGAGTAGGAACTTACCTGCTATCAAATCTGGGGCGTCTTGCTCATCACGAGCTCTCATAGCATATGCCCTAGCTGGAACAACCAAGGGACGATCAACTGACTCAAATGGAGCTCCTCCACTAGGTCGACCACCTCAACCTCTACCTCTGCTCCTAGCTCGATCGAATTGCGGTGCATTCGACCCAACTCTACTAGCCTCATGCTGATCACCAGAAGCCTCACCCAACTTAGGATAACTAACCAAGAAGTGATCAGTACTCCCACATCTAAAATAGCCACCCGTGAGCCACCTGCACTCACCCCTATGGCGCCTGCTGTAATGAGAACACTCGGACAACACCTCAGTCCTATTACCCGTTCCACCTCTACCAGAACTCAAACTCATAGCTGAACCCTATCTCCTGCCTCTCGAAGCCGGTCCTGAAGAAGAATCATCCTGCGGGTTCCTAGACCTCCTACCTGAGGACGAGGACGATGACAATCCTCCACGAGAGGGATTCCTTCTCTGAGCCCTCTCTCTCAAAACTGACTCTAATCTCTCAGCCCGTACTGCTGCCTGAACAATCTGATAATACCCAATACTCAGAGTACTCATCAGTAAAATAAGCATGGCTCTCAATGACTCATTTAGCCCAGCCTCAAAGTCCCGACACCTAAACTCCTCAGTTAAAACACCTTCTAGAGCATACTTCGCAAGCCGGTTGAACTATTTCTCAAACTCTGAAACTGTCATGGCTCTCTGTTTCAAACTCAAGAACTGTGCCCACTTTGCATCCTTATAGGTCTAAATTACATACTTACTGGTGAACTCCCTCTCAAAGAACTCCCAAGTAATAGGGTCAGGAAACTGGGAATGCCTACGGACCAATTTCCACCAATAATAGGCAGATCCCTGAAGCAATGCAACCACACACTCTACCTGCCTCTCAGGTGGACACCGAATCTCATCTAAAACTCGCTCTACCTTCTCTAACCACTTCTAAGCATACTCTAACTCATCCAATCCAGTCCCATAAAAGTCCTCTGCCCCTGCTTTCCTCATACTCTCAGTAGGGGCTCTAGGGGCAGTCACCCTCTCTAAGACTATAGCCATATCCTGTGAAATCTTTAGCGTGGCCTCAAAGGGCATGGCTATGGCCTCAAGTTGTACCCTAGCTGGTTGAGCCAATAAAGACATAGAAGGATCCACTGCTTGAGGATTCACACTCTCGGCGGATCCCTCAAGCGACCCACGCACCGAATCAGAAGACATCTAGAACAAAACACAAAGACAATCGCATCAGCCAATACAGTCCTAAACATAGCTCTATGCACAACAACACCCAGAAAACGCCTAAACTTGGGCTCTGATACCAAAAAATGCAACACCCCCTACCCATAGTTAGGCAAAAAGACAGCGAAATTAAAACTTTAAAACAATGATCATTCATAGATGGCATAATAATAATATACATTAAAAACTGTTCTCATATTACCAAATAATTACATCTTTCAAAATTACAAAGCGGAAGATGAACAAAAGAATAAATACATAGAGAGTTCACTATAACCAAAAATAATCATAAGACAAAATGCTAAGTCCTATCATCAACCTCTGTGTTGGCTTGACTTGCGGCGACTCTCCCAAAACTAATCACCTTCTGTACCTGCACGAATAAAACACCCGTGCTAAGTGATAATGCTTAGTCGGAAAAAAAAAAACAATAATATGGGCGGCCACTCACAGTGGTCGTCGAGGAAAATCACATACATATGGCATAAGCTGATAGTCATATAATATAATCATAACTTAATCACATTTATAGCATTTGTAAGTCCATATACACATTTATATACATATTGCATCACATGCTGATAGTCATAACGGATCGGATGTTCACATTCTCATAATCATAACAAAACAGACAATACACCTGCTGACTCACAATAGTGGATAATGAGCGAACACATGGCGGTACCTTACGGGTACGAATCGAACGCATGACGGTAGCTTACGCGTATGAATCGAAAAGCAACATCACATTTTCCTTTCAAAAACCTTTTATTGAGGGGATCTTAAATAAGATCCAAACACATTGAGGTTCACGAGGAACCAAACGGGGGACCTGATAAGGGTCCGAACGGAACAGAGGGCTGCAGCTAAAGAACTTTATTAGGCATGCCTAACTATCTACTAGATTGACTCTCGCAGGTCATGCATAAGGCAAGTCATGTTCCAAAATATAACATATAATTTAACATAAAGAAATCATGGTATTTTTCATATAGAAGCATGTTTATATTCCATACAGTAATAAAAACTCATGCAGAAAAGATAGGAAATTCATTTGCGGAAAAACGAACCATTTCAAAAAGATACGGTAGATAAGGGCTTGCTGTCACTATCGCGGCATGAGTCGCGCTCGCAATAGTGGCCAAAGGCCACCATCGAAGAAAAGTGAAGGACGCAAGTCGTGCAGATAATCACGACTCATGTCGATGCTTTCCTTCGGCCGAAAGACCGATCGCTCGAAAGGAACCAGGAACACGAATTGTATTTCTTCCTCGGCAATCTCCGATCAGATCTCCCATCTCCCATTCAGTAGCCAAGTATCGCGCGAGCGACAGAGAGCCGAGAGCCGAGGTCTGATTGAAAAGCGAAGAGCAGGACACGAGTCGCGCTTGATCAGTACAACTCGTGCAGGTGCCTATCACCATGTCATGAGTTGTGCTTTCTAGCATGTCTCGTGACCTGGCTTCCCAGCAAGGCGCAATTCCATTTCCTGATTGAGAACTTCCCATCTTGCAATCGACAGCCGAGCGTTGTGTACTCTAGGCATATCCACTCGAAAGATGGTAGTTCGATCGGGACTTGGACACACTGATCCTGCGCTCTAAATCTGCAGAGAATCTGCAGAACTCCCTTATTCCAAACTTGCCCAGAACTTCAAAACCATTTTTCAAAATCCACTCACCTCAGATTGGCATTCCTCAATGCAACCAACATCACAAACACACTTTTACTCATTCAATAAAATCAATTCATGAGTTAATAGAATCAGACTTTCGACCACAGCAAACCCAGAAAAAATCACAACAATTCCATTTAACTCAAGTCTGCTCTCATAGTTCAATAATCATGAATTATAACATAAATCAACCAAACTCCTCAAGTTTACTCCAAAATGAATCACAAAACCATCAGATTTCCAGCACATCATTCAACCACAATAAAACACAAGAAAATGCAGAAATTTCCAAACCTGCAAATACTATGCTCCTAGTTGCAAGCTCCACTCACACTGGCCTTCTCCTTCCCCTTAGGATCACGAGTAGGCGCTTCTAAACTGTAAACCCAAGAAATCACACAATGCACAAAAGCCCTAAGTTAAAAATATGTTTCTAACAGTCCAAGAGAAAGAAGAAGAAGAAGAAAACTCAGCAACTTACCCAAATGCAACTTGTGAGATGATCAATTTCCACCAAAACCACTTGGATTCACACTGGGGCACACTCTTGAAGAGAAAAGAGGAAGAAGGGATAAAGAGGAGGAGGAGAACGGTAATGAGGCAGTAAAATGGCTGCCCTTTCTTCTCTCTCCTTTTACTTATGCCCACTTCTAAAAACCCTAACCACGTGCCGCCCTATGATTGGTGGAACTTGACCACTCACACCCAACACCCATGCATGACACTACATGCAGCAGCCCAAATACCGGTCTAGTAGTGTCAGAGTGTAATTCTAGTGTTATCATAAGAATCGCGGTGTTGAACAGCGTAGGAAGTGAGTTTGCCAGTGTTAAACTTTCGTGACAAGCGCGTTAAAATTTTAGTGGTTCCGGGTCAGGTGACACCGGGCTGGCTATATAGTGAACGCGACAATCCGGCGCTCAAAAAAATTTAATTTTGCAAAAATGATCTGTGGGTCATAATGAGTACAGTGGTGAAATCGGAAATAAAAACGGAGCTAAATTGACCTCCGAAAGTCATTCTGAAGTTAGCCTCTAGTTCGGTTCAATTTCAACCGGGGTTTCACCGAGGTTTGACCAAGGGGTTATGAGAGGCTTATGTATCCCAATAGAAGTTAAGTGTGTTAAATAATGTAATGGAAGTGATTTCTATGAATTTTGATTGCTGTAGAGTTGTATTTTACGGCAGAAGGAAAATTGATCGAATCAGACCGGTTTCAGTGGATCGGTAGCCAAATGGATTCCGATTGAGCTGAAATTTGTAGGGAGCCTATTTTTGATGTTTTAAGATCGATTGAATTGGTTATAAGTAAAAATAGTGAGGGGAACATATAGATCCTTTGAAAAAGTGCAAATGAACCGAAAAACCAAAATTTTGGTCTAAATCAGTTGGATCACCTCGGTTGGACCGGTTTGGTTCATTATAGGACTATATAAAGGGAGAAATGGCTGGATTTCTTTAGAAAAATCCAGCCAAAGTCGGCATTCGCCTCCCCCTTCAAAACCGTATTGCTCTCCTCACTTTCTCTACCATTTTTCTTCTCTTCTACTCCAATTTCTTCTCAAATATTAGCTCCCTAACTAAATTTCAGCTCCTATACAACATTTTGGAAGTGGATTGAGTCCATTTGGTGCACTGAAAGTGGAGAAATCAAGTGAGCAAAGTTTAGGGTGAGTTTTTGGGTTTATGATTCAAGGGTTTTTAATTTGTTTTATTGGTCCCTATAGAGGTTTTTGGACCTGTAGAACACGTTTATGAGGTTAGATTTTACATTTGAAGCTTGGTTTTGATGATATATATGCTTTTATATTTGGCCATGGCAGGTACTTCAAGTAAAAAGGAAGCTCCTCACACCCAAGCGGAAGATAGTCAATCCTAGGGTGAAATAAAGCTTGAAAAAGAGGTTTGTGGTTACTAAATCTACACTTTTCCTAATGTTTGTGTTCATTTTTAGGTTATGTCTGAGGTTAGGTATATGAAAATGATGTGTTTAATTAAATCTAATGTGATATTCATGTTTAATGGACTTAAATTAGTATATAAACATGATTAGATGAGATTAAATCAAAGTGGTATGCAAAACCTAAGTGAGGCTGAATTGAAACTAAGGGAATTTAATGAATTTTAAGATAATTTATAGCATAAAAATGGTGTATATAGTAAGTATAACATGTGTATTGCATAATGGAATGATTAAAAAGTGGAAAAGAATTCATGAAGAAAATTTAGTGTTATGGCCGAATATAATACAAGAGAAATAAATGGGTTTTGCAATGAATGATTACATGAAATTGGTATATGAGGCATGTATAACATGAAATAAGGGTGATTGTGTGAGTAAATAAAATTATAGTGTATGATATGGAAAATTGAATCCTTGGCCGAATGATATAAGTGAGTGGATATATGTGTGTTTTGATGGTATATGTAATATAGTGGCATTTTATGATAATATAATGATAAATGAATGGGTCTGTAAAGTGGGATGTGAAAATGAGATGTATGATGAAATTTACATTTTGACATAAAGTGATATTTATATTAATTTTGAGGAAATATTGTCCTTAGTAGCTGTTTGGTAGTGAAATCTAGTCCAGGATATAGTTGGCTAGCCATAGGGATTCCACACCGCGGTATGAGTCATGGCGACTCGTTATTGATAGGCTAATGAGGGCTTATCACAGTGTTCAGTGATAATCAGTGTTCATTGTAGTGCATTGTAGTAAAAATGACCCTACAGGGGATCATTTTATAGTGAAATGGGTCTGTGGGGCCCATGTCCTGCAATTCGGTCTGTAAATTTTTTACTGGGTTTATACTAGGGGCATACTGGTAAATATATGTTAAATCTGGTTAAAATAGTTAAATTGGTGAAAATGAGTGAAAATAGGACTAAAATGAAGTAAATAGGAAGTTTAGGGGTAAAACGGTAATTTCACTAAAAGTTGGTAAAAATTGGTGAAAATAAGTTAAAAGTGTAAATGGAAGGGTAAAATGGTAATTTTGAAGAAATATGATGCTAAAATAGTGAAACAGTGAAAAAGTGATAACATAGGGACTAAATTGTAATTTTACCAAATTGTAAGTTAAATAGTGAAGAAATGAAGTAATAAGGGTATAATTGTAATTAAATAAGTTAATTAAGGGTAAAAGTGGAAAACAAGCATAAATGAAACTAATAATGTAAATATTTAATAAATAAGGGTATTCTGATAATTAAATGTTAAATGAGGACATAAGTGTAATTTAAGTGAAAGATGGGATATAATGGGTATAAATGTAATTGTAAGGACATAAAAGTAATAATTGGAAAAGAAAGGGGTATATATGGAATTAATGGAAATGATAAGGATATAAATGGAATTAAGTGAAAAGATAAGTGACTAATAGGTAATTAATGAAATATAAAGAATTAAGTGAAGTAATTAAATAAATAATGTAATTAAGTGGATACAAGTGTAATTAAGTGAATTAATTAAGTGAAATGTTAAGTGAAGGGAAACAATAGTAAATATATATGTGAAATTAATAAGTTCATGTAATTATAATATGATAATTTAATATAAGTTAGTTAGGAAATTTATAGATTGGTAACCACCACTAGGCATTCTAATACTCAGCACGTAGTTGTTTTTAACTGCGTGTAGGTAGCCTTAGGTCTGGAGCAGTGTACCCCAGTATTTTGGAGGAGCAGGCGGATAAAGCGGAAGTTATTCTTATTTTATGTACGTTTTGGAATCTGGCATGTATATACACTTAAACTAGTATTTGGATTCGGCATGTAATATTATAATACTTATAGTATCTGTGTGAATTTTATTGTGACTGTGTGATGAAAGGCGGATGGGATTTGTATGGATATAGGATGATTATATTGTTGTGCCCTTGCCGGGACTGTGGAAATTTCTATTTGCAGGTTTGGGTAGTGCAATTTACAAGCCGTTATACTGCCGAAATTTGTACCAAATGAATAGTAAATAAGACAGTTATAGGTCATCGGTAACTAAGTAATGTGAATGCTAAGGATGTGTAAAATGATTAAGTGAATAAAGTGTTAAGTTAATTTAGTATTAATAACAAGTGTAGAAAAAAAAATTGACCCGTAATTTCATTAAGTGATAATAATTAATCGATGATGGTAATCGCACAGTATCGCTAGGTCAGCAGTATACATATAGGGTATAAGGGTGTTACATTTATTTTGGTATCAGAGCCTGGTTTAGGCGATTCTAAGATCGGAGTGGGGAATTATAAGTAATTGTATATACGTGCCAATGGAAGTGAATATTTTGTTATAGTGCTGATGTATGCTTGCTCCTTAATATAGTGATCGAATGGTGTCCGATAGAAGCTATAGTGTTGGGGATGGTGAGAGTGGAGCCTCGGCCAGTGTAAGTCGAGCTGGGACTCCACAACAACGGTCAACATCTTTAGTGCCACCTCCCCCACCTCAACCTGAGTTCTTGACTATGATGACGGACTACATCCGACATCGAATTCATATTGAGATGGTGCAACATCAACAACAGCAATAGCAACAACCACAACAGCCAGTACTAGTGCCACCAGCAGCTCCAGCGCAGAGAAAGCCGATTCTGGAGCAGCTTAAAAAGATGGGAGCTGAAGATTTCTTTGGTAGGGATCCGATTACTCTTGAGCAGGTTGAAGAGTGGCTATTCCGCATTAAAAGACTGTTTGAGATTCTTCACAGCACCCCTGAAGAGAAGTTTGAGGGTACAGTGGCACTATTGCAAGGACCAGCCTACTTTTGGTGGGATTCAGTGAGGAAGCACACCCCCGATGATCAGTTGAATTGGGAGTTCTTCATAGATCAATTCGAGAAAAAGTATATTGGAGCTGAATATAGAGCCTCGATGCAAGATGCCTTTTGGAGGCGTAGATAAGGCAATAAGACAGCGGCGAAATATGAAAGAGAATTTGAAAGATTAAGTGGCTACCTGGAAGATATTATGAGGACAGAAGCTAAACTGATGGAGAGATTTGAACGGGGCCTTCACAACAAAATTAAGCAGATTGTTAGTGGTCAGAATCATCCAAATCTGAGATCATTAGTAGCAGCAGCTATTAAAGTGGAAATCGCTCAGACTGATGAAGCTGAGAGACAGGCTCGGTTTCAACAGAAAAGAAAATCGGTTCAGTCTAGTGGCACGGGTGGTCAGAGTAAGAGATCTCGAGGACCACCACCATCTCAGAGCAGAGGTTTAGCAGCACCTTCTCTCAGTCAGAAGAATACCCGTGGTGATGTTACAACATCTTCAGTGGGCAGTGCACCTCGACGCAGAGGCAGAGGCACTCCCCAGCAGTGCAACCATTGTGGTAGAGCTCATTCAAGTGAATGCAGATACCTGTCTGGTGCTTGTTTTAAATGTGGATCGAAGGAGCATTTGGTAAAGGATTGTCCAGATGCAGTGCCACTTTCAGTGACTTCTCCAACTCCTGGTGGAGGCTCTTCTACACATAGAGGGCGAGGTAGGGGGACAGCATCTCATGCATCAGCTAGACCTCCTCCTCCACCTCCACCACAGGGACAGGGTCGTACAGCAGGCCGTACCTATGCAGTGAGGGCTCGAGAGCAGGAGGATGCCCTTGATGTGATAGTAGGTAAATTCTCTTTATTTACTGATTCAGTGTATGCACTTATCGATCCCGGGTCCACACACTCTTATATTAGCACAGTTGTTGCACGGGGAAAAAGGTTAGAGAGCACCTTCATGGACCATAACATATTAGTAACCCTTTGGGCCATAGTGTTATAGTGAATAAAGTGTAAAGGAATTGTCCCATTAGGTTCAGAATTGCATTTTTCCCGCTAATCTAATTGAATTACCCTTCAAAGAGTTTAATGTTATATTGGGAATGGATTGGTTAGCCACTCACCATGTGATGGTTGACTGTAAAAGAAAGAGAGTGACTATTAAGACTCTAGATGATCAAGAGATCACAGTGGTGGGTCAAAGACCAGATTATTTGTCTGATGTTATATCAGCCACAGCAGCAAAGCGATTGATCAGAAAAGGTTGTGAAGCATATTTATGCTATGCAGTGGAAGCAAAGAAGGGGACGCCTAATCTATCAGATGTGCCCACAGTGTGTGAATTCCCAGATGTGTTTCTAGAAGATCTTCCAGGCTTACCACCCGATCGAGAGATTGAATTCTCTATTGATGTAGCTCCGAGAACTGCACTAGTTTCCATTGCTCCGTATCGAATGGCCCCAGCAGAGTTGAAAGAATTGAAGATTCAGCTATAGGAACTGCTTGAAAAAGGTATCATTAGGCCTAGTGTATCACCATGGGGAGCTCCAGCGTTATTTGTAAAAAAGAAAGATGGATCTCTCAGACTATGTATCGATTATAGATAGCTGAATAAATTGACAATCAAGAATAAGTATCCCCTACCATGTATTGAAGATCTGTTTGATCAGTTGAAGGGTGCAGGTGTATTTTCAAAGATAGACTTGAGATCGGGCTATCATCAGTTGAAGATTAAAGAAGCAGATGTACCCAAAACATCCTTTCGCACTAGATATGGACACCATGAGTTCCTGGTGATGCCTTTTGGGCTCACGAATGCCCCAGCAGCTTTCATGGACCTTATAAATAGGATCTTTCAGCCTTATTTAGATCACTTCATAGTGGTCTTTATTGACGACATTCTGGTGTATGCAAAGACTCTAGAAGAGCATGATAAGCATTTGAGAATTGTGTTGCAGACACTTAGAGAGAAGAAATTGTATGCTAAATTCAGCAAGTGTGATTTCTGGTTGAATGAAGTGTCTTTTCTTGGCCATGTAGTATCAGCTAAGGGCATTAGAGTGGATCTGAAGAAGATTGAAGTTGTATTGCAGTGGAGAACACCCAAGAATGTCACAGAAATCAGAAGTTTCTTGGGTTTGGCTGGTTATTATAGGAGATTTGTTAAAGGCTTTTCGTTGATTGCAGCTCCTTTAACTCGTTTATTGCAGAAAAAGGTGAAATTTGAGTGGACTGATAAGTGTCAAGCCAGCTTTGATCAACTTAAGAAGATGTTGACAGAAGCTCCAGTGTTGACACAACCTGAATTAGGCAAAGACTTTACCATTTACAGTGATGCATCCTTGAATGGATTGGGTTGCGTATTGATGCAGGATGGAAAAGTGATAGCCTATACTTCCCGTCAGCTCAAGAATCATGAAAAGAAATACCCCACACATGACCTTGAGCTAGCAGCCATAGTATTTGCATTGAAGATTTGGAGGCACTACCTTTATGGTGAAAAGTGTTATATCTTTACAGATCATAAAAGCCTGAAGTATTTGCTTACACAGAAGGAACTCAACCTGAGATAGCGTAGATGGTTGAAATTGATAAAAGATTATGAATGTTTCATCGACTACCATCCGAGAAAAGCTAATATTGTGGCGGATGCATTAAGTAGGAAGTTCATGGCAGGCTTGAAAGCCATGAATGTGAAGCTCGATGTAGCTGACAGTGGGGCTTTGATAGCTGAATTACAAGTGAGACCAGATTTCTTGCAGCAGATAAAAGATGCACAAAAATAGGATGGCAAGCTGATATCAGTGATCCATCGGGTGAAAGATAATGATGACAGTGATTATACAGTGGCCCCAGATGGTAGTGTATATTATAAGCAGAGGCTGTGTGTCCCTGATCTACCAGAATTGAAGAAAAATATTCTGATAGAAGCACTTCATAGTAGTTATGCCATGCATCCAGGGGGTAACAAGATGTATCAAGATCTGAAGATGCACTATTGGTGGCCAGGTATGAAGCAAGATGTGACAGAATTTGTGGGAAAGTGTTTAATTTATCAGCAAGTAAAAGCAGAACACCAAGTGCCATCCGGGTTACTCCGGCCTATTTCTGTTCCTGAATGGAAGTGGGACCGAGTGACAATGGATTTTGTGACTGGTTTGCCTCTCACCCGAAGGAAGCATGATGCCATTTGGGTGATTATTGACAGACTCACCAAATGCGCCCACTTTCTACCAGTGAGGATGGATTGCCCTTTGACAAAGCTGGCTGAGATATATATCAGTGAGATAGTGAGATTGCATGGTGTTCCTTCCTCCATTATTTCAAACAGAGATCCTCGCTTTACTTCCCAATTTTGGAAGAAGCTTCAGGAAGCATTGGGTACTAGATTACACTATAGCACTGCTTTCCACCCACATACAGATGGGCAATCAGAGAGAGTGATCCAGATTTTGGAAGATATCCTGAGATGTTGTGTATTGGAATTCAAGAACAGCTAGGAAAGATATTTACCATTTGCAGAGTTCGCATACAATAACAGCTACCAGTCAAGCATCAAAATGGCACCATATGAAGCATTATATGGCAGAAAGTGTAGGACGCCCTTGTGCTGGACAGAGTTGAGTGAAAGCAAGTTAGTAGGGTTAGATTTAATCCGAGAAACTGAAGAAAAGGTTAAGGTGATTAAACAGCGACTGAAAGAAGTGAGTGACAGACATAAGTCATATGTTGATTTAAAGAGAAAAGATATTTAGTTCCAAGTAGGCAATAAAGTGTTCCTAAAGGTTTCCCCATGCAAGCGCATACTTAGATTTGGGAAGAAGGGTAAGCTATCGCCACGGTTGATCGGGCCATATAAAATAGTGCAGCGAGTGGGACTAGTGGCGTACAGGTCAAAGCTTCCTCAGGCTTTGGAAAGGATCCATGACGTGTTTCATGTGTCGATGCTGCGAAGATATAGAACGGATCCTAGTCATGTGATTGAATTAGAAGAAGTGCAAGTGCAGCTTGACTTTACTTATGAAGAATATCCAGTGAAGATACTAGCCAGGGAAGTTAGGCAGCTCAGAAACAAGCAGATTCCACTGGTGAAAGTGCTATGGAACAATCACAATGTAGAAGAAGCTACATGGGAATCGGAAGCGATAATGCAACAGCAATACCCACAGCTCTTCGGTTCAGGTAAATTTCGAGGATGAAATTTTTCTTTTAGTGGGGTAGAATTGTAGCGGCCCAAATACCGATCTAGTAGTGTCAGAGTGTAATTCTAGTGTTATCATAAGAATCACAGTGTCGAACAGCGTAGGGAATGAGTTTGCCAGTGTTAAATCTCAGTGATAAGCATGTTAAAATTTTAGTGGTTCCGGGTCAGGTGACACCGGGCTGGCTATACAACGAACTCGGCTGTCTGGCGCCTGAAAAATTTTAATTTTACAAATATGATATGTGCATCATAAGGAGTCTAGTGGTGAAATCGGAACTAAAAACGGAGCTAAATCGACATCTGAAAGTCATTCTGAAGTTAGCCTCCGGTTCGGTTCAATTTGAACCGGGGTTTGACCGAGGTTTGACCAAGGGGTTATGAGAGGCTTATGTATCCCAAGAGAAGTTAAGTGTGTTAAATAATGTAATGGAAGTGATTTCTGTGAATTTTGATAGCTGTAGAGTTGTATTTTACGGCAGAAGAAAAATTGATTGAATCGGACTGGTTTAAGTGGACCGGTAGCCAAATGGACTCCGATTGAGCTGAAAATTTGTAGAGAGCCTATTTTTGATGTTTTAAGATTAATGGAATTGGTTATAAGTGAAAATAGTAAGGGAACAAATAGATCCTTTGAAAAAGTGCAAATGAACCGAAAAACCAAAATTTTGGTCTAAATCGGTCGGACCACCTCGATTGGACCGGTTCAGTTCATTATAGGACTATATATAGGGAGAAATGGCTGGATTTATCTAGAAAAATCCAGCCAAAGTCGGAATTATCCTCCCCCTTCAAAACAGTATTGCTCTCCTCACTTTCTCTTCCATTTTTCTTCTCTTCTACTCCAATTTCTTCTCAAATATTAGCTCCATAAATAAATTTCAGCTCCTTTACAACATTTTGGAAGTGGTTTTAGTCCATTTGGTGCACTGGAAGTGGAGAAATAAAGTGAGTAAAGTTTAGGGTGAGTTTTTGGGTTTATGATTCAAGGGTTTTTAATTTGTTTTGTTGGTCCCAATAGAGGTTTTTGGCCCTGTAGAACACGTTTATGAGGCTAGATTTTACATTTGAAGCTTGGTTTTGATGATATATATGCTTTTATATTCGGCCATGGTAGGTACTTCAAGGGAAAGGGAAGCTCCTCACACCCAAGTGGAAGATAATCAATCCTAGGGTGAAATAAATCTTGCAAAAGAGGTTTGTGGTTACTAAATATACACTTTTCCTAATGTTTGTGTTGATTTTTAGGTTATGTCTAAGGTTAGGTACATGAAAATGATGTGTTTAATTAAATCTAATGTGATATTCATGTTTAATGGACTTAAATTAGTATATAAACATGATTAGATGAAATTAAATCAAAGTGGTATGTAAAACCTAATTGAGGCCGAATTGAACCTAAGGGAATTTAATGAATTTTAAGACAATTTATAGCATAAAAATGATGTATATAGTAAGTATAACATGTGTATTGCATAATGGAATGATTAAAAAGTGGAAAATAATTCATGACAAAAATTTAGTGTTATAGCCGAATATAATATAAGAGAAATAAATGGGCTTTTGTGATGAATGATGGCATGAAATTGGTATATAAGGCATGTATAACATGAAATAAGTGTGATTGTGTGAGTAAATAAAATTATAGTGTATGATATGGAAAATTGAATCCTTGGCCGAATGATATAAGTGAGTGGATATATGTCTGTTTTGATAGTATATGTAACATAGTGGCATTTTATGATAATATAATGATAAATGAATGGGTATGTAAAGTGGGATGTGAAAATGAGATGTATGATGAAATTTACATTTTGACATAAAGTGATATTTATATTAATTTTGAGGAAATATTACCCTTAGTAGCTGTCTGGTAGTGAAATCTAGTACAGGATATAATTGGCTAGCCATAGGGATTCCATACCGCGGTATGAGTCATGGCGACTCACTAATGATAGGCCAATGAGGGCTTATCACAGTGTTAAGTGATAATCAGTATTCAGTGTAGTGCAGTATAGTGAAAATGACCCTACAAGGATCATTTTATAGTGAAATGGGTCTGTGGGGCCCATATCCCGCATATCCTGCCTGTAGATTTTCTACCGAATTTATACTAGGGGCATACTGGTAAATATGTGTTACATCTGGTTAAAATAGTTAAATTGGTGAAAATAAGTGAAAACAGAACTAAAATGAAGTAAATAGGAAGTTTAGGGGTAAAATGGTAATTTCACTAAAAGTTGGTGAAAATAAGTTAAAAGTGTAAATGAAAGGGTAAAATGGTAATTTTGAAGAAATATGATGCGAAAATAGTGAAACAGTGAAAAAGTGATAACATAGGGACTAAATTCTAATTTTACCAAATTGTAAGTTAAATATTGAAGAAATGAAGTAATAAGGGGTATATATGGAATTAATGGACATCATAAGGATATAAATGGAATTAAGTGAAAAGATAAGTGACTAATAGGTAATTAATGAAATATAAAGAATTAAGTGAAGTAATTAAATAAATAATGTAATTAAGTGGATACAAGTGTAATTAAGTGAATTAATTAAGTGAAATGTTAAGTGAAGGGAAACAATAGTAAATATATATGTGAAATTGAAAAGTTTATGTAATTATAATATGATAATTTAATATAAGTTAGTTAGGAAATTTATAGATTGGTAACCACCACTGGGCATTCTAATGCTCAGCCCGTAGTTGTTTTTTACTGCATGTAGGTACCCTTTAGGTCTGGAGCAGCGTACCCCAGTATTTTGGAGGAGCAAGCGGATAAAGCGGAAGTTATTCTTATTTTATGTACGTTTTGGAATTTGGCATGTTTATACACTTAAACTCGTATTTGGATTCGGCATGTAATATTATAATACTTATAGTATCTGTGTGAATTTTATTGTGACTGTGTGATGAAAGGCGGATGGGATTTGTATGGATATGGGATGATTATATTGTTGTGCCCTTGCCGGGACTGTGAAAATTTCTATTTGCAGGTTTGGGTAGTGCAATTTACGAGCCGTTATACTGTTGAAATTTATACCAAATGAATAGTAAATAAGACAGTTATAGGTCATCGGTAACTAAGTAATGTGAATGCTAAGGATGTGTAAAATGATTAAGTGAATAAAGTGTTAAGTTAATTTAGTATTAATAACAAGTGTAGAAAAAAAAATTGACCCGTAATTTCATTAAGTAATAATAATTAATCGATGATGGTAATCGCACAGTATCTCTAGGTCAGCAGTATACATATAAGGTATAAGGGTGTTACACTACACTCAAGACAAACCCTCACTAATGCACACACTACTAACATGCATGCAACCACACTCTATCAAAGCCCACAATTCAAGCATATAATCCAAAAATACCATAACACATGCCAACACATACACAGACACATATGTAAACATGGCTCAAACTACCAGGGGGAAATCGAGGTGTGACAAAGAAGGTAAATGTGGTTGTAATTTGATATATTCTTCTTCTACTCCTTTTTCTATTGGTTATTAGATGTATTTATGAGTTGGTAAGTACTGGATTAAGCGTGTGTTTTTGACTTGGTTGTGCAAGAAGCTGTGGATAGGAGGAAAGAGAAGGTTTGATCTTGAAAAGTAGAGGTTCACGCTGCTTCCTTAAGGTTGGGATCATGTGTGATTTCGTGCTAAATATATTTGTGTTGAGTTGATATTGTACATAATTTCTTGTAGATGCATGTTTAAGATTATGTGTTAGTTTGGTCAAATGCATGTCTTGGTATATGAAATTAGGTGAGCTATGAATTGATTCTATAGCTTTCTTAGTTGTTTAAATTAATTTGCTTTAGTTGCATGTTGATTGTATATGTAAAGTACTTGTTTTGACCTCAATGCTTGATGATCATTTTGGTTGGCATTAGTATTTGGTTGTGTTTATAGTTGAGTTTAGAGCCATTTAATGTTTATGGCATGATTTTGGATGATTTGGGAGTTATGCTTGTGAGTATAGGTTAGTGTAGACACCAGGTCCTGAGGCAGCCCAGATCAGAGTTACCCAATGATGATAAAATGCCTTGTCACAGGCAAAAAGGCTAAAAGTGGTGATTTCCTTGTAAAATTTGCATTTTAGAGTGAAAATAAAAAAATAATAAAAAATATTTTAAAAATTAGATTTGAAAAATGGGGTTTAGATTTATAGTATTTTTGTTAATTTTAAAAATTTTTTAAAAAATAATGATAATAATTTCCAAGCGTCGGCGCCTTGCGGCAGCGCGCGAAGCGCCATCGCGCGGCGCTCCGCGCGATTGTCCACGCGCGATGCGTGATTGTCCGCACGCAGCGTCGCCCGTAGGTTGGGCGAGCGCTCTCGCCCAGAGTGCGCTACGGACGCCCGTTGGGCGCTCCGACGGGCGTCCGTAGCCCCTGTTCCGCCGCAAATTAGCCCATTTCGCCCAAAAATCATTTTTTTCTGTTTTTTCACCCAAAAATCCGTTTTTTATCCCATTTTTTTAGGTTTTTTTAAGGATTTATTCAATTTTTAAAATTCAAATTAAATAATATCTGATTTAATTGATTTTTTCTCCTTAATTAGTTAGGTGTTCCTATTTTCTTCATATAAAAAGAATAAGATAAAAAATCAAAGGGAGGATTTTTTTGCTAGGGTTTTTCATCTTCATCTCTTCATCTTCCTCCCTAAAAAATCTCTGAAAATTCCAAAATTTTACCCCAACCAAAGATCAAAAAGAAAAATCAATCTTTCATTCTTTTTCTAACACAATTTCTTCTAAATATATTTTTGGACGGAATTTTGTTGATGGATTTAATTTTGAGACAAATAAATTGATTATTTTCTCTCAAAATTTAGTTTTTGTTTTCTCATTTGTTTTCCATGAAACTTTTTCAAGGTTTTTGTTTAATCAATAAAAATAATTTCTTTGGGCAAAAAAATTAATTTTTTGTTCTCAAAGAGCTTTTTTGATTAGTTTTTTTTTCAAGCCTATTTTTCTTGGAATAAAATTCCAACATTTATCATATTGAACTCTAAATTTTTGCAAGACACAAACAAGGAAATCAATCATCCTTTTTACCTTCATCGAATCCGAAACTCTGAGGGTAAACATTTCGGGCTTGTTCTTCTTATTCTTTTTGTTCATATTTAATTTATTCATGTTTATTTTTATTATTTTCAGTTATTTATTTATTTCATTGTTTATATTTATTTTATTTATTTTGTTTATATATGATTTTATTCTTATTCATGTATATTTTATTGTTTTCATTAATTTATTTACTGTTCTCATTTATTTATTTATTCTATTGTTGTTATATTTGTTTTGTTATGTATGTAGATTATTATATTTTTATTCATGTGAATATTGATCTCTTTTAATTCCTAACATGTAAATAATTTATTTTGCTTTGATTTCTCATTATTTTTAACATGTAATTAATAAATTCATTTTAATTGATATTTTTTACCATGTAAAGGTTTTATATTAATTGTAATACATCAATTAACCATGTCATTTATTTAATCATTTTTTTATTCTTTTCCATTGTCATTATCATATATTTAATATTTTGTTCACTTATTTATTTTCATTATTATCATGTTCATATTTTTACATATTAATTAATTAACATGTTGTATTTTATTCCAATTACATCTTTTAATCCATTTGTTATTCATAACACATTTTTCTCATTTATTTTAAATTGTAAACATGTTAATTCATTTGTTATTTTAATATCATTTCACTTTATCTCATTTTATTTTATTTTATAATTTATTTTATATTTAATTGATTTTAATTGATTTAATTACTAACATTATTTTATTTGTGTTTTATTTTTATTTCACATCTCATTTTCCCTCTTGGACATTCTTGCGAGCGCACGGGGAGATTCAGAAGGCTCGTTTGGGATTAAGTATTTATTTATTTCACTTATAATATTTTATTTAATTGGCTTTTCCATTTATTTTGCCATGTAATTTTCTTGTAAAATTGTTTATTTTAGGCGCTAGAAAGAAAATTACCAAACCGTTTTTTATTAATTAATTTGGTATTTTTCCTAATAAAAATGGGACCAATGTCTCAATTTTCTCCATCCAAAATCGTCACATCAAAACTGTTTCATAATAAATATGCATGTGAGGACCAATGTCCTCATCATTAACCAAAATCCCGATTTATGCATGACTTGTATTTTATTTACAATGGGGGTTGTATTCCACCCCTAGTTTTATTGTATTTATTTTCATGCGTTTTATTTTAATTATGCTTTACCGCTTTCTCAAAATGGATAACTTGCGCTTTAATTCAAATGTATTAAATCGAATGAGAAATAAGATGAAACTCTAAATTCAAAGCTCAATTATAAACTTAACCAAGGTCTGAATAAATGGGAAGTTCCGAACCCACTCTTGTCTTAGGCTCAACAAGGTTAGAGGGCCATCTCAGCATGGAGCCTCCAAAGTATCCCTTGTTGCCCATCAAAAGGCCCAACTTACATAATCCTAGGCTCCACGGGATTAGAGGGTCATTCCAATGTTCTATTGGTATGAAACCTCCATGATATCTCTGGCTTGCCCAAAATGGATGCATATACGCCGTCTTAGGCTCAGTGAGGCTAGACGACCTTTCCTAATATTCAATTGGTTGGCGACTCCAAGAAACCTCCTTGTTGCCCAACATAGACGCACTTGTAATTTCTTACAAGTTTTAATGAATCTCTCTCGAAAGCCCTAAAAGCGGGCCTTCGGGGCGCCCTGGGGTTCTGTAACACCCCCTTCCCATACGTAGGCGATCCCATCCGAGAAGGAGTGAGATGCCGTATGAGTAAAGGTGCTACCAAGCAAGCACAAAGTATAACATACAACCATTCGTAACATTCATTCAGAAAATACAGAATAATTAAAAACTTTACATAAAAAGAAAGCACAAGCTGATCATGCATTGCTATAATTAAACTATTATAATAATGTTCTGATCAGCAAGCTGATATCAAAAGAATATTACATAACCCAAGATATAGATACAAAAGCGGAAGCTGATATATGAGAGTTCTATACAAAAAGAATCATCACTGATACAAAAATAGCCCTACACTAAAAACTCTTCTGTGTTGGCTTGATGACGGCGACTCTCTCAAGGCAAAACGTCTTCCGCACCTGCACGGGTAAAAACACCGTGCTAAGCGATATACGCTTAGTGGGGAAACACACATAAATTATGGACGGCCATTCACAATGGTCGTCAAAGCAGATCACATTCACAATGGCATTATGCAAAGGTTAAACATAGTTGCTATAAGCATGCTCATATTTACAAACCAAACATTCAGAATCTCAATAACCATATTCATTACAGAATAAACCAACATGCATTTCATCATTAAACTCATTCAGATAATTCATTTCATAGCCAGATCAGATCAAAACAATTCCATTAACATTTAAAGAACACCTGCTGACTCTAGACAGTGGATAACGAGTGTACTGAGGGTACCTTACGGGTACGAATCGAGTACCGAGGGTACCTCACAGGTACAAGTCAAATATTATATCATTTATCAAAACATGTTATTTATATACTGAGGGAATCTTAAACAAGATTCTATACTGAAGGGTTCGCGAGGAACCAAACGGGGACCTGATCGGGGACCTGATCGGGGTCCAAACTGAACTGAGGGCTGCAGCTAAAAGACTCTATTAGGCATGCCTAACTATCCACTTACTTGACTCAAGCAGGTTATGCGTCAAACTGATCATATTTCAGGATATAGAGTATAATTCATCAGAAAATCATGCCATCACGCATATCGATGCATCAAACAGTAAGACATGCATCAAACAATAGTAAAGTCCATTCAAAAGAAATACCAAATTCATTTCTGAGTTAAAAACTAGGAAATTTCGGAAAAACGGCTGAGCGGAGAAACGGGCGAGATTGGCTGGTCACTGGGCGTGACTGGCCTTCTCAACAGGCAGGTCACGGCGTGACCGAGGGTCACGTCTCGTGACCTGCTTGTTTCTCGCCAATCGCGTTGCGTGATCCTCGCGGGTCACGCAATACTTATGCAGGTCACGGCATGACCGAGGGTCACGCGACGTGACGCTGCTTCTCCCTCGCAGATCACGTTGCGTGATCTGTAAGATCACGCAACGCCTCTTCTTCGCAGGTCGCACGACGTGACCGAAGATCACGTCGCGTGACTTGCTTACTCCTTAGCTGGTCACGTGACTGGCTTCTCAGCAGGCAGGTCACGCCGTGACCGAGGGTCACGCGACGTGACTTGCCTTCCTTCGTAGCGAGTCACGTAACAGAGAGAGTTTCTACAGATTCAACAGTACTTCGACTTTTCCAAAATTTCCAGAATTCTCAGAATAACAATTTCAACCCCAATTTGATTTTAACCCATACAAACCTGTCTTTACCTTCCAGAAATCATCTCAATTCACATAATTAATATACATGCAACTCAATTTAGCATTTAAACAACCAAATCAAGACTAATTGATTCAAGCTCTTCAAGAACATATAAACCCTAGAATTCACAGTAAATATCAAGATCGCACAAATCACAATCATAAATTCCCAAACCTGAATTCTAAGCCTCTATCACTTAGCTCCACTAGGACCAGCAACTTCTTTGCCCTTAGGTTCGCGAGGAGCTTCAACTAATCACAAATTCAACAAGAACATTCAACAAAACAAACCCTAAGTTAAACCTAACTCAAAGAAGAAGATGAAAATGAAATAAAAGGAAAACTAAGATGAGAATTGCAGTGACTTACCAAGTTAGAAGCAAGAGTGACTAACTTCCACTACCACAATTCGATCTACAGCAAGTAGCAATTAGGAAAGGGAAAAGAAGAAGAAGATGGAGCTAAAAAGGGAAAAACGTGAATTGATCTTCCCCTCACTCATACTTCTTTTCTTTATTCATTTCCCTAACCTAATACACATGTCAATTTCTTGGTGGTGGAATTTAATCACTCACACCCCAACTCAACACATCACACACACCAAATGCAACCTCAATTAAATGTATTCTACAATGGTATAAACAAATGCACGCAAATGATTCCCAACTAATAACACCCTAATATGGTATGCTCAATTGTACACAAGTAATTCCTAATTAATTCACACACTAATGCCATGTATGTACCCACACAATAATAAAACCCCAAAATCATGCATTTTACTGAAATACCCTTATGAAATACTGTACACATGCGAATGCTTACACATACAGACAGACAGATAGACAGACAGACAGGCTCATTCTACTAGGGGGCAAATGGGGTGTGACAACTCTCCCCTACTAATAAGAATTTCGTCCTCGAAATTCTCACCTGAACTGAATAACTGAGGATACTGAACTCTCATCGACTCCTCTGGTTCCCAAGTCGCTTCCTCGACTCCATGATGGATCCACAACACTTTAACCAAAGGAATCTGCTTATTTCTCAACTGCCTAACCTCTCGGGCTAGAATAGCTCGCGGTTCCTCATCATAGGAGAAGTCTGGCTGAACCTGGATATCCTGAACTGACAAAACATGCGAAGGATCTGATCGGTACCGACGAAGCATCGAAACGTGAAACACATCATGTAACTTTGCTAACTCCATCGGTAACGCCAATCTGTAGGCTACAGGTCCTACCTTAGCCAAAATCTCATATGGTCCAATGAAACGAGGACTAAGCTTACCCTTCTTTCCAAATCGAAGTACTCTCCTCCAAGGAGAAACTTTAAGGAAAACTTTATCCCCGATCTCAAAATGCACATCTTTTCTTTTCAAATTGGCGTAAGACTTCTGTCGATCCTTTGCTGCCTTCAAATTCCGCTACACTACTCTAATTTTCTCTTCAGTATCTCTAACCAAGTCTGGTCCAATCATAGATCTCTCGGATAGCTCAGTCCAACAAATCGGAGTCCTACACTGACGACCATACAAAGCCTCATATGGTGCCATACCAATACTCGACTGAAAACTGTTGTTGTAGGCAAACTCCATCAACGATACATATCTGTCCCAACTGCCTGGAAAGTCCAAAGCACAAGCCCTCATCATATCCTCCAGAATCTGAATAACTCGCTCTGACTGACCATCGGTCTGAGGATGAAACGCTGTACTGAAGTTCAACCTAGTGCCCAAAGCTCTCTGTAACTCCTTCCAAAACTTGGAAGTAAACCTCGGATCCCGATCTGACACTATGGACAAAGGCACACCATGCAGTCGAACTATCTCATCTACATAGATACTGGCTAATCTGTCCATGGAGTAGTCCACTCTAACTGGCAAGAAGTGAGCTGATTTCGTAAGCCGATCCACAATAACCCAAACTGAATTATGCTTCCTCTGAGTGAAAGGCAAACTAGAAACAAAGTCCATGGCGATGTCATTCCATTTCCACTCAGGAATGGATAAAGGCGTAAGCAAACCTGAAGGAACCTGATGCTCTGCCTTTACCTGCTGACAAGTCAAGCACTTGGAAACAAAATCCACAATATCACGCTTCATACCAGACCACCAATAGAATTGCTTCATGTCTCTGTACATCTTCTCACTGCCCGGATGCATAGTAAAGACTGAACTATGCGCCTCACTCATGAGCTGTCTCCTCAAATCCTCAGACTCTGGCACACACAAACGATCTCTAAACATAAGTACCCCATCCTGAACTGAGAACTCTGATGGCTTACCCGATCTAACCTCATGCACAATCTGCTGAAGCCTCTGGTCAACTCTCTGAGCATCCACTATCCTCTGTCTCAAAGTGGGCTTCACACGCAACTGGGCAAGCAAAGCCCCATCTGAACCAAATCGCCATCTGAATCGCCTCAAGAACAAAGCTGAAACTGATTTTCGACTCAAAGCGTCAGCGACTACATTAGCCTTACCAGGATGGTAATCCACAATGCAGTCGTAGTCCTTAAATAACTCAAGCCATCTGCGCTGTCTCATGTTCAACTCTTTCTGTGAAAGGAAGTACTTCAAACTCTTGTGGTCCGAGAAGATCCTACACTTTTCCCCATACAAGTAGTGACGCCAAATCTTTAAAGCAAAGATCACGGCTGCCAGCTCTAAATCATGCATCGGATAGTTCTTCTCATGTGGCTTCAATTGACGAGAAGCATAAGCCACCACCTTACCTTCCTGCATCAGCACACATCCAAGACCAACTCCAGAAGCATCACTGTAAATAACAAACTCCTTACCTGAGATGGGTTAAGTAAGGATAGGAGCCTCAACAAGCAACTGCTTTAACCGATCAAAACAAGACTGACACCTGTCTGACCACTCAAATCTGACTCCTTTCCTCAACAATCTAGTCATAGGAGCAGCAATCACAGAAAATCCCTTAACGAACCGACGGTAATAACCTGCCAAACCGAGGAAACTCCTCACTTCCTGAACATTTCGAGGCGCTTTCCAATCAACTATCGCCTCAATCTTAGCTGGATCCACCTGGATACCTCTAGCTGAAATAATGTGACCCAAGAATGACACTTCTCGAAGCCAGAAATCACACTTGCTAAGCTTAGCAAACAACTGATGCTCTCTCAACATCTGCAAAACCAATCTGAGATGCTCCTCATGCTCACTCTCATTCTTGGAATACACCAAGATGTCATCAATGAACACTACTACAAATCGATCTAAGTATGGTCTAAACATGCGATTCATCAGATCCATAAAAGCCGCTGGAGCATTTGTCAAACCAAACGGCATCACAAGAAACTCATAGTGGCCATACCTAGTCCGAAATGCAGTCTTCACCACATCTGCATCCTGAACCCGTAGCTGGTAATACCCTGATCGAATATCTTGGAGAAGATACCCGCACCTCGAAGCTGATCAAATAAATCCTCAATCCTAGGCAAAGGATACTTGTTCTTCACTGTAACTTTATTAATCTGGCGGTAGTCAATACACATCCGCAGGGATCCATCTTTCTTCTTAACAAACAGCACTGGAGCTCCCCACGGAGATATGCTTGGTCTAATAAATCCCTTATCCAATAACTCTTGTAGCTGAGATTTAAGTTCCCTCAACTCTACAGGAGCCATCCGATAAGGTGCTCTCGAAATAGGTGCAGTACCTGGCATAATCTCAATGGACAACTCAACCTCTCTCTCAGGAGGCAAACCAGGCAACTCGCTCGGGAACACATCACTAAACTCCCGCACTACAGGGATGTCCTCAATCTGAACCTGATCCCTCCTGGAATCTAACACAACTGCTAGAAAAGCCTCACAACCTTTCCTGATGAATCTCTTGGCTTGCATTGCAGAAATAACATTATTCAACGAACTAGCACCCAAACCTTTCAGAAACACAAGAGACTGACTTCTATCCCGAAGTACAACTGTCTTTCTATGGCAATCCACTACAGCCTGATGCTTTCCCAACCAGTCCATACCCAGAATCAAGTCAAACTCTCTGAAGGGTAACTCAATCAGATCCACTGGAAGCACAGCTCCCTCAACAATCAGAGGACAACTCCTAAAAACTCTACTCACACTGACACTATGCCCTAATGGACTGGTCACACAAATCTCATAATCTAACTGATCAACTGAATGCAATTTATCAACAATTCTATCTGTGCACAAATATGAGTGTGTGGAACCAGGATCAATTAGAGCATACAACTCAGTGTCATGGAGTAGGAACTTACCAGCAATAACGTCAGGCGCATCCTGCTCATCTCTGGCTCTCATAGCATAAGCTCTAACGGCACCCTGAGGAGGATGCTCAACAGACTCAGAAGCAGCTCCCTCTCTATGCCGACCACCTCTACCTCTACCTCGGCCTCTGCCACGGGTAGCCTGAGAAGCATTCGAACCGACCCTACTGCCCTCTCTCTGGGAACCTGAATCCTCCTGTAACCTCAGACAACCAGCCAACTGATGCTCAGAACTCCCACACCTGAAGCATGCACCGGAGAGCCACCTACACTCACCCCGATGTGACTTACTACAATGAGGACAAACTGGTGTAGTCTCAGCTCTACCACCCCTACCAGAACCTGACACAGCTGTAGAACCCTGACGTCTACCTCTAGAAGCCGGACCAGATGCTGACTCATCCTGTGGGTTCCTAGATCTCTTACTCGAAGAAGATCCTCCACGAGAAGCACTCCTCCTCTGAACTCTCTCTCTCATCACAGTCTCAGACAACTCAGCTCTCACAGCAGCCTCTACAATCTGATAGTAGCTAACCCCAGGAATACACATCAAGGAAATCAAAGCAATCTTCAGAGACTCATTTAACCCAGCCTCGAAATGCTTGCATCTAAAGTCATCAGTCATAACTCCTCGAGGGGCATAGCGAGATAACCTGTTGAACTCTTTCTCATATTCAGCTACAGACATGGCCCTCTGTCTCAAACCCAAAAACTGTGCCCATCTCGAATCTCTATAAGTCTGAGTAATGTACTTCTTTGTGAACTCACCCTCAAAGAACTCCCAGGTAATCGGATCCGGTAACTGAGGATGCATGCACACTAACTCCCACCATTCAAAAGCAGAGCCCTGTAGAAGAGCTAATGCACACTCTGCCTGCTGGTCGGGAGGACACCGAATCTCTCTCAAAGCACGCTTGACTTTATTTAACCATTTCTCTGCCAGCTCAGACTCATTCAAACCGGTACCATAGAAATCCTCAACTCCTGCCCTCCTCAGATTCTCCATAGGTGCTCTAGGAGCAGTCACTCTCTCCAAAACCCTGGCCATGTCCTGATGCAGTCTAAACATAGCCTCCAAGGGCATGGTTGCGGCCTCGGGCTGAACCCTAGCATGCTGAGCCGACACAGTAACAGAAACAGACTGATCTACAGCGGGAGGATTCACACTCTCGGCGGATTCCTCACGCGCACCATGAGCAGAATTAGAAGCCATCTAAAAAAACAAGAAACAACCGTATCAGCCAACACAGATCTAGACACATACACATCTAAGAAACTCAGAACAATCATAACAACACCCAGAAATGCCTAAACCTAGGCTCTGATACCACTAACTGTAACACCCCCTTCCCATACGTAGGCGATCCCATCCGAGAAGGAGTGAGATGCCGTATGAGTAAAGGTGCTACCAAGCAAGCACAAAGTTTAACATACAACCATTCGTAACATTCATTCAGAAAATACAGAATAATTAAAAACTTTACATAAAAAGAAAGCACAAGCTGATCATGCATTACTATAATTAAACTATTACAATAATGTTCTGATCAGCAAGCTGATATCAAAAGAATATTACATAACCCAAGATATAGATACAAAAGCGGAAGCTGATACATGAGAGTTCTATACAAAAAGAATCATCACTGATACAAAAATAGCCCTACACTAAAAACTCTTCTGTGTTGGCTTGATGACGGCGACTCTCTCAAGGCAAAACGTCTTCCGCACCTGCACGGGTAAAAACACCGTGCTAAGCGATATACGCTTAGTGGGGAAACACACATAAATTATGGACGGCCATTCACAATGGTCGTCAAAGCAGATCACATTCACAATGGCATTATGCAAAGGTTAAACATAGTTGCTATAAGCATGCTCATATTTACAAACCAAACATTCAGAATCTCAATAACCATATTCATTACAGAATAAACCAACATGCATTTCATCATTAAACTCATTCAGATAATTCATTTCATAGCCAGATCAGATCAGAACAATTCCATTAACATTTAAAGAACACCTGCTGACTCTAGACAGTGGATAACGAGTGTACTGAGGGTACCGTACGGGTAAGAATCGAGTACTGAGGGTACCTCACAGGTACAAGTCAAATATTATATCATTTATCAAAACATGTTATTTATATACTGAGGGAATCTTAAACAAGATTCTATACTGAAGGGTTTGCGAGGAACCAAACGGGGACCTGATCGGGGTCCAAACTGAACTAAGGGCTGCAGCTAAAAGACTCTATTAGGCATGCCTAACTATCCACTTACTTGACTCAAGCAGGTTATGCGTCAAACTGATCACATTTCAGGATATAGAGTATAATTCATCAGAAAATCATGCCATCACGGATATTGATGCATCAAACAGTAAGACATGCATCAAACAACAGTAAAGTCCATTCAAAAGAAATACCAAATTCATTTCTGAGTTAAAAACTAGGAAATTTCGGAAAAACGGCTGAGCGGAGAAACGGGCGAGATCGGCTGGTCACTGGGCGTGACTGGCCTTCTCAACAGGCAGGTCACGGCGTGACCGAGGGTCACGTCTCGTGACCTGCTTGTTTCTCGCCAATCGCGTTGCGTGATCCTCGTGGGTCACGCAATGCTTATGTAGGTCACGGCGTGACCGAGGGTCACGCGACGTGACGCTGCTTCTCCCTCGCAGATCACGTTGCGTGATCTGTAAGATCACGCAACGCCTCTTCTTCGCAGGTCGCATGACGTGACCGAAGATCACGTCGCGTGACTTGCTTACTCCTTATCTGGTCACGCGACTGGCTTCTCAGCAGGCAGGTCACGCCGTGACCGAGGGTCACGCGACGTGACTTGCCTTCCTTCGTAGCGAGTCACGCGACAGAGAGTGTTTCTACAGATTCAACAGTACTTCAACTTTTCCAAAATTTCCAGAATTCTCAGAATAACAATTTCAACCCCAATTTGATTTTAACCCATACAAACCTGTCTTTACCTTCCAGAAATCATCTCAATTCACATAATCAATATACATGCAACTCAATTTAGCATTTAAACAAACAAATCAAGACTAATTGATTCAAGCTCTTCAAGAACATATAAACCCTAGAATTCACAGTAAACATCAAGATCGCACAAATCACAATCATAAATTCCCAAACCTGAATTCTAAGCCTCTATCACTTAGCTCCACTAGGACCAGCAACTTCTTTGCCCTTAGGTTCGCGAGGAGCTTCAACTAATCACAAATTCAACAAGAACATTCAACAAAACAAACCCTAAGTTAAACCTAACTCAAAGAAGAAGATGAAAATGAAATAAAAGGAAAACTAAGATGAGAATTGCAGTGACTTACCAAGTTAGAAGCAAGAGTGACTAACTTCCACTACCACAATTCGATCTACAGCAAGTAGCAATTAGGAAAGGGAAAAGAAGAAGAAGATGGAGCTAAAAAGGGAAAAACGTGAATTGATCTTCCCCTCACTCATACTTCTTTTCTTTATTCATTTCCCTAACCTAATACACATGTCAATTTCTTGGTGGTGGAATTTAATCACTCACACCCCAACTCAACACATCACACACACCAAATGCAACCTCAATTAAATGTATTCTACAATGGTATAAACAAATGCACGCAAATGATTCCCAACTAATAACACCCTAATATGGTATGCTCAATTGTACACAAGTAATTCCTAATTAATTCACACACTAATGCCATGTATGTACCCACACAATAATAAAACCCCAAAATCATGCATTTTACTGAAATACCCTTATGAAATACTGTACACATGCGGATGCTTACACATACAGACAGACAGATAGACAGACAGATAGGCTCATTCTACTAGGGGGCAAATGGGGTGTGACAGGTTCGGCACGCATCATAATTAGTATGTGAAAGCATGTGCATGGGAGTTGTGTTGCTCGGAGGTTGAACACTTAGTTTGGTTTTGTCGCGAGCACGACAGAATGCTCCCTAGGCGAGGTCTGCATTGCCGAGCTTCATTGCGAGCGTGAGTTCAGCAGTGGTTTGCTTTGCTGAGCATTACTACGAGCGCGAGCTCCATCGTAGGCACGACAGAAGCTACTTTAGCATTCTATCGCGAGTGCGACATTGCCCGCGAGCGCAATGGCTGAGTGTGTTGTGTTCTATCACGAGTGCGATATGGGTCACGAGCGTAACACTGCCTAGAGTTTGAATATAAGTCTTTTATTATCATTTAAGTGTAATTTAACATTTGATTATGTGTGACCTTTCATAATAAATTTTTATATGATTGCATAAATGAATATTTAAATCATATGTTTGATAGTTTGCTTAGCTATTTCATGAAGTGATTTGATATGCGATAATGGTTTGGATACTTGTGTAAATGTAAAGTATATGTTTTAGTGAATATTATTTTATGTAAAGCTTGAAGGATTCATGGTAGTGGATAGATAAGCATGCTTATAAAGAGCTAGAGTTTGCAGCTGCTAGAGTTGGCCCCTGCTAGAGTTGGCCTTTTGGGGTCTAGAGTTGACCCGTTTGGGTTTAGAGCTTGATACCTTCGGGTATCTATTTGATTTGAGACTTCAATCTCTATATGTTTGATACTTTTAGTCAGTATCTAGAGCACCTGTATCCACCAGTAATGTGAATTCAAGCTATAATTATTGTATGTTGTGTTTGAGCAAATAAAGTTGTGTTCTATTGTATGTATATGAATGTGCATGTTTATGCATATATGTGAGTTGTTGTGATAAGTTATCATTTGTAGTATCAAATAAATGATAAAGCTAGAGAATATGTAAATGCTTTAGTAAATGTATATGATAAAGGCAGGTATTATGTAAAGTATACATGTATATAATAACTGTGAACATATAAGGTATAGGTAAATGATGTAGAAACGTTATCATTATTATTGCTTATGCTATTGTATATGTTATAGATTATTGTTGCATGTTGCAACACTATAAGAAAAGTATAATTTAGCGACAGAGTGATTTTCGTCGCTAAATTGCGGCGAAATTTATTTTTCGCCGCAATAAATTGAGACGGAGATTTATTTTTGCCGTAATTTAGCGACGAAAAATAAATTCCATTGCTAAAAATGGTGCCAAGCATTCCCTTCACATTCTCTGACAATTTTTAGCGACGGTTCGTTAAAACCGTCGCTAAAAATAGTGACGGATTATATATTCCGTCGCTAAAAGAAAATTAAAAGCCTATAATTTCTTCTTCCCCCCGCTACTCTCTCTCTCCTCCCTCTCCCCTCCCTCTCCCCTCCGCTTTCTGCTCCTCCGTCCTCACGCTGTGGACTACCGCGACACGCCTGCCGGTCCGCCCCTCCCCTCCTCCTCCTCTCTCCCCTCCCTTCCCTCTTTTCCCGCTCTGATCTTCCCTCCTCTCTCCCTCCCTCTGTGTGCCACCTCCTCTCCGCCGGCGTTGACCATCGCTGCTCCGGCGTGGGCCGCGTCCCCTCCTTCGCCTGCTCCTTCTCTCTCCCCTCCTCCTCCTCCTCCTCCTCCGGCGTTAGGTACGCAGATCTGGTTCCTCTCC
Source organism: Excoecaria cochinchinensis (assembly GCA_947683425.1). Lineage (NCBI taxonomy): Eukaryota > Viridiplantae > Streptophyta > Magnoliopsida > Malpighiales > Euphorbiaceae > Excoecaria > Excoecaria cochinchinensis. Next base: position 1,475,183 of record CANTUQ010000017.1, on the reverse strand, counting down.
TTTTTTTTTAAATTAAGTTATTATTATTATTAATTTATTTATGTTCGTTACACTACAAGAAAATTGAGTTTTAATAACCAAAATTTAGCGAAGGGATAAAAATTCGATCGTAAAAAGGTACAAACAACAAAAAGAAATTAATCCGGTCGTTAAAATCTATATTTTATTATTATTTAACGACTGAATTATTTCTGGTCGTTGAAAAGCATAAAATCCGGTCGTTGTTGGCCTAAAATAAAATGGTGGCCGGATTTCATTTTTGCCTCCAAAAATAATTCTTAATTATTTTATTAAAATAAAACAAAAAACATAAAGGTAAGAAAAACTCAAATCAAAAGCAAACCCACAAAACCCCCAAATTCCTTTCCGGCTCTGCATCTCTTCGTCTAAATCCTCTCATAAATTATATTTATTAATTTGTGCCCACCTCATCGCCATGTCTCCCTCGCGCGCTGTCAGTTCGCCGCTGTCGCCCCTCGTCTCTTGCTCGCCGGCGGCTTTGCCCTCTCTCGCACCTGTCAGTGTTCTCCATCTTTATGTCTTATGTTTTTATTTATTTATTTAATTATTAATTTATTTTTGTTTTATTTCATCATCATTTAAAACATGGCCTTCTTCCTCCTCTTATTCCTCAACAATCTTTCGGCGAATCATTTTTGTTTTTATTAATTGAAATGATTTGGATTGGTAAACTTTTTTGTAAAGGATCGTTGTTCGTTTCATTTCTGTTTCAATTCGCTTTGTTCTCTGTGTTTGTTAGTGTTGATGTTTAAGGCAAGATGAGCAAATGGGTCATTCTTTTATACGTTTCTGCTTGATGGGTTCTCTTTGTTCTGCCTTATTCTGCCCTTCTGATTATCAGATCATTTTACTGGTGATCTTTATTTATAGAGCAACAACCTTTGACATATACTTGCCATTCTTTCATTATGTTGAAAAAAATTGGATTATTGTGCTTGTTTACTGTTGTCTTATTTGGTGTTGAAACTTAATTTAATTCATCATCTAGTTATAATAACACTGGGTATAATAATTAGTTTGCCAATTATTTAGATTTTGTGATAGTTGAATGGTAGGTTTGTGCATTATAAATTATTATTCATCATGTTCATTCTTAGAGCACCAGTTCAAATGTTGTCTGAATTTGAGACTGCATATTTCTTGCCTAATGGACCTTTTTTTTGTATTTTAGCTTATTTAAATTTCTGCTTCAAGTAGCAATACCTATTTAACAGTTGATTTAGCTATTTTTTTTGTTATTTATTTTGTTTCTTTACTGTCTTCAATAGATTGAGAAGGCATACTTTTCTTGTCCTTCATGGTTTCCAGTGGGTGCAGCTTTTAATGATCCGGAGGTTGGTACAGTGCTGAAAAGTTTATGGCATTTTAAGTCATATTTTTCATGTTTAATACTAATCTAAGTGTTGGTTCTACATTGCAAACTGTTCCTATCCTTCATCCACAAATTGGCTTGATGACAGTCTATTGTTGAATAGTGGTATGTTAAGAGATATATTTTGTTCCAATACGGCTGCTTAGGAGTCTTGGACCAAAAAAAATGCATGGATGGTTTAAGGTTTATATCTCTCTTTATTCTGAAAGAATAATTTTGTTTTTAGCATTTCCATCAAAACAACTTACAGTGCTTATTACAGTGTCTTGTTGATTCTATAGTGATTTCAACTAGAGGTATTTTGCCATCTGCTTATTTTTTTTTGTATAAATGCTTGAGCTCTTAGTTTTGCTTTCACTATGTATTTATGTTCTAATTATCTGGCTGCAATTCTCTCAGTTATATTTGAGACATTGCTTGATTTTTTATGAAAAGGACATCTTGATAGTAGGCTAATGAAAATTCCAAGTCTGTTTACTATGGTTTATTATCCATTCTAAAGACGAATCTAGTCTTTATAGTTAAGAGGGGTACCAATTAAATAACCTAGCTTTTCATTGAATTTTATATTCTCATAGATTTAATTAAACACAACTAAATTATCTCAGAAACCATTTCTCTCTTTCTCTTTTGAAAGAAATATTTAAATACTTAATTTGCTTGTATTCAGTGATCAATGGAGTGGTACGCAAAAATACCTAAATACATAAATACATAGCTACTGCACTGCGTATATATATGGCAAAATGCATATCTTTAAATTCTAAAACTTTCACATTTTTTTTATATTAGGTCCTTGTATTAAAAAGTTTCTATATATGAGGTCCTTTTATTTTCAATTTTAACCACATTAAGCCCCTATAATTTAATGGAATTGATGGTATTTTACTGAATACTCAATTGAAAGCATGTCAAATAATAGTTTTTAACTGAATATGGCTTCAATTATAATAGCTCGCAGAACTGAAGATCCTTTCGGTACGTGGCTTCTGTGACACTGTTGGTATGTATGCGTATACATTTAACCATTCTTCTAATTATTATTTTTCTTGTTTTTTAATTTTTCTTTTATTTGTAATGTTCTCTCATTAGACGGTACAAGGCTGCTGGGTTTACCATTTATTTTTATTGGTTTGGTAGGTACAGCTGTAACCGAAGAAAGGACACAGACACCGCCGACTAATGACGTACGATAATTAGATTATAGTATATATCCATAAGTATGGCATTTTTCTACAATAATTATATTCATTTGACCACAACAATTGCTTCTAGCCTGAGTGTTATTATCATCATTAATTCTGAAATGGTTCACTCAATTTTTAAAGTTAACGTTGAATAAAGAAACTTTATTTTAAAAACATTTCACGAACATGTCATAAGTTGTTCATTAATTTTTCTAAATTATTATGCCACTTGGCCATAAAGAAATTTGAATTGCATTTCTAATTAATCAAGATTTAGAATTTAGACTAATACAACTACCAATTTGAAAAAATTATAAAGAACTGGGAGATCAAGTTGAGATAGAGTTTTCCTATATATTTTAAATGACGAATATATTGAAAGTTTATTATTCCACCTATGCTTTGTTGAGCCTACCAACTTCTTAATGACTTTCAAAGTCATTTGATAGCCACCGCTGACTGGCACTTTTCATTTTATTTTAAGAACTGTTGAGAATCAAAACCCAACTAACTCTTCCTGAATTTGGCAAAAGATCAAGTTAATAATTTATTCTAGTTTTTTTCTTTTAGGTTTAATCTTGTTATGAGAATTATCATTTGCACATTAAAAAAAAATGTATTATGCTTTAGTTTAATAGTGCAATATTTATGCACTTTTCACAGCAGATTTGTTCTCAATTTTCATCCAGTGTGCAACTAGAGCAAGGAACTGTGACATCCTTGCTTGAAGAAAATGAAACTGTTAAAGGAGTTCATTACAAGACTAAGAATGATCAAGAACTTGCAGCTTTTGCTCCTATTACAATTGTTTGTGATGGATGCTTCTCAAACCTACGTTGTTCTTTTTGCAATCCCAAGGTTAAGTGTCAAACTAATCACTTTTGGAACATAAACACAAAACTTGAATAAAAAATTAGCAGTTTAATTGCAAATCTCAGTATGTATTTAGTTTTGTAGTTGATAATATCCTAGTTAGACCACCTGTATTCACTTTTTTATTCTTTTTTTTTTGTGACAGGTAGATATGCCCTCTTGTTTTGTGGGTTTAGTCCTAGAGAATTGTCAGCCTCCTCTTCTGTCAATATATTCTTGAATAAAAATGCTTCTTAATGGTAATTTCTGTCAAAATGTTATCTGCAGTGAAAGAACCAACGCGGCAGTGGGCTGCTTGGACACGTCAAGGGGAGGAAAGTTTCTTCACTGCATTACGTCAAGTTGGCAAGGTACATTGTTCCTGTCAAAGTTTCTTCGGTGTAATTCTCTCTCTCTCTCTCTCTCTCTCTCTGTATGTATGCATGCATGTGTAATATGTGTTGTGTATAAAGGTGAAATAGGTTGCTCTTAAGAAAGTGAATTGTTTAGTGGCATCTAAATTTGGAGAACATGATTTCTTATTTATTGATTTTAGTTTATTGAGAGTTGCCTATTGCCAGGGGCAGGAAAACCAATTTAGTCTTCATTTCTTGGTATGTGAACATGTAGGATATTTGTTTCTGCTGTTATCTAATCATTTAAGCTGTGAACTGACCTTATCAATCTATAATAGTTATTTTGTCTGCAATAGTTTGAAATGCATATGATGCAGCTATTGGCATTTAACACTTATAGATGTCTCAACAAGTTTCTTATTTGTTTATGTTTAACTAAATTGGACACAGAAACATAAATTGACAATTACTCTTAAGATGAATTATTAATAATTTGTAGAACATTCTTCTGTGTTGTATTTTTTTTATTTATATTATTCTTCATATGTTATATTTTTGTTGTTAATTTTGTTTAACTAAATTGGACACATAACCATAAATTGACAATTACTCTTAAGATGAATTATTAATAATTTATAGACCATTCTTCTTTGTTGTATTTTTTTTTCATTTATATTATTCTTCACATGCTATATTTTTGTTATTAATTTTTTTTATGTATTCTTATTTTTCTTTTTTTGTTGCTATTGTTAGGTTCTGCCTGGTGAATATCGGTTATCAGCTTTTGTTGCTAGTACTGAGATTTGTTATACATTCTTCTGAAGATTGTAGGTGAATAGAAAATAGTATAGATAGGGGTTATTTTTCTAAATAAACTTTTATATGACAAATAGAATGTTAAACAATTTTGAAATATCGATATATTTTGTAACTGTTATTTTGCAATTTATGAAAAGATTATTTATTATAATTTTGAATAAATGTGTGTGAATGTTGTGTACAGTTAATATTTAAATAACATATTTTATTTATCTTGAAAATTTATTATTAATGACCAAATTTCCTTTCAACGAAAGCAAATCCGGTTGCTAAAATGAATCTTTAACGACTGAAATTTCTTTTTATTAAAATAAAATACATACAGCAAAGGGAAAATTTGGTCGCTAAAAGTTATTTTTAACGATCGGAAATCTTTTTGTTAAAAGTGAATACAATTAGCGAAGGGAAAATTCAGTCGTTAAAAGGTATTTTTAACGACCGAAAATCACTTTGTTGAAAGTGAATACAATTAACGAAGGGAAAATCCGGTCGTTAAAAATCAATATTTAACGACCGGAAACGTTCCGATCGTTAATGAAATTAACGACCGGATTCAATATCCGGTCGTCAATACCTTTAACGAAGGGGCTTTTACCGACTGGATTTTCCGGTCGTTATAAATCTTTAACGACCTGATTTTGACTTTTAAAGATTGGATTTCCCTTCGTTGAAAGGCATTTTTCTTGTAGTGTTAGATATTGTTAAATATTAAATATTGTGTAATAAAAAAATTAATTATTAATTAGTGTTAATTGTTGTTAGAATTATTTTAATTGATTTATGTTAATTAAATATTTTATTATTGTTAAATAATACTATGAATAATTTGTTTGTAATGTATTATTATTAGTGTTTTTAATGTGGAATGTTATTGTTATTAGAATAATTTTTGTAATTAGATATTAATTAAACAATTGTTGAAATAGATGATTGTTAGTGTTATATAGTATTTGTAACACCCCAACCCATACGTAGGCAAACCCATCCATGAGGGAGTAGGAAGCCGTACGAGTAGGTGTGTTACCGGACAGAAGCGATACAAAGCGTATAAAAATATGGAAGAATTTAAAACTTGAGAAGTAAACTGAACATACATACTTCACAACGCACGTAAACTAAGCAGAAACATCTAGATGTGTAAGTTTACCACCATACAACAGAAGTTACAGACAGAAGATAAAATAGAGGAAGTTCTCAATAACAAATATTTACATGGTCCATAATATTACATAAGTATCTTTACATGCTATTACATACACATTTTTATACAGAATTACAAAATCCTGATAAAGAAGCTGGACAAAATCCAAAACTCCTAGCTCCTATGTGGCCAACCCTTACAGATGTGAGACTCGAACCGGACCAGACCTGCCACCTGCACGGGAAAAAGAACCCGTGCTAAGCGATAACGCTTAGTGGGGAGAACAAACAAAATAATATGGACGGCCATTCACAATGGTTGTCGAGGCATAACACACACAAATCTCATACTCACCTAGACCTTACCGAGAAATATATATGCTTACATATAATAGCTGTGCATTCAAATGTTTCTAATCATATTCGTATACTTATATGTGCAACACAAACCCAATCAACATCACCATACAAGATGTAAGTATATTCATGCATAACTACATATAACTTCACATGCGTGCACCTACCTATACATTACATGTCAGTATCATTATATTTATATGCTAATACTTGTATCGTCATACCAATATAGGTCCTCATATGCATACATTTACCGAACACGTTGGGGAATCAGGCTTTTGAAAGTACATCATGCATAGATACAGAACAAATTAATCATGCAATTATCCCGCCAAAATAACCATATACCAGTCCCGAAACTAGTACTCTAACTGTTCACACCATATTGCCCACAAATTCCTAAGCAAAATTCACTAGAGTCTACTCATACCACAATCATAGTACAACACATATATACTAACTGAAAGCATAGGTACATAATCACAATACCATCACACTTTCGTTGCGCAACATTAATCTTTAACATAAGCAACTATACGATATTGCATTCCAATCACGGTGTTCCAGAGAGCCAATAAATATGCACTTATTAATTCACATATCTGTAATCATAACTGATCAGAACCACATGCTTATAAACACAACATAACAAATCATATACCTGCTGACTCACAATAGTGGATAACGAGTACTGAATTGTACCTTACGGGTACTAATCGAACAGAAACATCATCTTTTTCCACATTTCAAAAACATTTCACTGAATAGGACCTTAAGCAAGATCCATACACATACACATAATAGGGTTTACGAGGAACCATTCGGGGACCTGATCAGGGTCCAAATCGTTCAAAGGGCGCTGCAGCTACACTTACATAGACTCTATTAGGCATGCCTAACTATCCACTAGACTGACTCTCGCAGGTCATGCGTAATACAAATCATGTTTCACATCATAGCGCATAATTTAACATATTACATTCACAAAATTCATCCAATTATATCAATATACTTCATAAAATAGTCCAAGTGTAGACCTAAAAACATCACAAGTTCGGAATTCAAACATTGGAATCACAGAAGAAAACTCAATTTTGGAAACCAGGGAGTGTCGCGATCGCGACAGAGGTGACTTGGCCCCATGTCGCGATCACAGCAACCTTCGCGATCTCGCGAGGGAACTAGGGCATCTCGCTGTCGCGCTCGCGATAGTGAGCTGCTAACCCAAACAATTCGACAATCGAGCTCTCTGTCGTGCTCGCGACAGAGGCTCTACTGTACGGCTCAGTGGAGAGCTCAAACGCGTGCGAGGGCTGCTTTCATCGGGCTCTGTCGCGACCTCGTGACAGAGTCGGGAATTCCAACCCTTGCACGAGAAATCTGCAGAAAAACTCCACTTCATAATATCTAAATCTCAAACCAAACATCGAAACATCAACTTACCTCATCTCCAGCAAGCCACACATCATTGAAAATATAAAACACAACATCCATACCAAAAATTCCAAATAAATCAAGCCACTAACAATGTCCATTTACACAATCTACAAAATGAGCAATATTCGTCATTCATCTCAATCGCACCCACGTTAGTATGCATTCATATATATATGGTACATCATGCTTAGGTTACTCATGAAATCAACACCTATTAATACGCATCCATATGCTATTCTTCACAGAGTTATATCTATTGCTATATTACAAGCTAGATCACCTATCTCAATCCTACTTGTAAGTTTTTCCCAAAGACAACTACTTATATACCCACTTAAATACCCTAAACATGCATAAAAACTGATGGAAAAGGTACGGGATTGATCCGGGTCAACCCTGGACTTAAAAATAGAGAAGAAAAGGCTCAAAACATGTTTTTCTATCGTGAGGTCGCGACCCTTGTCGTGCTCGTGACAGAGGCTCGCCTCGGCTACCATAACAGACTGCTTTTTACTACAAACTAATGTCGTGAAAACCGACCTCTAAACCTCATTTTTAGGAAATGTTGTCTTCTTAAAAAATGTTCCCCTACGTCTTAAATTTCAAAAAGAATAAGTTTCAGGTCAATTGGACATCTATAACTCCAGATATGAACTCCACAACCTATACTGGTCAAATAACCCAACACAAAAAGAGACACTACGGTGTTATCAAAATTCAAGGTCTTAGAGCAAGTATTGGCCCAAGGCTATTTCTAAGACTTTTAAAGAGATGGAAGTAATGGCTCTAATGGCATAAGAATAACATGGTTTGGAGTTCTAAAACTCTACTCATGGCAAAAATATTGCACAGGGGTCAGATGAGAACTAAACAGAGTTTACCCAACCATGCACTTCAATTTCAATTCTCACACACCTTCAACTTAAGCAACATTATGCATTACTAATACATTTACCCAAACAAATACATGTATAAGACTCATATCAAAACACTCAATTTACTGGAAATCATATACAAATGTATATTCATAACTCAAGAAGAATTTAGGGTAAAGACAAATTAAAACTTAATTAAAGGAATCAACTCCCAAACCTCTTGTTGCACAATAGCTGTTCCCTTCAAGCTTTAATCTTCTCTTTTCCTTTACTTTGCTTCTTCTTATCATCAATCACTTGCACAAACAAACCCACAATACTTAATTTAAACCATAACTTAAACAAAATTAGAAAAGAAAAAGAACTCAAACACAGGAACCCTAAAAATCCCAACTTACCTCTTCAATCTTACTTCCCAAGCTCCACCAAATTAACTCTAACTCACTCAAAACCAAGAGATTGAGCAAGAAATGGGGAGGAAAGGAAAAGAAAATGGAGAATGGGGAGGAAGAGATAGCCAAAAACGTGGATTCCTCTCACCTTCACTTTGTCTTCCCTTCACACTAAATGCACACCTACCACATCCACTTGTCCACTTCCTATAGGTTCACATGTCATAATCTTACAATCCCACTTTGACTTACTCATACATGCACCATACACCAAACACACACAAGTACCTCCTACAATAATATCTCCATGGTACCAAACCTAAGTCACACCCTAACATTTCTTATAACCCACATTTTATCCAAGGCACCATGCTCATAAATCACTCAATAAAATCTCTTAGCCCACATACATCCTACTACCATACACTACAAGTACACCATAATAATTCCTTCACTTAACTTATTTAATTAATTTCTTAGCAAATAAATCCTTATTATCCATATTACTCATGTACAAATTACCCTCACTCACTCCGACTAAATAAGCACATTCCGACTAGGCCCGGTTTGGGGTGTGACAGTATTAGTAGGATTATGGTTAATTAATGAAATGACACATTTAATGTTGTTAGTATTATTAGAAAATAATAAGATTAACACTTTATTTGAGAAATTTGTTTTTTTTTTTGTTTTTATTGTATATATATATTTCCTTTTTTATGAGTTTATTAATTTAAATTTTTGTTATTAAATTTATTATTAGTATTTTTCATATTATTAGTGTTATACATGTTAGTTTTTTTGAAATAAAAGCTGTAAAATTTGTACCTTAATTATTATTATTATAATTATTATGTGTTTATGTTAATTTGTATTGTTATAATTATTATTTATTTATGTTAATTTGTATGGTTGTTAGTATTTTTTTGGTTAGATAATAATATGAATAATTAACGTAAATAAATTGAATATTATTAATATTATTATTATTATTATTATTATTATTATTATTATTGAATATAATATTCTTGTAAACTTATTTTTTTATTAGTATTGTTTATTTTATTTTTGTTGTAATAAAGCTGACTATAATATGACAATTTGTATTTTTCTATGTTTTTTGCATAATAATCCGTATAATTATTGTTTAAATGACTAGCAATTGTCTTAATTAATTTTGTATTTTTTGTAATAATAGTTGTATTTTGAGTTTCTAGTTTTATTGACTAATATATTAAGTTTTTTTTTTGGGAATTAGATATTTATAATTCTAATTAAGACGTGTCCTTGTTCATTTAAAAATTTTGGAATTAATTATGAGTAACGTAGATAGATCTTGGATGTATAGATGAAAAATAAGGGATGGTTACATTAATCCTGAATTTGTCAGTCGTTTATTGAATATGCAAGTTCTCAACCTGCATACATGGACGGGGCTAAAATAAGATGTCCATGTAAAAAGTGAAAACACCTTAGTTATCTTCCAGTTGATGAAGTGTATTTTCATTTGTTAAGAAAGGGATTTGTCCAAAATTATTTTGAGTGGACACGATATGGGGAACCATCAATATGTAGCACCTCGATGGGAAATATGGGTAACATGTCGGCATCTGAGGGCCAATTTGAAAGAGATGGGGAATTTACTACATATGATGTAGGGTTCACTGATAATCCATACGTCCAAATGGTTTACGATGCAACTGGCCGTGATTTTAGGGAAAATACACCCATGCTGGAAGAACCCAACAAAAATGCGACAAAACTTTATGATTTGTTAAATTCAGAAGATCAAGAGTTATGGCCAGGCTGTAATAATATGACTCAGTTATCTTTGATCGCTCGAATATTGAATATAAAATCCGAAGGCCATATTTTCGATCGAAGTTTTGACAAAATTCTTGCGTGGTACAATGAATCATTGCCTCTTAACCATAAAATGGTTGATAATTTGTACAGTGTGAAGAAAATGATCAGTAGCTTGGGTTTGCCTGTTGAGAAAATTGACTGTTGCCAGTTGGGATGTATGTTATTTTGGAGGGATGACATGAATTTACAAGAGTGCAAATTTTGCAGTCAACCTAGGTACAAACCGAGAAATTACAGCAATAAGTAGAAATTGGTACCTTGGAAACATATGTATTTTTTCCGTTAACTCCTAGGCTTCAAAGACTATCTGCATCCGAAGTTACTGCACCTCACATGAGATGGCATAATGAGCACGAAAGCATAGGAGGAATAATGAGCCATCCATCAGATGTAGTTGCATGGAAACATTTCAATAACACCTATCCCGATTTTGCTGCTGAATCTCGAAATGTTCGGCTGTGTTTGAGCATAGACGGATTTCAACATTTTGGTCAATCAGGGCAATAATATTTGTCACGGCCAATCATAATTACTCCTTATAAGTTGCCTCCATGGATGTGTATGAATGAGGCATATATGTTCTTGACACTTATTATTCCAGGACTTAGAAATTTGAAGCACAAAATTGATGTATATTTGCAGCCATTGATTTATGAATTGCAATAGCTTTGGGATATCGGTGTTGAAATATATAATGCATCACTTAAACAGAATTTTATGATGAAAGCAGCATTAATATGGACGGTAAGTGACTTTTTTGCCATGCCATGTTGTCGGGTTGGAGTACGGCTGGAAAACTAGCTTGTCCTTACTGTGGCGATGATTCAAATGCATTTTATCTTCAACATGGGTGCAAAACTTCATGGTTTGATAACCACAGGAAATTCCTTCCACCTGATCACCCGATCTGATGGAACAAGAACAGGTTTATTAAGAATAGAGTTGTACAAGCTAGTCCTCCTGTTATCAAAAGTACTGAGCAAATTTTACAAGATATTGATGAATTGGGTTTACTTACAGTAACAGAACTTGATGCTGATGAAGTTAATGGAAGAATTAGAAAAAACTTTGGTTGGAGGAAAAGAAGCATTTTTTGGGATTTGCCGTATTGGAAGACTAATTTGTTACGGCATAATCTAGATATGATGCACAATAAAAAAATATTTTTGATAATGTGTTGAACACCATTATGAATATAGAAGGGAAGACCAAGGACAATGCAAAATCACGGGCAGATTTAAAGTTGTTATGTAGAAGGCCTGAGTTAGACAAAGATTACGTAACCGGAAAATATCCCAAAGCATGCTATACTTTGGACAAAAAACAAAAGGAAGTCTTGTGTGAGTGGTTAAAAGGGCTAAAGTTTTCGGATGGTTACGTATCGAACTTGGCAAGGTGCGTCGACATGAGAACGTACAAATTATTTGGTATGAAAAGTCATGATTATCATGTTTTTATGCAGAGGCTACTCCCAATAGCATTTCGAGAGTTATTGCCGACAAAAGTGTGGGAAGCTATAACAGAGCTAGGTATTTTCTTCAGAACTTTAACATCATATGAGATAAATGCGGCAGATATGGCAAGATTGGAAATAGAAATTCCAGTAATTCTGCGCAAACTTGAAGCAATTTTTCCTCCAAGCTTCTTCGACTATATGGAGCATCTGCTTGTGCATTTAGTACATTAGGCGAAACTTGCTGGTCCTGTTCAATATCATTGGATGTATCCATTTGAGCGGTAACTATCTATGATATGCAATTGCAATTTTATTACAATTTGTTATGGTAATTAATGTCAATCAAAAATATCATGTAGGTATTTATTCCACTTGAAGAAAAATGTTAAAATTAAAGCTAGAGTTGAAGGTTCAATATGTAATGCATACTTGGTCGAAGAAGCAAATACATTTTGTTCACATTATTTTGAGCCACATGTACACACAAGACAGCGAAAAATACCACATAATGATGATGGCGGGGAAACAAGTAATCAGGACGGAAACTTATCCATATTTATATATCCTGGGCGTTTACATGGCCGTTCAATAAGGAAAATGCTAACAGAGGCAGAATTAGCAGCAGCACATAGTTATATTTTATTGAATTGCGAAGAAGTTCAGCCTTTTGTGCGGTAAATTTAATATATAGACCAAATTGCTCATTTGATTTACTATGTGAAGGGTGTAATAAAACACTGTATATGGGCATTTTAGATTATTTGAGGAATGGATACGGGAGCTAATGCCTGAAAGAAATCAAAATGAGGTGAACAAGGAAGTCGAAAAGCACTTTCATCATTGGTTCAAGACATATGTAAGTTGTGACCTTCAATAATGCAATCTATATATATAATTATATATGAAATATTCATTTAAATGATGTTAGAATATTTGAATATGTAGGCATCAACAAATTCAATTGACAATAAGTACATCATGTATCTTGCAAAAGGACCTTTGCGATATGTTAAATCGTATCCGGTGTATTTCATGAATGGATACAAATTCCATACTCAGAGTCATGGTCATAACAAGGAAACGGTAAACAGTGGGGTTTGTATTCAAGGAGAGTTGATGGATTATTATGGGAAAATTGTTGATATACTTGAATTAGAGTACCCCACATTGCCAATAAAACGCTGTGTATTATTTAAGTGTGAATGGTCTGATCCAACTAATAACGTTGAAACAAAAATAAATAACAGATACAATTTAGTTGATGTAAACCAGCATAGAAGATTTAGTAACTTTGAACCTTTTGTATTGGCAATGCAAGTGATCCAGGTATATTATGTCTCTTATCCAAGCCTAAAACGTGACAACTCGGAATGGTTAGCAGCATGCAAAGTAAAACTAAGAGGCATCTTTAAAAGGAAAGCCGTCGGACAAAGTGAACTCTCTAAAAATAACGATGCATTTCAAGAGGAACAACCGGAAGTTCATGAAATAAATGAATCTCTGAATTATGATGATAATGAAACTTTGCAGACAATGAATTTGTTGAAATTTCCTGTGAGGATGATGAGGAAACTTTGGTTGGCGAGGGATCCGATGACGAACCTGAATTTGATTCTTCTTCATCGAAAAATGAGGATGATTGTGATTACGATTTACAGCTTAGTGATGATAGCGAATAATTTGTTTACCTAATTTTATATCATGTGAGAACAATTAATATTGCATTATTTTATTTTTTTTATTTAATATGTTTATTATAATGTGATTATTTTATATTATCTGACAATATGCAATTTTTTCATAATGTCAGGTTGGAAAAATGTTTAAGCGAAAGAAGAGTAAAATGATTCCTCCATGTCTTAGGGTGCATGATGGAGGTGACAGTATTGGTGATGGAGCATCCCCATCACCTAGTTTCAATGACTGCACTCAGGCTGATGCATCACCGACCATCCCTACTGTTGCACCATCTACCACTCCCTCTACTGAATCGACTCCTATGGCACACACCGAATCTATGCCAACTCAGCTATCAGGAATAGATGCAGCGGAACAACCTATGCCTGGCTCAGTAGAATTTGATGGAAGAATCTATATCACCATTAGAGCTGGGAGGGGTTAAGTGATTAATATTTAATTTTGTATTGATTTTAATGATAGTTGTTAATTTTATTATCTTTATTAGGATTGTTGTATATTAGTTTGAATCCTTCAGGAAAGTGCTCACGCAACATGACAACCACGTTCAAGAACAGAATTGAATATGATGGTTATGTTTGGAAGAAGGTGTCACAAGAAACAAAAAATTTTAATTTTGAAGAATTCAAGGTAATAAATTATGATAACATTTATTACGGCTCAAATTATAGTTTACACTTACTTATAATTTGTTTTTTATTCATTTTCATAAGAAACAATTTTACTGGGATTCAGAGTTTGACGACATCATGTATGATGCATGGGAGAGTCGTGCTCGACCACGTTACAAGGACTTAGTGTGCTTGCTACACACTGGTGGAGTACGACCTCGTTACATGACCGAAGATACATGGGCACACTCGGAACAGTATTGGACTACGCTCGAGGCCCTTTCCATTTCAGAGCGAAATACTAATAATAGACGGGGAGGACCTAAGGGAGTCATTTCATGCTTGCATACTGGAGGATCAATGTCCCATTGAGAACATGAAGATAAACTTGTAAGTATTACAAAATACTACTGTTATTACTATAATTAATGTTATTAATATTTAAAATTTATCTCATTAACATAGAGTAGGATGGGAATGTTAATTGTGTGAGGAGTTTGCATTGTTGTTGGATGTTGGATGCAAGCATAACAATAAATTTGAAGTGTTTTTCTGTCTTTTTGTATAGGAGGTATGGTTAAAATATAGGGGAAACTCTGCCGAAATTTTAGTAAAAACTTGTACGAATACTCAATAGATTATAGTTCACCTATAATTCTTTTTATGTTTGAGGAAGGATATAGATATTACTATAATTTACTGTTATTACTGTGATTAATGTTATTACTGGTTTAGATTTATCTCATTAACATAGAGGAGGGTGGGAATGTTAATTGTGTGAGGAGTTTGCATTGTTGTTAGATGATGGATGCAAGCATAATAATAAATTTGAAGTGTTTTTCTGTCTTTGTGTACAGGAGGTATGGTTAAAATATAGGGGAAACTCTGCCAAAATTTTAGTAAAAACTTGTACGAATACTCAATAAATTATAGTACACCTATAATTATTTTTATGTTTGCAGGAAGCATCGATGGGTAGACCGCCTACCTATGGTGAGGTCTTTTTACACACCCACGCCAAAAATCATGATGGTCAAATGTTCGTCAATTCTCGGTCAAGGGTTTTACATGTATGTCAAAAGTATTATAATTTACAAATATTTAATATTAGTTATTATTAATCGTTGCTTATTATAAAACATTTGTTTTACGATAGGAACAAGTTCAAGACACAATTCAGCAACGTTCACAGAATTTCGATAATGTTGATGCGAATTAGATTTATTATGAAGTGGCTGGTGGTAGAGACTAGCGAGGACAGGTATTGGCTTAGGTTCTTTGGCCAGGTCCTGTCCCTCGCATTCCTCAAGCTCAAGTACAGCCGCATCTAACAGACGGTCTGCCTCCAGGGAAGTACATGAACTTTGGAATACTGTTAGTGAGCTGAGATCTGAATTGCAACAATCACAAGCTCGATGGTAAGATTCAGAAGCTCAGTGGCAAGACTCAGAAACTCGGTGGCGACAATCTCTCGACTTCATAGCTGAGCTACGCAAAAAGATGGCGATTTAAAAGGTATGGTCGCCTCATCATCGCAGTAGTCTGATCATACTCGTCAGCCGCCGCCACCACCATCATCTTAGTTTAGGATTTTGAAACAGACATATATATGTAACTATTATGATCTTGCTAAATGCTTATTAACTTTATGATTAGTACAATTATTATATTCAATTAGCATTCGATATTAAAATTTAGATATTATCGTCATTTTCATTATTTTGCAATTAATACTATAGGTTAAATAACTAATTAATATTACAGGTTAAATAATTAATTAAAAAGTTAATTTTAAATTTTTTATTAAATTTCCTGACGGAAATTAGATTTTCTTCTATATAACAGGAAATTATATAACTAATTAATATTACAGGAAATTATGTTTATATATTTATGTTATGTTGTTACTTCATATTAAGTCATTTGCTTCTATATATCCCCACTAAGTGTTATCGGTTAGCACAGGTGTTTTTCCTTGTTAGTATGCAGGTTCGGATTGATTTTGTGAGTCGTGCATCTGCTGGCCACTAGGAGCTTAAGTGGAGTTTTACTTTTATATTAGATTCTTTTTGTTGTGATTATAGCAGTGTATATGTAAAGAGAATGCTTTGTAATAGATGATGTAAGGCTTTTGATCTTGTAATATAAGAATGTTATCATTTTGTAATTTGTATATCTTGAGAGTTTATTAATACAAGTATGTTTTAATTAATGCTGTTTTCTTTTGCTTATATATATGTTTTAGAGTTGTTCCGCTTTAGTTTATGGTGATCGTTATGGTATGCATTTTATGTATGTGATGACCCCGGTATCCTTCCAGGGATATCGGGGACACTACAATGGCTGAATGGGTTAAGGAAAGAAACATGATAGGTTATATGGTATACATGTTATATGAGATGTAAAATGGATAGAATGAATGAATTAGAAGTGAAAGGGAAAGTTTAATGAAAAGAAATACATGAAAATGAAATGATTGACTTAAATGAATTTATGTTAAATGTAAGCTTAATTGAGTATAAGCTTAGAAAAGTGATTAGGAACCCTTAAAATGACATTTGAATTGCTAAAATGAAACTAAAAGAATTTGTAAGGTGAAGTACTCATCTTGGCTGAATGGTACCCTAGTGTGTACTAGGGTATATTTTATGTATAATTGAAGTTTGAGGAACTAGAATGAATTTAGACATGAAAACAAATGTCCATAATTATAATTGGAATTTATGGCATATATATGAATATTTTGAGTATGATTTTCCTTTATACTCAAAGTGAAAGTAATGATAAACATTGAAATAGTTGAAATTGAAATGATAAGAAATGAATTTATAGCCATTTAATGGATTGTATATACTTATTATGAAAAATAAGTATATAATAAGAATTGTGCCTAATTGATCAGAATAGTGATCGATTAGGGTATTGAAACGATAATGAAGTGATTGAAATGTCAATAAAACGTAAAATGAAAATGAAAGTGTTAAAGCATGAAAACATAATGATAAGTTATATGTTGCATGTAAAATGAAAGTGTTAAAAGAATGAAAAGTGGATTTCATATGATTGAGAAAGATTTGCCCTTAGTAGTGGTTTGGCAGTTTAATCTAGTTCAGGATATGTTTGGGTAGCCATAGGGACACCTAAACCGCGGTGCAAGTCATGATGACTTGCTTTGCTATGACAGATTTGCGATGGCCTCTCATAGCCCTCTATTATATGTCATACGTCATATGTCATATGTTACATGAAATGATGGAGTTATCATTCGAGGTCATTCCCTAGTTCAGTGCAGTGTAGTGGACCTTTAGAGTCCATGTCCTGTATATCAATTTTGCAGATTTTCTGTTGGGATTATACTAGGGGCATGATTGTAAAATGATTTGAAAATGCAAGAAGGTAAAATGATCAAATGTAATATGACATAAGTGTAATAAGACCCAATGTATAATGTAACATGCTATAAGGTAATAAGGTCAAATGTAATATGATGTAAAGTAAAACGACCTAATGTAATATGACCTAATGTAACATGTAAAAGCATAATATGTAAAGGTATAACATGTAAAGGCCTAATATGAAAAGCATTGCATGCCAAAGTATAACATGTAAAGCCATAATGTAAGATGACATAATATGTAAAATGTATAATGAATAAAAGCATAATGTATAAAATGCCTAAGTGTAAAGAACATAATTGTAAAATGATATAATTCTATCAAAAGTAAAATGATATAAAGTAAAGTGACTTGAAAATGTGAAAAGTAACATGAAAATGAGTGGTTATACGAAAAAGGACCTAAATGAAAGAAAATGAAAAGTTTGGGGTCAAAATGGTAATTTCCCCAAATTATAAGTCAAACGGCTCATAATGGTAAAAATGGCCTGAAAATGTAAAAAGTATAGTGAAAATGAAAAATTAAATGAAAAAGGAGTTACATGAAAAAAGATAAAAAGTTTAAGGACTAAAACATCAATTACCGTAAAACAATTAGTCGGGAGACTAATTGGTAAATTATAAGTTAAGAAGTGAATAAACGTAGAAATGTAATAAGTAAACGACAAAAGTATAAGTATATGATAAGAATTGTGCCTAGTTGATCAGAATAATGATCTATTAGGTATTGAAACGATAATGAAGTGACTGAAATGTAAAATGAAAATGAAAGTGTTAAAGTATGAAAATGCAGTGATAAGTTATATGATACATGTAAAACAAAAGTGTTAAAAGAATGAAAAGTGGATTTCATATGATTGAGAAAGATTTGCCCTTAGTAGTGGTTTGGCAGTTTAATCTAGTTTTGGATATGTTTGGCTAGCCACAAGGACAACCATACCGCGGTGCAAGTCATGACGACTTGCTTTGCTATGACAGATTCGCGATGGTCTCTCATAACCCTCTATTATATGTCATACGTCATGCATCATACGTCATATGTTACATGAAATGATGTAGTGATCATTCGGGGTCATTCCGTAGTGCAATGCAGTGCATTGGACCTTTAGAGTCCACGTCCTATATATCCAGTTTGCAGATTTTTTGCCGGGATTATATGTAATGGCCCAAATACCGGTGTGGAAGCTGGAAGTATAGCGATTCCGGGATAGATAACCCCGGGGTGGCTATACAGCGAACTCGGCTGTCCGTTTTTAGAATTTTTATTATTTCGCAAAAATGATCTGTGAGCTATAAGGAGTTTATTGGTGAAATTTGAGCTGAAAACGGAGTCAAATTGACCTCCGAAAGTCATTCTAAAGTTGGCATCCGGTTCGGTTCAATTTGAATCGGAGTTTGACCGAGAGTTGACCGAGGGATTATAAATAGTGAATGAAGCTTAATGTATGTTGAGTGTGTAGAATAAGACAATAGAAGTGTTATCTGTGAATTTTGACAACTTTAGAGTTGTATTTTACCGTAAAAGAAAAATTGATCGAATTGGACCGATTTAAGTGAACCGAGACCCAAATGGACTCCGATTGAGCTAAAAATTTACAAAGAGCCTATTTTTGATGTTTTAAGATCAATGGAATTTGTTATAAGTGAAAATAATGATAGGAACATATAGATGCTTTGGAAAAGTTCAATTAAACCGAAAAACCAAAATTTTGGTTTAAATCGGTTGGACTGGTTCGGTTCATTAGAGGGCTATATAAGAAGAGAGGAGGCCATAGTTCTCTAGAGAAATCCATCCAAAACTGACCTCCTTCTTCTTCTTCAAAATCGAATCGTTTTTCTTCACTTCTATGTTGTGACATCCAGTATCCGTATTATTTACAGGCATAAGGGTGTTACATTATACTAGGGGCATGATTGTAAAATGATTTGAAAATGCAAAAAGGTAAAATGATCGAATGTAACATGACATAAGTGTAATATGACCCAATGTATAATGTAACATGCCATAAGGTAATAAGGTCAAATGTAATATGATGTAAAGTAAAATGACCTAATGTAATATGACCTAATGTAACATGTAAAGGCATAATATGTAAAGGTATAACATGTAAAAGCCTAATATGTAAAAGTATAATATATAAAAGCATAACAAGCCAAAGTATAACATGTAAAGCCATAATGTAACATGACATAATATGTAAAATGTATAATGAATAAAAGCATAATGTATAAAAAGCCTAGGTATAAGGAACAGAATTGTAAAATGATATGATTCTGTCAAAAGTAAAATGCTATAAAGTAAAGTGACGTGAAAATGTTAAAAGTAACATGAAAATGAGTGGTTATACGAAAAAGGACCTAAATAAAAGAAAATGGAAAGTTTGGGGTCAAAATGGTAATTTCTTTAAATTATATGTCAAATGGCTCATAATGGTAAAAATGACATGGAAATGTAAAAAGTATAGTAAAAATGAGAAATTAAATGAAAAAGGACTTACAAGAAAGAAGATAAAAAGTTTAAGGAATAAAACATCAATTACCATAAAACAATTAGTCGGGAGACTAATTGATAAATTGTATGTTAAGAAGTGAATAAATGTGAAAATGTAATAAATAAACGACAAAAGTATAAGTAAACGTTAAATGAAGGACCATATTGTAATTTGATAAAAGTTTCGGGGCAAAAAAGGAATTATATGTAAAAGTACACAAATAAGTGATATGTAAGAGAAAAGTGAAAGTAAAATGACAATTACGTAAGGAATCCAAAGATTGAGGACTAAAATGTAATTTGCCATGAAAATGGTAAATTAAGGACTAATATGTAATTTATAAGTTAAATAATGATTTAAAATGAAAAGAAAAGTGAACTAGTGGCAATTCCGTAAATAAAGTCAAAAGAAGGGCAAAAATGTAATCTGTCCTGAAATTGATAAAATAGGGACTAAACGATAATTTTGTATATGAAATGATAGGTTAAATGAATAAGAATGAAAAAATGAATAATTAATGAATTTAAATGCAATGTAAAGATATAATATGAACTAATATGTAAGATGAACATGAAAGTGACAAGTCAAGGACCAAAACGTAAATTGACATGTCAAATGTAGAGAAGTATACAAAAAAAATAGTGTTAGTGTGAGAATGGAAAAATAAAGTGATATGTGATTAAATGTGTAAAGTGATAGGCAAATAAGGATTAAAATGAAGGTTTGAGGATTATATGGAAATTTATATGTTAAAAGGGAAACTGAATGGTAACACGGTAATTTAGTTAAATGGAAGAGTGATATGATAAGTATTGAATAAGTTTGGGATCAAATTGTAATTTGCCAATTATAAGGGCAAATAAAAGACGATAATGTAAAATGGCACTAAGTGAGGTTTTAGTGAGTGATTTAAATGAACTTAAGAAAGTAATTCAGTATATAGTGTTTTGTGCATGTGTATGTGTATAAATAGAATTGGAAATCTTTAAATTCATAATCACCACTGAGCATATTTAATGCACAGCACATAGTTTATTTGACTGCATGTAGGTACCGAGTGGAACGTCTATGGAGCAAGCGTCCTACCGGCTTTGAGATCATAACTGGATCGTTGAATTGAAGATAAGCATAGTATGTGTATTGCTATTAGAGTGTATATGAATATTATGTAACACCCCAATAGTCCTCAGGAGAAATATCGAGATGCTACACAAGCAAACACACATACTCTCATGCAAAAATAAAGCGGAAGCATTCAGGAACAAAACATACTTGCATTGCTGAACTTATAATGTACACATATACAAAATTATTACAATATCATAAATCAATATTACATGCCTTTTCTTACATATACAAAAGTTCTATACATATACAAAAAGAATCACTTCACTCCTAGTGGCCAGCAAATGGGGACCCGCACTTCAGAACCAAACCTGTAAACCTACACAGAGACAAAACATCCGTGATAAGCGATAACGCTTAGTGGGGATATACAGATATAGAGGACTTCCAAAGAAGCCACAACAATAACAATATACAAGCATATAACACAGGTACTTGGATCAAAATTCAGAAGCTTATCATAAAAAAATAGCATAAGCATAACTTTATCTTGCTCAAAGTCAATACAAATACAGAAGCAATAACAATTGCTAAAAATCAGGATTATACAGAATCATATAATAGATACAAGCTTAATAATAACTCACACATATACAAAATAGTACAAATTCCTGAGTTCAAAACGATGGTGGATACGGGTAATCAGAATACCGACTAGCAGTATCAGAAGACCGAAGTCTAAATTTTCAGAAGGCTGAAGTCTAAAAGCTAAAAATAACAGAAGACCGAAGTCTAGACTTTCAGAAGACTGAAGTCTAAAAACTAAACCCATACGGGTTGACAAGAGCAGCTGCAAAACACTAGCCCTTTATAAGCATGCTTATCTATCCACTACCTTCATTGTTCAGGCTTAACATACGAACTATACACATTAACTCAGCACTCAAGTATCCAATCACACAATCACAAGATCAATCAATTTATGAACAACTAGTAACCCAACAAGTATAAGGTTCAAACATATATATCATACATATAATCTTCATCATGCTTGTACAAACATATACCAATGCAATGACAAACACAATGAGAATAAAAGACTCAAGCTTACAAAACTGCACAGTGTCGCGCTAGCGACAGAATAGGATTCTCGCAGATGTCGTGCATGCGGACCTCGTTGCCCTCGCGATAGAATGCCAAAGTGGCTTCTATCGCGCTCGCGATGATGTTTGCACTCGTGACCAAGCTTGACACAACTCGGCCATGCATGAGAGAACTCAGTAGGGCTGGCAATGCTCAGCAGGCGGACCTCGCCCAGACACATTCTGTCGCGCTTGCAACAGAACAAAACTAAATGTTCCGAACCAACAAGTCACACAACTATCACATGCATATATACTCTTCACTCATCAATATTCATAAGAATGACTTCAAAGACTTGTACTAAAATATGCCAATTACACTACAAGGCTCTAATCATCAATTAACACTAAATCAAATACAAAATTCCAACGAAGAACATGAACAACCAAATCATGAACACATGCTTCTCAAATACAGTACTAAGCATACTTACAATTAATATGCTCTAAAATAGGGTCTAAATTCACAGTAGTCAAACTAACAATGCATGCATATTCTTAGTACTAAATCAAAACACAACATGCATCAATTACTCTTAAATAAAAAACACATGCACAACTCAAAAGGGCACACGATCCCGACCTCTAGAAGCAGCTGAACCTCCACCAAAATTAGACCTTATCCTTGCCTTTCTCCCTTCTTCTAGCCTCAGCTTCTTGCAATATCCAAATCAAGAACAACTCTTAATCCAATACTCAACCAAACACAAACACAAAGAAAGCAGTAGGAGAAGAAACTCAGTCCAAAGACACTTACCTTCTTGACTTAATCCTTATCAATTATTCTTCAATCCAAATAAAAATGCAGAATTCAAACCACAAGCAAAACAAAACTTAAAAAAGGAGAATAGAGAGAAGGAAAACCGAGAGAAAGAGGGAAAGAAAGAAGAAAATACATGCAATCCAATTGGTAACAGATTTTCCCACTAACAACCTATATATTGCATGTACAATCCCATGTGGCATCCTCTCAACTCGCCACATGTCTAACCCAGCCACTTGTCCACTAACATGCAAACTTCCCCTTAAGTCCATGGAAATTATCCCTCTAAGTCCCTCAAATCCATTTCTCCTTCAAGCAACTTAAAAATTCCATTCAAATAAGTCCTTAATTCCACTTAATCTTATACAAATACAAAAATTTGCACTACCAATTCTACTAGGGTGCAAATCGGGTTATTACAATTCTCTCCTCCTTAAGAAATTTTGTCCTCAAAATTTCCCCCGATAACAAATGGATAACATTACATGACAATATAAGAACTCATATAAATCAAACTTAAACAAATGGAAACTTACCAGAAGGACCCGGTTGTTCATCTTCTTTGTCTCTGATCATGGCATAACACCGAGCTGGACCACCTGAAGGTATCGGTTTCTCAACCGTCTCCGATGGTACTTGCACTATCTGCCCTCTTCATCTTCCACCTCTAACAGATCTAGTCACTCCCATGTTACCCTTACTTTCTGGCTGAACTGTACTTTCCTTCAGATCCAGGCAATTGGCCAGCATATGCTCCATGCTGCCACATCAAAAACATGCTTCAGTGAGCTTCCTATAAGTGCCCCAGTGGAACCTCTCATAGTACTCACACTTAGGCACTGTACTTCCTTTACTCGAAGGTACCAAAACACTACCCTTCGATGCCGGCTCACGACCTGATCCTCGGGTAACTTGCCCACTAGCAACCTCTCGCGACTTCTTAGCACTCGGCACACCACTATCATTTACTTTTCTCTTCTGCTCCTTTTTCTGCTTAATCCTTTAAGACTCTTCCAATTTCATTGCTGCCGAAACCAATTGGTAGTAACCTACCAAATGCATAACAGCCATAGCCGATAGAGGACCTTTGATGCTCTCTTTTAAAACGTTTTCAAACTAGCAACACTTGATTTCCTCAGTTAACAACAAGTTCGGCATATATTTGCTTAACTTACTGAATTCTTTCTAATAATCACTTACAGACATACCCTTCTATTTCAGACTTACAAATTCCTTCCACTTTGCCTCTCGGTATGCCTTAGTGACATACCTCTTCTAGTTGTCCCATGACATCTCATAGGTCACTGGGGGTTCCTTAACACCAGCTTCCACCAGTCATAAGCCAGAACTTGCAATAGAGACACTGCACAATTAACCCTCTGATCCAAATGTCAATTTATCTCTTGCGGAATTCTACTCGTCTTTTCCAACCAATATTCGGCTATATCTGACTGATCCAAAGTCATACCATTAAATTCCTTTGCCCCTCTCCTTCTAATAAGATCAGTTGGGGACTTAGGGGTAGTCAACCTCTCATAATACGTTAAATGTCATGATTGGATTGGATTGAATGAGAATGTAAGTGACATGAAAGTGTAAAAGGATATATGATTTTATAAGTTTAAGAATTTTTTTTTACCGTATTTGTCATAAGCATCGATTAGAAAAGTAATGCAGTGACACCCAATATCTGTAACAATTTCGGGTAATCACATGGCGATAATCACATGCCGATGTCTCAAAGGCGATAATCATATGCTAGACAGACAAATTGTAGTCTATAGAATAAGTCATGGCGATATTCATATGCTACGACTCATCGACGGTAATCATATATCGATATCTTGATGGAGATGATCAAATGCCAGATAGATTACCAGTGATTTGATGGTGACGGTTATATGCCAAATGGATCAAAAATAATCCTTCAAGGGACCTGGTGGTGACAGTTATACGCTAAAATCACAGAGGCGACAACATATGCTTGGAGGATTAATCGAAGTCTTTAGAATGACTTGATGGCAACAATCAGAAGCCACCATCCATGATCTTCAAATAGCATAGCAAAAAGGTAAAGACTACCTCTGGTACGCGCTTCTTTCCTTCTTCTCAGAAATTTGGTTCATCTAGACACTAGTGTGCTAGTTTCCCAAAAATTGGGGGCAACTGTAGACACCGGGTTCGGAGGTAGCCCAAATTAGAGTTAATCGATGAAGATACCGGTACCTGTTCCATAGATAAAGGAGTGAAGTTGTAGGCTTTCGCCTTTAAAATTCACAATTTTTAAGGATCTTAGTGACTAAAAAAAGTTTTGTGCATTGAAAAAGGCCTTTTTGTTAAAAAAAGTGATCTTTTGGTTGATCGACACCCGTCACTCAATAGTGGGCCCATCGCTCGTGCTTGAGGGATGCCTGCCCCTAACTTGAGTGGGGGCCTGTCGCCCACATAAGTGTCGGATGCCCTTCGCCCATCGCGCGGGTGCCCATCGCGCGGGCGAGGGATGTTCGTTGCCTAGCACGAGCAGGTGCCCATCACTCGTACTTGAGGGACACCTATCCCTCGTGCGAGCGAGTGCCCTTCGTTCAAAAGACTAGGCTGGCTGTTTGACCGACGCTCATCGGTAGATTGAGGCACGCCCGTTGGTCGGTGCCTGGCGGCATTTTGGTGGATAAGTTGTAATTTTCTTAACGTTTATCCTTAGGATAAATATCAAAGATTTGATTTTAGCTTCTAAAAGATAATTTGAATTCAAAAAGATTTCATTTTATCCTCTAAAAGATAATTTAGATTCAAAAAGATTTGATTTTATCTTCTAAAATTTAGTTTGAATTTAAAAAGATTTGATTCTATTTCCAAATCTGATTTGAATTCAAAAAGATTTGATTTTATCTTCTGAAATCTAATTTGAATATAAAAAGGCTTGATATCTATCTCTAAGGACAATTTGAATTTTGAAAAGATTTGATTTTGAAAATATTGTTCATTGTCATGTGTGCGCATTATGCATTCCATCTAAGCCCTGTAGTGCAATTTTAGGAATATGATTGAGCATGTATGTTTGCAATTTTAAGTGTGTGGCTATGTAAAAGTTTGTGCATGCCAAGAATTATTTGAAAGTGGGTGATGTTTACTCTTTGCTTAAGCACATTGTCCATTGTCATGCGTGCGCATTATCCATTCCATCTAAGCCCCATAGTGCATTTTTGGATATATTATTATGCTTTTTGTGAGAGTCCAAGAACATGTTTGTGTTACGTCGTGCATCTTTTTTGTATTTGTTTATTTGTTTTAGTTCAGAAGCATGTATGTTTGCATTTTTAAGTGTGTGGTTATGTCAATTTTTTTGCATGACGTGAATTATTTAAGAGTGGGTGGTCTTTACTCCTTGCACATGCATAATGTTCGTTGTCATGCATACGCTTTATGTGTAATGCCCCATTTCCATCCTGGTAGTTTGAGCCTTTTATATGTGTGATTGTGTATGTGTTAAATTGTGGCATGTGTTATTTTTGTATATATAAAGTAGATATGAATGATTTAAATTTAGTGTTATATAATTGTGCGGTTTGTTTGGCTGTGAGGGTGTGTAGGGGATTAGGGTGTGTGTAAGTGAGGTTTGGCTTGAGTATAGGTATGAGGATGAGTTTTGTGCATGTCTTGGAGGGAGCTTTCCAATGGGGAGTTACCATGTGGCAAGGGAGTGGATAAGTATAGTGAGGAGAGAGGAGAGAGGGTCAGATTTTCCTTCTCTTTTCCCCGTTTCCTTCCCTTCTTTCCCATTCTTTTTCTTCTTCTTCTTCTTCTTCTTCTTCTTCTTCTTCTTCTTCTTCGTCTTCTTCTTCTTCCTTCTTTCCTTGGAATCCTTCCTTTCTATTAGCAAAGGTGGTGAGTTTTGGGTGATCTTAAGTTGAAATAGGTAAGTAATAGCTAATTGTTCTTCCTCATCCCCTTATTTCTTCTATTTTGGTTAATTTAGGTTTTCGGGTATTTTGGGGGTTTGAGTTATAAGCTTGTGTGATGGATGTTTTGTTTAGAGATCCCTCCTAGAGAGCCCAAACGTAAGAAAATCGCAAGTGGAAGCGGACCTCATGATTAGAGTCCAAGTATTCAAGGTTTGGGAATGCTATTATTTTTGTGTGTGTTTTGTATGATTCTTGTATTTCATGTTAAATGTTGGAATTGATGGGATATAAGATGAGGACTTGTATCTATTTGATATGGGTATTGATTGTTTTGAGTTGAGATGCATGATGGGTGAAGAATTGAGTTGTGGCATGAGTTTGTATGAAATTTTATGAGAAATTGCTGGTTTGTTAAATTCTGGAATTTGATCTTGTAAATTTGATGATTTGATAATGATGATTAGTTTATAAGTTGAGTTTTTGGTGGTCTAAGGTGTTGATAATGATTTATTTGTGTGGGGTTGTGTTTTGAAGCCAATTGAAGGTTTGGGTGAAATTTTGGAAATGGAATTATGCAGGTTTTCGCGTAAGGGCTGGAAATCCTGACCCTGTCGCGAGCGCGACACTGTCGCGAGCGCGACACTGTCGCGAGCGCGACACTGTCGCTAGGTCACGATAGAGCTCGCTGATTGCAGCTTTGCGTGAGCTGTATGCGTGCTTTCGAGCGGCCTTGGTGAGAGCTCTCTGTCGTGAGTGCGACAGAGCGCTCTATCGCCGCACGATCTTTGGAAAATCTCCAGTGCGAGAGCATGCCTGCACCCGAGCGTGACAGAAGCTGCTGGCCGCTCATTATCACGAGTACGATGACTGCCGCGAGTGCGATAGTGAGGTGTGTATATGTCCCTGTGCCAGTGCAAGGGCTATTGCGACCGCAACTTGAGGCAGATCTTCACCTCTGTCGCGGGCGCGATAGTGTCGCGAGCGCGACACCTCCTGGCTTCAAAAAGTAAGTTTCTTCTTTTGCTTCTAATGCTTGATTTTCAGTCTTGTTATGCTTTCATAGTTATAAATAGACAATTTTAAGAATGATATAAATGTAAATTAATTGAACTATGCTTGACCTGCAGAAGTCAATAAGTGGGTAAATAGGCATGCCTATAGAGGTTAGTTTGCCGCAGCCATGTGTATGCGTTTTGGACCCTGACCAGGTCCCCGGATTGGATCCACGTGATCCCCATTTGACCTGATTTTTATGTAAGATTCCATGCAAAAATGTTTTGAAATAAGAAAAAGATGATTTTGATGCCCTCGGGTATCCATGCGTTTCGAATGATTATGCGTTACTCGCTATCCACTACTTTGAATAAGCAGGTCTTTCTTTCTATGTGAATATGAGTTTTGATTTGGCAATGTATGCTTGATTGGGTTACCTATAGATATCCTTATCCTCAGTATGTTGAATTGTTAAGTATTGATTTATATATGTGCCATGTGTATGTGATTTGTACCAACATCCGCTGTGCGTGGTCGTTTTTCATTGTGCTTTTCCCTACTAAGCGTATTCACTTAGTACGGGTGTTTCATCCATGCAGGTGTGGAAGATGTTGGAGTCAGTGAGCAGGGAGATCCATTTCAGAAGGGCCGACACAACTAGGAGAGAGATTTTGTAGTTCTGAATTTGTACTTCTTTTGTATATGTAATAGTTTAATAATTTTGTAACGAGAACTCTTGATGTCAGTTCTTCTTTTGTATTTGGTGTTACACTAAGTTTGTAAGTGACCTTCTGTGTCACAGAACCTTTGTAACATTATATGTAAAGACCTTTTGATAAATTAATAATACTATACCTTTTATTTTCAGCCTTGATCTTTTGATTGTAAATTTTATTTTACAGCTTTGAGTGTATGGTTTATGTTTATATGTTACAGTTTGAGGTTTTGCGTGACAACCCTCATCTATCAGGACCCTTCATCCTCCTCCAAAGGATGGAGCTTCCCACGTATAGGTAAGGGGTGTTTCATTATGCATTCCATTTATGCCTCGTAACGCATTTTTGGATATATGATTGTGCATTTTGTGCGAGTGCAAGAACATTTTTGTATTGCGTATGGTCATCTTTTGTGCATTTGTGCATTAGTTTTAGTGCACGAACATGTATGTTTGTATTTTTAATTGCATGGTTATGTCAAACTTTGTGCATGCCTTGAATTATTTAAAGGTGTGTGGTCTTTACTCTTTGTGCCTGCACATTGTATGTTGTCATATGTGCGCGTTATGCATTCCATCTAAACCCCTTAGCTCATTTTTGGGTACATGATTGTGCATTTTGTGCAAGTGGAAGAACATGCTTGTGTTGTGTGTGCACATCTTTTGTGTATTTGTGCATGAGTTTTAGTTCACGAACATGTATGTTTGCATTTTTAAGTGCGTGGTTATGTCAAAGTTTGTGCATGCTTTGAAATTTTTGAGCAGGGTGGTATTTACTCTTTGCGCATGCATATTGTGTGTTGTCATGTGTGCCCATTATCCATTCCATCTAGGCCACTTAGTGCATTTTTGGGTATATGATTTTTCCATTTGTGATATTACAAGAACATGTCTATGTTGCTTGCGCGCATCTTGTTTGTATTTGTGCATTAGTTTTAGTACACAAACATGTATGTTTGCATTTCTAAGTGTGTGGTTATGTCAAAGTTTGTGCATCCATGAATTATTTGAAAGTGGGCGATCAATGCTCTTTGTGCAAGCACAATGTCCATTATCATGTGTGCACATTATGCATTCCATCTAAGCCCCGTAGCTCATTTTTGGGTATATGATTGCGTAATTTTAGGCGAGTGCAACAACATGTTTCTATTGGATATGCCTTTTTTGTATTTGTGCATTAGTTTTAGGTTATGAACATGTATGCTTTCATTTTTAAATGCACGGTTACGTCAAAGGTTGTACACGCCATGACTTATTTAATAGTTGGTGACCTCTAACTCTTTTTGTTGTCATGCATGCACATTATGCATTCCATCTAAGCCCCGTATCACAATTTCGAGTATATGATTATGCATTTTGTGCGAGTGCAAGACCATGTTTATGTTGCATGCACTCATCTTTTTTGTTTTTGTCCTGTAGTTTTCACACACGAACATGTATGTTTTAATTTTTAGGTGCGTGGTTCTGTCAAAATTTTTGAATGCCATGAATTATTTGAAAATAGGTAGTCTTTATCCTTTGCGCAAGCACATTGTCCCTTGTTATCCGTGCACATTATGCATTCAATTTGAGCACCGTAGCGCATTTTTAGATATACGATTGTGTATTTTGTGTGAGAACAAGAACATGTCTGTATTTTGTGCGTGCATCTTTTTTGTATTTGTGCATTAGTTTTGGGGCACGAACATTTATTTTTACATTTTTAAGTGCATGGTTATTTCACAGTTTGTGCATGCCTTTAATTATTTAAGCGTGGGTGGTCTATACAATTCAAGCGTGCACATTGTCCGTTGTCAAGCGTGCATATTATGGATTTCATCTAAGCCCTGTAGTACATTTTTGGGTATATGATTGTGCATTTTGTGAGAGTGTAAGAACATGTTTGCATTGCGTGCGCGCATCTTTTTTTATTTTTGTGCACTAGTTTTAGGGCACGGACATGTATGTTTGCATTTTTAAGTGCTTTGTTATGTCACTGTTTATGCATGCCATGAATTATTTGAGCATGGGTGGTCTTTACTCTTTGTGCAAGCACATTGTCCGTTGTCATGTTTGCGCACTATGTATTCCATCTAAGCCCCATAGCACAATTTTTGGTATATGATTGCGTATTTTGTGCAGGTGCAAGAACATGTTTGTGATGTGTGCGCGCATATTTTTTGTATTTGTGTATTAGTTTTAGTGCACGAACATGTATGTTTTGATTTTTAAGTGCATGGTTATGTCAGAGGTCGTGCATGCCATGAATTATTTGAAAATGGATGATCTTTACTCTTTGTGCAAGCACTATGTCCGTTGTCATGCGTGCGCAACATGCATTCCATCTAAGCCCCGTAGCGCATTTTTGGGAATATGATTGTTCATTTTGTGAGAGTGCAAGAGCATATTTGTGTTGAGTACGCGTATCTTTTTTGTATTTGTTGTAATGTCCATCCCTAACCATACACATAGCTTCGCTAAGGTAGTCGAAGAAGGTCACCACAACACACATCACATAGCACATACACATAATTTCTAGTTAACATAGAATCCCGAATTAACAAATTTGTTTCAATCGCAGGGGAATACATTTCTGAAAGTCATACTTTATTAATGCTACCAACTTGTATTACATGTAAATTTAGTTATTACATCATTTCTCTTTACTTACCAAAACTAGTAAGTACAATATACATTACAAAAGACCTACACAAAAATAGCAAACCCTATTATTGACCGGAGATAATGCATGGCCATCCTTCACTTGTGTTTCAATTCAAAACCTACACGGATTAACACCCATGCTAAACGATAACGCTTAGTGGGAAACAACATGCAATATCCATTTGTAATAATCATTATATAACAACAGATACATGCCCAAATTCATACTTCAATAACATACTTTATCGTAAACACGCTTCTTAAACTTATCATATGCACCAATAGTAAATCATGTTCATAGATTGCAGTATCACATGACAATCTTATAATGCATCACATTCACATTCTTATAATATTCTCATTACTTATCATTAATTCATCAGTTATTATATGCCTTGCTTGCAACTTATAGACGCGGATAATAGGTATCGCATTAGTACTCATAAGTACCATTTATCACATTAGTACCGTAGATACAACACTTTCGCATTAGTACCCGTAGGTATTGATTATATTCATTTATATATATACACATATATGAATCCAAATGGGATTCTATATGCATTGGGGATTCCAAATGGGAATCAAATGCTTCGGCTGCAACACCCCAATACTCCTTGGGAGGATATCGGAGCGCCACATATACAAGAGCGCAACATGCACACACAAAACAACATCGGAAGCAACAAATATAACATATAACAAGAAAACTCGAAAAGAAAACAAAATTTCATATATTATAATTAACCATTCTTGATTACATAATAAAAGAGTATACTTTACATTTACATAAATACCAAAAGCATATACAACACTTTTACATAAGTTTGATACAAAAATATTCTTTTACAAATACATCTACAGAACTATACCAAAATTATAACAAAAACTAAATGGACATCCAACCCGAACTCTTAGTGGCCATGACCTGCAGACACCCAACTCCTAAATCCAAACCTCATACCTACACGAAAAAACACCCGTGCTAAGCGATAATGCTTAGTGGGGATATATAGATGCAAAAGACTTTTAACGAAGTCACAAAACATAAACAGAGCAATGCATAAATTGATAACACATGAACATACTCATAACTATAAGAAGAGCATAGCATAATAATGAAACATGCCTATATCGTTAAATACACATACATTTCATGCTTATTACTAAGCTAAAGCAATTTTCATAACTGGTAAGCGATAAAGTATCACTACAAAGAATATACATGTACTAACGTAAACATTAAGAGTACAATGCTCTACTAATCACTTAGAAACATACATAATAATAGCTTGAAACTCATCAATGGTGGATACGGGTACATTGGATACTGACCAGCAGTATCAAACACTAGAGACCAAAGTCTCAAATATTTTTTCAAAAACTTTTGGATACCTGAAGGTATCAAGCACTAGACAGAAACGGGGTAAAACACTAGCAGCTGCAATCACTAGCCCTTTATAAGCATGCTTATCTATCCACTACTATGACCATTCAGTCTATATTTAACATAAGGTATAAAAATAGGGTCTGAAATAACTTGGAAAAAACTTTATCCATTAAAAATAACATAAATCCGTATACATGAAACATAATTAAAACTTTAATTCAATATAACATTAAAGATGAACGAATAACATATGCAAATAACTTAAACACCAATAACTCTTTAAATTAACCACATAGGACAACTTTACACGGCGGTAAGGCCAAGTCATACCACCGTGTAAAACCCACATAGGGATCAGGAAATCCATACCGCCATGTGGACTGATCCTGCCACAAAATTAACCAAACCGAAATCGATTTACATGGCGGTTAGAAATTACCTTACCACCATGTAAATGAACAAACTCAAAATTCACAATCCAGTAGCACTTTGCACGGCGATCAAGATTTCCCTTATCACCGTGTGAAGCCACGGACAGCCAAAATTAAAGCTTTTGGCACGCTTACACGGCGGTTAGTCTTGTCCTTACCACCGTGTGAAGCCAAAATGTAGGCAAAAACATACCTTAGTGCACGTTCACACAGTGGTCAGGAAAACCATACTACCGTGTGAAACCCCAAAACACATGAAATAAACCTTGATTTGGGGTGTCAAAAGACAACCCAGAAAGCACAAACTTACAAACACAACACTAAACTCATTTCAACTCATCAATAATATGCAAATACTCACTCAATCAAACTTCAATTTAACTAAACGTCCACAAATCAAAATATACAAAGCACAAATTTAACCAAAAGACTCACAACATTTAACACAAAAATCCAAACCTTAAATAATACAGCTTGAACCCTTCTTCTTGATCACACCACCTCTTTTCCCTTTTCCTTTCTCTTATCGACAGCTTGCAACAAATGAAACAACAAACTTTTCATCCTTCAAATCCATAAATTCAAAACAAGATAGAAGGAGAAGAAAAACCATTTCCAACCATCACTTACTTTGCCAGCACACACTTATCTTCCTCAAACCCAGCTCAAAGTCCTTGGAGAGCAACCCAATAAGAGAAGTAAAAAGTAAGAAATGAAGAAAAGAAAGAAGAAGAAGAAGAAGAAGAAGAAGGAGATAGAGCTGGCTCACGCTGGAAGAGGAAAGGATAGAGCTGGCTCACGCAGGAAGAGGAGAGGAACAAAAAGCAAAAATATGATCTTCCCTCTGTCTTCCTTTTTTTTTCTTCTTTTCATTTAGTGCTTCCCAACTACCAAGCCTAGGTGCCACCTCCCTATAGGTTAAACTATACAAATCATTTACAAATGTCTCTTTAACCCTTGGTACATTCCCACTTAATCACTTAACTTATTTCTTTCTCTTTAAAACTTATTTTCTTTTCAATTTCATCCTTGCTCAACCCACAAATAAAATATACAAAAAAAAAAATCTCGTATCCAATTCTTAACAATAAATCAATACAATTCCTACTAGGGTAGAATTTGGGTTGTTATATGACCATATAGGCATGCCTATCTATCTACTACTCGACTTGCAGGCTAAATTATTAATTCCAATTAATGTTCATTTATTCGCACTACATAACATCCATTCATTCATGTGAAGCCATATAATTTTATAAAATGTCTTACATACATACATGGCTTATCAAACAAGCCCACACTTCATTATACATATTTGCATGAATTAACACATTATAGTTCCTATTAAATGTTGCTAAACTTGATTGAATTCCATTTCATACACTAATACTGTAACACCCCATACCTATACGTAGGGGAGCTCACCCGCATAGAGGAGTGAGTGCCCGTATAGATAAGGGTGTCACCAAAACAAAACAAATATGTATAACAAAAGTGTACAAAAACAACAATAAAACAGAGTAATTAAAAACTTTACAACTCAAATAATGG
Organism: Excoecaria cochinchinensis; assembly: GCA_947683425.1. NCBI lineage: Eukaryota > Viridiplantae > Streptophyta > Magnoliopsida > Malpighiales > Euphorbiaceae > Excoecaria > Excoecaria cochinchinensis. Next base: position 1,440,263 of record CANTUQ010000017.1, on the reverse strand, counting down.
ATCAACAGAAATTCTCAAATCTCATTCATTAAACAATAAATTATTCATTACAAAAAAGGGGTACAATATCATCCTTACATACCTATAAAATTATATAACTGAAAGTATTACAAAATCATATACAAAATAAAAGGGTTTTACATCAGAGTACCGAAATACAAAATACAAGGCTACAAAAATTCTCTCTCTAATGTGTTGGCTCTGATGGCTACGGATTGAACTCCCAAAAACTCTGATAGCTTCCACACCTGCATGGATGAAATACCCGTGCTAAGCGATAACACTTAGTGGAAAAAACAAAAGATGAACGACCACTTACAGTGGCCGTCAAGGTAAAATACATACATATGGGATATACAGAAGTATACATAAATCCATATAAGAACATATTACTTATGACATACCTTAAATTCACAAGTGTTACTTAACATAAGTACATTCATATAACATCATATGACCAATTCGCATACATAACAGAATCAAAGATATGCTTGCAAACTCAGAGGAGCGGATAACGAGTGAACACATTAGTACCCGTGGGTACGAACAAAAGCCACTTCTTTCATTTTCATTCGAAAACATTTTCACATTGGGGATCTTAAACAAGATCAAAACACATAAGGATCACGAGGACCCAAATAGTGACCTGATCAGGGTCCAGAACACATTGGGGCTACAGCTAACATAACTCTATAGGCATGCCTATCTATCCACTAACTTGACTCTTGCAGGCTAGGAATAATACAACACACAGGGCATATATTGAAGATATTGAATTACATGATAATTTGTACATAAGGAAATTGCAATACATGAGTGAGCAAGCATACAACATGACATAAAAATAATTCACGTAGAAGAGCAGGGGACAGTCGCACCCGCGACATAGTGGCTCTCACGACAGAAGGGGCAGAAATGCGTCTATCGCGCCTACTGAGCTCTCTATCGCGCTCGTGACAGTGATCAGCCTAGCAGATGCTCAGTCTACCGAGCTCTCTATTGTACTCATGACTGAGGTCGCACCGGCGATAAAGACACTCCATAGCGGGAGCTCAGATGATCGGGCTCTATCGCACTCTCAATAGAGTTGAGTTTCCATCTCCTTCAACCAATCTGCAGAAATTCTTCCAAAACCAAACCATTCCTAACTTGCATCAACCCGTCCAACCTCAACACAATCATCAATAGGCATTCAAAACATGTTATACAATTGTGACGCGCGCCGAACCTGGCAAAGGACCTCATAATGAGACCCACTTTTAGGGCTCGAGAGATTGGTTCGCGTCTTTTGATCTTGGGCATTATGAGACATTTTGAATACCTCCTTCCAATAGAACATTGGAAGGATCATCTAGTCTCATGACACCTTTAGGCACCTTTGAGGAATTTGGAGTCGCCATCCAATTTACTAGAAATTGAAAAAGGTCATCTAACCTCTATGGTCTAAACCAAAGATGGTGTTCAGAACTTCACTCTCATTTATGTCTTGGTTAATTATAAATGAGTTTTTAAATTCATAAAATTCTATCTCTCCTCTCACGTGATTAATGCATTTAATTTAAGAGCGCATTACAAGTATCGAGAAAGCAATAAATGAAATCTATAAAGAAAGCAATAAAATAAAGCGATAAAGAAAAGCAGCAAACACGCCAAGCACATGATTACAAGAGAAATTGGGACAGAATACAATCCCAAATAAATGAAAACTAATTAAAATTGAAATGAAAATTGGGACAGAATACAATCCCAAATGAAAGCTAAATAACATTGCCCCAAAAATAATTAATTACAAGGGCTCACGCGATATATATGAACATAAATTTAAAATAAACAACCAAAGTCAAGTATATATAAAAAATAACATACATAAATCGGGATATTTATTTGGGTTAGGAACATTGGTTCCCTCATGCTCACTTAAAGAGGGATCAAAGAGTTGTTCGATTGTTGGTTTAAAAACTGGGATGAGTGATCCCATTTTTGAGAAAATTTAACTCTTCGTTTTGATCGTGACATTTTACATTCCTTGGCTAAGATGAGGGACATTGGTCCCAATTTCATTAATAAAATCCCAATTTAGTTATAAAACATTTATGTGATTTTTTATCTTACATGTGCATAAAAAGAAAATATTTTATTTGCAAACAAACACAAACCACAAAAATGGGAGGTAGGAAAGATCTCACCCAAACAATGTAATCTCCTACACATCGTGACCCCTTCGTCTGGTCACGGGAACGCTCATACAAGGCAAATCACATTTAAATCCCACGCAAAAAATAACATTAAAAATATTAGTAACAGCCAAATAAATATACATACAAGATAAATATAAGACAGGTTAATTCAATGTACAATCAATTCACATTCGAAGGAAATAAAAAAAATAAGTCATGCAAAAACCCAAGAATAATAATAAAAAAAACGATGTCAAAGTAATAGCAATAACAATAATAATAGTAATAAAATAATAATAATAATAATAATAATAATAATAATAATAATAATAATAATAATAATAATAATGGAGGCAACAGGATGATGATGATGATAATAATAATAATAATAATAATAATAATAATAATAATAATAATAATAATAATAATAAAAATAATAATAATAATAATAATAATAATAATAATAATAATAATAATAATAATAATAATAAAAATAATAATAATAATAATAATAATAATAATAATAATAATAATAATAATAATGGTGATGGCAGGATTATGACAGCAGTAATAATAATAATAATAATAATAATAATAATAATAATAATAATAATAATAATAATAATAATAATGAGAAAAAGACAAAAGTAAATGGCAATAACAAAATAAATGATGGCGAAGCACATAATAAGAAGACAGTAGTGAATACAGTAGACATAAAAAATAATAATAATGATAATAATAATAACGACCCAATCAAAACCACAAAGAATATATCAATAGTAATGGTAACCCCATTAAAAATGCTAGATATGAATGATAAACATGGTAATAATACCAAAAAAATAACAATATTAACAAGAATAATGTAAACGATATTAAATGAGAATGGTTCCAAAATATTTACCCTCAGAATTTATAGATCGGAGAAATGGTGTCTTGATCCGTCCTCCTTGTCCAGTTTGCTGTATTAAATGCAAAAAATGCTTGAGAAAATCTATGTTTTTAAACAAATGAAAAACTCAAGAAAATAATTTTTATGGGATGATCAAGCAAAGGAAATTAATTTTCTTTGCTCAAAATAAACCAAAAATGAATTGTTTTAGGGAGAAAAAAGAAAATTTGGATCTTGAAAATGCTTAAAACTTCTCTCTTTGAGAATGCTCTGATCTGCCTTTCTTTTCTAGGGAGAAAAACCCTTTTGTTTCTTTGAAAACCAGCCAGCCTCCTTTTAAAATGAAGACCAAGCCTGTATTTCACTTCCTCTGTCTTCCCAAAATGGAAAGCGACAAAACATTCTTTTAATCCCATTGTCCAAAAAAACATAAAAACATGAAACAAAACTTTATTTCAGTCTGAAATTAGACCATTTTTGTAGGTGTAAAATGACAGCACAGGGCAGGGGAAACGCGCGTGGAGGCCCACATGCGGGGCGCTCGAGCTACAGCATGCCTGCGGAAGGCCGTAGCTCGCGTGCCCGGCATGTGGTGCGCTCGAGCTGCGGCCTGCCTGAGGAAGGCCACAGCTCGCGCTTGCGACATACGGCCTGGAGGCTGCATGCTGTCATGTATGCGGCATGTAGCCTCCTAGTGAGAGGCCGCATGTCGTGCATCTGGCATGCCGCATACCGTGAGCACGCGACGCCGTGTGGGCCCGCACGCAGGTGCTGCGCTCCGGGCCCCGAAACCCTCGAAATTAATAAAATAAAATAAATAAAAATAAAGATAAAGATAAAAATAAAGAAGAATAAAAATAAGAATAAAGATTTCTTTGAGTTAAAATTTTTGAAGAAAAAAGGAGATTCTTGACAAGGGAAACATCATTTTTGACACCTTTGCTCTGAGCAAGTATCATTTTCATTATCGGATAATCCTGATCTTGGACCGCCTCGGGACCCGGTGTCTATAGTGGCCACCAATTTTGTGGAACCTAGAATTTAGGTGCCTAGGTGAGCAAAAATTTAGAAAGAGAAGGAAAGAAGCGCGTACCTAAGGCAAAGACCTTCCTGCCACACTATCATAGATGACTGCTGGGTGATTAGTTTCTTGATAGCTTGTCGGTGTGTAAAACAATTGTTGAGTCATGCGGTTGATAAACGTCAGCTTGGCGATGTGTGAAACCACGGTTGAATAGCGTGATTGATAAACACCAATTTATTGGCATGTGAAACCACGGTTGGATTGCGTGATTGATAAACACCAATTTGTAGGTGTGTGAAACCACAGCTGGATTGCGTGATTGATAAACACCAGCTTATAGGCGTGTGAAACCGCAGCTGAACGATTGATAAACACCGGCTTGTCGGTGTGTGAAACCGTCAGACTTTGAAGAATGTGATTGATAGAACACCAACTTGTAGGCATGTAAAATCACGGCTGGACGATCGATAAACACCAGCTTGTCAGTGTGTGAAATCGCCAGACTTGGAAGAACGTGATTGACAAAACACTAGCTTATAGGTGTGTGAAATCACGGCTAAATGACTGATAAACACCAGCTTGTCGTTGTGTGAAATCGTTAGACTTGAAAGAACGTGATTGATAGAACACCAGCTTGTGGGCGCATGAAATCACAGCTAAACGATTGATAAACACCAACTTGTCAGTGTGTGAAATCGCTAGACTTGGAAGAACATGATTGTTAAACACCAACTTGTAAGCGTGTGAAATCGCGACTGAACGATTGATCAACACCAGCTTATCGGTGTGTTAAATCGCCAGACTTTCCTACAAAATCAAAAGAACTCCATATGCAAGGGTAAGTTATGCATGTGAACGTGCGTATGTCATGCAAAATGCAAGCGACACCATTCATCCGAGTGCCCAGGTGTCGAGGCACGATAACCTCTTCTGAAAAGATTCAGGGCCCGATTTGCTTAATTATGCCCCCAAGGATCTGAAAGTGTCTTCTCGGCCTAGGGACTCTGACCCATGATCTTCTCAAAGCATATTGCCCAGTATGCGTGCTTTGCCCGAAAGGGATTGTCTAGGGTAATGCCGCCTCATCGCTCTAGGCGTCGAAGGTCATTGTTTCAAAGTTAGTGCATCCATCATGGATTTTCACACTAGCTTTTATTTGCGGAAAATGCGTCATTTTCGGATTTTCACACAACCCTGTGCCTAATTTTTGCCTAAAATGGACCCAACCCAATCCTGCGGCTTTTATTCATTTCATTTTTTGTAGGGCAGACCGCCTGTTTCGAGGTTTTCGCTATGCCCTTTAGCCTAACTTTTGCTTAAAGCGTCAGTTACAATTTTCATCTTTAATGGCCTTTTTTTTTGGGTGACACGGATAAATTTTCTTGCTGGTCATAGCAACAATGAATAAATTGTGAACATTAAATTGGAAATGATGCATTACTTTTTCAAAAGAAACTATTGACATTCATTGAACGAAAACAATTACCCTGAGCGCATAATTGCATACATGTACATGCTTTTGTGTGATTTCATTACACATGATCATTATTTAACATTAGGCTCAAAATACCATATCACACCTAATCTTGAGATGGATCTTGAAAGCATAAAAACTCCTGTTATCAATCAGCCCACTTGGGTTTCTTGATTGAACATTTTCTCTCAAAGTTTCATCTATAAGCCTTTAGTCGTGGAACCTTTTCAACCTATCAACATTGACCGGCTCCTTGAATTCATTTCCATCACTATTTGTTAGGATTGCAGCTCCTTTAGACAAAAGCTTCTTCAGAATAAAGGGGCCCTCCCAAGTCAGTCCGAACTAGCCTTGAAAGTCTGGAACCCCTGGCCTCATCTGCTTGAAGACTAAATCCCCTTCCTTCAGGGGGTATTTCCTGACTTTTTTCCTGCATGATTGAGCCAGTCTCTTTTGGTAAACCTGGTTGTGGTAGTATGCCCGCATCCTATCTTCGTCCAACGAATTCAACTGTAGCAGCAGCTGTTGAGCCCATTCTGCTTCTGGTAGATTGGCTTCCATTACCACCCTCAAGGATTGGAGTTTGATTTCTATCGGTAGAACTGCCTCTATCCCGTAAACCAAGAAGAAAGCTGTAGCTCCCATAGAAGTTTTGGCAGTGGTCCTGTAGCCCCACAGTGCAAATGGCAGTTTCTTGGCCCAATTTTTATAGGTTTGCACCATCCTGGCCAGTATCCTCTTGATGTTCTTATTGGCTGCCTCGATCGGCCCACTAGCCTGCGGTCGGTAAGGGGAGGATTTATGGTGTTGGGTGGCATACCTCTTGAGCATCTGCTTGGTCCCGATTTGGATCTGCACCTCATTATCCAACACGATGTGATGCGGGAGCCCGTTCCTACAAATCAGACGTCGTTCAATGAATCTGGCCATTTCTCGGGCACCCAGCTTCTTGAAGGATTCAGCCTCTACCCACTTAGTGAAGTAATTAATAGCGACTATGATAAATCTATGCCCGTTAGAGGCTGTGGGATGTATTTCCCCTATAATGTCAATCCCCCAAGCCACAAATGGCCATGAAGATGTAAGGTTGCATAACTCTGAAACTGGCAGGTGTCTTAGATTAGCATACTGCTGGCATAGTTAATACTACTTCAAATATTTAGAACAATCTGTGTCCATTATCAGCCAAAAGAACCCCTATAGCATGATTTTCTTTGCCAGAGCTAGACCATTCACATGGGCTCCACAGAGCCCTGCATGGGTCTCATCTAAGCACCTTAGCTGTATGCCATCAGCTTGCCTCTTGTACAACACACCATCTACATTGATGAACTGGGTGGACAGTTTACGAATCATCCTTTGGTCTTTTTCAGTGGCCTCTTCTGGGAATACTAACTTTTCTAAATAATTCTGGACATTGTAGTACCATGGCTTTCCGTTAGTAGCCTCAACATCCCCGACTTGCTCAATTTGGCTTGTCTGACTAGAAATGAGTACAGGCTTCATGGCTATTCTTTCTGGGTTATCCCACATAGACACCAAGGTAGCTAGGGAATCTGCTACTTGGTTCTCATCTCGGGGCACATAGTTAAAAGTGCATATTTCAAACTAACCACTTAGTTCATTCAAGCCCCTTACGTACGGTAACAATCATTCTTCCTTGATAGACCATTCACCCCTGACCTAGTGGATTACCAAGGATGAGTCTCCGAAGACCTCCACTACTTTTGCCCCCACGGCTAAGAGCGCTTCCAACCTGAAGATGCAGGCCTCGTACTCAGCTTCGTTATTGGTGGCTCTATATCTCAACTTCCTAGCAAAGGGGAGCTTCTCAACCCCTGGGGTTACAAAATTACTCCCGCTCCGGCTCCTTTGTTATTCACCGCCCCGTCAAAGTACATCTGCCACTTTTGCACTGTAATGGCCCTCACATCTTCATCTAGGAATTCATATTCAAATTGGTCACCTTGGATCGGATGGTCGGCTAAAAATTCTGTGACTGTCCAACCCTTAATGGTCTTTCTAGTAATGTACTCCACATCAAATTCTTGTAGCAATATCAACCACCTCCCCATTTTTCCTAGCAAAGAGGGTGCCTCTTGAAGGTATCGAAGAGGGTTTTGTTTGGCGACCGCCTGCACCTTGTAAGAATGGAAGTTGTGTCTTAGTTTTTTTGAAGCCCAGATTACTGCTAAATAGATCTTTTCCACTTCAACATACTTGGCTTCATAAGGAAGGAATTTCTTACGGAGGTAATAAATCGCAAATTCAACCCCGAATTCATCTTCTTGGGCCATTATATCACCTATAAAATTTTCCTCTATTGCAAGGTAAAGGATTAACGTCTTAACTGGCTGTGGCGGCCGCAGAACTGGAGGGTGTAAAAAGTAATCCTTGATAACATCAAAAGCTTTTTGGCAGTCATCGTTCCAACGGACTGGCTGATTCTTCCTGAGGAGCTTAAAAATTGGTTCGCATACCAAAGCAAGCTTGGAAATAAACTTGTTGATGTACTGCAGTTTGCCTAAACAACTCCTGACTTCTTTTTCGTTTTGAGGTGTTGGCATCTCTCTAATTGCCCTGACCATGTCGGGGTCCACTTCAATTCCCCTCTGACTCACCACGTAGCCTAACAGCTTACCCGAGGTAACTCCGAAAAGGCATTTCTTAGGGTTGAGGCGAAGGTTATACTTGTCAATCCTCTAAAATAATTTCTCTAAAGCCTCAAAATGCCCCTCTCGAGTGATCGACTTGATTATCATATCATCAACATATACTTTCACCTCTTTATGGATCAAGTCGTCAAGGATCTTAGTAGCTATTCTTTGGTATGTTGCTCCGACGTTCTTTAACCCAAAAGGCATGACCCTATAAGCAAATGTAATGCACTCAGTGATAAAGACCGTCTTAATTTGATCCACAATCTTGTTGAGGATTTGGTTGTACCCTGCATACACATCCACAAAACTGTACATCATGCAAACACCCGCACTATCGACTAGCACATCGATATGGGGCAAAGGAAAGTCATCTTTCGTGCAAGCTTTATTCAGGTCCTGGTAATCGACACATACTCGAACCTTTCCTTCCTTTTTGGCTATGGGGAGAACATTAGCTAACCAAGTTGGGTACTGAACCTCTACCAGGAACTTGGCTTCAATCTACTTGTGCACCTCATCTTTTACCTTTTCTGCCCACTTCGGTCTTAGCCTTTTGAGCTTCTGTTTGACTAGCTTGCATTCTGGATAGGTTGGAGTGGCATGTTCAACAACTTCTTGATCAATTCCCAGCATGTCTTCGTAGGTCCAGGCAAAGACTTTTTCATATTTTTTCAAAATTCTCTAAAATTTTAACCTCTCTTCAGGAGTTACATTGGATGCTATCAAGATTTCCTTCGGGTTTTCCAAAGTCCTGAGATTAAATGAGGTAGTATTAGTTGAGTTAATGTCAAATATGAATGATTCATGTTTGTGATCATGCATAATGAAATCATGAGAAACATCACACAAGTAAGCAAAGTCATTCATCTTATTAACAAACTCAGAATTAAAAGCATCATTGTCAAATAGTTCAGGGATAAAGAGTACATCAGAAAAGCTATCAATAACATCTTCCATTGATGCTAGTGCTGAAGTCGATGGTCCATCGACTTGGTTGTTTGCGATCTTTAGGTTCTCCATGTAACACCCCAACACCCCTCGGGAGGATATCGGGGTGCCATGCGGACACTTACGCATACATAAACGTATACTAGCAGAAGCGATATCAAAATACACATCAATACACAATAATAAAAATAAAATAACGCTTGGGCCCAACATGCATTTTACACATATTATACATATTACAAAACTATTGTTATTTTACTTTACATATTCATTATAGTACATATATTACAATAAACTTTACATGTAATAACTATACTCTTCTATCACATAATGATGTTACTCAAAACATCACAAACTCTATTTCTATCTTATACAAAAAGAGATCAAAGAAAACTCCTAGTGGCCTTGACCCGTAGATGCCCGCTCACTGATCCGAACCTGTAAACCTACATGGGAAAAACACCCGTGCTAAGCGATAACGCTTAGTGGGGATGAAAATAAAGCATAGGACTTCTACCGAAGTCGCACACATATCACATGCATTATTTATACCATCATGCTCAATACAACATCAGTATTCACATAGTCTATGCAATCTTATGTTCACATGCATACGAGCTTATTCATTTACAGATCATTTTCACATGCATATAAACTCGTATTCACATACAAGTCATATATGCATAATCTCATATACCATAACAAAAGGTAGATATACAGAACAAAACTTATACATCAACTCTTATACACTTCAACACATAAAATAAGAATAGCTTGAAATCCTTTAGTTGTGGATATGGGCGCTATATAAACAGAAGACCGAAGTCTCAGAACATGTTGTGATGCGCGCCGAACCTCGCGGCCTCCCGAAAGCCCGCTTCAGGGCCATCAGGAGAGGTTCATAAAACTTGTAAGGTATTTACAAGTGCGTCTATTTTGGGCAACAATGAGGTTTCTTGGAGTCGCCACCCAATAGAACATTGGGAAGGGTCGTCTAGCCTTATCGAGCCTAAGACGGCGCATACATATCCATCTTGAACTAGCTAGAGGGATCTTGGAGGCCTTATCCTCTACTCCCCTAGAGCCTAGGATTGTATATTTAAGCCTTTTGGTGGGACTCAAGAGGTGTCTTGGAAGTCCTAGACCTCTCGCCTCTTTGAGTCCCAAAGACCAGAGTGAGTTCGGGACTTCTCATTTATTCGTACTTTGATTAATTTTACAATTATGTTTTGAATTTATTATTTCACCAACTTTCCACACGATGAATTTTATTAAAGCATAAATCATTCACATCCAAAGCGGTAAATAGAAGCAAGAATCAAGATAAAGTGTTCGAAATAAATTACAATAACACTAGGAGCGGAATACAACTCCCATTTATAAAAGTGCGATACACGAATAGAACGGGATATTCATTGGAATGAGGACTTTGGTCCTACCATGCATATTCATTACAAAAATGGTTTTTTATGAAGTGTCAATTTTATTGGCTAAAATGGGACATTGGTCCACCATTTTCGGGAAAATCTCCAGGTTTAATTGTTAAAAAAAACCTTTGGTCCTTTTTACCTTAACGATAATAAAACCATTTCCATAACAACATAAATACAAGGTAAGGGTAGAAAAATGAACCCGAATCGAGATCCGCAGGATGGCGCAACCAACATCTCTCACAACTCCAACTTCCAATGGTCAGAAAAGAACTCACCAGGATAAACACGTTAGCAAAAACGTGAATAAAAATAAAAATGAGAAAATTCTAACAGCAATAAGTTAAGAGATAGGATTTTATGAGATAAAAAAAATGAGAATTTTGCTTAGGGACGGCTACCTGGATCGTGCCAGTGGCCGTCCCTAGTGAGGGGAAAACAAATAAAAAAAAAACCTCTTAAATCTTTTGTAAAAAAAAGATAATGAAGTATATATAGAAATCAATGTAAATCAAATTAAATTATACAAATGTTAATCCAGAATGTTTACCCTCGGATTTTACCTTTTAGGGTGGATGTCGAATGATTTTGTCCCCGTGTGCCTCGCAAGGATCAAAAGAAGAATCAGATTAAAGAAAGAAAATTTATGTTATTCTTTCCTTGAAAATTTGATAGCAATCGTGTGTTCGAATTAGTTATATTGATGGAAACGATTGAATTTCGTCACCTCAATTTGACTTAATTCGTAAGAAAAATTTGAAGAAATCGATTAATTAAAAGAAGTTTTATCAAAATAAAACTCTACAGATGAATAGAGATTTATGAACTTTTTACGTAATCTGCTCACAGAAAAGCCTTTTTCTAAAAAGCAATTTTTTTTCAAAAAATATTTGATAGCCTTTTTTTCTAAATAAAATTTCTCTAAAATTTCTCTCTCCTTTTCCAGATTTTCTCCAAATTTCTAACCCCTAAAACTGAAATTTGATCCTTTATTTATAGGGTTTTATGAGATAATTAAGATAAGCCTCTATCTAAAGTTTGAATTTTAAAAGGGCTTTTAAAATTCAACTTTTAGATAAATTCTATCCCCCTTTTGAAAAGAAAAGAGATCAAATTTTATCCAATCTCGAGTGATCCGGTCAGTTACCGTACAGACGGGCTTCCTTGCACCTACCGACGGCCGTCTCTACTAGGGGCAAATGCGGAGACTGACTAGGGACGGGGCGCGATCCTAGGGACGGGCGTCCCTAGGTTGCCACGGGTCCGTCCCTACTACGCCTAGGGACGGGTATCTCTACAAGTAGGGACGGGCATCCCTACACAGACGGAATGCCGGTCTGTGAAGCAAAACTCCCATTTTTACCCAAATTCTGTAAAATTTATCCAACTCTTTCAAAACTCCATGCTATAGAAAAAGATTTTAATCCTTGCGAGACCGAAAGACGAAAACCTCCGAATTCCATCCCCTTACTCGTAAATCGACATTGATCTCTTCATCGGGTAACTCTGATCTGGACTGCATCGAGAGCCGGTGTCTACAGTTGCCCCCAATTTGGGGGAAACTAGCGCACTAGTGCCTAGATGAGCCAAAATTCAAAGAAGAAAGGAAAGAGACGCATACCTGTGGCAGTCCTTATTTTTTCGCCGGGGAAGCGGCAATGCGTCTAGTCGGTTCTGGACTTATAAAATGTGGGGTTTGCACCGAGTCTTCTTCGGACCGTACGAAGTGCGATAATTGCTCTCCTGAGCTGCACCGAGTCTTCTTCGGACTGTACGAAGTGCGATAATTGCTCTCCTGAGCTGCACCGAGTCTTCTTCGGACTGTACAAAGAGCGATAATTGCTCTCCTGAGCTACACCGAGTCTTATTTGGACTGTACAAAGTGCGATAATTGCTCTCCTGAGCTGCACCGAGTCTTCTCCGGACTGTACGAAGTGCGATAATTGCTCTCCTGAGCTGCACCGAGTCTTCTTCGGACTGTACAAAGTGCGATAATTGCTCTCCTGAGTTGCACCGAGTCTTCTTCGGACTGTACGAAGTGCTATAATTTGGCGGCCTCATCGTGCCCCCAAAGTACAATTCTGATCTTTTGATTTCCGGTGATCCCGAAGGACATGATGTTTGATCTATTTATTCTTCCTCTTGACTGTGAGTCAATTTTGAATCGGTGTAAGACCATGTTCCTGTATTGTAAAAGACTTTTGTTAATTCTTACGCCAAGTACCTTGATTGGTAGAGTTATGAACATCTTATATCTCTCTTTATTATTCATCATCTTATTTTCCATGTGATCAATTCCTCTTTTCTTTTTCTCTTTTCTTTTCCTCTTAAATTTTCTTTTAGGAAATCATGAAGAAATAACATGCAAATTTAACAAGTTGATCCAAATTTTTTTCCACTAAAAGGTTAAATTTTGTACAATATACAGATGTGATTATAAAAAGTATAAACACAAAACTAGAAGAACTCCCTGAACAATCTATAATGGCGCATAATCTGAGAGCTCCTCTGGGTCATCATCATCGTCCGATATATGAACCGGCTGGTCTCATGCCGGAGTGGCAGAGGGCCCTGCATCTGAGGCAGATGGCTGACTGGGAGGGGCTGACAGCCCGGCCTGCTGAGTAGCCCAATCCCTGGCTACCTGCTGGTATCTGGGAGGTACAGCCACTGGTACCGATAACGGCTGTGCTCCTGCTGAGTCCTGCGGTTGGAACTGGACCTGGGCATATCCATCGAGAAACGGCTGTGCACAGACCGTCATGAACTGGAGTGTACTGGTAACAACCCCCCTAACTCTCTGAAAGCATCGCCCAGGCGGAGGGTCTGATCTGTGGAGGTGGTCCTCATACTCCTCAGCCTATCCTCAGTCTGCTCTCTAAACTCCCGTAGGGACTGGGCGATGGGAGGTATGGCACCCTCTAGGACCTGAATCCTGAATCTGAGAGCCTCAACTGACTCATCCACCATCTGTATGGATGCGTCTATCCTCTGGGTTGCCTCACTCTGGGAGGCCCTCATCTCCTGCCTCAGCTGACCTACGAGTCTCTCTTGCTCCTGCCTCAGATGATCAATAAGCCTCACCTGGTCCTGGATGATCCCCTGCTGCTGATCCAACCGATCTAATATGACCCTATCTCGCTCTCCGAGCTGTCCGAGAAGGGCCCTGTCTCTTTCCTCCTGTCTATGCTCCAAAGAAACTAACAGAGAAGTCAATAGGGTAGTAAAATCTGGCTGCGCTGGGAAAGCTAATGACGAGGATGGAGGGGGAGCCGAATCTGGCGTCGGCTCAGGTGGTGGAGCTGTAGAAGTAGATGCTCCCGGATCCCCCACTCTAGCATATGGGCTAAACCTCTTAGGCGCTCGGGGAGCTGTCCGCTGTACTCTCAATGATGGAGGCATAGGACTCTGTACACTCTGTCCTGGAGGAGTAGCCAGCAACTCATCCATAGTAAACTCGATCCCCACATCAAAAGGTGTACCCGGCTGCTCCTCGTGCTGTGGCTGCGGAGGCTGACCATCGGGATGCTCTGGCTGTCAGGGAGGCTGGTCCTCCTGATGCTGAGGGTGCTCGGGAATCTGATGCTCCTGATGTTCTGGGTACTCAGGAGGCTGATCTTGAGCCTGCTCCTCTACTGGCTCTAACGAGGGCAAGCTAAATGCACGCCTAGTCTCGTGCATAGTGCGAAGTCTGTATGCCTCGGGGTGGCCCGGTATCGGCAGTATCATGGCCATCGTCATAGCCGCTGGAGCGTCTACATAAATACTCTCATCCAAAGGGCGGCCCAAAATATCTGGATGAACACGCAAACTCAAGAGCAATCTGGTAATGACCCCCACGACATACACTATAAGGGCTGCCCCCCTGGATACCCTCACCAGGTTGACCAAAATCTCGTGGCTGATATTGAGCCTCTGGCCTACCATCATGGCCCATAAACTCCAGATCTCTACGGCATTAAGGGAACTTGGGTTACCAACTCGTCCCAAATATGAGCTGGACAAAACCCGATGAAGATATCGCAGAGCCTGTGATAAAAGTACTGTACTCTTCGCCGTATCATGCTCGTACGACACTCCTGGTAAGGCTATAACCGCCCAATGCTGATGTCTCACTGATCTCTGGGGTGTCATGACATCCTGCTCGACTGGAAGCCCCATGGCCTCTATAAACCGCTGACGGGTGATGCTGAAATGGTGGCCCTCAATCCAAAACTGGATGACACCCTCCTTCGTGTCAGATCTCTGATATCCGCCATAGTGTAACGTAGTGAGGAACTGTCGTACCACCTCTGGGTGAGTCTGGAAAGCAGGTGTCAAAAACTCTATCCAACCCGCGCCCGCCATCAGTATATCCACCTCATCCGCCATCCCCAGAGCCTCGAGGAACGGCCTAGAAACGAAGAGGCTAGCTCGGAACTGCACCTGAACCAGTGCTGCATATCTCTGTCTAGCCTCGTCGCTTATCCAACCTGGGGCCTCAGGCTCGGGCTGATCATGTGGAGCGTATCGTCGTGGTGGCATCCTGGAAGTCGAGACCCACTGAAGAAGTCAAAAAACTGGAAACTGATGCGAAAAAATGCAATTTGAAATGACAAAAATGAAAAAAGACTGTTGGAAACAAAGGAAAAGGTGTCGGTGTGAAGAAGAAGGAAAAGAAAATGATTTCCCATCGGTACTTGCGTCTTTATATAGATTTTATGTACCGATGGGCTTCCCGGCCATATAGTTACAGACGGGTATTCCGTCTGTCTATCCAGATTCCCTCATTAATTACCTAATTAATGCGCGTGATATGCACAATGCACGATTCGCTAGGTGGACTAGTACAGACGGGTTCACTGTCTGAATATAGGGACGGTTAGCCGTCTGTCAGCCAAATCTATAAAATTCAACCATTTTTCTTGAATTTCGTGCCCCTTCCTTATTTTAGCTCCAAAATAGGCTCTTTTCTCCAGTTTTTTCCTTTTTTTCCCCTTAGCAACTGTGGCTTTAGCTATCAAGACATGAATTCTCCTTTCCTTTCCAAGATGCACTGTGTCTTAGATGATGCTCAAATTTGGGAACACAGTACTCTTTCCCCCCTTTCTAGACTGAGGTTTTTGCGGAGAGTCAAGGTAGACTACACCCTTCTTTTGGCTGCAACCCACTTTTGGGATCCTCGTTTTCATGTCTTCAGGTTCACCTATCAGGAAATATGCCCCTTACCCGAAGAATTTGCTACTATCATTGGAAGTTGGTATCCACCTGGTGCTTTGCCTTGCGTACCTCGCTGCGGTTTGATCCAAATCTGGGATATTGCCTTGTCCTTAAGTGTAGCTCCTTCTGACACCTCTCGTCTAGTTCCTCAGGGCTCAGTATTTTCTTTAGAACCTCTGATTGAAGCAATGGATGAATTCTCCAACATCCCCTCATACAGCATAAGTGTCATCTTCCTCTTCTGCCTGATGAAGTATCTAGTCGTGACCTCAGAGGAGCTGCTCGGAGACCCTCGTCTATTTGGAATTCTGGATGACTTTCATCACGGGCTCACACCTTTCCCCCTCATTCTAGCTGAGACTATCTTGGGTTTGGACTCTGTTCATGTCGGGTCTACCACTTCATTCTCTGGGAGCCCCTTATTACTCCAGGTACGTCATTGTTTGAAAAGGTAGTGCGTCCCTTATGGATTTTCACACTAGCTTTTCTTTGCGGGAAGTGCGTCCTTTCGGATTTTCACATAGCCCTATGCCTAATTTTTGCCTAAAGTAAATCCAACTTACTCTAACGGCTTATCTTTGCCTTTTATTTATTCTCTTTGGCTTTTATTTTCTTTATCTTTCTTTGTTTCCCCTATCAGATTTGGTTGCAGGAGAAATTAAAGCTTTTGTCAGAGCCTCCTCCTAGAGTCATCAATCGTTACTCTGCGAAGTGTTTCCTCCCTTGACGTCGTCTGTATTTACCTGGGACTCCTAACGAGTGCATTACCAGATTCAGTGAGATATCTGACGATGATATTAGCTTTACGCACGCTTGGCTTCCCTTGTCCGGTGCAGTTATTGATGGGTCTTCAGGATGTGTTCCCTTATGCGGGCTCCGTGAGGCGACTTTCTACATCACAGCTCGTTGTTCCCGTCAACTCGGAGTAACTCAGGATGTGGTGAGACTCCCTCTATCCTTTCGAGGTTGAGTCCTTTCTGCGGCCTTTGCCTCCCGCTATCATGAGCTTTGGAGCCGACTTCCATTGAAAACCGTCATACCTTTGTTCGGGAGCCATTCTACCATCTCTACCAGGGCGTACAAGAGATGGATACTTAGCCCGGCAGCTGATAACCAAACCCGATGACTGAGGCATTTAGCCAGCGAGGGTAGTAGTAGGGCATAGTTTAGCTTTACATGCATTTTGAGCAGTATGTTTCTTTTTAAAGCAGAATTGGACAATAATGTAAATGAATAAATCAAACTTATTTTATTTCACAAATTTGTGTACATTTCAGTACGACTTCAGCATACATGATCGTTTTTTGACATTAATTCACTTATGCAAGACTACATTCATTCATGGAACTAAATCTTGACAGCATCAAACTCCTTTCTCCAATCTGCCATCTCGGGTTTTCATGATTGGATATTTTCTCTCGAGCCTCTAATTTTTGCCCAGGATGCCTTTTTTCGGTTTTCACCCTGAAGAGGCGCCCGATTTTAGCAGGGCCGCCTTTTTTTGGTTTTTGACCCGCGGGGCTTTTATTCTCTTCTTTTGATTTTGGTCTTTAGCCATGGAACCTTTTGAGTCTGTCGACATTGATCGGTTCCTTGAATTCATTGCCATTGCTATCCGACAAAATTGTAGCTCCTTTAGATAACAGCTTCTTGAGGATATATGGCCCTTCCCAAGTTGGTCTAAATTTTCCTCTGATATCTGGTATGCCTGGTCTCATCTGTTTGAACACCAAATCCCCCTCCTTCAGCGGATGCTTTTTCACCTTTTTTCCAAATGATCTGGCCAGCCTTTTCTGATAGACCTGATTATGATAGTAAGCTTTCATCCTGCTTTCATCAAATAAGTTCAAATGCTGTAACCTCTCTTGCATCCATTGGACTTCCGAAATCTGAGCTTCCATGACTACTCTCAGTGATTTAAGCTCTATCTCAACCGGCAGCACTGCCTCTATTCCGTAAACCAAAGAATACGGAGTAACGCCTGTAGATGTCCTTACCGTCGTTCTGTAACCCCACAATGCAAAGGGAAGCTTCTCTGCCCAGTCTTTGTAGGTTTGGACCATCTTGGCTAGGATTCTCTTCACATTCTTATTGGCGGCCTCTACTGCCCCGTTAGCTTGTGGTCGATAGGGGGAGGATTTGTGGTGCTCGATCCCGTTCTTCTCAAGAAGTTTTCTAGTTTCCCCCATGAATTGCACCCCGTTATCAGACACTATGTGATGTGGGAGGCCATATCTGCATATCAGACTTCTTTCAATGAACCTGGCCATATCTCTTGCGTCGATCTTCTTAAAGGACTCCGCCTCCACCCATTTTGTAAATTAGTCGATTGCGACTATTATATATCTGTGTCCGTTGGATGCCGTAGGGTGGATTTCTCCAATAATGTCTATTCCCCAAGCAGCGAATGGCCAAGGTGACGTTAGGCTGTGTAGCTCTGACACTGGCAAATGCCTTAAGTCTGCGTATTGCTGGCACAGTTGGCACTGCTTCACATATTTTGAGCAATCGTTATCCATCGTAAGCCAGTAGAAGCCTTGCCTCATGATCTTTTTGGCTAATGTCAGCCCATTCATATGGGCTCCGCATATTCCGGCGTGTGTTTCTTCCATTACCCTCCTGGCTTTTTTTTTGTCCAAACACCTCAATTGGATACCATCCGCTTGCCGTTTGTACATTATCCCATTTATACAAATGAACTGGGTAGACATCTTGCGATTCATCCTTTGATCCTTTTCGGTAGCCTCCTCTGCAAATATCGCATTCTCTAGGTAATTCATAATGTTATGATACCATGGCTTTCCATCCGCCACTTCTACTTCCATAACTGATCTCGATTCGAAGCTAGGTTTCTCAGAACTATAGATTAAAACTGGCTTCATGTGCACCCCTTCAGGGTTGTCCCACATTGATACTAGCGTGGCGAGCGCATCGGCTAACTGATTTTCATCCCTGGGAATGAAATGGAATGTGCATACTTTGAATTGACTGCTCAGGTCTCTCAACTGCCGGATATATGGCATTAGCCTCTCTTCTTTCACGGCCCATTCACCTTGGATTTGATTGACCACCAAAGAAGAATCACCAAACACTTCCACATTCTTTGCTCCTAAAGCTATTAACGCCTCCAATCCAAAAACACATGCTTTGTATTCAGCTTCGTTATTGGTAGCCTTGAATCTCAACTTTTTCGCCAAGGGAAGTTTTTCGTCATCCGGGGTTATCAGAACGACTCCTACTCCTGCCCCTTTGTTATTTACAGCTCCGTCAAAGTGTAACTTCCAACCTTGAATCCCGATAGCTGCTACATCCTCATCTGGAAAGTTAAACTCGTATGAGTCTCCTTGGATCGGGTGTTCTGCTAGAAATTCCGCCACTGCACGCCCTTTAATGGTCTTCCGGGTGAAATACTCCACATCAAATTCTTGAAGTAACAGCAACCACCTACCCATTTTCCCAAGCAAAGATGGGGCCTCTTGCAAATATCTCAGGGGATTCTGCCTCGCGACTACCTGACTTTGTAAGCATGAAAGTAATGTCGCAATTTCTTAGAAGCCCAGATTACTGCAAGGCAAATCTTTTCTACCTCTGTGTATTTGACTTCGTAGGCTAAGAATTTCTTGCTGAGATAATAAACAGCAAATTCCACTCTAAAATCATCCTCTTGGGCCATAATAGCACCTACAGAACTGTCCTCTATGGCCAGGTATAGGATCAGCGGCTTGCCTGGCCGTGGTGGTCTCAGTACCGGTGGATTCAATAAATATTCTCTGATAGCATCAAAAGCCTTTTGACAACTCTCGTTCCATACTACTGGTTGATCTTTTCTGAGTAGTTTAAAGATTGGCTCACAGATCGAAGTAAGCTTAGCGATAACAGCCTGCCCAGAAAGCTTCTTACATCCTTCTCTTTCTGCAGTATCGGCATTTCTCTGATGGCCTTAACCTTATCCGGGTCAATCTCAATCCCCCTCTTACTAACTATGTGTCCTAAGAGCTTCCCTGAGGTAACGCCAAAGATGCACTTTTTAGGATTCAACCGCAAGTTGTACTTATCTATCCTTCGAAAGAACTTTTCCAGGGCTTCAAAATGGCCTTCTCTAGTGGCTGACTTGATCATCATATCGTCCACGTATACCTCTACTTCTTTAGGGATCAATTCATCCAATATCTTCGTTGCCATCCTCTGATAAGTGGCCCCTGCATTTTTCAGGCCAAAAGGCATCATGCGATAAGCGTAAGTCCCCCACTCTGTGATGAAGGCTGTCTTGATCCGATCAATTATTTCATTGAGAATTTGATTGTAGCCCGTGTAACCATCTCCGAAGCTATACATCTCACAAGCAGCGGCACTGTCTATTAGTACGTCTATATGAGGCAATGGAAAATAATCTTTTGGACAAGCCTTATTCAGATCCCGATAATCCACACATACTCTTACTTTGCCATTCTTCTTGGCTACAGGGACAACATTGGCCAACCATGTTGGGTATTGCACCTCGACTAGAGACTTGGCTTTGATTTGCTGGTGAATCTATTCTTTCACTTTCTCCGCCCATTCTGGCCTAAGCCTTCTCAACTTCTGCTTAATAGGTTTACGGTCTGGATAGGTGGGGATAGCATGCTCTGCGACTTTCCGATCGATTCCTGGCATATCTTCGTAGGTCCAGGCAAAGACTTTTCATATTTTTTTAAGATTCTCTCAAATTTTTCTCGCTCTTCAGGAGTTATATTTGATGCTATCAAAATTTCTTTTAGATTGTCTAGGGTTCCAAGATTGAATGGAGTAGCATCAGTTGAATCAATATCAAATATGGATGGATAATGATCATGATCATGCATAGTGAAATCATCAGAAACATCACACAAGTAAGCAAAACCATTCAATTTATTAATAAGATTGAAATTGTCATTGACATCATTGAAAAGTTCTGGAGCAAAAAGAAAATCTAAACTATCTTCCTCTTCCTCCTCTGCTAGTGTATCTGCCGCAGTCGACGTTTCTGCATCACATCGGCCCTTTGGAGTCTCCTCATCCATCTTTCGCACAGCTTCCTCTATCTTGGCCTTTCCTTTCAGCTGGGTGGTTATCATCTTTTCAGTAATTATTTCTTCCGGGGTCTCGCGGTCCCAAATTGTCCTACTAGTCATGATTTCTTCATCCCAAAAACCCTCTGCTGGCTTGATTAATCCAATGCCCCAGTCATAGACATCATTAAAAACCTCGAACCTTGGCACAATTCTTCCATCCAGCCATTGCGGTTCATTTTCTCCTGCATAGGCACATGTTGCGGTCGCTGGCACAAAGGTCTTCCGAATATAGGGAACTTCCATTTTCGACTTCTCGCCCTTCTTTACGGCACCTGTATATCCAAGACCCCTCTTGTCCTTTTGACCCTTATTGGGAATTCTTGCCCAGCCCTGCACCAGGGAGGAATGACATTTTCTTCATCATATTCAATACCGGGGGGCTTTCTTCCTTCTGCGCTTCTTTGTCTATCATGGTGACATGAAACCCATTAAACGGCTGCCTGGCTATCTCCAGCACTGAAACCTGATTCTCTCGTGCAGCTTTTATAGTCACGATCTGGCCCTCGTAAGGTATCTTTACCATCTAATGCAGTGTAGAGGGGACTCCTCCCAATCTATGAAACCATGGTCTGCCTAGCAAAGCTGAGAAATTGGCGGGTATGGGCAACACCACAAACTCTACTTCTGACTCTACCGGTCCCGTTTTTACCACCGCTGTGAAGGTTCCTGAAGCCTGCCTACGCGAGTTGTCATATACTGTGATGGTAAGATCAGATTTTGCCAACATATCCTCTGTTACCCCAAAAGCTGCTATTGCTACCTGTGGGCATACATTTATGGAAGAACCATCATCCACCATCACACAGGCGGTATGCTTTTGGTTAATCTGTGCCCTTATGTAAAGAGGGCGATTATGGTTGCGACCTTCTGCCGGCAGATCTGCACTGGTAAAAACAACATTTTCTCCCGATCCTCCTTTTACTACCTCCAGGAGTTCCGTAGGTGAAATGGTTGTAGCCACAGTTGCTTCGCATAAAGCCTCCACCACCTTCTGCCTATGTGATGGCGACTGTCTCAAAAGATCCCATATTGAAATCTGAGCCGGTGTCTTTTTCAATTGCTTGATAATCGGATCTTCCTCCGGCTCCTTTCCCCTTCTGTCCTCAATCGGCTCTTGTGGCTTCTCTACTTCTGGGGCTACCCTTCCACTCCGGGTCATAGCTCCCACTTCTTTTCTCTTTGGTTCTTCTCCTTCCTCTTCCGAACCCCAAAGGTCAGAAAATGTTTCTAAATTATCACTTTCAGTTCCACAATCATCAGTGGACCAGCAATCGATCACTGCAGCGGGAAGCCCTTCTTCACTCCCCTCATAGAGGCTCGTGACAGCAGTGTGGATATCGTTGCCGTATAATTCCTTCAGCACAAAGTTCTCGGGCAAACTGGACCTGATCATATTCACTGGCGGAGGCATGTAATTGTACCCAGCTTTCTTTTGACCCCCTCTCTTTTCTGGATCTGTGATCTGTTTTGAGTCGATCAAATCCTGAATTGCATGCCCCAAAGTCCTATAGTTATCGGTTACATGTCCAGTGTGCTGATGATATGCACAGTACTCATCGTCTTTGTGTTCCGGCATGCCTTGAGTTCTCGCAGGTCTAGGCGGTAGGGGTTGCAGCTTATTCTCTTTCATCAGTCTTCTTAGTACCCATGATAAGGACCTCTCGAGATTGGAAAAATGTCTCGGAGTGGCGTTTGTAGTTGACACCTCAGCAATCTTCCTTGTATTACTAGCAGAACTTGTTGGTCTGCCGGCCCCTTGACTCCCACTACCTGTCTTAGGATAGTTCTCATTTCCTGCTTTCCTAACAAGGTACTCTCCCTCGGCCTCAATGGCGATGTCCTTCAGGGACTCCCAATCTTTTAGTCCTTTCATCCTTAATCCATTCCTCAAATACGGGTTCGCATTTTTAATGAATAATCGTATTTGATCCTGGGTATCTGGTTTCCTCTTCATTTCCATCACACGATTCCTCCACCGGGTTAGATACTCATGGAAGGACTCTCCTTCTCTCTGCTATAACAGTTACAGGTCCTTCAGGGTTACCTCCATTCTTGTACTGCAATCATATTGCCTCAAAAATTCTTCTGTCAATAAATCCCAATCTTCCTTAGTTCGGCGATCGAGCCCGTGATACCAACCCACTGCCGGGCCCGTCAAGCTCAAGCAAAAGTACTCAATCTTCTGCTTCCTCATCAAAGTGGTGCCTTTCATCACCAATGAGTATTGCTTTATATGTGCTAGGGGATCAGAAGTACCGTCAAACTTTGGCACGTCCGGCATCTTAAAGTTTATTGGGACTAGATCTTCTCCTTCTAACTCTTTGTCCTCAGGATTCACTCCTTGGCCTTTTGTCAAAATCCTTGTCATAGCTTCAAATCTCTCTTCCACTTTCCTCCAGATGGCTTCTTCAATTTGAGGGGCTTTCCCTTTCTCAGACATACATTCCTCATATTCCTCGTCTTCCCAATCATCATCCAGCCTTGGGACAGGTCTTCCCCTATGTGCCCCCGAAGTAGTAGCTCTTAGGTTCAAGAGTGGCGGGCGAGTTTCATCTTGTGGGTCCTCTCTGACCTCTTCCCTTTCATTATTCCTCACAAGAGGAGGCTGTGGGTTTTGCGGGGCTGCTTGTTGACCCATTGCGGCTATCATTGCCAACACCCGGTTCTCAAACTCTTCCAACCTTCGGCCCACTTCCTCTGCTATCATTTTCCTGGTGGCCTCTGCCCCTCTCGGTGAGTTTGCCATTTCTTCGGGTATAGAAAACTGATCTGAAGTGGCGTAACTGGTCTCAGAAGAACTGTCCGGATACTCTATCCTTTTTGGTAACTCAAAAAATGGATTCTTGTGTAGCCGTCCCCGGGACCCTCTTGTCCACCTAGGCGAATCTATGATGGCTGAAAAACACAGGGGTCAGGATGATGCATGATTGCGCAAAAAATAATGCATGATCGTGCTATGCAGCACTCACAAGCCACATGCAACCACATAGGTCCTTCCAACCTTATTACTCCCGCACACGAGGTCATAATCTCTTTCCTAGGTGGGATTAGCCCATGGGTCAATCTGGGGACCCGATGAACGCCTATGGTGCACGGTGGAAATTCGGCAGCATAACCTCTCCTAACTAATGCACAGGCGGATGGGTTATGATCATCATGTATCCGAATAAGGCATCCTGGGCCTATCGGGGCATGAAAGCCTTCGATTAGGTGACCAGTCGAACTATCCGGGTTTGTCCAATACCTAATGATCCATACAGCAAACATCGTATTAAGGTTCATGCCACTTGGGGGAAGTAACTATTTCCATTTACATGAGCTTTAGTAAAAGGGTGGTGTTACTTTAGGGTTACCCAATCATGGTCCCTGCCAATGCGTCTAGCTCGTCACGAGCGTAACGACCAATCGGGTCACCATTTACTATACTATGATGGTACGAGGCTTGGGCTGGTGATTATCCTTAACACTTCCCTAAATTGAGTGAAAATAGGGTCGTGCTTCAGGAACGCACCGGGGCTAAAAGAGCGACAAAACTAGCATAGATCTAAGGCTCTAATGCGATGCAATGCAGATTTTGAAAGATGGTGAAATTTTTAAGCTAAAATCTAATTGTAAATTTTTAATCAAAGTACTTTTGAATCGAAGTCTCGAGTATGTCCCCAGTGGAGTCGCCACTGTGACCCGCGCTGAACCTCGCGGCCTCCCGAAAGCCCGCTTCAGGGTGATCAGGAGAGGTTCATAAAACTTGTAAGGTATTTACAAGTGCGTCTATTTTTGGCAACAATGAGGTTTCTTGGAGTCGCCACCCAATAGAACATTGGGAAGGGTCGTCTAGCCTTATCGAGCCTAAGACGGCGCATGCATATCCATCTTGAGCTAGCTAGAGGGATCTTGGAGGCCTTATCCTCTACTCCCCTAGAGCCTAGGATTGTATATTTAAGCCTTTTAGTGGGACTCAAGAGGTGTCTTGGAAGTCCTAGACCTCTCGCCTCTTTGAGTCCCAAAGACCAGAGTGAGTTCGGGACTTCTCATTTATTCGTACTTTGATTAATTTTACAATTATGTTTTGAATTTATTATTTCACCAACTTTCCACACGATGCATTTTATTAAAGCGCAAATCATTTACAAAAGTCGGGAGTGCAACCAAAGGGCATACATTTATGGAAGAGCCGTCATCAACCATCACACAGGCGGTATGCTTGCCATTGATATGTGCCTTGATGTATAATGGGCGATTGTATTTGCAGCCCTCAGGTGGTAAATCTGCATCAGAATAAACTAAAATTTCTCTCGAGCTCCCTTCAACTAAATCTAGTAACTCAAATGGTGAGATAGTGGTGGTAGCAGTGGACTCACATACGGTTTTTACTAGCTTCTGCCTATGTGATGGAGATTGCCTCAGCAAATCCCAAATGGATATCTGAGCTGCTATTTTCTTCTACTATTTCATTAAGCCATCCTCCTCAGGCTCCTTTCCTACAAGTATAGGCATTGGATCTTGAGGCCTCTCTACCTCTGGAGTTATCCTACCACTCCGGGTCACAGCCTGCACCTCTTGTACATCCTCTTCATCCCTAGAGTTCCATACATCCTCCGGCTCGTCAACTTTTTCAACCTCACTTTCAGTGGTCGAATCCCAACACTCTATCATGCCAACTTGAGGCTTCTCTTCACTAGCCCCTACTCGGGACTGATAATAGCCACATAGTCATTTCCATAAAGGACCCTTAGCACATACCACTCCGGCAGACTAGAACCTATCATAAAAATGGGCGGAGGAATGGAATTATACCAAGTTTTCTTTTTCTTTTCCCTCTTCTCGGGGTCAAAAATCTGTTTACTGTCAATAAGGTCTTAGACTTGATCCCTTAAAGTTCTGCAGTAGTCAGTGAGATGGCCGGTGTGCTAGTGAAAAGCACAATACTGATCCCCCCTATGATTTGGCTGGCCATAATTTTTAGCCAGCCTGGCTGGCAATGGCTGAAGCTTTCCTTCTTTCATCAGTCTATGTAAAACCCAAGATAGCGACCTCCCCAAATTTGAGTACTGTCTCTGGCTCGCATCAGTGGCTAAAACTTTCGCTTTCCTGCCCACCTGATTACTGCTGCTTTCGACGCCACTCAACTTACCTCCTCCTTGAGGCCCATAGTCCATCCGAGTGAAATTATCATTACTGGCCTTCTTTGCCAAGTATTTTGCTTCGGCTTCTATGGCTATATCTTTCAAGGATTCCCAATCCTTAAGCACTTTCATCTTAAGCCCTTCGCTCAAGTATGGGCTTGCGTTCCTGATGAACAGCCTGATCTGATCCAACGTGTCAGGTTTCCTCTTCATCTCCATAACTCGATTCCTCCACCGAGTAAGGTAGTCATTGAAGGACTCACTAGACTTCTACTGTAGCAGCTCAAGGTCTTTCAACGTCACTTCCATTCGGGTGCTACAGTCGTATTGCCTTATAAACTCCCCCATTAGTAGATCCTACTCTTCCTTCAATATCCTATCTAACCCATAGTACCAATCGACTATCGGCCCCATCAGATTAAGGTAGAAGTACTCCACCTTTTGTTTCTTTGTAAACCCCGTGCCCTTCATGATCAGGGCGTATTGCTTGATGTGTGCCGAAGGGTCCGAAGTACCGTCGAATTTTGGTATCTTGAACCTCTGGGGCTGTAGTTCCTCCTCACCCAGATCTATGTCTTCGGGGATGACCCCTTTCCCGACTGACAGTAGACGTGTGATAGCCTCAATCTTTTCCTCCATCTTCTTCACCACGTCGTCCTCTACCTTAGGGACTTTGCACCTCACAGCTTGAGGGATTATTGGCTCATCCTCCTCTTCCCTTAAGAAGTCATCCATCAGATCTGAAATCCTTACCCTTCTTTGTTCAGCTGGTGCTGCCGCTCTAGGCTTCATAACTGGTTGTTTCATAGTAGCAATTGCTATGGGAGTCTCCCCCATGATAGGTGTTTCAACTTGCTCCATAGCCGAAGCTACAGATGGTTGCCCCGCGTTTGGTGCCATCTGAGCAATAATGTTCCCCATCATGGCTAGCATCTTCCTTTCAAAGTCCTCAAATCTCTTGTCCAAATCTTGCGTTGTCAAAGCACCCATTTTTTACGGTAAATCTGCTATTACTAACCCAAAGGATTGTTCCAAAGAAGAATCTGAATTTCTGTCCCAACCTGAACCCGTTACAGGCTCTAACCCTGACAGCTCAACCAAAGAACTTCTGATCAGTCTTCCACTGGAGTTCCTAGACCACTCGAATGAATTTATGATGGCTGAAAAACTCCATTTATTAGCGTGATGCATGAATGACATTAAAGATGCATAGTCGTGTTGGTTCAGCATCCACAATCACACACAAGCAAATAGGTCCTTCCAACCTTATTGCTCCCACACACGAGGTAGTGCGTTCGCTTTCCTAGGCGGGCTTAGTTAATGGGCCAACAGGGGACCCTATGAACGGACAAACTGCACGGTGAAAAATCGGCAACATAACATATCTTATCTAATGTGCATTCGTATGAGTTTTGGCCATTAAGTATTTGGACAATTCAATCAAGTTAAGGTGGGCTTACTGGGGCATGAAAGTCTTTGATAAAGGACCACTTAATTTGCTTAATTTTATTTAATACGTGATGGCCCACATCACAAGCATCGTATTATGGTTCATGTCACCTAATGGAAGTTTCTATTTGCCATTAAATGAGCTTTGTTAAGGTGGTGATACTTTAGGGCTACCCAAGCACGGTCCCTGCCAACAGGTCTAGCTCATCACGAGCATAGCGACTAATTGGGTCTCCATTTGATATACTACGAGGTACTAGGCTTGGGCTGGTCATTATCCTTAACACTTTCTTATAATGAGTGAAAGTAGGGTTGTACTTTGGGAATGCATCAGGGTAAAATAAGGGACCAACTAGCATAATTCTAAGGCTCTAAAATGATGCAATGCAATTTTCGAAAAGAGGTAGAATTTTCAAAGAAAAGTAACGAAGTCCCAAGTGGAGTCGCCACAGTGACGCGCGCCGAACCTAGCAAAGGCCCTCATAATGAGACCCACTTTTAGGGCTCGAGGGATTGGTTCGAGTCTTTTGATCTTGGGCATCATGAGACATTTTGGATACCTCATTCCAATAGAATATTGGAAGGATTATCTAGCCTCATGACACCTTTAGTCACCTTTGAGGTATTTTTGAGTCGCCACCCAATTTACGAGAAATTGGAAAAGGTCATCTAACCTTTATGGTCTAAACCAGAGATGGTGTCACACCCCAAAATAGCCCTGGTCGGAATGTGCATGCTAAGTCGGGTTAAGTAAGGGTATTTTGGTAATTTTGTGCGTGAGGAAGTTTGGATAATAAGGATTTTATGATAAGTAATTGATTAAGTATGTTAAGAACAGAAGTGTTAGTGTGTGCTTGTGGTATACGGTTGTAGGGTGTTTTGGTTGTGGCATTTATTTAGTGAAGTGTGAGTTTGGTACCTTGGCATGAGATATTTAATTAAGGAAAGGATTGGGTGCATATGAGTGTATGGTGCTTTGGTTTGGAAAGGTTTAAGTGGGTTTTGTGGTCCTTTTAGGAGCTTCCATATGGGCTTGTTAGGTGGGCATTGAAAGAAGAAAAAGAAGAAAGGAAAGACGAAGAGAGAGGGAACACAGATTGCATTCCCGTTCTCTCCTCTCATGCTTCCTCTTCTTCTTCTCTTCTCCTTCTCTGCTTTTCCTTTCATTCTCTTTTGGCTTGGAGTTGTGTTTGGCTTGAAGTATGTTTTGCTTGTAGAGGTAAGTTGGGGTTTAACGTGCGGTTCTTCTTCTTCTTCTTCTCTTACTGGTTTTACCTCAGTTAAGGTTTGAACTAAGGATTGTGTGGATTTCTTGTTTGTACAAGCTTTGAATTGCAAGAAGAAGGTTAAGGACAAGTAGAGGGTTGAGGATTGAAGCTTAAAGTGTGATTTTTGGATCTTCAATTCCAGGTTTGGGAGTTTTGATTCCTGCATTTGAAGTTCTGAGTTGTTTTTACCCTATTTCTCACCAGGCTTGTAAATGTGTTTGCATTGTCTAATTTCTGGAATTTAATGTGTTTTGGAATGTGTATATGCATGATTATGTGAGTAGCCGTGTTACTAATGCATGTTAGGATTGAATTGGAAGTACTGAGTTTGGGTTTTGAACTTACTGTTATTTGTTAGGGTTTATGTTCTTGAGGAAATTATATGTGTCTATGCATGATTTTGGTTGATTTGATTGTTGAATTAAGCTGGTTTTATGTTATTTTAATGTTTGGAAGATCGATTGGAAGGTAAGATGAGTTTGGTGTTGTTTTGAATCAGATTGGAAATGATTTTTGTCGGGTTCTTTGAATTCTGGGCATGCTGGGAACGGAAAATCGCGATTCTGTGGAATTTCTATTTCCAGTGTGTGTCATGACTTCCTGTGAGAGACAAGTCACGAGACATGACTCTCAGTCACGGCATGTGACTTTGCCTCCCAGTCACGACGCGTGATTTCTCGGTGGGCTGGAAGAAGTCGTGAGGCGTGACACCCGGTCGCGAAGCGTGACTGCCCTGTAAGAGGCAAGTCACGACTCGTGACTTAGAGTCACGACTCGTGACTCTTGTGAGGCGTGACTCCAGTCGCAAAGCGTGACTGCCCTTTGAGAGGCAAGTCACGTCTCGTGACTTAGAGTCACGACTCGTGACTCTTGTGAAGAGTCAAGAGGCGTGACTTAAAGTCACATCCCGTGACTCTTGTGAGGCATGTCACGAGATGTGACATAGAGTCACGACTCATGACCCTCCTTTGAGGACAGTCACGAGTCGTGACATGGCTTGTGACAAACCCCCTTCAGCCTCATTTTCCGATTTAGCCGGTTTCAACCAAAATGAATTTCCTATCTCTTTTGTATGGATATTTACTACTGTATGATTTATGTCATACTTTTATATGCTCTTGTATGGCCTTTTCTATTTTGCTTGTTTCCCCATGTGACTAGTTTTCTTATAAAATGATTTGCAAATGCTGTTATGACTTCTTCCCCTACTGTGTGCTATTTTACCTTGCTTATATGAATGGTTATCCCAAGTTATTTGTGATTAGTATTATGATGCATATCCTTGATCAGATTCTCCTCTAAGAATATTCTGCCATGCTTAAGAGTATTTTGTATCATTCCACGATTAAGGTTATGCGTTTTTAATCATTAGCATAATATGATTCCACATGTATTCCTGACATACTTTAGTATGATGAGTAGTGCTAAAATGTGATTGATGGAATTATTGCATGCTTAAGAATATGAATTGTATGAGTTATGATTGATATCCTGTTATGCCCAATTTATTTGAATAGTAAGGTTGATGTCTGAATGCGTTATTATGCTTTAGCCTTTGAACTCAATGTGTTATGCTTAAATGTAATTTGGATTATGCATGATTTATACTTAGTGACCTCACCTAATGCATGATTAAGATTTTGTATTGATAATCATTGGCATAGTAGTGCTTCTATACTTGATCCTTAGCATGCTTTAGAACATTGTTTAATGTTAAAGTGTGTTGACTGTATTATGTTTTGCAATGGGAATTGTATGATATATGACCGACTTTATGAGCATATTTATATGTCTATCGTACTCTGGTTTATGCATGATGTATATATATTTATGCATTGTGCGATTTGAAACGTGAATTGTTTTATGCATGACCTGCGAGAGTCAGTATAGTGGATAGTTAGGCATGCCTAATAGAGTCTTATGTAGCTGCAGCGCCCTTTGAATGATTTGGACCCTGATCAGGTCCCCGTTTGGTTCCTCGCGAACCCTTTATGAGCTCGGATCCTCGCGATCCTTTTTAATGTGTTTGGGATTTTGTTTAAGATCCCCCTCTCAGTGAAATGTTTTTAAAAATAAAATGGTTTTTCGATTCTCACCCGTAAGGTGGAGATAGTTCGATTCGCACCCGTAAGGTGGTGATAGTTCACTCGTTATCCACTATTGTGAGTCAGCAGGTGCTTTGTTGGTTTGTTTTACTTTGAAATAACGATAAGTATGTGATATCCGAATGAGCATGATAATGATTTGAGGAATCAGTTTATATGTATATGAACGTGACTATGGGCTTTAAAATGTATGTCTTATGTCTAACATGATTATTCGCACTTGTCATGTGATTTGTTATAAGTTCCTGAATGCTTTGAATGTGATTCGATTAATGTATTTATGTATGTGACTTGAGCATGGTTTTGTTATATTTAAGCATGTGAACCGAAGTAGTTGTGGCGGTAAGTATGTAAGATTTAACTGTACGTTCTGCATGGTTATGATATGAATGTGAAGTTGCGTGATTATGTCTTCGGTCTCTGCTATTGGAGTGTTTTCAGCGTGATATTCTATGTATTAGAGTTGTGCAGTAGAAGTGTGGTGCTTTGGATGTTGTCCCTTGGTTTTTGTCTAGTGTGTGTATGGCATGATAAAAGTATGTTTAGATAACTAGTGTCCTCGGTATGATAGTTGGGTGCATTACTGCCTGATAACTGTTTTACATGTGAATAGATTTTCCGTTAATGCATGGGTATTTTGGCATAATAGTTGTATGTGTATTATTTCATGTAACTATGCTCGGTAAGTATATGCATGTGAGATTGTATATTGTTCTGTATGATAATACTTGTATTGTGTATGGTATTATGTTTACTTGGGTTTATGTTCGTCATAAGTTTATAGATTTGGATGTGAGCTTTCGAATGAATGCCTTTACTATGCAAGCCTAATAATATATGTATTTTGAATGTTGCATTTGCCATTTGAATGTGTTATGCCTTGGCGACCATTGTGAATGGCCGTCCATACTCTTGTGTGTTCTCCCCACTAAGCATTTATCGCTTAGCACGGATTTCCTTTCCGTGCAGGTGGCAGGTTGGTTCTGTTCGAGTCGCGCTTCTGCAAGATCGGCCACATAGGAGTTTGAAGTTTTGTAAATTATTCAGCTTCTGTACTTCAGTTTTTGTATCTCTTTAGTATTGTAATTATGTATTATTATTGTAAGTATCTTGAGTTTACTTTTGGGTAATATAATCGTTAGTATGTTGTTATGTTAAGTCATTCCTTTGTTTTATCTTTCGCTTTATGCTTCCGCTTAGTGCCTGTGTGTGTGTGTGAGTTATTGCATGATCAGTCTGTGCTCTCAAGTAAGGTGAGTTTTTAATTAACCCGTATTTTTGTATGTATGTTATGTATGAAGGTTTGCTTTCGCGTTGTGCATGTGCTTATCTGTGTGAGTGAGCGTCGGGTAGCACGCCCGTCGACGTCCTTCCAACGGGGACGGCGATGGGGGTGTTACAGTTAGTGGTATCAGAGCCCAGGTTTGATGATTCTGCGTGTGTTGGTTGTTATGTGATGAGTCTTTGCATGAGAGTCGGTTTTGTGTCGTGGCCTAATGCAGATGTGTCTTGTTTTGTGTCCTGTCTAGATGGAGTCTGATCCTAGTGAGAATGTGGGCGAGACAACAGAAAGTGTGAACCCAGTTGGTGCTGATCAGAATGTTTCAGAGCGTCTTCCTGTTGAAGATTCTGGTCATGTTTTGGAGGATAGGGCTCTAGTGTAAGGGTTGATTCGGATTTTGGATATATTGACTGCTCCTCGTGCTTCTCAAGAATTTGTTCAGCATGTACCTCAGAAGAGAAAAGGATCGGTTAGTGAAGTGCCAGCAGGGAAAAGGATTCGAGAACCTTCGATGTGTCAACAATGTCAGAAGCAACATGGGAACAAGTGTAAGAAGTGGGTACCGTCAATATGTCAGCACTGCCAGAAGCGAAATCGGGGCCCATGTCGGAAGCTCTCAGGTGCTTGTTTTAGGTGTGGCAGTATGGAACACCGGATTGCCGATTGTCCTAAGAAGATGAGTGAGAGTCTAGTTCGACAAGTTAGCAAGGATTCGAAGGAGACCGCAGGTTCTTCTGGTAAGTTATATTGCAAGCTTTTGTCTAAGTAAGTTTTGTTTGTTTGGGGTGTTGGATGTAAGTGTTTAACCGTGAATTTCGAGGACGAAATTCTTTTAGGAGGGAAGAGTTGTCACACCCCAAAATAGCCCTGGTCGGAATGTGCATGCTAAGTCGGGTTAAGTAAGGGTATTTCGGTAATTTTGTGCGTGAGGAAGTTTGGATAATAAGGATTTTATGATGAGTAATTGATTAAGTATGTTAAGAAGAGAAGTGTTAGTGTGTGCTTGTGGTATACGGTTGTAGGGTGTTTTGGTTGTGGCATTTATTTAGTGAAGTGTGAGTTTGGTACCTTGGCATGAGATATTTAATTAAGGAAAGGATTGGGTGCATGTGAGTGTATGGTGCTTTGGTTTGGAAAGGTTTAAGTGGGTTTTGTGGTCCTTTTAGGAGCTGCCATGTGGGCTTGTTAGGTGGGCATTGAAAGAAGAAAAAGAAGAAAGGAAAGAGGAAGAGAGAGGGAACACAGATTGCATTCCCGTTCTCTCCTCTCACGTTTCCTCTTCTTCTTCTCTTCTCCTTCTCTGCTTTTCCTTTCATTCTCTTTTGGCTTGGAGTTGTGTTTGGCTTGAAGTATGTTTTGCTTGCAGAGGTAAGTTGGGGTTTAACGTGCTGTTCTTCTTCTTCTTCTTCTCTTACTGGTTTTACCTCAGTTAGGGTTTGAACTAAGGATTGTGTGGATTTCTTGTTTGTACAAGCTTTGGATTGCAAGAAGAAGGTTAAGGACAAGTAGAGGGTTGAGGATTGAAGCTTAAAGTGTGATTTTTGGATCTTCAATTCCAGGTTTGGGAGTTTTGATTCCTGCATTTGAAGTTCTGAGTTGTTTTTGCCCTATTTCTCACCAGGCTTGTAAATGTGTTTGCATTGTCTAATTTCTGGAATTTGATGTGTTTTGGAATGTGTATATGCATGATTATATGAGTAGCCGTGTTAGTAATGCATGTTAGGATTGAATTGGAAGTACTGAGTTTGGGTTTTGAACTTACTGTTATTTGTTAGGGTTTATGTTCTTGAGGAAATTATATGTGTCTATGCATGATTTTGGTTGATTTGATTGTTGAATTAAGCTGGTTTTATGTTATTTTGATGTTTGGAAGATCGATTGGAAGGTAAGATGAGTTTGGTGGTGTTTTGAATCAGATTGGCAATGATTTTTGTCGGGTTCTTTGAATTTTGGCCATGCTGGGAACGGAAAATCGCGATTCTGTGGAATTTCCGTTTCCAGTGTGTGTCATGACTTCCTGTGAGAGACAAGTCACGAGACGTGACTCTCAATCACGGCACGTGACTCTGCCTCCCAGTCACGACGCGTGATTTCTCGGTGGGCTGGAAGAAGTCGTGAGGCGTGACTCCCGGTCGCGAAGCGTGACTGCCCGGTAAGAGGCAAGTCACGACTCGTGACTCTTGTGAGGCGTGACTCCTGTCGCGAAGCGTGACTGCCCTGTGAGAGGCAAGTCACGTCTCGTGACTTAGAGTCGCGACTCGTGACTCTTGTGAAGAGTCAAGAGGCGTGACTTAAAGTCACGTCCCGTGACTCTTGTGTGGCATGTCACGAGACGTGACATAGAGTCATGACTCGTGACCCTCCTTTGAGGCCAGTCACGAGTCGTGACATGGCTTGTGACAGACCCCCTTCAGCCTCATTTTCCGATTTAGCCGGTTTCAACCAAAATGAATTTCCTATCTCTTCTGTATGGATATTTACTTCTGTATGATTTATGTCATACTTTTATATGCTCTTTATGGCCTTTTCTATTTCGCTTTGTTCCCCATGTGACTAGTTTTCTTATAAAATGATTTGCAAATACTGTTATGACTTCTTCCCCTATTGTGTGCTATTTTACCTTGCTTATATGAATGGTTATCGCAAGTTATTTGTGATTAGTATTATGATGCATATCCTTGATCAGATTCTCCTCTAAGAATATTCTGCCATACTTAAGAGTATTTTGTATCATTCCACGATTAAGGTTATTCATTTTTAATCATTGGCATAATATGATTCCACATGTATTCCTGACATACTTTAGTATGATGAGTAGTGCTAAAATGTGATTGATGGAATTATTGCATGCTTCAGAATATGAATTGTATGAGGTATGATTGATATCCTGCTATGCCCAATTTATTTGAATAGTAAGGTTGATGTCTGAATGTGTTATTATGCTTTAGCCTTTGAACTCAATGTGTTATGCTTAAATGTAATTTGGATTATGCATGATTTATACTTAGTAACCTCACCTAATGCATGATTAAGAATTTGTATTGATAATCATTGGCATAGTAGTGCTTTTATACTTGATCCTTGGCATGCTTTAGAACATTGTTTAATGTGAAAGTGTGTTGACTGTATTATGTTTTGCAATGGGAATTGTATGATATATGACTGACTTTATGAGCATATTTATATGTCTATCGTACTCTGGTTTATGCATTATGTATATATATTTATGCGTTGTGCGATACGAAACGTGAATTATTTTATGCATGACCTGCGAGAGTCAGTCTAGTGGATAGTTAGGCATGCCTAATAGAGTCTTATGTAGCTGCAGCGCCCTTTGAATGATTCGGACCCTGATTAGGTCCCCATTTGGTTCCTCGCGAACCCTTTATGAGCTCGGATCCTCGCGATCCTTTTTAATGTGTTTGGGATCTTGTTTAAGATCCCCCTCTTAGTGAAATGTTTTTAAAAATAAAATGGTTTTCCGATTCGCACCCGTAAGGTGGAGATAGTTCGATTCGCACCCGTAAGGTGGTGATAGTTCACTCGTTATCCACTATTGTGAGTCAGCAGGTGCTTTGTTGGTTTGTTTTACTTTGAAATAACGATAAGTATGTGATATCCGAATGAGCATGATAATGATTTGAGGAATCAGTTTATATGTATATGAACGTGACTATGGGCTTTAAAATGTATGCCTGTATTATGTAAGTATGATTTTATGTCTAACATGATTATTCGCACTTGTCATGTGATTTGTTATAAGTTCCTGAATGCTTTCAATGTGATTCGATTAATATATTTATGTATGTGACTTGAACATGGTTTTGTTATATTTAAGCATGTGAACCGAAGTAGTTGTGGCGGTAAGTATGTAAGATTTAACTGTACGTTCTGCATGGTTATGATATGAACGTGAAGTTATGTGATTATGTCTTCGGTCTCTGCTATTAGAGTGTTTTCAGCGTGATATTCTATGTATTAGAGTTGTTCAGCAGAAGTGTGGTGCTTTGGATGTTGTCCCTTGGTTTTTGTCTAGTGTGTGTATGGCATGATAAAAGTATGTTTAGATAACTAGTGTCCTCGGTATGATAGTTGGGTGCATTACTGCCTGATAACTGTTTTACATGTGAATAGATTTTCCGTTAATGCATGGGTATTTTGGCATAATAGTTGTATGTGTATTATTTTATGTAACTATGCTCGGTAAGTATATGCATGTGAGATTGTATATAGTTCTGTATGATAATACTTGTATTGTGTATGGTATTATGTTTACTTGGGTTTATGTTCGTCATAAGTTTATAGATGTGGATGTGAGCTTTCGAATGAATGCCTTTACTATGCAAGCCTAATAATATATGTATTTTGAATGTTGCATTTGCCATTTGAATGTGTTATGCCTTGGCGACCATTGTGAATGGCCGTCCATACTCTTGTGTGTTCTCCCCACTAAGCGTTTATCGCTTAGCACGGATTTCCTTTCCGTGCAGGTGGCAGGTTGGTTCTGTTCGAGTCGCGCTTCTGCAAGATCGGCCACATAGGAGTTTGAAGTTTTGTAAATTGTTCAGCTTCTGTACTTCAGTTTTTGTATCTCTTTAGTATTGTAATTATGTATTATTATTGTAAGTATCTTGAGTTTACTTTTGGGTAATGTAATCGTTAGTATGTTGTTATGTTAAGTCATTCCTTTGTTTTATCTTTCGCTTTATGCTTCTGCTTAGTGCCTGTGTGTGTGTGTGAGTTATTGCATGATCAGTCTGTGCTCTCAAGTAAGGTGAGTTTTTAATTAACCCGTATTTTCGTATGTATGTTATGTATGAAGGTTTGCTTCCGTGTTGTGCATGTGCTTATCTGTGTGAGTGAGCGTCGGGTAGCGCGCCCGTCGACGTCCTTCCAACGGGGACGGCGATGGGGGTGTTACAGTTAGTGGTATCAGAGCCCAGGTTTGATGATTCTGCGTGTGTTGGTTGTTATGTGATGAGTCTTTGCATGAGAGTCGGTTTTGTGTCGTGGCCTAATGCAGATGTGTCTTGTTTTGTGTCCTGTCTAGATGGAGTCTGATCCTAGTGAGAATGTGGGCGAGACAACAGAAAGTGTGAACCCAGTTGGTGCTGATCAGAATGTTTCAGAGCGTCTTCCTGTTGAAGATTCTGGTCGTGTTTTGGAGGATAGGGCTCTAGTGTAAGGGTTGATTCGGATTTTGGATATATTGACTGCTCCTCGTGCTTCTCAAGAATTTGTTCAGCATGTACCTCAGAAGAGAAAAGGATCGGTTAGTGAAGTGCCAACAGGGAAAAGGATTCGAGAACCTTCGATGTGTCAACAATGTCAGAAGCAACATGGGAACAAGTGTAAGAAGTGGGTACCGTCAATATGTCAGCACTGCCAGAAGCGAAATCGGGGCCCATATCGGAAGCTCTCAGGTGCTTGTTTCAGGTGTGGCAATATGGAACACCGGATTGCCGATTGTCCTAAGAAGATGAGTGAGAGTCTAGTTCGGCAAGTTAGCAAGGATTCGAAGGAGACCGCAGGTTCTTCTGGTAAGTTATATTGCAAGCTTTTGTCTAAGTAAGTTTTGTTTGTTTGGGGTGTTGGATGTAAGTGTTTAACCGTGAATTTCGAGGACGAAATTCTTTTAGGAGGGAAGAGTTGTCACACCCCAAAATAGCCCTGGTCGGAATGTGCATGCTAAGTCGGGTTAAGTAAGGGTATTTCGGTAATTTTGTGCGTGAGGAAGTTTGGATAATAAGGATTTTATGATAAGTAATTGATTAAGTATGTTAAGAAGAGAAGTGTTAGTGTGTGCTTGTGGTATACGGTTGTAGGGTGTTTTGGTTGTGGCATTTATTTAGTGAAGTGTGAGTTTGGTACCTTGGCATGAGATATTTAATTAAGGAAAGGATTGGGTGCATGTGAGTGTATGGTGCTTTGGTTTGGAAAGGTTTAAGTGGGTTTTGTGGTCTTTTTAGGAGCTGCCATGTGGGCTTGTTAGGTGGGCATTGAAAGAAGAAAAAGAAGAAAGGAAAGAGGAAGAGAGAGGGAACACAGATTGCATTCCCGTTCTCTCCTCTCACGTTTCCTCTTCTTCTTCTCTTCTCCTTCTCTGCTTTTCCTTTCATTCTCTTTTGGCTTGGAGTTGTGTTTGGCTTGAAGTATGTTTTGCTTGCAGAGGTAAGTTGGGGTTTAACGTGCTGTTCTTCTTCTTCTTCTTCTCTTACTGGTTTTACCTCAGTTAGGGTTTGAACTAAGGATTGTGTGGATTTCTTGTTTGTACAAGCTTTGGATTGCAAGAAGAAGGTTAAGGACAAGTAGAGGGTTGAGGATTGAAGCTTAAAGTGTGATTTTTGGATCTTCAATTCCAGGTTTGGGAGTTTTGATTCCTGCATTTGAAGTTCTGAGTTGTTTTTGCCCTATTTCTCACCAGGCTTGTAAATGTGTTTGCATTGTCTAATTTCTGGAATTTGATGTGTTTTGGAATGTGTATATGCATGATTATATGAGTAGCCGTGTTAGTAATGCATGTTAGGATTGAATTGGAAGTACTGAGTTTGGGTTTTGAACTTACTGTTATTTGTTAGGGTTTATGTTCTTGAGGAAATTATATGTGTCTATGCATGATTTTGGTTGATTTGATTGTTGAATTAAGCTGGTTTTATGTTATTTTGATGTTTGGAAGATCGATTGGAAGGTAAGATGAGTTTGGTGGTGTTTTGAATCAGATTGGCAATGATTTTTGTCGGGTTCTTTGAATTTTGGCCATGCTGGGAACGGAAAATCGCGATTCTGTGGAATTTCCGTTTCCAGTGTGTGTCATGACTTCCTGTGAGAGACAAGTCACGAGACGTGACTCTCAATCACGGCACGTGACTCTGCCTCCCAGTCACGACGCGTGATTTCTCGGTGGGCTGGAAGAAGTCGTAAGGCGTGACTCCCGGTCGCGAAGCGTGACTGCCCGGTAAGAGGCAAGTCACGACTCGTGACTCTTGTGAGGCGTGACTCCTATCGCGAAGCGTGACTGCCCTGTGAGAGGCAAGTCACGTCTCGTGACTTAGAGTCGCGACTCGTGACTCTTGTGAAGAGTCAAGAGGCGTGACTTAAAGTCACGTCCCGTGACTCTTGTGTGGCATGTCACGAGACGTGACATAGAGTCATGACTCGTGACCCTCCTTTGAGGCCAGTCACGAGTCGTGACATGGCTTGTGACAGACCCCCTTCAGCCTCATTTTTCGATTTAGCCGGTTTCAACCAAAATGAATTTCCTATCTCTTCTGTATGGATATTTACTACTGTATGATTTATGTCATACTTTTATATGCTCTTTATGGCCTTTTCTATTTCGCTTTGTTCCCCATGTGACTAGTTTTCTTATAAAATGATCTGCAAATACTGTTATGACTTCTTCCCCTATTGTGTGCTATTTTACCTTGCTTATATGAATGGTTATCGCAAGTTATTTGTGATTAGTATTATGATGCATATCCTTGATCAGATTCTCCTCTAAGAATATTCTGCCATACTTAAGAGTATTTTGTATCATTCCACGATTAAGGTTATTCGTTTTTAATCATTGGCATAATATGATTCCACATGTATTCCTGACATACTTTAGTATGATGAGTAGTGCTAAAATGTGATTGATGGAATTATTGCATGCTTCAGAATATGAATTGTATGAGGTATGATTGATATCCTGCTATGCCCAATTTATTTGAATAGTAAGGTTGATGTCTGAATGTGTTATTATGCTTTAGCCTTTGAACTCAATGTGTTATGCTTAAATGTAATTTGGATTATGCATGATTTATACTTAGTAACCTCACCTAATGCATGATTAAGATTTTGTATTGATAATCATTGGCATAGTAGTGCTTTTATACTTGATCCTTGGCATGCTTTAGAACATTGTTTAATGTGAAAGTGTGTTGACTGTATTATGTTTTGCAATGGGAATTGTATGATATATGACTGACTTTATGAGCATATTTATATGTCTATCGTACTCTGGTTTATGCATTATGTATATATATTTATGCGTTGTGCGATACGAAACGTGAATTATTTTATGCATGACCTGCGAGAGTCAGTCTAGTGGATAGTTAGGCATGCCTAATAGAGTCTTATGTAGCTGCAGCGCCCTTTGAATGATTCGGACCCTGATTAGGTCCCCATTTGGTTCCTCGTGAACCCTTTATAAGCTCGGATCCTCGCGATCCTTTTTAATGTGTTTGGGATCTTGTTTAAGATCCCCCTCTTAGTGAAATGTTTTTAAAAATAAAATGGTTTTCCGATTCGCACCCGTAAGGTGGAGATAGTTCGATTCGCACCCGTAAGGTGGTGATAGTTCACTCGTTATCCACTATTGTGAGTCAGCAGGTGCTTTGTTGGTTTGTTTTACTTTGAAATAACGATAAGTATGTGATATCCGAATGAGCATGATAATGATTTGAGGAATCAGTTTATATGTATATGAACGTGACTATGGGCTTTAAAATGTATGCCTGTATTATGTAAGTATGATTTTATGTCTAACATGATTATTCGCACTTGTCATGTGATTTGTTATAAGTTCCTGAATGCTTTGAATGTGATTCGATTAATATATTTATGTATGTGACTTGAACATGGTTTTGTTATATTTAAGCATGTGAACCGAAGTAGTTGTGGCTGTAAGTATGTAAGATTTAACTGTACGTTCTGCATGGTTATGATATGAATGTGAAGTTATGTGATTATGTCTTCGGTCTCTGCTATTAGAGTGTTTTCAGCATGATATTCTATGTATTAGAGTTGTTCAGCAGAAGTGTGGTGCTTTGGATGTTCTCCCTTGGTTTTTGTCTAGTGTGTGTATGGCATGATAAAAGTATGTTTAGATAACTAGTGTCCTCGGTATGATAGTTGGGTGCATTACTGCCTGATAACTATTTTACATGTGAATAGATTTTCCGTTAATGCATGGGTATTTTGGCATAATAGTTGTATGTGTATTATTTCATGTAACTATGCTCGGTAAGTATATGCATGTGAGATTGTATATAGTTCTGTATGATAATACTTGTATTGTGTATGGTATTATGTTTACTTGGGTTTATGTTCGTCATAAGTTTATAGATGTGGATGTGAGCTTTCGAATGAATGCCTTTACTATGCAAGCCTAATAATATATGTATTTTGAATGTTGCATTTGCCATTTGAATGTGTTATGCCTTGGCGACCATTGTGAATGGCCGTCCATACTCTTGTGTGTTCTCCCCACTAAGCGTTTATCGCTTAGCACGGATTTCCTTTCCGTGCAGGTGGCAGGTTGGTTCTGTTCGAGTCGCGCTTCTGCAAGATCGGCCACATAGGAGTTTGAAGTTTTGTAAATTGTTCAGCTTCTGTACTTCAGTTTTTGTATCTCTTTAGTATTGTAATTATGTATTATTATTGTAAGTATCTTGAGTTTACTTTTGGGTAATGTAATCGTTAGTATGTTGTTATGTTAAGTCATTCCTTTGCTTTATCTTTCGCTTTATGCTTCCGCTTAGTGCCTGTGTGTGTGTGTGAGTTATTGCATGATCAGTCTTTGCTCTCAAGTAAGGTGAGTTTTTAATTAACCCGTATTTTCGTATGTATGTTATGTATGAAGGTATGCTTCCGCGTTATGCATGTGCTTATCTGTGTGAGTGAGCGTCGGGTAGCGCACTCGTCGACGTCCTTCCAAAGAGGACGGCGATGGGGGTGTTACAGATGGTGTTCAAACTTCACTCTTATTTATGTCTTGGTTAATTATAAATGAGTTTTTAAATTCATAAAATTCTATCTCTCCTCTCATGCAATTAATGCATTTAATTTAAGAGCGCATCGCAACCATCGAGAAAGCAATAAACAAAAGCTATAAAGAAAGCAATAAAATAAAGCGATAAAAAAAAGCAGCAAAAATGCCAAGCACACGATTATAAGAAAAATTGGGACAGAATACAATCCCAATTGAACGAAAACTAATTAAAATTGAAATGGAAATTGGGACAGAATACAATCCCAAATGAAAGCTAATTAATATTGCCCCAAAAATAATTAATTACAAGGGCGCATGAGATATATATGAACATAAATTTAAAATAAACAAACAAAGTAAAGTATATATAAAAAATAACATACATAAATCGGGATATTTATTTGGGCCAGGAACGTTGGTTCCTTCATGCTAACATAAAAAGGGATCGAAAAGTTGCTCGATTGTTGGTTTGAAAACCGGGATGAGTGATCTCATTTTTGAGAAAATTTAACTCTTTGTTTTGATCGTGACATTTTACATTCCTTAGCTAAAATGAGGGACATTGATCCCAATTTCATTAATAAAATCCCAATTGAGTTATAAAACATTTATGTGATTTTTTATCTTACATGTGCATAAAATGAAAATATTTTCTTTGCAAACAAACATAAAACACAAAAAAGGGAGCTAGGAAAGATCTCACGCAAACAATGTAGTCTCCTGCACATCGTGACCCCTCCGTGTGGTCACGGGAACGCTCATATAAGGCAAATCACATTTAAATTCCATGTAAAAAATAACATTAAAAATATTAATAACAGCCAAATAAATATACATACAAGATAAATATAAGACAGGTTAATTCAATTTACAAACGATTCACATTCGAAGGAAATAAAAAAATAAGTCATGCAAAAACCCAAGAATAATAATAAAAAAACAATGTCAAAGTAATAGCAATAACAATAATAATAGTAATAAAATAGCAACAGTGGCCTAATAATAATAATAATAATAATAATAAGAATAATGGAGGCAACAAGATGATAATAATAATAATAATAACGGTGATGGCAGAATCATGACAGTAATAATAATAATAATAATAATAATAATAATAATAATAATAATAATAATAATAATAATAATAATAATAATAATAATAATAATAATGAGAAAAAGACAAAAGTAAATTACAAAATAAATGTTGCTGAAGAACATAATAAAAAGACAATAGTGAATACAGTAGACATGAAAAATCATAATAATGATAATAACAACAAGTAATAAGATAATAATTGTCACACCCCAAAGTGGCCCTAGAAGAATTATAGAGTTTTGTTCGAAAAAGGTAAGTTTATGTGCGAGAGTTCTGTCGCGAGCGCGACAGGTGTCGCGGGCGCTACAGAGCCCTCCAGCGGTTCTCGAACTTCAGCTGGTTGGTACGGGCGTGAGCATTCTGTCGCGAGCGCGACAGAACCCCCTCGCGAGATGTGTGCATAAGTGGGACTAACAGACTTGGAGTTGTAGGGAGTTGACACATGGTATCATAGAAGAGTGACAAATGTCATCATAGAAGAGTGACAAGTGTTATTGTAGAAGAGTGACAAGTGGCGGCATATGAGAGTGACAAGTGGCATCGTAAGAGTGTGCCAAGTGTCATTATAAGAGAGTGACACATGGCGGCGTAGGAGGTTGACAAGTGGCATCGTAGGGTTTGGACACATGGCATGAGTTAAGCTTATGTTATGGAAAGAGATAAGCATGTAATTAATTTGGTAAGTGGCATTAAATTGAATAGTAAATGTTTGATAGAGTTTGACCATTTGCCTTTTGCCTTCTTTTGCTCACGTTGCATTGTTATTGGCCATTTGTTCTCCATTTGTTTCTCTTTTCTTAGGCCTTCAGCCGTTCTCCCTCTCATATACCTTCTTTTTGTTCTTTTGGTTTGCTTTTCAAGAGAATTACTTGAAGTGGCTTAAAGAGAGCATAGTAAGACTTGATTAGATCTCTTCAGAAGGTTAGCTTAATTTATTTTTCCGATCTAACCTCCTTTTTCTCTTTGTTTTTGATTTAAAGTAAAAGAAGAGTAACCCAAGTGTTTTCTATGTGATTTGTGAAAGATGTGGATAAGAGGCTAGTGAAGGAAAAGAGAAGATCGGAATGAGTAGAGAGCTGTGATCGAGTTCCTAGAGGTAGGGATCGAGTGTGACTGTGTTAACTTTGCATGTGTTTATATGGAAATGCTTGAACAGAGACATGTGTAAATAAAGAGATGCTTGATGAGCTTTAATTAGCTCAAGATGTTCATTTTGATTGCTTAGTGCTCATGACAAGTGTATATATGTTTAAAGTATGT
This sequence comes from Excoecaria cochinchinensis, assembly GCA_947683425.1. Taxonomy (NCBI): domain Eukaryota; kingdom Viridiplantae; phylum Streptophyta; class Magnoliopsida; order Malpighiales; family Euphorbiaceae; genus Excoecaria; species Excoecaria cochinchinensis. The sequence continues at coordinate 1,396,026 of CANTUQ010000017.1, read as the reverse complement.
AACCTGATCATTTGAGTGTTTGTGTTGATAATAGAGTTTGATGTTGCGAAATTCTGCTTATTTGTCATTAGACCCCTGTGTATAGTATTTGTTATAAGTAGAGTTATAGGATCTCAATTTGGTTGATTCCAACTGCATATGAAAGATAAGACCCGTATCTAAAAATTTCTAAGAGGGTGCTTAATCCAATTTTTGCCCTAAGTATCCCAAAAAGTAATTAAAACGTAGGCGACCCTGTTCTGGCGGGTTCACTGGAACAATATATGTTGTTTAGACCATATCTTTTCTTATAGATGTCCAAACGACCTGAAACTTGTCTCATTTGAAAGCTAACATCCTAGAGAACAATTGTTGAGAAGAACATTTTTCCTAAAAAAAGACGTTTAGAGGTTCATTTAGACGATACAAGTTTAGAGTAAAAAGCAGTCTCGTGAGGCACCAAAGCGGAGCCTCTGTCGCGAGCGCGACACAGGTCTCGATCTCGCGACAGAACAACCTATATTAAGCTTTTTTTTTCTTTGTTTTGAGCTCATGGCTGGCATGGGTCAACCCCTTGCCTTTCCCCTTAACGTTTTATACATGATTAGGGCTCCTAAATGATTACAAACTAGTTGTTAATGGAAAAATACATATGAGTATGATTAAAGATGGTAATTTAACTAATAAAGTAACAATGTATAGTTGTAGGAAGTATAGTACATGACATGATAAATATGTATGAACTTAGGAATTGTTACATAATGCATTTGGTATAGAGTATAGAAGCCTTTTTGCAATTTGGCTTCTGTCGCGAGCGCGACATCTTGTCGCGATCGCGACAGTGGACTTGGCTTCTGTCGCGAGCGCGACTTCTTATCGCGATCGCGATAGTGAACCTCTTCTCATCCTATTCTACTTGTTTTGAAGAGAGTGTTTTCTTCTGTCTTGCTTTGTATGATTTATATGTTTATGCAATGAGTTGAATACATGTATATGATGGTGTTATATAAGAGTGCATGCATGGAACTTAAATGTTACATGTTTTTAGTTGTTGAACAAGATTGTATATGAATTACATGCCTCTGAATTTGATAAATGCACTTGAATTTTAGTTGATGAGTTGATATCTGTGTATAGTGTGTGAGTGGGTATTGAGCCTGATTACCGTTATAGTGGATAGATAAGCATGCTTATAAAGGGCTAGAGTGCAGCTGCTAGAGTTGGCCTTAATTGTGCCCAGAGTTCGGAATACCTCGTGTATTCCATAGAGTTTGAGTTAATTCTCCATATGTAAGATACTGTAAACAGTATCCAGAGCTACCCGTATCCACCATGAAAGGAATTCATGCTTGTCTTGTTATCGTTGTGTAGTGAACTTGAGATGATTCAGAGTATTGTTCTGAATAAGTGTTATAGTACATGAGAGTAATGTTTAAGTACATTACAGTTCTGTATACAAGTACATGATTTCATGAATGTGAACACATGATATCGTATATTTGAATAAATAATATTATAAGTGTAAGTGTACATGAATAAGTAGAAGAGTAAATGCTATATACATGTGAGTGCATAGTATTTGATAATTGACCATGCAACCTTTATATGTATAAGAGCTATATGCATGAGCTAGTTGAGGTTGTTACATGAACTGTGTGATTTATTTGTGACTTCGTAAAGAAGTCCTTTGCATTATTTTATCCCCACTAAGCGTTATCGCTTAGCACGGATATTTATTTCCGTGTAGGTTACAGGTTCAGATCAGTGAGTGGACATCTGCAGGTCAAGGCCACTAGGAGTTTTGTTATACCTTTTTGTATAAGTTAAAGAGATAGAGTTTTTACATTTTGAGTAACATCATTATGTATTATAAGTAGAAAAATCACATGTAAATGTATATGTAAAGTTAAATGAAAACAGAGTGTAATATGAACAAAGTAGTACATATGTATAGTTGATATGAAATGCATGTTGGGCCCTAGTGTAGTATTTAATTACTTTTAAATGGATGTATTTATGCTATCGGTTCCGCTAATGCATGTATATGTATACGTAAGTGTCCGCGTAGCGCCCCGATATTCCTTACCGGGGGTATGGGGGTGTTACATTTAGTGGTATCTGAGCATAGGTTAGAGGTTCTGGTCTATAAGATGTAGAGTATAGGTTAATGTCAGAGTTTGTCTAGAGTTGTGGCCTAATGCAGATGTCGTTTGTGTAAAGTATAGATGGAGTCCGACTCGCATGAGAGCGTAGACGAGACAGCGGCAGATGTGAATGGGTAAGAGTTTGAGGTGACCCTCTGTATTCCTGTCAGCTATCTCCTTGAAATCATTTGACATGAGCATAGTGAAACATGGGGATGGGAAAAGTGCATTACAGTAGCTTACATTGCATTTTCGCACCATTTTGCATACATAAATCATTACATGACCATTCCATCCGCATCCCTCATTTGTATGTGAAAAAGCATCATTGCATGCGTTTCATTGAGAAAAGCTGACAGGATATACATTCAGTGCTAGATGCGTAGAAGAAGTATATGGATTAGAGTGCAGTGCATTAAGGAAAGTGTAAAGTGTGTTCGATTTGATAGCTGTATGGTGTAAGTGATTAGCAGGGAAATTTCGAGGACGAAATTTCTTAAGGGAGAGAGATTTGTCACACCCCAAAGTGGCCCTAGAAGAATTACAGAGTTTTGTTCGAAAAAGGTAAGTTTATGTGCGAGAGTTCTGTCGCGAGCGCGACAAGTGTCGCGGGCGCGATAGAGCCCTCCAGCGGTTCTCGAACTTCAGCTGGTTGGTACGGGCGTGAGCATTCTGTCGCGAGCGCAACAGAACCCCCTCGCGAGATGTGTGCATAAGTGGGACTAAGATACTTGGAGTTGTAGGGAGTTGACACATGGTATCATAGAAGAGTGACAAATGTCATCATAGAAGAGTGACAAGTGTTATTGTAGAAGAGTGACAAGTGGCGGCATATGAGAGTGACAAGTGGCATCGTAAGAGTGTGCCAAGTGTCATTATAAGAGAGTGACACATGGCGGCGTAGGAGGTTGACAAGTGGCATCGTAGGGTTTGGACACATGGCATGCGTTAAGCTTATGTTATGGAAAGAGATAAGCATGTAATTAATTTGGTAAGTGGCATTAAATTGAATAGTAAATGTTTGATAGAGTTTGACCATTTGCCTTTTGCCTTCTTTTGCTCACGTTGCATTGTTATTGGCCATTTGTTCTCCATTTGTTTCTCTTTTCTTAGGCCTTCAGCCGTTCTCCCTCTCATATACCTTCTTTTTGTTCTTTTGGTTTGCTTTTCAAGAGAATTACTTGAAGTGGCTTAAAGAGAGCATAGTAAGACTTGATTAGATCTCTTCAGAAGGTTAGCTTAATTTATTTTTCCGATCTGACCTCCTTTTTCTCTTTGTTTTTGATTTAAAGTAAAAGAAGAGTAACCCAAGTGTTTTCTATGTGATTTGTGAAAGATGTGGATAAGAGGCTAGTGAAGGAAAAGAGAAGATCGGAACGAGTAGAGAGCTGTGATCGAGTTCCTAGAGGTAGGGATCGAGTGTGACTGTGTTAACTTTGCATGTGTTTATATGGAAATGCTTGAACAGAGACATGTGTAAATAAAGAGATGCTTGATGAGCTTTAATTAGCTCAAGATGTTCATTTTGATTGCTTAGTGCTCATGACAAGTGTATATATGTTTAAAGTATGTAACCTGATCATTTGAGTGTTTGTGTTGATAATAGAGTTTGATGTTGCGAAATTCTGCTTATTTGTCATTAGACCCCTGTGTATAGTATTTGTTATAAGTAGAGTTATAGGATCTCAATTTGGTTGATTCCAACTGCATATGAAAGATAAGACCCGTATCTAAAAATTTCTAAGAGGGTGCTTAATCTAATTTTGGCCCTAAGTATCCCAAAAAGTAATTAAAACGTAGGCGACCCTGTTCTGGCGGGTTCACTGGAACAGTATATGTTGTTTAGACCATATCTTTTGTTATAGATGTCCAAACGACCTGAAACTTGTCTCATTTGAAAGCTAACATCCTAGAGAACAATTGTTGAGAAGAACATTTTTCCTAAAAAAAGACGTTTAGAGGTTCATTTAGACGATACAAGTTTAGAGTAAAAAGCAGTCTCGTGAGGCACCAAAGCGGAGCCTCTGTCGCGAGCGCGACACAGGTCGCGACCTCGCGACAGAACAACCTATATTAAGCTCTTTTTTTTCTTTGTTTTGCGCTCATGGTTGGCATGGGTCAACCCCTTGCCTTTCCCCTTAACGTTTTATACATGATTAGGGCTCCTAAATGATTACAAACTAGTTGTTAATGGAAAAATACATATGAGTATGATTAAAGATGGTAATTTAACTAATAAAGTAACAATGTATAGTTGTAGGAAGTATAGTACATGACATGATAAATATGTATGAACTTAGGAATTGTTACATAATGCATTTGGTATAGAGTATAGAAGCCTTTTTGAAATTTGGCTTCTGTCGCGAGCGCGACTTCTTATCGCGATCGCGATAGTGAACCTCTTCTCATCCTGTTCTACTTGTTTTGAAGAGAGTGTTTTCTTCTGTCTTGCTTTGCATGATTTATATGTTTATGCAATGAGTTGAATACATGTATATGATGGTGTTATATAAGAGTGCATGCATGGAACTTAAATGTTACATGTTTTTAGTTGTTGAACAAGATTGTATATGAATTACATGCCTTTGAATTTGATAAATGCACTTGAATTTTAGTTGATGAGTTGATATCTGTGTATAGTGTGTGAGTGGGTATTGAGCCTGATTACCGTTATAGTGGATAGATAAGCATGCTTATAAAGGGCTAGAGTGCAGCTGCTAGAGTTGGCCTTAATTGTGCCCAGAGTTCGGAATACCTCGTGTATTCCATAGAGTTTGAGTTAATTCTCCATATGTAAGATACTGTAAACAGTATCCAGAGCTACCCGTATCCACCATGAAAGGAATTCAGGCTTGTCTTGTTATCGTTGTGTAGTGAACTTGAGATGATTCAGAGTATTGTTCTGAATAAGTGTTATAGTACATGAGAGTAATGTTTAAGTACATTACAGTTCTGTATACAAGTACATGATTTCATGAATGTGAACACATGATATCGTATATTTGAATAAATAATATTATAAGTGTAAGTGTACATGAATAAGTAGAAGAGTAAATGCTATATACATGTGAGTGCATAGTATTTGATAATTGACCATGCAACCTTTATATGTATAAGAGCTATATGCATGAGCTAGTTGAGGTTGTTACATGAACTGTGTGATTTATTTGTGACTTCGTAAAGAAGTCCTTTGCATTATTTTATCCCCACTAAGCGTTATCGCTTAGCACGGATATTTATTTCCGTGTAGGTTACAGGTTCAGATCAGTGAGTGGACATCTGCAGGTCAAGGCCACTAGGAGTTTTGTTATACCTTTTTGTATAAGTTAAAGAGATAGAGTTTTTACATTTTGAGTAACATCATTATGTATTATAAGTAGAAAAATCACATGTAAATGTATATGTAAAGTTAAATGAAAACAGAGTGTAATATGAACAAAGTAGTACATATGTATAGTTGATATGAAATGCATGTTGGGCCCTAGTGTATTATTTAATTACTTTTAAATGGATGTATTTATGCTATCGCTTCCGCTAATGCATGTATATGTATACGTAAGTGTCCGCGTAGCGCCCCGATATTCCTTACCGGGGTTTTGGGGGTGTTACAATAATAATAACGACCCAATCAAAACCACAGAGAATATATTAACAGTAATGGTAACCCCATTAAAAATGCTAGAAATGAATGACAAACATGGTAATAATAACAAAAAAATAACAATGTTAACAATAATAATGGTAAACGAAATTAAATGAGAACGGATCCAAAATATTTACCCTCAGAATTTATAGATCGGAGAAATGGTGTCTTGATTCGTCCTCCTTGTTGAGTTTGTGGTATTAAACGCAAAAAAGCTTGAGAAAATCTAAATTTTTAAGCAAATGAAAAACTCAAGAAAATAATTTTGATGGGATAATCAAGCAGAGGAAATTAATTTTCCTTGCTCAAACTAAACGAAGAATGAATTGTTTTAGGGAGAAAGAAGAAAAATTTGATCTTGAAAATGCCTAAAACTTCTCTTTTTGAGAGTGCTCTCGTCTACCTTTCTTTTCTAGAGAGAAAAACCCTTTTTTTTCTTTGAAAACCAGCCAACCTCCTTTTGAAATGAAGACCAAGCCTGCACTTCACTTCCTCTATCTTCCAAAAATGGAAAGAGATAAAACATTCTTTTAATGCCATTGTCCAAAAAAACATAAAAACATGAAACAAAACTTTATTTTAGTTTGAAATTTAACCATTTTTGCAGGTGGAAAACGACATCATAGGGCAGGAGAAACGCACGCCGAGGGCCGCATGCGGGGCGCGCGAGCTGCGGCCTGCCTGCAGAAGGCCGCAGCTCGCATGCGCGGCATGCGACCTCCTCGAGGGAGGCCGCATGTTGCACATGCGGGAGTCCACATGTCGCGTATGCAGGCCGCACTTATTCTTAATAATATATAATTTATACTTGTAACCTCACTTATTCTTATTTTTCACTTTTACCCCTTTTAATTACTTTTAATTATCAATTTAACCTCTTTTTTACACTTAAATTTCACTTTTAACCTTATAATTTACCAAATTACATTTAAGTCCTTAATTTACCACTTTTATACCAAATTACCATTATCACCTTATACTTTGTCCAAATTACCAAATTACCCTTATGTTTACACTTTTTAACTAACTTTCCCACTTTTTACCTACTTAGTGTAAATTTACCATTTTACCTCTAAACTTTCTATTTATTCCAATTTAGTCCCATTTTCACTCATTTTCTTATTTATCAAATTTTTAATCAATTTTATCACTTAATTACTATTATGCCCCTAGTATACACCCGGTAGAAAATCTACTGACCAAATACGTGGGACGTGGATCCCACAGATCCACTACACTATGGAATGATCCCCAAAGGAATCATTCAACACTGCACTGCACTACACTGAACACTGAACAGTACACATTACACTGAGATAGACCGTCATTGGTCTATCGATAGTGAGTCATCATGACTCATACCATGGTATGGAATCCCTGCGGCTAGCCAATTATATCTTGAACCAGATTTTACAACCAGACCACTGCTAAGGGCAATATATCATTAAAATTCACTTAAATTTCACATAATATGTGAGCAAGCATCATTCGGTCATGATATAACTTTCACTTATAAATTTGCATAAACACTCGATTATCATTATTCAATGATTTCATGCCATAATATATCATTAAACATTAAATACACATTAAAATCCCTATGTACCCAATTCAGCCAAAGTACCATTTCTCCACTATGTTCACTTGAATTTCATTTAACCATTCATTTATTCATTTTACATTCTATACTTGTCATAAATATCATTTACATGCCATAATTATCAACTTACCCTAATAATCTCTTTATTATTCCATTTTGCCTAACTTACGCAATTTCATCTTGCTTATTTTTCATTCATTTAATCCTTCCATTATTCAATTCACATGTTATATACATTATAGTCACCAATCACATGCCTTATTACACAATATATCTCATTATTTCCCTTAAAAACCCATTCGGCCTCACTTACCCTTTTCACACCACACTATTTTAATTTATTCTAAGCATACATATACAATTATTTAAGTCCACTAATCATGTTTATTAAGTTAGATTCAATTATACATGCATATTTCACATACTTTATGCTTAAACATAACCTAAAATCATAATCCTTAATGGCAAAAGAAGGATATTGTATCCACTAATCTTATTTTCTTGTTCTCCACACCTTAAGTATGCTTTCCATGCCTTTACTCCTTGAAACTCCTTTCTTTCCATTAAAAACCTAAATTGGCCGAATACATACATCAAGATCTACTCAAAACCTTGCTTCCTTTTTGCAATATAATTACATAAACATCATCTACATACCCCAAAATACCTATTTGAACCATTAAATAAAATTATAGAACCCTAAATCACTTACCTCATTTTTAAGACGTAACCTTGAATACTTAGTTTTTGCCACTTCCTTCACTTCAAATGAGCTTTTGAAACTATCATCATGGAAATGAGAGGCTGGATTTTACTTAGGAAGGTTAGATTTTGTGAGATCTTGGAAGAAGAATGAAGAAAATTCAAGAGAAAGAGAGAAGACACCATTCGGCCAAGATGGAGGACGAGAAGGCTGAAGATGTAACACCCCAACACCCCTTGAGAGGATATCGGGGTGCCACACGGACACTAATGAGTACATATACGTATACCAGCGAAAGCGATAGCATTATACACATCCATACACAATAATAAAAATAAAATTACACTAGGGCCCAACATGCATTTTACACATATTATACATATTACAAAACTATTGTCGTTTTACTTTACATATTCATTTCAGTACATATATTACAATAAACTTTACATGTAACAACTATGCTCTTTTATCACATAATGATGTTACTCAAAATGTCATAAACTCTATTTCTAACTTATATAAAAAAAAATGAACAAAACTTCCTAGTGGCCTTGACCTGCAGATACACGGTTCTCACTGGTCAAAACCTGTGAACCTACATGGAAACAAACATCTGTGCTAAGCGATAACGCTTAGTGGGGATGAAAATAAAGCAAAGGACTTCTACCGAAGTCGCACACACATCACATGCATCATTTACACCATCATGCTCAAGACAAAATCAGTATTCACATAGTCTATACAATCTTATGTTCACATGCATATGAGCTTATTCATTTACAGATGATATATGATCTCATATTCACATGCATATAAACTCGTATTCACATACAGGTCATATGTGCATAATCTCATATACCATAACAAAAGGCAGATATACAGAACAAAACTTATACATCAACTCTTGTACATTTCAAAACATATAATAGGAGTAGCCTGAAATCCTTTAGTTGTGGATACGGGCGCTATAATAAGAGAAGACCGAAGTCTCAGAACATGTACTATATCTCTATTTATAGGTCCATCTCGGAGGTCGGCCGCTTCGCCCAAATGGGGCGGTCGGTAGCAGCTGCGCGGTAACCCTTTATAAGCATGCTTATCTATCCACTGCTATGACTTTCAGGCTGTACATATAAACTCTATACGCTATATCATATGCATTATATCTATCAAGCATTATAACATGATCCAATCCTATATAATCAATATCACGTGGCATGTCATGCTTACTAATCAAAAAAAATGTAAACGTTTGGGTTCTATTCATAAACTTATATACCATGGCATCATTTACATGTAATTCAATTAGGAGGACATTCATATACCAATTTAATAACTATAATTCAAGTGCATTCATCAAATTCAGAGGCATTCAATTCATGTACAATCTTTATTAATCATGTTCATTTAACTAGTATTAACCATGCTGGAGGTTTAAAAGATAATTTTAAACAAAATACGGACCAAATGGTGATATACAAAACTCACATAGACATATATCAACTCAAAACAGAAGCAATAGATCAAAACAGAAATAAAAGAGAATGAGAGAGCATGAGCATGACTCGTGCTCACTCCCTCATTCAACTGGAGCACATTTCGTGCTCTCACTTCCCTCTCTCTGTGAGCACGTCCCGTGCTCCTTGAGCATGACTCGTGCTCATGTGTGTGACTCGTGCTCATATATGTGACCCGTGCTCATGCTGAAACAAATTGGAGAAGTCCATCTCTGTCACGATCGCGACAAGCGTCGCGCTCGCGACAGACTCGTATTTCTCCCCAAAACAGTCACCTCAAAATTTTATCTTCTAAAATGACCTCTAAACGTCATTTTTAGGCAAAACGTCCTTCTTCACAATTCTTCCCTAGGATGTTAACTTTCAAATGGGAGAAATATCAGGTCAATTGGACATTTATAACTCCAGATATGAGCTAAACAAGCTATACTATTCCAGTAACCCAACCCAAACAGAGATACTTCGTTTTTTAACATTTTTGAGGATTGTAGAGCCATAATTAGCTCAATCACCCCTAAACATTTTTAGCTACAGATCTTAGCTTTCCGATGCAATTTGAATCAACCAAATTGAAGCCCTATAACTCTACTTATGACAAAAACAATACATGGAGGTCTAGTGAAAACTGAATAGAATTCCCCCAAAATCACACTTTACACACAAAAGCTATATGGAAACCATCTAACACATCCAAAACTCATGCAATATGATCCAATACATAATCACAAACATATATACATACATACATCATGAGAGCACTGCAAGCAATCAAATGATCAAAATAAGATTCGCACACGATCCCTACCTCTAGGAAGCTTGAACTCTATGCTCTATTCAGCTCCAACCTTTTCCTTTTCTTTACCCAATTTCTAGTTCTTAGCTTCCACAAATCACATAGAATACACTTGAGTTAAACTTCTTCTCACTTTAAATCAAAATAGAAAGAAAAAGGAGGTCAGATCGGAGAACAAATCCAACTTACCTTTCACAACTCTCTCTTCAACCCATCCAAGTAGCTCACTTAAAGAGCAAAGCAAATGAAGAAGAAAAAAGAAGAAATGGCAAAGCAAGAAAGAAAGGAAGAAGAATAAACCGAAAGCAAAAGTAGCGTGGGACAAAAAGGAAAGAGGGAGCAGCTAGGCAATGCCCATCCAAGCCAACCAAACTCACTTAATGCCACTTAACCTTCATAAATACATGTTTATCCCCTTTTTCCACTCATCTCTTTTTAATTTATGTAAAACACACAAATTCTTGCCACTTGTCACCCTCCTATAATGCCACTTGTCAAACTCCTATACCGCCACTTGTCCGAAACACATCAGATAATCCAACTCAAATAGGCTTCTCGTAAAGCATTCTGTCGCACCCGACAGAACCCACACACAAGCCACTTACTCAAATACACCCTCTTATACACACAAACTCTTGAATTCCCGATCAAAGATTTCAAAATTCTACTAGGGCCAAATCGCATTGTTACAGAAGAGAAATCTGGAAAATGGGAGATTTTTCTGCCTTATATAGGGGTTTTGAGTGGGCTTGCGCTTGGTTCAACCAATTAGGCCAACCCAAAGGCCCATTTAAGTTAATAAGCCATTTTCCAACCCAAAATAATTTCTCACTTTTCAAGCTCAATTTCACTCAAAATAAATTTTATAATTCTTAAAAGATATAATTTAGCCTGCACGTAAAATTTTAGCTCGATCGAAGACTGTTTCCCAGTTCGATAGTTTCTTATCAGTCTGATAACTCAATTTTCTGTCTCACCGTAAAATTTATTTTTCACTACTATTTGATTCTCCATAATATTTAAAGCAAATCCATGTCTAAGATAATTTTTTCTGAGATCCACACCTCCATTTAGAGTCCCATCAAACCTTGGTCAAACTAATCAAACCAAAGTCAACTAATCTGACCGGTCCGATTCACTGGTTGAACCGGTTCAGTTCACCTTTCATCCTTAACATCATTTTCACTCTTAATAGCCCACTTGACCTTGGTTTTATCTCAATGAAGTCCTTATCCTGCCTGGTTCAATTAAACCGGTCCGATTCACCAATTTTTCAATGTCACTATAAAATTACTTTTTCGCTACCAAAATGTTCTACACACTATTCTGAGTCTATCTATTCCTTCAAATAAATTTTTAGAGGTTATTTGCTATCTTTAAAGCCTCATTAAACATCGGTCAAACTAGTAATTTTTTGAATCGAACCAGATGCTTTCCTTCAGTTTGACTTTCGGGGACCTATTTGACCTCATTTTCACTCCAAATTATATCACTAAACTCCGTTTAACTAGCACTTTCCAACAGTCGAACAAAATATTTTTCTCTACTGGCTTCCCTGTAGGTCACCCATCAGGGGCTTCCCTGCCCTAAGCATGTTTAACCTTTCTTCTTTACTGTCTTTTTGGACCCAATTACTGATATTTCCACCTAAAATTCACACTATATATTCTACAGATTTCACCGATGACTACTGACCCGGTATTCGAGCAATTACAACCGCTTTATTTACCTTTATTTATTACTTTATTTATAACTTTCATTTACCGCTTTCTCGATGCTTAAAGTGCACCTTTAATAAATTGCATCAGTCGTGTGAGATGGGAGATGGAATTTTCTAATCTAAAAGCTCATTTATAATTAATCAAGTCATAAATAAGAGTGTAGTTCCGAACCACTCTCTGGTTTAGACCATAGAGGTTAGATGACTTTTTCCAATTTTTTGTAAATTGGGTAGCGACTCCAAAATATCTCAAAGGTGCCTAAAGGTTTCATGAGACTAGATGAACTTCCCTAATATTCTATTGGGTAGGGATTCCAAAATGTCTCATATTACCCAAGATCAAATGACATGAACCAATCCCTCGAGCCTTAAAAGCGGGACTTTCAAAAGAGGGAACCTTTCTGGTTGCACGCGCGTCACAGTGGCGACTCCACTGGGCACTTTGTGACTTTGCCCTGAAAGTGTCTTAGTTAAAATGTATAATTGAGTTTTTTAAGCTTAAAATTCTATCTCTTTTTGAAAATTGCATTGCATCATGCTAGAGCCTTAGAATTATACTAGTTTGGACCCTTTTCCTACCCCGGTGCCTTCCCGAAGCACAACCATACGTTCACTCAATGTGGGGAAGTGTTAAGGTTAATCTTAGTACCTTTTGGTATATCAAATGGAGACCCGATTGGTCATTATGCTCGTGATGAGCTAGACCCGTTAGCAGGGACCATGCTTTGGTAGCCCTAAAGTAACATCACCCTGACCAAAGCTCATGTAATGGCAATAGATACTTCCCCTAGGTGAAATGAACCATAATACAATGCTTGTCATGTGGGTTGTTATGTATCGAACAAAATCAAACGAATTAGGTGGTCTTCTATCAAAGGCTTTCATGCCCTGGTGGGTCCACCTTAATTTGGTTGAAGTGTTCAAATACGTAATAACCGAAACTCATATGTATGCATCCTGAGAGACGTTATGCTGCCGGTTTTTTGCTGTGTACTATACGTGTTCATCAGATCCACGGTTGACCCATGGATTAAGCCTGCTTAGGAAGAGACCAATTGACCTTGTGTGAGGGAGCTAAAAGGTTGGAAGGATTTGCTTGCTTGTATGTGGTTGTGAAATGCTGCAAAACTCATGATCATGCATCATATACATCATTCATGCATCATTCTGACAAAGTGAGCTATGCAACCATCATAGATTCGCTCGGGTGGTCTAGAGATCCCAATGGATGGCTGAGCAAAAATCCTATCTTCGAGTTGCCAGGAAGGGTATCAGTTTGGGGTTTAGCTTCACTTTCAGAGGGCATTGAGACTTTGTCTTCTGACTTTTCAGCAGAATTTAGTATGGTTGATCCTTCAAAAGAGATAGAGGTGATTCGCGCTTTGATTGTTGAGGAAGTGGGTAGGAGATTGGAGGAATTTGAGAATAGGATAATGACCATGATAGGGAATTTGACTGCTACAATGACCCAGCTTGCTGGGCAGCCACTAGGTGCTCCTGCAGTAGGACAAGAGAAATCAGATCCGGTTAGGGAGGATCCTCCAATGATTTTACTCCCACTAGTGGATGAGCCTAGGGGTGCACCCAAACCCAAAAGGGTCGTAGATCCTAACGATGATTTCTTTGAAGAGGACATGGTCTCAGTAAAGGGCAAGACACCTAAATTTGAGGAGGCAATGTGGAAGAAGATGGAAGGGAGATTTGAAAAGATTGAAGCCCAGACGACGACCATTATGGAGAATTTAGTCGTCGCCGTGATGCCACTTGCCCGGTAGCAGCCTATTACTCCCACCTTGCCTCGAAAATAGCATGATCCAACTAAGGAAGTATGCATACCACCCACTAAGTCTAGAGGAGAGTCGCCTATTGCTCCATCATCTGAACGAAAAGGCAAAGTGCATGTTTCAGAGAATGGGTCTCTAGCAGTGGCACGAGGCCTGAAAAGAAGGATGGACGTACTCAAAGAAGAAATTTCAAAGTCCAAACTTGCAACTACCCTATCAGATCGCAAGAAGGTCACCATGGACTTAGAAATGAAAAGTCGACCGTATATGTGTGAAGCTGTGTTCGCACTCAGGGGATGGATGAAGTATCGGTGACTAGAACAGCCCGAAAATATTATTTCAGTATAGACAGACCTTTGCTTCAAGCATTACAGAGGAACCTATGACCAGGGTCGACTAGGCCAGCTAGAGATTAGGGGCAACTGAAGTGTCATCAGCACGCAAGGTATTTGAGGGATGATGGCCAAACCATGAAAGGTCGAGTCCAGAATCCCATTAATAGCGAACAACTGGTGATCCTTGAAGGAGGGAGCAATGTCATGGGAGGAGATAATCAGGGACACTCGAGTCTCGGTAATAATAGTGTGAGAGATGTTGGAGCCGCCAAGATTTCGACCGTTGGAACTACTCAAGGTTGCTATATCATCTGGGATAAGCCTTTATCTGATCACCTCTTCCATTTCATTGACAAGGGAAAGTTATAGCCAAAGCCTGCAAAACTCGCAAGGAGCCAGGGGTGTCCTAGTTTTCAAGCGGATCAGTATTGTGCGTACCATCAGCATACTGGGCATGAGACTGATGGGTGTCGAACTCTAAGGAAAAAAGTTCAATAACTCATTGATGAGGAGCTGAGAGGTGGGAAAGATGGTTCCTGAGGATGATAATGAACCATTGGCCAAAACACCTGTGCTAGTGGAAACAAGAAGAAGATATTTAGATGTTCTTTTTGTCTTGGAACTATTTAATAATGATGTTTTTAACTCTAGCTTTTATTAAATGAAATGAATGGTTTTGCTTATTTATGTGATATTTCTCATGATTTCACTATGCATAATCATGACACATTCCACTAGAAGAAAATTGCAATTTAGCAATGGAAAATAGCAACGAAAATTTTACATTTTCCGTTGCTAATCAAAAATAGGAACGGAAATTAGCAATGAAACTTTTGGTTGCTAAACCGGCCGTTTACTAATTTTTAGCAATGAAAATGAAATTCCATTGCTAAATTTAGCAATAGAAAAATAATTTTGTTGCTAAATTCAACCAAGTAAAGTTTTGGTGAATTGGTTATTTTTAGCAACGGAAAGTTTTCGTTGATAATTTTGCCAACGGAATTCAACTTTCCATTGCTAATTTTGTAACAGAATTCCGTTGCCAAGTTTAGCAACAAAATTGTAATTTCCATTGCTAAATTTGGCAACGGTATCACTATTCCATTACTCATTTAGCAACGGAAAAAGAATTCCATTGCTAAATTTAACCAAGTAAAGTTTTGGTGATTCTTCAATTTTAGTAACGGAAAGTTTCTATTGCTAATTTTGGAAATGGAATTCAAATTTTTATTGCTAATTTAGCAACGGAATTGTAGTTTTTCGTTGCAAAATTTTGCAACGGTATCACTATTTCGTTGCTAAAATTAGCAACGAAAATTGTTACTCTGTTACTAAATTTAGCAATGTAAAAATAGATTTCACTACGAATTTTTGCAATGGTACTAGCAATTGTACATAAATTACCATCAATAATTATCGTTGCTAAATTTAGCCATAGAAATTATCCGATTTTATTGGTAGCATAAGATTTTAATTAAATTTTAATTTTATTGGTCATAAAATAAATATAATCCAAATTCATAATGCAATTTCCTTGTAATAGTATAGATGTACAAGAATAAAAATTCTTAATATATATTCTACTGTAAAGTAATAATCCATAGAAAATAATAAAAACACAACATAAAATCAATATCAATACCTAAATAGTAGAATCCATCAAAACCAATAGAAACACAATATAAAATCAGTATCAATACCTAAATATTACAAATATAAACTATGTAGTTAGTGAAGGAGGACGATTTGGCTGCTCTGGCTGCTGAGAGGTGTTGCCCTTGCTTCTCATCTCTTTCATCTCATTCTTTAGTTGGATTACAGTATCGAGCAACATGCTGATAGTATTCTCTAACTGAATGACTTTCTCAGAAGGTTCAGAACGCCTACTACAAGCAGTTGTAGATGATCCAGAGGAATACGAATGGGATGTATTTGCAATAGATCCTAAGCCAAAAATCCTTCCTTGATTATTCTTACCACCAACTACTTTAAGAAATTTTTGACTCTCATCCACATTTTTAGAGTTCTGCTGCTGTTGAGTAAGAGTCTCTTGTAATTGCTCCTATAATTACAATAGTTATAATAAATTAACTATATTTTCATAAAATAATTAATATTCATATATAAAATTTACGTACATTGAGTTGTCTGCAATGGGTATTGTGACGCGCACCGGATCCCCGCGGCCGCCCGTTCGATCGCCCGCACGTGGGCGATCGGGGCATTTGTGGGTCCGTTGACAGCTTGCAATTAATCGCAAGTGCGTCTATGTTGGGCAACAAGGAGGTATCATGGAGTCGCCACCCAATAGAACATTGGGAAAGTTACTCTCGCCTCAGAGAGCCTAAGACTGCGCTTGATATCCATTTTGGGCCAGCCAGAGGGGTCTTGGAAGGTAAACCTTTCGCCCTAAGGAGCCTAGGATTAGCGCTAAAGTCTCGTGGCACAAAAAGGTGTCTTGGAGGGTAGACCTCTAGCCTCTTTGAGCCCAAAGACCAGAGCTGGGTCCGGGATTTCTCATCTATTTCTACCTCGGATATTTTATGATCAAATTTTAATTATCATTGATTCGCTCTCTCTCCACACGATGCAATTGATTAAAGGCGCATGTATTCACATTTGGAAAGCCGTAAATGATCAGATAAATAGCGAAAGCAATAAATTACAATAATACAAGGAGCGGAATACAACTCCCTTTTATAAATGTGCGATACATACACGAATCGGGGCATAGTTTATTTTTGAGGACTTTGGTCCTCGCATGCACCA
The DNA here is from genome assembly GCA_947683425.1 of Excoecaria cochinchinensis. Taxonomy (NCBI): domain Eukaryota; kingdom Viridiplantae; phylum Streptophyta; class Magnoliopsida; order Malpighiales; family Euphorbiaceae; genus Excoecaria; species Excoecaria cochinchinensis. The sequence goes on along the minus strand of CANTUQ010000017.1, from coordinate 1,379,039 downwards.
TTATCAAAAGTGAATATTTTATTTGTGATGATCTTTATTGGATAAAAAAAGAGCATTGGACCCTTGCTTTTTTGTAAACCTCATTTTATTGAATATAAAACATTGAGTCATTTTTATACATTAACGAGATATGAAAAGAGTACATCCATATATATAAAATCAATAAAAGAAATAATCAAGAGGATTAGGAAACTAAACCGGACGAAATCCTCCAAATATAGTAGGTAGCCGCTCCAACTCGGGATAGTCCAAGAGAATCAATATACACTCATAGAAAGTTAAAAGATGTCAATATACATAAAATCAATCTATGGGAATCCAAAGAGACTTGAAAAAGATAGAAAATCATTTAAAAGGGAAGAGACAGAACCCACCGACGGCCTCTTTTAGGTGACCGATGGGCGTCAGTCAGGATAACCGACATGTCCGTCTGTCACTCAAAAAGAGGGCATCTGTAGGTGAGGTGACCGACGGGCGTCGGTGATGGAGATGACCCGTCGGTCACCACTGTCTCCGAAAAGACAGAAGAAAGAGAACTCTTTTCAAAGCCAAAAAAAGGTTTTATCACAAGATAAGATAAAGAGAGTCAAAATAAAGGAAAATAATGACAAAGATTGAAAAGAATCAACAAATAAAAAAATAAATGTGAAATGATATGAAGAAGGAATCCGAAATATTTACCCTCAGATATTCGCTTTGGGTGAGATTCTTGTGTTGATTAGAGCCCCGCGCGTTCCACGAGAAGCAAGGATGAAGGATCAAAGAAAGGAAAACAGATTGTTTCCTCCTCAAACCTTCAAAATATTGTCTTTGGAATCAAAATCTAAGGAAAACTAATTAGTTTTTAGTCCCTTTTGATGGATTTGATCCTTTTTTGAAGTAGATTTCTTTATGAAATGTGTTTGCTGGAAGAGAGAGAAAATGTGCTTTAATTTGGGCAGAGTTTCCCCTCTTCAAAAATTTTTTAGAACCCTTTTCTATTGAAAATCCAGAGCTTTTATAAGCCAGCCATGACCGATGGGCGTCGGTTTATGGAGGCGGGCATCGGAAGAATCCTTCTGACACAAGGATTCCTCCGACGGCCCTGCCACATTCACCGACGGGCGTCGGAAGGGTTGCGTGCTCCAGGAAACCAGGCGGCATTCTGACAGGGGCGGTGATTTTCGGATGGGCGTCGAAAAATACCACAAGCCGTCAGTGACCCAAAGCGACGGGCTGACTTCATAGACGGGCTGGCCGTCTGTGGAGGCAAAAAAGCTTTTTTGACTCGAAAATCCCCTGTTTTCTCCCCCTCTGCCTACGAAAGGTAAAAAGGCTCACTTCTCGTGAAACGCGGGACTAAAACCCCCAAATCCAAACCATTTATACAGGCTCGGATACTGATTTCATCATAGTGTAACCTCTGATCCGGACCGCTCCAGGACACGGTGCTTATAGTTGCCCCCAGTTTTGGGGAAACTAGTGCACAAGCGCCTAGATAAGCCAAAACTCAGAGAAAGGACAGAAAGAAAGAAGGCGTACCTGCGACGGTTCTTACCTTCCGTGCCCTTTGCCGGGTAGACCTCGTCTCGGTCTGTTCGGCGATGCGAAGATACCCCTACTGATCTCGTCTCAACTGGTAGGTGTATGTGAGACGTAGCATTCTCTAGCCACAATCCCGATGTGAAGAGTGGTGTTTCTCCAACCACAGCTTCGATTTGAAGTTCCCTTGCTAACCCCCATTCGATCTGCAAGGTGCGTAGCACTCTCTGGCTGCCGTGCGAACTGTGAGATGCAGCATGCTTTGGCTACAATCTCGGTCTGGTGAAGAGCAGTGTTCCTCTAACTGTAGCTTCGATCTGAAGTTCCCTTGCTAACCGCCATTCGATCTGCAAGGTGTGTAGCACTCTCTGGCTGCCGCGCGAACTGTGAGATGTAGCATGCTTTGGCTACAATCTCGGTTTGGTGAAGAGCAGTGTTTCTCTAACTGTAGCTTCGATTTGAAGTTCCCTTGCTAACCCCCATCCGATCTGCAAGGTGCGTAGCACTCTCTGGCTGCCGCGCGAACTGTGAGATGTAGCATGCTTTGGCTACAATCTCGGTCTGGTGAAGAGCAGTGTTTCTCTAACTACAGCTTCGATCTGAAGTTCCCTTGCTAACCCCCATTCGATCTGCAAGGTGCGTAGCACTCTCTGGCTGCCGCGCAAACTATGAGATGCAGCACTCTTTGGCTACAATCCCGATTAGGTGAAGAGTGGTGTTTCTCTAACCACAGCTTCGATCTGAAGTTCCCTTGCTAATCCCCATCCGATCTGCAAGGTGCATAGCGCTCTCTGGCTGCCGCGTGAACTGTGAGATGTAGCATGCTTTGGCTACAATCTCGGTCTGGTGAAGAGCAGTGTTTCTCTAACTGCAGCTTCGATCTTGTGAGGTGAAAAGTAGTATTTCTCTGTACCTGTGTGATAAAAGGTTTTGTTAGTTTATGTTTGAATGGTTATCTTTTAACCTGTTATTAATGGCGTGATTTTGCTTTTATCTGTTATGCCATGTTTCATTTCTTCTTTTTTATTGAGTTGTTATCCATCATTTTTTCACCATTTTTGTTTTAGAGTATGAGTGATTGTGAAGGTATATATTCATATGCTATATGAATGAATTATAAATGCATAAATTTTGAAACAAAAGTTTTTCACTAGAAATATCTATTTTGTACAACGTATATACAAAGTACAAATATACAAAAATATGACTCCCTGAATATCATAGGGGTGTGTAGTCAGAGGGCTCATCGGAGTCCTCATCATCCGATATATGCACTATCCCGGGCGGAGGTGGAGGCGGAGCTGGCCGTGCCGGAGGTGGAGGCTGAGCTGTGGAGGGTCCTGCCTCGGTATCGTGGGCCTACTTGAATCGGATCTGAGCGTGGCCATCCAAGAAAGGCTGGGTGCAAGTCCTGATAAACTCCAATGTCTCTGACACTGTGCCTCCCAATTTCTTGAATTCCTTGCTCAACTGAGTGGTCTGCTCGCTGGCGGCCCCCTTCATGTGCTCTAGGCGCTGCTCTGTCTGGTCCCTGAACTCCCTCATGGTCTGAGACAAAGGTGGGAGTATCCCCTCTATCGCCTGGATGCGGGATCTCAGAGAGTCGAGTGACTCGTCAATCATCTGTAGGGTCATATCAACCCTCTGAGATGCCTGGTCCTGTGACGTCCTCAAATCATGAGCGAGCTGCTGCCTAAGCTCCCTCTGGCCCTGAGCAATCTACTCGATCAGCCTCAACTGCTCACCTCTGAAGGTCTCTATGACCTGAGCCTGCTCATCCCTGAAGGCATCCATGATTCGAGCCTGCTCCCGCGTAGTATGCTCGATGTAGCTGGCCTGCTCCCGGGCTAACTGCTCCACTGACTGGGACTGCTCCTGAATGGCAGCCTGCTGGCGGTCCAACCTCTCATGAATAGCTCTGTCTCTCTCATCCTGCTGTCGCTCTAAAGCTGCGAACATGGAAGTGAGGAGCTCAGAGAAGTCGGGCTGTGCTGGCTGCTGCTGTGGTGGCTCTAGAGGCAGTGCTGTAGAGGTGGATGCCCCCGGGTCGCCTCTAGAATAAGGATGATATCTCTCGGGTGGCCCGCGGGTAGTCCTCTGCGTTCTGAAGCCCGGCGATGGGACAGAAGTCGGTGCTCGGGATGCTGGTGAGGCAGCAAAAAGATCATCCATCGTGAACTCTATATCAAAGTCCGAAGGGGTCCTGGGCTGCTCCTGCTGCTGTGGCGGTGGCACAGTCTGATGCTGAGGAAGCTGAGGAGGCTGGGGCTCTGGCTCTGGATGTAGAGGCTGGTGCTCTGGCTAAGGCTCGGGCTGAGGCTGCGGAGGCTGATCCTCTCGGTGCTCCGGGTGGTCTGGATCTGGACCCAAGGGGGGAAGTGAGAACATCCGCCGGGTCTCGTGAATGGTCAGCACCCTGTAGGCCTCTGCCTGCCCTGATATCGGGGAGATCATCCCCATCTGCACTGCCGCGGCTGCATCCACATAGATCCCCTCTGCCAGGGGTGCCCTCAACCTACCAGGGGTAACTCCCAATCTCAGAAGCAGCCGGGTGATAACTCCTCCCACTATCACCACAGGTGTCAACCCTCTACCGACTCTGGTCAAGTTGGCCAAGATCTCATGGCTAATGTTGAGATGCTGGCCTGCCACCATAGCCCAGAGGCTCCAGATCTCGGCCGCATTAAGTGACCCTGGATTACCAGCTCGACCAAGGTACGAACTGGATAGCACTCTGTGCAAATACCGGAGTGCCTGAGACACCAGTACGGTGCTCTTCGCTGTATCATGATCATACAGCACTCCCGGTATGGCAATAGCCGCCCAATGGGCGCGTCTCACAGCTCGCCCTGGGATCTCGACCCCCTCTTCTGTAGGGAGCCCCATGGCCTGAGCGAATCTCTGTCTAGTGATACTGAAGTGGTCGCCGTCGAACCAAAACTGAACCACCCCTGGATCGGTATCTGCACTCTGGAAACCGGCATAGCGGAGAGTGGCCAAGACCTGGCGAGTAGCCTCTAAAAAAGTCTGGAAGGAGGGCTCAAGGAACTCTGTCCAGCCGGCACCCTTGACTAGCAAATCAAACTTTGAGGCTATCCCTAGGGCCTCTAGAAACGGCCGAGACACGAAACGGCTGGCCCGAAGCTCTACCTGAGCCAAAGCTCTATATCTCTGAGCTGACTCAGCATCCATCCAACCCGAAACTACGATCTTGGGCTGGGCCTGTGGTGCTCTACATCTGGGAGGCATCCTGCAAAAGGAGAAAAATCAGATAACGAAAACTTGACAAAACAAGTATTATTAGGCTTGTTTTCAAGGTGACGGCCCATTTGGGTCGCACCAGGGCAATGGCAGCCCGAAAACTAGATAAAGAAAATTGATAAAAAAAAAAAGGAAAAGGGCAATGGCTGCCCACCTGTTTTACACATATCAAAGCAAAAACAACATGCAATTAGCATGGAAATAATTTGAAGCGAATGAAGAAAACGGGCTTTCTAGGTCCCAAGGCATGAAAATATACAATTCTAGAATAAATAATAAAAATTTGGGCAGCACCCCGGCAGGGGTATGCCCGACCTCCTGCATAACAAGGCAACAAAATAGGCCTCAGGCCTCAACAATCATATATGCATGTAAATGGGACGCACCCCGGCAAGAGTGTGCCCCCAACAACACAGAATAATGGCCTCAGGCCCCAAAAGCAATATATGCACAGAATAGTGCGCTAGAAAAGGCCTATTCCTAAAGCACCAAAATTTTAGGAAAATTCTATTTTTATGTGATCAAGCAAAGATTCAGATTTAATTGCAAGAAAAATGAAAAAAAAAAGGCAGCATTCCCCCTAAATTTCTAAGGCATCTAAAACTCCCTAATCATTTCTAAAGATTAAAAGAAGAAGAAATGAAGAAAGAAATTAAAAAAAAAAGTAGTTATTTACTTACTTGTAGTCGCGAGAAGTGTAGAAACTGAAGAAATATGAATATCCAAGCACCCGGTGAGTAGAGAATGCGAAAATATGAAGAAATCGCGAAAAAATAAGAGGAAATGCTTGAAAACCCGCTAAAAAATGCTAAAAAACGGTTTGAGAGAGGAAAATGAACGGGACAGCAGCGTTTGCACCGTCTGTCACTCGCCCTTATATAGAATTTCGTGACCGACGGGCTGGGCGTCTGTAGGAGCGACCGACGGGCTGGCCGTCTGTCTCGCAATAAATGCAAGTTAATGCGCATGATGAATGCAATGCTGACGTCTGCCAGGTGGATCTCTACCGACGGGCAGGCCGTCTCTATGGAGAGACGGGTAGGCCGTCGTTGACGCTTCCCTATAAATTCTTACAAAATTTTTGCTCTTCTTGTGTCTTTTCATTTTCCAACATCTTGAGCCTTTCATCTCTCCCAATATGCCCTCTTTTCTAGCCCAAAGGATGCACCGTGTCTTAGATGACAAACACACTTGGGGAGAAGGCGCCCTTTCCTCTCTGTCCGGGCTGAAATATCTGTGCCGGGTCAAAGTCGATCAGAACCTCTTTCTGGCGGCGACCCACTTCTAGAAACCTCGGTTTCACGTCTTCAGGTTCACCTACCAGGAACTGTGCCCTTTGCCTGAAGAGTTAGCTACCATTCTGGGAGCCTGGTTCCCTCCTAGCGCTCTGCCTTGCGTCCCCCGCTGCGGCCTATTCCAGACCCGAGACATAGCCATGGCTCTCGGCATACCTTCTTCTGAGGCCGTCCGGCTGATTCCTCCGGGCTCTTCCTTTGCTCTGGGGCCACTGATCGAGGCTTTGGATCAGTTCACTGACATCCCCACCTATCGGGTAAGCGTCATATTCTTATTTTGCATGGTGAACTTCCTCACTGTTGTTCCAGGGGGTTTGGCAGGTGACTCTCGCCTGTTCGGAGTCCTGAGCGACTTTCATCTGGGATTATCACCCTTACCACTCATCCTGGCTGAAACCATTCTGGGATTGGACGATGTGAGCTCTGGATCCACTACAACCTTTACCGGCAGCCCCTTATTGCTCCAGGTACGTCATTATTTTAAAGGTACTGCGTCCCTTATGGATTTTCACACTAGCTTTTCTTAGCGGGAGGTGCGTCCTTTCGGATTTTCACACAACCCTGTGCCTTATTTTTGCCTGAAGTAAACCCTACTTACTCCAGCGGCTTTTTCTTTTTTTTTTTTCTTTTTCTTCTCTTCTTTCTTCTTTTTTTCTATTTATTTTTTTCTTTTTTCCTTTTTTTTTTTCAAATCTGGCTGCAAGAGAAACTGAAGATGCTGTCTGAGCCACCCCCTCGAGTTACCCCACAGTACTCGCTAAGCCACTTTCTGCCGCGTCGACAACTGCAAGGGTGTGCCACTACAGGTGAAGGCATTACCAGATTTGGCGAGCTGTAGGATGACGACATCAGTTTTACGTTTGCCTGGCTCCCACTATCCCATGTGGTCATTGATGGATCATCGGGGTGTGTTCCCCTCTGTGGGCTCCGTCGAGCCACCTTCTGCATCACCTCTCGATGTACGCGTCAACTCGGGATAACCCAGGATGTAGTGAGGGTTCCCTTATCTTTCCGGGGAGGAGCTCTCTCGGTTGCGTTTGCCTCTCGGTATCATGAGATGTGGGGCAAACTACCAGTGAAGACTGTTATCCCGAGGTTCGGCAATCATTCCGTGTCTTCGACTAATGAGTACAAGAAGTGGATCCTTAGTCCAGGATCTGATAACAGGACTCGAGGGCTCAAGCTTCTGGCCGGCGAGAGCAGCAGCAGGACTTAGCTTATCCTATATATGTATTTCTTTTGGTGCTACATTTCTTTTTAATGCAGAACTTGGAAATGATAAAAATGAAAAGAATAATATTCATTCTATTTCACGAAATTGTGTATATTTTCATATAATTTCAACATACATGATCAGTTTTGGCATTTACTCAGCTGCTTACGCGCTGTTAATACATGAAACCAAATTTTTAACAGCATCAACTCCTGTTACCAATCGGCCCTCTCAGGTTTTCACGATCGAACATTTTCTCTCATGCCTCTAATTTTTGCACAGGATGCCTTTTTTTGGTTTTCACCCTGTCGAGGCACCCAATTTTAGCACAGCCGCCTTTTTTCGGTTTTCGACCTGCAGGGCATTTTATTCTCTTCTTTTTATTTTGGTCTTTAGCCATTGAACCTTTTGAGCCTGTCGACGTTGATTGGTTCTTTGAATTCGTTCCCATCACTATCCGACAAGATTGCAGCTCCTTTGGACAGCAGCTTCTTCAGGATATACGGCCCCTCCCAGGTCGGTCTGAATTTCCCTTTAATATCTGGTATGCCTGGCCTCATCTGCTTGAACACCAAGTCCCCTTCTTTCAGCGGGTGCTTTCTCACCTTCTTTCCGAAAGTTCTTGCCAATCTCTTCTGGTAAATCTGATTATGATAATAAGCTTTCAGCCTACTCTCACCCAGCAAGTTCAAGTGCTGTAACCTCTGCTGTGCCCATTCGGCCTCCGGAACTTGTGCTTCCATGACCACCCTCAGTGATTTGAGCTCTATCTCAACTGGCAACACCGCTTCTATTCCGTATACCAAGGAAAATGGTGTAGCGCCTGTAGACGTCCTTACCGTTATCCTATATCCCCACAGGGCGAAGGGTAGCTTTTCAGCCCAGTCTTTGTAGGTTTGGACCATCTTAGACAGGATCTTCTTCATATTCTTATTTGCGGCTTCTACTGCTCCATTCGCTTGTGGCCGGTAGGGAGAGGATTTATGATGCTCGACACCATACTTCTCAAGGAGTTTCCTAGTTTCCCCCATGAACTGCACCCCATTGTCAGACACTATATGATGGGGGAGGCCATAACTGCAGATCATATTTCTCTCTATGAACTTGGCCATATCCCTCGCGTCAATCTTCTTAAAGGATTCCGCCTCTACCCATTTGGTGAAATAGTCAATTGCGACTATGATGTATCTGTGCCCATTGGATGCCGTAGGGCGAATCTCTCCAATGATATCTATCCCCCAAGCAGCGAAAGGCCAAGGTGATGTCAGGTTATGTAACTCTGATACTGGCAAGTGTCTCAAGTCTGCATATTGTTGGCACAACTGGCATTGCTTAACATACTTTGAGCAGTCATTGTCTAACGTAAGCCAATAGAAGCATTGTTTCATGATTTTCTTAGCCAAGGTCAAACCGTTCATGTGGGCCCCGCAGACACCTGCATGGGTTTCCTCCATCACTTTGCGGGCTTCTTTTTCGTTCAAGCACCTGAGCTGAATCCCGTCCGACTGTCTTTTGTACAACACCCCTTCTAAGGATATGAACTAAGTAGATAGCTTCCGGATCATCCTCTGGTCTTTCTCAGTAGCTTCTTCTGGAAATTTATTGTTTTCCAAGTAATTCATGATGTCGAAGTACCATGGTTTCCCGTCTGCCACTCCTACTTCCATTATAGGCTTGGTCTCAAAGATGGGCTTCTCAGAACTCGAAACTAGCACTGGCTTCATAGCAACTCCTTCAGGGTTATCCCACATTGACACCAAGGTTGCCAACGCATCAGCTAGATGATTCTCATCTCTCGGCACGAAGTGGAAAGTGCAAGTCTCAAACTGCCCACATACCTCTTTCAAATATTCAATATAAGGTACCAGCCGCTCTTCTTTTACAGCCCACTCCCCTCGAATCTGGTTAATCACCAAAGATGAGTCGCCAAAGACTTCTACATTCCTTGCCCCCAATGCAGCTAAGGCTTCCAACCCGAAAGTGCATGCTTCATATTCGGCCTCATTGTTGGTAGCTCTGTACCTCAGCTTCTTGGCTAGGGGGAGTTTCTCATTATCTGGGGTTGTCAAGACGATTCCAACTCTGGCCCCTCTGTTATTTACTGCCCCATCGAAGTGTAACTGCCAACCGTGGACAGAAATCGCGACTATGCTCTCATCAGGAAAGGTAAACTCGGGAGTGTCTCCTTGAATAGGATGCTCAGCAAGAAATTCTGCTACAGCTCGCCCCTTGATAGTTTTGCGAGTGATGTATTGCACATCAAACTCTTGTAGCAAGAGCAGCCACCTCCCCATCTTACCAAGCAAAGACGGGGCTTCCTGCAAGTATCTTAGCGGATTCTGCTTGGCCACTGCCTGAACCTTGTATGAGTGGAAGTAATGTCTCAGCTTCTTTGACGCCCAAATCACTGCAAGGCAGATCTTCTCTACTTCAGCATATTTTATCTCATAAGCCAGGAACTTCTTTCTGAGGTAATAAATTGCGAATTCCACCCCAAATTCATCCTCTTGAGCCATCATGGCGCCCACTGAATTGCCCTTTACTGCCAGATACAGGATAAGCGGCTTGATCGGTTGTGGCGGCCTTAGCATTGGCGGATTCAATAGGTATTCCCTAATGCTATCAAAGGCTTTCTGGCAGTCTTCGTTCCAGACCACAGGTTGATTCTTTCTAAGCAGTTTAAAAACAGGCTTGCATATCGAAGTGAGCTTGGCGATAAATCGGCTGACATACTGCAGCTTGCCCAGGAAACTCCTTACATCCTTCTCCTTTTGTGGCATAGGCATCTCTCTGATGGCCTTCACCTTGTCCGGGTCAATTTCTATTCCCCTCTGACTGACGACATGTCCCAATAGTTTTCCTGAAGTTACTCCGAAAATGCACTTCTTGGGGTTAAGTCGCAGATTATACCTGTCGATCCTGGTGAAGAACTTTTCTAGAGCTTCAAAGTGTCCCTCTCGGGTGGCTGACTTGACCATCATATCATCGACATACACTTCTACCTCTTTGTGGATCAGGTCACTTAAGATCTTGGTCGCCATCCTCTGATATGTGGCCCTTGCATTCTTCAGGCCGAAAGGCATGACTCGGTAGGCATAGGTCCCCCACTCCGTGATGAAAGCGGTCTTAACCCGGTTAGCTATTTTGTTCAAGATTTGGTTGTAGCCCACATAACCATCTCCAAAGCTGTACATCGCGCAATTTGCGACACTGTCTATTAATACATCGATATGGGGTAGTGGAAAATCATCTTTAGGGCAGGCCTTGTTCAGATCTCGATAATCCATACACACCCTGACCTTTCCGTTCTTCTTTGCTACAGGGACCACATTTGCCAACCATGTAGGATACTGTACAACAAGGAACTTGGCTTCAATCTGCTGTCGAATTTCTTCCTTGACCTTGTCTGCCCATTCTGGCCTAAGCCTTCTTAACTTCTGTTTCACAGGCTTGTAATCCGGGTAAGTTGGGATAGCATGTTCTGCCACGTCTCGGTCAATTCCTGGCATGTCCTCATAGGTCCAGGCAAAGACTTTTTCATGTTTTCTTATTATTCTCTCAAAATTTTTTCTCTCCTCAGGAGTTATATTTGATGCTATTAGAATTTCTCTCGGATTTTCCGAGGTTCCAAGATTAAAAGGCATTGTATCAGTGGAATTAATGTCAAAAATTGATGGAATATGATCATGTTCATGCATGTTGAAATCATTAGAAACATCGCACAAGTAAGAGAAATTGTTTGCCTTATTAATAATATTATAATTGTCATTTACATCATAAAAGAGTTCTGGAATAAAAAGACAGTCTAAGCTAGAGTCTTCTTCTGCCACTCCAGAGGTCGATGCTGTCGCAGCTTGTTCACTGGCTTCCTGATTCAGCAGAGGCCCCTCAGGCATGTCGGAGGAAATCTTCAAACCTCCTATCTCCAGTTCTAATTCTGCTATCTTCCCTTTCCCTTTCAGCTTGGCGGCTATCATTTTCTCGGTAACGACCTCTTCAGGCTCGCATCTGTCCCAAGTGATACCCCGAGTCATGACCTCCTCATCCCAGAAGTCTTCAGCAGTCTTGATAAACCCGACTCTCCAGTCATATACATCATTAAAGATCTCAAACCCAGGGACAATCCTCCCCTTCACCCATTGCGGTTCATCTTCGCCAGTATATGCACAAACTGAGGATGCTGGTACGAAGTTCTCTGAAATGTGAGGGATCTTATCAGTTGCCTTCTTCTTGCCGAAGCCGCCTCTGTACCCCAGACCTTTTCGGTTCTTCTGACCTCGAGTGGTGATCGCGGTTTGCAACCCTTGAGAGTTTCTTCCCAAACCGGCCCCAGGGAGATAATGCATCTTCTTCAACATATTAACCACAACTGGGTTATCCACTGACCCGTGCTCTTCTCTTATCATGGACACGTGGAAGCCACTGAATGGCTGATTAGAAATTTCAAGCGCTGAGACCTGGTTCTCCCTGGCTGCCTTGATAGTCACCACCTCCCCTTCATGTGGGAACTTTATCATTTGATGCAGCGTGGATGGCACTCCTCCTAATTTGTGGAACCAGGGTCTCCCAAGCAGAGCTGAGAAGTTAGCAGGGATGGGCAGAACTACAAATTCTACCTCCACTTCAATGGGTCCTGTCTTGACCAAGGTCTTAAAGGTTCCCGAGGCTTGCCTCCTTGAATTATTGTAGGCTGTGATAGTCAGATCTGATCCACTGAGCATATCTTCACTTAAACCAAAAGCCTGCAGAGCTATCAGGGGGCACACATTGATAGAAGACCCATCATCTACCATAACGCAAGCAGTGTGCTTGTCGTTAATCTGCGCTTTGATGTACAGGGGTCTGTTATAATTACGGCCTTCGACCGGTAGGTCAGCATCAGAAAAGACCAATCTCTCCTCGGATCCTCCCTTGACTAAGCCCAAAAGCTCTGATGGGGAAATCGTGGTGGCGACCGTGGCCTCAACCAAAGCCTCTACTACCTTCTGCCTATGAGAGGGGGACTGTCTCAAAAGATCCCAGATGGATATTTGAGCCGCAGTCTTCTTCAATTGCTTGACAATCTGATTCTCCTCCGGCTCTTTCTCTGCTGGCATCTGCGCTGGCTCAGGTAGCCTTGTAATCTCAGGGACCACCCTTCCACTTCTCGTTACAGCCCCTATTTCTTCTTTGTCTTCATCAGACCCCCACAAGTCAAGGTTTATCTCTCCCTCCTCCTCGGCTTCTCCGCCACTCTCACTACTAGACCAGCAATCAAGGGTTGCTACGACTGCTCTCTCCTCCCTATCTTCAGATCAATCAGCAGCAAAATTCTCGCTCCCATATAGATCTTGTAGCACGTACCACTCTGGCAAGCTAGATCCGATCATAAACACGGGTGGTGGTACGGCATTATAACCGGGCTTCTTCTCAGTTTCCCTCTTTTCAGGGTCAAAAATCTGCTTGCTATCAATTAAGTCTTGGATAGAGTGCCGCAGCGCTTTGCACTTTTCTGTGATATGGCCTGAGTGCTGGTGAAACGCACAAAATTCATTGTCTTTATGCCCAGGCTTTCCCAGAGTCAAAGCAGGTCTAGGAGCTAAGGGTTGCAGTTTTCCCTCCTTTATTAACCTTCTCAAGACCCAAGATAATGGTCTCCCCAAGTTCAAAAACTTCCTCTGGGTGGTTACCTCAGTAGCAGACACCTCACCTGTTCTTCTGGTGCTACCACTGGGACCCGCCGGCCTACTGGTTCCTTGACCTGGGTTAGCCCTTTTGGCAAAATTATCATTGTTAGCCTTCCTAGCCAAGAACTCTCCTTCAGCCTCGATGGCTATATCCTTAAGAGACTCCCAGTCCTTCAACCCCTTCATCTTCAACCCCTCTTTCAAGTACGGGCTTGCGTTCTTAATAAATAAACGAATCTGATCCTGGGTGTCCGGCTTTCTCCGCATCTCCATTACTCGGTTCCGCCATCGGGTAAGATAATCATGGAAAGATTCCTCGGCCTTCTGCTGGAGCAGTTCAAGATCTTTTAGAGTCACCTCCATTCTTGTATTGCAGTCATACTGCTTCAAAAACTCCTCAGTGAGCAGATCCCAATCTTCTTTAGTGCGACGGTCGAGACCATGATACCAGTCAATGGCATGGGCTATCAGACTCAGACAAAAGTATTCTACTTTCTGCTTCTTAGACAACGTGGTCACCTTCATGACCAGAGAATACTGTTTCACATGAGCGGTTGGGTCAGAAGTTCCATCGAATTTTGGCACGTCTGGCATCTTGAAGTTGAAAGGGATCGGGTCCTCTCCCTCCAATTCCTTATCCTATGGGTTCATCCCTTGACCCCTGCTCATCATACGAGCCATAGCTTCGAACCTCTCTTCCATCTTCTTTAAAATGAAGTCATCAGTCTGAGGTGCCTTCCCCCTCTCAGATGCAATGCTCATCCTATCATTTTCGACATCATCATCAATTCTCAGCACAGGCCTTCTTCTCTGCTCTCCCGAGGCTACTGACCTTAACTCTACTGGCGACGGCCTAATAGGCTCTTCTCGTCTTTCAGCCCTTTCTTCCTCTGGCTCATTCTGTCTCACTGGAGGAGGAGGAGGAGGATTCTGTGGAGCATTCTGCTGTGCCAGGGCGGTCAACATGTTCATCATCCTACCCTCGAATTCCTCAAATTGCCGGCCCACTTCTTCCGCAATCATGGCCCTGGTGGCGTCATCCCCTCTAGGCGAGTTTGCCATCTGAGATACAGTACTGCTGATTTCTAATAAGATTTCTGGTAGACCTTCTCTATCTGACAGCTCAGGAGTATGAACTCGGATCAGTCGTCCGGTTGGTGATCTAGTCCACCTGGGCAGATCTATGATGGCTGCAAGGACAAGACGTTAGGCATGATGCATGAAATGCAGGTATAATGCATGGTCGTGATATGCAACACTCACAGAGCACAAGCAAGCAAGTAGGTCCTTCCGCCCTTATTTCTCCCACACATATGGTCGTGCAGTCTCTTTCCTAGGTGGGATTAACCCAAGGGTCAATGAGGGACCCAATGGACACGCATGGTGCACGGCGAAAAACCGGCAGCATGACACTCCTATGCTAATGTACAAGCGAATGGATAATGATCATCATGTATTTGGACGTTCCAAAAATTTCGACATAGCCCTACCGGGCCATGATAGCCTTTGGCTAGGTTACCAAGCGAGACATCTGGACTCACCTAATACATGAGGATCCATACAGCAAGCATGGAATTAGGGTTCATGTCACCTGTGGAAAGTAACTACAGCCATTACATGAGCTTTGGACAAGGGAGATGTTTCTTTAAGGCTACCCAAGCATGATCCCTGCCGACAGGTCTAGCTCATCACTAGCATAGCGACCGATCGGGTCATCATTTTGATATACCATTTGAGGTACGTGGCTTGGGCTGGTGATTATCCTTAACACTTTCCCAAATTGAGTGAAAATGAGGTCGTGCTTCAGGAATGCACCGGGGCTAAAAGAGGGACCAAACTAGCGAATTTATGAATTAAATTTTAATCACAAATGTTAAACGAGGTATTTTCAAATTGAAATCTCGAACCATAAACATCCCCAGTGGAGTCGCCACTGTGACGTGCGCCGGATCCCCGCGGCTGCCCATTCGACCGCCCGCATATGGGCGATCGGGGCATTTATGGGTCCGTTGACAGCTTGCAATAAATCGCAAGTGCGTCTATGTTGGGCAACAAGGAGGTATCATGGAGTCACCACCCAATAGAACATTGGGAAAGTTACTCTCGCCTCGGAGAGCCTAAGATTGCGCTTGATATCCATTTTGGGCCAGCCAGAGGGATCTTGGAAGGTAAACCTCTCTCCCTAAGGAGCCTAGGATTAGCGCTAAAGTCTCGTGGCACAAAAAGGTGTCTTGGAGGGTAGACCTCTAGCCTCTTTGAGCCCAAAGACCAGAGCTGGGTCCGGGATTTCTCATTTATTTCTACCTCGGATATTTTATAATCAAATTTTAATTATCATTGATTCGTTCTCTCTCCACCCGATGTAATTGATTAAAGGCGCATGTATTCACATTTGGAAAGCCGTAAATGATCAGATAAATAGCAAAAGCAATAAATTACAATAATACAAGGAACGGAATACAACTCCCTTTTATAAATGTGCGATACATACACGAATTGGGGCATAGTTTATTTTTAAGGACTTTGGTCCTCGCATGCACCATTATCAAAAGTGAATATTTTATTTGTGATGATCTTTATTGGATAAAAAAAGAGCATTGGACCCTTGCTTTTGTGTAAACCTCATTTTATTGAATAAAACAATGAGTCATTTTTATACATTAACGAGATATGAAAAGAGTACATCCATATATATAAAATCAATAAAAGAAATAATCAAGAGGATTGGGAAACTAAACCGGACGAAATCCTCCAAATAAAGTAGGTAGCCGCTCCAACTCGGGATAGTCCAAAAGAATCAATATACACTCATAGAAAGTTAAAAGATGTCAATATACATAAAATCAATATATGGGAATCCAAAGAGACTTGAAAAAGACAGAAAATCATTTAAAAGGGAAGAGACAGAACCCACCGACGGCCTCTTTTAGGTGACCGACGGGCGTCAGTCAGGATAACCGACATGTCCGTCTGTCACTCAAAAAGAGGGCGTTTGTAGGTGAGGTGACCGACGGGCGTCAGTGATGGAGATGACCCGTCCGTCACCACTTTCTCCGAAAACACAGAAGAAAGAGAACTCTTTTCAAAGCCAAAAAAAGGTTTTATCACAAGATAAGATAAAGAGAGTAAAAATAAAGGAAAATAATGACAAAGATTGAAAAGAATCACCAAATAAAAAAATAAATGTGAAATGATATGAAGAAGGAATCCGGAATATTTACCCTCAGATATTCGCTTTGGGTGAGATTCTTGTGTTGATTAGAGCCCCGCACATTCCACGAGAAGCAAGGATGAAGCATCAAAGAAAGGAAAACAGATTGTTTCCTCCTCAACCCTTCAAAATATTATCTTTGGAATCAAAATCTAAGGAAAACTAATTAGTTTTTAGTCCCTTTTGATGGATTTGATCCTTTTTTGAAGTAGATTTCTTTATGAAATGTGTTTGCTGGAAGAGAGAGAAAATGTGCTTTAATTTGGGCAGAGTTTCCCCTCTTCAGAAATTTTTTGGAACCCTTTTCTATTGAAAATCCGGAGCTTTTATAAGCCAGACACGACCGACGGGCGTCGGTGTATGGAGGCGGGCGTCGGAAGAATCCTTCTGACACAAGGATTCGTCCGACGGCCCTGCCACATTCACCGACGGGCGTCGAAAGGGTTGCGTGCTCCGGGAAACCAGGCGGCATTCTGACAGGGGCGGTGATTTTTCGACGGGCGTCGGAAAATACCACAAGCCGTCGGTGACCCAAAGCGACGGGCTAACTTCACAGACGGGCTGGCCGTCTGTGGAGGGAAAAAAGCTTTTTTGACTCAAAAATCCCCTGTTTTCTCCCCCTCTGCCTACGAAAGGTAAAAAGACTCACTTCTCGTGAAACGCGGGACTAAAACCCCCAAATCCAAACCATTTATACAGGCTCGGATACTGATTTCATCATAGGGTAACCTCTGATCCGGACCGCTCCGGGACACGGTGCTTACAGGTATTAACAAATGTCTGGCCATCATGCTTTTTTGTATGGGTGTACATAAATACTTCAGGATATGTAGGCCCCTTACCCATGGACTTTTCCTTCATAACTAATTAAACTCAAGTTTATAAAAAATTTAGCAAAATCGCCTTCAATTTTATGACATTTACCTCCTGTGAAATAAAAAAAATTATCTCAAAAATGCAACCATCCATGAAAACAAACATATATTAAACCATCATTATCCAAGCAGTCCAAAATTCACAGTACAGAAGAAAAACTAGCCAATAGACAAAAGCAAGATACAGGGGCAGAACAACCAGTCCAAGATTCACAGTAACTACTTGAAGAAAAACCAGCCAATAGATAAAAGCAAGATACAGTTCAGAACAACCAGTCCAAGATTCACAGTATAGAAGAAAAACCAGCCAATAAATAAAAGCAAGATAACCAAATCCCACATACATATAGGAAGCCATCATAACCCCAACCTAAAAACAACGTGAACACAAAAAAGTAAACTAGAGAGTACAACTTCTTTAATAGATCAGCAGCATCAGCAGCATTTGTACCATAAATCAATGAAGGAAAAAAGAACCAGCATCATCAGGTCCGAAAAAAATCACAGCACTAGTAAGCAAGAAGACAATCAAAAACACCAACCAAGTCCTCAATTGGAAGAAGTAATTCAGCAAGCTATGTTTTATGTGTTACTTAGTAACTATGTAATATTTGTTTTTATTATATAGTTAGATGTCATTATAAGTACGACTTCATGAAATTTTATGTTCAAGTTCTCGACTTTTTATATGTAATGTTTTTATTTTTATTAATTTATATGTTTGTGTTATGTAGGTGACCACTTAGTCTGGTTACTATTACCTATTCAATATATCTAAATAAAGATTGAATGCATTACTTCAAAATGATTTTGGCAAAACTTTATACTATGTAAAATTTGTACACATCATAAAAAGAGTTAATAATTTGAGTATATAATTATACATACTTACTATTTTAGATAAACATGGTCAAGTTATTAATTTGAGTATAAGCAAAAAATATAATATTAGAGCTATAGAAACAAATTAGAGACACCTAGACATACCAGCTCTCTTGCTAAATACCCATAGGATAATTAAATTTTCATGCTTTTTCACCCATTTCATTAGTGATTTTAATGCAAAAAATTTTCAATATCCAGCCTTGGACAGAGGGTATGAAGACAGAGAATCCACATAGCCAACCTCAACCTAGATATAAGGCTTAGTTTTTGTTGTACTTTACATCCAGTAACCCCCTTTTAACTTTAATCTACCAAATGCTCACATTAGTTTTTATTCCATTCCATTCTATTGCTAAGGCAATATAATCTAATGTATTTTTTCTTTTCCTAAACAACTAATATAAAGTATGCTTGGGAACTGTGAACAGATGGGGATTTGACATTTTTTTTCACAATGGAAAAGAAAAAATGATAACAATAAAAAAACTGATGTCATTATTACCAATTTATCTACATGCTCATGATGGCTCAAAAATCCTCTAGTGTGCAAGGCTAAACTCTCTCCATCTGAGCCTCCCCGTCTTTTTGAAGAATTTCTCTCTGAAATGGCAATTGCTTCGGGTGATGCCCAATATTCCTACCAATGACCCCATATTTTTTTAGAAATAAAAGAAGGTCGAACACCTTTTTTTTCTAATTTAGCAACAAATTCTTTATATCATCGACGAGCACACTTTTCCCAAACTTGATAAATGACCCCATTAAATTTTGGATCCCAAAAAAATTCTTTCTAAAAGAAACATAATTTAATTACCGTAAAATACAACTGATATCTTATTAATGTATGAAATCAGCTATTTCATAACAAATAGCTGTAATTTGTTTTTTGTACCTCAAACTCTTGATAGTAAAAATCCCTTGTCTGCAGAGAGAGATTCTTCTATACATAACCCTCAATTTATATCCTCTCTTTGAACGTGGATCTAATCTTTCTTGAGCACATACCTGATGGAATAAATCTGTCAATATGAACAAAATTAGATCAGTTTCAAATTAGATATCCATAGCAACAGATATAAACTTTTGTTATCTTCTAATAAAAAATTAGATCAATACTCATATATCATTGATAATCTTAATGTAAATTCTTTCATCAACTCCCTTCGCACCAGGTTGGAAGCCTTCTTCTTCATCCTCAGCATCTACCATCGGTTAATTAGTCGGTATAGATCCAAAGTCTAGTGTGAGAGTAGATGCATCTATAGGTTGTGCTAATATATCTGGATTGTTTGATGCTGAATCACTTGCTAGATTAGGAGAGCCATTTGGGTTTGTAGTTGGTGAAAGTGATGCCCGATATGGCTGTTGAGGATCTGAACCTAACACACCTAAACCGATAGACCTTACAGGTTGAGATGGGTGCACTTGTGCACTGTCGTCTCCATCCGATGTTAATCTGAGCCTGGGCGGCAATAATTTGTTCTTTGTTTTGGGTGGCATATTTTGTACTTAAAAAACAAACAAATGGATCATTCTTATTGTAATAGAACAATATAATTACAGCATATATCACAATATTACATTGATACAATATAACATATTTGGATTATGATATAATAAAATAACACATACTCAAATTAATCGCTTTCATCACTTAATTGCACAACACAATCATCCTCTGTTTCAGAATAATTGGAATTAAGGTCGGGCTCATCTTCAGAATTCGGCCCATCTATGGATTCCTCATCATTTCCAGATAAAATTTCCACAAATTCATTATTTGGATCATTTAAAGGTTCATTCTCAAAACATGCATTTATTTCATGTACATTCGGTTCTTCTTCCTCAAATGCTTCAGTTTCATTTGTCTTGCTTTCTCCTTTTGCTTGTCCTTCAAAAACACCTCTTCGTTTTACTTTGTAGACTGCCAACCAATCTGACTTATCACGTCTTAAACTGGGATAAGGGACATAATACACCTGAGTCACTTGCATTGCCAACAAGAATGTTTCAAATTGTTTAAATCTCACCGTTGGTTGATTTCAATGAGGTTATATCGGCTATGTACTTTTGTTCCAACGTTACGAGTAGGATCAAACCATTCACACTTAAAAAGTACACATTGTTTTATCAGCAATGCGGGGGTATTTAATTTCAAGTATCTCAATAATTTTGCCAAAATAATCCATCAGTTCCCCTTATATGCAAACCCCACTATTTATTGTTGCCATGCTATGCCCATAATTTTCTGTATGAAATTTGTATCCATTAACGAAATAGACTGGATATGATTTAACAGTTCGCAAAGGTCCTTCCGCAAGATCACATATGAGCCTGTTTTCTATTCTATTTTCAGAAGCCTATATAATTTAAAAAAAGCAAATTTAATTAATAAATATAATATTTTGTAAGTGAAACAATAATTTATTAAAATATTCCTCTCATTGCAAGTTAAAAACTTACATAATTTGCAAACCAATGTGGGAAGTTTTTTTCCACTTCTTTATTGATGTTATCATGTGGTTTTCCTGGCATGAGCTCACTTAACAATTCCTCGTATTCGCTAAAAACATTGTAAATTATTTTAGCTATAAACTCTAATCCCCGAGAATAAGAACTTACCCAATTTTAAATATAACTTAAACTTACTGCACGAAAGGTTGAATTTCTTGGCAATTCAATAAAATGTAACCATGGGTAGCCTCCATTTCTTTGTCTATTAACATTCTTCTTGTTGAGCGTCCATGTGTTTGGCTAGGATATGTGAAAACAGATAAATTATCATCATTAATCGACTCACCCCCCATCGTCATTACGATGAACTTTTCTTTTTCGAGTGATCACATGCGGCTCAAAATAATGTGAACAAAATGTATTTGCTTCCTCTACTACATACACATTGCATATAGAGCCTTCAACTCTGGCCTTATTTTTGACATTTTTCTTCAAGTGATGCAAATTCCTACATTACAATTAGGATAATTATATTTACTCATTTGGTATAAATCTATATAAGTTTTAGCTAAAAAGGGTATTTAATTACCTCTCAAATGGATACATCCATCGGTATTGAAATGGACCAGCAAGTTTAGCCTCGTGTATTAAATGTAAGGGTAGATGCTCCATACAATCAAAGAAGCTGGGAGGAAAAATACCCTCCAATTTGCACAAGGTAACCGTAATGTCCTTTTCTAGTCTTTCCATGTTAGACAACTGTATTTTAGATGATGTTAAGCTTTTGAAAAATAAACTTAATTCTGTTATAGCTTCCCAAACATTATTCGGTAGGAGCTCCCAAAATGCAATTGGAATTAGTCTCTGCATAAATACATGACAATCATGAATTTTCATTCCAAATAATTTGTACTTCCTCATATCAACACACCTCGCCAAGTTCAAAACATAACCATTTGGAAACTTTAGGCTTTTTAACCAATCATAAAAAATTTGCTTTTATTTTTTGTCCAAAGTGTAACATGCTTTTGGATATTTACCTATATTTGGAACTTTATGTAACTCACTTCTTCTACAAAAAATTTTCAAATAAGCTCTTAATTTTGCATTGTCCTTTGTCCTCCCTTCAATGTTAATGATTGTGTTGAAAAGATTGTCAAAAATATTTTTTTCAATATGCATCACATTTAGATTATGACGTATCATATTAGTTTTCCAATATGGAAAATCCCAAAATATACTCCGTTTTCTCCAACCGAAGTTATTACTTATATGCCTATTAACCTCTTCAGCTTCAAGTTCTGTGACTTTCAAAAGCCCTAGCTCATCAATCTCCAGTAATATATCTTCACCAGATTTAGTAAGGGGAGGAGGTTTTTGTACCATCCCGTTCTTAATAAACTTTTGTTTATTGTGCCTAAATGGGTGATCTAGAGGAAGAAATTTTCGATGGTTGTCAAACCAAGATGTTTTGCCCCCATTAGGAAGATGAAAATGCATCAGAATCATTGCCACGGTAAGGAAAAGCTAATTTCCCTGTTGTGCTCTATCCAAAGAACATAGCATAGGCAGGAAAATCACTAACAGTCCACATCAGTGCTGCTTTCATCTGAAAATTTTGTTTAAGAGAACATCATATGTTTCAACACCAAATTCCCAAAGATGATTCAATTCAGATATTAATGGTTACAAGAATACATCAATTTTATGCTTTGGATTTATAGGTCCTAGCACAATCACTATCAAGAACATATATGCCTTATCCATACACATGCATGGAGGTAAACTATAAGGAGTAATTATGATTGGCCATGATGAATATTGTTGGCTAGATTGACCAAAAGGTTAGAACCCATCTGTGGATAATCCCAACTGACATTTCGATTTTCTGCTGCAAAATCAGTATGGGTGTTGTTCAAATGTTTCCATGCGAAAGCATCTGATGGATGGCTCATACTACCATCAATATGTTCATGTTCATTATGCCATCTTATGTGAGATGCAGTAACATTAGAGGCATATAGTCTTTAAAGCCTCAGAGTTAGCAAAAAATAATACATCCGTTTCCAATGAACTAATTTTTCCTTCCTTGTACGCTTTCTTGGTTTGAACCTAGGTTGACTACAAAATTTACACTCTTGTAATTCCACATCTTCTCCCCAAAACAACATACATCCCAACCTGCAATAATCTATTCGTTCAACAGGCAAACCAAGACCCCGAATAAGCTTCTTCATTTCATAAAAATTCTTAACCATTTTATGATCAAGAGGCAATGAATCATTGTACCATGTAAGAATTTTATCCAAACTGCTTTCAGAAATATGACCTTCAGATTTTATGTTCAATATTCGGGCAATTGCAGACAATTGAGTCATGTTTTCACACTTTGGCCATAATTCTTGGTCAGCTGACTCTAATAAGTCAAAAAACCTTTTAGCATTTGGGTTTGGTTTCTCTTCAATATTATGCATATTTTCTTAAAAGGAATAACCAGCTGCATCATTAACCATTTTTGTGTAAGGGTTTTCATTTGCATCCATATTATTTGGTCTAATTCCAGCTCCCCTTGCAAACCCATCTATATTTACTGATGAATATACTTGCTTACCCCTAGAGGTGCTACAAATTATTGGCTCCCCGTGTCGTCTCCATTCAAAATAATTTGGAACAAATCCTTTTTTTAACAAATGTAGATGGACTTCATTAGTAGGGAGAAAATGAATATGTTTGCACTTTTTACACGGACATCTGATTTTTGAACCATCCATATATACAGGGTGTAAACTTGCATATTTAATGAATGATTGAACACTCTCAGCAAACTTAAGATTAATGAAACCATCTGGCGTTAATCACCAATAAATCCAAGATCTATCAACATTACTCATGCTTGCATAACTGTTATTCAAATAAGTTAATTTCATAATTAGATTTATGGGTTAAATAAATATGAAAGTGTTATCAATGTATACATGTATGCACGTAACTCGGCATACATGAAATATTTGGTTATTTTAATCATCTAATAGATACTGCTTACTAATTATCAACCAATTCATATAAATGCAATAAGCCATGATGTATTGTTTTTAAAACAATAACAATGAAAGTAATATTAAATGTACCTTAGCACTTAAATAGATTAGCTATTTAATAAACATCAGTAGCCTGCCAACAAGGTAAAATGTGAAAGCATGGCACAAAATTAAGTTGCATCAAGGTACATGGCACTCAACCATGATAACCGAGTTATCCTTTTGAAATAAGTAGCCTGCAGGTTGAATTGTTTCAGCCTATATACCTTGATACAACATTAACACAAACAAAATGCAAGGCAGAGTGATTAATGCAATACAAACAGATATGCAACTTGGCAGAAGTGCTGGCTTGAATGTATATGAAAATGCATTGGCTACCTATCAAATGAGGTTTGGTTGAAAATTGCAAATTCCACACACGACAATCCTAACATAATTAATAAAAAATTTAATGCTACCTACTTGCAATAGTTCTCAAATCAATCAATAGCAATCATTAAAATAACAGCAACAGCAGTCATTATAGGATCTATGATCTATAATACTATAATATCTTAGCTATACTTGTAAATTTATTCAAACATCAATGCATTAAGTATACATAACATGTTAGTAGTCATTAAAATATTAAATATATAAACAACAAAATTTACATAACCATAAAAATAACAAAATGTACATAAATAACAAAATATTAAATGTATAAACAGCAAAATGAACATAAACAGCAAAATTTACTGAAAATTTATTGAAAGTAGACAACACATGCATGGTAAATTACAGAAAATATTTCAAGTATCATATGGAATGAAAATAAAAAGTAAGTACATACCTCTCACCAAATAGTTTCACTTTAACTTATGGGGATTTGAATTTGATTACTGAGATGAGCTTTCTACAATTTTTTAGCCCTTTTTCCTAATCTAATAGCAGCAGTAGCTGCTACTCCAGATGAAATATTGAAATTATAGAAGAATTAAGTAATTAATAATAAGTTATAAAAAATCTTCAAACTGAAACTATCATTTTTCTTCTCATCCTTTCTCTCCTACTAAACCACGTATGTTGACTCATCCACAAACATTTTTCTAATAGACAGCTAAAAATTCATAAAGAAAACACAAACAACCCAAATGAAGAAATTAACAAGAGAATATGTATAAACCTGAGTCAGATAAGAAGTAAAAAGGCTACCTTTGCGTATTTCAATGCTTCAGCCTTCCATAGCAAAGGTCAGGTTTCCTAACTTTCATCTTGGTCCTATCACCTATACAGACATAAGAAAAGGATGATCATACAAGCAATTTCAGAAAAACCATATTGCCAAGAGATGTGAAGACTAGAGTATTAGTAAAATGGAAACTGCATGTATAGCACTAGAAATAAAGATAAAACTTTTACAAAATTTTCAAAATTTTATTAACTATAAGCACTAAACAAAAACTGCATGTACAACAATAAAGACAAACACCATACACACAATATAATATAGCAAAGAATAATGTCAAAGACCATGAAATTAAAGTATGTATAGAGACATGCAATTAGACCAGCATGCAAATGAGGAATCCATTGCATCTATTTGCTAGATAGTGAAATTAATTGATGTCTTCTTTAGGAACAGCAGAATATTTAATTACAAAACAATGGGCATACATTCATTTGAGTTTAGATAGTTTAGAGTTAGAACTCTAGTCATACCAAAAGTAATGACTAGTTTTAACCAAAAAGAAAATGAGAAACCAGGGAAAGAAATAAATATCCACAAGTGTGTAGACACCGGGTCCCGAGGTGGTCTAAGATCAGGATTATCCAATAATGAAAATGATACTTGTTCGCAAGTAAAATGTCGAAGATGATATTTCCCTTGTCGATACACTCATTTTTTTTAAAAAAATAAATAAATAAATATATACAATAAAAATTATAAATAAAAAAATTAATTATTATAAAATTATAAATTAAATTAAAAAATTAGGAAGTGTTATTTTATATATATTAAAAAATTTTTCTTATTAAAAAAATACATATATTTAAAAAAGGAATGAAATTAATTAAATAATAATAATAAAAAAAAGATTTAATAAAAAAAAAAGAGGCAGATTTGGCCACATCTCACGTTGGTGAGATGGCCACATCTCACCAAAGTGAGATGTACCCTTAGGGCCGCATCTCACCGAGGCGAGATGTGGCCTCGCGGGGGAGACCACTCCTCGCGCTGCCCTGTCCCTTTTTTATCTGCAAAATATATTTTTGGGACCGTAAAAAAGGGAGCTTTTTTTTACTATTTGAGGATTTTACGGGAGATGAAAAAAAATTAAAAGGGGACTGGGGCTTCATTTTTAGGGGGCTGCTTCTTAAAAAAGAAAAAGAAAAGAAACTTCTTCCTTGAGAGAAAAAAGGCAGACGAGAGCGCAAGAAAAAAATTTCTTCAAAATATTTACGAATTTAATTCTTCTTCTTCTCCAAAGATTTCTGTTCTTGGATATAGCTTGGTCACTCCATCAAAATTATTTTCTAAAATTATTTTCTTGAGTTTTTGTGCTAAAAACTTAGATTTTCTTAAATATTTTTGGTATTTTACCACCGCAAATTCGACAAGTGGTCGGATTGAGACATCCTATTTCCGATCTATAAACTCTGAGGGTAAACATTTTTAGGTCTATTATTATTTTCTACTTTCATCTTATTTATTTTATTTTATTTCTTTTCTTGCATTTATGAACATATATTTTTGAGTTTTGTTCTCTTAAAATGATTTTTCAATTTTTATTTCATTTTTGGTATGAAAATGGCTAAATGTATGTGATTTTGAGGTGTAAAAAATTAGATCTACTGATTTTCTTGTTGGTATGATTTTTGGTAATATTTATTTTAGGTTTAAATATTATTATTCTCTACTACATGTTTATTTACCTTCCTCATTTTCATTTATTTAATTTCGTATTTTTATTGTTATTAATATTATTATTATTGTTGTTTTTATTGTGTCATTATTATTATTATTATTAGGCTTGATATGCTATTTGGCACTCTAACTTGCAAACAATTGTCATGTAGCCACCTCTACTTAAACGTTTACCATTTGAACACTTGTGGTTGAACATTATTGACTTAATAAATATAGGTTTGCACTGGATGTGGCATGTGATCTTCAAACGTCTGAAGTAGAGGACACCTCATTCAGGACCAATCGAAAAGAGACACGTGTAAGTTGTAACAGTAAACCCTAAATTAACAACCGAATTTTTTACCCCTTAAGGTAACTTTCTTTCCTCTCTCTCACTACCTTCTTCCTCTTCCTTCCTGCTAAAACACAATCTCTTCCCTACCTTGCCAAATTGCTAGCATCAGTTCTGTAACCCTAAAATTGATAGGTTTTCGGTGTGTGTGAGTTAAAGAAGAGGGCTTTTAACCGTTGTGAGGGAGGAGACCGCGATTTTACAGAAGTAAGGTAAGTTTGAATTTTATGGGTGTAAAAGAAATTGGTATTTTTATAATTTGGAGCAAAATTTAGGGCTTGTTAGTAAAATTAACAGATAATTATTTATTAACGATAAGTAATTTATTTAATTTTCTTCAGATAATGGGAAGTGAGATCGTGAATTTTTTCTTTCACCATGCGGGACAACTCAGAGATGACCCACTAATGAGGTATGTAAATGGACAAACTCATTTAGAAGATGTGCAAGTAGATGTCAATAAATTGCACATTATTAAATTCTATAAATGGGCAAAACACATAGGATACACTAATGTGGTTGAATTTACATGCACTGTTAATAATAGTGGTATGTTTCACATCGTTAGATATGATAAAGATGTTTTAGATTTAGGTAGTAAGTTAAATAATGGTGATAGGGTGGATGTTCACTTCGTACACTTAGTGGACACACCAATAATATACAATAAAGATGATGATAGGGGGAGTAGTTCTGTGGGTGTGGACCCCATTAGGGAAACTGGTGGGCCAATTGGGGGGGAAAGAGTCAAGGCATCAAAAGTATCAAAGGGTGGTCCAATTAGGGGAAGTAAAGGGAAAGGGCATAGGGAAGAAACTACTGAAAAGGGGAAAAAAGTTGCAAGTGAGAGCTGGAATAGGGGTAGAAATTACAGTGGGAGGCAAAAAAAACACAAAAGGGTTGTGAGTGAGGACAGACCAGGAATTGACAGTGATGAAGATGAAGAGGAGTTAGGGTCAGATTCTGAAGATGTAGACTATGATGAAAATTTAAGCCATGAAACATCTAATGATGAAGACTTGTATGATGAAGATTAGGTGTTTGAAGAGGAAGTCAGTGATATAGATGATGAAGTTCTGCTAGCTAGAAGGGCAAAATTAGATGCAAAGCTACACAAACATAAAGCTGGAAGAGTCAATGTAGATGAGATTCCTCAGGGACCTATAGGTGTTGATGCAGTTTTTGAGGGTATTCAAAGAGATAAAAGACAAAGACATGGGGGTAAGTTAGCTGGGGATGAGGAATTTTTTGATAGTAGTGATCCTGGGAGTGAATGTAGTTTAGATGAAGGAGATGGGACTGGATCTGATAGGAGAGATTTACTTGATAGGAGATTCAGAAGTAGGGTCTATTATAATCCTACTTATAGGGTTTCATTATTTCAGCTGGGAATGATATTTGAAAATGCTAGGCAGTTTAGGGAGGCTTTGCAAGATTATGCTGTTGAGAGAGGAGTCAACCTAAAATTAAGGCGAAATGAGAAAAGTAGAGTGAGGGCAGTATGTACGAAGCAAAATTGCGAATGGCACATATTAGGCAGTATTGAAGGGAGATCTGGTGAATTCATTATCAAGACCTATTATCCTTTCCACACTTGCTATAGGTCTAATAGAAACAAGGCCTGCAATACAAAGTGGATAGCTAGAAAATATAGTGAAAGGATTATTAGTCAGCCAGGCATTAACTTATGGGAGATGCAAAAGTTGCTACAAGAAGACTATTCTCTGTATGTTGGGAAAACTGTATGCGCAAGAGCAAAACTAATGGTGATTGGGCAGCTCATGGGGGATTACAAAATAGAGTTCTCTAGGTTATATGATTATACCAATATGATTAGATCAACTAACCTAGGTTCAACTGTCAAGATTAGAACATCAAAAGAAATTATACCAGGTAAAGAGGTGTTCATGGGAATTTATGTGTGTCTAGAGGCTCTGAAAACAGGATGGATGAGTGGATATAGACCAGTAATTGGGTTAGATGGGGATTTCCTAAAGGGAATAACCAAAGGGGAAATTCTGAGTTGTGTTTCTATAGATGGGAATAATCAAATGTTCCCCGTTACATGGGCCATAGTGGATAAGGAAAGCAAGGACACTTGGAGCTAGTTCTTAAAATGCTTAAAGTTAGATCTACAACTAATTGATACTGTTGGAACTGGTTTAGTTGTTATGAGTGATATGCAGAAGGTATGTTCTCTAATGCTCTTTGTTATTACATAACTTGATAATAATTAAGTGAAGTTTGAACATTACTAACATTTACTATTTATTATAGGGACTTATTCAAGCAGTGGCGAGCTTCTACCAAATGCAGAAAAGAGGATGTGTGCAAGGCATATATGGAGCAACTGGAAGCAGAGATGGAGAGGTGAAGAGAGGAGGAAGAAATTCTGGGCCTTTTTAAGAGCCAGTTTTGAGGTAGGACTCCTAGATAGAATTAATGATTTGAGTAAGTTAGGCACTGGAATTGTTGAAGATCTTTTATGTTATAACAAAGAGACATGGTGCAGGGCTTATTTTAGTCCATTAAGTGGTTGTGATATGGTTGAGAATAACATGTGTGAAACATATAATAGTTGGATATTAGGAGCTAGCACAAATCTGTTATAACCCTGTTAGAAGATATTAGGCATAAGATAATGGGTAGAATGGCAGAAATGAGGGAATTTGCTGATAAGTGGACAACGGAAGTTTCACCAATGGCAATGGATGTAATATCAAAGGCTGGACAAGAAGCTTCAAAATGCCAGCTAATTTGGAGTGGGGATTCTTGTTTTGAGATCATTGATGGTGTGTATAGGCATATTGTGGACATTAAGGCCATGACATGTTCTTGTAGGTCATGGCAACTTAAGGGTATACCTTGCAAGCATGCTATATGTGTAATGCTACATAGGAAATTTGACCCTTTTGAATTTGTAGCACATTGGTATAGAAAATCCACATACTTGAAGGCATACGGGAGTTACATACAGCCCAAAATGAACATGAAGCTCTGGCCTATCAAACAGAATCCTTCAGTTGAACCACCTGTAGTGACAGCAATGCCCGAAAGACCCAAAAAAATAGAAGGAAGGCACCCGATGAACCAACAAACAAGTTTGGGAAAATTTCAATAAAAGTTGCACCGATGACATGTTCACACTACAAGATCAGAGGGCACAACAAAAAAGGGTGCCCAATTTTGGTGAGTTATTTGCCTTTGTTTAAATTGTAATATTATGTTTCACACTTATGACATTACATGCTTCGAGTTTAACTTGCAGAACAAGGAAAAAGACAAGAAGATCAAGGTAGCAATGCACCAAGTGAACCCATACCAAGTGCAGCAAGTCAACCCATTCCAACAAAAGAAACAATGTCAAGGGCAGAAACTGTGCAAATTCCTACACCAGCTAGTCAACCACTTGTAAACGAAAAACTTTCCACTTTTCAATATATATCTATATCTAATTCCATCCACCCTATATAAATGTCTGCTTATATTTTTGCAGCCTACTGACGTTTGAGAGAAAATGCCAGTGGGAGTAGATGTGATGCTTAGCTGCAGACAGCCAATAGGGCAAGCTAGAGGCAGTAGAGGAAGGGAAGAGGTCGAGGGAGGGAAAGGGCTCAAAATATTAGCATCGGCCAAAAAAGAAGTAGATCAGAGGGCCATGGAATCTGTTATGAAGATTCAGGTGTTATTTTACAAAGAGTGAGTCCATTTAGCAATTTCGACTTCATTGCCATTTGTTAGTTGCATTTGTTTTCTATCAATTCAGAATTGATGATTCAGATCTGGTTTATAATTTGTAAACAATGAGAAGGTTGTTTACACACCTCCTAATTTGAAGGATGCTTCACAGACAAATGTTGACCTTGGGTTCAAGCCTCCAGGATTGAAGTGGAAGGGGAGAAATACAGTCACCCAAAGACAACTGCAAGAACAAAGTTTCCAAGCACAGATGAGACGGAGGGCAACACATGCAGCATCACAGCCTGCAGCATCACAACCTGCAACACAAGTGCATGCTACATCAATCCAGCCGTTTGGCTCCCCTAATGATTCTGATAATCATTAGTTTTTATGACCTTTGAAGCTTATATAATTGTTGAACAACGTTTAAAATTGTGGCTATAGGCTACATTTTGTATTAAACATTTAGGATGTAATTATTTTGAATGCTGACTTAATATTAGGCAAATCACATTGCCAGTATTTCATGAAAATCAGTTGGTAAACAATCATCATTACTTATTACATAATTATTTGAGGAAACAATCTTCTCATTGGTTAATGAAATCTGAACCTTTTGAACTAAATTATTTTGGAACATAATTATTTGGATGAAATGATTAATCGATGATAACAGTTGGCTTATTACAGCTCTTCCACATTTTTTATCAGTTATATTCATCAACAAATAAAAGTTTAACTTAAAAACAACATGTGAAAGGCTAATCATGTATTGTGAAAATCATAATCATTTCTCATTAGTTCAAACTCAATAGTACATTAACCCAAAATCATCGACTGCTATAAATGACATAATAATGTAATGTACATATCTACAACAATAATCCTACTACAAATGCCATAAACACAACCAGCACATAACAACAACAGAAATTTCTCCCTCTTCTGCTTCTTTTTCCATTCTCAACTTGTCTCTCCATTTCCCTCAATCTTCGAAGAAGCCCTAAAATTACATGTTTATAATGTTCTGAAATGGGTAGATCAACCCATGAGAAGAACCTACATGCATTTATTTGCTGCAAAAACACGCCCATCCCAATCAAACATAATACAAACCAAATAAAAATTTCAAAATTAACATTACCGCATATCTTTGGAAACCAAAGAACCTCCTTCCTGGGTTTAGGGCTGTCCACGATGTCTTCAACTCAGCCGCCTGATTACATATGCATTCAGGTATATTTTCCATGATAATATCTTCAAGCTTGTTTGAAATAGCTTTGCGATCCAAAAATGGAGGATATAAAGATAACAACAATGGGCGTTTGCTTTCGGAAGACGAGATCGATCTACACAGAGAATGACAATGGGAGTTTGGTTGAGGGAGATGAGATCGGGATGTGCAAAGAAGGAATATGGGAGTGTTCAAATTGAGTTTTTATCATAGATAGGGATTTTACCGTTTACAAGCTGAGGGAACTTAGGTCACACTCCTCAAACGCGTGTATCTCAATTTCTAATGCCACCTCAGTCAAAATTATGCCACATGTGCTGCTAAGTCAGCAGTAGGCATTTATTAAGTCAATAATGTTCAACCTCAAGTGTTCAACTGATAAACATTTAAGTAGAGGTGGCTACATGACAATTGTTTGCAAGTTGGAGTGCCAAATAGCATATTATTATTATTATTATTATTATTATTATTATTATTATTATTATTATTATTATTATTATTATTATTATTATTATTATTATCATCATCATCATCATCATCATCATTTTATTATTGTTATTATCATTACTTCGCCATCGTTCTTATTATTATTCTTAGGTTTTTGTATGACTTATTTTTAATTTCTTTTGCATGTGAATTATTTATATATTGAATTAATATGTCTTATATTTATCTTGTCTTTATATTTATTTGTTTGATTTTATAATTGTTTCTAACATTTTTAATGTCATTTTTTGTTTGTGATTTAAATTTGATTTGCCTTGTGTGAGCATTTTCGTGACCACATGTAGGGGTCATGATGCATAGGAGACCGCATCATTTGGGTGAGACCTTTCCTACCCCTTTTTTGTGTTTGTATTTGTTTGTAAATAAAATATTTTATTTTATATGCGTGTAAGATAAAAAAATCAAAAAAATAGTTTTACATCTAAATTGGGATTTTTACTAATAAATTAGGACCAATGTCCCTCATTTTAACTAAAGAATGTAAAATGTCACAAATTAAAACGAAGAGTAAGTTTTCCAAAAAGGGGATCACTCGTCCCGGTTTTCAAACCAACAATCGAACAATTCTTCGATCCTTCTTTAAGTGAGCATGAAGGAACCAATGTTCCCAAACCAAATAAATATCTCAATTTATGTATGTTATTTTTTATACTTGACTTTGTTTGTTCATTTTAAATTTATGTTCATATATATCTTGTGGGCCCTTGTAATTAATTATTTTGGGGCGATTTATTTAGCTTTCCTTTTCATTTGGGAGATTGTATTCTATCCCAATTTCTCTTGTAATTGTGTGCTTGGCGTGTTTACTGCTTTTCTTTATCGTTTTATTTATTATTTTCTTTACAGTTTCCATTTACTGCTTTCGAATGCTTGCAATGCACTTTTTAATTAAATGCATTAATCATGTGAGATGAGAGATAGAATTTTATGAATCTAAAAACCCATTTATAATTAACCAAGACATAAATAAGAGTGAAGTTCCGAACACCATCTCTGGTTTAGACCATAGAGGTTAGATGACCTTTTCCAATTTCTCGTAAATTGGGTGGTGACTCCAAAATACGTCAAAGGTACCTAAAGGTACCACGAGGCTAGATGAACTCCCCAATGTTCTATTAGGTAGGGATTCCAAGATATCTCATAGCATCGAAGATCAAAAGACGCGAACCAATCCCTCGAGCCCTAAAAGTGTGTCTCGCCAAAAGAGGTCCTTTGCTAGGTTCAGCGTGCGTCACAAAGTGCCAATAAGTATTGCAAAAAAATAGAATATAAATATCCACTATATTCAATATTCTAATTTAAAAGTCCATTACTAATAGATTGGACCATTTAAACAGAAACTAAAAATCCATTACTTGTGGTGCCAATCACTAATCCATTTTACAAAGACTAAATATCCTAAACTAGCCCTAGTTCTTTTTTATGAATGAGCAAGCCATGTCTTAGTTCAATCTTAAAGAAGAAAATTTTTCTTCTAATTGATATATATGTTAAATGCATTTGACTAACTACATCCATCTGTTTACTTTCCAGTTCTTTACTCTCTTTAATGATAATTTCAAGCATCAAATTCAAAATTAGCAAAGGTATCCTAAAGCATGTAGTTAGAGAAAAGCATGAAGCTGGTACTACAGCTACTACTTTCAACATCTGACATTCAAAATCGGGGCAAACTAGTACTTACAAAATAGCCGGAGAACAACCATTAAAGTCATCATCCAAATCAAGAAAGAAATCAAAGAATTGACCAGAAATAGAACACTTTAACCTCTTCAAAGAATAGATATTACCCTTCCATCCCACACAAACAAAAGAAAGCAAAGGAGAGAGGGGAATTGGAAAAACCTACAGTTTTGATGTAAGATCCAGAATCTCCAAATGATATATGCAGCTAGGTGCTTACTCCCTATGTAGCATGTCTTTTACTATAATACCTACATCAATTTCATTTATTCTTTCTATGACTATTTTGAGGTGTTAAACTCACTAGGCAGAGATAGTTATTATTATGTAATTGACATTGATCCAATGAATTAAAGAATCAGCCCCATAGAAGACACTAGTAAAAATGTTATATAGGTAGGAGGCCAGAACATTAAATTTGCATCAAGTGTACTAACTGAAAGTGTCACTATATTTGTACATGTATTAAAATAATAGTGTATATTTAGTCTCCAAATAGCTATCTTTTGTCATTAACTCACAATTGGGACCAAATTAAAAATAGATAACAAATTAATATAAGTTAATTAGGTTTGTGGTCACAAGCCCAATAACTAACTCTTAACTACCATGTGGGGATTGTACAGAAAAAACTATAAAGAGCCAAAAAAGGGAAAAATGGTGATAGCAAATAGCACACTGCAAAAGTTAACTCCTGTAATAGAATACAAGTAATATTGCATGTAAGTTTAAATAGATGTGAGCTGTTAGTAGTTATGTCTTTGGTGAATTTAAGGAATTAAGAGTGTTTGAGGGTCTTGTTAGAGTTTACATGTAGGTGTGAGGGTGATAATTATATTTGATTCTATTGAGTAAATGTAGTTGGAGAACATAGGATGTTCGTGCACTGGAAATGGTGGGAGCAGCAGAATTCAAGCTCTGCATGTGTAGACATAAAGTGAATCTGCATAATTGATTTAACGTTCTTTTAAGATAATGAAAGAGATATTTGTTGATGCTTTAAAGTAATGTATATCAGAGATACAACTAGGTGTTTAATGAATTAATAATAGAAACTAATAGTTAGTGAAGTACAATTACAGATCACAAATGACTTTGGTATGGGTTGTGTAAAGTTAATTTGGGCAGTAGCTGATCATCATTAAGAGCGGTAGAGACAAGCAACCTAGGCAGATATAGAGGTACAGAAGCCAAAGAATGACACAAATATTTTGAAAGGG
The DNA here is from genome assembly GCA_947683425.1 of Excoecaria cochinchinensis. Lineage (NCBI taxonomy): Eukaryota > Viridiplantae > Streptophyta > Magnoliopsida > Malpighiales > Euphorbiaceae > Excoecaria > Excoecaria cochinchinensis. The sequence continues at coordinate 1,344,050 of CANTUQ010000017.1, read as the reverse complement.
TCTCTATCCCTTTGCTAACTTGTTTTGATAATGATCATTTGAAAGCTTAAAAAAATAATAAAATTAAATCAAATCTTTATGTTTCTTTCTTTTTACGTACCTTTTAAAGTGAGAAAATGAATGTAATATGAAAAAGGGAAGAAGAGTTAGGTTTCTTTTAAGTTGTTTAATGTATAAATATTCTTCTCTTTAAATAGTTTACTATTTGCTGCTGGTCTTTACAATTATCATAAATTCTTATACTTAGGATACTTAAGCTATTCATGATTGTTGAGAGACATTTAGTCAAATGGCATAGCAAACTAGGGCTTTGTAAATCAGATTGGCGAGAAAGGTTAAAATAATGTTCAAGATTTGGGATTACAGCATGTTCCAGTAAGGCCATACTTTGCCTTGCACCACAAGGCACAAAGCCTCACTTGGCCGTACATGGTTTTATAAGCCTATGCATGGCCGTGCAAGGAAAGAAGAAAAAGGCCACTTGGCCGTGCATGGCTAGTAGTTTTCTCACAAACTGCAGTGCATCATTTTCAATGAAAGATTTCAATTAAAGTAGAAAACCGGTGGCTAAGAAGAATTAGTCCTAGCAATAAATCAACAAGTTACAAAACCAGCAGCATAACAATAATAGGGTGTGTTATAACTTAAAATATCTGCCAACCTACCCAAATTAGAGCAGCACAAACCCAAAAAATAGAGTCAAACCAAACAAGAAATAGAGATACCAGTTTCCATTTTACTAATACTTGTTGAGCATTTTTTATATATGCTTATTGACCGCAAGCATACGGTGTATCGCAATAGTACTTAAGATGTCGATCCCACGAGGAACGTTTTTACACACTATTACTAATTGATTTTAATCTTGTTTACAATGATTAATTAATGGTTAAGTTGATTTTAATCCAATTTAACATGTAAACTAAATATACCTAGTTAATGATAGTCAAAAGAAGATAAAATAAATCATGAAGAATTAAAGACAATGAACTTGATTCCATCAATTTGATTAACATCTTTCATCTTTTTATGCAAGCTAAGTTAGAATCAATTTTTAACTCACTCTCTCGACATGAATTAAAATGCTTAAAACATACAATTAAAATTCTAACTCACAATTTTTATTAATGAATTAGAGGTTTCTAATTACATATTTTAAGAATAAACACTAACCTATAGCAATTATCTCAATATACCGATTTCTCAAAATATACCTTGATAATGAAACTCTATTAGATGTCAGATAAAGCAAACTCTCGAATTACTTTAACTTGTAGAGATCATGCAAAATATACTAATAGCGAATCTACATTGAAAGATCATGAAAGTAGATGGAAATAAAAAGAATAATAATATGCAAATTCATTGAAATGATATTCATAGAAATAATGGAGAAGAATTAAAAATAAGAGAATAAGATAGAAGCCTTTCAACCCTTTTCTCAATCTCTTGAAATAAGTTTTCTTCTCCTTGATCTTCTTCTTCAAATCATAAAACTAAATAGAAATTTTACTAAGAAAAAAAAATCTGTCTTGCAAAATACAGAAAAATTACTTAACTAAAATTCATCCCCCTAAAATTACAGTTAAACTACATATTTATAGATAATAATTTTAAGATCGTGTCCCTTGAGAATGGTCACAAAGTTTGGTGAAAGAAGATAACTTTTCAAGTGACTTTTGTCTCAAAACTGTCCCAACGGTCGTCTCTGTCGCGCTCGCAACGTTGTCGCGATCGCGACAGAACACGCTGCTCTTGGCCTTTCTTTCTTTTCTTCTTTCTTCCTCTGGCTCGTCACAAATCGCGACTTCCCATCACGTGGCGTGACTTCGCGTGTGTGTCGTGACCGGTGCTCACGTCTCGCCTTCTCCTCTCTTTCTCTTTCCCTTTCTTTCCTGGCCACTCTGTGTCGTCACGAGTCGTGAGCCATCATCACGACTCGTGACTCTACTTCCTTAGCCCCTCTATTTCTTTTCCTCCTTCCTTCTGCCTTCTACCTCGCCAGTCACGACTCGTGATATAGCATCACTAGTCGTAACTGTGCTCTATTCTCGTGATCCTCCTTCTGTATCTGCTTCTTCTCTTCATGTTTCACCTAAAAAACACCAGTAAACACAAAAACATGCAATCTAATACAAATAAAAGTAAACTAACACATATGACATCAAATATACACACAATTGCATGATTAATTACATAAATACATAGAAAACATATACTATATTATAACTCAATTAAGCTCCTATCAATACTCATAGCATATACATGGATTATTACCACCTTATCGAGCTACAGCTATGCAAGACACTCACAAACTAAGAAAAGCAAAAGAACCAAAACCAAACTTGCTATATCATTTTTAACTTTTAAATTGGCAATTTCATGCATATAGAGGAATGAAAAACTGTGAAAGCACTCACTAAAGAGTACAAACACTCACAAACTAAGAAAAATAAAAGAAGTAAAATCCAAAATAAAGCCTGCAACAGAAAAAAATACAGTAAGCACCAAACCATGAAATTCACCGGCTTTAAAAAAATATACTCTGCATGTCCAGAAACTAGAATGCAAAAGAAATGCAGCAAATTAATTAAAGAGAACAAAATAAAAATTAAAAGCAAAATCCGAAATAACAATTTTATCACAAACCCAAACTCAAAACATGGGACTAGAAATTGGAAAAGCAGTTAAGAAATTAACAAATTAATGGAAGGGTTTTTTCAATTTCTCACTTACCTGAAATTGCCAATTCCAGAGTGCCCTAGTTCGATCGATTTTATCGCCAAATTACACCTCTAGGGCACAAAAGCGAGAACAGTGACATCATAGGGAGAAGATCAGTAAGAAGGAGAGAGCTAAGGGGCACGAGAGAGAGATGGTGAGAACATTTGGTTTCACAGAGACATAAAAACAACAAGAACGAGAAACCAAAATCACCTTCAGTAAACAAAAATGGCTAAACAAAAAAATTAAAATCTAACCTTTAAAAAAAGCTGTGCAGGGGAAGGTCAGAGGAGTGAATGAGAGAGAGAGAGAGAGAAAGAGAGGAGTGGTTGTGTGACGAGGGAGAAGAGAAGAAAATGAGATAGGTCGAAGAAAAAGAATAATTTATACTTAGGGCCAATTATAAATTACCAACTGAAATAGCACTGGATTAAAATTTCATTGCTAAATTAGCAACGGAATTCCATTGCTAATTTAGCAACGAAAATTTGATTTCATTGCTATTTTAGCTACGGAATTAAATTTTGTTGCTATTCTGACAACTGAATTATTTTAAGGTGTGTTATTTAGCAACGGAATTTAATTACCGTTGCCAAAATAGCAACAGAAATGTAATTCTATTGCTAAATGACGCACCTTAAAATAATTCTGTTTTGAGAATAGCAATGGAATTTAATTTCAGTTGCTAAATTAGCAACGGAATTTATTTCCGTTGTAACTTTAGCAACGGAATTTAATTTCTGTTGCTGAATTTTGTTTTAAAAATTTTTTGCCAGCTGCTGGGGCCATATTTAGCAACGATATTGCCATTATGTTACTAATTTTTGTTGCTATTTTTTAATGCTAAAATTCCCGCATTATTTAGCAACAAAATTTCACCATTTTTCATTTCGTTGCTAAATTAAAAAATTTCAACCAATTTTAGACAACGGAATTTTTTTTCGTTGCTAGTTTCATATTTTCTTGTAGTGTTCATATTTGACACTGATTTAACTGATGCTATTCCATCTAATCTTGAAACTTTTGAAAACCCAAAGAAAAATCTTGATAGCATCTAATGTAATTCCTGAAGAGAGATCAAAATTTGAGAAAATAAAAAATATGAAAAAGTCTTTGCTGGGACCTATGAAGACATACCGAGAGATGATTGTAAAGTCGCCGAACATGCTATGCCGACATATCTCGATCAGGGATCAGTCAAGCAAAAGCTCAGAAAACTCAGGCAAGAACAGGAAAAAAAGGTTAAAAGAAGAGACCACAAGAAGAAATGAAGCCAAAATTCTTATCAAAGTTCAACACAGGACTTTGTTAGTCAACATTGTCCCCAATAGTTAAGAAGAGAAGTACGTGTATGTGTAAACTATCAAGATTTAAACAAAGCTTGTCCACAAAAAAAAACAACAACAATAACAAAAAAAAAGTGAACAAAAAAAACAAAAAAAAGAGAGAAAAGGGAAGAAAAAGAATTAATATGTGGATATGGCCAATTTCATTGAGAAGAATTTGACATGGTATTCGACATCATGTTGTGTCTAATAAGGGGGTGCAGTTTATGGCTAAAAATAAGAAGTGGCTTCAGAAGTATGGTATCGAGCATCACAAGTCCTCTCTGTATCACCCTCAAGCCAATGGGGCGGTAGAGGCTGCTAACAAGAATGTCAAGAAGATCTTGGCCAAGATGGTTCAAAACTACAGAGATTGGGTAGAGAAATTGCCTTTTATACTTTGGGGCTAGAAAACCACCGTCAGAGACTCTACAGGAGCCACGCTTTGTTCCTTGGTATATGGGGCAAAAGCAGTACTATCGATTGAGGTAGAACTTAAATATTTAAGGCTAGTCATGGAAGCCCATATTCCAGAAGCCGACCGGGCGTAGCAACAGTTGCAGCAGTTGAACATGTTAGACGAGGACAGGTTACGGACTTATATCACAGCCAGATGCATCAGAGAAGACTTGCTTGATCATTCGGGAAGAAAGTCAGAAAGCACCAACTGAAAGAGGGAAGTTTAGTCTTTAAGCAAGTGAGTTCGAGTATTCTGGGCATACGGAGTAAGTTCAGGCCAACATGGGAAAGCTCATTTATTCTTAAGAAGTTGTTGTCTAAGGGAGCAGTGATTTCGATAGATACTGATGGAAACGAGTTCGAAGAACCAGTTAGCATCAACAGACTTAAGAAGTTCCATGGCTAAAGACCAAAAATCAAAAGAAGCGAATAAAAGCCCCGCGGGTCGATAACACTAAAAAAGGCGGCCTTGCTAAAAATAGGCACCTCGTCAGGGTGAAAACCGGAAAAAGGTGCCTTAGGCAAAAATTAGAGGCTTGAGAGAGAATGTCCAATCAGGAAAACCCGAAATGGCTAATTGGAAACAGAAGTTTGATGCTTACAAGATCTACTCTGAGATTAGATGTAGTTTTGCATTTTGAATCTATGTTAAATAATGATCATGTATGGAGAAATCATACTGAAATGTACACAATTTTGCAGGAAGATATAAAATAAAGGCAATTAAACTCATGTGTTCATTATCTTCTAGTTCTTTTATAAAAAGAGAAACATCATTCATTATTGAATGCATCTAATCTAAATAACTACGCTTTGCTACTGCTCTCGCCCGGCCAAATGCCTAAGTCGATGGGTCCTATTATCAACCGCTGGACTGGACACCCACATCTTGTATGCACTTGTAGAAGTGAAGGGGCAATCTCTGATTAGTGGTATAACAGCCTTTACAGGCAGCTGGGTCTAGAGGCCATGGTACCTGGAGGTGAAAGCTGAAGATAAGATGCCATCTGGAAAGGATAGAAGGGGCCTCGCAACATCTTGACTTCCCTTTGAACTATTGGACACAGCGTGCAGTGATATAGAAGGTAGCCTCATAGAGCCCACGCAACGGGACACACCCTGAAGAACCATCCAGAGTCACAGCATAAAAGGGGGGGCCGAGGGCACATGAAGCTGATATCCTCATCTGCCGCCTTACCCAATCTAGCAGCACCTTCATCGAGAGAAGGCAAACAAATACAACCGCTGTCGGGGAAGGAAATGCCTCAATGGATAACTAGTGATCACCCTAGGAGGTGACCCTGATAGTAGCTTCAACCTTTTCTTGTAGCCACACCTGAAGGATAAGAGGGATAAAAAAATGATAATAAAAAAAGCCATTAGAGATGAAAACCGTGACTCGCTCTCTAAGCAAAAATTAGGCCAAAAAGCAGGGTGAAAACCTAAGAACAGGCAGTCTGTCCTAAAAAAAGGTAATAAATAAAAGCCGCTGGAGTGAGTTGGGTCCATTCCAGGCACAAGTTAGGCAAAGGGTTATGTGAAAATCCCCCCAAAGGGACGCATTTCCCGTTAAGAAAAGCTAGCGTGAAATACCTTTAAAATAATGACGAATGACACAGGGAGTGGTCAGGGACTGCCAGCTATAAGTTGCAAGGTCAACGCAAAGAGAATTTGGGCCAACAATTATCCCAGTTGCAATCCTCAAGAATGAGATTGTACCTCGATACTTGGGCCGTTTGGATGAATTTATCGCCCGCATTTTGCATGGCATGTGCATATTCACGCTCACAATTTATCACTGCATATGGGTTTTAATTTTGCAGGAAGTATTAAACGGTGAAAATTAGCTGGAACGGCACAACCGAGCTATCAGGGAGTATATTGATTTATATATTAATTAAAAAAAAGAGAAAAAAATTAAAATTAAATTAAATTATAAAAAAGAAAAAAAATTAAGAAAAAAAATTAAAATAAAATTAATTAAAAAAAAGGAAAAAAAATATATATGATTTTTTTTGGGAAGGGGCAGGCAGGCCGCCCCTTGGCCATTCAAGGGACAGCCTGGCCGCCCCTTGGGGGAGGATATAAATATCCTCCCTATTCGGCCCCCTTTTCCTTGTTTTATTTTTCTTTTATTTTCTTTGGGTTTTTGGCTGTTTCTCCTTCGTCTTAACTCCATTTCGCGCGCCGTTTAAGCTAAAATGACCATGGTTTCGTCACCTACGTAGTGATTTTTTTTGTCATTTTTTGTCGTCAACTAGTGGGTCAGTTTTTTAAGCACTTTACCTTACCCAATTATTTTATTTTTGTGCTATGAATATTTTTTAAGGCAAATTCATGTTGACATTTTGATATTATTTGTGCTAGAAATATTTTTAGACAAATACATGTTGACATTTTGATATTGTTTGTGCTAGAAATATTTTTAGGCAAACACATGTTGACATTTTGACATTATTTATGCTAGAAATATTTTTAGACAAATATATGTTGACATTTTGCAATTATTTGTGCTAAAACTATTTTTTAGGCAAATACATGTTGATAATTTATTATTATTTGTTCTAAGAAATATTTTTTAGGCAAATACATATTGATAATTTGTTATTATTTGTGCTAAGAATATTTTTTGAGGCAAATTCATGTTGACATTTTGATATTATTTGTGCTAAAAATATTTTTTAGGCAAATATATGTTGATAATTTGTTATTATTCGTGCTAAATTTTTTTAGATAAATACATGCTGATATTTTGCTATTATCTGTGCTAGGAATATGTTTTTTAGGCAAATGAATGGATGAAACTTGTGTGAATTACATGTGTATGAGACTTGCGATAGTTGGTAAATTGTAAAATTAGCATAAAAAAAAAGATGTATACATAAATAATGATGGCACTATAATCAAATGCGTGTGGCATGATACATTAATATTATGTGATACATTTTATTGTCATCTAATGGGTCAACTTTTTTTTAGGATGCCTCCACAACGCGACACAGCTCCAGCTCCCACAGATATTTCTCCACCGGACTGGATGAGCAGTACTCATAGGTGCAAATTTGAGGCACTGGCCTAGGCACATTTCACTTCTAGTCGGTTCATATCTATACCTTTCTTCGAGCAGATGGGTAATTGGGAGGAGGTGAGTGGTTTATTAGAGGCGGTAGGCTGGATAGAGTTTTTCAGACCGACTTACCAGACATACCCTTAGGTCACCAGGGACTTTTTAGCCACTTTGGAGTATAGGGGGCTCCAGAGGACAGATACTCAGTCGGGCACCGTGACTTTCAATATAACGACCCGAAAAGGGCTTAGTTGAAATTCGCGTGCTAAGTCAAAAAATTAACGGTATTTCAGTAATTTGTGCATGAGGAATTTTGGATAATAAGGACTTAATTGCAAAATTAATTAAAAATGTTAAGTGAAGCAGTTATTGAATGAAGTATATGTATGGTACCAAGGATTTAATGTGGTTATTTTAGAAGTTATCTGGTGGATATTGTGTATGGTGCCATGATGAAGAGTTGGTCAAGATATTGACACTTGGGACCCTTGGAGAGTGACACATGGCATGGTTGTTGAGTGCATTTAATGAAAAAGGAAGAGAGAGGGAAGGGAGGGCAGAATTTGGAGAAGCTTCTCGTGGAAGCTGTCCCTTTTCCCCTCTTTCTTCACCCTTTCCCGTTCTCTCTTCGCTTTCCTTTCTTCATTTCTGCTCTCAACCCCTCCCTTGTGTGCTTCCTTGAATTTTGAGGTTGGATTTCTGAGATTTAGAGCTAGGTTTTGAAGAGGTAAGTGCTTGGGTTTACTTTACTACTTTCTTTATCTCCTTCTTCTTCTTATTTTCTTGTTTTGGATGAGTAAATGCATGGTTTGATTAAAGTGTGCACTTGGTTGGGTTTTGTACAAGAATTGGAGGAGAGAAGGAAGAGCAAAGGAAAAGAGAAAGTGGGATTTTGAAGAGGACGGTTTGGAGCTTCTTTTAAGGTTTGGGAGTGTTTTTCCCTTGTTCCCTTCTTGGATTATTGTGTGTTATGCTTAAATTTTTTCGATGATCTTGAGTGTTAATTTATGTGTAAGTGCATGAGTTTAATTGAATTGGATCGTTAGATTTCCATGATTCAAGTTGTAGTGATTTGCATGTAAAGTTGGAGTGAAATAGTTTGAGTTAGTGTAAATTAAGCTTTGCATGTTGTGATTTAATTGTGAGTTCTTGTTTAAATTAGTGTAAATTGAGTGCGTATTGATGATAAGCATGTCTTGGTATGCATTGGTATGTTGAGGAAAGTGTTAGAGCAAGATTTGGTGGTTGAGTTGGGAAAAAGGTGCTTGAAGTGCAGATTCTGGGCAATTCTGGGCTCTGTCGCAAGCACAACAGAGTGTAGAATGGCTCTCTTGTTACTAAGGATCCCTTTGTCACAAGTACAATGTAAGTCACGAGCGCGATAGAGAGCTTAGTAGGCCGAGCTTCGGCGAGCTGAGACCCAGCGCGATCGCGAAGGGGAAGCGCTCGGTCTCTATCGTGAGCGCGACAGAGCTCGGTAAAGTATGTCTACCAAGCTGCGCTTCATCACTAGCATGCCTTCAAGCGCGAGCGTGCGATGGGGAATGCTACTCTCTATCGCGATCGCGACAGAGGCCCTTCCTGCCTGCCCTATTTTTTTGAAGTGATTCTTTTGCCCCACTTTGCACGGTTTCTCACTATTGTATGGTACATGGTTTTGATTATGCCTTAATGATATATTGTCCTAGTGTTGGATTAGTGAACATTAATAATGTTAGTGATTTGATTCGTGTCTTGGATAAATTTGAAGTATTGTAATTGTGAGTGAGTATTCGTGCCGGAAGTGTCTTAGTAAATGATAGATAAGCATGCTTATAAAGGGATAGTGAGTGCAGCTGCCCGTGTTGACCTTGCTATGGGTCTAGTGATTTCGATTGACCTCCGTTAAGGTCTTGGTGAAAATGATTTGAGACTTCGATCTCCCGTTCTACCTTCGGGTAGTAAAATAATTTTGAGGCTTCGGTCTCCAGTGTAGTGTTCCTGTATCCACCACCAGTGAAATCCATGCCATAGTTTAATGTGTTTGGCATTTTATTTAGTGAAGTGTTATAATTATTGAGTGATTCAAGTATTGCATTTGCTCTATGCTTGCTGTTTCAAGTTATGTTTCCTTATAGTGATATGACTTATGTATTTCTGTTTCCTCTACTTAGTAAATTCACTGTGATGCTTAATTTCATTTATAATTCTATGATTTTACTGTATAGTTTTATGTTATTTTTTTGTTCCTCCCCACTAAGCGTTATCGCTTAGCACGGGCTATTTTCCTATGTAGGTGACAGGTTTTGTCCGGTTCGTCGCGCATCTGCAATGTTGGCCACTAGGAGTAGAGTCTTGTTTTATTTTGTACTTCTCCTGTATTCTTTTTATATATGTATTCTTTTGATTAGTGGCTTATGTAATTTTTGTTAAGGACCCTTATATAATTCTGAATGATGTATATATATTATATTTTATATTTTAATTTAATGTTAAGATTATGAGTTTTATAATTGTACTGTATGCTTTCACTATTGCGTATGTATGTTTCTGAGTGAGTGTCGGGTAGCGCTCCGGTATCCCTCTAACGGGGGTATCAGGGTGTTATATTTTGTGGTATCAGAGCACCGGTTTAGGCGGTTCTGGTTGTCTTTGATTTTTAAGTGTTGAGTCTTTACATGCAAGTCGGTTTTGTGTCATGGCCTAATGCAGATGTGTCTTGTCTTGTGTAATGTCTAGCTGGAGTCCGATCCAAGTGAGAACGTGGGCGAGACAGTGGGCAGTGTTAATGCAGTGAGACGAGGAGTCTACTTCATAGCATCAGCGGGATGAGCCTCATGATATGCTCGATATGGGATTTGGGAATCCGGTCTTACTACAAGGATTACTTCGGGTAGTGGATAAGTTAACGGCTCCTAAGGCTCCTACTGAGTTGTTAAGAAAAAGAGGAGCTGAGGATTTTTATGGGACTTCTTTGGACCAATCAGATGTTGCCGAGTTCTAGATTGAGAGGGTAGATCGGATCTTGCAAGAGATCAGCTGTCCTACCAACCAGAGGGTATCTTGTGCAGTGTCATTACTTCAAGGGCCGGCGTATAATTGGTGGAAGCTTGTGCTTCACAACCCTCAACGGCCAGCTGAGTTGACGTGGGACTTCTTTAAGCAAGAGTTTGAACAAAAGTATGTGACGAAGGCATATCGTGAAGCCAAGTGGTAAGAGTTGATCAGTTTAAAACAGCGGGGTATGACAGTAAGTGAGTACGAGAAGGAGTTTAGCCGGTTGAGCAAGTATGTATCGGAATTGCTTTTGACTGAGGAGTTTAAGTGTCGGCATTTCTAGGAGGGTTTGAGGGAAGTGATCAGAGGACCGTTATCAGCTATGGCGATCATGCAACAGGTCGGTTACAATCAGCTAATTGCGGCAGCGATCAAGTTAGAGGAATCTTAGATGATTAAACAGAAGGTCGAGCAAAAGAGGAAAGCACCGAATAGCGGATTTGGGAGTGCTAAGAAGTCAAAAGGTGTTTCGAGTGGCCACAGAGAGAAGGGATCGATTCCAGTATGTGACGCACGCCGAACCCCGGGGCTCCCCGAAGGCCCGCTTTTAGGGTGATCGGGATGAGGTTCATTAAAACTTGTAATGAATTACAAGTACGTCTATGTTGGCCAACAAGGAGGTTTCTTGGAGTCGCCACCCAATAGAACATTGGGAAAGGTTGTCTAGCCTCAGTGAGCCTAATATATATCCATTTTGGGCAAGCTAGAGGGATCTTGGAGACCTCATCCCAATAGAACATTGGAATGATCCTCTAACCCCGTAGAGCCTAGGATTATTAGAGTTGGGCCTTTTGGTGGGCAACAAGAGATATTTTGGAGGTCCATCCCAATAAAACATTGAGATGGTCCTCTAACCTCGTTGAGCCTAAGACTAGAGTGAGTCCAGGACTTCCTATTTATTCATACCTTGGTTAAGTTTATGATTGAGTTTTGAATTTAGAGTTTCATCCTATTTCTCATTCATTTTAATGCAGTTTAATTAAGGCGCATGTCATCCATTCAAGGGAAAGCGATAAATAAAAGCGCAAAGTAAAGTATATGTAAATATATTACAACAATACTAGGGGCAGAATACAACACCCATTGTAAATAAAATACAAATCATGCATAAATCGGGCATTCATTAATAATGAGGACATTGGTCCTCGCATGCATATTTATTATGAAACAGTTTTGATATGGTGATTTTGGATGGAGAAAATTTAGACATTGGTCCCATTTTTATTAGGAAAGATTCCAAGTTAATCAATAAAAATATTTTAGTGATTTTCTTTCTAGCGTGCCTAAATAAACAATTTTATTAGAAAACTAAATAGCAAAATAAATGGAAAAGCCAAATAAATAAATATTACAAATAATCAAAATAAATATATAATGAATACGAGCCTTTTGGATCTCCCCGTGTGCTCGCAAAAATACCCAAGCAAAAATGAGTTGTGAAATAAAAAAATAAAACAAAAATTAAATGATGTTAGTAATTGAATCAATTAAATATAATAAATGATAAAATAAGGTGATATCAAAATGACAAATGAATTAACATATTAACAATTTAAAATAAATAAAAAATGTATTTTGAAAGACAAATGGATTAAAAGATGTAATTGGAATAAAATATAACATGTTAATGAATTAATATGTAAAAATATGAACATGATAATAATGAAAAATGAAAATGAATAAATAAATAAACAATAATAAATAAATAATAATAACAATGATAAAAATGAATAAGAGAACAATGAAAATAATTAAATGAGTGACATGATTAATTAAATATGTTCACAAATGATATAAACCATTTACATGGCAAAAAGATCAATCAAAATGAATTAATTTAATTACGTGTTAAAAATAATGATGAATTAAAGTAAAATAAATTAATTACATGTTAAAATTAATAAACAATCAATATTTACATGGATAAAATAATATATTAACATATTAAATGAGACAAATATAAAAGCAATAGAACAAATTAATTAATTAATAATAATAATAATAATAATAATAATAATAATAATAATAATATACATGTTAATAAATTAAATATGAACAAAATAGAAATAAAAGATTAGGCCCAAAATGTTTACTCTCAGAGTTTCGGATTCGATGAAGGTAAAAATGATGATTGATTTCCTTATTCTTGATTTGCAAGATTAGAATTGAATAATAAAAATGTTGGAATTTTATTCCAAGGAAAAAAATAGGCTAAAAAAATGATCAAAAAGTTTTCTTTAAGAACAAAGAATTGATTTCTTTGTCTAAACAATGATTTTTGATTAGAAAAATGATTTTTATTGATTAAAAGATAAAAATGTTTTCAAGCACAAACAATTGTTTTGTCTCAAGAAAAAAGAAAAAATCATTTATGAAAACAAACTTAATTTTAGAAAAACCAAATGAAAAACTAGAATTCAAGGACAAACAATTATTTGATTTGTCTCAAAATCTAATTTTCATCAAAAAATGGATTCCAAGAAGAAATCATTGAAAAAGAATTAATTGAAACAAATAACAAGTGAAAAATCTGAATTTTGAGAGCAAATAATTAGTTTATTTGTCTCAAGATTGAATCCATCAACAAAATTCCACCCAAAAATAAGTTTAGAAGAAATTATGTTGGAAAAAGAATGAAAGATGAACCTTTTTCTTTTGATTTTTGATTGGGGAAAATATGGAATTTTTTTTTAGAGAGTTTGAGAGGAAGAAGAAGAGAAAAACCTAAAAAAACCCTAAAAGAATTCCCCCTTTTGATATTTTTTATCTTTATCTTATTATATGAAGAAAATTAGAAAAAAAAATAATTAAAGGGATAAAACCTAATGAAATCATATATTATATATTTAAAAATTTAAAAATTGAAAAAAAATATGAAAATCCCTTAAAAAAGTGATAAAAAATCCAATTTTGTGGAAAAAAATTGGAAAATTTGATTTTTGGGGCGAAATGGGCGTTTTGCGGTGGAACAGGGGCTACGGATGCCTGTCGGCACGCCTGACCGGCATCTATAGTGCACACTGGGCGAGAGCGCTAGACCAGCGTGCGCGCAGCATTACGCGGACAAACGCGCGCTGCGCGCGCGACACTCGAGAGCGCAGCGCACGCTCCGCGCGCGCGCCGCCGCGGCCGACGCTCGGAATTTTTTTTATTTATTCTTAAAGATTAACTAAAAATAGTAGAATTTCTAAACCCCATTTTTCAAATCTAATTTTCAAATTATTTTTTATTATTTTTTTAGTTTTTCACTCGAAAATGCTAATTTAAATAGGAAATCACCGCTTTCAATCTTTTTGCCTGTGATAAGGCATCTTATCATCATTGAGTAACTCTGATCTGGGCTGCCTCAGGACCTGGTGGCTACAGTTGCCCCCAATTTTGGGGAAACTAGTGTACTAGTGCCTAGATGAGCCAAAATTTAGAGAAGAATGAAAGAGATGCGTACCTGAGGCAGCCCTTACCTTTTTGTTGTGTGGAATGTTACGACTTATTGCAGTTGAGCTGTAGCGCTATCAAACTGTGGCTCGTTTGCAATCTTTTCTATCGCATTGTCCCACTCGCCTTCGGTCGGCTTGCACAGCGTGAGGTGAAGTGTTGTCTAACTGCATCCTCTGTTGCGATCTGTTCTATCGCTGTCCCCCGCTAACCTCATCTCGGTCTGCACGGCGGCTGGTCTGTCCCGCTAGCCTCATCTCGGCCTGCGCGGTGTGAGGTGAAGTGTTGTACAACTATATCCTCTGTTTGCGATCTGTTCTATCGCTGTCCCTCGCTAACCTCATCTCGGTCTGCACGGCGGCTGGTCTGTCCCGCTAGCCTCATCTCGGCCTACGCGGTGTGAGCTGAAGCATTGTCTAACTGCATCCTCTGTTGTGATCTATTCTATCGCTGGTGTCCCGCGAGCCTCATCCCGGCCTGCACGGTGTGAGGTGAAGTGTTGTCTAACTGCATCCTCTGTTGTGATCTGTTCTATTGCTGGTGTCCCAGTAGCCTCGTCCCGACCTGCATGGTGTGAGGTGAAGTGTTGTCTAACTGCATCCTCTGTTGCGATCTGTTCTATCGCTGGTGTCTCGCTGGCCTCGTCCCGGCCTTCACGGTGTGAGGTGAAGTGTTGTCTAACTGCATCTTCTGTTGCGATCTGTTCTATCGCTGGTGTCCCGCTAGCCTCGTCCCGGCCTGCACGGTGTGAGGTGAAGCGTTGTCTAACTGCATCCTCTATTGCGATCTGTTCTATTGCTGTTGTCCCGCTAGCCTTGTCCCGGCCTGCACGGTGTGAGGTGAAGTGTTGTCTAACTGCATCCTCTGTTGCGATCTGTTCTATCGCTGGTGATCTGCTAGCCTCGTCTCGGCTTGCACATTGTCTATGAGATGCAGTACTCTCTGACTACAACCTCTGTTTGCGATCTGTTCTACTGCTGGTGATCCGCT
Source organism: Excoecaria cochinchinensis (assembly GCA_947683425.1). Lineage (NCBI taxonomy): Eukaryota > Viridiplantae > Streptophyta > Magnoliopsida > Malpighiales > Euphorbiaceae > Excoecaria > Excoecaria cochinchinensis. The sequence goes on along the minus strand of CANTUQ010000017.1, from coordinate 1,329,014 downwards.
AGCGTCGTCCTGGCCTGCACGGCGGCTGTGAGATGCAGTACTCTCTGACTACAGAAGGTTTTAGTGTAGGGCTTAGCATTTGTAACTTTGATGATTCTTTTTGTATAGAACTCTCTTGTATCAGTTTTGTTATAGCTTCCGCTTATGTACTTATATTTTGGGTATGTAATATCTTTTGTATCAGGTAGTCTGATCAGAACATTATTGTAATGGTTTGTTATATTAATGTATGATCAGCTTTTGCTTCTATTTTCTTAAAGTTTTTATTTATCTCGTATTTTGGTATGTATGTTATGAATGAATGTATGTTTACTTTGTATTTGCGTGGTGACACCTTGACTCATACGGCATCTCTTTCCTTATCGGATGGGATCGCCTACGTATGGGTAGGGGGTGTGACAACACGAGCAACTCGTAGCAATTCCTCCACATCCTTTCTAGCTTGCCGAGCTAGATTCTCCCTGGTCTTAGAACAATCAACAATTTGGTGTTCCATGCTACCACATCTGAAATGGGCACCTGTGAGTTTCTATCACAAACCCCAATGTCGCTTCCGACAGTGCTGGCATAACGGCGGTTCCCTAACCTTTTTACACTTGTCCCAATGTTGCTTTTGACAATGTTGACACATCAGAGGTTCTTGAATCCTCTTACCCGCTGGCACCTCTTTACTTGACACTTTTCTCTTCCGAGGTACTTTCCGAACAAAATCTTCAGGAACGCGAGGGGTAGTTAACCGATCCAAGATCCGAATCAATCCTTGCACTAGCGTCCTATCATTGGAAGTAGAACCAGAATCTCCAACCAAAGGATGCTCGAAAACACCTTGATCAGCACTAACTGGGTTCACACTTTCCGTTGTCTTGCCCACATTCTCACTAGGATCAGACTCCATCTAGATACGACACAGGACAAGACACATCTGCATTAGGCCACAACACAAACCGACTCGCATATAAAGACACGACACAAACCAACTAGCATACAAAGACTCTACACTCAAATAAACAAAGGCAACCAAAACCGCCAAACCGCGCTCTGATACCACTAAATGTAACACCCCCTACCCGTACATAGGCGAACCCATCCGCATGGGAGTAGGAAGCCGTACGAGTAGGTGTGTTACCAGACGAAAGCAATACAAAGCATATATAAATACGGAAGAATTTAAAACTTATAGAGCAAAAGCTGAATATACGTAGTTCACAGGGACGCATAAACTAAGCGAAAGTACACACACATGCATACTTACAATCATACAACAAAAGCCTACGACGAAATATAAAATAGAGAAATTATTGAATACATAGATATAAAAAAATTTACATAGCTCGAAATATGACATCAAAATCCTTATACATAGTAAATAAGACTACAGAAGTACAAAATCCAAAATACAGAAGCTGAACCAAAACCAAAACCAAAACTTCCAACTCCTATGTGGCCGGCCTTGCAGATGTGCGACTCAAAACGAACCAAACCTGCCACCTGCATGGGAAAAGAGTCCATGCTAAGCGATAACGCTTAGTGGGGAGAACACACAAGAAATATGGACGGCCATTCACAATGGTCGTCAAGGCATAATGCATTCAAATGGCATATGCATATAGTCCTAACAGGTAGATATATATACTTGCATATAAAAGCCATGCATTCCGAAAATCATAACCACATTCAAATACCTGAGTCGAACTAACCAAAACAGATAGAGTGCCATTCAAGATACGAGTACTATCATACAGTAATACGTACAATCTTACATGCATAGACTTACCCAAGTATCAGATATCAGAACCACATTATGCTTAGTTACTTAACAATTAGACATGCAGTCATCATACCAATAACCCAGACGTTAACTGAAAACCTATACACATGAAATAAGACTACCATGCAATAATGCACCCCAACTATCATGCAAAAATCGCTATTTACACATATACAATCAAACTGTTATCATTCCATAAGACACATATGCTAGCCAAAACCTAGGGGACAACGTCCAACACACCACATTTCCGCTGCGCAATTTTAATACATAAAATATCATGCTATGAAACATTAACACGTGACAACATGCCGAAAATACTATGATAGCTAAAACCAAGGAAACATATAGCATAATATTAAATTTGTTGCATTTACTAGTTCAAGATCATAATCATACGCATGCCATTCCACATACTTAAGCATAACAGTTAGCAATACAAAATCACATTAATATACATACAATTTAACCTTAGCATTCAGAAATTCTAGCTCACATTCATATACATATTAATTTATCTCATCACTCTACAGAAGGGTTGTATACATATTTTACGATGTATCTATGTAGTATACATGCTTGAATCCCATTAAACCTATTCAGAGATTCGTGATCACATTCAGATAAATAACTGATTCACCTATTCAAAATCATACTCCTTCGAAAATTACATTCTCATATTCATATCAGATAAAACAAACAGAATACCTACTGACTCACTTTAGTGGATAACGAGAAAAGACGATAACGTACCTTGCGGGTACGAATCGAACGGTAACGGTAACGTACCTTACGGGTACGAATCGAAAAGCAACATCATTTTCCACATTCAAAAACATTTCACTAAAAGGACCTTAAACAAGATCCATATACGGTAAAGGTTTGCGAGGAACCAGCCAGGGACCTGATCGGGGTCCATTCGTTGAAAGGGTGCTGTAGCTATAAAGCTTTATTAGGCATGCCTAACTATACACTAGACTGACTCTCGCAGATCATGCATAAAATAATTCATGTTTCAAATTGCATAATATATATTTATTATCATCATGCATAAACCAGAGTATGATAAACATATAAATATCTTCCTAAGGCCAGACACACATCATACAATTCACATTGCCAAGCATATACTATAATCTAGTTACACCCTTTAACATTGTTCATTATCCTAAAGCATATCAGAATCGAATATGGGAAAAACATATTATGCAAATAATTATCCATACAAAGCCTTATTCATGCGATAATACACTTCATGCTTTCATATGACATACTCATAATAACCAACCACGAAGTATGGCATTCTTAACTCACTTGTATACAAATTACAACATGCGATACCATTGACAATAATTAACATAAATTAACAAATCACAATTGGGTTGTAGTTAGATAACACTACATCTCACGATAGTCAGATACCATGCAGGCCGAGAAGAGGCCCGCAGGATGAGAGTGGTAGAACAAATCATCAAATGGTCGTGGTAAAGTACACTGCAACTCTGCAGTGAGGGGTCACCAGCTCGAACACACTACGGAAGGTGAGGGACTGCCTCAGGTACACATCTCTTTCCTTCTTCTCAAAATTTTGGCTCATCTAGACATTAATGTATTAGTTTCCCCAAAATTGGGGGCAACTGTAGACACCGGGTCCTGAGGCAGCCCATATTAGAGTTGCCCAATGATGATGACATGCCTGTTCACGGGCAAAAAGATGGGAAGTGATAATTTTGTTGTCAAGATTGCTTTTTAGAATTAAAGATAATAAAAATTGGAATTTTATTCCAAGAGATAAATTACAAAATTATGAAATAAAATAAAAGTTCTTAAGAACAAAGAATAAATTTCTTTGTGTAAAGAATGATTATTGATTAAAAAAATAATTTCTATTTGAAGAAGAAATAAAAAATGAAAGAAAAATGAAAATTCTCAAGAACAAAGAATGAATTTCTTTGTTCAATTCTTCAACAAAAATTCTCTCTACATCTTTTTAGGTTTTCTCCTTAAAATAAAAAGTTCTCAAAGTTAAAAGGTTCAATTTTTCATTAATAATTTTTCTTGAGACAAAGATAAAACATTCTTTGTTCTTGAGATTTTTATTTATTTTTTTTTATCATTTATTTTTCTTGAGACAAAGAAATTTATTTTTGTTCTTTAGAATTTTCATTTTTCTTTCATTTTTTTTATTTCTTCTTCAAATAAAAATTATTTTTTTAATCAATAATCATTTTTTAGACAAAAAAAATTCATTTTTTGTTCTTAAGAACTTTTATTTTATTTCATCATTTTGCAATTTATCTTTTGGAATAAAAATCCAATTTTTATTATCTTCAATTCTAATTTTGCAAAACAAAGTAAGGAAACCAATTACTTTTTTTCCTTCTTAAAATCCGAATTCTGAGGGTAAATATTCTCGGCTCGATCTTTTTTTTATTTTTTTTTATTTATTTTTTCATTCATATTTAATTGATTAACATGAAAATTTTTATTGTTTTCATTTATTTATTTATTCAATTGTTTATATATTATTTATCATTATGTTTATTATTATTATTATTATTATTATTATTATTATTATTATTATTATTATTATTATTATTATTATTAGTATTTTAATATCATTTAAGTATTATTATTATTATTATTATTATTATTATTATTATTATTATTATTATTATTATTATTATTATTATTATTCATTTTTTGTTGTTGTTGTTATTATTCATTTAGTTGTTGTTGTTATTATTATTATTATTATTATTATTATTATTATTATTATTATTATTATTATTATTATTATTATTATTATTATTATTATTATTATTATTATTATTATTTTATTTATTAATTCATTGACATGTTATTTTATTTATTTCAATCATATCATTTAATTCCTTTATCATTCAAAATGCATTTTTTTCATTTATTTTAATTTATTAACATTTTAATTCATTTGTCATTTTTTATGTCATCTCATCTTATTTTATTTTAATTTATTAATTTATCATTTCATGTGTTTAATTGATCTTTCTTGATTTAATAACTAACATTAATTTTATTTTGATTGTTTTTGATTCCAGCACTTATTTTCTTTGCTTGGACATTCTTGCGAGCAAATGGGGAGATCTAGGAGTCTCGTTTGGTTTGACCTTTTATCTTCATTATTTGTATTATTTTTTTATTTGGCTTTTTTATTTATTTTTTCCATGTAAATAGTTTTAATAAAATTGTTTATTTTATGCACTTTTAAAAGAAAATCACAAAAATATTTCTATTAATTAATTTTGTATTTTTCTAACAAAATGGGACCAATATCCTAGTTTTTCCACCCAAATAAACCATCACCTTTAACACTTCTTCCTTTAAGTATGCATGCGAGGACCAATGTCCTCATCCTTAATAAGTATCTCATTTTATATATGATTTATATTTTATTTACAATGAGGGTTGTATTCCGCCCCTAGTTTTGTTGTAATTTATTGTATTCTTGTTTAATTTATTGTAATCTTATTTTATTTACCGCTTTCATTATGTGATTGACATGCACTCTAATTATTACATTAAAATTGTATTAGAAAAGGAATAAAATCTTAAAATTCAAAACTCAATTATAATTTAATCAAGGTATAAATAAATGGGAAGTCCCAAACCATCTCTGGTCTTAGACTCAATGAGGTTAGAGGACCATCTCAATGTCCTATTGGGGTGGGGTCTCCAAAATATATATTGTTGCTCAAATAGGCCCAATTTGCATAGTCCTAGGATCCTTGAGGTTAGAAGACCATCCCAATGGTCTATTGGGGTGGGGTCTCCAAAATATCTCTTGCTTGCCCAAAATAGATGTATATGCGCCGTTTTAGGCTCCATAAGGTTAGAGTACCATCCCAATGTCCTATTGGGATGGGAACTCCAAAATATCTCTGGCTTGCCAAAAACATACACAGATGCGCTGTCTTAGGCTCAGTGAGGCTAGACGACCTTTTCCAATATTTTATTGGGTGGTGATTCAAAGAAACCTCCTTGTTGTCCAAAATAGACACTCTTGTAAATCTCTTACAAGTTTTATGAACCTCTCTCAAATGCCCTAAAAGCGGGTCTTCGGGGCCTCTCGGGGTTCGGCGCATGTCACAGTGGCGACTCCACTGGAGAAAAGTTTACAAAATATCATTCTCTTGGATTTTACTGAGTCTTTTCTAGAGTTCCAAAGTGCGAGACACCATTCTCTTGATTGCACCAACTGTGATATACCAGATACCGGTCTCCAATCAGACCCTCCTTGTTGAAAAAAAAACTTGAATGCCTCTTGAGAGGGCTCTGTGCTCGTAGGGTGACTTTGAAAACTTATGTTCACTAAGAGACTCTGATACTCACTGAGAGGCCCTGATTACTCATTGAGAGACTTTAATTGCTGACTGAGAGACTTTGATTGCTCACTGAGAGACTTTGATGCTCACTGAGAGGCTTTGATGCTCACTGAGAGGCTTTGAAAATCTGTGCTCACTGAGAGGCTTAAATGCTCACTGAGAGGTTTTGCTGCTCACTGAGAGACTTTGATGCTCACTGAGAGACTTTGATTTGGAGCCTCCAGAGAGGAAAAAAGGTTTGAGCCTCCTCAGAGGAAAATTATATTTGAGCTTTCAGAGAGAAAATTGGATTTGAGCCTCTTCAGAGGAAATTAGATTCGACCCTCCTCAAAGGAAAATTAGAATGGAGGTTTTGTTGCTTGCCTGCAGGCGGATAGATTTCAATGTCTTTGGTGTCTCTTAAAATGATTTTTTTTTTTGTTTTTTTCCATAAATTTTTGGGATTTTCCCATTTTGGATGTACTTGATTTTTTACAGTATGTTGGATTTTCAAGGCCTTGAATATATCTTCTTCTTTTTGTTTTTGTTTTGTTAAGAATTTGTGTTCTTTGTACATTTAAATTTGGATTTTATACACTTATTATTTGGTTTGTGTGAGCATACATCTTATGATAGAGAAACTTACCTGATTGTCCCCGGTATTGTGTGTATGAATAGGCTTGCTCTTTTAAATGTCCCCTTTGGCGGGGGTCCGCAGGATTCCTTTTTCGTGAGGACTTCATCTTAATCTACTTGTCCAACATGGATGAGCTCCGGTATTAAGTTAAAATTGTACCCCGGTCCGCTTTTGCATCTGATTGCCTCTAAATATAGTACATGTGGGTAGTCTAGCTTCCCAAAGGATCTTCTTTTCTGTAGATTTGTATGATTTTGGATTGCCCGTAGCATGGTGTGCCCGGGTAGGCTTGTTCTTCTGGGTATTCCTCCTCTATACAGGCCCACCTAATTTTATACCGAATACAGTGGCCGACAATGTTGAGCTGAACCCATCTCTTGGATCATCCTTGCGCATGAGGTCTATTCATACCTTTCCCTCTGAGTTATGTACACAACAATGTATATAAAAGATTGTGCATGTGTATGGAATTATGTGTGTGAAATATGTGTGTGAGGTATATACATAGAGATATACACACACTGTAATGGCCGCAAAATACCCTAGTTGTTTCGGTATGTCATATGAAGTATGTATGTATATTTATTAAGAGATAAATTCTGAATTTAAGGGTATTTAGATAATTAATTATAGGGGTGGATTAATCTGAAAATAAAAGAAGGATTTAATTGCAAAAATATAAAGTATGTAAGTGAGTAAAATGACATTATGCATGGGTAAATAAATGGAGGATTAACTAAGTTAATTAACAAAGGATTAAGGTAGAAAATAATGGGTAATTAATTATATGAAGGAGCAGATTTTTGTTAGTGGGAAATGATGGAACATGTGAGAATTTAAATAAGAGAAGTGGGAGCAGATTTTTAGTGGGAATTGATGGAACATTTGAGGAGTTAAATAAGAGTAGTGGAAGCTAATGGGGAACAACTTTTCTTAGTGGGTTTTGCTGTGGATTTATGAAGAGTGGACTCATCATCAATTAGCATTAAGTGTCTAGTGGAAGAGTAAAGTTAGTGGCTAGTGGAGCTTCCATTTTCTGCATCTTTGTACATAGATTGGAGCCTTCTTTAGTCTTTATTTTGTGAGAAAGAAAGAGAGAGGAAGAGCTGAAATTCGTATGTCTTAGAGAGCCATTCTTTTGTACTTGTTCTTCAGCAAATTAAGCTCTCTTCTCCCTTCAAAAACTCTGCCTTGAGTGAGTGTAAGTTGGAAGGGTTGAATGCATATCATTTAAGAGCAAAGATCAAGGATTTGTAAGGTAAAATGATGGTATAATCATGCATGTAAAATTCTATTTCATCTACCTATTCTTAGTGTGATTTTATGAGGTTATTATGAGGAATATTAATGCTGAAAATACATGCTTAATAGCTGAAGAAAAGAGGAAGCTTAAAGGCAAAGCAAAGGTTGGGGAATCAAGTGAACAACAACCCCATTAGGAGCTTAGGAGTGTGAGGTTTGGGAACTAAATTAAAATGTGTTGCATGTGTGACTTGTATGTTTGAAATTGATGAATAAATGAATATGTGATGCATGTTGGTTTGTGTTTATAAAAGACCAAGTTAAGGTAAGAAGAAGGTAAGTTTTGGTGTTTATTTTACCCTTAAAATGTGTATTTTGGATGTGTGAAAGATTCTGGTTATATGTGTCACATGACCTCTGTGTAGTTATTTAATCATATATAAAGTTTGGTAAATCCAAATTCAGTGATTCTTGCGCCATTAGAACCACGATTTCCGTACCTACAAAAGTCTAAGAGGGACCAGGAACCAGTTCTGTCTCTAAGAGCCTTAAAAACGATAAAATCCGACATGAACCTACCTAGTCAGGCTCACTTGAACAGTCTGTATTGTTTAATGTATATCTGATGATTTAGAAGTCCAATTGACCTGAAACTTGTTCCATTTGAAATATAAGACATAGAGGACGATATGTTAAGAAGGGACCTTTGCCTAAAATTGAGTGTAAGACATCCGTTTGGGCTGTACCAAATTGTGGTGAGAAACAGTCTCGGAAGTTAGCTACTGTTTTGATTGATTTGGTATGTCACGGTCACAATCAAATTCATTGCGACCGTGACATACTTTTTAAGCAGGCAGAATGTGTGTAAATGGACCTCACGGTCACAACCAATTGGTTGTGACCGTGATCACTATCTATTTTGGCTTTTTAGGGTGTTTTACTTCCCGAAATGCACCCGAACTTCACCACGAGTTCCTATAACTTGTTCAATACATAATTATCATTGTAAAATGAGTATTTTAAGCATGAGGAAATATGCATGCTAATGTGTACAAATATGTATAAGTGTTTTAAATGTGATAAATCAAGTATGTGAATGATTCATTAAGTGGCCTTGATAAACATATAAGCTCATGTGAACTTGATTAATGTAATTATTCAGTGGATAATAAGAATGTGATAATGCATATTTGATGTGATTAATGAATGAGTATGAGCTTGTCATGATGTGAATAAGAAATAAAATAACTTAAGCCTGCGAGTCAAGTATTGGATAGGTAGGCATGCCTATAGAGGGTCTCTGAGCTGCAGCATAAGTAAGTTAAAGAAAGTTTGATTCTGATGATATGATTTTGATTGAATCCTTGCTGGATTCCAAGCTATAAAAGAATGAATAAGAAGGGTACCCATAAGTATGAAAGTTCTATATGATGAATGTGCCCAAGGGGTACCAAGATATATGAAAATTCTATCTGAAAGAAGTACCTTCGAGGTACCTATATTCTGTTTATAAGAAGTACCTTTGAGGTACCTATATTCTGTTTGAAAATTACCCGTTATCCATAACTTTGAATTGCAGGCAAAATAATCGAATAAATAAAAAGAAAAGAAAAGGGCGAAAAAAAATAATCTGATAAACATAAAATAAAGCTATGTGCATAAATTATTTGGATGGATAATCAATTGACATGATAAATATATTAAAGAAATGATGATATGCTAGAAAGATAAATATTATGAATCGATGCAGTATTAATTGGATGAAATGAGATGCTAGCATGTTAACCTATTTGTTGATGAGGCATGTTTTTGTATGTCATAAATGTTGTTGTATAATATTGCCTGTTATGTATGAGTTCCCCACTAAGCGTAAAACGCTTAGCACGGGTTTCTTTAATCCGTGCAGGTACGGAAGTAGGTTCTCGAAGGACGACTCCGCAGGTCAAAGATCAACATTAGGCTTTGTGTAGGTTTTTGGGGTTATCATTTTGGGATGTGTATGTTGTTCTAATTTTATAAAATAATGATGAAAAGTCTATGATGTACAAAGTATGTTTCGGACTGTAAGTCTAAAGATAATAACATAGTATGTGTAAGATGGATAATAAGTAAAGTGGTGTGCTCGTGTGATGTAATAAGTTTATGTGTGATGCATGTGGAATGGCTTGGGTAAATGTAAGAAGAAATTTTATTTGAGCAAGTTTTTATGATCATATTTAACTCAGTATATGTAAGTTTTTTTTTTGTGTGCACGATCATTTCCTACCGATTTAGCTGCTTCAGCTTTAACGGTTGGAAATGGGCGTCACAAGTTGTGGTATCAGAGCATTTGGTTTAGTCTTTTCTGGGAATAATGGGTAGATAGGATGTGTATAGTATGTTGACCTAATGCGGAAGTCCTTATTTAATTTGTGTAGTTTCAAAGATGGAACTTAACCGCCAAGTGATAGAAGAAACAGCTGAAAGTGTCAACCCTCGAGAAGCTGAAAGGACGGGCACTAGACAAACTGGGCCAGACAGACATGGCAATGAGGTTCCAATAGGACCTATGGAAGCTGTGATGAAAATGACACAAGATATGGCGAGGTTTATGGAGCGAATGATGGCACCCAGACTACCAATAGAATCTTTAAGAAAACATGGAGCTGAAGAATTCTTTGGGACAAAGTTAGATGAATCTGAAAAAGCTGAATACTGGATTGAAAAAGTAGAAAGAATTCTTCAGGAGATACGGTGTCCTCAAGATCAATGGCTTGAGTGTGTGGTGTCTTTGCTACAAGGCGCTGCATATGACTGGTGGAAGCTGGTATTACAGAATCCTGAGCTTCCTAATCCTGTGGATTGGGATTTCTTTGAAAGTGAATTCAGACACAAGTTCCTTACTAAGGCATATCAAGAAGCAAACTGGAAGAAGTTCCTAAGCTTAAAGCAGAGATCTATGACTGTTTCTGAGTATGAGGCTGAATTTTGCAGACTAAGTAAATATGCTCCTAAGAAGGTTTTGACTGAAAGTTTGAGGTGTCAACAATTTGAGGAAGGGCTGAATGAAGAGATAAAGGCTTTGCTGATTTCTTTGACTACTGATCAGAATGTGAGCTACTACAGAATAGTTCAGGCAGCCTTGAGAGCTGAAAAGAATTTTGAGGCTCAGAGGGAATGGAGACAGAAAAGAAGTGCAAACAGAGGAGGTTATAGTACGGGAAAAAGGCCACGGGTTTCTACCATAGCACCACCAGAAGAATCTAGATATGGTCCTTCAGCAAGAGGAAAGAAATGGGGAAGACCTTCAGTAGCTCATCAGAGTCGAGGAACAGCTAGTGGCAGGAGTGAAATACCTGAGTGTTCTCATTGCAGAAAAAGACATTGGGGTGAGTGTTGGAAGGTTAGAGGTGCTTGTTTCGGATGTGGAAGCACGGAACATTTTATTGCCAATTGCCCTCAACCACGTATAGCGGTGAGTAATCAACAGGAGCAAAGTAGAGGTGGTTCAAATATGCCTTCAGTTAATAGAGGAAGAGGTAGAGGACGTGGCAGAGGAAGTCAGTCAAGGTGGGCAACTGATTCTGAGGCTGTGGATAGGCCTGGTGCAGGGTCTATTCGTGCTTATGCCCTGAAGGCTCGTGAGGAGCAAGATGCACCTGAGGTGATAGCAGGTACTTTTCTGTTTAATGATATGAAAATGTTTGCACTTATTGATCCTGGATCTACGCATTCATACATATGTTCTGATAAGATAAGTGAAAGCATGCCTAAAGCTGAATGTTTAGCATATGATATCTGTGTAACAAGTCCCTTAGGAGGTTGTGCAAATGTGGATCGGGTGTATAGGAATTGTGCATTACAAGTTCAAGGTTATGAGTTTCCTGCAGATTTGATTGAATTACCCTTTGATGAGTTTGATTTGATTTTGGGGATGGATTGGCTAACAAAGTATGATGCGGATGTGAAGTGTAAAAGGAAGATTTTGATACTTAAGGATGATAAAGGGAATAAAGTGATAGTCAAGGGAGTTTGTACTAATCCTCTTGTGAATGTGATATCTGCAATGCAAGCCAGTCGATGTTTAAGGAAGGGATGTGAAGCTTATCTTGCTTTGGTGTTGGATAGTAAAAGAGAGCATGTAAAGATACAAGATATACCAGTGGTAAGTGAGTTTCCTGATGTGTTTCCAGAAGAATTGAGTGGTGTACCACCAGTAAGAGAAGTAGAGTTGTCAATAGATGTGTTACCAGGTACAACACCAGTATCTAAAGCACCATACAGGATGGCTCCAACAGAGTTAAAAGAACTGAAAGTTCAGTTGCAGGAGTTGTTGGATAGGGGTTTCATTAGACCCAGTGTGTCACCATGGGGAGCACCGGTTTTGTTTGTTAAGAAGAAGGATGGTACAATGAGAATGTGCATTGATTATCGACAACTGAATAAGGTAACCGTGAAGAATCGGTATCCCTTGCCTCGGATTGAGGATTTATTTGATCAGTTAAGGGGAGCAGGTGTGTTTTCGAAGATTGATTTGCGTTCTGGGTATTATCAGTTGCAAGTAAAGAAGGAGGATATTTCAAAGACAGCATTTAGAACTCGGTATGGACATTACGAATTTTTAGTAATGCCATTCGGGTTGACTAATGCGCCTGCTGCATTTATGGATTTGATGAATAGAGTATTCAGGTCTTATCTTGATCAGTTTGTGGTAGTGTTCATAGATGATATTTTGGTTTATTCCAAAGATGAGAAGGAACATGAGCAGCATTTAAAGATGGTACTTCAGACACTGAGGGAACATCAGTTGTATGCCAAGTTGAGTAAATGTGAGTTTTGGTTACGAGAGGTATCTTTTCTGGGTCATGTGATATCTTCAGAAGGGATTAAAGTGGACCCAGCTAAAATAGAAGCTGTTGTGAATTGGAAGCCACCCAGGAACGTGCTTGAAGTTCGTAGTTTCTTGGGTTTGGCAGGGTATTATAGAAGGTTTGTGAAGGGATTTTCTGTTATAGCTTCACCAATGACAAAGTTGCTGCGAAAAGGGGTGAAGTATGTATGGTCTGAAAAGTGTCAACAAAGTTTTGATCAGTTGAAAAAGATGTTAGTAGAGGCCCCAGTTCTTACTCAACCCATGTCTGGTAAAGAGTATGTGTTATACACAGATGCCTCTGGAGTTGGGTTAGGATGTGTTCTTATGCAAGATGGGAAGGTGGTGGCTTATGCATCGAGGCAACTGAAGCCACATGAGCAGAATTATCCAACTCATGATTTAGAGCTAGCTGCAGTAGTGTTTGCTTTAAAAATATGGCGACATTATCTGTATGGTGAGAAGTGTAAAATCTACACTGATCATAAAAGTCTGAAATATCTGCTCACTCAGAAGGAGTTGAATTTGAGGCAAAGAAGATGGCTAGAGCTGTTTAAAGACTATGATTGCATAATAGATTATCATCCGGGAAAAGCCAATGTGGTGGCTGATGCGTTAAGTAGGAAGACAGTTTCAACTATGCAGTTGCAGCATGTGAGATGGAGATTTACACCTAATGGAGCTTTGCTTGCTCATTTGAAAGCAAGACCGGTGTTGATAGATGATTTGTTAGCAGCTCAAAAGAATGATCCTAAGTTGCAGCAAGTTTGGCAGTCAGTGGGCAAAGATGATAAGTCTGAGTATATGGTGGATAAGAATGGAGTACTGCGGTACAATAACAGAATATGCGTGGCTAATGATAAGGAATTGAAGAAAAGATTGCTTTACGAGGCACATAATACGGTTTTTACTATGCATCCGGGTGGAAACAAAATGTATCAAGATCTGAAACCACTGTATTGGTGGCCAGGCATGAAGAAGGATATAATTGAATATGTGTCCAAGTGTTTGATCTGTCAGCAAGTGAAAGCAGAGCATCAAGTGCCTCAAGGGATGTTGAATCCACTTCCTATTCCACAATGGAAATGGGAAAATGTTACCATGGATTTTGTTACAGGTTTGCCTCTGACTTTGAAAAAGCAAGATGCAGTATGGGTGATTGTGGATAGATTTTCAAAGTCAGCACATTTTATTCCAGTTCGGATGGATTATTCTCTTGATAAGTTGGCTGATCTGTATGTTAAAGAGATAGTTCGTCTTCATGGAGTACCTTTGACAATTGTGTCTGATAGAGATCCTCGGTTTACTTCTAAGTTTTGGAAGAGTTTGCAAGCTGCTTTGGGGACAAGGTTGAATTTTAGTACAGCTTTCCATCCTCAGACAGATGGGCAGTCAGAAAGGATTATCCAAATTTTGGAAGATTTGATGCGGGCATGTGTTCTGGATTTTTCTAAAAGTTGGGATAAGTATCTTCCACTCATGGAGTTTGCTTATAACAATAGTTATCAAACTAGCATTGGCATGTCCCCATATGAAGTGCTGTATGGAAGAAAATGTCGTACTCCAGTTTGTTGGACAGAGTTGAATGAGAACATAATTGTTGGGCCAGATTTGGTAAGAGATACAGAAGAAAAAGCTAAGATGATTCAGCAAAGGTTAAAAGCAGCAAGTGATAGGCAAAAGTCTTATGCTGATTTGAAGCGAAGAGACATTGAGTTCCAAGTGGGCGATAAAGTATTCTTGAAGGTGTCGCCTTGGAGGAAAGTATTGAGGTTTGGCAACAAAGGAAAGTTGAGTCCAAGGTTTATTGGACCTTATGAGGTTCTGGAAAGAATAGGTGCTGTGGCATATCGTTTAGCTTTACCTCCAGCTTTGAGTAAACTACACGATGTGTTCCATGTATCTATGCTGAGGAGATATAGATCGGATGAATCTCATATTTTGCCCCTACAAGAAGTAGAAGTGCAACCAGATTTCTCCTATGATGAGAAACCAAAGACAATTTTAGCAAGGGAAGTAAGACAGCTTCGGAATAAGCAAATACCGCTCGTGAAAGTACTTTGGCAACATCACGGAGTGGAAGAAGCAACTTGGGAACCGGAGGATGCTATGCGTGAGCAACATCCACATCTGTTTGACTCAGTTATGAATTTCGAGGACGAAATTCTTTAAGGAAGGGAGAGTTGTAATGGCCGCAAAATACCCTAGTTGTTTCGGTATGTCATATGAAGTATGTATGTATATTTATTAAGAGATAAATTCTGAATTTAAGGGTATTTAGATAATTAATTATAGGGGTGGATTAATCTGAAAATAAAAGAAGGATTTAATTGCAAAAATATAAAGTATGTAAGTGAGTAAAATGACATTATGCATGGGTAAATAAATGGAGGATTAACTAAGTTAATTAACAAAGGATTAAGGTAGAAAATAATGGGTAATTAATTATATGAAGGAGCAGATTTTTGTTAGTGGGAAATGATGGAACATGTGAGAATTTAAATAAGAGAAGTGGGAGCAGATTTTTAGTGGGAATTGATGGAACATTTGAGGAGTTAAATAAGAGTAGTGGAAGCTAATGGGGAACAACTTTTCTTAGTGGGTTTTGCTGTGGATTTATGAAGAGTGGACTCATCATCAATTAGCATTAAGTGTCTAGTGGAAGAGTAAAGTTAGTGGCTAGTGGAGCTTCCATTTTCTGCATCTTTGTACATAGATTGGAGCCTTCTTTAGTCTTTATTTTGTGAGAAAGAAAGAGAGAGGAAGAGCTGAAATTCGTATGTCTTAGAGAGCCATTCTTTTGTACTTGTTCTTCAGCAAATTAAGCTCTCTTCTCCCTTCAAAAACTCTGCCTTGAGTGAGTGTAAGTTGGAAGGGTTGAATGCATATCATTTAAGAGCAAAGATCAAGGATTTGTAAGGTAAAATGATGGTATAATCATGCATGTAAAATTCTATTTCATCTACCTATTCTTAGTGTGATTTTATGAGGTTATTATGAGGAATATTAATGCTGAAAATACATGCTTAATAGCTGAAGAAAAGAGGAAGCTTAAAGGCAAAGCAAAAGTTGGGGAATCAAGTGAACAACAACCCCATTAGGAGCTTAGGAGTGTGAGGTTTGGGAACTAAATTAAAATGTGTTGCATGTGTGACTTGTATGTTTGAAATTTATGAATAAATGAATATGTGATGCATGTTGGTTTGTGTTTATAAAAGACCAAGTTAAGGTAAGAAGAAGGTAAGTTTTGGTGTTTATTTTACCCTTAAAATGTGTATTTTGGATGTGTGAAAGATTCTGGTTATATGTGTCACATGACCTCTGTGTAGTCATTTAATCATATATAAAGTTTGGTAAATCCAAATTCAGTGATTCTTGCGCCATTAGAACCATGATTTCCGTACCTACAAAAGTCTAAGAGGGACTAGGAACCACTTCTGTCTCTAAGAGCCTTAAAAACGATAAAATCCGACATGAACCTACCTAGTCAGGCTCACTGGAACAGTCTGTATTGTTTAATGTATATCTGATGATTTAGAAGTCCAATTGACCTGAAACTTGTTCCATTTGAAATATAAGACATATAGGAAGATATGTTAAGAAGGGACCTTTGCCTAAAATTGAGTGTAAGACATCCGTTTGGGCTGTACCAAATTGTGGTGAGAAACAGTCTCGGAAGTTAGCTACTGTTTTGATTGATTTGGTATGTCACGGTCACAATCAAATTCATTGCGACCGTGACATACTTTTTAAGCAGGCAGAATGTGTGTAAATGGACCTCACGGTCACAACCAATTGGTTGTGACCGTGATCACTATCTATTTTGGCTTTTTAGGGTGTTTTACTTCCCGAAATGCACCCGAACTTCACCACGAGTTCCTATAACTTGTTCAATACATAATTATCATTGTAAAATGAGTATTTTAAGCATGAGGAAATATGCATGCTAATGTGTACAAATATGTATAAGTGTTTTAAATGTGATAAATCAAGTATGTGAATGATTCATTAAGTGGCCTTGATAAACATATAAGCTCATGTGAACTTGATTAATGTAATTATTCAGTGGATAATAAGAATGTGATAATGCATATTTGATGTGATTAATGAATGAGTATGAGCTTGTCATGATGTGAATAAGAAATAAAATAACTTAAGCCTGCGAGTCAAGTATTGGATAGGTAGGCATGCCTATAGAGGGTCTCTGAGCTGCAGCATAAGTAAGTTAAAGAAAGTTTGATTCTGATGATATGATTTTGATTGAATCCTTGCTGGATTCCAAGCTATAAAAGAATGAATAAGAAGGGTACCCATAAGTATGAAAGTTCTATATGATGAATGTGCCCAAGGGGTACCAAGATATATGAAAATTCTATCTGAAAGAAGTACCTTCGAGGTACCTATATTCTGTTTATAAGAAGTACCTTTGAGGTACCTATATTCTGTTTGAAAATTACCCGTTATCCATAACTTTGAATTGCAGGCAAAATAATCGAATAAATAAAAAGAAAAGAAAAGGGCGAAAAAAAATAATCTGATAAACATAAAATAAAGCTATGTGCATAAATTATTTGGATGGATAATCAATTGACATGATAAATATATTAAAGAAATGATGATATGCTAGAAAGATAAATATTATGAATCGATGCAGTATTAATTGGATGAAATGAGATGCTAGCATGTTAACCTATTTGTTGATGAGGCATGTTTTTGTATGTCATAAATGTTGTTGTATAATATTGCCTGTTATGTATGAGTTCCCCACTAAGCGTAAAACGCTTAGCACGGGTTTCTTTAATCCGTGCAGGTACGGAAGTAGGTTCTCGAAGGACGACTCCGCAGGTCAAAGATCAACATTAGGCTTTGTGTAGGTTTTTGGGGTTATCATTTTGGGATGTGTATGTTGTTCTAATTTTATAAAATAATGATGAAAAGTCTATGATGTACAAAGTATGTTTCGGACTGTAAGTCTAAAGATAATAACATAGTATGTGTAAGATGGATAATAAGTAAAGTGGTGTGCTCGTGTGATGTAATAAGTTTATGTGTGATGCATGTGGAATGGCTTGGGTAAATGTAAGAAGAAATTTTATTTGAGCAAGTTTTTATGATCATATTTAACTCAGTATATGTAAGTTTTTTTTTTGTGTGCACGATCATTTCCTACCGATTTAGCTGCTTCAACTTTAACGGTTGGAAATGGGCGTCACACACACAATACATACCAAGGATTATGTACAAAAATTATATATACATATCTATACATATGAAGAATTAAATGCATGTGATATGCGCTTGTGATATGCTTGCTAAACATGTGCACAGAATTATGTGTTACTTGTGTGCGAAAATTATGTACATGATATGTGCTCAAAGAATCGCATATGTAAGATATATACAGAGTTTATGCATGTTAGGCATCCTGTATGCATGGAATGATGCGTAAAGTTATGCATGTGTGAAATGACATGCAAAGTTATGCACAGATTTATACATATGAAGAACTAGACATATTCAAAAGATTACACATACGAAACGTCTTGAAATGCGGCATGAGATAATTGTGCCTGTGAAACATGTACTATGCATGTGATATGCGTGCAACGGACAACGAACATGAGATGCATGCAGAGAATTATGTATATGACATGTATGCCACAGTCATGTGCACGGGATGTACATGGCTTGTGTACGTGTAAAGAATTATGGAATGTGTGCAAAGAATCGTATTCTGTGAAATGTTTGCAAATGACTATGCCTGAGAAATATATGCAAAGGATCAAGCATAAGAAATATAGCGAGGGAATTATGTATGCGAAATATATACAATTGATCATGCATGTGATGATGGTATAGAATTGTGCACTATCATAGATGTAAAAAATCATATGCAGAAATTGATGGGAAGTCATTATATACATGAAGGCTATGTAAGGGATTGGGTGTGTGTGATGTGTGCAAAATTATGGGTATAAAAAGACACAAAGAATCATATATGTGTGATGTGTACATGGATAACTATGCACATGAAAGACATGCAGAAAAAACATACATAAAGGGGTGCAAAATGCAAGCTAAGCAGGTGCACGTGAGATACATGCAAAGGATGTGCCCACAAAATGCGAGAAAATAAGTGATTATAAAAAATGAGGTTTAGAGAGCCATGTATGCAAAAGTATCTACAGACACTTATAAGGCGAAAGATGCTTGCTAAAGATTTTAGCAAAAAAAAATGTACATCAAAAGTTTTACATGCAAAACTATTTGTTAGAATGTTTGCTACAATTATGTGTAAAAACATTTACAGAAAGCATATGTACAAAGAATATTACTGGTTGTATATGCAAAGTATCACTTTCGCGAGTAGTGATAAGAAATACCCCGAGATTGTAAAATGATTGCGACCTACTAGGTACCCCAGACTCAAGTTTCTATCTGCCCTTGAACTCACTGAATGAACCACATTCTCATCTAATTCAATCTCAACAAAAAGAATTAAGGAGTCATTCCCAATAAAGGGAAATAAAATAAACATATAAATATCAAGGTATACTAAACCAGAACTTAAACACAAGGCATACCATGTAATCTCTGTGTGTGTGTGGAAAAGGCCAAAACATAATTTTTTCACCATTTGAAAGCAAATTCTAGATGCAAAGTTGGGGACAAAACTCAACTCGAATGTATGAATGCACTCGTCGCTTCCCGCTTGAAGCTCAAGAAACACCATATGCCTCTTCCTATGTACCAAACCTTATTAGAAGGTCATCTCTACTAATTAGGTAAGACTAAACCAAGAATCAAAAGGTCTTACTTCGGTTGTAACGTTAGGCTTAGGTAGATGGTTACCAAAGAAGGATCAAGTTGCTAGAGAAAAATGGCTGCAACATTCACTTGACGGATGAGAGGACCATTCTCAGTCCAATTGCATATTATCAAGGTACTCTTGAATTTGGGCTTGGTAATACTTTAGCTTATCAAGCTCAGGATAACAATTAAGTTAAAAAGATAACCATAGAAAATCATCAAGTGGTACTACCTTGAGCTCTACTTTTTTTCCTTTTATTTCTTTTTTATTTCTTTTTTTTTTCACAAGCTTATGTCTCTAGTTGTGCAAAGAGTTTGTCTATGATTAAACCCTCTTCCCAAAGTGTAAACCCATCCTTATTAGGGCAATTATTGATGACCTAAAGAATTTTTAATGATCGAAACCCTTTTCCCGAAATGTAAACCCATCCTTGTCAGGGTGATTTTTGATAGCCTGGAGAATTGTCAATGATTGAAACTCTTTTCCCGAAATGTAAACTCATCCTTGTCAGGGCGATTTTTGATAGCCCAAAGGATGTCAATGATTGAAACTTTTTTCTAGAAGTGTAAATTCATCCTTATCTAGGCGATTTTTGATAGCCCAAAGAATTATCAATATGTATATCCGTCCTTACTAGAGCGGCCATTCTTCTAAGGGGAAGCCAAAATCATTTTAGGCGAAAGGTAATTTTAACATGGGTAACAATAAAATCAGTACGCATTTAGCATACATAAATAAAGGCTCAACGGGCTAGCAAGTGATTGCAAAATAAGGATAGGAAACAATCATTTAGAGAGCTATACAAAGAAATGGCTGCCTAAATCATTTTCTAGGTTCCATCTTATCCAAGGATTACTTTGACGGGTAATCAGAAAGGTTCTAGTGCTCTTAGTGAGTTTTCATCCAATTCCCTAATTGCAACTAGTTTTTTCAATTTGTTTTCAAATCGGACCAAAAGTGCTCTGAACTTAGAGATTACATGATATAATCAAAGCTTTCATTTGATCTAGCAATCAGAGATCGAACATATTTACCCTTTACTTAATTCAAAATGGAATAAAAAGTGAAAAGCAGATTTCTAGAGTTGAGATCAAAGCCATTCATAGTTGAAAACTACTTAGGCAGAGTCAAACTTTAAATCAAGGGTACCTCAATAAGGTGTAATCATGTCAACATTTTAGGTACGACCTGACACAAAAATTTTTGAGCTATTAAAATTTATATACACAAAAATCGTGTAGGCATACAAAGAATTATTTGTAAGTGTAGACACCAGGTCCTGAAATAGCCCAGATCAGAGTTACCCAATGATGATAAGATGCCTGTTCACAGGCAAAAAGGTTGAAAGTAATGATTTTCTTGTCAAATTTGCATTTTAGATTAAAAATATAAAACATCATAAAAAATGTAAAAAAATTATATTTGAAAAATGGAGTTTGAAATTATAGTATTTTTAGTTAAATTTGAAAATTAAAAAAAAAATTCGGATGTCGGCCGCGGCGGCGCCCTGCGGTAGCGCGCAAGCGCATGGGTGCAGTGCCAGAGCGCAGCATTCGCACTCTCCAACGCCCATCGTGCGCACCGACGAGCGTCGGTCGCCACTGTTCCGCCGAAAATGCTAATTTTTGGCCCAAATTTGATTTTTTCGGGATTTTTTCACCAAATTTGACTTTCTATCCCATTTTTAAAGGTTTTTCATGATTTTTTTTTCATTTTTAAATATATATAAATAATATTTGAATTAATTAATTAATTTTTCCTTAATTAATTACATTTTCCTTTTTTTTCTTAATATAAATAGAAAAAGATGAAACAAAAATAAGGGGATTCATTTTTAGGGTTTTCTTAATTTTTCTCTTCTTCTTCTTCTTCAAAATTCTCTCTAGGTTTTTCTTTACTTTTCCCGTAAAAAAAAATAAAAATTGCTAAAAGTTAAAAAGCTCAATTCTTCTTCTTCTGTTTTCCAATAGAATTCCTTCTAAATATTTTAGATGGAATTTTGTTGATAAAAAATTGATTATTAAGATAAATAAAGTGATTGTTTGTTCTTAAAAATCCAACGCGCGGCGTCCGCACTCTCTGACGCCCGTCGTGCTCACCGACGGGCGTCGGTCGCCACTGTTCCGCCGAAAATGCTGATTTTTGGCCCAAATTTGATTTTTTCGGGATTTTTTCACCAAATTTGATTTTATATCCCATTTTTAAAGGTTTTTCATGATTTTTTTCATTTTTAAATATATATAAATAATATTTGAATTAATTAATTAATTTTTCCTTAATTAATTACATTTTCCTTTTTTTTTTCTTAATATAAATAGATAAAGATGAAACAAAAATAAGGGGATTCATTTTTAGGGTTTTCTTAATTTTTCTCTTCTTCTTCTTCTTCAAAATTCTCTCTAGGTTTTTCTTTGGTTTTCCCCTAAAAAAAAATAAAAATTGCTAAAAGTTAAAAAGCTCAATTCTTCTTCTTCTTTTTTCCAATAGAATTCCTTCTAAATATTTTAGATGGAATTTTGTTGATAAAAAATTGATTATTAAGACAAATAAAGTGATTGTTTGTTCTTAAAAATTCAATTTTCCTTCTTTTGTCTTTCAATTATTTTTTCAGTTAAGTTTTTTCAAAGATTTTTATTTGAATCCCTTTTTGATGAAAAATAGATTTTGGGTCAAACAAAATAATTGCTTGTTCTTAAAATCCAATTTTTTTCATTTGATTTTCTAAAAAAAAGAAGATTTTTCATAAATAATTTTTTCTTGAGACAAACAAAAATAATTGTTTGTTCTTGAGAATTTTTATTTTCTCTCATTATTTTCTAAGTAAATTTATTTTTTTGGAATAAAATTCAAATTTTTATCATCTTCATTTCTAATTTTGCAAAACAAAGTAAGGAAATCAATCATTTTTTTCTCTTTATCGAATTCGAACTCTGAAGGTAAACATTTTAGGCTTGATCTCCTTTTTTATATTCTTTTATTTATTTTTGTTCATGTTTAATTTATTTAACATGTAAATTTTTATCGTTTTCATTTATTTAGTTATTCTATTGTTTGTATATTTATTTTATTTAATATGTCTATATATTATTATTATTATCATTTAATTATTATAATTATTTTATTATTGTTATTATATTATTGTCATGTTTATATTTTTATGTATTAATTCATTAACATGTTGTTTTGCTTATTTCAATCATATCATTTAATTCATTTGTCATTCATAATGCATTTTTTTCATTTATTTTCATTTATTAATATTTTAATTCATTTATCATTTTGATGTCATCTTATTTTATTTTATTATTTATTATATATTTAAATGATTTAATTGATTTAATTACTAACATTATTTTATTTGTATTTTTTTATTTCAATACTTGTTTTCTTTGCTTGTGCATTCTCGCGAACAAACGGGGAGATCCAGGAGGCTCGTTTGGGTTGACTATTTATTTGCATTGTTTATAATATTTTATTTATTTGGCTTTTTCATTTATTTTGCAATGTAATTCTTAATAAAATTGTTTATTTTATGCACGTTTAAAAGAAAATCACAAAAATATTTCTATTAATTAAACTTGGAACTTTTTCTAATAAAGATGGGACCAATTTCCCAATTTTTCCATCCAAAATAAAATGTCACATTAAAATTATTTTCTTTAACCATGCATGCCAGGACCAATGTCCTCATCCTTAATAAATAGCCCGTTTTATGTATGATTTACATTTTATTTACAATGGGGGTTGTATTTCGCCCCTAGTTTTATTGTAATTTATTGCACTTGTATTTACTTTATTTTAATCTTGCTCCTATTTACCGCTTTCCTTATATGACCAACGTGCGCTTTAATTAACTGCATTAAATCGAAAAAGAAATGGGATGAAACACTAAATTCAAAACTCAATTATAACTTTGATCAAGGTATGAATAAATGGGAAGTCCCAAACCTTCTCTGGTCTTAGGCTCAACGAGGTTAGAAAACCATCTCAATGTTTCATTGGGGTGGGGTCTCCAAAATATCTCTTATTGCCCAAAAAGGCCCAATTTGCATAGTCCTAGGCTCCACGAGGTTAGAGGACCATCCCAATATTCTATTGGGGTGGGGCCTCCAAAATATTTATGGCTTGCCCAAAATGGATGCATATGTGCTGTCTTAGGCTCACTGAGGCTAGACGACCTTTCCCAATGTTCTATTGGGTGGTGACTCCAAGAAACCTCCTTGTTGCCCAAAATAGACGCACTTATAATTTCTTATAAGTTTTCATAAACCTCTTCCGAATGCCCAAAAAGCGGGCGGTTCAGGGCGTCCCGGGGTTTGCGCGCGTCACAGTGGCGACTCCGCTGGGGACAATACTCGAGACTTTGCTTCGAAAGTACCTTGGTTAAAACTTACAATTGAGTTTTAATTTAAAAATTTCATCCTTTTTCGAAACTGCATTGCATCTCATTAGTGCCTTAGATCTATGCTAGTTTGGTCCCTCTTTTAACCCCGGTGCGTTCCTGAAGCACGACCCTACATTCACTCAATGTAGGGAAGTGTTAAGGATAATCACCAGTTCAAGCCTCATACCGTTTGGTATATTAACTGGAGACCTGACTAGTTATTACGCTCGTGATGAGTTAGACCCGTTGGCAGGGACCATGCTTGGGTAGCCCTAAAGTAACATCACCTTGGCTAAAACTCATGTAATGGAAATAGATACTTCCCCTAGGTGGTATGAACCATAATACCTTGCTTGCTATATGGATCATTATGTATTGGACAAACCCAGATAATTTGATTGGTCACCTAATCAAAGGCTTACATGCCCCGATAGGCCCATGTCAATTTATTCGGACTGCTTAAATACACAATGATCATAACCCATGCATCTGTGCATTAGTTAGGAGAGGTTATGATGACGATTTTCTATCGCTCATCATGCGTGTTCATCGGGTTCCTTGTTAACCCATGGGCTAAGGCCACCTAGGACAGAGACTATACGACCTCATGTGTGGGAGAGATAAGGTTGGAAGGATCTATCTACTTGCATGTGGTTGTGGATGATGCATTGCATATTCATGTCTTCATGCACAAAAAAAATATTTCTCCTTATGTGTACATCCTATTCTTTGCATATAATTCTTACATGTACATGTCAACCTATGTATAGTTTTTACATATTTAACGTGTATCATTCTAGTCTCTTTCAGCCATTGAGGACCACTTGCATAGCACGATCATGCATTACACATTATTCATGCATCATTCTAACTCCTTGCTTTTCAGCCATTATAGACCATTTGCTTGGGTGGTTTAGGGATCCCGATAGTTTTCTAAAGAGCGATCAAAGTTCAAGTTGGCTAACAAAGATTTAGCATCCTTGCTAGAGCATTTAAAGGCATCAGAAATGGTTGGCCCCTTACAACAGACTAAAGAGACTCGTGCCTTAATTACCCAGGAGTTGGATAGAAGGTTCGAGGAGCTTGAAACAAAGATGCTGGCCATGATCAAAGAAAGGATGGATGCCATGGCGCTTGTTCTGCAAGCTCAACTTATGGCAACTATTATACTTAAGCAGGTTGAGCTGGCCATTGTCAAGAAGGCCTATACCGCAACGATTGTAGCGTCTCTTTTTGCTTGCGAACCTAGAGCCAAAGGGCTATTTATTTTGCCAGTTGAACAAGGAAGAGGCAAGAAGCCTAATCTAGAATACGATTGTATTCCTGAAAAGGAAGACATTTCAGCAATGACGCAAGCTCTAAATAGTAAAGCATCAAGGGCAGGATATGATTTAAGGTCAAGCTCAGGTCCGTACTTAGGTGAAATATTGGAGGGGCCTTTAATGTGATTACAAGAACAAGTAAGAAGGGCAGAAGGAATAGAGCCTTCACAGTCAATAGACCTACATCCCTAGGTCCTTAGGCACAAAAAAAGAGACAACTGATCTTGAAAAAGAAATTATGAAGTCTAAGCTTGCAAGTACCCGAGTGCCTCTCAATAAAACTGTTACTGGTCCTGTAAGTCTAAGAGTGGGTTGTTATGATAATAGCAGTGGTGCCCGAAGGACAGGAAAAGTGCCAATCATAGAAGTGAATCGAAGGCATTTTTCTAATTTAGGCAGATCCTTATCCTGGGTCCTTAAGAGGCTAATAAAGGAGGGGATGCTACAACTATTGTCGGCTAGGCCAACTAGAAGCTAACCACAACCCGATCATAAGGGGGATCAGTATTGTACCTTCCACCAACACACCGGGCATACCACAGATGATTGCAAGACCTTGAGACGTGCTATTCAAGATCTGATTGACTCTAAGCAGATCTCTGACCCAGAAAAGTGGGAGGGAAAGAATAAGATGGATTAAGTGCCTAAATTAGGGAAGGGAGGATAGTTCTAGAGGATGATAATGGACCACCAACTACAGCATCTGCGTTGACAAGAGTGAAAAATGATTAGCTATTTAGAATGTTCTTTTTATTTTTGAACTGTTAATAATGACATTCTGATTTTATTAATAACATGAACGTTTTTGCTTACTTGTGTGATATCTCTTATGATTTCACTACACATAATCATGATCATGACTCATTCATATTTGATATTGATTCAATTGATGTTACTCCGTTTAATCTCAGAACTTTTGAAAACCCAAAGAAAATCTTGATAGCATCTAATGTAATTCCTGAAGAGAGATCAAAATTTGAGAGAAATAATACAAAATGTGAAAAAGTCTTTGCCTAAACCTAAAACATGCTAAGAGTTGATCGCGAAATCGCCAAGTACTCTATTCCAACGTATCCTGATCATGGACCAGCCAAGCAGAAGCCCAGAAGACTTAGGCTAAAATGGGCAAAGAAGGTTAAAAAAGGGATCCGCAAGCAGAGATGAAGCCAAAATTTCTTGTCGAAGTTCAGCACTCGACTTAGTTGGTCAGCGTCATCCCAATAGTCAAGAAAAGAAAAAAGGTATGAGCTATTAGGATTTAAACAAAGCTTGCCTGAAAAAAAAGAACATAAAAAAACAACAAAAAAATACATATAATGAAAAGAAAATGGAGAAGGAAGGAAAAAAATCAATATGTAAATCTGGCAAAAAAAAAAAGAAGCTGTTTGGGGGAAAGCTTTGATCAAATCCCATTAATCTACACATGCCCGTACTTGGCCATTTTTCTTGACTTTCGAAAAGAACCAAAAGGATTCTATTGACTTACAATGCATATGGGTTGCTCGAGTTTGGGAATAGACATTATAGGGGAGGTACGCCCTATGGTCTCCAACAGATAGGGTCATCGAAAGGAATCCGACATGTTAATATGGTCTCCCACAACACGCAGGGTTCAAGGACAGAAGGACAATTTATAGATAAGGCTAGGGAGTTGCTGCAGGGGTATGATGTTAAAGACCACAAGTCCTCTCTGTATTGCCCTAAAACCAATGGGGCAAGAGAAGCTGCTAACAAGAAGATCTTGGTCAAGATGGTTCAAAACTACAAAGATTGGGTAAAGAAATGGCCCTTTCGCACTTCAAGGCTAGAGATTCACCATCGGAACCTCTACAAGAGTCACATGGGGAGAAGCAGTGATAGCCAGTCAGAGTAGAGCTCAAATCTTTAAGGACAGTCATGGAAGCCCGAATTTCAGAAGCTGACAGGGCGCAGCAATGGCAGCAGCAGTTCAACATATTAAATGAGGACATATCATGGGATTACCGCCACAGTCAGATATATCAGAAAACACTCTGCTCGGTCATTTGGGAAGAAGGTCAGAAAGCATCCGATGGGAGAGAGAGATTTATTCTTCAAGCAAATGAGTCCGATTATTCCAGATGAATGAGGCAAATTCAGACCAGTATGGGAAGGCCCATTTGTTCTTCAGAGATTATTATCCAAGAGAGCAGCAACAGATAGTGATGAAGATGACTTCAAAGAATCCGTCAACATCGACAGACTCAACAAGTCCATGGCTAAAGACTAAAAATCAAAAGAAGAGAATAAAAGCCCCGCGGGTCAAAAACCAAAAAAAGGCGGCCTTGCTAAAAATGGGTGCCTCGTCAGGGTAAAAACCGAAAAAAGGCACCCTGGCCAAAAATTAGAGGCTTCAAAGAAAATGTCCAATCAAGAAAACCCGAGGGGGCTGATTGGAGACAGAAGTTTGATGGTTACAAGATACACTCTGAGATTAGATGTAGTTTGGCATTTTGAATCGATGTTAGATAATGACCATGTATAGAGAAGTCATACCGAAATATATACAATATTTGCAAATACATGTGTTCATTATTTTCGAGTTCATTTATAAAAAGAGAAACATCATTCATTCCTGAATGCATGAAATCTAAATGAGTACACTCTGCTCCTGCTCTCACCATCCAAATGTCTACGTCGATGAGTTCTAATATCGATTGCGAGACTAAGCACCTACCTCTTGAATACATTAGTGGGAGTAAAGGAACGATCCCTAAAAGATGGTATAATAGTTTTCACCGGCAGCTTGCCCAGAGGCTATGGTATCTGGAGGCAAAAGCAAAAGATAAGGTCCACCTTTGAAAGATAGGGATGCCTCACTACATCATTAATCCCTTTGAACTATCGAGCACAATGGGTAGCTAAGGTAAAAAGCAGCCCCATGAAGCCCTAAGGAACCTGATCCTTATCCGCCACCTTACCCAATCTAGTGACACATTCAAAGGAACGCAGCCGATGCCTAGGGAGTAGATACCTCAGTGAATAACTGCCGATTACTCTAGAAGGGGCTCTGATAGTAGCTTTGACTTTTCTTGCAGTCATACCCCTTAAAAAATAAAAAATAAAAGGCCGTTAGAGTTGAAAACCGTAATTGGCTTTGTAAGCAAAAGTTAGGCCAAAGGGTAGGGTGAAAATCTGAAAATAGGCGGTTTGTCCTACAAAAAATGAATAAAAATCACTGGAGTGGGTTGGGTCCATCCCAAGAAAAAATTAGGCACAGGGTTGCGTTAAAATTCCCAAAGGGACGCATTTCCCGCTAAGAAAAGCTAGTGTGAAAATCCACAAGGGATGCACTGCCTTTAAAGCAATGACTTTTGAAGCCTGGAGCGATAAGGCGGCATTACTTCGAATAAATTCCCTTCAGGCAGGTAGTGCATAATGCAAAACTTAATTCAGAGTCCTAGGGGCAATATGTTCATTGACCAGGGGGCAAACATGCATGCGGGTCAGTTCTCTTTGAAAAGATTATGGGTCAGAGTCCCTAAAGTCCAAACTGTAGATCCTTGGGGGCATCAGACAATGTAAGCAGCTGAGCAGTACCCTCAACGAATCCCTTAACCACCTAGGATGTGGTCTATCCATTTTTGGATCTCACATGCATCTCGCATGTAGAATCTTTTGCATATCTCCCTGCATAACTTTACACGTGCATAGCCTTTCATGATGCCCAACATGCATTCACACATGCTTGAACTTTGTATATATTTTGCATATACAATTATTCGCGCACATTCTGTGTACATAATCTTTGCATGCATGTAACGCATAATTCTTTGCACATGTTTAGCATGCATACCATAAGCATATCACGTGCATTCAATCCTTTACACGTATAGTTGTGTACATATAATTTTTGTACATTAATCGTTTTCATGTGTTTCTTGTATATAGTTTCGTATGTATATTTCACACACATGATTCCATACGCACACACAATCTTTTGTATATATTGCTGTGTACATGACTTAGAAGGAAAGGATCGAATAGAACTCATGAGCAAGGGTGATCTAAGAGATGGGTACAGCTCAACATTATCAGCCATTGTACCTAGCATAAAATCAGGTGAATATTTACAGAGGTGAAATGCCCAGAAGAACAAGCCTATCCAGGCACACCATGCTAAGGGCAATCCGAAATCACACAAATATACAGAAAAGAAGATCCTTTGAGAAGTCGGACTACCCACACATACTTTAGTTGGAGGCAATCAGATGCAAAAGTGGGCCGGGGTGCATCTTCAGCTCTACATCGGTGCTCATCCACGCCGAACAATCAGATCAAGGTGAAGACCTCACAAGAATGGAATCTCGTGGACCTGCTCCCAGAAGACATTTAAAAGAGCAAGCGTACTCATGCATGCCATGCCGGGAGCAACTAGGTGTGATGCGCGCCGAACCCCAGGGCGCCCCGAACCGCTCGCTTTTAGGGCGATCGGGAGGAGGTTCATGAAAACTTATAAAAATACAAGTGCGTCTATATTGGGCAACAAGGAGGTTTCTTGGAGTCTCCACCCAATAGAACATTGGGAAAGGTCATCTAGCCTCAGTGAGCCTAAGACAACGCATATGTATCCATTTTTAGCAGACCAGAGATATCTTAGAGGCTTCATCCCAATAGAACATTGGAATGATCCTCTAACCCCGTAGAGCCTAGGATTATTTGAGTTGGGCCTTTTGGTGGGCAACAAGAGATATTTTGGAGGCCCCATCCCAATGAAACATTGAGATGGTCCTCTAACCTCGTTGAGCCTAAGACCAGAGTGGGTTTGGGACTTCCCATTTATTCATACCTTGGTTAATTTTATAATTGAGCTTTGAATTTAGCATTTCATCCCTTTTCTCATTCAATTTAGTGCAGTTCAATTAAAGCGCAAGTTATTCATTCAAAGGAAGCGATGAATAAAACAGGATTAAAACAAAGTACATGAAAATAAGTACAACAAAACTAGGGGCGGAATACAACCCCCATTGTAAATAAAATACAAATCATACATAAATCGGGATATTGATTAAGAATGAGGACATTGATCCTTGCATGCATACTTTAAAAAAGTGTTAAAGGTGATGGTTTATTTGGGTATGAAAAACTAGGACATTGGTCCCATTTTTATTTAGAAAAAATGCAAAATTAATTAATAGAAATATTTTTGTGATTTTCTTTTTAGCTTGCCTAAAATAAACAATTTTATTAAAGATTACATGGCAAAATAAATGAAAAAGCCAAATAAATGAAATATTACAAATAAAGCAATTAAATATCTAACCCAAACGAGCCTTCTAGATCTCCTCGTGTGCTCGCAAAAAATGCCCAAGTAAAGAAAATAAGTTTTGACAAAAAAACAAAATACAAATGAAATAATATTAGTAATTAAATCGATTAAATAAATTAAATATATAATAAATGATAAAATGAGATAAAATAAAGTGAGATGGCATCAAAAATGGCAAATGAATTAAAATGTTAATAAACTAAAATAAATGAGAAAAATGCATTATAAATAACAAATGAATTAAAAGATGTGATTGAAATAACATAAAACGTGTTAATGAATTAATATATGAAAATATGATCATGATAATAATAATGAATAATGAAGATAAACAAATAAATGAATAAACAATAAATATATAACAATGAAAAAGAATGATAAAAAATGAATAAAAGAATGATGAAAATAATTAAATGAGTGACATGATTAATTGATGTTATCCCAATTAACTTAAAATATTTACAATGCAAAAAAGATCAATCAAAATAAATTAATTAATTACATGTTAAAAATAATGAGAAATCAAAGTAAAAAAATAAATTATTTACATGTTAGCAATAATAAGAAATCAATATTTACAAGTTAGAAATGATAAGAAATCAATATTTACATGAACAAAAATAATATATAAACATATTAAATGAGACAAATATAAAAATAATAGAATAAATGAATAAATAAATGAAAATAATAAAAATAATATACATGTTAATAAATTGAATATGAACAAAATAATAAAAAAAAAAAAGATTAGGCCCAAAATGTTTACCCTCAGAGTTTCGAATTCGATGAAGGTAAAAATGATAATTGATTTCCTTATTCTTGATTTGCAAGATTAGAATTGAATAATAAAAATGTTGGGATTTTATTCCAAGGAAAAATATACTTGAAAAAAAACTCGTTTTTAGAAAATTAAATGAAAAAAATAGATTTTAATAACAAACAATTGTTTTTTTTGTCTCAAAATTAATTTTTCATCAAAATAGATTCAAAAATCATTGAAAAAAGTTTGATTGAAAACAAATAACAAGTAAAAAATGAATTTTGAGAGCAAACAATTATTTTATTTATCTCAAAATTGAGATCAATAAATAAAACTACTTCTAAAAAATGTTTAGAAGAAATTTTATTGGAAAAAGAACCAAAAAGATGAACTGAATTTTTAATTTTTTTTGTTGGGGAAAATCTGGAAATTAGAGAGAATTTGAGAGGAAAAAGAAGAGAAAACCTCAAAAAAAACCCTAAGAAAATCCCCACTTTAAAAAATTTCATCATTTTCTTTTTATATGAAGAAAAAATTAAAACCTAAATAATTAATGAAAAAATCTTAATTAAATCAGATATCAATTATTTTAAATTTTAAAAATTGAAAAAAACCTTTAAAAGCCCTAAAAAAATGGGATAAAACAAACGGATTTTTTGGGTGAAAAATCTGAAAAAATTGATTTTGGGACCAAAAAGGCCAATTTCGGCGGAACAGGTGTCGCCCGTCCGTCCGGCGCCCAGCCCGTGGATGCGCGTCGACATTGGCCGAAAACATTTTTTTATTAAAAATTAACTAAAAATACTACAATTTCTAAACCCCAATTTTCAAAACTAATTTTAAAAATATTTTTTATCATTTTTTATTTTTTTACTCTAAAATGCAAATTTGACAAGGAAATCATCACTTTTAACCTTTTTTGCCTGTGAACAGGCATCTTATCATCATTGGGTAACTCCGATTTGGGCTTCCTCATGATCCGGTGTCTACACCAGGTAAGTTTCTCTATCAGAAGATGTACGCTCACACACATCACACAAAGTGTGCAAAATCCAAATTCAAATGTACAAAGAATACAACTCTTCAAACCAAAAAAACAAACACAAAAACAAACAAAACAAAACAACAAAACAAAAAGAAGAAGATATTTTCGAGGCCTTGAAAATCTAATATACTGTAAAAATTCAAATACATTAAAAATGTGAAAATCCCAAAAATTTACACTAAAGACATTGAAACCTATCCGCCTGTGGGCAAGCAACAAAACCTCCAATCTAATTTTCCTCTCTGGGGGCTCCAATCTAATTTTCCTCTGAGGAGGCTCAAACCTATTTGCCTCTCTGGAGGCTCAACATCAAAGTATCTCACCCTTTCAAGAGGCATGCAGGTCTTTTCAACAAGGAGGCTATGATTGGAGATGATAAAGGGATCGATATCTGATATATCACAGTTGATAAGGGATCTCTAAGAGGATGATGTCCGAACTTTGCCAGAAGATGATATCCGCACTTTGAAAGCCTAGAAAATGACTCGATGCAATCAAGGGGAGGATGTTCATATTCCACAAATCCTTCTCTAGGGGAACAACCAACCGTCTTTCAGGGGGCACCTATTTGACATCGACCCCAACAGGTATGTACTGCCATAGGTAAGCATCTCTTTTATATACCCTGCACATTTGCTTTTCACTTTTTTGTAGAAAAAAGAAGAAGAGGTTCAGGATAAGCAGCAGCAAAGAAAATGATAAACGAGTCACCATGCCGACCTAAGGATGGTCAACGGTCAGGCATTGCGTTAATCGGAGGGTGGTTAGCAAATCAGACACTACATCATAGTGCTTAGCAGATATTGTACTAGCCAGATGGTGGTTAGCAATCAAATATTGTACTAGCCGAATGGTGGTTAGTAGAGCAGATATTATACTAGCCAGATGGTGGTTAGCAGATATTGTACTAGCCGGATGGTGGTTAGTAGATCAGATATTGTACTAGCCGGATGGTGGTTAGCAGACCAGATATTGTACTAGCCGGATGGTGGTTAGCAGATCAAATATTGTACTAACTGCATGGCCGTTAGCAGATCAGATATTGTACTAGACGGATGGCGATTAGCAGATCAAATATTGTACTAGCCGGATGGCAGTTAGCAAATCAGATGTTGTACTAGCCGGATGGTGGTTAGCAGATCAGATATTATACTAGCTGGATGGCGATTAGTAGATCTGATATTGTACTAGTTGGATGGTGGTTAGCAGATTAGATGTTCTACTAGCCGGATGGTGGTTAGCAGATCAGATATTGTACTGACTGGATGGTGGTTAGCAGATATTACACTGGTTAACAGATAAGATGTTACACAGATCGGTTGGAGGTTACCAAGGTTATACCGTGCAAGCCCAGAAGCGGCTAGCAAGAAAGAACATTTAATCACATGCGATAGAACAGGTCACAAATAGAGGTTGTAGTTAGAGAACACTGCATCTCACAGACTCCGTGTAGACCGGGACGAGGCCAGTGGGACACCAGCAATAGAACAAATTGCAAACGGTGGTTGTAGTTAGAGAACACTACATCTCATAGACTCCGTGTAGGCCGGGACAAGGCTAGTGGGACACCAACAATAGAACAAATCGCAAACAGAGGTTGTAGTTAGAGAACATTGCATCTCACAGACTTCGTGCAGGCTGGGATAAGGCTAGCGGGACACCAGCGATAGAACAGATTGCAAAAGAGGTTGTAGTTAGAGAACACTGTATCTCATAGACTCCGTGCAGGCCGGGACAAGGCTAGTGGGACACCAGCGATAGAACAGATAGCAAACAGAGGTGGTAGTTAGAGAACACTGGATCTCACAGACACCGTGTACGCCAATATGAGGCTAGCAGGACACCAGCGATAGAACAGATCGCAAATAGAGGTGGTAGTCAGAGAACACTGCATCTCACAGACACCGTGCAAGCCGAGATGAGGCCAGCGGGACACAAGCGATAGAACAAATCACAACAGGGATTATGGTTAGATAACCTAGCATCTCATAGACACTGTGCAAGCCGAGATGAGGCCAGGGGACACCAGCGATAGAACAAATCGCAACAGGGATTGTGGTTAGATAACACTGCATCTCACAGACACCATGCAAGCAGAGATGAGCGCAGTGGGACACCCAGCGATAGAAAAGATCGCAACAGGGATTGTGGTTAGTGAACACTGCATCTCACAGACACCATGCAAGCCGAGATGAGGCCAGTGGGACACCAACGATAGAACAGATCGCAACGGGATTGTGGTTAGATAACACTGCATCTCACAAACACCGTGCAAGCCGGGATGAGGCCTGCGGGACACCAGCGATAGAAAAAATCACAACAGGGATTGTGGTTAGATAATACTGCATCTCACAGACACCATGCAAGCCAGGATGAGGCCAACAGGACACCTGCGGTAGAATAAATCGCAATAAGATTGTGGTTAGATAACACTGCATCTCAAAGACACCGTGCAAGCCGAGACGAGGCCAGCGGGACACATACAATAGAACAAATCGCAAGCAGGTTGTAGTTATAGAACACTACCTGTCGCATCACTCAGACATTGTGCAAGTCGAGACGAGGCTAGCGGTGCACATGCAATAGAACAAATTGCAATTTGGTTGCAGTTGGATAACTCTACCTCTCACGACAGCTAGGAATCATGCGGGCCAAGACGGGGCCAGCAAGATGAAGGTGATTGAATGAATCATCAAAGGGTTGCAGTAAAATACACTACGACTCGGCAGTGAGGGGTCACCAGCTCGAACACCCCGCGAAAGGCAAAGGGCTGCCTCAGATACGCATCTATTTCCTTCTTCACTAAATTTTGGCTCATCTAGGCACTAGCGCACTAATTTCCCCAAAATTGGGGGCAACTGCAGACACCGGGTCCTGAAACAGCCCAGATCAAAGTTACCCAATGATGATAAGATGCCTATTCACATGCAAAAAGGTTAAAAGTAATGATTTCCTTATTAAAGTTGCATTTTAGAGTGAAAAAAATAAAAATAATAAAAAATATTTTGAAAATTAGATTTGAAAAATGAGGTTTATAAATTATAGTATTTGTTAGTTAAATTTAAAAATTAAAAAAAAAATTTATGCGAACGTCGATGCGTGGAGCGCCAGCGCGTGTCGCTCCGCGCGCTGCTCCGAGCCCAGCGTGCGCGACCGATGCCCGTCGCGCGCGCCGACGGGCGTCGGTCGCCCCTTTTCCGCCGTAGACGCCCAATTTCGCCAAAAATCGCCCCAAAATCGTTTTATTCCAATTTTTTCACCTAAATTTGTTATTTTATCCCATTTTTTACGATTTTTAAGGGTTTTTACTATTTTTAAAATTCAAATTAAATAATATCTGATTTAATTGATTTTTTTCGTTAATTAGTTAGGTTTTCATCTTTTCTTCATATAAATAGAAAATATTGAAACTAATTGGGGAGGGGGGAAGTTTTTAGGGTTTTTCTTTATTTTTTCTCTTCTTCTTCTTCAACAATTCTCTCTAGCTTTTACTAAATTTTTCCCCAACAAAAATAAAAAGAAAATAGTTTAATTCTTCTTTTTCCAACAGAATTTCTTTTAAACATATTTTTAGGAGTTTTGTTGATGGAATTTAATTTTGAGACAAATAAAATAATTATTTGCTCTCAAAATTCAGTTTTTTAACTTGTTATTTGTTTTCAATTAAACCTTTTTCAAGATTTTTTTTGAATTCCTTTTTGATGAAAAATTGATTTTGAGACAAACAAAATAATTCTTTGTTCTTAAAATCTAATTTTTCATTTGATTTTCTAAAAAATAAGATTTTTTTTCATAAATAATTTTTTTCTTGAGACAAACAAAATAATTGTTTGTTCTTGAGAACATTTTTTATCAAAAACAATAATTCATTTTGGTTGATCTTTTTCCCATGTAAATGTTTTATGTTAATTGTGATAACGTTAATTAATCATGTCATTTATTTAATTATTTTCATCATTCTTTTATTCATTATTTTTATCATTCTTTTTCATTGCTATTGTTGTATATTTATTGTTTATTGATTTATTTGTTTATTTTCATTATTATTATTATCATGTTCATATTTTTATGTATTAATTCATTAGCATGTTTTATTTCAATCATATCATTTAATTCATTTATCATTCATAATCCATTTTTCTAATTTATTTTAAATCGTTGACATTTTAATTCATTTGTCATTTTGATGTCATCTTATTTTATTTATTTTATTTTATCATGTATTATATATTTAACTGATTTAATTGATTTAATTACTAATATTATTTCATTTGTGTTTTATTTTTATTTCACAACTTATTTTCTTCGCTTGGGCATTTTCGCGAGCACATGGGGAGATCCAGGAGGCTCGCCTGATTTGATCGTTTATTTCATTACTTGTATTATTTGCTTTATTTGTTTCTTTATTTATTTTGTCGAATGTAATTCCTAATAAAATTGTTTATTTTAGGCATGCTAAAAAGAAAATCACAAAAATATTTCTACTAATTAACTTGAAACTTTTTCTAATAAAAATGGGACCAATGTCCCAGTTTTTCCACCCAAAATAAATTATCACATAAAAATCGTTTTCATAAATATGCATGCGAGGACCAATGTCCTCATCCTTAATGTATGTCCCATTTTATGCATGTTTTGTATTTTATTTACAATGGAGGTTGTATTCCGTCCCTATTTTTGCTGTAATTTATTTTCATATGCTTTATTTTAATTATGCTTTTATTTATCGCTTTTCCTGAATGGATAACCTGCGCTTTAATTAAATTGCATGGAATTGAATGAGAAATGGGATGGAACGTTAAATTCAAAACTCCATAATAAACTTAACCAAGGCATGAATAAATGGGAAGTCCCGAACCTTCTTTGGTCTTTGGGCTCAATGAGGCGAGAGGGCCATCTCAATGTCCTATTGGGGTGTGGCCTCCAAAACACCTCATGTATCCCGTAAAAAGGTTTAATTTGCATAGTTCTAGGTACCACAAGACGAGAGGGCCATCCTAATGTTCTATTAGGATGGGGCCTCCAAGACACCTCTGGTTTGCCCAAGCGCAAGGCAAGAGGGCCATCCTAATATTTTATTAGGGTGGGGCCTCCAAGACACCTCCGGCTTGCCCACGATGGACATAGCAGCGCTGTCTTAGGCTCATTGAGGCTAAACGACCTTTCTCAATATTCTATTGGGTGGCGACTCCATGAAACCTCCTTGTTGCCCAAAATGGACGCACTTGTAATTTCTTACAAGTTTTTTATGAACCTCATCTCGAAAGCACCAAAAGCGGGCGGTTTGGGGTGACCCAGGGTTCGGCGTGCGTCATAACTAAGGCTTGGGAGTTGCTCCAAAGGTATGGCATTAAAGACCATAAGTCCTCCCTGCATTGCCCTCAAACCAATGGGGTAGGAGAGGCTGCTAACAAAAAGATCTTGGTCAAAACGGTTCAAAACTACAAGGATTGGGCAGAGAAATGGCCCTTTTACACTTCGAGGCTAGAGAATCACCATCAAAACCTCTACAAGAGTCACCTTTTATTCCTCGATACATGGGGGCAGAAGCAGTATGGCCGGTCGAAGTAGAGCTCAAATCTTTAAAGACAGTTATGGAAGCCAAGATTTTGAAAGCCGATAGGGCACAACAACGGCAGCAGCAGTTAAACACGTCAGACGATAACATGTCATGGGATTACCGCCACAGTCAGATCTATCAGAAAATACTCTACTCGATCATTCGGGAAGGAAGTCAGAAAGTACCTTTGAAAGAGGGAGATTTAATCTTTAAGCAAATGAGTCCGAATATTCCAGACGAATGAGTCCAATTTAGACCAGTGTAGGAAGGCCTATTTGTTCTTAAGAAATTATTGTCCAAGGGAGCAGCATTTTCGATAAATAGCAATGGAAGCAAATATGAAGAACTGGTCAACATCGACAGATCCAAGAAGCTCCATGGCTAAAGACTAAAAATTAAAAAATAAAAGAGAATAAAAGCCCCGTGAGTCAAAAAAAAAAAAAAAAAGACAGCCTTGCTAAAAATGGGCACCTCGTCAGGGTGAAAACCGAAAAAAGCCACCCTGGGTAAAAATTAGAGGCTCGAGAGAAAATGTCCAATCAATAAAACTCGAGAGGGATGATTGGAGATAGGAGTTTGATGCTTACAAGATCCACTCTGAGATTAAATGTGAATTTTGCATTTTGAATCAATGTCAGATAATAATCATGTTTAGAGAAATCTTACCGAAATGTACACAATATTTGTAAATACACGTGTTCATTATTTTCTAGTTCGTTTATAAAAAGAGAAACATTGTTCATTCCTGAATATATGAAATCTAAATGAGTACACTCTTCTATTGCTCTCACTGTCCAGATATCTAAGTCGATGAGTTCTGTTATCAATTGTGGGACTAAGCACCTACCTCTTGAATGCATTAGTGGGACTAAAGGAACGATCCATGAAAGATGGTATAATAGTCTTCACCGGCAGGTTGCCCAGAGGCTATGGTATCCGGAGGTAAAAGCCAAAGATAAGGATACACCTTGGAAAGATAGGGGGTGCCTCACTACATTATTAATCCCTTTGAACTATTGAGCATAATGGTGGTAATGTAACAGGCAGCCTCATAAAGCCCTAAAGAACCCGATCCTTATCCACTACCTCACCCAATCTAGCAACACATTCATCAAGAGAGGCAAAGGAGTGCAATCGATGCCTAGGGAGAAGATGCCTCAGTGAATAACTGCCGATTACTATAGAACGGGGCTCTGATAGTAGTTTCAACAGTCATACACTGAAAAAAAAAGGTTGTTAGAGTTGAAAACCGTAATTGGCTCTCTAAGAAAAAGTTAGGCCAAAGGCAGGATGAAAACTTGA
This sequence comes from Excoecaria cochinchinensis, assembly GCA_947683425.1. Lineage (NCBI taxonomy): Eukaryota > Viridiplantae > Streptophyta > Magnoliopsida > Malpighiales > Euphorbiaceae > Excoecaria > Excoecaria cochinchinensis. Next base: position 1,289,701 of record CANTUQ010000017.1, on the reverse strand, counting down.
AAACAAGCAATCTCTCCTACAAAAAAAAATAAATAAAAGCCGCTGGAGTGGGCTGGGTCCATTCCAGGCAAAAATTAGGCATAGAGTTATGTGAAAATCCCTAAAGGGACGTATTTTTCGCTAAGAAAAACTAGTGTAAAAATCCACAAGGGATGCACTACCTTTAAAATAATAACTTTTGAAGCCTTGAGCGATACGATGGCATTACTTCCCTTTAGGCATATAGTGCATAACTCAGGACTCGAGTTTAAGTTATGGGGGAAAAATGCCCATTGACCGGGTGGTAATGATGATCACAGGTCAGTTCTCTTCGAAAAGATTATGGGTCAGAGTCCCTGAAGTTAAGACAACACTTTTCTAGATCCTTGGGGGCATCAGACAATGTGAGCAGCCGAGCAGTACCCTCAATGAGTCCCTTAACCATGAAGGATGTGGTCTATCCATTTTTTCATCTCGCATGTATAATCTTTTGCATATCTCCCTGCATAACTTTACATAGCCTTTCATGATGCCCAACATGCATTCACACATGCTTGAACTTTGTATATATTTTGCATACGCAATTCTTCGTGCACATTCCGTGTACATAATCTTTGTATACATGTAACACATAATTCTTTGCACATGTTTAGCATGCATATCATAAGCATACCACATGCATTCAATCCTTTTACACGTGTAGTTGTGCACACATAATTTTTGTACATTAATCCTTTGCATATGTTTCCTGTATATAATTTTGTATGTATATTTCACACACATTAATTCCATATGCACACACAATATTTTATACACGTTGCTGTGTACATGACTTAGGGGGAAAGGTCCGAATAAGATGGGTTCAGCTTAACATTATCAGACACTATATTTGGCATAAAATCAGGTGCATCTGTATAGAAGGGGAACACCCAGAAAAATAAGCCTATTCATGCACACCATGCCGGGGGCAATCAGGTAAGTTTCTCTATCATAAGATATACTCTCACACACATCACACAATAAGTGTACAAAATCCAAATTCAAATGTACAAAGAATACAAATTCTCAAACAAAAAACAACAAAAACAAAAAAAACAAAAGGAAGAAGATATTTTCAAGGCCTTGAAAATCCAATATACTGTAAAAATTCAAATACATCCAAAATGTGAAAATCCCAAAAATTTATGAAAATCATTGTAAGAGACACCAAAGACATTGAAATCTATCCGCCTGCAGGCAAGCAACAAAACCTCCAATCTAATTTCCTCTGAGGAGGCTTAAATCTAATTTTCCTCTGAGGAGGGTCAAATCTAATTTTCCTCTGAGGAGGCTCAAACCTATTTTCCTCTCTAGAGGCTCAACATCATAGTCTCTCATGCCCTCTTAAGAGGCAGACAGGTCTTTTTAATAAGGAGGCTCCGGCTAAAGATGATAGAGGAATCGGTATCTGGTATGTCATAGTCGGTAAGGGATCTCTAAGAGGATGGTATCTGAACTTTGCAAGAAGATGATATCCACACTTTGGAAGTCTAGAAAATGACTCGATGCAATCAAGGGGAAGATGTACATATTCCACAGATCCTTCTCTAAGGAACAACCAACCGTCCTTTATGGGGCACCCGTTTGACATTGACCCTAATAGGTATGTATTGCTATAGGCACGCATTTCTTTTATATACTCCGCACATTTGTTTTTCATTTTTTTTGTAGGAAAAGAGGTTCAGGATAAGCACCAGTAAAGACAATGACGAACGAGTCGCCATGCCGACCCAAGGATGGTCAACAGTCAGGAACTGGGCTAACCGGATGGTGGGTAGTAAATCAGACACTACATCGTTCAGATAGTGGTTAACGGGTAGAAAACAAGCAGACCGGATGGAGGTCGACAGATCCAAAACTCATGTCTTGCAGACCGGATGGGGGTTAGCAAGATTATGCCGTGCAAGTCGAGATGAGGCCAGCGGGACACATGCGATAGAACAGATCGCAACGGGATCATAGTTAGAGAACATTGTATCTTATAGACACCGTGCAAGCCGAGACGAGGCCAGCGGGACACATGAGATAGAACATATCCCAACAGGGTTGTGGTTAGAGAACACTGCATCTCATAGACACCGTGCAAGCCGAGATGAGGCCAGCGAGACACATGTGATAAAATAGATCGGAACGGGATCGTAGTTAGAGAACACTGCATCTCACAGACACCGTGCAAGCCGAGATGAGGCCAGCGGGACACATGCGATAGAACAGATCGCAACAGGGTTGTGGTTAGAGAACACTGCATCTCACAGACACCGTGCAAGCCGAGATGAGGCCAGTGGGACACATGCGATAGAACAAATCGCAATGGGATCGTAGTTAGAGAACACTGCATCTCATAGACACTATGCAAGCTGGGATGAGGCAAGCGGGACACATGCGATAGAACAGATCGCAACGGGATTGTAGTTAGAGAATAATGCATCTCACAAACACCGTGCAAGATGAGATGAGGCTAGCGGGACACGTGCGATAGAATAAATCACAATGGGATTGTAGTTAGAGAACACTGCATCTCACAGACACCGTGCAAGCCGAGATGAGGCCAACGGGACACATGCGATAGAACAGATCGCAACGGGATTTTAGTTGGAGAACACTGCATCTCACAGACACCGTGCAAGCCGAGATGAGGCAAGCAGGATGCATGTGATGTAACAGATCGCAATGGGATTGTGGTTAGAGAACACTGCATCTCTCAGATACCGTGCAAGCCGAACAAGGCCAATGGCACACACGCAATAAAACACATTGCAATTGGGTTGCAGTTGGATAACACTGCCTCTCATGATAGTTAGGCATCGTGCAGATCGAGATGAGGCCTGCAGGATGAAGGTGGTCAGACGAATCGTCAATGCGTCGTGGTAAAATACACTACAACTCAGAAGCAAGGGGTCACCAGCTTGAACGCACCACGAAAGGTAAGGGACTGTCTCAGGTACGCATCTCTTTCCTTCTTCTTTGAATTTTGTCTCATCTAGTCACTAGTGTACTAGTTTCCCTAAAATTGGGGGCAACTGTAGACACCAAGTCCTGAGGCAGCCTAAATCAGAGTTACCTAATGATGATAAGATGCCTGTTCACAGGCAAAAAGGTTGAAAGTGATGATTTCCTTGTCAAATTGGCATTTTAGAGTAAAAAAATAAAAAATAAGAAAAAATGTATAAAAGATTAAATTTCAAAAATGGAGTTTGAAAATTATAGTGTTTTTAGTTAAATTTGGAAAAAAAAATTCAAATGTCGGCCGCGGCGGCGCCCTGCGGCAGCCAGCAGGCGCACAGTGCCTGCCCGCGGAGCGCACTTCACGGCGTCCGCGCGTGCTCTGACACCCGTTCTGCACACCAACTGGCGTCGGTCGCCCCTGTTCCGCTGAAAATGCCGATTGTTGGCCCAAATTTTGATTTTTTCGGGATTTTTTCACCAAATTTGATTTTTTATCCTATTTTTATAGGTTTTTCATGATTTTTTCCGTTTTTAAATATATATAAATAATATTTGAATTAATTAATTAGTTTTTCCTTAATTAATTACATTTTCCTTTTTTTTCTTAATATAAATAGAAAAAGATGTGTTGAGCATTTTTTATATATGCTTATTGACCGCAAGTATACGGTGTACCGCAATAGTACTTAAGATGTTGATCCCACGAGGAACGTTTTTTACACACTATTACTAATCAATTTTAATCTTGTTTACAATGATAAAATGATGGAAAAGTGATTCTAAACTAATCTAACATGTAAACTAATTAAATCGAGTTTATGAGAATCCAAGAAGATAGAAAAGATTAATGATGCTAAATATAAAGATGGAATTTGAATGAATTGTTCTTAATGATTTTAGCATTCTTATCTTGCAAGCCAAGTTGGATAAATTTCCTACTTACTCTCTCAATATAAATAGGACTTCCTAAAACAGACACATATAAGTCTAATTCCAAACTTTCATTTAAGAACTAGATGATTGTACATGCAAATCTTAGGAATAGAACTCAACCTATAACAACCATTTCAATATTATGATTTCTCAAACAATATCTTGATGATGAATTTCCAATTAGATGTAAGAATGAATTTATTTCTCAATTAAACTCAAACTTATAATGATCATAAATAATGTACTAATGAGAAATTCTACAAGTAAGAACACTTGAATTTATATGAACAATAAAATATTTGATATTAACATTCAAGTTCAAAATTTACATCATAAAAATTACAAAGAAGAATTAAAAGATAAGAATTGAAGAAGGAGATTTCTCAACCCTTTTCAAGTCACCAATTGTAGTCTTCTTCTTTGTATGCTATCTTCTCTTTAACACATAAACTCTAATTAAGAAAAACTAAAGAAAAACTGTTCTAACTTACAGAAAATTATTCAAATGTTCAATTCTTTTTTTTCTATATCTAAATTACAGTTAGAAATAGCATTTATAATACCAACTCATGCCCCTTCAGATGCCCTTCTATAAAGGTTGTAATTGTTGGTGGAAAGGCACAACTCTTAAAGTTCAAATTTGAACTTTAGTGTCTAACGGATCTCTCTGTCGCGATCGCGACGCCTGTCACGCTCGCGACAGAACACGCCTTCATTTTCGCTCGCCTTTCCTCGCGTGTGCCTTCTCCGCGCCCTGTCGCGACCTCGGGATGCCTTCCATTGGTCGCGACAGCTTCTCTTCTTCTCTTTTTTCTCTTCTCTCTTGGTCTTCCCTTAGCACGTTCTGTTACGCTCGCGACAGAAGCTTTTCTTCCTTGGCTCATTTCATTTTTCTTTTCTCCATTTACTCCATATTTTCTCCATTTTCCTCCTACATACAAAACTCAACAAAACACATAAAACATACCTAATTCCAATAAATAAAAACACTTAAAACATTACTTCTAACCGCAAAATATAGATTAATTATGAGCTATTTAAGCTCATATCAAACCCCCACACTTAAACATTTGCTTGTCCCCAAGCAAAACACTTAAACATCACAAACACACAATACACTATAAACACAATATATTGGAGCTTATTTAGGCATTTGACAAACATTTGAAATCACCATGCATAGACTTATCCTTCTAACACACTAGCCTCAATATGCAACCATTTAAACATTCCCATCATTCATTAAACTTTAACCTCTATGCACATTTGGAAAACCATGAAATGGCAAAACACAAGGATGTTTGATCTCAAGAAATAAAATATCTTAACACATGTATAGATTATTTCACACAAAGCATTGCCTAAGATAATTTTCACTCAACACTTATTTTGATAAACACTCAATCACTCAAGTATATAAAGGTTAGTGTTTTCCCTCATTCCTTGATTATGCCATTACATACCATAGGCTTGTAAGTAGTAAAAATCTCCACTACTAGTATAAGGTAGTAAAGAGGATCAAAGGGTCTTAAAAGGGTTGTAATGTGGCTTAGGTTAGGGTAGGAAACTTTTGGATTTAAGTAGCTAATATTGTGTAGAGAAAAGCATCAATACAATATAGGAGATTTAACCAAAACAAAATATTAACAAGCATGATACTTTAGTCTAATTCCCTTCTTAAGAATACAAATTTTCTGCTAGCTCTTACTTTTACTTTTTTTTTTCTAGGATAGCAAGAGAATTTAGCATGGGTGCGTTTTACGCTCCATCCCATACTTAAGTAATTTTTGATGTACATCTTGCTTGTCCTATTTTTTTTTATATTGTTTATGTATAGACTAGCATAATTAATACTAAGTAAAACAAACAAGGGAATTTTAATTCTTGCTACTTTATGCTTGTCAATAATGACATCTCCAATACTATATCAATACTAAGCCCTCCACAATATGGGTAAGCAACAGAAATAGGGCCTTGTCCAAGCAAAAAGATTGGGTTATTTATATGTTTAAACAAGAAAAACAACAAAAACAGGATATAGGCTCAAAGTTCGCTACCTAAAGTCAAAAGGTAAGGAATTGAAAAGTAAGCCAAAAATAGTTAATTCTAAGTGCCCTTATCATATCCCGTGTACATCCCATACTAAAATGCAGTCTCAAAATTTACCACAAACAAGTTCTGGAGGATATGGCATAATAAGGCTCTCATACAAAGAAAAATTAGTGTATAAGGCTTCAAAAGCTCACATGGCTATAGGTCAAACTATCATAGGCAATCAATTGGCAAAACAATCTTTATTTACATGTAAAAAGATACCTAACTTAAAAAGAACCTACACCAAAGTGTTTTGCTAAGTCATACCCTTCACTATGTACAACAAAATGCTAAAGTAAAATAAATAATGAAAATGGTCAAAAAGTTACTATTGAAGCTAATGGCTAAAAATATAAAACCTATATATGCTCTAATTCCCAAATAATCATTAAATACTACACTCCAAAACAATCTAAAAACATACAAGCATAACAATTCATACCTAAATCTAGCAATTCATGCAAAACACAAGCTACACTACTCATACATAAACAAGAGTATGTATATATACATGCATAACAACAAAAACAGACCCCCCCCCCCCCACACACACACTTGAAGGACACAATGTCCCCATTGTGTAAAAAGGAAACGAACAAAAAAAAACACACAAATGAACACAAAAACAAACAAAACTAAGAAAATGCATAAAAATGGAGAAAAGTGGATGAGACAAACTCAAAAACTCCCACTAGGGGAGCTTGGTGGAGATGGAGAAAGATCCACATTTTGCTTGCGGAAAAAACTGAGGAGCTTGCGACCCAAACTCTTTTGATTTTTAAGCACAGCCCGCACATCCGTTTCAAGCACATCCATTTGCGCTGCCATACTTTGATTGGCGGCCTCAATACCATCCAATCTTTGTAAAACTGGCTCCAAATCAACAGCAGCGCCACTAACATTCCTCCTCTCATCACCCGAGGAGTCATGAGCATCAGCTGCTGAGGCTGATTCACGTGCCCTTTCATGTGGCACACTAGGTCCAGCCACACTAGGTTCACCTGCAAAACGATCAACAAACCTTGGTGGCCAAGCTCCCTTGGTTAAAATATTAGCTCTCCGCAAGTAGACAACATCAAGCAAAGGAATTGATTCATTTTCAGCCATGACAAAATTATTCAAATCACCCATACATCCAAAAATAATACCAGGCATCATATGGCACATCCCCACTGATTTACTACGAGCAATAGATACATGGTAAAGACCATCTAAAATGAAATCAATGGAATCAGGGGTTTTATAGGATTATAATAGGTCTAAGACAAATAAATCCTTGGTTTGAACCTTGGTACTCTCTAACCTCCCATACATAGCATGACAAAGAAACTTATGAAAAAGCATAAATGCATTATCTTTGATTTACCTGTTAGTAGAATTCTTATTATTAAAACGCTCTAATCCAGACAATCTATTCCAAACAGGTGAAGGTTGAAAAATATGGGAATCAAAACGTTTTCCATTTAACGGGTGTAGACACCGGGTCTCGAGGCAGTCCAGATCAGAGTTACCCGATGAAGAGATAATGTCGATTTTCGAGTAAGGGGACGAAATTCAGAGGTTTTCGTCTTTCGGTCTTGCAAGGATTAAAATCTTTTTCTATAGCATGAAGTTTTGAAAAAGTTGGATAAATTCTGCAGAATTTGGGTAAAAATGGGAGTTTTGCTTCACAGACGGGCATTCCGTCTGTGTAGGGACGCCCATCCCTACTTGGGGAGATACCCGTCCCTAGGCATAGTAGGGATGGACCCGTGGCAACCTAGGGATGCCCGTCCCTAGGATCGCGCCCCATCCCTAGTCAGTCTCCCGCATTTGCCCCTAGTAGAGACGGCCGTCGGTAGGCGCAGGGAAGCCCGTCGGTACGGTAACTGATCGGATCACTCGAGATTGGATAAAATTTGATCTCTTTTCTTTTCAAAATAGGGATAGAATTTATCTAAAACTTGAATTTTAAAGTCCCTTTTAAAATTCAAACTTTAGATAGAGGCTTATCTTAATTATCTCAAAAAAACCCTATAAATAAAGGATCAAATTTCAGTTTTAGGGGTTAGAAAATTTGGAGAAAATCTGGAAAAGGAGAGAGAAATTTTAGAGAAATTTTATTTAGAAAAAAAGGCTATCAAATATTTTTTGGAGAAAATTGCTTTTTAGAAAAAGGCTTTTGGTTTAGCAAATTACGCAAAAAGTTTATAAATCTCTATTCATCTGTAGAGTTTTATTTTGATAAAACTTCTTTTAATTAATTGACTTCCTCAATTCTTTTTCTTACGAATTAAGTCAGATTGAGGTGACGAAATTCAGTCGTTTCCATCAATATAACTAATTCGAACACACGATTGCTATCAAATTTTCAAGGAAAGAATAACATAAATTTTCTTTCTTTGATCTGATTCTTCTTTTGATCCTTGCAAAGCACACGGGGACAAGATCATTCGACATCCACCCTAAAAGGTAAAATCCGAAGGTAAACATTCTGAATTAACATTTTGTGTAATTTAATTTGATTTACATTGATTTCTATATATACTTCATTATCTTTTTTTACAAAAGATTTAAGAGGTTTTTTTGTTTGATTTGTTTTCCCCTCACTAGGGACGGCCACTGGCATGATCCAGGTAGCCGTCCCTAGGCAAAATTCTCATTTTTTTTTATCTCATAAAATCCTATCTCTTAACTTATTGCTGTTAGAATTCTCTCATTTTTATTTTTACTCACGTTTTTGCTAACGTGTTTATCCTGGTGAGTTATTTTCTGACCATTGAAAGTTGGAGTTGTGAGAGATGTTGGTTGCGCCATCCTGCGGATATCGATTCGGGTTCATTTTACTACCCTTACCTTGTATTTATTTTGTTATGGAAATGGTTTTAATGTCGTTAAGGTAAAAAGGACCAAAAGCTTTTTAACAATTAAACCTAGAGATTTTCCCAAAAATGGTGGACCAATGTCCCATTTCAGCCAATAAAATTGACACTTCATAAAAAACCATTTTTGTAATAAATATGTATGGTAGGACCAAAGTCCTCATTCCAATGAATATCCCGTTTTATGCATGTATCGCACTTTTATAAATGGGAGTTGTATTCCGCTCCTAGTGTTATTGTATTTTATTTCGAACACTTTATCTTGATTCTTGCTTCTATTTACCGCTTTGGATGTGAATGATTTGCGCTTTAATAAAATGCATCGTGTGGAAAGTTGGTGAAATAATAAATTCAAAACATAATTGTAAAATTAATCAAAGTACGAATAAATGAGAAGTCCCGCACTCACTCTGATCTTTGGTACTCAAAGAGGCGAGAGGTCTAGGACTTCCAAGACACCTCTTGAGTCCCACCAAAAGGCTTAAATATACAATCCTAGGCTCTAGGGGAGTAGAGGATAAGGCCTCCAAGATCCCTCTGGCTAGCTCAAGATGGATATGTATGCGCCGTCTTAGGCTCGATAAGGCTAGACGACCCTTCCCAATGTTCTATTGGGTGGCGACTCCAAGAAACCTCATTGTTGCCCAAAATAGACGCACTTGTAAATACCTTACAAGTTGTATGAACCTTTCCTGATCGCCCTGAAGCGGGCTTTCGGGAGGACGCGAGGTTCGGCGCGCGTCACAACGGGAAACCAAACCAAGAATGCAAATCATCATAGTTAAAGGTATGATTTACGCCCTGATGTCTAAATTTCATAGAATCCCTACGTTTATCCACATAATCTAGTGTGACAAAATACTCTACAGCCCATTCTTTCCTCACAGGTAATGAGAAAGTGATAAATTTTCCCCATTTCATATATTTAAGAAAACTATTAATTTGATCATGCAAGCCCAACGTATTCAAAATTGCAAAATCCAAAGCCCACATACCAACATTAGTTTTCTTGGCAAAATATTGAAATTTTTCACCCTCTTCATCAGAAAAGATGGGAAAAGGACAATCATACCTATTTTGAAAGTAAATGGATGCAGGGGTAGAATCTTCATCTTGTGTGCTTGACTCTCCCATAGGCCTCTTTCCCTTGCTCTTGTCTCCAACATGCTTAGTCCTCACCTTCGTAAAATCGTTTCACCACTTGATGAACAAAATAAAAAGAAAAAGAAATAAAAGAAAAGAGCAGGAAACTAGAGAAGAAGAAATACGTGATTTGCGTGAGGAAGTTGGAGAGAATCGTGAGGAAGATTTTGAGAGAAAAGAGAGAAATTAAGTAGAAGAAAACCGAAAAGGCAAAAGAAATTAGAAAGAAAGAGTAATTAGGGTAGATAAAAGGGAAGTTAAGGAAATAAATGAGATCCCAACGGTTAGTTTGACCAACAAATTCAAAATCCTTGTTCTGTCGCGACATCGTCGCGATCGCGACAGAAGCAATTTGAAAAATTAGCGCGCCGCGATATACGTCGCGACATCGCGACAATTGATTCTCGCTTTCCATCGCAACCTCGCGACAGAAAGAAAATTGAAAAACCAAAAAGGAGTTGTCGCGATGATACTCACCGTCGCACTGTTGCGATGAAATCTATAATACGCTTTCCCCTTTCTGTCGTGCTCGCGACAGAAAGAAAATTGAAAAATCAAATTTTCTTCCCTTTCAAAAACATCACACGAAGGTACATAAAATGAACTTACATATTAAAAACATCTATAGAACAAAAAGAATTACATTAGTACATATAATTATCACACATAAAATACAACAATTAACTAAAAAGAACAATAAAACCAAGTAACCATCAAACCATTTTTAAAGAAAGAAATGAAACGTCCCTTCCATGAAATGTTTCCTCCAAATACACCTTACATCTTTGACCATTGGCTTTAAATAACTCCCCTTTTCTATTTTTTAGCTCTAAAAACCCTTGATCAAAAACTTGGGTGACTTCAAAGGGTCCACTCCATCTAGATCTTAATTTTCCAGGGAAGAGTTTCAATCTAGAATTATACAATAAAACCTTGTCCCCAATATTAAAATTTTTAATCCGGATATGTGCATCATGCCATTTTTTAGTCCTTTCTTTATATATTTTAGCATTTTCAAATGCAAGAAGTCTCAATTCATCTAGCTCATTTAATTGTAAATATCTTTTGACACTTGCATCTTTAAGATCATAATTCAAAGTTCTAATGGCCCAATATGCTTTGTGCTCTAACTCCACAGGTAAATGACACGCTTTTCCATAAACCATCCTATATGGTGTTATACCAATTGGTGCTTTGAATGCTATGCGATATGCCCACAAAGCATCATCTAATTTATGTGCCCAATCCTTTCTAGAAGTAGAGACTGTTTTTTCTAATATCCACTTTAACTCCCTATTGGACACTTCCACTTGACCACTTGTTTGTGGGTGACATGGTGTAGCTACCCTATGATGCACACCATATTTATGCAATAAAGAATCAAAAGAACGGTTAATCAAATGCTTACCTCCATCACGTATGATGGCTCTTGGCACTCCAAATCTTGAGAAAAGTTTCTTCAAAAATTTGATCACCACCTTTGAATTATTGGTAGGTGTGGCTTTGGCTTCAACCCATTTTGATACATAATCAACTCCAACCAAAATGTAGTTTTGACCAAAAGAAGTAGGGAAGGGACCGATGAAGTCTATCCCCCACACATCAAACACTTCAACTTCCAATATGTTATTCAAAGGCATGTCACACCCCAACCTATAACAAGGAGACTTCCATACAGATTGGAGGAGAGGCCTCCCTGGATAGATAGGAGTGTCACACCCCACTAGTACAACATGCAAACATTACATATATAGAGCGATATACCGGAGATAATTAAAAACTTTAATACAGAGAAGAATGATATTGAACAAAATATATACTCTATTAATATACCAAAAGAAGGTCTTTACATATTACATCAGATTACAAAAAGAACCAATTTACAAAAGCCCAAGATACACTGTTCAAAAGGGCTATCAAAATTAATACATCCATTACAAAAAAAGAAAGGAAAGCCTATACTATAAAACTTCAGAACTCTAATTGCGTTGGCCTTCCCGATGCGACACGCCCAACCCAAGGTAATCGAAAACCTTCCACACCTGCACGGATAAACACCCGTGCTAAGCGAAATCGCTTAGTGGGGAAATACACAATGCATGACCGCCACTCACAGTGACGGTAACAGAAAACGCATGAAAACAATACAATTATGAGCATATAACCATACATAATGAATTCAAATATTTGTGTTCTCATCTAAAGATTCTTGTACAAAACATAATGACACCTGCTTAATCACAATGAGTGGATAACGAGTACATATAGATACTTAAGAGTATCGATATCGTCACATATACATATAGATACCCGAAGGCATCAAATCATTCTTTTTATTTTGTTTCCAAATTATTATTACGTGGAATCTTAAGAAAGATTCAGACAGAGGGATCGCGAGGATCCAATCGTGGGACCTGATCAGGGGTCCAAGTCATACATATAGCTGCAGCGGCACATAACTCTATTAGGCATGCCTAACTATCCACTTATCCGACATTAGCAGGTTATACAAAATCTTATCACGTTTACATGTATATTATTCATGCGAAAAGATAATCAAAGCTTAATGAAAACTGCATGCGAAATAAATTAAGTCATTAAGCAAAAAGGAAAAGAAATCAAGTTTGGAAGCTGCGCCTGTCGCGCTCGCGACAATTGTCGCGCTCGCGACAGAGACCAAACATAACTCCCCGCCGAGTCTCGCGGTCGCGAGAGAGTTTCGCGCTCGCGAGAGGGCGAAGGCGCCACTCTCTGTCGCGCTCGCGACGGTTGTCGCGCTCGCGACGGTTGTCGCGCTCGCGACAGAAGGTAACGGTCCAAGTCCATCGCGCTCGCGACCACCGCGCGTTCGCGACAGAGGGGAGCCCACTAAACGCTTGGAGGTTGAGCACTATGTCGCGCTCGCGACATATTTCGCGCTCGCGACAGAGAGTTCCCTCGAGTTTTCGGCGCGACACTTCTCGCGCCGGCGCGAGGGCCGAAACCTCCGCGCTCGCGACACTGTCGCGGTCGCGACAGACACTGGTTTTTCAGCTCTTACGCCCAAATTCTGCAGAAAACCTATACAAATCACATCCAAACTTCCAAAATTGATTCCAAACCTCAAAATCAAGCCACGCAAGCATTCACAACTCGTAACATAAATAAAACCCAGCTTTAACACCATTTATCTCAATCAAATCAAGTTAATTACATATCCAATTATAAGAATTTCCAAAACAGCAATTTTGACAACAATTATAACCATTCACATAATTTCCCATAAATCCTTCAACAATATTCATTCTTTCACATCACATATCACACAAATCTCGATTCAAGTTATAACAACACCACTCATAATCCCAATCAAAACAAAAACACATTTATCAAACTCAAATCACCAAAATGCCCAAAAAGATGAACAATCCCAAACCTTCTCTCCTTAGCTCCTAATCGCGAGCTCCGCTTCCGCTTGCGATTCCTTTACCTTTATCCGATCTAGGAGCCTCCTCTGAACCACAAACCCATAACAATCAAGATCAATTCTAAAACAATCCACAAATGAATTTACAAATATTTAAACCTAGAGAAGAGGAAGAAAAAGAAATCTAAGACATCAACAACTCCTACTCACCTTTAAGCTTCAAAATCACAAGCTAATCAACTCTAATTACTCAATTAAGGAAGAGGGAGCAAGATTGTGCAAAGAAAAAGGAAGAACAAAGAAAGAAGAAGAAGAAAAGAAGAATGGCGTGAGGAAGGAAGAAGAACGAGAATCAAAGGGAAGAAGAGTTGCCTTCTCTCTCTCTCACCAAACTCAATAAATGCCCACTTATCCCCTTAGCCACATGTCATCCTCTCCAAAAGACACATGTCCTAAATCATACCCTACTCCCATACTTTACTTTACATACTAATTTATCTCTTATTCACACTTTATTTCCATACACCCACTTATACTATATCCTAACTCCTCTTCTCAAACTAATATACATAAATATAAATAAATCAACCAATTTAACACACACATGCAACACATAAACATACACACATTCTGACACGGACAGGCTCAAACTACTGGGGTGGTCTTGGGGTGTTACAATACTCCCCCACTTAACAGAATTTCGTCCTCGAAATTCTTACCTGCATCAAACAACTGAGGGTATTGCAATCTCATAGCTTCTTCTGGTTCCCATGTAGCTTCTTCAATACCGTGATGCTGCCATAAAACTTTGACTAACGGTATCTGCTTATTCCGAAGCTGTCTGATTTCTCTATCCAAAATCCTCTTCGGTTCTTCATCAAAAGAAAAGTCTGACTGAATCCGAATATCTTGCACTGATAACACATGCGAAGGATCTGACCGATATCTCCGAAGCATAGACACATGGAAAACATCATGTAGTCTAGCTAACTCCAAAGGTAAAGCTAGTTGATATGCTACTGGACCTACTTTCCTTATAATCTCATATGGGCCAATAAATCGTGGACTTAGCTTGCCTTTCTTTCCAAAATGGAGAACCTTTCGCCACGGTGACACTTTCAAGAAAACTTTATCACCCACTTCATACTGAATATCTCTGCGCTTCAAATTAGCATAAGAACGCTGTCGGTCCTTAGCTGCCTTCAAGTTCTGTTGCACAACCCTCACCTTCTCTTCGGTATCCCGCACTATATCCGGACCTATCATAGCTTTCTCTGACAGTTCCGTCCAATATACTGGTGTTCTACATTTTCGCCCATATAGTGCTTCATAAGGGGCCATACCAATACTCACTTGGTAGCTGTTGTTATACGCGAATTCCATCAGAGACACATACCGATCCCAACTTCCTGAAAACTCTAAAGCACAACTTCGGAGCATATCTTCTAAAATCTGAATAACCCTCTCTGATTGACCATCGGTCTGCGGATGGAAAGCAGTACTGAAATTTAACCGTGTTCCCAAGGCTACCTGAAGTTCCTTCCAAAACTTGGATGTAAAACGAGGATCTCGGTCTGATACAATGGATAACGGAATCCCATGCAATCGGACTATCTCATCCACATACAGTTCCGCCAACTTGTCCATCGAATAATCCAATCGCACTGGTAGAAAGTGCGCAGACTTCGACAATCGATCCACTATAACCCATACAGAATCATGCTTACGCTGAGTCATAGGAAGACCAGATACAAAATCCATCGTGATGTCATCCCACTTCCATTGAGGAATGGGTAAGGGATGAAGCAATCCCGATGGCACTTGATGCTCGGTTTTCACTTGCTGACAAGTAAGACACCTGGAAACAAATTCTGTTATCTCTCTTTTCATTCCTGGCCACCAATAATATTGCTTTAAATCCTGATACATCTTGTCTCCACCAGGATGCATAGTGAAAACTGAGGAATGAGCTTCTTGCAACAGTTTCTTTCTTAATTCACCCACATTAGGTACACATAACCGATTACCGTGCCTCAACACTCCTTCACTGTCTAATAAGTACTCAGACTGCTTGCCCTCTTTTACTGCTTGAGAAGCACGCTGAAGCACATGATCATCTAATTGAGCCTTTGCAATTTCTGATCTCAAACTTGGCTTAACTTTAAGTTGAGCAATTAGAGCACCTTCAGAATCAAATCTCCATCTGCCTCGACTAGCCAGTAACGCAGACAAAGACTTCCTACTAAGAGCATCTGCCACCACATTAGCTTTACCCGGATGATAGTCAATGATACAATCATAATCCTTGAATAGTTCTAACCATCTCCGCTGCCTCAAATTTAACTCCTTCTGTGTTAACAAATACTTAAGACTCTTGTGATCGGTGAAAATTCTGCACGTCTCCCCATACAAGTAGTGTCGCCAAACTTTAAGCACAAACACTACCGCTGCCAACTCCAAATCGTGAGTCGGGTAATTCCGCTCATGAGGCTTCAACTGTCTTGATGCATAAGCTACCACTTTATTTCCTTGCATCAGAACACAACCTAAGCCAATACCCGAAGCATCACTGTACATAGTGTATTCCTTACCCGAAACTGGCTGTGTGAGCACAGGAGCTTTAACCAATAACTCTTTTAAACGGTCAAAACTGGCTTGACACTTTTCAGTCCATACAAACTTGATATCCTTGCGAAGTAACCTGGTCAAAGGAGATGCTAACACTGAGAACCCCTGAACAAACCGTCGATAATACCCTGCTAAACCCAGAAAACTTCTTACTTCGGGCACGTTCTTCGGAGGCATCCAATTAACAATCGCTTCAATTTTGCTAGGATCAACCCGCACACCTTCCGCTGACACCACATGTCCAAGAAAGGCCACTTCTTTCAACCAAAATTCGCACTTACTGAGTTTCGCATACAGCTGATGATCTCTTAACATTTGCAATACTAATCTAAGATGTTCCTCATGTTCTTTTCGATTTCTAGAATACACTAAAATGTCATCAATAAATACCACAACAAACTTGTCCAAATACGGTCGGAAGACTCGGTTCATCAGATCCATAAAGGCTGCAGGCGCGTTGGTCAAACCAAAAGGCATCACTAAAAATTCATAATGACCATAACGCATCTGGAAAGCTGTCTTAGCCACATCTGCTTCCTTAACCCCTAACTGGTAATAGCCTGACCTCAAATCTATCTTAGAGAACACCCCAGCTCCTCTCAACTGATCAAAAAGATCTTCAATCCTTGGCAATGGATACTTATTCTTAATAGTCACTTTGTTAAGCTGTCGATAATCAATACACATCCGAAGGGTCCCATCCTTCTTCTTAACAAATAACACGGGAGCACCCCATGGTGACACACTAGGCCGGATGAACCCTTTATCCAACAACTCCTGTAACTGACTCTTCAATTCTTTCAATTCCACTGGAGCCATTCTGTAAGGAGCTTTAGAAATCGGAGCTGTCCCCGGGAGAATTTCTACTGACAGTTCAACTTCTCTCTCAGGAGGTAGTCCCGGTAATTCTTCCGGAAAAACATCTACAAAATCTCTTACAACCGGAATATCTTGAATCTTAACTTGATCTCTCCGAGAGTCTAAAACCACAGCTAAAAACACTTCACATCCCTTCCTGATAAATCTTCTGGCTTTCATAGCTGATACCACATTATGCAGAGAACTGCTTCCAATTCCCTTTACCACAACAGGCATTTGATCTTTATCCTTCAAAACCATGACTTTCCTATGACAGTCCACTACTGCGCGATGCTTATCCAACCAATCCATTCCCAGAATAATATCAAACTCATGGAATGGCAAACAAATCAAATCCACTGCAAACTCTATACCTTGAATCTTTAAAGGACACTTCCGACATACCCGATTAACCATAACACTATGACCCAACGGACTGGATACACAAATCTCATATTCCATCTTCTCCTCACTACCCAAACTATCCCACAACTTACCAGAACACACATAAGAATGGGTAGAGCCCGGGTCAATCAAAACATAAACTTCAGAATCAAGCAAAGAGAACTTACCGGTAATCACTTCGGGAGCATTCTGTTCCTCTCGGGCCTTCATAGCATGGGCCCTACCAGACGATGGCACTGGGCGATCTACTGATTCTGAGGCTTCTCTATCTGGAGGCCGTCCACCTCGACCCCTTCCTCTACCCCAATTACGACTTCCTTGGGGTACATTAGATCCAGCTCGACTCCCTTCTTGTTGTCCCGGAGGATCTCCAAGTCTGTTCGGACAATTTGCAAGTAAATGGTCCGTAGAGCCACATTTAAAACGGCCTCCTGTTAACCACCGACATTCACCCCAATGTTGTCTATTACAATGAGAACATCGGGGAGGGCCATCTCCTCTACCTGAGCCCGCTCCCCTAGAAGAACCCTGTCTTCTCCCTCTAGGGGCCGGACTAGCTGTAGATTCATCAGCAAAGTTTCCTTGCGATTCTCTCGACCTCTTGCCTGAAGAAGAGCCACCTCTTGCAGACTTCCTTCTTTGAGCCTTTTCTCTCAATATATTCTCAGAACGCTCCGCCCTCAAGGCTGCTTGTACTAACTGATAATACCTCACATTCGGAGCCGACATCAATGAAATTAACATCACCTTCAAAGACTCATTCAAACCTGATTCAAAATGCTGACATCGAAACTCTTCCGTGAGAACTCGTGGCGGCGCATACTTACTGAGCTTATTGAACTCATCCTCATACTCAGCCACAGACATCATTCTTTGCTTAAGAGTGAGAAACTGTGCCCACTTGGCATCCTTATAAGCTTTGGTCACATACCGAGTCTGAAACTCACCCTCAAAGAACTCCCATGTTATCGGTTCAGGAACTTGCGGTTGACTAGTCACCATCTTCCACCAATCATAAGCTGAACCTTGTAACAAAGACAAGGCACACTCCACTTCTTGCTCCGGCGGGCATCTTATCTCCTTAAGTACTCTGGATGTCTTTTCTAACCACATCTCTGCCTTATTAGATTCATCTATACCAGTACCAAAGAAATCCTCGGCACCATGCTTTCTTAACCTTTCAATAGGTGCACTAGGCGCTGTTACTCTTTCAAGTACTCTTGTCATACTCTGAAGCATCGCTTCCATTGGTCCCAAAGGCACCTCAGGATACCCCCTAGGAGGTTGAGCCGGACCAGAAACTGAGGGATCCTGCTCTTGGGGATTCGCACTTTCCGCTGACCCCTCAAGCGATCCACGAGCGGACTCCATAACTACAAGACATAAACGCAGTGCGCATCAGGCCAACACAACTCTAACATCTAACTAACACACTGAAACCCATTAACATCTAAACCAATGGCTCTGATACCACCTAATATCACACCCCAACCTATAACAAGGAGACTTCCATAAAGATTGGAGGAGAGGCCTCCCTGGATAGATAGGAGTGTCACACCCCACTAGTACAACATGCAAATATTACATATATAGAGCGATATACTGGAGATAATTAAAAACTTTAATACAGAGAAGAATGATATTGAACAAAATATATACTCTATTAATATACCAAAAGAAGGTCTTTACATATTACATCAGATTACAAAAAGAACCAATTTACAAAAGCCCAAGATACACTGTTCAAAAGGGCTATCAAAATTAATACATCCATTACAAAAAAAGAAAGGAAAGCCTATACTATCAAACTTCAGAACTCTAATTGCGTTGGCCTTCCCGATGCGACACGCCCAACCCAAGGTAATCGAAAACCTTCCACACCTGCACGGATAAACACCTGTGCTAAGCGAAATCGCTTAGTGGGGAAATACACAATGCATGACCGCCACTCACAGTGACGGTAACAGAAAACGCATGAAAACAATACAATTATGAGCATATAACCATACATAATGAATTCAAATATTTGTGTTCTCATCTAAAGATTCTTGTACAAAACATAATGACACCTGCTTAATCACAATGAGTGGATAACGAGTACATATAGATACTTAAGAGTATCGATATCGTCACATATACATATAGATACCCGAAGGCATCAAATCATTCTTTTTATTTTATTTCCAAATTATTATTACGTGGAATCTTAAGAAAGATTCAGACAGAGGGATCGCGAGGATCCAATCGTGGGACCTGATCAGGGTCCAAGTCATACATATAGCTGCAGCGGCACATAACTCTATTAGGCATGCCTAACTATCCACTTATCCGACATTAGCAGGTTATACAAAATCTTATCACGTTTACATGTATATTATTCATGCGAAAAGATAATCAAAGCTTAATGAAAACTGCATGCGAAAGAAATTAAGTCATTAAGCAAAAAGGAAAAGAAATCAAGTTTGGAAGCTGCACCTGTCGCGCTCACGACAATTGTCGCGCTCGCGACAGAGACCAAACATAACTCCCCGCCGAGTCTCGCGGTCGCGAGAGAGTTTCGCGCTCGCGAGAGGGCGAAGGCGCCACTCTCTGTCGCGCTCGCGACGGTTGTCGCGCTCGCGACAAAAGGTAACGGTCCAAGTCCATCGCGCTCGCGACCACCGCGCGCTCGCGACAGAGGGGAGCCCACTAAACGCTTGGAGGTTGAGCACTCTGTCGCGCTCGCGACATATGTCGCGCTCGCGATAGAGAGTTCCCTCGAGTTTTCGGCGCGACACTTCTCGCGCCGGCGCGAGGGCCGAAACCTCCGCGCTCTGTCGCGGTCGCGACAGACACGGGTTTTTCAGCTCTTACGCCCAAATTCTGCAGAAAACCTATACAAATCACATCCAAACTTCCAAAATTGATTCCAAACCTCAAAATCAAGCCACGCAAGCATTCACAACTCGTAACATAAATAAAACCCAGCTTTAACACCATTTATCTCAATCAAATCAAGTTAATTACATATCCAATTATAAGAATTTCCAAAACAGCAATTTTGACAACAATTATAACCATTCACATAATTTCCCATAAATCCTTCAACAATATTCATTCTTTCACATCACATATCACACAAATCTCGATTCAAGTTATAACAACACCACTCATAATCCCAATCAAAACAAAAACACATTTATCAAACTCAAATCACCAAAATGCCCAAAAAGATGAACAATCCCAAACCTTCTCTCCTTAGCTCCTAATCGCGAGCTCCGCTTCCGCTTGCGATTCCTTTACCTTTATCCGATCTAGGAGCCTCCTCTGAACCACAAACCCATAACAATCAAGATCAATTCTAAAACAATCCACAAATGAATTTACAAATATTTAAACCTAGAGAAGAGGAAGAAAAAGAAATCTAAGACATCAACAACTCCTACTCACCTTTAAGCTTCAAAATCACAAGCTAATCAACTCTAATTACTCAATTAAGGAAGAGGGAGCAAGATTGTGCAAAGAAAAAGGAAGAACAAAGAAAGAAGAAGAAGAAGAAAAGAAGAATGGCGTGAGGAAGGAAGAAGAACAGGAATCAAAGGGAAGAAGAGTTGCCTTCTCTCTCTCTCACCAAACTCAATAAATGCCCACTTATCCCCTTAGCCACATGTCATCCTCTCCAAAAGACACATGTCCTAAATCATACCCTACTCCCATACTTTACTTTACATACTAATTTATCTCTTATTCACACTTTATTTCCATACACCCACTTATACTATATCCTAACTCCTCTTCTCAAACTAATATACATAAATATAAATAAATCAACCAATTTAACACACACATGCAACACATAAACATACACACATTCTGACACGGACAGGCTCAAACTACTGGGGTGGTCTTGGGGTGTTACAAGGCATCTCATCCCTTTTTCCAATATTACCAGCCCTTTGACATTTATCACATTTGGCTACATACATCTTTGCATCATGAAATAAAGTTGGCCAAAAGAATCCACATTCAAGCACTCTAGATGCAGTTTTATTGGCACCATTATGATCCGAATACAATGCAGAATGACAATGCATCAAGATGTTTTGATAATCCTCCTCACTTATACAACGATGAATTATACCATCCCCACCTATCTTAAACAAGTAAGGCTCTTCCCAAAGATAATTTTTAACATCACTAAAGAATTTCTTCTTTTGTTGCCATGTTAAATTTTCAGGTACAATTCTAGCAACAAGATAGTTAGCAAAATCAGCATACCAAGGTACATGCATATTCAAAATTGACATTAATGATTCATCCGGAAACAATTCATTAATTTCAATACCATCACCTAAAGTTTGTTCATTGCTTTCTAACCTAGACAAATGGTCAGCAACAAGATTTTCACTTCCCTTTTTGTCTTTAATTACAAGATCAAACTCTTGCAATAACAATACCCAACGAATCAACCTAGGTTTAGCATCTTTCTTTGCAAATAAATACCTCAATGCAGCATGATCAGTATAGATTATGACTTTAGATCCCAACAAGTAAGATCTAAACTTGTCACATGCATAAACCACAGCTAACATTTCTTTTTCAGTTGTTGTATAATTAACTTGAGGAGGAGACAAAGTATGGCTAGCATAATAAATCACATGCAAATTCTTACCATGTCTTTGACCTAATACACAACCCACAGCAAGATCGCTTGCATCACACATAATCTCAAATGGCAATTCCCAATTAGGAGTAGCAATAATAGGAGCACTTATAAGGGCCTTCTTCAAAGTATCAAAAGCATGCATACATTCTTTAGAAATTCAAAAGAAACATCCTTAACTAGCAAATTAGTTAAAGGTTTAGCAATTAAAGAAAAATCCTTTATAAATCTTCTATAAAATCCAGCATGTCCAAGAAAAGATCTTACCCCCTTAAGTGTAGTAGGTGGAGGTAACTTCTCAATTAATTCTGTTTTTGCTCTATCAACCTCAATACCCCTACTTGAAATTTTGTGCCCTAAGACTATCCCTTCATCTACCATAAAATGGCATTTCTCCCAATTAAGAACCAAGTTAGTTTCTTCACATCTAGCCAAAACTTTGTCTAAATTTTGTAAACAAAGCTCAAATGAATCCCCATATACAGAAAAGTCATCCATGAAAACTTCCATTATATCCTCTATCATGTCTCCAAAAATTGAAGTCATACATCTTTGAAATGTGGCTGGGGCATTACAAAGCCCAAAAGGCATTCGCCTATAAGCAAAGGTTCCATAAGGACAAGTAAATGTGGTTTTCTCTTGGTCACTAGGGTAGATAAAAATTTGGAAATACCCTGAATACCCATCAAGAAAACAGTAATGAGAATGGCCAGCAATTCTTTCTAGCATTTGGTCAATGAATGGTAAAGGAAAATGATCCTTTCTAGTGGCCAAATTAAGCTTCCTATAATCTATACACACCCTCCAACCGGTGGTGGTTCTAGTTGGAATTAAATCTCCATTCTCATTCCTTACTACCGTCATACCCCCCTTCTTTGGAACACAATGTATTGGACTCACCCAATCACTATCCGAAATTGGATAGATGATTCCAGCATCAAGCAACTTAATAACTTCTTTTTTTACTAACTCTTTCATATGAGGGTTAAGCCTCCTTTGTCTATCAGCCTTTGGTAGACATTCATCTTCCATATTTATCCTATGCATAACAACATTAGGATTAATACCCTTCAAATAAGATATTTGCCATCCAATACTTTTTATCCTTTTTCCAACAACTTCTAATAATGCATGCTCTTGTTCTTTATTGAGTTTATTAGAAATAATAATAGGCAAAGTATGATTAAGTCCAAGAAAGGCGTACCTCAAATGATTTGGTAGTTCCTTTAGATCAACATTTGGAGGACTTACAATTGAAGGTGGCAAAGGTGCTTCATTACGATAAAGAGGTTCACGTCTAAAGCTTTCTTGCTCTACCTCTTCATGAACTTCCCCTTCCATTTGGACTTCCTCTTCATCTGCATTTTCTAATACTTCCACAACACACGCATCAATGATATCTATTTTCATGCACACATTTTCATCCATTGGGTATTTTAGTGCCATATCCATTTGATATTCAACACTATCATCCCCTACTCTTAAGACTAATGTGCCCTCATAGACATCAACTAAAGCCCTACCAGTCCTCATGAAAGGTCTATCCAATATCAAGGGACATTTCTCATCATATGCAAAATCTAAAATGACAAAATCAACAGGCAAAATAAATTTATCCACTTTTACAAGCACATCTTCAACTATTCCATATGGTTTCTTAATAGATTGATCAGCTAATTGCAAAACCATGGAAGTAGGTTTAACATAATCTAAACCCAACTTTTTAAAGATAGAATAAGGCATGAGATTAATACTTGCCCCCAAATCACACAAGCACTTAGGAAACTCAACATCCCCTAAGATACATGGAATGGTGAAACTACCATTATCTTTAAGTTTTGTAGGCAAATTATTTGTGATTATAAAACTACATGCTTCAGTCAATGAAACAATGGATATATCCTCCCAACTTCTTTTCTTAGAAATTAATTCTTTAAGAAATTTTGCATAATTGGGAATTTGTGATATGGCCTCAATAAAATTCAAATTTATGTGCAAATGCTTCAATTTATCAATAAAAGATTGGAATTGCTTATCTTGGTTTTGTCTCTTTAGGCGTTGAGGAAACGGTGGGCAAGGTTGAAATGCCTTAGGAAAATCAGCTTTTAAAGTCCCTTCTGTCGCGACCGCGACACGTGTCACGCTCGCGACAGAATGCTCTCCTTCCACCGGCTTATTCGCGACAGGTACCGCGACCTCGACATTGCTCGGCTTCTCCTCTGTCGCGATCGCGACAGGCGTCGTGCTCGCGACAGGCGTCGCGCTCGCGACAGAAGAGTCATTCTTCTTTTTATTTTCCTGAAATTCTCCATTCTTATTAGTAATAACAAATTCATTGGTGTATGATTTACCTGACCTCAAATTGATGGCTTTTAGATGTTCCCTTGGGTTCTCCTCCGTATTACTTGGTAAAGTACCCTGTAATCTTGAGGGTAAAGCCTTTGCTAATTGCCCAATTTGCACTTCTAAGTTATGAATTGATGAGGCTTGATTCTTTGTGATCTGATCAAACTTATTTTCCAGCCTCTTTTGGTTCTCCTCTTGTGAATTAAATTTCATATTAATCCCTTCCAAGAACCTATCCATCTTAACCTCTAAGGCTCCAAACCTATCTTGAGGTGGTTAAAAACTTACTCCTTTATTTTGATTACTACTATTCCCCCATGAAAAATTTGGATGGTTCCTCCATCCAGGGTTATATGTATTGGAAAATGGGTTACCTCTTCCTTGCCCTTGGATAAAGCTAACTTGCTCCTCCGTACTATTTATGCCCAAATTACATACCTCACTTGGATGTCCTTGTTGTCCACAAATATTGCATCTATTTGGTTGACTGCCTCCCATACCCAAATTATTGAGTTTGTGAGTCAATGCTTCCACGTGAGCTTACAATGCAACCACTGAATCAAGTGCATGAACTCCTCTCACATTAGTAGAATTTGAATCTCTAGTTCTCTCGGTAGGCCACATGCAGTTGTTCATGGACATCTCCTCCAATAATTCAAATGCCACTTCAGTAGTTTTTCTCATCAAAGAACCTCCAGCAGCAGCATCAATAGTCCCTCTTGTGGTAGGGTTAACTCTATTATAGAATGTTTGCATCAACAGCTCTCTTGGCAAGTTATGGTGTGGACACATCCTTTGCAATTCCTTGAATCTTTCCCAAGCCTCATATAATGATTCATTGTCATTTTGAGCAAATGTAATGATATCCTTTATGATTTTTGCAGTTTTGGCTAAGGGAAAGTATTTTGATAAAAATGCTTGGGCCAATTGGTCCCAAGTGGTTATAGATCCCCTTGTCAATGAATTCAACCAAGCCTTTGCTTTATCCTTCAAAGTGAATGGAAAAAGCCTAAGCTTGATTGCATCAGCCGAAACCCCATTGATCTTAAAGGTATCACATATTTCAAGAAAGTTGGCCAAATGAGCATTTGGATCCTCATTTGCCAAACCATAGAATTGTATACTATTTTGAATCATTTGTAACAATGAAGGCTTAATCTCAAATTGATTTGCATTTACCGTTGGCCTTACCACTCCTTGTTGAGCACTTCTCAAAGCAGGTGTGGCAAAGTCCATAAGTCTTGGTGGATTTTCGTCGGCCATGATAATTGATCTCCTATTTTTGTTCTTCTTTCTATTTGACTTCCGGTTACTTGACAAGAATCTTTCAATTTCAGGATTTAAGGGCTCAAGCTCTTCTAAAGAATTCCTTGTACTAGGCATGAACTTCTCAAATCCTGTAAACCACAAATAAAACACAAAGTTAAACTAAAACAAACACACAAATTAAAACAAAAGAGAATATTGTAATCCAAAATCATAAATCAATTTTCATAATGGCAAAACAACCGTTCCCCGACAACGGCGCCAAAAACTTGTTGAGCATTTTTTATATATGCTTATTGACCGCAAGTATACGGTGTACCGCAATAGTACTTAAGATGTCGATCCCACGAGGAACGTTTTTTACACACTATTACTAATCAATTTTGATCTTGTTTACAATGATAAAATGATGGAAAAGTAATTCTAAACTAATCTAACATGTAAACTAATTAAATCGAGTTTATGAGAATCCAAGAAGATAGAAAAGATTAATGATGCTAAATATAAAGATGGAATTTGAATTAATTGTTCTTAATGATTTTAGTATTCTTATCTTGCAAGCCAAGTTGGATAAATTTCCTACTTACTCTCTCAATATAAATAGGACTGCCTAAAACATACACATATAAGTCTAATTCCAAACTTTCATTTAAGAACTAGATGATTGTACATGCAAATCTTAGGAATAGAACTCAACCTATAACAACCATTTCAATATTATGATTTCTCAAACAATATCTTGATGATTTCCAATTAGATGTAAGAATGAATTTCTTTCTCAATTAAACTCAAACTTATAATGATCATAAATAATGTACTAATGAGAAATTCTACAAGTAAGAACACTTGAATTTATATGAACAATAAAATATTTGATATTAACATTCAAGTTCAAAATTTACATCATAAAAATTACAAAGAAGAATTAAAAGATAAGAATTGAAGAAGGAGATTTCTCAACCCTTTTCAAGTCACCAATTGTAGTCTTCTTCTTTGTATGCTATCTTCTCTTTAACACATAAACTCTACTTAAGAAAAACTAAAGAAAAACTGTTCTAACTTACAGAAAATTATTCAAATGTTCAATTCTTTTTTTTCTATATCTAAATTACAGTTAGAAATAGCATTTATAATACCAACTCATGCCCCTTCAGATGCCCTTCTACAAAGGTTGTAATTGTTGGTGGAAAGGCACAACT
Source organism: Excoecaria cochinchinensis (assembly GCA_947683425.1). Classification (NCBI taxonomy): domain Eukaryota; kingdom Viridiplantae; phylum Streptophyta; class Magnoliopsida; order Malpighiales; family Euphorbiaceae; genus Excoecaria; species Excoecaria cochinchinensis. The sequence continues at coordinate 1,262,956 of CANTUQ010000017.1, read as the reverse complement.
CTTAAAGTTCAAATTTGAACTTTAGTGTCTAACGGATCTCTCTGTCGCGATCGAGACGCCTGTCACGCTCGCGACAGAGCACACCTTCATTTTCGCTCACCTTTCCTCGCGTGTGCCTTCTCCGCGCCCTGTCGCGACCTCGCGACGCCTTCCCTTGGTCGCGACAACTTCTCTTCTTCTCTTTCTTCTCTTCTCTCTTGGTCTTCCTTTAGCGCGTTCTGTCACGCTCGCGCTGCCTGTCGCGCTCGCGACAGAAGCTTTTCTGCCTTGGCTCATTTCATTTTTCTTTTCTCCATTTACTCCATATTTTCTCCATTTTCCTCCTACATACAAAACTCAACAAAACACATAAAACATACCTAATTCCAACAAATAAAAACACTTAAAACATTACTTCTAACCACAAAATATAGATTAATTATGAGCTATTTAAGCTCATATCAAGATGAAACAAAAATAAGGGGATTCATTTTTAGGGTATTCTTAATTTTTCTCTTCTTCTTATTCTTCTTGAAAATTTTCTCTAGGTTTTACTTAGGTTTTCCTGTCAAAAAAATAAAAATAAAAATTGCTAAAAGTTAAAAAGCTCAATTCTTCTTCTTCTTTTTCCAATAGAATTCCTTCTAAATATTTTAGATGGAATTTTGTTGATGAAAAATTGATTTTTAAAACAAATAAAGTGATTGTTTGTTCTTAAAAATTCTATTTTCCTTCTTTTGTATTTCAATTATTTTTTCACTTAAGTTTTTCCAAGGATTTTTATTTGAATCCCTTTTTAATGAAAAATGGATTTTCGGGCAAACAAAATAATTATTTGTTCTTAAAATCCAATTTTTTCATTTGATTTTCTGAAAAAAAAACAAGATTTTTCATAAATAATTTTTTTCTTAAGATAAACAAAAATAATTTTTTTTTCTTGAGAATTTTTATTTTCTCTCATCATTTTTAAGTAAATTTATTTTTTTGGAATAAAATTTCAATATTTATCATATTCAATTCTAATTTTGCAAAATAAAGCAAGGAAATCAATCATCTTTTTTCCCTTCATCGAATCCGAATTCTGAGAGTAAACATTCTAGGCTTTATCTCCTTTTTTATGTTCTTTTATTTATTTTTGTTCATGTTTAATTGATTTAACATGTAAATTTTTTATCGTTTTCATTTATTTATTTATTCTATTATTTGTATATTTGTTTAATTTAATATGTTTATATATTATTATTATCATTTAATTATTATAATTATTTTGTTATTGTTATTATATTATTGTCATGTTTATATTTTTATGTATTAATTCATTAACATGTTGTTTTATTTATTTCAATCATATCGTTTAATTCCTTTGTCATTCATAATGCATTTTTTTCATTTATTTTAATTTAGAAACATTTTAATTCTTTTGTCATTTTGATGTCATCTTATTTTAGTTTATTATTTATTATATATTTAATTGATTTAATTACTAACATTATTTTATTTGTATTTTTTTTATTATTCCAATACTTGTTTTCTTTGCTTGTGCATTCTCGCGATTAAATGGGGAGATCCAGGAGGCTCGTTTGGGTTGACTATTTATTTAGATTATTTGTAATATTTTATTTATTTGGCTTTTTCATTTATTTTGCAATGTAATTCTTAATAAAATTGTTTATTTTATGCACCCACTAAATAATCAGTCTTGTCACCACTTTTGATTGACTCTAGAGTTTGTTGCAATTTAGAGTCACTCCTTTGTGCAGCTATCATTACATCCTTTAAAACCGATCTTGCATTCAACTGAGCTAGTAATGCTTCATCTGTAGTAAACCTTCATTTAACTTGCTTTAACTGCAAAGCTGAGACAGACTTCCTGCTCAGTGCATCTGCCACAACATTAGCTTTACCTGGGTGATAGTCCACAATGCAATCATAGTCTTTAAACAGCTCCAGCCACCTACGCTGTCTCAAGTTCAATTCTTTCTGAGTTAACAAATATTTCAAACTCTTGTGATCAGTGTAAATTCTACACTTCTCACCATACAAGTGATGTCGCCAAATCTTTAAAGCAAACACCACAGCTGCCAATTCCAGATCATGTGTCGGGTAATTCTGCTCATGCGGTTTTAGTTGCCTGGAGGCATACGCTACTACCTTCCCACCTTGCATTAGCACACAACCCAAACCTATACCTGAGGCATCACTGTACAAGACATATTCTTTGCCAGAGATAGGCTATGTAAGGATTGGTGCTTCTACCAACATTCTCTTCAGTTGATCAAGACTTGCTTGACACCTTTCTGACCATTCAAATTTGACTCCCTTTCGAACCAACCTTGTCAATGGTGAAGCTATCACTGAGAACCCTTTCACAAACCTTCTGTAATACCTAGCCAACCCTACAAAACTGCGAATTTCTAACACATTTCTAGGTGGCTTCCAGTTCATAACTGCTTCAATCTCAGCCAGATCCACCTTAATACCCTCAGAAGATATCACATGGCCCAGAAAAGACACTTCTCACAGCCAAAACTCTCACTTACTCAATTTAGCATAAAACTAATGTTCCCATAATATCTGAAGCACACTCCTCAAGTGCTGCTCATGCTCTTCCTCATTTCTTAAGTAAACCAAAATGTCGTCAATAAACACAACCACAAACTGATCCAAATATGGCCTGAACACTCTATTCATTAAGTCCATGAATGTAGCAGGCGCATTAGTCAATCCGAATGGTATTATTAAGAATTCATAATGTCCATATCGAGTTCTGAATGCAGTCTTGGGTATGTCCCCTCTCTTCACTTGTAACTGATAATACCCAGACCGCAAGTCTATCTTAGAAAACACACCTGCTCCTCTCAATTGGTCAAATAAATCCTCAATTCTAGGCAGAGGATATTGATTCTTTACTGTTACTTTATTCAGTTGCCGGTAGTCAATACACATTCTCATGGTCCCATCTTTCTTCTTGACAAATAGGACTGTTGTCCCCAAGGAGAAGCACTAGGTCATATGAAACCCCTGTCCAATAATTCATGCAACTGAGTTTTTAGCTCCTTCAATTCAGTAGGAGCCATTCTGTAAGGCGCTTTAGACACTAGCACTGATCCAGGCACAATATCAATAGACAATTCAACCTCCCTTACTGGTGGCACACCACTCAGTTCTTCCGAAAACACATCAGGAAACTCCCATACAATGGGTATATCCTGAATCTTTGGTTGCTCTCTTTTAGAATCCAACACCAAAGCCATGTAAGCCTCACATCCCTTCCTCAAACATGGATATGCTTGCATTGCCGATACCACATTCACAAGAGGATTTGTACAAACTCCCCTCACTGTCACTTTACTTCCCTTACAATCACGAAGTACCACTCTCTTCTTCTTATAGTCAACTACCGTATTATATTTACTTAGCCAATCCATACCCAGTATTAGATCAAACTCATCGAAAGGTAACTCAATCAAATCGACTGGAAATACACTATCCTGGACTATCGATGAACAACCCCTATACACTTTGTTCACATTCACATTATTTCCCAAAGGACTTGATGCACATATATCATATTTTAAACAATCAAGAAGCTGAAAAGGTTATGGAAGAGGTTCATGCCGGAGTCTGTGGAGCTCACATGAATGGCTTAGCCTTAGCGAAGAAGATCATGCGCCAAGGATTCTATTGGCTCACAATGGATACGGATTGTTTAAAATATGTGAAGCAATGTCAGTTATGCCGGCAATACGCGAATTTAAGGCATGTCCCAGTTTCAGAGCTACATAATTTGACATCTCCATGGCCATTTGCAGCTTGGGGAATAGATATCATAGGCGAGATACATCCTACAGCTTCTAATGGGCACAAGTTCATTATAGTCGCCATTGATTATTTCACTAAGTGGGTCGAAGCTGAATCTTTCAAGAAGATTGATGTTAGGGATATGGCTAAGTTCATCGAGCGGAATTTGATATGCAGATATGGCCTCCCACACCATATTGTATCTGATAATGGGGTGCAATTCTTAGCAGAAACTAAACAGATGCTTCAGAAGTATGGAATCCAGCATCACAAGTCTTCTCCTTACCGTCCCCAAGCTAACGGTGCGGTTGAAGCAGCAAACAAGAATGTGAAAAGAATACTGGCCAAGATGGTTCAGAGCTATAAAGATTGGGCGAAAAAGCTACCTTTTGCACTCTGGGGTTATAGAACCACAGTCAGAACCTCTACGAGAGCAACACCTTTCTCCATGGTATACGGAACCGAAGCGATTCTGCCGGTTGAAATTGAGCTGAAATCTTTAAGGGTAGTCATGGAAGCCGAGATTCCAGAGACAGAATGGGCACAACAGCGATTGTTGCAGTTGAATCTGTTGGATGAAGATAGGTTGAGAGCCTATTACCACAATCAGGTTTATCAGAAGAGACTAGCTCGGTCCTTTGGCAAGAAGGTACGGAAGCACCCATTGAAAGAAGGGGATTTGGTCTTTAAGATGATGAGGCTGGGAGTGCCAGACATACGAGGAAAATTCAGGCCAACCTGGGAAGGCCCGTTCATTTTAAAAAAGTTGCTAACAAAGGGAGCAGCAATCTTGGCAGACAGCGATGGGAATGAGTTTAAAGACCCGGTCAATGTCGATAGACTAAAAAGTTTCTATGGCTAAAGACCAAAAAAATGAAAAGAAGAGAATAAATGCCCCGCAGGTCGAAAACCGAAAAAAGGCGGCCTTGCTAAAATTAGGCGCCCTGTCAGGGTAAAAACCGAAAAAAGGCATCCTGGGCAAAAATTAAGGGCTGAGAGAAAATGTTCAATCGAGAAAACCCGAGAGGGCCGATTGATAACATGAGTTTGATGCTTACAAGATCTATTCCGAGATTAGGTGTAGCCTTGTGCTTTTGAATTCTTGTTAAATAAGGATCATGTATGATGAAATCCTATAGAGATGTACTCAATTTTGCAATGAATAAAAGAATACAGTTTACATTGTTCTTCTAGTTCTGCCTTAAAAAAAATATATCACTTATTCATCTAATGACTATTGTCTAATCATTCTGTCGGAAGGTGCCTAAGCAGATATGTGCTATTCACTCTTAGTGGTGGTTTTAATAATAGCCTTCTCTTGCAGCTCAAAAAAAAAGATTAAAAAAATCCTGAAAAAAAAAGAGGCCGTTAGAGATGAAAACCGTAACTGGCTCTCTAAGCAAAAGTTAGGCCAAAGGGCAGGGTGAAAACCTGGAGACAGGCAGTCTGCCCTACAAAAAAAAATATATGATGAAAAAAAAAATAAAAAGCCGCTGGTTTGGGTTGGGTTCATTCCAGGCAAAAGTTAGGCAAAAGGTTATGTGAAAATCCCTAAAGGGACGCATTTCCCACAAAGAAAAGCTAGTGTGAAAATCCACAAGGGAAGCACTACCTTTTAAAGCAATGACGTTTGATGCTTGGAGCAATAAGGCGACATTACTTCAGATGATCATTCTTCAGTCAGATAATGCATGAGTCAGAGTCCTGGGCACACGATCATTGGTCAGGGGGCAAAGATGCACTGGATGTCTCTTTCAGAAAACTTATTGGGGATGGAATCCCTAAGGTCAAGATGACAATCCTCTTGATTCCGGGGGCATGGTGGAGCAACCAAGCTATATCCTCAACACACCCTGGGCCACCTAGGGCATGGTCTATACATTCTTGCAAGCATTCGCACCTCATATCATACACAAACGTTTTCTTGTATGTATTTTTGTGCACATAATTTTACAGGAAATATCTAAAAGAAGACAGTCACCATTCGAAGATGGAATCCTGCACTTTTAGTAGTCTTGTCAGCGACTTGGTGCAGTGCACTTTTGGTAGTCTGTAGCAGACTCGGTGCAGCTCAGAAGAGCAAGTTTCGCGTTTCATAGTCTTATCAGCAACTCAACGTATCATCATCAGAAGATGGAACAGTGCACTTTTGGTAGCCTTGGTAGTGGCTCGGTGTAGTTCTTTCGTGCACTTTTGGTAGTCTTGGTAGTGACTCGATGCATCTCTCTTGTGCGTTTTTAGTAGCCTTGTCAGTGGCTCGCCGCATCTCTATCTGCCGATAGCACCTGTACGTTTAGTAGTCTTGTCAGCGACTCCGTGCAGCGCACTTTTAGTAGCCTTGTCAGCGGCTCGGTGCGATTTATCTTTCGCGTTTTGTAGTCTTGGTAGCAACTCGGCGCATCACCGTCTGAGGATGGTCCCTAGCACTTCGTAGTCTTGTCAGCGAATCAGTGCAACTCGGAGAGGATATTCATATTTCAAGTCATAGCAGTGTTCCCCAGGGAGCAGTAGGAAGGTCGCCGCCTCAGGTACGCGCTTCTTTCCTTTTCCTGAATTTTGGCTCACCTAGGCACCCACACACTAGCCTCCCCAAAATTGGGGGCAACTGTAGACACCGGGTCCCGAGTAGCCTTGATTAGGATTACCCAATGATGAAATTAAGTGGGCCAATTTATAGGCAAAAAGAATGAAAGTTGGAAGTGATAATTTTCTTGTCGTTTTGATTTGTTAGGAATGAATAAAAATGTATTTTAAAAATGTTTTAAAAATTATTTTGGGGCAAAAAAAATGAATTTTTTATTTTTAATTTTTTGTGTTTTATGGAAAATTTAAAAAAAAAGTCGGAAATCGCGAATGCTGGGCTACGGCAACGCGCTGGGCGTGCGCACGACAGCGCCCGGCGCGCACGGGGAGCTCTCGGCCACGCGCGGGCTTCGCCCGCGCGCCGACGGGCGTCAGACGCCCCCTCACGCCCCATTTCGCCCCTATGGCCTTTTTGTGCCATATTTTTTTCATCTTAAATGCTTTTTAACTCATTTTTTTTGCATAATTTAATTCAAAAAGCCTTTTATCTTCCAACCCTTGAAATTCAGTTGTTTTTTGTAGTTATGGGAATTAAATTAATTTAATTTCTTAATTAAAAATTCATCTTTCAATATTTTATTTTTCTAATCATATTCTTCAAATCAAGACAAGAAATTGGATCATATACGTTCATTTCTTCAAGATAAATTTGAGGGTAATTATTCTTGGCTCAATTTCTTCATTTAATTTTAATTTCATTCTTTTGTTGTATCTTTTGTTGTATTTAATTAATTAACATGTAAATTCTTTTAGTTCTATCATTTTATTCTTTTTTTTATTTAATTAATCATCATGTAAATTTTTGTAGATCTATTATTTAATTGTTCATGTTTTTTACTTCTTATTCTTTATCTAATTGTTCATACTATTATTTCTTGTTCTTATTTCTTCTTTAATTGTTCATATTCATATCATTGTCATCATTTTTGTTCACATATATCATTAGTATTATCATTTAACATGTTTTAGCATAATTGGCTTATTTTTATTTTCATATTGTTCTTCCATATTTAATTGAATTGTTCATCTTCTTTTATTATTATTATTATTATTATTATTATTATTATTATTATTATTATTATTATTATTATTATTATTATTATTATTATTATTATTATTATTATTATTGTATTTGATTATTCATATTCTTTGTTATTATTGTGTTATTATTATTGTAGTTATTACCATCATTAGTATTATTATTATTATTATCCTTATTCTTGTTTAATTTTATTATTACTATTATTATTTATATTTTATGCATGCTGATTTTTTATTATTACTTTTGCTTTTTATGCATGATTGGATGTTATTGTTGTTATTTTGTATTTTTATGAATGTTAAATTTTATCATCATTATTTTATGCTTTTTATGCATGTTAAATTTTATTAACACTGTTTTTTGTTTTTTTAGCATGTTGATTTTATTAATTTGTTAAATTGCATATTTTTATTATGTCATTTTAATTGGCTTGTCATACATGACGCAATTTTGATTGCTTTAATTTAATTGTTTTCATGTTATATGTTTAATTAATTTTTTACTAACTTCACTTTTATTTGTTTTTTTCTTTTATTTTTAATATTTATTTTTATGTGTGAGTCTTTTCCATACCAAGTGGGAGCCCATGAAGATTTGAAGATCTATTTGGGAGTTGATTTGTTAATTTTTGTTATTTTCATTTCTTTTGCTTTCATTATTTTATTTCTAATATGTAATTTGTAATAAATTATTTTTATGCACGTTAATTAAAAAAAAACCATAAAAATATTTCTACTTAATTAATTTATTTTTTTTCTAAATAAAATGGGACCAATGTCCTAACTTTTTTCATCCAAAATAAATTATCACTTTAAAATTATTTTCTTTAATTATGCATGAGAGGACCAATGTCCTCATTTTAATAAATTACCCGATTTATGTATGAATTATATTTTATTTACAAATGGGGGTTGTATTCCGCCCCTAGTTTTGTTGTAATTTCTTTTGCTTTCATTTACTTTATTTATCGCTTTTATTATATGATTGATATGCGTTTAATTAAATTGCATTAAAATTGAATGAGAAATGGGATGAAACGCTAAATTCAAAACTTGATTATAAACTTAGCCAAGGTATGAATAAATGGGAAGTCCCGAACCTGTCTCTGGTCTTTGGGCTCAACGAGGCGAGAGATCCATTTTAATGGGATCTCCAAGACACCTCTTGTGTCCCGTAAAAAGGCTTTAACTTGCATAGTCCTAGGCTCCACGAGGCGAGAGGGCCCTCCTAATGTTCTATTAGGATGGGACCTCCAAGACCCCTCTGGCTTGCCCAAAATGGACATAGCAGCGCCGTCTTAGGTTCACTGAGGCGAGACGAACTTTCCTAATATTTTATTGGGTGGCGACTCCATGAAATCTCCTTGTTGCCCAAAATAGACGCACTTGTAAATACCTTACAAGTTTTAATAAACCTCTCCTGATAGCCCTAAAGAGGGCCCTCGGGAAGATACGGGGTTCGGCGCGCGTCACACCTATGCCTTATTTTGGCCTGAGAAGATCCCAATCCAACTCAATAGCTTTGATTTATTTATTTTATATTTTTTTCTTTTTCCCTTTTCTTTTTCTTTTCTTTTTTTATTTTTTTAAGCTGTTGACAACAGGCTCGATCGACCTAGTTATCTGGCTGGCTAGAAAATACTCAGGGGATAACCATTAGATCATATGGACTTAATAAAGGACTATAAACACTGGGTCCTAAGTCAGTCCAGATCAGAGTTACCCAATGAAGATATCAATACCCGTTTTCGGGCAAATGGACGAAAGTTACAGGCTTTTGCCCTTCGAATTCACAAGGATTGAAGATTTGTCGATAATAGGAGGTTTTCGTACATTAGGAGGAGTTTATCAATGGGAAATGTTTTGATTTTGGTTGACCGATGGGAGGCCTTTCGGCCGAGAGAGACGCCCATCGCTCGCTCGAGACAGGCCTATCTCTTGCGGGGAGCGACGCCTGCCACTCACGCGAGAGGGCCCGTCCCTCACGAGCGATGGCTGTCTCTCATCACCCTTCCCTCGTAAAGTGGCCAGCCGCTCGAAAGATCAGGCGCGTCTTGTGACCGACGCCTATCGAACACCGAGTAACGCTTGTCGGTGGAGGATCCGCAGTGTTATTTCACGGGATTCTCCCAAATTTTCCAAAGATTTCTAAATCTTTTTCCAAGATTTTTTAGGGATTTCCAAATCTTTTCAAATATTTTCAAATTTCGGATGTATTTTGAAAATATTATGTAAATCAGTCAGTTCTGATTCTGATTTCACAAATCTTTTTCAAATTCAAATTTAAAATTTAAAAGAATTTGAAGTGTTTTCCTTAACCTATAAATAGGGGGGTGAAGTTCATTTTTAGGGGTTAGCAATTTTCATAAAATATTGGGGATTTCTTTCTAGAATTCCAAAAGAGTTTTTTTTTATTAAGAGTTTCTTCAAATCTCTTTCAAACTAAGGCAAATCCGAGAAAACGAAATCAATTTGTTCTTACTCGATTTAGCCTTTTTAGCATTTATAATTGTTACAAAATATCGAAGAAGGAAAAGATAATTTTCTTTCCTTGATCTGATTTTAAAAACACAGTTTTGAGGTAAAAACTCCCCGAAATTGCACATCGTTGCTTAATCTTTGTAGAATTCAAGGGCAGAAATCACGTGACATTCGCTTTTAGAAGATAATATTCCGAGGGTAAATATTTTTGGATCAATCTTTAATTCAATTTTTTTGTTTTGAATTAATTTACCTCTGTCCAATTGTGCAAAAAGATAATTTTAATAGTAAAAATTGGATTTTAATAGAAATTTTCTATCTTTTTCTAGAGCAGGGATGACCGACGAGCTGAGGGTCCACCCACGACCATCGCTCACTCGAGCGACGAGCCATAGCGGAACTCTGCCTCTACCTGTCGGTCGGCCCAGGGATGCCCGTCACTCGCATGATGTGGGCCGTCCCTGGGCCTTACTTCCTTATTTTCTACCTCTTTTTCTTGCCTTTTTTTCATTATTCCTTGTTTTCCTTGGTGAATTTTTTATAGCTTTTTTATCTTTATTTATTTCATCCTTTTTATTGTTTAATTATTGCACTAACATGCTCTTCATTTTTTTTGTGAGTTTAATTGTCTTTCTTGGATTTAGAGTGTTAAAAATGGAGAACATCGGGATGATCCGAGGACATTATTCGGGTTTATTTTTCTTTACCTTATTTCGTTTTAGTTTATTTTTGTTCCCAATTTGTTATAAGCATTAATGTAAAAATGGCTAAATATTTCTACAAACAAAAGGGATTTTCCTAAATAAAATAGGACCAATGTCTTGATTTTTTTGTCCAAATAAAATAGATATTTTGATATTATTTTTCTCTACATATGCATGCGAAGACCAATGTCTTCATCCTTAATCGAATGTCCCACTTTGTGTATGTTTTCCTTTTTTGCTCATTTACAATGGGGGTTGTATTCCGCCCCTAGTTTTGTTGTAATTTATCGCATTTTTATTTACCTTATTTTAATCTCATTTTATTCGTTGCTTTTATTACATAATTGATCTGATACTTTAATTATCGCATTGAACTAAATGAGAAAATGGGATGAAAGATTAAATTCAAAACTCAATCATAATTTAATTAAGATATGAATAAATGGGAAGTCATGAACCATCTCTGGTCTTAGGCTCAACGAGGTTAGATGAACCTTTCCAATGTTATGTTAGAAAGGAAATTCCAAAATATCTCTTGTTGCCCAAAATAGGCCCAAGTTGCATTATTTTAGGCTCTATAAGGTCAGATGAACCTTTCCAATGTTCCATTGGAAAGGGGATTTAAAAATATCTCTGGCTTGCCCAAAATAGACGTATATGTATCGTCTTAAGATTCACGAGGTTAGATGAATCCTTTCCAATGTTCTATTGGAAGGAGGATTCCAACATATCTCTGATTGCCCAAAATGGACACACATGCGATGTCTTAGGCTCAGATGTTTCCCAATATTTTATTCGGTGGCAACTCCAAAACACCTCCCTGTTGCCCAAAATAGACGCCCTTGTAATCCTTACAAGTCTTATGAACCTCTCTTGAATACCCTAAAAACGGGTTTTTGAGGCCCCTGGGGTTCAGCATGCGTCACAGTGGCAATTTCGCTGGGGATAATTATGAGACTTCGCTTCGAAAGTACCTTGGTTAAAATATATAATTGAGTTTTAATTTAAAATTTCACCCTTTTTTCAAAATTGCATTGCATATCATTAGATCCTTAGATCTATAGTAGCTTGGTCCATCTTTTAACCCCGATGCATTCTCGAAGCACGACCCTACGTTCACTCAATATAGGAAAGCGTTAAGGATAATCACCAGCCCAAGCCTCGTACCATCATGGTATATTAAATGGAGACCCGATCGGTCGTCACGCTCGTGATGAGCTAGACTCGTCGGTAGGGACTATGCTTGGGTAGACCTAAAGTATTATCATCCTGGCAAAAGCTCATTGTGACGCGTGTCGGACCTAACCTATTCCCGGCGAGCCTGCTTTTAGGGGCCCGAGAGGATTCGCATCTTTTGATCTTGGGCAATATGAGATATTTTAGAATCCCTACCTAATAGAAAATTGGGGAAGTTCATCTAATCCTATGAAGCCTTTTGGCACCTTTGAGGTATTTTGGAGTCGCCACCCAATTTACAAGAAATTGAAAAAGTTCGTCGAACCTCGGGGTCTAAACCAGAGAAAGATTCGGAACTTCGCTCTTATTAATGCTTTGGTTAATTATAAATGGGTTTTTAATTTTAAAATTTCATCTCTCTTCTCACGTGGTCATGCATTGAAAAAGTAAAGCGCAAATCAAGTACCAAAGAAAGCGGTAAAGAAAGCAATAAAATAATAAAGCAAACTAAAAAAAGATAGAAATTGGGATAAAATACAATCCCCCAAAATAAAAATGCTAAAATTTGGGACAAAAAATGCAATCCTCCAAATAAAATCAAATAAATAACAAACTCAAATAAATAAATATTCATAAATCGGGATATTTATTTAAGGTATGAACATTGGTTCCATCATGTCCACTTTGAAAAATTGGAGAGTCATTTTTGGTATCTATCGATAAAATCGGGATGAGTGATCCCATTTTAAGTGAGTTTTATTGGTTGAAATTAGGACATTAGTCCCATTTTATTAGAAAAATCCCAATTTATTAATATAAAACTTTTTTTTGTGATTTTTAATTAACGTGCATAACAATAAATAAATTTATTATAAATTACATAATAAAAACAAACACAAAATGATGAAAAATAATAAAAATACTCAAATATGTCAAATCCCACCAAAATGGTGTCTTCAAATCTCCATGGGCTCCTATTTGGTATTGAAAATGCTCACAAATAAAAAAAGTATTGAAATAAAAAAAAACAAATAAAAGTGGTGTCAGTAATAAAAATGAATTTAAACATATAACATATGAAAATTAATTAAAATAAATAAAATAAAATGCATTATGAGTGACAAACTAAATATATGACATAATAAAATAAGTAACTTAACATATTAACAATGCAACATACATAAAAACATACATGATAATAATAATAACAACAATAAATAATAATAATAATAATAATAATAATAATAATAATAATAATAATAATAATAATAATAATAATAATAACAACAACAACAATAATAATAACAAAAAAGATGAACAATCAAGTAAATAAAAAGGAAAAGACATAAAATAAATGAAATATGTTAGATCTATGAACAAAATCACACAAAAAAAAATAATAATAATAGATTTAAAAATCCACATGGTTGCTAATTAATCATAAAAAAAATATTACAAAAATTAAATTAAAAATTAAATCTAGAATACTTACCATCAGAATTTGATTTGATGAATGAAGGTAGATGATCAATTTCCTTGTGTTGATATATAAGAATAAGAGTAGAAAAATAAAATATCGAAGAAAATTTTTATCTCAAGAACAAAGAATTAATTTCTTTGTCTCAAGGAAAAAATTGTTAAAAAAAGAAGAATAAAATTCCTAAAAACAAAGAATTGTTCTCTTTGTCTCAAGAATTAACTTAGAAAAATATTAGAATCTTTGGAAAATTTGTTCTTGAAGAAGAAAATATTTATTTAAGAAAAATCCCCCTTTTATTCTCTCTCTAAAAATTATTTTATACCTCTCAAAAATCAGATTTTTTTGAAGAAATTAAATAAATTTAATTCCCATTAAAACATAAAAAAACTGAAAAATTTGAACATAAAAAAAACTGAAAAATTTGAAAGGCTAGAAGGCAAAAAGGTTTTAAAATTAAATTCAACCAAAAAATTGAGCAAAAACACCCTAAATTGGCCAAAAAATGCCTAAAGGGCATCGGGGCGATGCTGGGCGCACGACGCCCGTCGGCGTTCGCGACGGGTGTTGCTACGCCTGTGCTCGCGACGCAAACAATGCCCCACGCGTCGCTCGCGCTCGCTGCAGGCGACGCCCCACGAATCACCTGCGCGTGCTGCGGGCGACGCCCCAGGTGCACCAAGAGCTGCGCGTAGGCCAATGCTCTCAGAAATTTTTTTTTTATCAAAACATTTAAAAATAAAAATTTTGGCTAAAACACTATAATTTTCATATTCTTTTTTTATTTTAAAATAATTTTTAAAATATGTTTAAAAGTAAACTATTTGACAAGGGAACTATCACTTCCATCCTTCTTTTTGCCTATAAACATGCATCTAATTTCATCATTGGGTAACCCTGATTTGGGCTACCTCGGGACTCGGTGTCTACAGTTGTCCCCAATTTTGGGGAGGCTAGTGCATGGGTGCCTAGGTGAGCCGAAATTTAGAGAAAGGAAAGAAGAACATACTTGAGGCGGCCTCTTGAATAACCGACTGCTCCTTGGAGAACAACATTATGATTGGTATCGTAAATATTATCCTTTCGGATCGTACCGAGTCATTAAGTAGACTACGAAGTGCCATCATTCTTGAACATCACTGAGCCGTTAAATAGACTACAAAGTGATTGTTATCCTCTTGGATTGCACTGAGTCGCTAACAAGACTACAAAGTGTGAACATTCAAAAATTTTATCAAGCCGTTAAATAGACTACAAAGTGATAGTGCCATCCTCAAATGGCAATGCGCCGAGTCTGCTCCAGACTTACAAAATGTGGGAAATGTCCCCCTCAAAGGACTGCGCTGAGTCACTGACAAGACTATAAAGTGCAGGGGCCATCCTCAGATGGTGATGCACCGAGTCTACTCCAGACTTACAAAATGCGAGAAATGTCCTCCTTAGAGGATTGCACCGAGTCACTGACAAGACTACAAAGTGCAGGGGCCATCCTCAGATGGTGATGCACCGAGTATACTCCAGACTTACAAAACACGAGAAATGTCCTCCTCAGAGGACTACACCAAGTCGTTGACAAGACTACAAAGTGCGGGGGCCATCCTTAGATGGTGATGTGCCAAGTCTGCTCCAGACTTAGAAAATGCAAGAAATGTCCTCCTCAGAGGATAGCACCGAGTCGCTAACAATACTACAAAGTGTGAGGGACCACCCTCAGATGGCGATGCGTCGAGTCTGCTCCAGACTTACAAAATGCGGGAACTGTCCTCCTCAGAGGACTGCACCGAGTCTGCTCCAGAATTACAAAGTGCAAGGGACCATCCTCGGATGGTGATGCGTCGAGTCTGCTTCAGACTTACAAAATGCAAGAATAGAGATTTGCCTCTTAGGAGGATTCAAAAATTTGCCTTCTCAGAGGACTTGGAAATCTGCCTCCTCAGAGGACTTGGAAATTTGCCTCCTCAGAGGACTTCATCTTAACTTTATCGCCTTGCTCGGGTGAATGTAAATGTTGAATTGAAGCTGTCCTTGACCAGTTTTTGCATGTACAGCCTTCATTTGGACTTTTCCTACAAGGCTGTGTGCACCAGAATATATACAAGAGATTGTGCATGCATGTGTAAAAAGTTATATGTAGGTGTTTGCTAAAGAATTGTATAAAATGCATGCAAAAATGGATAGACCATGTCCGAGGTGGTTAAGGGTCCATAAAGGATATGGCTTGGCTGCTTGATCATGCCTCCAAGGTCTAGGAGAGTGTCGTATTAGATTTGGAACTCTGACCCGTAAACTTTTCAGAAAGAACCTACAGGATTGCATCTTTGCCCCCCGTCAATGAGCATTCGCCCAGGATTCTGACTCATGTCCCCGCATCATACACTATCTGCTTGAAGGGAAATCATTCGAAGTAATGCCGCCTTATCACTCAAGGCATTGGAAGTCATTGTTTTAAAGGTACTGCATCCCTTGTGGATTTTCACACTAGCTTTTCTTTGTGGGAAATACATCCCTTTGGGGATTTTCACATAACCCTTTGCCAAACTTTTGCCTGGAATGGACCCAACCCAATCCAGCGGCTTTTGTTCATTTTATTTTTTATAGGACAGACTGCTTGTTTTCAGGTTTTCACCCTACCCTTCGGCCTAACTTTTTCTTAGAGAATCAGTCACGGTTTTCATCTCTAACGGCCTCTTTTTTAATTTGAAGAGACTAAAATAGATCGAAGTCGATAACGGGGTGACTCTACTGAAGCGTCAGACCGATGATAGCAATGGAGGCCATATATAGTAAATTGCGCATATGCAAAGAAGAAATAATGCACTACTTTTTATGCTGGAACTTAAATCATTTTGAGTATGCAAGATAAAGTGCTCTGCTTATATTAACATATTATTACATAAATGCATATGTTCCAGTCTAATTTCATCACACATGATCATCATTTGATATTAATCTAAAAAATACAAGACCCTATCTAATCTCGAGATGGATCCAGCTGAAAGCATCATACTTCTGTTATCAATCACCCCTATCGGGTTTTCATGATTGAACATTTTCTCTCTGCCCTTAATATTTGCCCAACGCGGATTTTTTTAGTTTTCGCCTTGAAAGGGCCCCCAATTTTAGCAAGGTTGCCTTTTTTCAGTTTTTGACTCGCGGGGCTTTTATTCTCTTCTTTTGATTTTTGGTCTTTAGCCATGGAACCTCTCAAGTCTATTGATGCTGACTGGTTGTTCGAACTCGTTCCCATCACTATCAGTCAGAATTACTGTTCCCTCTAGTAACAACTTCTTAAGAACAAATGGGCCTTCCCATGTTGGCTCGAATTTACCTCGCATGTCTAGAACACTTGAACTCACTTGCTTAAATACTAAATTTCCCTCATTTAGTGGGTGCTTTCTGACTTTTTTTTAAATGATCAAGTAAGTCTTCTCTGATAAATCTGGCTATGATAATAAGCCCGCAACCTATCCTCCTCTAATATGTTCAACTGTTGCAACCGTTACCATGCCCAATCGGCTTCTGGAATATGGGCTTCCATGATAACCTTAATGATTTGAACTTTACCTAAACCGGCAGTACTGCTTCCACCCCATATACCAAGGAATAAGGCTTGGCTCCTGTAGAGGTTTTGACGGTGGTTCTGTACCCCTAAAGTGCAAAAGGCCATTTTTCCACCCAATCCTTATAGTTCTGAACCATCTTGGCCAATATTCTTTTAACATTCTTATTAGCAGCCTCTACAGCCCCATTGGCTTGAGGGTGATACATAGAGGACTTGTGATGCTTAATACAATACTTCTAAAGTCGCTTCCTAGTTTCAGTCATAAACTGCACCCCACTATTAGACCCAACATGATACGGAAGACCGTATCAAATTATTTTCAATGAACTTGGCCATGTCCACATATCAATTCTTTTCCTCCCTTTTTTTGTTTTCTTTTTTTTGCGATTTTTTTTGGACAAGCTTTGTTCAAAACCTGATAGTTTACACATACATGTACTTCTCTTCTTAACTGTTGGGGACAACATTGACTAACCAAGTCAGGTGTTGAACTTCGATAAGAATTTTGGCTTCATTTCTGCTTGTGGATCTCTTCTTTTAACATTTTCTGCCCACTCCGGCTTGAGTCTTCTGAATTTATGCTTGATTGGTCCATGATTGGGATATGTCAGCATAGTGTGTTTAGCGACTTCACGATCATCTCCCGGTATGTCTTCATAGGTCCAGGCAAAAACTTTTTTATACTTTTTTTCTTTTCTCAAGTTTATCTCACTTTAGGAGTGATATCAGATGCCAACATGATCTCGAGATTAAATGAAGCAGTATTCATTAAGTTAATATCAAATGTAAATGACCGGTGGTTGTGATCATGCATAATGAAATCATGACAAACATAAGCAAAAAGTCATTAATATGATTAATATAAATAGTGCTACATACATCAAGATTAAAAAACTTCTAATATAAAAAGCACATCTACGAGAAGGTTTCCTCCCATATTTCTTGTAGTGCTCTGGATCGATAATATGTTTGTTATAAATGAGATCCTGAATATGGTTCCTCGTAGTTTGATATTCATTAGTGTCATGCCCTGTATGCTGATGGTAGGCACAGTATAGATCCATTCGATGATCAATATGCCCTTGACTTTTGGCGGGCTTAGTAGGCATTGGTTGTACCTTACCTTCTTTCATCAACCTTTTAAATACCCGCAACAAGGATTTGCCCAAATTAGAGCAGTGCCTCTGAGCCGCTTTAATTGCGGACATTTCCCCTGTCCATCAAGTACCACTACTATTATCATAGCAACCTACTCCTAGACTTGCGGGGTCAGTAATATTCTTATTGAGAGTTGCCTGGGTAGTTGCAAGCTTGGATTTCATAATTTCTTCTTCAAGATTGGCTAGCTCCTTTTTTGTGTTCGAGGAACTGGAAATGCCCATTGACTGTAAAGGCCCTATTCCTTTTGCCTTTCCTACTTGCCCGACTGGTGAATCAAGTAGCGCCTTGCTTTTAGGCTCAAAAGTAGAAGGAAGCATTGCGGCCGTTACTGTATAAGCCTTTTTTACTGTGGCTGGCTCAACTCGGTTAAGAGCAGTCGCCATAAGCTGAGCTTGAAGAATGAGCGCCATGGCATCCATTCTTCCCTTAACCATGGCCAGCAACCTCTTTTCAAGCTCTTTGAATCTTCCATCTATCTCTTGGGCTATTAGGGCACCAGTCTCTTCAGTTTGTTGTGAATAATTAGCCATTTTTGAATATTTGAATTTCTATTGACTGCCCTTGATCCTGGTCCTGGCCTCAAACAAAAGGTCTTCTAATTAGGTGACTATCAAAATCGCAAAACCACTTAGGCAAATGGTCTACGATGGCTAAAAAATCAAGGAGTTAAAATAATGCATGAATGATATGTAATGCATGATCGTGCTATGCGAATGGTCCTCAACGATTGGAAGATTAAGGAACTACAATGACACATGTGATGCATAGAAAAAATTATACACATGATGATATGTATATGTGAAAATAATATGTACACAAAAGGATATATACACACATGAAAGAAATTAATCTTTTATGACTTTTTATATTTTTATGTGCATGAATGACACGTAATGCATGAATATGCAATGCAACATCTTCAACCGCATGCAAGCCAAAATATCCTTCCGACCTTTTAACTCCCTCACACGAGGTCAATTGGTCTCATTCCTAGGTGGGCTTTATCCATGGGTTAACAGGGAACCCATTCGATGCGTATAGTGCACGGTGAAAAACCGACAGCATAACACCTCTTACATAATGTACATACATATGGGCTTTGGCCATTATGTATTTAAACACTTCAATTGAATTAAGATGGGCCCATCGAGGCATGAAAACTCTTGGTGAAAGACCATTTAATTTAATTGACTTTGTTCAATATATAATGGCCCACATAACAAGCACAATACTACGGTACATTTCACCTAGTGGAAGTATCTATTGCCATTATATGAGCTTTGGTCAAAGGTGGTGATACTTTAGGGCTACACAAGCATGGTCCCTGCCAATGGGTCTAGCTCATCACGAGCATAACGACCAATTAGGTCTCCATTTGATATACTATACTGTACGAGGTTTGGGCTTGTGATTATCCTTAACACTTTTCCACATTGAGTGAATGCAGGGTCATGCTTCGGGAACACACCAGGGCTAGAAGAGGGACCAAACTAGTATAGTTCTAAGGCTTTAACATGGATGCAATGCAATTTTTCGAAAAGAGATAGAATTTTAATTTATAAAAAAATCCAATTTTAATTAATCAAGATAGTTTCTGAGAAAAGTTTCAAAGTCCCCAGCGAAGTTGCCACTGTGATGCACACCGGACCTGACATGTTCCCGGGAAGCCCACTTTTAGGGGCCCGAGAGGGTTCACATCTTTTGATCTTGGGTAACATGAGATATTTTGGAATCCCTACCCAATGGAATATTGGGGAAGTTCATCTAATCCCATGAAGCCTTTTGTCACCTTTGAGGTATTTTGGAGTCGCCACCCAATTTACAAGAAATTGGAAAAGTTCGTCTAACATCGGGGTCTAAACAAGAGAAAGACTCGAAACTTCGCTCTTATTAATGCCTTGGTTAATTATAAATGGGTTTTTAATTTTAAAATTCCATCTATCTTCTCGCGCGGTCATGCATTGAAAAAGTAAAGCGCAAATCAAGTACCAAAGAAAGCGGTAAAGAAAGTAATAAAATAATAAAGAAAACTAAAGAAAGATAGAAATTGGGACAAAATACAATCCCCCAAAATAAAAATGCTAAAATTTGGGAAAAAATACAATCCTCCAAATAAAATAAAATAAATAACAAACTCAAATAAATAAACATTCATAAAGCGGGATATTTATTTAAGGTAGGAACATTGGTTCCATTATGTCCACTTTGAAAAATTGGAGAGTCATTTTTGGTTTCTATCGATAAAATCGGGATGAGTGATCCCATTTTGAGAAAGTTAACTCTTCTTTTCAAAAGTGAGTTTTATTGGTTGAAATTAGGACATTGGTCCCATTTTATTAGAAAAAATCCCAATTTATTAATATAAAACTTTTTTTATCATTTTTAATTAACGTGCATAAAAATAAATAAATTTATTACAAATTACATAATAAAAACAAACACAAAATGTTGAAAAATAATAAAAATGCTCACAAATAAAAAGAGTATTGAAATAAAAAAAAACAAATAAAAGTGGTGTTAGTAATAAAAATGAATTTAAATATATAATATATGAAAATAAATTAAAATAAATAAAATAAAATTCATTATGAGTGACAAACTAATTATATGACATAATAAAATAAGTAACTTAATTTATTAACAATGCAACATACATAAAAATATACATGATAATAATAATAACAACAATAACAAATAATAATAATAATAATAATAATAATAATAATAATAATAATAATAATAATAATAATAATAATAATAATAATAGTAATAGTAAATAAGAATAACAATAATAATAATAACAACAACAACAACAACAACAATAATAATAATAATAATAATAATAATAATAATAATAATAATAATAAGTATTAACAATAATAATAATAATAAAGAAGAAGAACAATCAAGTAAATAAGAAGGAAAAGAAATAAAGTAAATAAAACATGTTAGATCTATGAATAAAAAGACACAAAAATTAAAAAAAAAAACAATAATAATAGATTTAAAAATCTACGTGGTTGCTAATTAATCATAAACAAAAATTATTACAAAAATCAAATTAAAAATTCAATACAGAATACTTACGCTCAGAATTTGATTTGATGAATAAACGTAGATGATCAGTGTCCTTGTCTTGATTTATAAGAATAAGATTAGAAAAATAAAATATAGACGAAAATTTTTATCTCAAGAACAAATAATTAATTTTTTTGTCTCAAGTAAAAAATTGTTAAAAAAAGAAGTAGAAAATTTCCAAAAACAAAGAATTGTTCTCTTTGTCTTAAGAATTAACTTAGAAAAATATTAGAATCTTTGGAGAATTTGTTCTTGAAAAAGAAAAAGAAGAAGAAAATATTTTCTTAAGAAAAATCTCCCTTTTATTCTCTCTCAAAAAATTATTTTATACCTCCTAAAAATCAGATTTTTTTTAAGAAATTAAGTCAATTTAATCCCCATTAAAACATAAAAAAACTAAAGAATTTGAAAGGGTAGAAGACAAAAAGGTTTTAAAATTAAATTCCACCAAAAAAAAGAGCAAAAACACCCTAAATTGGCCAAAAAAAGCCCAAAGGGCGTCGGGGGGACGCTGGGCGCGCAACAAGGGTCGAGCGATGCCCGTTTGCGAGCGCAACGGGCATTGTTGTGCGCTTGTGCACGACGTGAGCGATGCCCTGCGTGTCGCTCTCGTGCGCTGCGTGCGATACCCCACGCGTCGCTCTAGCGTGCTGCAAGCGGCGCCCACGCGGGGCCGACGCGCGTCGAATTTTTTTTTAATCAAAATCTTTAAAAATAAAAATTTTGGCTAAAACACTATAATTTCTGAATTCTTTTTTATTTTAAAATAATTTTTAAAATATGTTTAAAAGCAAACTATTTGATAAGGGAACTATCACTTCCATCCTTCTTGTTGCCTATAAACAGGCATCTAATTTTATCATTGGGTAACCTTGATCTATTCTGCCTCAGGACTCGTGGTCTACACTCATGTAAGGGAAATAGATACTTCCCTAGGTGGTATGAACCATAATAATATGCTTGCTATGTGGATCATTACGTATTGGACAAACCTAGATAATTTGATTGGTCACCTAACCAAAGGCTTTCATTCCCCGATAGGCCCATGTCGATTTATTCGGATTGCCTAAATACATAATGGTCAGAAGCCGTACGTATGCACATTAGTAAGAGAGGTTATGCTGTCGGTTTCCCACCGTGCACCATTCGCGTCCAGTGGGTTCCCTGTTAATCCATGGACCAAGCCCACTTAGGACAAAGATTACACGACCTCGCATGTGGGAGTGATAAGGTTGGAAGGATCTACTTGTTTGCATGTGGTTGTGGATGCTGCATAGCACGACAATGCATTTTATGTCATCCATGTATCATCCTGACTAGATTTTTTTGCAGCCATCATAGATCTACCCAGGTGGTCAAGAGGTCCCCGTGGGCGACAGCACAGAAATCCATTCTTTGAGATACCAAAAAGGGTAAAATATTTAGATTCATTTTTCGAGAGCAGTCACGCTACCTCCTCTCAGTTTTCTATAAACAGCGAAATGGCTAATCCACCAAGAGGAATAGATGCCACCCGAGCCAAAATAGCCGAAGAGGTAGGAAGAAGGTTTGAAGAATTTGAGAATAGAATAATGGCCATGGTGGCAATAATGGCCCAACCTGCACCATAGAACACCCAGCTCCTCCTCCCATGAGATAAAATGAATTGGAGGAGGCCAGAGAGGACTCGCAAGAAGAGATCCGCCCACCACCAATAGATTTAAGGGCTACCATATTGGCAAGGCAGAGAAGAGGGGCTGCCCGTAAAGTAGAGGAGGATTGGGAAGAAGATGAATATGAGGAGCCCATATCAGTGAAGCGAAAGGCACCTCAGACAGAAGAAGCCATCTGAAGAAGATGGAAGAAAGATTCGAGGCAATGTCAAGGATGTTGACGAAGGGGCAAGGGATTAACCCCGAGGACAAGGAACTGGAGGGAGAGGATCTGATCCCTCAGAACTTTAAGATGCCTTGAGTCCCAAAGTTCGACAGCACCTTAGATCCCACTGCATATATAAAGCAGTACACGTTGGTAATGAAGGGTACTACTTTGACTAAGAGGCAGAAAATAGAGTACTTCTGCTTAAGCTTAACAGGCCCAGCAGTAGATTGGTACCACGGTCTGGATAGGAGGACCAAGGAAGATTAGGACCTAGTGACGGAAGAGTTCCTGAGGCAGTACGACTGCAGTACAAGGATGGAAGTGATGCTGAAAGATTTGGAGCTCTTGCAGCAAAAGTTTAGGGAGTCATTTCACGAATATCTGACCCGATGGAGGAACCGAGTGATGGAAATGAAAAGAAAGCCAGATACCCAGGACCAGATAAAGCTCTTTATCAAGAATGCTAGCCCGTATTTGAAGGATGGACTAAAAATGAAGGGTTTAAAAGACTGGGAGTTGTTGAAGGATATAGCCATTGAGGCTAAAGGGGAGTATCTTGCTAGAAGGGCGAGCAGCGAGACCTACGCCAAAAAGGGGGGTAGTAATTAGGGGGCAAGCCGGCCACCAAGTTCTAGCAGTGGCTACAGAATGAGCAAGACAGCAGAAGTTTCAGCTGTGAACAAGGCACTTCTCAAATCTAGGGAGGTCTCTCTCCTGGGTGCTGAAAAGATTGATAAAAGAGGGCAAGCTGCAACCCCTAGCACCTAAGCTCACCTAGACTCAGAGGCAGCTGCGGTACAAGGAGAATGAGTACTATGCCTATCATCAGCACACCTGGCACATGATAGATGACTGCAAGGCATTAAGGCATGCCATCTAGGATTTAATTGACTCGAAACAAATCATAGATACGGAGAAGAGAGGGAACTAAAAGAAACCCGGATATAATAATGTGCCCCCCATTGGTATTCATGATTGGGTCCAGCTTGCTAGAGTGGTACGTACTAAAGGATTTGTATGGAGGTAAGAACGCTGCTATCATTTGCTCAGAGGGGGCAAATGAAGAAGGGATTCCTGTGGCAGTGGTAGATTGTTGGTCCACTGATGACAGTGGAGATGAAAATAATAATTTCGATGTTGAAGAGTCTGCAGACCCGTGGGGTTCAGACGAAGATGAAGTAGAAGAGGTGGAGAGAAAAAATGATGTGAAGAAGGGTGAAGATAAGAAGGTCGGAGCAGTGACCCGGAGTGGTAGGGTAGTTTCGGAGGCTGAAAAGCCACAAGATCCTGTGGCTACGTAAAAGGAAAAGTGGTCAGAGGAGGACCCGATAAAGAGGCAGTTAAAAAGGACGCCGGCTCAGATGTCGATATGGAATCTTTTGAGGCAGTCTCCTTCGCACAGGCAGAGATTGGTTGAAGCCTTATGCGAGTCTATGGTGGCGATTACCATCTCCCCCACCGAACTGCTGGATATTGTGAAAGGAAGCGCCGGAGAGAACGTGTTTACTCAAATGCAGATTTGCCGGCCGAGGGCCGCAACCATAACTACCCACTGTGCATAAGGGCTCAAGTAAATGAGAAGCACACGACATGTGCCATGGTGGACGATGGCTCCTCCATAAATGTTTGCCCTTTGGTGGCAATAGCCGCATTCGGTGTGACGGAGGAAGTGATAAGTAAGTCTTACCTGATAGTCACAACCTATGATAATTCCCACAGATAGGCAATGGAGACATTCAAGGCAATGGTCAAGACTGGGCCAATTGAAACTGAGGCAGAATTTGTAGTCCTTCCCATTTGTAGACACCGAGTCCTGAGGTGGTCTAAGATCAGGATTACCCGATGATGAAAAGGATACTTGCCACAAGAAGGTGTCAAAAATGATGTTTTCCTTGTCAAAAATCTCTTTTGTCCCTCCGAAAATTTTAATTCGAAAATGTGCATTTCTACTCTTATTTTTTTTATTCCTTTTTATTTTTTTATTTTTTGATCATTTTATTTTTATTTTTTTATTATTTTATTTTATTTTTATTTTTACTCATTTTTATTTTTTATCTTTTTATTTTCATTTGCGCGCTGCGTGTGCGGGTTGGGTCGCACGCGTGCAGCTGTGCTCGCATGGGAGCGGCGTACGCACCAGGCGACATGCGCCTGCAGGTAGGCTCACCTCGCCAGGAGCGACACGCACCCTTAGGGGTGCACGTCACCAAATGGGACGCGCGCCCTGCGCCCAAAGGGCAGCACTTCGCCCGGGGCGACGCACGCTGTTAGCCTAATTCTAAATGCTAATTCCACAAGTATATAGTGTACCGGTTATAGTACAAAAGATATCGATCCCACGAGGAATGTGCTAATTATTACACACTATTACTACTCAATTTTAATCTTGTTTACAATGATCATAAATTTGTTGAATGAAAGTGGAAATACTATGTCTAATTCTAATTAACCTTGTTATAGATAATTGGAGAAGATAAGAGATTAATGATTATAAAATAATAAATAGAACTTGAATTAATTATTCTTGATTATGAATATATTCTTTTCATGCAAGCCAAGTTGAATAAAATTCCAATTTACTCTTTCAATATAAATTAGAGTGCCTAAAACATGCATATTTAATTCTAACTCACAATTTTCATTAATGAATTAAAGTGTTATTCATGCAAATTTCAGGAATAATAAACAACCTATAACAACCATTTAATATCACGATTTCTCAAATAATACTTCAATGATAAATTCTATTAGATTTAAGTAAAAATTTATCTTTCAATTAAATACTTATAATGATCATGCATAAAAATACTAATAGAAAATTCTACAAGAAAAAATAATAAAATTGATATGAATAATAAAATATAGCATTAAATAATCAAGTTCACAAGTTCATCATTAAATAATTACAAAAAAGAAGTAAAGATGAGAAATAAAGAAAGATATCTTTCAACCCTTTTTCCTTCCACAAAGGATATCTTCTTCCTTGCAAGTAATCTTCTCTTCAAAACATAAAAATTCTAACTTAAAAACTTTAACTAAAAATGTACTTTCTAACTTACAGAATTCTTAATAATAATATTCAACTAAAACTATTCAACCCTCAAAATTACTGTTAAAACTAAAATTTATAATGTTCTAAAAGATATGTTCCTTCAAGTGTCCCTTAGGAAGGTTGCAAGTCTAGGTGGAAAGTCATACTTTTTCAAGGCAAAATTTGAATTTAACTTCGAACGGTCCTCTGTGTCGCAATTGCGACGTCTGTCTCGCTCGCGACAAAACACGCCTTTCTCTTCGCTCCACTTTCCTCTCACCGGCTTTCCTCCGCGCCATGTCGCGACCTCGCGATAGGCGGCCTTACTCGCGATAATGCCCGCTAGCTCCTTTCTCCTTCTCTTTGGCTCCCTTCAATTGCGCGTCCTGTCGCGTTCGCGACAGATTACTTCTCTCCTTTGCTTTCTTTCTTCCTTTCTTCTTTCTCTTTGGCTCCCTTCAATTGCGTGTCCTGTCGCGCTCGTGACAGATTACTTCTCTCCTTTGCTTTCTTTCTTACTTTCTTCTTTCTCTTTGGCTTGGCGCTTCATGTCGCGCTCGCGACAGATTGATTCTTCCATAGCTCATTTTTGTTCCTTTTCTCAATCTTCTCCATTTTCTCCTACACAGACAAAACTCAAACAAAAACATAAAACACACCTAATTCTAACATAATTAACTACACATTTACATTATTTTAAACCTAAAACATGGATTAAATATGAGCTATTTAGACTCATATCACACACCCCCCAGGCGCACGTCGCCCAGGGCGACCTGCGGGCATCCCCGCGCAGCTTCGCCCGTGTGCTATCGCTTGCATTTTTACTCAAATGGCAAACTGTTTTTTTTTCATGAATTTGTGTTATTTTTTAACAAAGAGAATTAAAAGGATGTTTGTCCATTTCCCATTTTGGGATAAGATAGGGAAACAAAAGGATTATTGGTCTTCATTTGAAGGGGGCTGCATTTTTGGATTCAAAGAAAAGAAAAGGTTTTTTTCTCTCAGTTTTTAGGGCAGGTGAAGACTTCTTCAAAAAAAAATCTTTAAACATTTTTCACCCTTCAATTTTATTTCTTCTCAAAAAGAATATCTCATCCTTGGTTTGATTTGAGCAAGAAAATTAATTTTCTTTGCTCAATCATCCCACCAAATATATTTTCTTGAATTATTGTTTGTCAAACTAGGGTTTTTCCCAAATATTTTCGTGTTTATTATCATAAATTTCAACAAGGAGGACGGATCTAAACACCGCTTTTCTCCAATCTATAAAATTCTGATGGTAAACACTTTGGACCCGTTCTCATTTATGTTATTTACCGTTTATTGTTGTTAATATCGTTATTTTTGTTATTATTTTCATATTTATTATTTTTATCATCTGCCCCTAACATCTTGATATTGTTTACCATTGTTGTTATATCATAAATGTCTTTTTTATTTTGATCTTCCCCGTAGGTGTTCATTATCATTATATATTTGTCATGGTTATTACTTGATTGTTGATATCCTATTACCATCTTTACTATTTCCATTATTACTATTATTATTATTATTATTGTTATTATTGTGTAACTACTACCATTGTTATTACTGTTACTCATCCTATTGCCATTATTATTATTATTATTATTTTGTGGTATTATTGTTAGTGTTATTCTCTCATATTTATTTTATATTAACATTGTTCACTGTCATATTATTATTATTATTATTATTATTATTATTATTATTATTATTATTATTATTATTATTATTATTATTATTATTATTATTATTATTTCATTTGGTCATCATTATTATATTTACTCTTGTCTTTAACATGATTTATTTTTAATTCCCTTTGCGTGCAAATTATTTGATTATTAAATTAATATGTCCTATATCTACTTTGTCTTACTTGATTAATTTTGTTTAGAATTATTACTAATATATTTTAATATTATTTTTCTGTCTGAGATTTATTGTGACTTGCATTATGTGAGCGTTCTCGTGACCAAACGGAGGGGTCGCACACGTAGGAAATCGCGTCGTTTGGTGAGATCTTCCCTATTCCCTCTCTTCGTGTGGTGTGTGTTTTCAAGTAAATATTTTACTTATGCACATGTGCGGTAAAAAATCATGAAAATACTTTATAAATAAATTGGGATTTTATTAATAAAATTGGGACCAATGTCCCTCATTTTAGCCAGTTAATATAAAATGTCACGAATAAAGGAAGAGTTAAGTTTTCCAAAAATGGCATCACTCATCTCGGTTTTCAAGCCAACAATTGAATAACTCTTCGATCCCTCTTTAAGTGAGCATAAAGGAACTAATGTTCCTAAATCAAATGAATGCTCCGAATTATGTATGCCCTTTTATGTTTGATTTTGTTTGCTTGTTTTAAATTTGCGTTCATATATTTTTGTGGGCCCTTGTAATTAATTTTGGGGCAACATTATTTAATTTCAATTTGGGATTATATTCCGTCCCAATTTACATTTTAAATCTTCTTTTATTGGGGCTGCATTTCGCCCCAATTTTCCTTGTAATTGTGTGCTTGATGTGTTTACTGCTTTCCTTTATTGCTTTATTTATCGCTTTCTTTATTGCTTTCCTTTATTGCTTTTGAGTGCTTATAGTGCGCTTTAATTATATGCATAAACCGTGTGAGACAAGAGATAGAATTTTAGGAAGAGGTTAGAGACCTTTCCCAATTTCTTGTAAATTGGGTGGCGACTCCAAAATACCTCAAAGGTGCCTAAAGGTGTCGTGATGCTAGATGATCCTTCCCAATGTTCTATTGGGAAGGGGACATCCAAGATGTCTCATGGCACCCAAGATCAAAAGATGCGAACCAATCCCTCAAATCCTAAAAGCGAGTTCAAAGAGAGGGCATTTGCTAGGTTCGGTGCACGTCACACCATTCCAGCCAACTTTTCAGCACATCTGGGCAGGCCATGGTTCCACGAACTAGGAGGGGTGCCATCCACACTACACCAGATGATCAAGATTCCCTATAAGGGCCGGGTAGTGACAATCAGAGCGGCTAGGGAGAATTAGGTTTCCATCTTGGATATTGCCAGGCAACCTTTCAATGGGTTTCATATAGTCGTGATTAAAAAAGAAGAGCACATTGAGGGGAGCCCCCAAGTAGTGAACGAAGAAGAGGATGTATTCCCTCCCTAGAGCCAATTTGGGTAAAAGTTCTCAGGGGCTGCAGACTGCCATAACCATAAGAGGTCAGAAGGATAGGAAAGGTCTTGGATATGAAGGAAGTATGATGAAAAGCAAGAGAGCAGTAAGTGGGATCCCTCACATCAAGGACAGTTTTATGTTGGCCGCATCACGATGCGTGTATGTAGGAGAAGCCGAACCTCAATGGGTGGATGGAAAGAGTGTACCGAGATTTGAGGTCTTTAACGATGTCTTCAATTGGGACATTGGAGTGATCAATCCAGCTGAGGGTTATTGGGATGAAGAGATCATGACCAAGGGGACCATCTGGGACTGAGAATCACCCGAGGAGATTATCACCGAAAGGATGACAGCTGCTCGAGTGAAAGGGAAAGAGAAGATAGAAGTTGAAGCTGCAAGAGAACAGAGTAAAGCCATACAGGAGGTCGCTGTAGTGCCTCCGAAGTGCCCGTTCAACACACCACTGTCGACTGCGACATCTGCGTCGGCAGAGAGAAGAAGATGATAATTTAGATTTTCTTTTTATGTCGAAACTTTTTAATAATGTTGATGACTTTTCCCATTCAATTAATAATATGAACAATTTTGCTTAGTTGTGCGATGTCTCTGATGATTTCACCATGCATAATCATAAACATGACTCATTCATATTTGACATTGATTCAACTAATGCCACTCCATTTAATCTCGAAACTTCAAAAAACTCGAAATAAATCTTAATAACATCTAATGTAACTCCTGAAGAGTGGTCAAAATTTGAGAGAATTTTAAGAAAATATGAAAAAGTCTTTGCCTGGACCTACGAAGATATGTCGGGAGTAGATCGCAAAATCGCTGAGCACGCCATCCCAACATATCCTGACCATAAGCCAGTCAAATAGAAACTCAGAAGACTCAGGCTAAAATGGGCAGAAAAGGTGAAGGAAGAAATTCACAAATAGATTTAGGCCAAGTTCTTGATCGAGGTGCAATATCTGACTTGGTTGGCCAATATCGTCCCGGTAGCCAAAAAGAATGGCAAAGTACGTGTACGTATGGACTACCGAGATTTGAACAAACTTGTCCGAAGGATGACTTTTTGCTGCCCTACATCGACGTGATAGTAGACAGCGCAACCACTTGCATAATGTATAGCTTTGTGGATGGTTACGCAGGGTACAATCAAATTCTTAACAAAATAGCTGATCGAATCAAGACAGCCTTTATTACTGAATGGGGAACATTTGCATACAGAGTGATGCCGTTTGGGTTAAAAAATGCAAGCGCAACCTACCAGAGGATGCCTACTTGGATCCTCGATGACCTGATTCATAGGGAACTGGAGGTATACATTGATGACATGAAGATTAATTTGGCCACCAGAGAAGGTCCCTTTGAGGCTCTAGAGAAGTTCTTCCAGAGGATCAGCAAATATAATTTGTGATTGAACCCTAAGAGGTGCATTTTCGGGGTCACTGTCATGGCCGGATTTGTACCCTAAAGGAATTAACTTATATTGGCTTGTGTGAGTGAATCGAATGTGAGTTTGGACTAGATTGAAATGAAGACATGACTTAATTGGAAGAAAGAAGAATAGTTGAGGGATTAAATGGTAATTATATATGGTTGTAATAAGTATGAGTTAAAGGTTGATTAATAAGTTTAATGGAGGATTAATTAAGAATAAAATAATGTAAGAAATTGGTTAAAAGAGTCAGGTTTTGATAGTGGATTCCGTGTGGCTTTGTGAGTGTGTGCCACCTCCACCTTTGCATGCAAGAGTGAGCTAAAGGAAGGGAAGAGCTTCATTTGTGTAATCCAGTCATTTTCTGTGTTCTTCTCTTTTCTTTCTTGCGTGAGAGTGAGTTTTAGAGAAGCCTTAAGAAGTGTAAGCATATAGATGATAAGTTGCTCAAGAGTTAAGGGTTAAACCTAAGAGGTAAGTGAATAAGTGCATAGTGTTTTCATCTTCTACTCTTCTTTTTGATTTGATTTGGTATTGGGTGAGTATTGATGGATTGTGTCCAATCCTGGAATTTGAATTGGTTTTGCTAGCTGAAGAAGGGAAGAAGGATAAAGGAAAAGCAGTAATTGGGGAAACGAGCGTCCGTCGAGACTAGGAGCTAAGGCGATAAGGTTTGGGAACAAACCTTAATTGTGTAATTGTGTGATTTGTGTTGGTTGAATAGAGATTTGAATTGAATTGTATGTGTATGTGAAATTGAAGTTTGAGCATGAATTATGTGATGCTAGATTATATGATTGTAGTAGCAATATGCTTGGTGATAAAGTGCTTGAGAATGATTATGATTTGTGCTATTATTGAATGACAAAACAAGAAGGGAAAACAGGTATGTGCTAATTGACTATGTGGTTGATGTTTATGGGTTGATTGCCAAAAGTGAGAGTGAGATTTGAAGTCTTAATGAGAAGGAAGAAATGGACTGAAAAACATAACTATGTTATAGTGTTTTTGCATAGGTCACGGTGACAATGAAATTGATTGTGACAGGGAGGTATGCCTGAGTTCAATTCTGCCTATTGGATTTTTGTATGTCACGGTGACAATGGAATTCATTGTGACCGTGAGGTACTTAAGAGAGCATTCTGTTTTGCAAAGTGAGAATATGTCACGGTGACAATGGAATTCATTGTGACCGTGACATACCCTCAAGTTGCATTCTGCCGAGAGTTGGGAACATGTCACGGTGACAATGAAATTGATTGTGACCGTGACCTGCCCCCAGTTTGCATTCTGTTTCGAACTTCAACATGTCACGGTGACAATGAAATTCATTGTGATCGTGACCTACGCTGTTTTGGCAATATAACCCTAATGTGTTTGGACTTTCCAACGGTAAGGCTTTAAGCTGGAATGAAGAACATTATGAGTAAGTGTTATGTGTGTATTAAGTAATGTACATTTGCATACTATGTGATGATTCTTGAATGCAATCATATATGTGATTATTAACTATGAAAAACGAATTGGAAGCATATTGGGTATGCAAGTGTAATGCTTAGCTATGTGCTAATGCGAATGTGAAAAGTGAACAATGTGAACTGAATAATATGTTTAACAATTTAAGCCTGCGAGTCAAGTAGTGGATAGTTAGGCATGCCTATAGGGTCAAGTGCTGCAGCCCCATGCTTTTAATGTGTCTGATTCCATGGGAATCACAATGCGAAAATAATGTGAATAATCCTTGCTGGATTTTACTATAAGTGGAATGATATTTTGGTACCTGAGGGTACCCATGCGTAAGTGTAATCTCGATGAGATTCTAGTACCTGAGTGGTACCAATGCGATACCTGTTATTCGCGTCATTGAGTTGCAGGCTAACTGATTAATCAGATAATAAATGGAAGTGACTGTACTATAACAAAGCATGTGGTGTGGATATGTGAATAAGTGATTTATACTTTTTGACTGAATATAGTAACGAACCTTACTATGCTTAAAATGGTATACGCTATGATAATAAATGTTCTGGCATGTCTTCTAGCATGTGATGTATGGTATTTCTGATGTGTGATAAATTATTTGTTATATATGAGTTCCCCACTAAGCGTTATCGCTTAGCATGAATTTACTCTAATCCGTGCAGGTACAGACAAGAGGCGACTGAAGGACGTCCCCGCATTTTGTACGGTCAACAGTAGGAAATAGGAAGTGTAGGTGCTGGGTTTGATATTTTGAGATTTCTATATAAGCTTTTGTATAATCAGAATGTGTATCGGGTATGTAAAGGCATGTAATAATCTGATAACTATAAATGTTGACCTAATAGTATATATGTATATGTGTGTGCAATGTGTGTGGCTATAAGGAGTGCACTAAAAGTAGTTGGCATGTGATGCATGAGTTAAGATCATGTGATGAATTTTTTTTTTTATTCAGGTTAAGCATGTGTTCTGTTGTGTGTGTGCGGCCTTCTCTAACTAAGATTAGCTGAGCTAATCTGTCATTAGGGAATGGGTGTCACAAGTTGTGGTATCAGAGCCTAGGTTGAGTCTTTTCTGGGAATTGGGTAGATACGATGTGCATAGTCTGTTGTCCTAATGCGGAAGTCCTTGTTTAATTTGTGTAGTAAGATGGATTCTGGAAAGCATACCGGAGAAGAATCTGCTGGAAGTGTGAACCTCGTGAAGCTGAGGTGACGGGGTCTGGACAGTCTAGATCGGTTGGTTTCGGGAATGAGATTCCGTTTGGGCCTATGGAAGCTATGATGAAATGACACAAGATATGGCGAGAGTGATGGAACGTATGTTGGCACCTAGAGCCCCAATAGAATCTTTGAGAAAGCATAGTTTAGAGGAATTTCATGGAACAAGGTTAGATGAGTCAGAAAAAGCAGAGTACTGGATTGAGAAGGTGGAAAGGATTCTTAAGGAGATACGGTGTCCTCCGGACCAGTGGGTTGAATGTGTGGAGTCATTACTCCAAGGCCCTGCATATGATTGGTGGAAGCTGGTCCTGCAGAATCCGATGCTTCCTGAACTTTTAAATTGGGAGTTCTTTGAAAAGGAATTCAAGAACAAGTATATTACTAAAGCACATCAAGAGGCAAACTAGAAGAAGTTTCTGAGTTTGAGGCAGAGAACTATGACGGTGACGGAGTATGAAGCAAAATTTTGTCGCCTAAGCAAGTATGCGCCAAAAGGTGTTTTAACAGTTGTGCTGCGATGTCAACAATTTGGGGAAGGGTTGATTGAGGAGATTAAAGCGTTGCTGATTTCTCTAACAACAGAGCAGAACGTAAGTTATTATCGAATTGTTCAAGCAGCTTTGAGAGCTGAAAGGACTTTGGGAGCTCAAAGAGAATGGAGACAAAGGAGGAATGCAAGTAGAGGTGGTTCCCAGACGGGGAAAAGATCAAGAGATTCTCATGTGGCACCACCTGCGGAATCAGGGTTCAGTTCTGCAGCGAGAGGTAAGAAGCGTGGCGCTCCCTCCGCATCTGGCGCTGGGAAAGGAACATCTAGTAACAGAAGCGAGCTACATGAGTGTCCTCACTGTGGTAAGAGGCATCGAGGTGAATGCTGGAGAGTGACGGGTGCTTGTTTTAGATGTGGAAGCACTGAGCATTTCCTTGCTAATTGTCCCAATGCCTATGAAACGGCTGGAAATTAGCAAGAGCAGAGTAGGGGTGGTTCAAATTTGCCTTCTACTAATAGAGGAAGAGGACGGGGCAGAGGTAGCCAGTCCAGGGGTGCAGTTGATTCTGAAATTGTGGATAGACCTGATGCGGCACCAGTGCGGGCTTATGCAATGAGAGCACGAGAGGACCAGGATGCGCCTGAGGTGATAGCAGGTACTATTCTCCTTTATGGTGTGGAAATGTTTGCACTTATTGATCCTGGCTCAACTCATTCATATGTGTGTGATAAAAAGATATGCGAAAAGATGCCTAAAGTTGAATGTTTAAAATATGATATATGTGTGTCTAGCCCTTTGGGAGGTAACGTTAATGTGAACAGAGTGTATAGAAACTGTGCATTAGCAGTTCAAGGTAGGGTATTTCCAGCGGATTTGATTGAACTACTGTTTGATGAGTTTGATTTGATTTTGGGTATGGATTGGTTAACTAAATATGATGCGGATGTTAAGTGTAAGAAGAGAATGGTTATACTCTTTGATGGTGAGGGGAACAAAGTGATAGTAAGAGGAGTGTGCACTAATCCTCTTGTAAATGTGATATCTGCTATGCAAGCCTGTCGATGTATGAGAAAAGGATGTGAAGTTTATCTAGCTTTGGTGTTGGACAGTAAGAGAGAACAAGTGAAGATACAAGAGATACCGGTAGTCAGAGAGTTTCCTGATGTGTTCCCTGAAGAATTGAGCGGTGTACCACCAATAAGAGAGGTTGAGCTATCGATTGATGTGGCGCCAGGAACGGTACCTGTATCTAGGGCACCGTACAGAATGGCTCCAACTGAGTTGAAGGAATTAAAAGAACAGTTGCAAGAATTGCTGAACAGGGTTTTATTAGACCTAGTGTTTCTCCTTGGGGAGCACCGGTGTTATTTGTTAAAAAGAAAGATGGTACAATGAGAATGTGCATTGATTATCGACAGTTGAATAAAGTGACAGTAAAGAATCGATACCCTTTACCTCGAATTGAAGACTTGTTTGATCAGTTAAGAGGAACTGGTGTATTCTCAAAGATTGACTTGCGTTCGAGGTATTATCAGTTGCAAGTGAAGAAAGAAGATATACCTAAAACTGCATTTAGAACTCGGTACGGGCATTATGAGTTCCTAGTGATGCCATTTGGGTTAACCAATGCGCCAGCTGCGTTTATGGATTTAATGAATCGGGTGTTTAGACCGTATCTGGATCAATTTGTGGTAGTATTTACAGACGATATTCTGGTTTATTCAAGGGATGAGAAGGAGCATGAACAGCATTTGAGAATTGTGCTTCGGACACTGCGGGAGCATCAGCTATATGCCAAACTAAGTAAGTGTGAGTTCTGGCTTAAAGAGGTGTCATTTCTGGGTCATGTGATCTCATCTGAAGGGATTAAAGTAGACCCAACTAAGATAGAAGCAATTGTGAATTGGAAACCGCCTAAGAATGTGCTGGAGGTTCGCAGTTTCTTAGGGTTGGCTGGATACTACAGAAGGTTTGTGAAAGGATTTTCAGTAATAGCTTCAGCGTTGACAAGATTGTTACGAAAAGGAGTGAAATATGAGTGGTCTGAAAGATGTCAAGTGAGTTTCGATCAGTTGAAGAAGATGTTAGTAGAAGCACCGATTCTTACACAGCCTATGACTGGTAAAGAGTATGTGTTGTACACCGATGCTTCAGGTATAGGGTTGGGTTGTGTATTGATGCAAGAGGGGAAGGTAATAGCGTATGCGTCAAGGCAATTGAAACCGCACGAACAAAATTATCCGACTCATGATTTGGAATTGGCAGCAATAGTGTTTGCTTTAAAGATTTGGCGACATTACTTGTATGGTGAAAAGTGTAGAATTTTCACTGATCATAAGAGTTTGAAATATCTGCTTACACAGAAGGAATTGAATCTGAGACAGCGAAGATGGCTCGAGTTGTTTAAGGATTATGATTGTATTGTGGATTATCACCCGGGAAAAGCTAATCTAGTGGCTGATGCTTTGAGCCGGAAATCAATTTCAGCATTACAGTTAAAGCAGATTAAGTGGAGGTTTTCTGCAGACGGAGCTTTATTGGCACAGTTAAAAGCAAGACCGGTCCTGAAAGACGAGTTGATGGTTGCTTAGAGAAATGATACGAGGTTGCAACAAGTTTTGCAGTCAGTCAGTGATATGGATAAGACTGACTATTCAGTGAATGAAGATGGGATACTGCTATACAAGAATAGAATGTGTGTGGCAAGTGATAAAGAATTAAAGAAGAGATTGATGCATGAGGCTCATAATACAATTTTTACTATGCATCCAGGTGGAAACAAGATGTATCAAGATATGAAACAGTTGTACTGGTGGCTTGGGATGAAGAAGGATGTAGTGGAATATGTGTCCATGTGTCTTGTCTGTCAACAAGTTAAAGCAGAGCATCAAGTGCCTCAGGGGATGTTGCATCCACTCCCTATCCCACAATGGAAATGGGATAATATTACGATGGATTTTGTATCCGGATTGCCTCTGACCTCAAGACAACAAGATGCAGTATGGGTTATTGTGGACAGGTTTTCGAAATTGGCTCACTTTATACCAGTTCGGATGGATTATTCTATGGAAAAGTTGGCTGAGTTGTATGTAAGAGAAATTGTCCGATTGCATGGGATACCTTTGTCTATTGTTTCTGATAGGGATCCCAGATTCACTTCTAAGTTTTGGAGGAGCTTACAAGCGGCGTTGGGTACGAAATTGAATTTTAGTACTGCTTTTCATCCACAAACTGATGGACAATCAGAAAGAATTATCCAGGTTTTGGAAGATTTGATGCGAGCATGTGTTTTGGATTTCTCTAAGAGTTGGGATAGGTATCTTCCACTTATGGAATTTGCTTATAACAACAGTTATCAGACCAGTATAGGTATGGCACCGTATGAAGCTTTGTACGGAAGGAAATGTCGTTCACCGGTTTACTGGACATAATTGAATGAAAGCAGAATCATTGGACCCGATTTAGTGAGGGATACAGAAGAGAAGGCTAAGATCATACAGCAAAGGTTGAAAGCAGCAAGTGACAGACAGAAATCATATGCTGATTTGAAGAGAAGGGACATTGAGTTCAGTGTGGGCAATAAAGTGTTTCTGAAAGTGTCTCCTTGGAGGAAGGTGCTAAGATTCGGTAAGAAAGGAAAATTGAGTCCGAGGTTTATCGGGCCATACGAAGTGCTTGAAAGAGTAAGTTCAGTAGCTTATCGGTTGGCTTTGCCCCCGACTTTGGCTAAGCTGCATGATGTATTCCATGTATCCATGTTAAGAAGATATAGGTCAGATGATTCCCATGTGCTACCTATACAAGAAGTGGAAGTGCAATCAGACTTCACTTATGATGAGAAACCGAAAGTGATTTTAGCAAGAGAAGTGAGGCAGCTTCGAAAAAAGCAAATACCACTTGTAAAGGTGCTTTGGCAGCATCATGGTATTGAGGAGGCAACTTGGGAACCAGAAGCGGCTATGCGAGAGCAACATCCACAGCTGTTTCACTCAGGTATGAATTTCGAGGACGAAATTCTCTAAGGAGGGGAGAGTTGTCATGGCCGGATTTGCACCCTAAAAGAATTAACTTATATTGGCTTGTGTGAGTGAATCGAATGTGAGTTTGGACTAGATTGAAATGAAGACAAGACATAATTGGAAGAAAGAAGAATAGTTGAGGGATTAAATGGTAATTATATATGGTTGTAATAAGTATGAGTTAAAGGCTGATTAATAAGTTTAATGGAGGGTTAATTAAGAATAAAATAATGTAAGAAATTGGTTAAAAGAGGCAAGTTTTGATAGTGGATTCCGTGTGGCTTTGTGAGTGTGTGCCACCTCCACCTTTGCATGCAAGAGTGAGCTAAGGGAAGGGAAGAGCTTCATTTGTGTAATCCAGTCATTTTCTATGTTCTTCTCTTTTCTTTCTTGCGTGAGAGTGAGTTTTAGAGAAGCCTTAAGAAGTGTAAGCATATAGATGATAAGTTGCTCAAGAGTTAAGGGTTAAACCTAAGAGGTAAGTGAATAAGTGCATAGTGTTTTCATCTTCTACTCTTCTTTTTGATTTGATTTGGTATTGGGTGAGTATTGATGGATTGTGTCCAATCCTGGATTTTGAATTGGTTTTGCTAGCTGAAGAAGGGAAGAAGGATAAAGGAAAAGCAGTAATTGGGGAAACGAGCGTCCGTCGAGACTAGGAGCTAAGGCGATAAGGTTTGGGAACAAACCTTAATTGTGTAATTGTGTGATTTGTGTTGGTTGAACAGAGATTTGAATTGAATTGTATGTGTATGTGAAATTGAAAGTTTGAGCATGAATTATGTGATGCTAGATTATATGATTGTAGTAGCAATATGCTTGGTGATAAAGTGCTTGAGAATGATTATGATTTGTGCTATTATTGAATGACAAAACAAGAAGGGAAAACAGGTATGTGCTAATTGACTATGTGGTTGATGTTTATGGGTTGATTGCCAGAAGTGAGAGTGAGATTTGAAGTCTTAATGAGAAGGAAGAAATGGACTGAAAAACATAACTATGTTATAGTGTTTTTGCATAGGTCACGGTGACAATGAAATTGATTGTGACCGTGAGGTATGCTTGAGTTCAATTCTGCCTATTGGATTTTTGTATGTCACGGTGATAATGGAATTCATTGTGACTGTGAGGTACTTAAGAGAGCATTCTGTTTTGCAAAGTGAGAATATGTCACGGTGACAATGGAATTCATTGTGACCGTGACATACCCTCAAGTTGCATTCTGCCGAGAGTTGGGAACATGTCATGGTGACAATGAAATTGATTGTGACCGTGACCATCCCCCAGTTTGCATTCTGTTTTGAACTTCAACATGTCACGGTGACAATGAAATTCATTGTGACCATGACCTACGCTGTTTTGGCAATATAACCCTAATGTGTTTGGACTTTCCAACGGTAAGGCTTTAAGCTGGAATGAAGAACATTATGAGTAAGTGTTATGTGTGTATTAAGTAATGTACATTTGCATACTATGTGATGATTCTTGAATGCAATCATATATGTGATTATTAACTATGAAAAACGAATTGGAAGCATATTGGGTATGCAAGTGTAATGCTTAGCTATGTGCTAATGCGAATGTGAAAAGTGAGCAATGTGAACTGAATAATATGTTTAACAATTTAAGCCTGCGAGTCAAGTAGTGGATAGTTAGGCATGCCTATAGGGTCAAGTGCTGCAGCCCCATGCGTTTAATGTGTCTGATTCCATGGGAATCACAATGCGAAAATAATGTGAATAATCCTTGCTGGATTTTACTATAAGTGGAATGATATTTTGGTACCTGAGGGTACCCATGCGTAAGTGTAATCTCGATGAGATTTTAGTACCTGAGTGGTACCAATGCGATACCCGTTATCCGCGTCATTGAGTTGCAGGCTAACTGATTAATCAGATAATAAATGGAAGTGACTGTACTATAACAAAGCATGTGGTGTGGATATGTGAATAAGTGATTGATACTTTTTGACTGAATATAGTAACGAGCCTTACTATGCTTGAAATGGTACACGCTATGATAATAAATGTTCTGGCATGTCTTCTAGCATGTGATGTATGGTATTTCTGATGTGTGATAAATTATTTGTTATATATGAGTTCCCCACTAAGCGTTATCGCTTAGCATGGATTTACTCTAATCCATGCAGGTACGGACAAGAGGCGACTGAAGGACGTCCCCGCATTTTGTACGGTTAACAGTAGGAAATAGGAAGTGTAGGTGCTGGGTTTGATATTTTGAGATTTTTGTATAAGCTTTTGTATAATCAGAATGTGTATCGGGTATGTAAAGGCATGTAATAATCTGATAACTATAAATGTTGACCTAAGAGTATATATGTATATGTGTGTGCAATGCGTGTGGTTATGAGGAGTGCACTATAAGTAGTTGGCATGTGATGCATGAGTTAAGATCATGTGATGAATTTTTTTTTTATTCAGGTTAAGCATGTGTTCTGTTGTGTGTGTGCGGCCTTCTCTAACTAAGATTAGCTGAGCTAGTCTGTCATTAGGGAATGGGCATCACAGTCACCTTAGGAAAGCTACTAGGGCATATGGTCAGTCAGAGAGGAATTGAAATTGGCCCGAACAAAGTCAAGGCCATTAGGGAGATGGCCGTGCCTCAGAAGGAAAAAGACGTCATAAGGTTTTTGGGTAAGTTGCAGTATGTCAGCAGGTTCATCACCAAGCTTACTTCAATTTGTGAGCCAATCTTCAAGTTGCTCAGAAAAGACCAGACTGTAGTATGGAATGAAGATTGCCATAAAACTTTCGATACCATTAGAGAATATTTGCTAAACCCCTCGATTCTAAGGCCACCTCAACCAGTCAAGCAACTGATCCTATACTTAGCCATAGAAGATAGCTCTGTAGGTGCCATGATGGCCCAAGAGGACGAGTTCGGAGTGGATTTTGCAGTCTATTACCTTAGTAAGAAATTCTTTTCTTACGAGTTCAAGTATG
Source organism: Excoecaria cochinchinensis (assembly GCA_947683425.1). Taxonomy (NCBI): domain Eukaryota; kingdom Viridiplantae; phylum Streptophyta; class Magnoliopsida; order Malpighiales; family Euphorbiaceae; genus Excoecaria; species Excoecaria cochinchinensis. The sequence goes on along the minus strand of CANTUQ010000017.1, from coordinate 1,222,220 downwards.
TCGAAGTGGAAAAGATTTGTCTTGCAGTGATCTTGGCTTCTAAGAAGTTGAGACACTACTTCCACTGTTACAAGGTACAGGTGGTTGCAAAACAGAATCCTCTTAGATACCTGCAGAAGGCTCCATATTTGTTTGGGAAAATGGGGAGATGGTTGCTGTTATTACAAGAATTTGATGTTGAGTACATCACTCGAAAGACCATTAAGGGGCATGCAGTAGCGGAGTTTTTGGTAGAACATCATATCGAAGGAGATTCATTTGAGTTTAACTTCCCAAACGAGGACGTTGTTGCCATCGCAGTACAAGGTTGGCAATTACACTTTGATGGAGCAGTAAATAACAAGGGGGCAGGAGTAGGAGTCATTCTAATAACTCCAGATAATGAAAAACTCCCGCTAGCTAAGAAACTGAGATATAAGGCCACTAACAATGAAGCCGAATGCGAAACTTGCACTTTCGGGTTAGAAGCCTTAATAGCCTCAGGGGCAAAGAGCGTAGAAGCATTTAGAGATTCATCACTAGTGATCAATTAGATTCGGGGTTAATGGACTGTTAAGGAAGAGCGGCTGATCCCATATGTGAAGCACTTAAGGGATCTAAGCAATCAGTTTGAAGTGTGCACCTTCCACTTTGTCCCCTAGTGATGAAAATCAATTAGCCAATGCGCTTGCAACCTTAGTATCAATATAGGACAACCCAGAGGGGGTAGTTATGAAGCTTGTATTAATATCTAGCTCCGAGAGGCCCAGTTTCGAGTCCAATCCTGTCATGGAAATGGAAGTTGTAGATAAGAAGCCATGGTATCACGACATCAAGAATTACTTAGAAAACACAACGTTCCCAAAGGAGGCTACCGAAAAGGACCAGAGATTGATCCGCAAGCTATCCACTCAGTTTATCTTCATAGATGGCATACTGTACAGATGATAGGTCGACGGTATTCAATTGAGCTGTCTTGATGAGAAAGAAGCCGAGAGGGTAATGGAAGAAATTCATGCTGGAGTTTGTGGGGCCCACATGAACGGACTAGCAATGGCATAGAAGATCATGAGACAAGGGTTTTACTGGCTTACCATTGATAAAGACTACTCCAAGTACGTGAAACAGTGTCAGCTGTGTCAGCAGTATGCAGATTTGAGGCACTTGCCAGTTTCTGAACTACACAGTTTGACGTCGCCTTGGCTGTTTGCAGCTTGGGGAATAAACATTATCGGAGAAATACGCCCTACAGCCTTTAATGGCCATAGATTTATCATAGTTGCTATTGACTATTTTACCAAGTGGGTAGAAACAGAATCATTCAAAAAGGTCGATGCCCGGGATAAGGCCAGGTTCATTGAAAAGAATCTGACATTACAAGAAAATTAAGAAATAGCAACGGAAAAATAGCAACGAAAATTTTTCCCTTGCTATTTAGCAACGGAAAATTTATTCCATTGCTATTTTTGGTTAAATTTTATATATATAACAATGGAAAATTTTTTGGTTACTTTCGGTTGCTAAAAGAGGAGGGAAGGATTGGCACGCAAAATTAGCAACGACTATTAGAAACGGAATTGGAAAACCGTTGCTAAATATTGCGGGAACGTTAAGCAGAAAAATTTTGGAGCGAAAAATAGCAACGAAATGAATTTTTGGTTGCTAATATAGCAACGAAAATAATTTCCATCGCTAAATGTTTCAGTAATAGCAACCGAATAGAAATTCGGTTGCTAATATTGAAATAAATAGCAACGGATTTAGTAAACCGTTGCTAAAGGTTCAGTAATAGCAACCGAATATTATTCGGTTGCTAATATTGAAAGAAACAGCAACCGAATATAAATTCGGTTGCTATTTTTTTATTGTTAACAATAATTTGCAACGGATTTCAATTACTGTTGCTAAATGACTAAAATAGCAACCGAATAGTTTTCTGTTGCTAATATTGAAAGAAACAGCAACCGAATATTAATTCGGTTGCTATTTTTTTATTGTTAACAATATTTTGCAACGGATTTCAAAACCGTTGCTAAATGACTAAAATAGCAACCGAATTGTTATTCGGTTGCTAATATTGAAAGAAATAGCAACCGAATGTCAATTCGGTTGCTATTTTTTTATTGTTAACAATATTTTGCAACCGTTGCTAAATGACTAAAATAGCAACCCAATTTTATTCGGTTGCTAATATTGAAAGAAATAGCAATCGAATATATATTCGGTTGCTATTTTTTTTATTGTTAACATTAATTTGCAATGGATTTCAATAACCGTTGCTAAATGACTAAAATAGCAACCGAATTGCAATTCGGTTGCTAATTTTAAAACATTTAGCAATGGAATTAAATTTCGGTTGCTATTTTTTAATTAACACTATTTTGCAACGAAATTGGTAAACCGTTGCTAAATATTTCGAAAATAGCAACCAAATAAAATTCGGTTGCTATTGGTAATAGCTAGAAATTTTTTGCAATGGATATATGAAACCGTTGCTAAATGTCTTAAACATACCAACAGAATTTTTATCGGTTATTAATTTCGGTTGCTAAAATTAGGCTTAATTCCGGATTTTAATCATCTTTTTTTCTTCATTTCTTCTTCACCCATACCCTTGCGCCGACTCCTCTCCCCAACCCGCTGTTCTGCTCCTCGAATTTTCGGCGTGCCCACTACCCCTCAGATCAGACGAACGACAGCCACGATCTCCGACACCGCCGCTCTGTCGTGCCCCTACCCCTCAGATTAAACGAACGACGGCCACGATCTCCGACGCTGCCGCTCCCGATGTTATCTCGGCCTCTCCGTCTCTCTGTCCCGCTTCCTTCAAATGCCCAGCAGGCAAGCTTTATTGCTCTGTGCCTCTCTCCAATTAACAAAACACCGTGATTATCAATCGGATGCTCAATTTCTGTCTACCCTTCTCAATCGGATGCTCAATCGCCGGTTAATCTTCTTGTATTTCCCTTTTCTGCTTAATCTTTTCCCCTGAAACCCTACAATTTGGTGCTTCTCGTTGTTAGATACCTGAATCTTTTCTTTTTTAGCTGAAGATGTTTGTGTTTATGACAAAATTTTTACCACTGTTCCTATTTGCTTTGTGTTTGATTCAAACTTCAATTTTCAATGTTGTTCTTGAAAAATAGTGTTTGATTCAAACTTACATTTTCAATGTTGTTAAGCACATTTTCGACGGGCATGTTGTCTTCCAATATAATTGCACTAACACAATACCAGAGCAATTACTAGAAAATGTATTGCCTGCTTTTTTGAGAGCAATTACATCTTTTCCAAACGCCATGTGCATAATTTTTTTTGTCCATATTTATAATTTTCATCTGCTGGCAGGTTACTGTTATTGTGGATGCATCAGAAGCAGAGGAGTTCTCCGAGGTTGCTTCTAAGCCCTTGAGATCTCTGCCTTATGATTCACCTGGACAAACTTTTGTGGCATTTGGAAAGCCAGAGGGAGTACCTGCAGTTGGAAAGTTTTCGAACATGTTGAGGTTCATTGTTAAAGAGGTAAACCCTCTAGCCTTCTGTTGGCTGTTGTGTGGTTTATGTTTTCTTTTTCTTGATGTGAATCTTATCTCGGATGTTATTTAGGAAATTAGTTGTGATTTAATTTATTGGAAAGGCCTTTTGGTACATTTTGAGTAATTTTATTAAGTGACATTTAATTGGACTTTGAATTAGTTTTAATATTTGAATTCCTAATCATTGCTGTCATTATCTTAGAATTACTGATGTGGTCTAGCTGCCAATGCATGCGTGCATTTTTGAACATGATAGGACTCAGGTCTGATATAAAATAGGCATTGAAAATGTATACCCACAATTTGTGCAGCAACTAATTAATTTAGAGTGGATTTTAGTTATATCTAAGAATGAAGAGGAATCAGTGATGGTGATATTTATTGATGATTTTAGATAGGCCTATAACAGAGGAAGTATCCATAAAAGCTCATTAATTAGATTGCCTACTTCTGTCTGTTTTGATGGAAGAGCCATGCATATGCTGAAACTTTAACTTTTGTATTTAAAATCAAATATCAAAATTAACAAAGGAAATCTAGCATAGTGATAAATTTTAATTTAATAATACTTAATCCCAACTTTAAGAACTAAAAATAATTAAAGAAGTTTAATGTTTGTTAGCTAATATCATACTTTATGGATTCATTTTGCAGAATCTTGACTATGAACATCAAAAGATGCAATATATATATATATGCGCTCTTAGAAATGAAAAAATAATAATTAATAATTGATTTAATAACAGATGCGTTCTCACCAAACTCCTCGCTTTCTTCTGCTGCGCTGTGCAAATCGAATTGTTCAAAGCAATTTACCAGTCGAAAGCTTCAAAATGGTAATTGCTCTTAACATTTTCTATTATCCTTAGTGAATTAGGAAAAAGAAAAGGAATCAAAAGAATCAACACTGTTTTTATTTGCTCATTATTTTTTTTTTGAGATTCGTTATGAAATTGAAATTGAATGACATTATATCTTCAACTTATTTAACATATAATTTAAGAATGACGTCCATTTTCTCCTCTTCCTAATCGAATAGTTATGGCATAGTTGAATAGAAATGGGGTTGAGATCTGTTGAATGTTGATGGATTGGGAATGCTAATATCCAGTGTTTAATGCTTCGGTGGGCAATGTTTGGTTTGTGTGAATTGATTTTAATTTCTCTCCTACTCGGTAATCATGTGATTATTTGTGATTACCATGTTTTAAGTCGTTGAAATTGGTTAAGATTTAAAGCGAATGGTTGTGGTTTGCCCCTTGGATTTGCTTGTTAAAGATTAATTAGACGTTTGATAATTATTATTTCATTTCAGGACAAAGCTGAAGCAAACACAAGTGGACTGTGAATTCTTGAAGAAGTGCTGTGAAACATTAACTGATGAGAACAGAAGATTGCGGAAAGAAGTTCAAGAATTGAACGCACTGAAATTAGCTCAACCATTTTACATGCATATGCCAGCAGCAACTCTCACTATGTGTGTGTAATTAATTATTTTGTAGAAAATAGCAACTTCTGATCAATTTCCTTTTTTGTTGTTTTTTTTTTCTATGATATGTTTATATATGTAAATTTTTGGCACAATTGTAATTGACATTTATCTATTTATGAAATGCTAAGTTTTATATTGTCCCAGTTATATTATCAATAAGAATATTTTTTTTAATTTTTTAATGAATTCGGATTATATTTATTTATAAATAAAAAATTTGATTAAAATTTTATAATTTCTGATGTTAAAAATAGCAACGGAAATAGCAACGAAAAATAAATTCCGTTGCTAAATTTAGCAACGGAATTCTAATTTAGTTGCTATTTTTAGCTAGAAAAATTAAATTTAGCAACGGAATTTATTTTTCGTTGCTAAATTTAGCAACTGTCAAATTAGCAACCGAATTTTTCGTTGCTATTTTCGGTTGCTAATTTTGATTAGCAACGGAAATTCAACGAATTCGGTTGCTAATTTTCGTTGATATTTGATAATTTTCTTGTAGTGTGATATGCAGATATGATCTCCTACACCACATTGTGTTCGATAAATTCATGGCTAAGATGAAAAAGCTACTTCAGAAATATGGCATTGAGCATTACAAGTCCTCTCCGTATCGCCCACAAGCCAACGGGGCAGTAGAGGCCGCCAATAAGAACGTTAAGAAAATTTTTGACAAGATGGTTTAGAATTACAAGGATTAGGCAGAGAAGTTGTCTTTCGCACTCTGGGGCTACAGAACCACGGTCAGAATGTCTACGGGGGCAATGCCGTATTCCTTGGTGTATGGCACAGAAGCTGTAATGCCAGTCGAAGTGGAGCTCAGGTCTTTAAGGGTAGTCATGGAGGCTCAAATCACGAAAATCGATTGCTCACAACAACGATTGCAGCAATTAAACATGCTGGATGAGAATAGATTGTGAGCCTATTATCACAACCATGTCTATCAAAAGAGGCTTGTGCGTTCGTTCGGGAGAAAGGTCCGAAAGCACCTGCTGAAGGAGGGAGATCTAGTTTTCAAGAAAATGAGGCCAAATGCGCCGGATATACAGGGAAAGTTCAGACCAACGTGGGAAGGCCCCTTTGTTCTAAAAAAGCTACTGTCCAAGGGAGCAACAATTTTATCAGATAGCGACAGGAATGAGTTTAAGGAACCTATCAACATTCACAAACTTAAGAAGTTCCGCGGCTAGAGACATAAAAATCAAAAGAATGGAATAAATGCCTTATAGGTAAAAAATCGAAAAAGGCGGCCTTACTAAAATCGGGCGCCTCGTCAGGGTGAAAACCAAAAAAAGGCATTCTGAGTAAAAATTAGAAACTCGAGAGAAAATGTCCAATCAAAAAAATCCGAGAGGGCTGATTGGTAACAGGAGTTTGATACTGTTAAGATCTAATATGAGATTAGATGTCGTTTCGCATTGTAAATCCATGTTAAATGTTGATCATGTATGGTGAAATCATATCAAAATGTACACAATTTTGCAAAAAGGAATAAAAGAGAAATCATTCAGATCACATATTCATTATTTTCCAGTTCTTTTATAAAAATAAAAAGAAATGGCATTCATTACAGAATGCATGTAAATCTAAACTATACTGTGCTGCTGCTCTCACCGGCTAGATGCCTGAGCCAGTAGGTCCTATTGTCAATTGCAAGGTTGAACACCCATCTATTGTAGGCACTAGTGAAAGCGGAGGAGCAGTCCCTAACAGAAGGTGTGATGGCCTTCACTGGAAGTCGAGCCCAGAGACTATGATATCTAGATGTAACACCCTTAAGCCTTACGTACCATTAATTAACTGTTATTTCCAATTTTGTTAACCTAATTAAACTAATCAGGCATTAAATAGCCAATTAATTCAAATCAGTATTCTTTTTTTTTCTATGGACAATAATACTATGGTTAGCTAAACTGATTAAACGAATTCAATTAACTTATAATTAGCTAACAATATCTTTATCTTAATATCAATTTTCCGATTGACCTGAAACTGTCCTAAGTTACTATTCATTCGGTCAATTTTCCTGTTACATGCAAACATACATTTACCATTACCAATTTCAGTTACTAAATTTTCTATCACAATATTTGGCATACCAACATATATACACATACATTCAGTCATACATAACATTCATCACACACATACTATACTTTTACCGGTTATACAGTCCAATACAAATACCAGTACCCAAAACTAAATATAAGACATATACATGCTATACTTCTTACATACTTAGTACTCAAAATGTAAACTCTTACTCACTCCAAAAATATGTGAGGTGTCTTGCTCCAAGTCCTAAGGCGAACCTACACGCAGTCAAACAAAACTACGTGTTGAACATTAAAAATTCACAGTGGTTATTGCAATTCAAAAAATTTCCACTAGACTAAGGTTCACATGCATAAACAATATTCAAAATATACTTATAAATAAATATTACTAATAAACAATTAATTTACTTAATTTATTAATTATGCACGCCATAATCAACATAATTATCAATAAATCAATTAATTAGGGCCATTTATACAATTATCACACATCAATTACCTTAATTGCCGTTTTATTCTTAACTTATGGCAACTTTCCAATTTTACCCTTAAACTTTTCAAAAATGACAAAAATGCCCTTAGTTCATTTTATTTAACCAAATTTATACTTATGCCATTAGTTCAAATTCAACTTCACTAATATTACCATTTTGCCATTAGTTCAATTATTTCACACCAATATTACAATTATGACATTATCTCATTTTCCTTTACTCATAATTACTAAAATGCCCTCAATTATATTCCATTCAACCATTTTACATTATTTAACATGTAAATTTACGATTTTACCCTCCAATTGTCATTTCCATGCCAAATTACATTTTTACCCTTCAAAAGTTATAAATTTTCTTATTTTATCATATAATGACATTTTTGCCTTTTTTTGGTCTTCATTGACACACATAAGTATAAAATTACCATATTACCCTCAATTTCTTCATTTAATTCCATTTATGTCCCTTTTTACACATAAATATTATTTTAATTATATTTTAACTGTTTTAATCACCTTTTTACGCTTAAATACCACTTTTAACCTTATAATTCCATCAAATTACAATTAGGTCCTTGTTATATCACTTTTTCACTAATTTACCCATTTAACTTAATATTTGGTAAAAATTACAAATTTACCCTTATTGTTACACTTTTTACCTAATTTTCTCACTTTTTACCAACTTTTTATAAATTACCGTTTTTTCCTCAAACTTTTTACATAATTCCAATTATGTCCTTTTCACACATAACATCAAATTAATCACATTTTGACCATTTAAAGCTCATTATTACCCTTTTTGTCCCGGTATAATGCTGGCAGACTCTTTGTACAGGATAAACTGGACGCGAACCCCTAAGGGCTCACATTAACCTGGAGAGACCTCTGACTGATCACTCTAGTCTTTCTAAACCTGAAGGAACCTCGTAGGATTACTCCAGTCTTTCTAAACAGATACTTTTAAAAATACATAATAGATCCATCAATGACCTATAAAAATAGTGAGATGCCATGCTCACTCCCATGGTCTTATGTCCCTTTGGCTAGCCAACATATCCTGAGACTAAACTCGACTACCAGCTCATCAAATAGGGCAACATTATTTTATTTTCCACATTATTAATGTGTCATACATACTTTTCATGGCATATCATCATCTCATCTCATTCTTTTTCATGCCATTACATCAATATACATGTGATTATCATTCTTACACCATCACAAGCCATGTAAACACATTAATTCATTATGATACCCATGCACACATCCATACATACATTCGGCCAACATTCCATCTTTTCACCATTAATTCTTTTAACCCACTTTATCATTCATTTAGGCTAATTACATGTTGTATAACATCACTATACCATTTATTTCCATTAAAACACATCAAAATCTCATTTTTACTCATGATTACCATTCAGCCACATGTGTATCACATACATGACACATCCTTCACATGGTCTAACACATATCATTCATTAATTAACATGCTAAATATCATTGATCCATCAAAATCATGCATTATTTATCATTTAAACACATGAAAATCCCATACTTACAATTTGGCCAAAGAAGTATCTTTTCCTACAAAATTATTTTCTTCATTTTAATCATTCATTCCATCATTATTAACATCCTTAAACATGAATATATGGTTGTTTTAAATTAAACATGCCTTAAACACATACATGGTGAACAAACATAACCAAAAACACATACTAACACATGGAAATAGATGGAGTTTGCAATCACTAACCTCAAATCCTTGCAAAAAACTTCTCAATGAGTCTTTTCCTTGCCTTTAGGTTGGCTTGATGTCCCTTCACCTAATGGACATAATAGGATTCACACACAAAAATGTAGATCTAGTCAAAATAAAGCTTCTTTTTCACAAATAAACCTTATAAACATCTTATTCACATCCTAAAGTACGCTTAGGAACCTTGAAAAGAAATTAAAAATACCTAAAACACATACCTCAATTTCACACCTAAACTTTCAAGTCTAGGTTTTTCCCACTTTCCAACCACCAAATGGACTTATAAGGGCACCAATGGAATCTAGAGGATCTTAAATTTGATGGGGAGGCTTGATTTAGGGGTGAGATGGAGAAAAGATGAAAGAAAAATGGAGGAGAAGAGGAGAAGTTCAATTCGGCCAAGGAGAAGAGAGAGAAGGGTGCTTTAGATGGAGAATTCTTGATTTCTCCAGCCTTTTGGGTCTATTTATATGAGTGAGGTTGAATCGAACCTGGTCCAACCGGAGTGGTCGGACCGGTTTGGTCCGATTTTCAGTTTTCGGGTCATTTTTCACTGTTTTGGGTAAAATGAATGTTCCTGAACTCTTTTCCACTCCCAATCAATTCCATCATGTTTAAAAATCAAAAATAGCTTCCACACAAATTTTTGCTCAATCGGAGTCCATTTGGGCCACGGTTCACTTAAACTGGTCCGGTTTGATCCAATCGATTTTCTGCTGTAAAACTCAAATCTAAAGCTGTCAAAAAATTCTAAAAATTATTCTGAACTTGTACACTTCCAACACTGATACTTTTTATCCACTCTAGCATTTTTTAAGAATTCGGTCAAATCTCGGTCAAACTTCGGTTCAACAACCGAACTTTAGACGGACGTTCGGGGGCCTATATGACCTCGTTTTCACATAAAACTGTACCACCCGACTCCATTCACTTTATAGATCATTTCTATGCAACAATATTTTTTAACTTACTGTAACTATTACCTTCCCAGTAGGTCACCCATCCCAGAACTACTATAACTCAGGCACGTTTAACCTTTAAACTTTACTGAATATAAAACTCCAGAAACACAATCTCATGCTGCAAAACTAACAACAGACACTACAGAAAGTATTGAATACTTCTAGGTTATCATGCAGGCCATTACAATTCTCCCTTACCAATAAAAATTTCATCCTCGAAATTTACCTGAGTTAAAAAGCTGAGGATGCTGTTGTCTCATTGTCTCCTCGGGTTCCCACGTCGCTTTCTCGACATTGTGGTGATTCCAGAAGACCTTCACTAACGGGATCCGTTTACTCCTGAGCTGCTTCACTCTCGAGCTAGGATCTTAACTGGGTACTCTTCATAAGTCATGTCTGGCTGAACTCTAACCTCTTCATGCTTGATGACATGACTGGGGTCTGAACGATATCTTCTAAGCATAGAGACATAGAAGACATCGTGAATCTTTCCTAGCTCTTATGGAAGCTTCAATCTGTAGGCTACTAGTTCGATCCGCTGAATAATCTCGTAGGGTCCAATAAATCTCGGACTCAGTTTGCCTTTCTTTCCAAATCTGAGAATCTTCTTCCATGGAGATACTTTCAGAAACACTTTATCTCCTACTTAAAACTCTATGTCTTTTCTTTTTAAATCTGCATAGGACTTCTGTCGATCCATGACTTCTTTCAGTCTATCCTTAATCATTCTGACCTTTTCTTCAGTTTCGCGAATTAATTCTGAACCCACAATCTTACTTTCACTGAGCTCTGTCCAACAAAGAGGAGTTCTGCACTTTCTACCATACAGAGCTTCATATGGAGCCATCTTGATGCTAGTCTGATAATTATTATTGTAGGCAAACTCTGCTAAAAGCAAATACCTTTTCTAACTATTACCAAACTTGAACACACAACATCTCAGCATACCCTCCAAAATCTGAATCACACGCTCAGATTGATAATCAGTCTGAGGATGAAAAGCTGTGCTGAAATGTAGTCTAGTCCCCAAAGCTTCTTGAAGTCTCTTCCAAAACTGAGAAGCAAACCTTGGATCATGGTTAGAAATAATGGAGGAAGGAATTCCATGCGATCTGACAATCTCATTAATGTACAACTCAGCCAGCTTAGATAATGGATAATCCATTCTGATAGGCAAAAAGTAAGCTGACTTAGTGAGCCGGTCCATAATAATCCACACTGCATCATGCTTCTTTCTGGTAAGCGAAAACCCAGACATAAAATCCATGGTAACTCTATTCCATTTCCATTTAGGTATAATAATAGGCTGAAGCAAACTTGAAGGAACCTGATGCTCTGCCTTGAGTTGCTGACAAATCAGACACTTACCCACAAACTCAGACACATCACGTTTCATACCTGACCCCTAATACTACATCTTCAAATCCCGATACATCTTATTGCTACTAGGATGCATGGCAAAACTGCTGTGATGAGCTTCTGACGTAATATTCTTCCTTAAATCAGCTTGATCAGGTACACACAAACGCTACTTATAATACAATCCACCATCGGAACCCAAAGAGTAATCACTGACATGGCCATCTTTTATCTGAGACACAATAACAGACAATCGATCATCGTTCTTCTAAGCATCTTTTACTTGCTGAAGGAAATCTGGTTTAACTTGCATTTCTGTAATCAAAGCTCCATCATCCGATAAGCTTAGATTAACATTCATAGCCCGAAGTGAAGCCATGAATTTCCTATTGAGGACATTTGCTAAAACATTAGCTTTACCGGAATGATAGTCAATAAAGCACTCATAATCCTTGATCAGCTCAAGCCAAAGTCTCTATCTCAAATTGAGCTCCTTCTGAGTAAGCAAGTACTTGAAACTCTTGTGATCAGTGTAGATATAACATCTCTCACCATACAATTAATGTCTCCAGATCTTCAATGCAAATACAATAGCTGCCAACTCAATATTATGAGTAGGATAATTCTTCTCATGAGTCTTAAGCTGTCGGGAGGCATAAGCAATCACTTTGCCTTCTTGCATCAGTACATAGCCTAAACTATTCCTAGAGGCATCACTGTAGATCACAGAATCCTTACCAGGTTCAGGTTGCACTAACACTGGAGCTTCAGTCAATATACATGATAACTTCAATTTAGTACTTAGTTTTGATAGTGTTTTCGTATGATTTTTGGGTGTTTAGTTGTGTTTATTGTCATGTTGTGATTACTTTAGGTTAATTTTGTCAATCTTAGTTAAATTAGAATTTTTATGCATTTTTGTTAGCTTTTTGATTGAGTTTGAATTGTGTTTACAGGTAATTTTTAGGTACCTCACGATCACAACCAAACTGGTTGTGACCGTGACATTTAAAAGGTGCAAAAGCAGAATCTGGGCATACATACCTCACAGTCACAACCAAACTGGTTGTGACCGTGACATAAATCTTCATCAGGCAGAATACAGGCAGGAAGCACCTCACGATTGTAACCAATCTGGTTGTGACCGTGACATAAGAAATTCCTGGGCAGTAGCTGAAGTTGAGCATCTTATGGTGGCAACAAATCTGGTTATCACCGTGACCCCCCTCCTGTGCATCCAGCAGATTCGCATCTTCGACAGTCTCATGGTGACAACCATTTGGTTGCCACCGTGACCTATGATGCCTCACGGTGGCAAGCACTTCATTGCCACTGTGACCCCTCGAGATCTACAAAGTTGAATTTTATTTTTGGCTGCAGGGGAGATATATTTTTAAGAGTTTTTTAATTAGGGTTTTGAGATCTGGAATTTTTCTAAGCTTTTCTATTTTTCTTAATTAAGGATTCAATATTTTTCTTTAGATTTAAATTACAAGTTGAGAGAATTACATAAAAACGTATAGATAAATTTCTTTACACAGTAATTTTATTAAGATTTCTATACTCTTGAGCTATTTTCCATCGAAGATTCGAAGAAGAAGATCGGAGAACGTGGGATTCAATTGGGATTTCTTCCTTAATGAATTTCTGGGTTTATTCTTTCCTTTTTCCTTTTAATTTTGTAATAGATTATGAGTAGTCTCATAGTTGTTTGGGGGATTTTTGAATCCCCTACCCATGATGTGAATTCTGAACATCTTTTGGATTAATTTATATGAATGAAAGGTTTATCTCACTGTTGCTTATTGATTAATTTATGGTGTTTATTTTCTTGAGTTATTTTCTAGCTTTGCTGTATGGTTTTCATCATGTATCTTTATTGGGTTTTTAGCTTGTATGGATTGAAGGCTTTAAATGTTTTTACTCAATTTTTCTATTATGAATGTTGTATCTTGTGGACGACTCCGGATAGGAAATCTATTTGTGCAGGATTTTATGATTTAAAATTAGAGGAGGGAGTGAGATAGATGAATTTTAGGTTGTTTGGCTCCGGAATGGAAAAGCAAATCGAATTTAGTGTTTTAGATCGTGCTTAGGCTAATTGTACGGCTTGCTCCGTATTGGAATGTCGTGCAATTAGAGTAGCTGGCTCTGGATTGGGATGCTTGGGGGGTTATCCCGAATTCATTCGTATATGTTTCTAAGATTAAATAAATTCACATTTGGGTACAGGGTGGATGAGTGAACCCGAGCAACGTTTCTTTTATATCGATTTCTTTTACTTGTTAATTCCTTTGCTAGTATTTCATTTTTTTCAAAAATTACTGTCAGTTTCATTTATCAAATTCTATTTGCATGTTTTGGATATTTAATTCTGTTATTTTTAATTAATAGATAACTCATTTAAATCAATCAATTGGGAATTCTTCAGTATACACTTGATTTTCTTAACTTGCACACACAATCCCTTGGGTACGATAACTCGGGGTCCTAATTACCCCACTTTATTACTTGTCGATTCAGTACACTTGCTGAGATTGCGTCAAGTTTTTGGCGTTGTTGTTAGAGATTGGCGTTGTTTGTGAATTTTGATTGTTATTTGTATGTGTTTTCTTTTTCTTATTTTATTTTTGCTTATTCTTTTCAGGTAATCGTGGTACATGAACAGATTAAGACAAGGGCAAATCGTACCCTACGATCCTAAAATCGAGAGGACTTTACATCAACATAGGAGAGATAATAGAGAGAATAATGTGGAAGGTCCTCCTATTGATGAACTTCCTTCCGAGAATGAACAAGTGCCGAGGGCACAAGAAGAAATATCGGGTAGGTATAGGGAAGAGGTACCTAGGCAGAGAAAGATAAGGGATTATGTTGTACCAAGATGGATTGAATATCATAGGATAATTGTGCTGCCTAGGGGAGTACAATTTGAGCTTAAACCAGCCACCATCACCATGGTACAGAGGAATCAGTTTTCGAGTTCAGAGTTAGAAGATCCTGCACAGCACCTTGATATATTCTTGGAGGTTAGTGACTTGGTTTAGATTCCGGGTGTCACATCTGATGCAGTGAGGCTGAAATTGTTCCCTTTCACATTGATTGGAAAAGCAAGGGAATGGCTGTAGATGTTACCAAGCCAATCAATTAGGTCATGGGATCAGTTGCAAGAGAAATTTTCGATGAGATTTTTCCCTCCTACCAAGACTGCAAAGATTCGAAACAATATTATGGGTTTTAACCAGATGAATGAGGAGCCTTTTCATGAGGCTTGGGAGAGGTTTAGGAGATTATTGAGAAGCTGTCCACACCATGAGATAGCTATTTATCATCTGATGAGAATCTTCTATTATGCAGTTACACCTCAGACAAGGTCTCTATTGGATGCATTATCGGGAGGTTCTTTCATGAATAGGCTGCCGAAAGAAGCTTTCCATTTGTTGGATGAGATGGTAGCAAATAATTCTCAATGGGCTACTCCTAGATCAGTTCCGAAAAGGCAAGGGATACATAATGTGTATGAAGTGTCAATGTTGAAGGCACAAATAGAGTCAATGTAGAAGGAAATGAGTGGATTGAAAGTTCAGAATGTAGCCGCTGTTTCTTAAGAGAGTGGGCTGTATGAAGGCAGGCAGTATGTTCAAGAGGGTGCAACATTGGGAGATGTAAATGCTATGGGTGATTACCGAAGAAATTACAGTATACAATTTGGGTTGGAGGAGTCACCCAAACTTCTCTTGGAAGGATGGAAATCAGAATGCTTCATCTTCCCAACCACAAGCAAGAGCTCCCTTCAACCAAAGCATTCATCACAACCACAACCAGTCATACCAACCTCAAACATCCACTTATTACCAAACTCCCTATCCACCACACCACCAAGGGCAGGGCTCAAACCAATCACAATCTCAGTCATATCACCCACCGGGGTATCAACCAAGGCCACCTGTACAAGAGAAGAAGCCAAACCTTGAAGATATGTTGGCTAGCTTCATGAACAATCAACAACAGTTTGTGAATAGCCAGTAACAACTCATGGCTAATCAAGAAGCAAGGTGGAAATCTCAAGAACAATGGAACCGGAATCAAGACGCTTCCATGAGGAATTTAGAAACTCAATTGGGATAGCTTGCAACTTCTATGTCTCAAAGACAACCGGGGATTTTTCCTTCAAATGTGGACCGAAATCCTAAGGAAGAGGCTAAAGCAATCACATTGAGAAGTGGCAAAGAGGTAGTGCAAGGAGAGGACCAAGGTAAAATTTTTTCGCCATCATCAGATAAGGAGGAGCCAACACAGAAGGTAAGTAACTCTAACTCTAGGGTAGAGGTTAATGAAAATGCTCCTATAAGTGATAAGGGTAAGAGCCTAGTGAATCCTAAAGTATAGGATCTTGATATTAATCGATTGCCATTTCCTGCTGTAGCTAGAAAAGAAAAGAAAAATGAGCAATTGGTTAGGTTTCTAGAGATGTTTAAGAAACTGCATATTAATTTACCATTTGCTGAAGCCTTAGCTCACATGCCTAACTATGCCAAATTCATGAAAGAATTATATTCAAATAAAAAGAAATTAGAAGGGCATGGAACTGTGCAGCTCATAGAAAATTGCAGTGCTACAATAATGAACAAGATTCCTAAAAAATTGTGGGATCCAGGTAGTTTCAGGTTACCCTGTGAAATTGGTGAAAAGTTTTATGGAAGTGCTTTATGTGATTTAGGTGCTAGTATAAATTTGATGCCGTATTCTATTTGCAGGAAACTTAATCTTGGAGAGCTCAAGGAGACGGGATTGAGACTCCAGCTTGCAGATAGGTCGGTGAGGAGACCCAAGGGGGTAATTGAGGATTTGCTAGTGAAAGTGGGGAAACTCATTTTCCCAGTGGATTTTGTGGTGATGGAGATGAAAAAAGATCGTAAGGTACCACTTATTGTGGGGAGGCCATTTTTGAATACAGTAAAGGCTTTGATCGATGTACATGGTCAAACGGTCACCCTAAGATTCAATGATGAAGAGCTAGTGGTGGACATGAATAAGGCTCAAAAATATCCATCGACTGTTATGGAGGAGTCTATTTACTTTGTGGATACAGTGGATGAATGTGTAGAGGAAGTTCAGGAAAATGTGTTGCTAGATGATCCATTGAATGTGAGTTTGATACATTCATTGGAGGATGAAGAATTGGAAGATGAGACATGGGAAGAAGTGATAGCAGCTATGGAGAAAGAAGGTGAAGAGGAAAAATCACAGCAAGAAGAACCTAATCCGAAAAAGGGCAATTCAATTTCTGAACTTAAACCCCTTCCTTCTCATTTAAAATATGTGTTTTTAGAGAATGAGAAAAAAACCGGTAATTATTTCTTCATTGTTGACAGGTAATGAGGAGAAAATGTTGCTGGAAGTGCTGAAAAAGCATAAGGGAGCAATTAGATGGGAAACATTGGACTTAAAGGGGATAGATCCAAGTTACAACACTCACTGGATCCTGATGGAGGAAGAATGCAAACCAGTAGCTCAACCCTAAAGGAGACTCAACCCAGCCATGCAAGAAGTAGTAAAGAAGGAGGTACTTAAGCTCCTTGATTCAGGTATAATCTATCTTATATCTGACAGTAGATGGGTTAGTCCAGTATAATTTGTTCCTAAGAAGGGGGGATGACAGTGGTAAAAAAATGAGTTAGATGAATTGATTCCAACTCGTACAGTTACAGGGTGGAGAGTCTATATCGATTATAGAAGACTGAACAATGCCATTAGGAAAGATCATTTCCCATTGCCATTTATTGACCAAATGTTAGAGAGGCTAGCGGGGAATAGGTTTTATTATTTTTTAAATGGGCACTCGGGATATTTACAAATTCCCATAGCCCTGAAGATCAAGAGAAAACAACCTTTGCCTGCCCGTATGGCACTTTTGCATATAGGAGAATGCCCTTTGGCTTGTGTAATGCACCGGCTACGTTTCAGCGGTGTATGATGGCTATTTTTCATGATTTTATAGAGAAATTTATGGTGGTATTTATGGATGATTTCACCATTTATGGGGCAAATTTTGAGAGTTGTTTAGAGCATCTTGATTTGGTGCTAGGGAGGTGTGAAAAGACCAACTTAGTATTGAATTGGGAAAAATGTCACTTTATGATGAGAGAAGGCATAGTACTTGGGCACAAAATTTCTGAGAAAGGGATAGAGGTTGATAAGGCTAAGGTGGAAGTGATAGAAAAACTGCCACCCCCAACTAGTGTCAAGGGCATTAGGATTTTTTTAGGGCACGCAGGGTTTTACTGCTGATTTATCAAAGATTTTTTCGAAAATTGCTAAACCCTTGTCTAATTTGCTGATAAAAGATGTCCCTTTTGATTTTAATAGCGAATGCATGCTAGCTTTTGAGACTTTGAAACAAAGACTTATTTCAGCTCCGATTATATCTCCGGATTGGAATTTGCCTTTTGAATTAATGTGTGATGCTAGTGACTTCGCAGTAGGGGCAGTGCTTGGACAAAGGCGGGATAAAGTGTTTTGTGCAGTTTACTATGCAAGTCATACCTTGATAGGGGCACAGGTTAATTACACCACAACTGAGCAGGAGCTTCTTGCAATTGTTTATGCTTTTGTGAAGTTCAGGCCATATTTGCTGGGTACAAAAATTGTGGTGTGGTTCGATCATGCAGCTTTGAGACACCTATTTGCTAAGGAGTCCAAACCAAGATTGATCCGATGGGTGCTACTCTTGTAAGAGTTCGACTTGGAAATTAAAGACAAGAAGGAGGCAAAAAACTTTGTAGCGGATCATTTGTCAAGATTGGAGAATGATCACATTGAGAAAGGGGAGATTTTAGATTTATTCCCTAATGATCATATTTGTGCTTTATTTTCATGTGAAATTTATGTTCCTTGGTTCGCTAATGTGGCTAATTTTCTTGCAGGAGAATTTATCCCGAAGGATTTCACATGGCAGCAAAGGAAGAAGCTGAAAGCAGATGCCAAACACTACATTTGGGACGACCCTTATTTATTTCACCTGTGTGCTGATCAAGTGCTGAGAAGGTGTATCTCAGATGAAGAGAAGGGTGAGATCATAATAGCTTGTCATAGCGGAGAAGCTGGTGGACATCACGGGCCGAATAGAACGGTATCGAAAATTCTATCTTCTGGTTTTTATTGGCCTACTATGTTTAAAAATGTTCAAATTTTTGTGAAAACCTGTGATAGATGTCAAAAGTTAGGCAACATTTATAGAAGGGATGAAATGCCCTTAACCAATATGCTTGAGGTAGAGTTGTTCGATGTGTGGGGAATAGACTTTATGGGACCTTTTCCGGTTTCCTATGGGTTTGAGTATATTTTAGTGGCAGTTGACTATGTGAGTAAATGGGTAGAAGCTTTAGCCACTAGAACTTGTGATGCCAAAGTTGTGTTAAACTTTTTGAGAAAGAACATATTCACCCGGTATGGAGCCCCTAGAGCAATTATTAGCGATGGTGGTAAACATTTTGTTAACCATCAATTTAAGGCTTTATTGAAAAAATTTGGAGTTAGGCATAAAGTCACCACCCCTTATCATGCTCAAGCTAATGGTCAGGTTGAAGTGTCTAACCGGGAATTAAAGGCCATTTTAGAAAAGACGGTCAATGCATCTAGAAAAGATTGGTACCTTAAGCTAGATGAAGCTCTATGGGCTTATAGGACACCATTCAAGACTCCGATAGGGATGTCTCCTTTTAATTGGTTTATGGGAAATCCTGTCACCTTCTGGTGGAATTAGAGCATAAGGCGTATTGGGCTACCAAATTTTTGAATTTTGACCTTGAGAGTGCAGGAAAGTGCAGGTCCTTGTAGCTGAATGAGCTAGAGAAGCACAGATTTTGGGCATACAGACATGCCACGAAATACAAGGAAAATACCAAAAAATGGCATGATCGAAAGTTGGTAAGGAAGGAATTTGTGCCCGGAATGAAAGTTCTTCTCTATGACAGTAGGCTGCGGTTATTTCCCGGAAAGCTGAAATCGCGGTGGAAGGGACCCTATGAAGTTGTGGGAGCTGACAAATTTGGAGTAGTGACATTGAGGCCCTAGAGGGGTGAGAACGAGTTCAAGGTGAACGGACATCATGTGAAGCCCTATTTTGAATCAACATATGATGGTGCTTTAGCGATCGTCACCCTCACGGACCCTTAACGGTATTTAAAAGTCCAGTTGTGGACTTGTTAAATGCAGAACATCTTCTCAAACTTTACTATTTTGTGTTTATTAATCTTTCTTAGGTTGTTAGTGGTGTTTGTTTTTCTAAAATTTGTGTGGTTTAAGGTCTTAGTGTAGCTGTGTTTTTGTTGGCAAATTCTTACAGTCTTGTACCGTGAAGTTTGGAGTGATTTATAAAAATTTTGCAAGTTTGCAGGAGGTCACAGTGGTAAGATATTTGGTTGTCACCGTGACCATAGGAAATTGTATTCTGGATTGTGAATATGTCACGGTGGCAAGGTTTGTGGTTGTCACGGGGACCAATTGAGGATGGCATTCTATTTTGGAAAACCTGGCATGTCACGGTGACAATGATTTTGGTTGTCACCGTGACCAGCTGGTAAGTTACATTCTATTTTGATGTTTGAGCATGTCACGGTGGCAATGAAATTCATTATGACCGTGAGGGGTTAAAGTTTCGATTCTGTTTTGAAATTGTAGTATGTCACGGTGACAATGGATTTGGTTGTCATCGTGACCCTGTGGTGGTTCAATTCTGGATTGAAAATTTTGGGTATGTCACGGTGGCAACCATTTCATTGTCACCGTGACCCCCACGAAAAACTATTTTAAACTCTTTATATTTCGTGTTTTATTTCTCACACTACCTCATCTCTCACTCTCAAAACTTGCATTATTTGTTATTCTCTACTATTTTGTGCTTCAATTCTCTCTTTTAGGCTACGATTTTCGGGAATCTATAACAAGTGAGTAATTTTTCGTTTTCTTTTTCTTTATTTGCTTTATGCTTCTCTCTGCATTTTGTTCCCTGTTCATGCTTCTTCTCCATTTTTATATTTTTCAAGCTTGAATTTTAAGAATATTTCATTTTGTCTTCTCTTATTGCTCTGATTTCTTGTGGTGAGTGCTATCACTTCCTTCTTCCTTCTCAATTTGCAACTCTGTTAATAAACCTAAACGTTTGGGAAGTAGGAAGTTAGGGCTTAGTTTGTGCGTGAATTGGGTTGTTAATTTTATTCAAATTCTTGGTTGAAATTGGGAATTGCTAGGCTTTGATTGCTTGCTCTACATTTTAATGCATCTAATTTTAGATTTAGGTTGTTGGTAATATCTGTGGTTTCCAATTATAGTGAGTTAAATTGCTGCATACCAAGTGTTTGATAAAATGTCTCAATGTACGGTTTTCCTGATTTTGGCATTTCTTGACAATTTGGAATGCAGAGATTCATTTGCCTTTGTGTTCAAATGAGCTATTTGTTCTCATTAATCATTTTTGACTTCTTTGTCAATAGATGCAACTCTCCTAACATTCTAATGAGCATGTGCAAATCTTTATTCTTGGTTAGATTTAACTTCATTAGTGCTGCTGGTAGTTAGGGCCATTGGTGATTTGTGCTCTTATGATGATGTTGAATTTGATCTCTCATTTTCGTACAGTGGCTCCTAAGAGAAAGAGTTCAGCTATTGCCTCTAGTTCCTCCAGCCAACCCTCTGTCGATATTTCCAAAGTACCAAGTTGGGTACCAAGCAGCAAGAAGGCGACATATGCATTGTTCTCCAAATGCTCATATATTCCGACCACTTATTTGGATTTTGATTTGCTTGGGAAGTTGGGAATAAGGAATGAAATTCAATGACTGATTGCAAACATTGGTTGGGAGAGGTTGTTTACATATAATGAGAAAGTTTATCTAAACTTAACCAAAGATTTTATGGCAACTGTGACTTGTCGGATCAGCCGAGACCCATCTAGAGATCCTAGAATGGTCTCATTCTTTCTGGAGGGCACAGAATATGAGATTTCTTTTGTGAGATTCGCAGAGCTGCTAGGCTTCCCTCCCCTTACACCGGATTGCTTTAATGACTATGACAAAGATAATGCTTGGGCGACAATTAGAGATACGGTGACAGCCACGACGTATGTGTCGGGCAAGACGAAGGCGCACCATCTCGACAACCATGCCCTGCGGATCATTAATCATTTTTTCTCATTATCTTTTTTTTTGAGTCATGTGGACTCAGCTGGGCAGGTGAACCTACCGAAGGCATTGTTTTTAGCTTATATGGTAAGGGGAGTCAGGATTAATGGTGCTCCGCATTTGTTGCATAAACTGGAGGAAATGCAATAGAACCCAAAGAAGGTTAAGAAGATTGCGCTGGGTGGTTTGGTGACTGTAATTGCTAAGGGTGTACATCACCCATTGAGGAAATCCAAACCGCTATCCTCCATTGCAGCTATTAATAAGAAGATGCTGAAGAGTATGAAGGTCGTAGTGGATGATAAGACAGCTGCAAATGGGTATCGACTGACTACTCGAGAGGAGTATTTGCAGCGAGTGGAGTGTGGCTTGGGAGGCTTACCACGTGAGCAAGATGACGATCCTGAAGCACCAGCCCCTCCAGCCCTAGAGCCTGAACATTTCTCTTCTCAGCAGTAAGCCGCACTGATGGAGCGCATGGAGTCCATCTCCGCCACGCAAGCGGACCTATAATCCCAAATGGACCAAGTGCTGCTTGGACTTACTTCATTGACTGTGCGCTTTGATGCGCAATTTTCTCCACTACCACCACCGGAGACCTGTGCAGGGAGACCTCCTATTTACATTTTGATTTTATTTGTGATTTGTAACTATTTGACTTGCTGGGGACAGCAAGATTTTAAATGTGGGGTATGGGGAGTAATTCTAACATCTAAATTTGTATCTAACAATTCAACATGTTTTATTTATTTTTATCCGCACATTTTATTTTGTTTAAGTTGTTTGTGTACTTAATTGTTGCTATCTGAATTTTCCTATTTTAGCTTAGTTTGCCTCTAGATATTTCTGATGTGAATGGTTTGAACTTTAAGTTGTGAATGAATTATCTTAAAAACTGATTTTAGTAAGAGAGTAGTTGTATTTTTTATCGGCAATATAATCTCAATTATTCATATATTTTGTGAATTCCTATTTTTTGTGCACTATAGGCTTGGTTGCGAAAATCATGAAAAAAAAGCCAGTGTGTGAAAGCTTTTGTGTGAAAGAATTTTGGGATAGTTAGAACCTTCCTCATCACCCTTCGAAACGATATAATAATTCAAGCAAGTTTAGGACATGACCTAGGCAAATTTTTTTCTTTGGTAACCACTTTAAATGACTTTTGACCTACCTATATGCGTAATTTTCCATTGCTAGCCCAGTTGAGCCGATTTGGTATGCTAAAAGCGTACTATGCAATTTTTTTGTTACACTCATATTTCACCTTTTAACCTAAATGTTTTTGCCTATCCTTTCTAAGAATTGGCCACTCTAGGATTGGGTTGGGGTAGCATTGAAAGTTGAATAAGGGTATTCTCTGTTAAAATAGTATGGGTGTGAGAAAAAAAATTGTAAAACTTTGGGGTGTTGCCTAGTATATTGTTAATCTTCCCTTTATGAAGTTCAATTTGTTAGAAAATGAGAATTGGGTGTATTTCACCTTATTCATTTGAGAAACAATTTAGGTTAGCTCGATTATCTCAATGATCAAAAAAATAAAATAAATAAATAAATAATTATTTGATGAGAATATTGATCATTGATTTCGAGTTAGTCAGTTGTAGAAAAATTCAAGTGTGGGGTACCCTTTATTAGAAGAAGTTGTGTTCACATTCATAGATGATCGAGTTTGAGGAAAAATTTCATTAGGGAATTTCGTGTCCTCGTTTTCTTATGGTTTAATGCTTTTCATTTTGGGAAGTTTAGAAGAGTTTTGACAACTGTGGGTGAATTGAAAGTAGCTTATGAAAAATTGTGCTCAGATTGGGTAGTGGTATATGTAGGTAGAGTGGTTGAATCTTTGTTGAATTCCTTAACTATTCTTGTTAGCCAATTCCCTAACGTAGCATTTCATCCTTGGAATAAGTCCTAGTGATACTGTTCTTAACTTGAGTTGTTTAGTGGAGATGACCCTTGTGGTTCTGGTGCTAAAGGAGAGGCTTATGGTTATCTTGAGTTTCAAGTGCGAAACCAGTATGCAAATTAATTGCTAATTCATTTTATTTGCTAAATTGCTTGAATGTACTGGTTGTTTTGTTTTTGAAAAAATGGAAAATTGTTTTAGCCTAGCACACACACATGGAATTACTTCATATAAATTGATTTGAAGATTTCTGGTTAAGACTCTTTTGCTAATTGCTATGATTATTGTTTAAGTTTTCTTATTCCGACTTAGAGTTTGAAATTTCAGGAATGTGGATAATTCATTTACTTAAGGGCGAGCAAAGTCTACGTGTGGGGTATTTTGATAACTTCAATTTAGTACTTAGTTTTGATAGTGTTTAGCTGTATGATTTGAAATTTTAGGTATGATTTTTGGGTGTTTAGCTGTGTTTATTGTCATGTTATGATTACTTTAGGTTAATTTTGTCAATCTTAGTTAAACTATAATTTTTATGCATTTTTGTTAGCTTTTTGATTGAGTTTGAATTGTGTTTGCAGGTAAGTTTTAGGTACCTCACGGTCACAACCAAACTAGTTGTGACCGTGACATTCAAAAGGTTCAAAAACAGAATCTGGGCATACATACCTCACGGTCACAACCAAACTGGTTGTGACCGTGACATAAATCTTCATCAGGCAGAATACGGGCAGGAAGCACCTCACGGTGGCAACCAATCTGGTTATTACCGTGACATAAGAAATTCCTGTGCAGTAGCTGAAGTTGAGCATCTCACGGTGGCAACAAATCTGGTTGTTACCGTGACCCCCCTCCTGTGCATCCAGCAGAATCGCATCTTCAACAATCTCACGGTGACAACCATTTGGTTGCCACCGTGACCCATGATGCCTCACAGTGGCAAGCACTTCATTACCACCATGACCCCTCGAGATCTACAAAGTTAAATTTTATTATCATGTTATGATTACTTTAGGTTAATTTTGTCAATCTTAGTTAAATTATAATTTTTATGCATTTTTGATAGCTTTTTGATTGAGTTTGAATTGTGTTTGCAGGTAATTTTTAGGTTCCTCACGGTCACAACCAAACTAGTTGTGACCGTGACATTCAAAAGGTTCAAAAACAGAATCTGGGCATACATACCTCACGGTCACAACCAAACTGGTTGTGACCTTGACATAAATCTTCATCAGGCAGAATACAGGCAGGAAGCACCTCACGGTGGCAACCAATCTGGTTATCACCGTGACATAAGAAATTCCTGGGCAGTGGCTGAAGTTTAGCATCTCACGGTGGCAACAAATCTGGTTGTCACCGTGACCCCCCTCCTGTGCATCCAGCAGAATCGCATCTTCAACAGTCTCAAGGTGACAACCATTTGGTTGCCACCGTGACCCATGATGCCTCATAGTGGCAAGCACTTCATTACCACTGTGACCCCTCGAGATCTACAAAGTTAAATTTTATTTTTGGCTGCGGGGGAGAGATATTTTTAGGAGTTTTTCAATTAGGGTTTTGAGATTTGGAATTTTTCTAAGCTTTTATATTGTTCTTAATTATGGATTCAATATTTTTCTTTAGATTTAAATTACAAGTTAAGAGAATTACATAAAAACGTATACATAAATTTCTTTACACAGTAATTTTATTCAGATTTCCATACTCTTGAGCTATTTTCCACCGAAGATTCGAAGAAGAAGATCGGAGAACGTGGGATTCAATTGGGATTTCTTCCTCAATGAAATTTTGGGTTTATTCTTTCCTTTTTCCTTTTAATTTTGTAATGGATTGTGAGTAGTCTCATAGTTGTTTGGGGGATCTTTGAATCCCCTACCCATGATGTGAATTCTGAACATCTTTTGGATTAATTTATATGAATGAAAGGTTTATCTCACTGTTGCTTATTGATTAATTTATGGTGTTTATTTTCTCGAGTTATTTTCCAGCTTTGATGTATGGTTTTCATCATGTATCTTTATTAGGTTTTTAGCATGTATGGATTGAAGTTTTTAAATGTTTTTACTCAATTTTTCTATTATGAATGCTGTATCTTGTGCACGACTCCGGATATGGAATCTATTTGTGCAGGATTTTATGATTTAAAATTATAGGAGGGAGTGAGATAGATGAGTTTTGGGTTGTTTGGCTCCAAAATGGGAAAGCAAACCTAATTTAGGATTTTAGACCCGTGCTTAGGCTAATTGTGCAGCTTGCTCCGGATTGGGATGTCGTGCAATTAGAGTAGCTGGCTCCGAATTGGGATGCTTGGGTTAAGAGGGTTATCCCAAATTCATTCGTATATGTTTCTTAGATTAAATAAATTCACATTTGGGTACAGGGTGGATGAGTGAACCCGAGCAACGTTTCTTTTATATCGATTTCCCTTACTTGTTAATTCCTTTGCTATTATTTCATTTTTTCCAAAAATTACTGTCAGTTTCATTTATCAAATTCTATTTGCATGTTTTGGATATTTAATTCCGTTATTTTTAATTAATAGATAACTCATTCAAATCAATCAATTGGGAATGCTTTAGCATACACTTGATTTTCTTAACTTGCACACACAATCCCTTAGGTACGATAACTCGGGGTCCTAATTACCCCACTTTATTACTTGCCGATTCAGTACACTTGCTGAGATCGCGTCTATACACTTAAGCTTCTCAAAGCTCTCTTGACATTTATCTAACCATGCAAACTTAACATTCTTCTGTAACAATCTGGTCATAGGAGTTACAATCGAAGAGAACCCCTTTACAAACCTCCTGTAATAACCTGCTAAGCCAAGGAAACTCCTAACTTCAGTAACACTCCTGGGTGGTCTCCACTGTAGGATTGCTTCAATCTTTTTAGGATCAACTTTAACACCATCAGCTGATACCACATGACCCAAAAATTATACTTCATTTAGCAAGAATTCACATTTACTGAACTTGGCATAAAACTGCTTATCTATCAAAGTCTACAAAACAATCCTTAAATGCTCATCATGTTCCTCTGGAGTCTTAGAATAAACCAGAATATCATCAATGAAGACAACCACAAATCGATCCAAGTAGGGGTGAAAAATCTGGTTCATCAAGTCCATAGAAGCTGCAGGGGCATTAGACAACCCAAATGGCATGACCATTAACTCATAATGACCATACCGAGTGCGAAAAGATGTCTTAGGCACATTTGACTCTTTAATCTTTAACTGATGGTACCCAGATCTCAAATCAATCTTTGAAAATACTCCAGTGCCTTTCAATTGATCGAACAAGTCATCAATCCAAGGCAGTGGATACATGTTCTTTATGGTGACTTTATTCAACTGTCGGTAGTCGATACACAACCGAAGTGATCCATCATTCTTTTTCACAAAGAGGACTGGAGCTCCCCAAGGTGAAACACTCGGTCTAATGAAGCCTTTATCAAGTAATTCTTGCAACTAGATCTTCAATTCTCTGAGTTATATGGGTGCCATTTTGTAGGGAGCAATAGAGATCGGTGTAGTACCAGGTACTAAATCAATGGTAAACTCTATTTTCCTATCAGGTGGCAACCCAGGAAGTTCTTTAGGGAAAACATCCTGAAACTCCCGAACAGTGGGCACATCGGAAACCTTAAGTTCATTCTTTTTAGCCTCCATTGCATAACACAAGTAGGCAACACAACCCTTTCTGATAAGCCTTTTAGCTGCAGTGGCTGAAATCACATCAGAGAGAAAATCTGATCTCTCACCCACAATGACCACCTCCTGATCATCTGCGGTCTTAAGGGTCACTCTCTTTCTTTTACAATCAATAGTGGCATGGTGAGTGGATAACCAATCTATACCCATAATCACATCAAACTCTCAGAAGGGGAGGTCAATCAGGTCAGCAGAAAACACAAAACCTTGAGCATTAACCGGACAATCTCTATAAACTTTGTCCACTGCCACACTATGCCCCAAAGGATTATTCACTAGAATATCCTGGTCTCCCTAACAATCATGCTATCTGTAATGGCCCAAATACCAGTCTACAAGTATTAGTGCATTATTCCAGTGTTACCATGATAATCGCAGTGTAAAACAGTGTAGGAAGTGAGTTTACCAGTGTCGGAGTTCAGTGTTAAGTATGTTAAAATTATAGTGATTCTGGGTCAGGTGACACCGGGTGTGGCTATACAACGAACCCGGCTATTCGGCACCTGAAAAATTTTAATTTTGCAAAAATGATCTGTGGGTCATAAGGAGTCTAGTGGTGAAATCAGAACTGAAAACGGAGCTAAATCGACCTCCAAAAGTCATTCTGATGTTGGCCTCCGGTTTGGTTCAATTTGAACCAAGGTTTGACCAAGGGGTTATTACAGGTTTAAATGGTCCTATATGTTAAGTGTGTA
Source organism: Excoecaria cochinchinensis (assembly GCA_947683425.1). Lineage (NCBI taxonomy): Eukaryota > Viridiplantae > Streptophyta > Magnoliopsida > Malpighiales > Euphorbiaceae > Excoecaria > Excoecaria cochinchinensis. Next base: position 1,194,077 of record CANTUQ010000017.1, on the reverse strand, counting down.
AATAAGAAAGTGGAAGTGTTATCTGTGAATTTTGACAGTTTTAGAGTTGTATTTTACGGCAGAAGAAAAATTGATCGAATCGAACCGATTTAAGTGAACCGGTGCCGAAATGAACTCCAATTGAGCTAAAAATTTGTAGTGATCCTATTTCTGATGTTTTAAGATCAAAGGAATTGGTTAGGAGTGAAAATAACGAGTAGAACATATAGATGCTTAAGAAAAGTGCAAATGAACCGAAAAATAGAAATTTTTGTTTAAATCGGTCGGACCACTTCGGTTGGACCGGTTTGGTTCATTAGAGGGCTATATAAGGAAGAGAAGTGGCTGGATTTCTCTAGAAAAACCCAGCCAAAGTCGGCCTCCCCTCTCCCTTTCAAAATTGAATTATCTTCCTCTTATTTTCCTCCATTTTTCTCTTCTTCTACTCCATTTTCTCATCAAATATTAGCTCCCTACCTAAATTTCAGCTCCTCTACAATATTTTGGAAGTGGTTTGAGTTCATTTGGTGCACTGGAAGTGGAGAAATCAAGTGAGCAAAGTTTAGGGTGAGTTTTTGGGTATGTGATTTAAGCATTTATAAATTATTTCATTGGTCCCTACTAAGGTTTTTGTGGCTGTAGAACACGTTTATGAAGTTAGATTTTTGATTTGAGGTTTCGTTTTGATAATATGAATGGTTTTGTATTCGGCTATGGTAGGAACTCAAGGTGAGGAGGGTGTTTCTCAAGTAAAAGGGAAGGTAAAGCAAGTTTGAGGTGATCTAGAGCTTGGAATAGAGGTTTATGGTTACTAAATCTGCTTATTTCCTAATGTTTGTGTTGATTTTTAGGTTATGTTTAAGGTTAGGTATGAGAAAAAGATGTGTATAATTAAATCTAACTTGATATTCATGCTTAAGGGACTAAATATAGTGTATAGGAGTGATTAAAATAAATTAAATCAAATTAGTATGAAAACCCTAAGAGTGGCCGAATTGAACATAAGGAATTTAATTAAATTCTAAGATGATTTAAGGCATGACAATGATGTTTGTAGTATATTTAATAAGTAAAATGCATGATGGAGTGAAAGAAATCAAGAAAAGAAATTAAATAGTATGAGTATGCTAATGGCCGAATAGTATATTGTGTAATAAAGTGGAATATGTGATGAATTATGGTTTAATAATGGTATATAAGGCATGTGTAACATGAAATAAATATGATTGAGTGATTAAATAAAATTATAGTGCATTGTATGAAAAATTTAAAGTGTGGCCGAATGGCATACCCAAGTGTATATATGTATATTTTGATGTTATATGGAATTTAATATTATAGAATGATGATATATTGGTAAATTAGTGTATGTGCAAAATTGTAAGTGATAATGAGATGTATGAAAAATTTTACATATTGGCAAAATATGATATTTATATGGAATTTGTGAAAATATTGCCCTTAGTAGTTTTCTGGTAGTGAAATCTAGTCCAGGATATAATTGGCTAGCCATAGGGATTTCACACCGCGGTAAAAGTCATGGCGACTCATTATTGATAAGCCAATGAGAGCTTATCACAGTGTACAGTGATATATAGTGTATAATATAGTGCACTGCAGTGAAAATGGTCCTACTGGGATCGTTTTATAGTGAAATGGGTCTGTGGGGCCCATGTCCCACATATCCGGTCAGTAGATTTTTTACCGGGTCCATATTGGGGGCATATTGGTAAATATATGATAAAATGGTAAAAATAGTAAAATTGATGAAAATGAGTGAAAACAGGACTAAAATGAAGTGAATAGAAAGTTTAGGGGTAGAATGGTAATTTTATAAACAGTTGGTAAAAATTAGTGAAAATAAGTTAAAAGTGTAAGTGGAAGGGTAAAACGGTAATTTTGATAAAATGTGGTGTTAAAATAGTGATATAGTGATAAAGTGATAAAACAGGGACTAAATTGTAATTAAATAAGTTAAATAAGGATAAATGTGCAAAAAGGAATTTAAATAAGGTTAATAGTGTAAAAATGGAATAAATAAGGGCATTTTGGTAATTATGTATATGAGTGAGGATATAAGTGTAATTATGGTAAAATATGGGATATAAATGGTATATGTGTAATTGTGGGGACAAAAAGGTAATTAATGAAAAAGAAAATCATAAAATTGGAATAAGTGTAAAAAAATGAGGACATAAGTGGCATTAAGTGAAAAGTGGGGATATGAGTGGAATTAATATAAAAGATAAAGATAAAATTTGAAACCTTGGAAAAATTATAAGGGTAAAAATGTAATTAAGAAAATAAAAAGTGGAATAAAAAAATTGAAATGTAATTAATGGAAAAATAAATAATTAAGTGAGATAATGAAATAAATAGTATAATTAAGTGAATAAAAGTGTAATTAAGTGATTAAATTCATAGTTATGTGATTAATTAAATGATGGAATAAATTAATTTGAGATTAATTAAGTGACTTAACAAGTGAATTGAATATAGATAATAAAAAGTGAAAATAATAAGAATATGTAATTATAGCATGTTTATTAAATAGAATTATTTAGGAAATTTATAGATTGGTAACCACCACTGGGCATCTTAATGCTCAGCACGTACTTGTTTTTAACTGAGTGTAGGTACCCAATAGGTTCGAAGCAGCGTACATCAGACCGAGGAGCAAGACAGGAGAAGGAGACATATTTTTTATTTTGTATGTGAAATGAAATATTTTGTGGCATGTATATACACTTTTTTAGTAGTTGAAGTTGGCATGTAATATTATAATATACATTTTGTCTGTGTGGAATTTTATTATGTCTGGGTGATGAAAGGCGGATGGGATGAATGGTTATAGGATGATTATATTGTTGTGCCCTTACCGGGGCTGTGGAGCTTTCAATTTGCAGGTTTGGGTAGTGCAAATTATAAGCCGTTATATTGCCGAAATTTTTACCAAATGAATAGTGATTTAGATAGTTATAGGTCATCGTAACTAAGTAAAGTAAATGAGTAAGTGGTATGTAAAAGTTGGATAAGTGGTAAAAGTGTTATGTGAACTTAGTGTATATTATAATAAGTGTAGAAAAAAAAATTAACCCGTAAATTCAATAAGTGATAACTATTAAACGATTGTGGTAATCGCACAGTATCGCTAGGTCGGCAGTATACGTATAGGGTATAAGGGTCTTACATTTATTTTGGTATCACAGCAAAGGTTTAGGCGATTCTAAGATCGGAGTGGGGACTGTTAAGTGACTGTATATACATGCCAATGGAAGTGAATATTTTGTTATAGTACTGATGCATGCTTGCTCCTTGTTATATTGATCAAATGGCATCCGATAGAAGCTACAGTGTTGGGGACGGTGAGAGTGGAGCCTCGGCCAGTGTGGGTGGAGCTGGGACTCCACGACAGCATTCAACTTCTTCAGTGCCACCTCCCTCGCCCTAACCTGAATTCTTGACTATGATGACGGACTACATTAGACACCGAATCCATATTGCGACGGAACAACATCAATAGCAATAGCAACAACCGCATCAGCCAGTGCTAGTGCCACAAGTAGCTCCAGTACAGAAAAAGCCTATCCTGGAGCAGTTTAAAAAGATGGGAGTTTTTCATTGACCAGTTTGAAAAGAAGTATATAGGTGTTGAACATAAAGCTACTATGCAAGACACTTTCTGGAGACTGAAGCAGGGCAACAAAACTGTAGTAGAGTATGAAAGAGAATTTGAGAGATTAAGTGGCTACCTCGATGATGTGCAAAGGATAGAACCTAGATTATTGGAAAGATTCGAGCGTGGCCTTCACAACAAAATCAAGCAGATAGTTAGTGGACAGAATCATCCAAACTTGAGATCTCTAGTAGCTGCATGTATTAATGTGGGACATCCCAGAGTAGGGGATCAGTAGCACCGACACGCAGTCAGAAGAAACTGATCGGCAGTAATGTCCCAACATCTTCTGTGGGGAGTGTACCTCGAGGCAGAGGCAAAGGAGTGCCACAGTTGTGTGACCAGTGTGGCATATCTCATCCAGGCGAGTGTAGATACCTATCAGGTGCTTGTTTTAAGTGTGGGTTGAAGGAACATTTGGTAAGAGATTGCCCAGATGCAGTGTCCCAGTCTGTGACTTCCCCAGTACTAGGAGTAGGTTCTTCAGCACCTAGAGGGAGAGGCAGGGGGACAGCCTCCCATACTACAGCCAGATCTCCACCACCATCTTAGGGACAGAGTCGCCCTTCGGGTCGAGCTTATGCAGTGAGGGCTCGTGATCAGGAGGATGCTCCAGATGTGATAGTAGGTAAATTTTCTCTATTTTTTGATTCAGTGTATGCACTTATAGATCCCTGGTCCACGCATTCTTATATTAGCACAAATATTGCACGGGGAAATGTGTTAGACATTTCTCTTTTAGACTATGATATCCTAGTGAGCAACCCATTTGGTCACAGTGTTATAGTGAATCGAGTGTATAGGAATTGCCTCATAAGTGTTCAGGATTGTGTTTTCTCCACTAATTTGATTGAACTCCCCTTCAAAGAGTTCAATGTCATTTTGGGAATGGATTGGTTAGCCACTCACCATGTGATGGTTGATTGTAAAAGAAAGAGAGTGACCCTTAAGACTTCAGATGATCAAGAGATAATAGTGGTGGGTCTAAGATCAATTTTTCTATCTGACGTTATCTCGGCTATAGGCAACTGAATAAGTTGACAATCAGGAATAAATATCCATTGCCACGTATTGAAGATTTGTTTGACCAGTTGAAGATTTAAGAAGCAGATGTTCCTAAGACAACCTTTTGCAGTAGACATGGACACTATGAGTTCTAGTAATGCCTTTTGGACTCACGAATGCACCAGCTGCTTTTATGGACCTCATGAATAGGATCTTCCACCCATATTTAGATCCATTCGTAGTGGTCTTTATTGAGGACATTCAAGTGTATTTAAAGACTCCAGATGAGCATGACAAGCATTTGAGAATTGTTTTGCAGGCTCTCAGAGATAGGAAGTTGTATGCCAAGTTGAGCAAGTGTGATTTCTGGTTAAATGAAGTGTCCTTCCTTGGCCATGTGGTGTCAGCAGAAGGTATTAAAGTGGATCCAAAGAAGATTGAAGTTGTGTTGTAGTGGAGAACACCCAAGAATGTGACTAAAATTAGAAGCTTCTTGGGTTTAGCAGGTTACTACAGAAGGTTTGTTAAAGGTTTTTCTCTCATTGCAGCACCTTTAACACGCCTATTGCAAAAGAAGATGAAGTTTGAGTGGATTGAAAAGTGCCAAGCCAGCTTTGATCAGCTTAAGAGAATGTTGGCAGAAGCTCCAGTGTTAACTCAACCCGAATCAGGCAAAGACTTCACCATCGATAGTGATACATCTTTGAATGGGTTGGTTTGTGTGTTGATGCAAGATGGGAAAGTAATTTTTATGCCTCCCGCCAGCTTAAGAATTATGAAAAGAATTACCCCACACATGATCTTGAGCTAGCAGCGATAGTGTTTGCACTGAAGATCTGGAGGCACCACCTTTATGGTGAAAAGTGTTATATCTTCACAGATCATAAAAGTTTAAAATACTTGCTCACACAGAAGGAGCTTAATCTCAGACAGCGAAGATGGCTTGAATTGATAAAGGATTATGAATGTTTCATTGATTATCACCCAGGGAAGGCTAATATAGTGGCTGATGCATTAAGCAGAAAGTTTATGGCAGCATTGAAAGCTATGAATGTGAAGCTTGGTGTATCTGATGGTGGAGCGTTGATAGCTGAATTATAAGTCAAGCCCGATTTTATGCAACGGGTTAAAGACGCACAGAAGCAAGATGACAAATTGATAGCAGTGATAGATCGAGTAAAGAATAGTGGTAGTGATGATTATACAGTGGCCCTAGATGGTAGTGTATATTACAAATGTAACACCCCCATCGCCGTCCCCGTTGTAAGGACGCCGACGGACGCGCTACACGACGCTCACATATACAGATATACACATGCACAATGCGGAAGCATACATTCACACATAACATACATACGGAAATACGGGTTAATTAAAAACTTACCTTGACTTACCTTACGGTACAGACTGAACATGCAATAACTCACGCACACACAGGCACTAAGCAAAAGCATACACCGAAGCATACATATAACCATTCAACGGAAGCATAAGCAAAATAATAAAACAAAGGAATAACTAAACATAAAGACATACTAACTATTACATTCCCAAAAGTAAACTCAAGAACGAAACATAATTAATTACATATACCATACTACAGAATTACAAAAGCTGAAATACAGAAGCTGAACAGAATACAGAACTTCTAACTCCTACGTGGCCGACCTTGCAGAAGCGCGACTCGAACAGAACCAAACCTGCCACCTGCACGGAAAGGAAATCCGTGCTAAGCGATAAACGCTTAGTGGGGAGAACACACAAGAGTATGGACGGCCATTCACAATGGTCGCCAAGGCATAACACATTCAAATGGCAAATGCGGATATTCATAACATATAAGTAATCAGACTTACATATTAAAGGCATTCATTTCAATACTCACAATCGAACCATAACCTCATGTTCAGGATAGACTAAAACAGACACAATACAATACACGTTACGAGCATCATCATACTAGCATCATCATACTGAACTGCATACTATATCACATGCATAAACCTACATGGATATCAAATTATAACATCTTACCGTGCGGAACCACAAGAGCTTTACACATGCAAATTGACATAACTAAGTAACCATGCATGAACGTACAATCAAACCATCATGTTAAGAATGCTGGCTAACCAACATACTTGGACATGTCAAACACATATACTAGTTAAAATCCAAGGATAACATTTAGAGCATCACAATACCGCTGCGCAACTCTAATATATATTAAGCTTCATGCAAAAACACTCAGATAACGGAGACTGAAGGCATAACCACTTAGTATTACATTCATATCATCATCATGCAGAAAGTACAGTAGTCATCACATACTTACCATCGCAGCTGCTTCGGTTCACAAGCTAATATATATAACAAAACTATGCTGAAATCATATACTTAAATACATCAATCGAATCATTTCAAAGCATTCTGAAGCTGATAATAAATCACATGACAAGTACGGATAATCATGTTAGATAAAGAGTCATGCTTACTTAAAACAGCCATACATTCTGAAGCCCAAAGTCACAGTCATATACATATAAGCTGATTTCTGAAATCCTTATCATAATCAATCGGATATCACATTCTGATAGCTATATCAAAGTAATACAAACCAGTAAAGCACCTGCTGACTCACAATAGTGGATAACGAGTGTACTGAATTGATTAGTACCTTACGGGTACAAGTCGACTGAAGGTACCTTACGGGTACGAATCGAAAACCATTTTATTTATCACAAAAGCATTTTACTGATGGGGGATCTTAACCCGATCCAAATACATTAAAAAAAAGGACCACGAGGATCCGTACTGAGGGGGGGTTCGCGAGGAACCATACGGGGGACCTGATCAGGGTCCAATACGTTCAAAGGGCGCTGCAGCTACTGAAAGACTCTATTAGGCATGCCTAACTATCCACTAGACTGACTCTCGCAGGTCATGCATAAACCAATTCACATTTCGGATCGCATAATGCATATATATATATATATATAAACATCATGCATAAATCAGAGTACGATAAACATATAAATATGCTCATAAGGTTGGTCATATCTCATACATTCCCATTGCAAAACATATTACAGTCCATACACTTTAACATTAAACAATACTCTAAAGCATACCGAGAATTAGGTACAGAAACTTTAACCTGCCAAACATTGTCAATACAAAACTTAATCATGCATCAGGCGACGATTACTAAATATAAATTGTGCACAGTTTAAATTACATTTAACCTATCACATTGAATTCAAAGGTTAAAGCATAACAATGTATTCAGACGTCATTCATATTATTCGAATAAGTTTAACATAGCATAACATCAATCATACCTTGTACAAATCATATTCTGAAGCATGCAATAATCCAATCAATAACATTCTATCACTACTCAATATATTGAAGTATGACAGGAACGCATGGGGAAATCATACTATGCCGATGACTAAAAACACATTATCCAAATCATGAAAATAATACAATATACCTTTAAGCATGGCATGATATCTTTGGAGAAGAAACAGACTAGAGATATGGTAACATAATTTACATTAAGCTAGAACATGTCTGAGACTAATAATCAGAAAGTCAGCATTCATAATTCCTTCGCATTCAGAATATGACGTGAAATACATATCACCAATAATAAGCATATTAAAGTCCAAACCATACTGTTAAAATCCCATAATCAAACAACAGGATTACTATAATCCAAAACTGATTCCAAAATACTACATATAACTTATCTTAGATAACATATTATTAATACCAAATAAATTGGAATAATCAGTCATCTCATCAAGATAATATAACACACAGTAGCGGAAAATACCATGAAAAGCTTTTGGAAACCATTTTATAAAAACTGGACACTTGGGAAGGAAAAACAGAAGCAAAACAGAAGAATCGGAAGACCTCACATCACGTGAGGGCTGCTCACGTCGTGAGCATTGCTCACGTAACGTGAGCAATCTGCTCACGTCGTGAGCCTAGCTCACGTCACATGAGCTACTTCACTTGCCCTCTTCTTCTTCCCCGAAAACGCAAACATGCAGATTTCATCGTTTTCCAGAAATTCATTCTAAAACCCTTCAAAATTCATTCAATCATGCATGAACTCATTCTTTAACACACAAATACATAGCACAACATGCTCAAGATCAATTTAAACTCAACATTCCAGAAATTAATCAAAACAATCAAAATCAAGCATAATCACACTCCAAATTATTTCAAGAACAGAAACCCTAAAATCACAGCAAGTTAAACTCAGCACTTTTAATTCAATCTTATGCCTGCCTTAGTAACACATCTAATCACATAGGTCATGCATAAACACATGCCAAACATACTAAATTCCAGAAATGCAAACACATATACATCCTAAGTGAGAAGTAGGGCAAAAACACTAAGAATTTCAAATGCAGTAAACAGAGCTCCCAAACCTCAAAATCACGTTCCAAAAACACAGCTTCCAGCTTCACTCCTCAATCCTTGCCTTTACTTTGCTTCTTCTTACAGTCCCAAGCTTGCACAAACAAAACCCACAAAATCTTTAGTCCAAACCCTAACTCAACCAAAAACCAAAACCAGGAGAAGATGAAGAAGAACAGAACATGCAGGAAACGAAATTCCAACTTACCTCTTCCAGCAACCAAAGCACACTCCACCAAGAAACCCTAACATGCACATAACCAAGGAAGGGGAGGCAAAGAACGGGAAAAAGGAAAAGAAAGAAATCAAAGAGGAGAAGAAGAGAGAGTAGAAAACGTGATCTGCCCTTCTCTTTCCATCTTTGTCTCCTTTTCTCATTTTCCCATTAATTGTCCACCAACCAAGACACATGGCAGCTCCCAACAGAACCACAAAATCCACTTAACATTCCAGATCAAAGTACCATACCCTCACATGCACTCAAACATTTCCTTAATAAATATCTTGTCTTAATGCTCTTTAGTCCTTAGACAAAATACAATTCACTCACTTACACAATTCTTTCTTTACCAACTTAATTATCTTATCAATTAGGTCCTTAACACTCCAAATTTCTCAAACACAAATTTACTGAAATACCCTTCCGATCCCGACTTAGCATGCATAATCCGACCAGGGCTATTTTGGGGTGTGACAACAAATAAAGGTTATGTGTGCCAAATCAACCAGAAATAAAGAAAAGTATCTTGATGGAAGCGCACCACAGTAGTTATGCTATGCAACCAGGGGGTAACAACATGTATTAAGATTTGAAGATGCATTATTAGTGTCCAGGAATGAAGTGGGATGTATCAAATTTTGTGGGTAAGTGTATGATATGTTAGCAAGTGAAGGCAGAACACAAAGTGCCATCCGGGTTACTTCAGCCTAGCAGATGGAAGTGGGACCGAGTGACAGTGGATTTTGTGATTGGGTTGCGTCTCACTCAAAGGAAGTATGATGCAATTTGGGTGATTATCGACAGACTTACTAAATCCGCCCATTCCTTACCAGTGAGGATAGATTTTCAATTGACTCGACTGGCGGAATTGTATATCAATGAGATAGTGAGATTGCATGGAGTACCCACCTCCATCATTTCAGACAAAGATCCTTGCTTCACTTCTCAGTTTTGGAAAAAGCTTCAAGAAGATTTCGGTACCAAATTGCACTATAGTACTGCATTTCACCCACAGACAGATGGGCAATCAGATAGAGTGATTCAGACGAAGATGCTCCATCAACAAATAAATTCCATGAACAATTAACCGGCTCTGGTGGTGGGGTGTGCAATTCGGCTACAAAGTCAACCAGAACTTGAGCTTTCATCGAAGGGCAAGCCTCATACCGAACATCAAACTCACCCAAACGAGCTGCCCATTTTGTAATCCTTCTAGATACTTATGGCCTCTGGAGCACTTTTTTGAGATTAGATTTCATTTGCACCACCACAATATGTCCCTGAAAATAGGGCAGGAGTTTAATGGCTGATGTAATTAGTGCAAAGGCTAGCTACTCCAATATGGGGTATCTCAGCTCAGCACCCTTTATCACCTTACCGATATAATAAATTAGGAACTGCTGGCTAGCTACTTCTCTGACCAAAATCGAACCAATGGCTCCGGATGAAATCGCCAGATACATGTACAAAGTTTTGCCCAACTATGGCCTAGTTACTAATGGTGGTGTGCTAAGGAACCGCTTCAATTCTTCTAACGCTTTCTGAGAATTTGGAGTCCACTCAAAATTCTTCACCTTTTTTAGAGCACTATAAAATGGAAGACAACATTTAGCTGAACAAGAGATAAATCTACCAAGGGTTGTTACCTTTCCATTGAGTTTCTACACCTCTCTGACTGACTTCGGTTGTTTCATCTCTAAAATGGCTTGGATCTTTGCTGGATTGGCCTCTATTCCCCTTTTTGAGATCATGAACCCTAGGAAATTTACCGGACTGCACCCTGAAAGCACACTTCTTTAGGTTAAGCTTGAAACCAAACTTTTTGAGAGTCGTGAAAGTCTCTGTAAGTCACTACAAGAAAATTTGGAAATAGCAACCAAAAAATAGCAACGAAATTAATTCCATTGCTAAATAGCAATGGAAATCAAATTCCATTGCTATTTAAATTTTATTCGTTAGTAAATTTGGTTAAGTTTTATATATATAACAACGAAAAAATATTTTGTTATTTTCGGTAGCTAAAAGTGGGGGAATATTTAGCGCGAATAATTAGCAACGGATATTAGCAATGGAATTAGTATACCGTTGCTAAATATGGCGCCAATATTAAGCGGGATACTTTTGGAACGAAAAATAGCAACGGATAGTTTTTTCGGTTGCTAATTTATCAACGAAAATTTTTTTTCGTTGCTAAATAGCAAAGAATAGCAATCGAATATATATTCGGTTGCTACATTAGCAACGAAAAATTTATTCCGTTGCTAAAGGGTTATTTCAAATATAGCAACAGAATATTTTTCCGTTGCAATAGAGCATGTGTTAATATTTGGGTCTGAGAATAGCAATTGAATTGTAGTTGGTTGCTAATTTAGCAACGGAATAAAAATTCCGTTGCTAAATGGTTTCACGAATAGCAACAGAAAATATTTCGGTTGAAAATATAGCAACGGAAAACTTTTCCGTTGCTAAATAGCAAGAATTAAATTTTTACATTCAAGAATAGCAACCGAATATACTTTCGGTTGCTAATCTTGAACCCTTTAGCAATCGAATATATATTCGGTTGCTATTCTTAAACCTAATAGAACACTTTTTTTTGCAATGGAAGCTTTATTCCGTTGCTAAATGGGTTAAAAAATAGCAACCGCATAGCTATCGGTTGCAAATATAGCAACGGCATTTTGGTTCCATTGCTAAATAGCAAGGGTTAAATATTAGGGTTCAAAAATAGCAACCAAATACAATTTTGGTTGCAAATTTAGCAACGGATTAAGTGTTCCATTGCTAAATTGGTTCAAGAGAAGCAACCGAACATAATTCGGTTGCAAATATAGCAATGGAATTTTATTCCGTTGCTAAATGTTAAATATTTGGGTTAAATAATACCAACCAAATAATACATCGGTTGCTAATATAGCAACGAAAAGTTTTTCCGTTGCTACATGGTTTCACGAATAGCAACTGAAAACATTTCGATTGCAAATATAGCAACGGAAAACCTTTCCGTTGCTAAATAGCAAGAATTAAATTTTTGAATTCAAGAATAGCAACCGAATATACTTTCGGTTGCTAATCTTGAACCCTTTAGCAACCGAATATATATTCAGTTGCTATTCTTAAACCCAATAGAACACTTTTTTTTTGCAACAGAAGATTTATTCCGTTGCTAAATGGGTTAAAAAATAGCAACCGAATAGATATCGGTTGCAAATATAGCAACGGCATTTTGGTTCCGTTGCTAAATAGCAAGGGTTAAATTTTGGGGTTCAAGAATAGCAACCGAATACAATTTCGGTTGCAAATGTAGCAACGAAATAAGTGTTTCGTTGCTAAATTGGTTCAAGAGTAGCAACCGAACATAATTCGGTTGCAAATGTAGCAACGAAATAAGTGTTTCGTTGCTAAATTGGTTCAAGAGTAGCAACCGAACATAATTCGGTTGCAAATATAGCAACAGAATGTTGTTCCGTGGCTAAATGTTAAATGTTTGGGTTGAATAATACCAATCGAATAATACATCGGTTGCTAATATCGCAATGGTAAGTTGCTTCCATTGCTAAATGGTTTCACGAATAGCAACCGAATTAAATTCGGTTGCAAATATAGCAACGGAATATATATTCCGTTGCTAAAAGCAAGTGTTAATTCGGTTTTTAATTCATTTCTTTTTCTTCCTTTCTTTACCTGAACCCTAGCGCAGACTCTTCTCCTCTTCTTTGTTTCTCCCTGAACCATTATTTACATCTTTCTCTTCTCCTTTTCTTTGGCGTGCCCACTACCCCACAGATTAGACACCTCAGCCATCGATCTCCCACGCTGCTGCTCCGGCGTGCCCCGTACCCCACAGATCAGACGCCTCAGCCACCGATCTCCCACGCCGCCGCTGCTCCCCCACTTGATCTGCCCCACCGCCGCTACTCCCCCCACTTGATTAGCTTGAAAAAAATGTTTAAGTTATTTTTTAGTTGTAAAATGAAGAACTAGTGAGATAGAATCAAATTTACTTGAAGAAAATTCATGTGTGAATGAACTTAGGGACTGATATTTACATTTGATATCGGTAATTGGTCGGGTAAATCATCGTAGAGAGAAGATGTTAGCATCCACTTGATTCTATATCCCCATATAAATCATCAGATGCATGTGTTTTTTTAATTATTAAGGGCACTATATCCTGTGTTTTATTATAATTTTACGATTTTGAGTTTTAACTTCTGAAGCAAAATACTATGTGGTTCGTGTTGATCAGAAAACAAAGGAAAACAGAGGATAATAATGAATAAGAGTTTTCTTCTCTACTGTAATTATTCTGCAGATTTTACAGATATAGTTTTCTCAAGATTCCTCTGCAACATTCTTAGAAATTCAGAAATAGCTTGTTAATTACTATTGCAATGAATCTGATATTGACATGTTGTCGAAACTGCATAATTAAGATTGTTGATGATTAAAGTTCTGCCACTGCTTCACAATTGCAATTGAAATTCAACCCAAAAACAAAAGGGAAAATATATTCTATAGATCGTTAATTACCTCTTTTCTTTAGCAACCAAATTACCATATTTGAAAGAAACTGTGAAGTCTCTACCTTGACTTTTCGTCAGTGAGTTTACGATTGGTTTTTTGAAACTTATGCTGGAATTCATTAATGAAGTGCTTCCCATTTTTGATTATGTTGCCATTGATAATTTCAAATGAATTTTTGTAGGGAATTGTAACTTCTAGAAATTAATTAATGGTTTTTGTAGGGAATTGTAACTTCTGGAATAGTGCTGATCCTAATTTCATGGTGTGTAAAAATAAGACGACCAGTGTTTGTGGCTAGTTTTAGTCCTCTCTCTCTCGTGCTTGTTGCCATTTTAGCGTCTTTGATACTTCAAGAAACTTCAACTCAAAAGGTATATCATTTATACACTCTTTATCAAATTATATTTTGCAATATAACTCCTACCAATATTATAAGTAACTATTTTCTGTATATTATTAAGATTTAGCTTATGTTAATTTTTTTTTCCTTTTTAACTATAAATACTCTTCGATACAATGAATAATTTTATTTTCTTTTTTCTAGAAGTAAGAACGTCAAATCAAAGTACTCGATATATATTAAGGCAAAAACATTCAAACTCATAACCTTTTTGAATTTTTGCTATTAAATCCATTATAAATATTTATTTTGCAATATTAAACTCTCAAAATTTTATTTTTATTTTTATTTTTTTAATATCAAACCTTCCGTTAATGAATTTTATGCTTGAGATTAATACACATCAGCCTCCCTCTTATTCAAGTATATCTCATTGCAATATTAGCTAGTAATTAACAGTCTTCTGAAGATAATTTGTTAGGTACTTACTAAAAAAAATAAAATAAAGTAAAAGAGATATACTTGTTACTTAATTTTTGTTGTTTGCTTAAAGTTCTGACCTGTTTTGTTAAGTTCTGAAATTTATTACAAAAGCAATGAAACAATATTACAGATTACAACAGTAGCATCAAAGTAAAGGAATCTCACAAGTATGGCTTCAAAACAATCTATTTATTTTAATAACCTAATATTATTTTAGTTATGTGATTGGCTAATGGATAAGAGTTATTTTTAGCTCTTACACATATATTATTTTTAATCTTATAAATTAATTATTCCTTAATTTTATAAAGTGAAAATTAAAGCAGAACCTTTTTTTTTAAAAAAAATCTTATAGTAAAACCAGTAGAATATATGAAAGGAAATGAAAGGAGTAGTAATAAATTTGACAGCCAACCACTATATAATTTTCATGTAAATTCCAACAGTAAATAAATAGTATTAGTATTGTTGTTTGCTCTGCCACCAATAAGAAAATGCAGCAGATATACAGTTAGTCATGTATACTTTATTTGTTGGATTCAACTCAAATATGTTGTTGACTTGACTTTGTTTTTTTTTAATTTTTCAAAGGACATAACCTAGTTTCAACTTGTTTAATTGGAAACAGTCTGTCGTCAAATGCGTATCATATTTGCAAATTAAGAATACTAAGAAAATATTCTTTAGGATCCGCAAAGATAAAATAAAAACCTTGGGATAGATTTTAATTAATTTCTAGCACTCAACCCAAAAAAAAAAAAAAGTAAATTGTCGCCCATACTTGACTGCCCTCCAACTGTTGTATCAAGGTATATAGGCTGAAGCGATTTAACCTGCGGGCTACTGGTTTCCAAAAGATAACTCGGTTATCATAGTTGAGTGCCACGTACCATGATGCAAACTTAATTTCATGCCATGCTTTAACAATTTAGATCATTACATTGCATGTTATTGATTGGTTTAAAGTGGATTGGTATGTTTTTATAGCTCTATTTCATTGGTTGGTTTCTTAGCTATTTTGGCTACCAGCTTTCTTTCTAATAAAATTTCAGCCTATATTATTACATATTTGGGTTGTTTGCTTAAAGTTCTAACTTATTTTGTTAAGTTCTGAAATTTATAACAAAATGAATGAAACAACATTATAGATTACAACAGTAGCAACAAAGTAGAGGAATCTCACAGGTATGGCTTCAAAACAACGTCTTAATTTTAATAACTTACAACTTTAGTCATGTGGTTTGCTGATGGAATCTTGAGGGAATATGAATTTTAATTGTATAAGTTTTTTTTATTATTATTTTTATATTGTTTACAGACTTCACGGAGCAATACTTTCTTTATCTTGAACTGGTTGAAAATAGAATTAGATAGTCTTGAATCTATTGATTATCGATGTATCCATTTGCTTGTCAAATATGATTATTAATCATAATTTGAATTCAGTTACTATGTGAGATTTCAAGATTAAGTGCATGATTCTCGCACAATATTGCATTCTAGATTGATTTGGGAACTATTGCAAGTAGGACTTTCGTGTGAGGTATTTGCAATATTCAACCAAACCTCATTTCATAGGTTGCCAATGCATTTTCATATACATTCATGCCAGCACTTATGCCAAGATGCATATCTATTTGTATTGCATCAATCACTCTAGCTTGCATTTTGTTTGTGCCACTATTGTATCAAGGTATATAGGCTGAATCGATTTGACCTGCGGGCTACTGGTTTCCAAAGGATAACTCGGTTATCATGGTTGAGTGCCACGTACCATGATACAACTTAATTTTATGCCATGCTTTAACAATTTAGATCAGTACATTGCATGTCATTATTTGCTGAAAATTCTGACTTCTTTTGTTAAGTTCTATTTACAGCAGTAGCAACAAAGAAGAGGAGGCTACTGTTTTGGGTTTAGTATTTTGGAGTAATATTTCTCCTTGGCTTGGACCAATCCCTTTTTTGCATTCTAAAGGTACTAAGTTTGAGATCTCTTTTTAATTTAATATTATTTGTGTTCATGGAAAGTACACTATTTTTATATGTAATATTACTTTCAATGCTACTATTTTAAAATCAATACAACATGGCTGATTGCATTTATGTTAATTAGTTGATAATTAGTTGGCAGTTTATATTACATGATTAAAATAGCCAAATATTTCATCTATAATATACATGTATTCGCATACATGTATACATTGATAAACCTTTCCCATTTATTTAATCCATAATTCTCATAATGAAATTATCTTATTTGAATAACAGTTACGCAAGCATGAGTAATGTTGATAGATCTTGGATGTATAGGCGATTAACGCCAGATGGTTTCATTAATCTTGAGTTTGCCGAGGGAGTTCAATCATTCATTGAATATGCAAGTTTGTAGCTTGTATATATGGATGGTCCAAAAATCAGATGTCCATGTAAAAAGTGTAAACATATCCGTTTTCTCCCTACTGATGAAGTGCATCTACATTTGTTAAAAAAAGGGTTTGTTCCAAATTATTTTGAATGGACACGGCACGGGGAGCCAATAATTTGTAGCACATCTAGGGGTAATCAAGTATATTCATCAGTAAATATAGATGGGTTTGCAGGGGGGCTTGAATTAGACCAAATAATGTGGATGTAAATGAAAATCTTTACGCACAAATGGTTTATGATGCAGCTGGTAATTCCTTTCAAGAAAATATGCAGAATCTTGAAGAGGAACCAAACCCAAATGCAAAAAGATTTTTTGACTGCTAGAGTCAGCCGACCAAAAATTATGGCCAAATTGTTAGAAAATGACTCAATTGTCTGCCATTGCCCGAATATTGAACATAAAGTCTGAAGGTCATATATTCGAATGAAGTTTGGATAAAATTCTTACATGGTACAATGATTCATTGCCTCCTGATCATAAAAGGATTGAGAATTTTTATGAAATGAAGAAGCTTATTCGGGGTCTTAGTTTGCCCGTTGAACGAATAGATTGTTGCAGGTTGGGATGTATGCTATTTTGGGGAGAAGATGCGGAATTACAAGAGTGCAAATACTTTAGTCAACCTAGGTTCAAACCAAGAAAGCGTACTAGGAATCAAAAATTAGTTCCTTGGAAGCGGATGTATTATTTTCCACTAACTCCAAGACTTCAAAAACTGTATGCCTCTGATGTTATTGCATCTCATATGAGATGGCATAATGAACATGAATAGAATGATGGAAGTATGAGCCATCCATCGAATGCTCTCGCATGGAAACATTTCAATGACACCCATACTGAGTTTGCAGCAGAAAGTCGAAATGTCAGGTTGGGATTATCGACAGATGGGTTCCAACCTTTCCGTCAATCTGGCCAACAATATTCATCATGGTCAATCATAATTACTCCATATAATTTACCTCCATGGATGTGTATGGACGAGGCATACATGTTCTTGGCAGTGATTGTGCCAGGGCCTACAAATCCAAAGCATAAAATTGATGTATTCTTGCAACCATAGATATTTGAATTGAATCATCTTTGCGAATTTGGTGTTGAAATATATGATGTGTCCCTTAAACAAAATTTTCAAATGAAGGCAGATTTGATGTGGACTGTTAGTGATTTTCCTACATATTCTATGTTGTCTGGATGGAGCACAGCAGGAAAATTGGCTTGTCCTTACTGTGGCAATGATTCTGATGCATTTTATCTTCCCAACGGGGGCAAAACATCTTAGTTTGACAATCATAGAAAATTTCTTCCTTTAGATCACCCATTTAGGCGCAATAAACAAAAATTCATTAAGAACAGGATGGTACACACACCTCCTCCTCCTAATAAATCTGGTGAAGATATATTATGGGAGATTGATTAGTTAGGCCTTCTGAAAGTTACAAAACTTGAAAGTGAAGAGGTTAATAGGAGCATAAGTCAAAATTTTGGTTGGAGAAAATGGAGTATATTTTGGATTTGCCATATTGGAAAACTAATTTGATACGTCACAATCTCGATGTGATGCATATTGAAAAAAATATTTTTGACAATCTTTTCAACACAATCATGAACATTGAAGGGAGGACAAAGGACAATGCAAAATCAAGAGCTGATTTGAAAATTTTTTATAGAAAAAGTGAGTTAGATAAAGATCCAAATATAGGGAAATATCCGAAAGTATATTACACTTTGGACAAAAAGCAGAAGCAAACTTTGTGTGAATGGTTGAAAAGTCTAAAGTTTCTAGATGGATATGTTTTAAACTTGGCAAGGTGTGTTGATATGAGGAAGTACAAATTATTTGGAATGAAAAGTCATGATTGTCATGTGTTTATACAGAGGCTAATTCCAATTGCATTTCAGGAGCTCTTACTGAATAATGTTTAGGAAGCTATAACAGAATTAAGTTTATTTTTCAAAAGCTTAACAGCATCTGAAATACAGTTGTCTAATATGGAAAGACTAAAGAGGGACATTTCAGTTATCTTGTGCAAATTAGAGGCTATTTTTCCACTGAGCTTCTTTGATTGCATGGAGCATCTACCCGTACCTTTAGTACACGAGGCTAAACTTACTGGTCCAGTTCAATATCGATGGTAATTATTTTGGCAAAATTATTGAGATACTTGAAATTGAATACCCCGCATTGTCGATAAAACGGTGTGTACTTTTTAAGTGTGAGTGGTTTGATCCTACTCCTAACATTAGAACAAAAGTACATAGCCGGTACAATCTCACGGAAATCAACCAGCAGAGAAGATTTAAACAACTTGAACCATTTGTGTTGGCAATGCAAGCAACCCAGGTGTATTATGTCCCTTATCCCAGCTTAAGAAGGGATAAGTCAAATTGGTTGGCCGTCATCAAAGTAAAACAAAGAGGTGTTTTTCATGGACAGGCAAAGGGAGAAACCAAGACAAATGAAAGTGAAGCATTTCAGGAAGAAGAACCGGATGTACATGAAATAAATGCATGTTTCGAGAATGAACTTTTAAATTATCCAAATAATGAATTTGTGGAAATTTTGTCTGGAGAGGATGAAGAATCCATTAATGGGCAAAATTCTAAAGATGAGCCTAACTTTAATTCTGACTCAGAAACAGAGGATGATTTTGATGTGCAATTAAGTGATGATAGCGATTAATTTGTGTACGTGTTATTATCTCATACCCAAAATGTGTTATTATTGCATTTATGTAGTATTGTTATATATGCTTTAATGTTATTGTTCCATTTGAACAAGTATAAATCCAATTCTTTAATTTTCAAGTTGAGAATATGCCACCCAAAAGACAAAAGTCATCGATGCCGCCCAGGCTCAGATTAACATTGAGTGGAGACGACAATGCATAAGTGCACTCATGTCAGGTTGCAGGGTCATGTCTAGATCCTAACCAGTGATGTGAAGTATCACCTTAACGAACAACCAATCCCGATCACTCTCATAATCTACCTAGCGGTTCAGCATCCAATAACCCAAACATATCAGCACAACATGAAAATGCAGCTACTCCCACATCAGACCCTGAATTTATGTGCACACATGTACCCGGTTCTGATATTGAGGATAAAGAAGGAGGTCTCCAGCCTGGTGCGAAGGGAGTTGATGGAAGAATTTACATTAAGATTATCAGTGATATGTAAGTTATATTATAAAAATTTTTGTATTACAAGATAAAAACATTAGTTTATCCTAATGATATAGATATCTAATTTCAAACTGATTTAAATTTGTTCATATTAACAGGTTTATTCCATCAGGTATTTGCTCAAGAAAGATCAGATCCAAATTCAAAGAGAAGATAGAAATTGAGGGTTATGTATGGAAGAATCTCTCTCTGCAGACAAAGGATTTTTATTATCAGGAGTTTGAGGTACAAAAAATAAATTACATTATTCGTTTCAAAATAACTGACTTCATACATTGAAGAAAATATCTATTGTACTTGACAATAATAATATTATTTTTTTTTCAGAAAGAATTTTTCTGGGATTCAAAATTTAATACTGTCATTTATGAAGTTTGGGAAAAACGGGCCCGCTAACGATATAAAGAATTTCTATCTAATTTATGCAAGGGTGGTCAACGACCTACTATTATTTCTGAAGAAATATGGAATCATTGGTAGCAATTTTGGGTAACACCCGAAGCAATTGCCACTTTAGAGAGGAATTCTTCAAATAGACGGGGAGGCTTAGATGGTGAGAGTTTAGCTGTGCACACTGGAGGAATTTTGAGCCATCACGAGCATGCAAAAAAATTGGTATGTATCTGAATTTTATTCATCAAATGTATAATTATTATGGATAATGATAGGTTTAATATATGTCTGTTATATGGAGGGCTTTGGTGTTGAGATAAATTTTTTGTTTCACCGGAGGTAAATATCCTAAAAATAAGGGAAATGCTGCTAAATTTACAAAAAAAATGTGATTCTTATGGATAATGATGGTTTAATATATGCAGGAAT
Organism: Excoecaria cochinchinensis; assembly: GCA_947683425.1. NCBI lineage: Eukaryota > Viridiplantae > Streptophyta > Magnoliopsida > Malpighiales > Euphorbiaceae > Excoecaria > Excoecaria cochinchinensis. The sequence goes on along the minus strand of CANTUQ010000017.1, from coordinate 1,172,966 downwards.
CAAGATTTGTGCTTTCTTTTCTTTTTCGATTTTCTACGACTAGGGGATAAGTTTAGCTCTCATTAGTTGCATTATTTTTCAAATCCACTTGGTTTTTCCTATTAAAATTGGAGGCTTCTTTATATAAAGGCATTAATTTATTCTAAAAAAAGCACACATCACTCGATTTTAGGCATTTGTCTTCACATTTTAATCACAATTCACAAGTAAAATAAGTAAACAAGACAAGTAGTTCAAATATTTAAGAAACTGAGATTTGTTCTGCTTGATGGCTTATACTAGGTATATATTTGCATTGTCTTGGGTCATGCACTTGTCTGTGCAACAAGCCTGGTTGTCATTGTGCTACCAATAATTATTTTGTGATTGAATTTGTTCGAGTGATCAATTTACATTTCTCAAGTTCATTGTATATGTTGCTGCTATAAGAACATTATCTTTGCTGGAATAGTCTTTTTATACATGTCTAAGAGTGTTTCAGCTGCCATTTAAACTGATAAGAAAATAAGTGCTAAAATTGAATTGAAAGTACTGCGAACAATATTATATTTTGAATACTATATCCATCTTTTGATGTTAGTTTCCAGTTTAATGCTTTGCTCTTACCTACTGTATCCATCAAAACTCAAATTTCAACCTGTTAAAGATCTAGTTTGGTGGATTGCATGATTTTGCTTATAAAATTTCGCAAAGGAAACATATTGTTGGCCGGATTTTTGAAACAATTTCATTTGTACTGGTGTGCTTATTTTATATATGGATTAGATATTTCATTTGTACTAGTTTGGTCTATTTGTTCAAATACCTGACTGATTAATAAGTAGTTTGGGCCCATATGCTTACTTGGAATATCATGTGAACTTAGTTCTGTAATTTTGTGGGAGTATTGTTAATTAGGGTTAGATTCTAATAATTGTTTTGGACATGCTCAGTAAACATGCTTCCTTATATTGCTTCTTATGCAGGCAAAGTCTATGGGTAGGAAGCCTACATATCCTGAAGTATTTATGCACACTCACATAAAAAAGCATGATGGGCAGACATTCGTCAATACTCGTTGCAGACAACTCAATGTATGTAAAATTTATACATCAATATTAATTATTTTAAGAAAATATTCCTAATTAATTGTAACTATTGTAATGATTGGAGCAAATACAAGAGACTCTCACTCAACAGCGGCAGAGCTCTGAAAGTGTTGATGAGAGTCATATATTTCTTGAAGTAGTTGGTGGTAAGAATAATCGTGGAAGGATTTTTGGTTTAGGTTCAATTGCAAACACTTCCCATTCAAATTTCTCTGCATCATCCATACCTTCTTGTAGTAAGCGGTGTGAATCTTCTCAGAAAGTCGTTCAGTTAGAGACCGTACTCACCTTATTGATGGATACTGTAACCCAGCTAAAGAATCGGGTAAAAGAATTGGAAACCAAGGGTGCTCAGCAGCCAGATCGTCCTCCTTCACCTCCACCTATATAGCATAAATTTGTAATTTTTCGTTATTTATACTGAATTTATGTTGTTTTGTGATGGTTTTCATGAATTTTTACTTTACACTGTTATTTATACTGAATTTATATTATTTTTGTGATGGTTTTCATGGATTTTTACTTTACAATAATATAATATATTTTCAGGATTTTAATTATCGCATTATAATTTTTATATTATATTATCAATAAGCATATATTTTCAGGATTTGAATTCTATTTATTTATAAATAAAAAATTTTATTGAAATTAAAGTACTGTTGATGCTAAAAATAGCAACAGAATCCAAATTCCATTGCTATTTTTAGCAATGGAATGCAAATTCCGTTGCTATTTTTAGCAATGGAATCCTTCTAGGTTGCTAAACTTTTCCAAGGCGGTGCTATAAACAGCAACGAAAATATAATTCGGTTGCTATATTTAGCAACGGAAACGTTTTTCATTGCTAATTCTATTGCTATTTTTAGCAACGAAATTCAATTTCGGTTGCTATATATAGCAACGGAATACTATTTGGTTGCTAAATATTGCAACCGAAATGTATACCGTTGGTAAATATAGCAACCAAAAATCAACCCCATTGTTAAAGTCAACCAATTCACCAAAACATAACATGGTTAGATTTAGCAACAGAATAAGAAATCTGTTGCTAAATTTAGCAACGGAATATGAATTCTGTTGCTAAATTTAGCAACGAAGCGATTTTTCATTGCTAAATTTAGCAACGAACTTAATTTTTCGTTGCTAAATTTAGCTATTGTCATATTTGCAACCGAATATTCCGTTGCTGTTTTCAGTTGCTAATTTTGATTAGCAACAAAAAATTGATAGATTCGGTTGCTAATTTCCGTTGATATTTGCTAATTTTCTTGTAGTGAGTTCGGTTGGTAATTCCTCGGATGTCTTGCTTTTGACTATCATGTCATCGACATAGATCTCCATCTTTCTTTTGAGCTGGTTGGCAAACAACCTGTTCATCAGCCTCTCATAGGTAGCACCGGCATTTTTGAGCCTAAACGGCATAACTCGATAACAATATGTTGCCTGATGTGTGATAAATGCAATTTTTTCTTTTTTAGACGGATCCATAGGTATCTGGTGATAACCAGCAGAAGCATCTGAAAAGGCATATTCTTCAAATCTGGCAGTGGAATCGATTAGGAGGTCTATGTTAGGTAGCAGGTAGCTATCCTTGAGGCAAGCCTTGTTTAAATCCGTGAAATCCACGCACATCCTCCACTTTACGTTAGATTTTTTGACCAATACTACATTCAATAACCAATCCGGGTACAGAACTTCCCATACAAATCTGCTTTTCGGCAAGGTATCTATTTCTTTTGCCATTGCTAACTGCTGCTCGGGAGCATGAATTCACTTTTTCTATTTAACGGGCTTGCAGTCAGGTTGACTATTAAGTGAATGGCAGATTACCTTAGAAGTTATGCCCTTAATATCCAATGGATGCTGTAGACACCAGGTCCCAAGGCGGTCCAAGATCAGGATTCAATGATGAAAATAGGGACCGATTTATCGGCAATAAAGTGAGAATCGATTATTCCCCTTGTCAAGTTCTTATATCTGTACTAAAATATTTTAAAATTTTATTTACTTATATCTATTTTGATTTTTGTTGTGCTCATTATTTTTATTATCTATTTTCTCTTATTTATTTTATTTTATTTTACTTTTTATTTATTTGTTTATTTTTGTTTCATTTTTATTTTTGATTTTTATTATTTTTATTTTATTTTATTTTTGGGTGGAGCGGTTGTTTTGGGTTTTGCGCATGGAAGGCGCGAGGCCACGGCCTGCGAACGCACACCAGCGCCTGGGCCCGTGAGGCGTGCCCCACGAGCGTCGTCGATGCCTGTACACTCGAAGTGCGCCCTGGCGAGTGTCTCCCATGCCTGGATGCGCGAGGCATGCCCCAGCGAGCATCGCCGATGCCTGGGTGCTCGAGGCGCGCCCTGCCAGTGATGATCGAGCCTTGCAAGCGCTCCCCGTGCACGGCCACCCATTCGCAGGTAGCCTCCCTCCTGTCCCTTTCCCACCTATGAAAATCTAATTTTTGATAGATTTTGGGGACTATCAAATGGGATATTCTTTCAGGTTTCAGGGGTTTTTGGGGGAAGTGGAAAAAAAAGGGGCTTTTGTTCTTTTCCCTTTCGAGAATAAAAGGGAAAATAAAGGGGACGAGGGAGTTTTTGAAAGGGGGATGTAGACACCGGGTCCTGAGGCAATCCAAATCAGAGTTACCCGATGAAAATATCAATGCCTATTTTCGGGCAAGCAGATGAAAGTTACGAGCTTTCGCTCTTCGAATTTACCAGGATTGATGATTTTTTTCTTGATAATGGGAGATTTTCGCGTGTTAGGGGGAGTGTGTCAATCGAAAATCTTGATTTTGGTTCACCGATAGGAGACCCATCTGTCAGGAGAGATGCCCGGTTCTCATTCCGAACAACGGCCTCCCTCATGCGAGCAGCTCCCATCGTTCGCTCGGGACGGGCTTGTCTCTCAAGGGAGCAACACCCGTGGCTCGCGGGCGAGGGACCGTCCCTCGCACTAAGTGAAGCCCGTCGCTCATACAAGAGGCCCCTGTCCCTCACGAGCAATGGATGGGTTCTTGCAGCCCGTCTCCCGCGAGGTTGCCTGCCGCTTGAGAGGGTAGGTGTACCCGTGAACGACGCCCATCGGTAACCGAGAGACGCCCATCGATCGGTGATCTGCAACAAGATTTAACGGGGATTTTCAAAATTTTCCAAGATTCCAAAATATATTTCCAAGATTTTTTAATATCTTCCAAATCTTTTGAAATATTTTCAAATTTCGGATTTAATTTTGGAAATATTCTGCAAATCAGTGGATTTTGATTCTGATTTCACAAATCTTTTTAAATTTCAAATTCAAAATTTAAATTTATTTGAATTATTTTCCTAAACCTATAAATAGGGGGGTTAAGGATCACTGCGAGAGGTTAGCAATTTTCATAAAATAGAAAGTTTTCCCACTAAAAATAAAAAAAAAAGTTTTTGTTTTACTCCATCAAGAAGAATTCTTTTTTAGTATTGTACTTTTCAAATCATGGCAAATCCAAGAAAATGAAATCAATTCATTTTTATTCGATCTGGCCTTTTTAGCATTCATAATTGCTACCGAAAACGTCAAGAAAGAAAGATACAATTTTCTTTTCTTGATCTGATTTTAAAGAAAAAATAATTTTTACGGTAAAAATCTCCCGAAATCGCACATTTGAAATTAATCCTTATAGAATTCGAGGAGCAAAAACCGCGCGACATTCACCTTTACAGGTAATATTCCGAGGGTAAATATTCCGGATCAATCTCTCTCGCACTTCATCCTTTCATATTGAATTATTCGAGACTGATTTGTTTTGAAAGGCTAACTTTAACTTAGAAATCAATTTCATACAACAAAATAAAAAGGTTTTTGCTAAATTTCTTTATTTTTTTGGATCAGGGACGACCGACGGGCAGAGGCTCCACCGATTGCCGTCGTTCAACCGAGCAACGGGCCATCGAGGAGTTCCGACTCCACCCGTCGGTCGACCCAAGGACAGTTGTGACGCACGCCGGATCCCGAGCGCCGCCCTTTCGGACCGCCCGCACGTTGGGCGATCGGGGCATTTGCGGGTCCGTTGACATCTTGCAAATAAATCGCAAGTGCGTCTATGTTGGGCAACAAGGAGGTATCATGGAGTCGCCACCCAATAGAACATTGGGAAAGTTACTCTCGCCTCGGAGAGCCTAAGACTGCGCTTGGTATCCATTTTGGGCCAGCTAGAGGGATCATGGAAGGTGAACTTCTCACCCTAAAGAGCCTAGGATTAGCGCTAATGTCTCGTGACCCAAGAAGTATTTTGGAGGATAACCTCTAACCTCTCGAGCCCAAAGACCAGAGCTGGGTCCGGGATTTCTCATCTATTTCTACCTCAATTAGTTTATGATCAAATTTTAATGTCATTAATTCGCTCTCTCTCCACACTATGCAGTTGATTAAAAGGTTCATTTATTCACATTCGGAAAGCTGTAAATGATCAAGTAAATAATGAAAGCAATAGATTACAATAAATACAAGGAGCGGAATACAACTCCCTTTTATAAATGTGCGAAGCATGCATAAATCGGGATATTGCTTATTTTGAGGACTTTGGTCCTCGCATGCATCATTATTAAAATTGGAGATTTTTGTTTATGATGATCTTTATTGGATAAAATAGGACATTGGTCCAGTTTTGTGTAAACCTCGTTTTATTAAATATAAAACCATTGAGTCATTTTTATACATCAACGGGATATGAAAGGAGTATGTCCATATGCATAAGATAATCAATAAAAGAAATGAAACAAGAGGATTAGGAAACTAAACCGGACGAGATCCTCCAAACATGGTAGATAGCCGCTCAAGCTCGGGATAATCCAGGAGGACCGATATACACTCACAGAAAGTTAAGAGAGGTTAATATACATAAAATTTACACATAAGAAATCAACGAGGCTGGATAGAGATGAAAAATGATTTAAAAAGAGGGAGACAGAACCCACCGACGGCCTTCCATGGTTGACCGACGGGCGTCGGTTCGGTTATCCGATATGCCCGTTTGTCACTCAAGAATGGGCATCTGTAGGTGGGTGACCGACGGGCGTCGGTGATAAAGATGACCCGTCGGTCACCCCTGTCTCCGAAAAAAAAACAGAATGGAGAGAAAGAGAGAGAAACCTTTTTTCAAAGTCAAAAAGAGTTTTATCCCAAAAGAAGATAAGAGAGTCAAGATAAAAGGAAATAATGACAGATGTTCAAAAATTTCACAGAATAAATAAATAAATAAGAAATTAAATATGAGATGAAATGGAGGAAGGATCCGGAATATTTACCCTCAGATAATCACTTCAGGTGAGATTCTGATGTCGGTTAGAGCTCCGCGCGTTCCACGAGAAGCAAAGATGAAAGATTAAAGAGAGAAAATGAGATATTTCACCTTCAATCCTTCAGAAAATCGATTTTGGAGTCAAAATCTAAAGAAAACTAATTAGCTTTTAGTTCCCTTTGATTGATTTGATCCTTGATTAAATAGATTTCTTTTGTAAATGTGTTTTGTTGGAAGAGAGAGAAAATGCGCTTGAAATTGGGCAGAGTTTCCTCTTCTGAAAATTTTTCCAACCCTTTTCAAATGAAAATCCGGAGCTTTTATAGCCAGACACGACCGACGGGTGTCGGTGTATAGAGGCGGGCGTCGGAAGAATCCTTTTGACACAAGGATTAGTCCGACGGCCCTGCCACATCCACAGACGGGCGTCGGAAGGGTTGCGTGCTCCGGGAAACCAGGCGGCAATCTGACAGGGGCGGTGATTTTCTAACGGGCGTCGGAAAATACCCAGAGCCGTCGGTGACTCGGAGCGACGGGCCGGCTCGACAGACGGGCTGGCCGTCTGTCCAGGACAAAAAGCCCCTTGACTGGAGAAAAACCTCTGTTTTTCTCTCCTTCGGCCCAGGAATGATAAAAACCTCACTTCTCATGGAACGCGGGGCTAAAACCTCTAAATCCAACCTACCATTCAGGCTTGGACACTGATTTCATCATAGGGTAACCTCTGATCCGGACCGCTCCGAGACACGGTGCTTACAGTTGCCCCCAGTTTTGGGGAAACTAGTGCACAAGCGCCTAGATAAGCCAAAACTCAGAGAAAGGTCAGAAAGGAAGCGTACCTGCGACGGCTTTTCACCCTCCGTTCATTCTGCCGGGTGGACCTTGTCTCGATCCGCTCGGCGATGCAAAGATGTTTCCATCGGCCTTATCTCGACCGGTAGGTACCCAGGGAGATGCCGCACGTTCTGGCTGCAACCTCGATCCGGTGAGATGCAGCACGCTTTGGTTACAGTCTCAATCTGGTGAAGCGCTGTATGCTTAGACCATGGCTTCGATCTGGTGAGATGCAGCGCTCTCTGGCTACAATCTCGATCTGGTGAAGAGCAGTGTTTCTTCAACTGCAGCTTCGATCTGTGAGATGCAGCATGCTTTGGCTACAGTCTCGGTCTGGTGAAGAGCAGTTTTTCTTCAACTGCAGCTTCGATCTGTGAGATGCAGCACTCTCTGGCTACAATCCCGATCTGGTGAAGTGCGGCACTCTCTGACCACAGCTTCGATCTGTGAGATGCAGCACTCTCTGGCTACAATCTCAATCTGGTGAAGAGCAGTGTTTCTTCAACTGCAGCTTCGATCTGTGAGATGCAGCATGCTTTGGCTACAGTCTTGATCTGGTGAAGTGCGGCACTCTCTGACCACAGCTTCTATTTGGAGTGTGGAAACTCCGCTGGTTTCCTTGTTTTAAAGGAGATCTTTTTAATCGATGTCTGTGCTCAGATCGGTATTTCCCTGTACCTGTGAGATAAAAGATTTTGTTAGTTCACGTTTGAGTGGTCATCTTTTGACCTGTCTATTGATGGCGTGACCTTTGCTTTATTGGCTATGCCATGTTTCATCTTTTATTCATTTTTTCTTATTGAGATGTTATCGATTATCATTTTTGTTGTTTGTTTTTGTTTTGTATTATTTTTTTATTGTCATTTTTATCGACATGTAAGTAGATATGAGAACATACACTTTCTATGATGTGATTAAGCAATTAACAATCGAATGATCATGCAATAAGGAAGCAAAGTTTTCCACTAGAAATGTCATTTCTGTACAGTGCATATACAAAATATATAAAATATACAAAAGGTACAAAAATAATTCCCTGAAGATCAGAGAGGTGTGTAGTCTGAGGGCTCATCGGGATCCTCGTCATCCGATATATGCACGGTCCCTGGCGGAGGTGGACGGGTCGGAGGCGGTAGCGGAGCTGTGGAGGGTCCTGCCTCATGATCATGGGCCTGCCTGAACCGGATCTGAGCGTAACCGTCCAAGAAGGGCTGGGTGCAGGTGCTCATAAACCCTAAGGTCTCAGAAACCTTCTCTCCCAACTTCTTGAAGGCTTGGCTCAACTGAATGGTCTGCTCGCTGGCGGCCTTTCTCCTCTGCTCCAGGCTCTGCTCCGTCTGCTCCCTAAACTCCCTCATGGTCTGAGAAAGAGGGGGGAGAATCCCCTCCATCGCCTGGACGCTGGATCTCAGAGAGTCAAGTGACTCATCAATCATCTGTAGGGTCATATCGACCCTCTGAGACGCCTGGTCCTGTGACGTCCTCACATCATGAGTGAGCTGCTGCCTCAACTCCCTCTGACCCTGAGCAATCTGCTCAATCAGCCTCATTTTCTCTCCTCTAAAAGTCTCCAGGACCCGAGTCTGCTCATCCCTAAAGGCATCCATGGCCCGAGTCTGCTCCCGAGTCGTGTGCTCGATGTAGCCGGCCTGCTCCCGAGCCAAGCGCTCCACCGACTGGGACTGCTCCAAAATGGCAGCCTACTGGCGATCTAACCTCCCGTGGATAGCCCTGTCTCTCTCATCCTGTCGTCGCTCCAAGGCTGTGAACATGGAGGTGAGGAGCTGAGAGAAGTCAGGCTGCACAGGCTGCTGCGGTGCTGGCTCTGGTGGCGGTGCCGAGGAGGTGGATGCCCCGGGGTCACCTCGGGAGTACGGATGGTATCTCTCGGAGGGCCCATGGATAGACCTCTGTACCCTAGCGCTCGGTGATGGGACTGGAGTTGGCGCTCTAGATGCCGGTGAAGCGGCAAAGAGATCGTCCATCGTGATCTCAAAGTCAAAATCTGAGGGGGTCCTAGGTGGCTCCTGCTGCTGTGGTGGAGGCACCGTCCGCGGCTGAGGAGGCTGAGGAGGCTGGTGCTCCGGCTGAGGCTCTGGCTGCGGAGGCTGAGGCTGTGGCTCGGGCTCTGGCTGTGGAGGCTGCTCCTCCTGGTGCTCTGGGTGATCAGGATCTGCCCCCAAGGGTGGAAGGTTGAACATCTGCCGGGTCTCATGGATAGTCAACACCCTGTAGGCCTCTGCCTGGCCAGAAATCGGGGAGATCATCCCCATCTGAACTGCCGCCGCGGCGTCTACATGGATCCCCTCCGGCAAGGGTCCTCTCAACCTCTCGGGGTTAAACCCCAATCTCAACAATAATCGGGTGATGACTCCTCCTACCATCACCACCGGTGTCAACCCACTGCTGACTCTGGTCAGGTTGGCCAAGATCTCGTGGCTAATGTTGAGACGCTGGCCTGCCACCATAGCCCAGAGGCTCCAGATCTCGGCCGCGTTAAGCGACCCTGGATTACCAGCTCGACCGAGGTACGAGCTGGAAAGCACTCTGTGCAAATACCGGAGTGCCTGAGACACCAGTACGGTGCACTTCGCTGTATCGTGATCGTACAGCACTCCTGGTATGGCAATGGCCGCCCAATGGGCGCGTCTCACCGCTCGCCGCGGGATCTCGACCCCCTCCTCTGTAGGGAGCCCCATGGCCTGAGCAAACCTCTGCCTAGTGATGCTGACATGGTCGCCATCGAACCAAAACTGAATCACCCCCGGGTCGGTATCTGCACTCTGAAAGCCAGTGTAGCGGAGAGTGGCCAGGACCTGGCGGGTAGCCTCTGGAAATGTCTGGAAGGCGGGCTCAAGGAACTCTGTCCAACCAGCACCCTCGGCAAGTAAATCAAACTATGGGGCCAACCCAAGGGCCTCTAGAAATGGGCGAGATACAAAATGGCTGGCCCGAAAGTCTACCTGAGCCAACGCTCTATACCTCTGAGCGGACTCATCATCCATCCAAGCCGGAGCTACAAGTGTAACACCCCAACTCATACATAGGCGAACCCATCCGCAAGGGAGTAGGAAGCCGTACGAGTAGGTGTGTTACCGAACAGAAACGATACGAAGCGTATATAATTATGAAAGAATTAAAACTTTTAAGGAGCAAAAATCTGAACATACATATTCATAAACGCGCATATTTTTAAACAAAAAGATACACATCTACAATATTACAATCATACAATAGGAGTCTAAAATATTACATCGTTCTCTTTACATATTCTTACTTATACATATAACACAGATATACAAAAATTCAGAATTACAAAAGCTGAACAAGATACAAAACTTCTAGCTCCTATGTGGCCGACTCTGCAGATGCGCGACTCGAACAAAAGCAAACCTGCCACCTGCACGGGGAAAAGAACCCGTGCTAAGCGATAACGCTTAGTGGGGAAAGCACAAAAATATAGACGACCATTCACAACGGTCGCCAAGGCATATCACATACACGAAGGTGAATACATAAAATCCTGACAAATAAATATACATGCTTGTATAATATAGCCATGCACTCGAATATTCTTAACCACACTCATACACTCATATTATTAACACACCCAATTGTTTTGCCAAAATCATTATATTTATCCAAACCTAAGAGATGATGTCAAAACACCACACTTCCACTGCGTAAACTTATTACAAATTATCATGCCATGAAACGTAAACACATAATAACATACCGTAATTACTACAATAGCTAATAATAAGGAGCTATATAGTATCGTATTAAATTTGTTATATATGTTGGTTCAAGATCACATTCCTAAGTATACAAATCAGTATACTTAATCTTAGTAATTAACAATACATATTCACGTTTATATATATAGACTTTAACCATAGTATTCAGTAATTCAGATTCGCATTCACGTACATATTAATTTATCTCATTACTATACAGAAGTGTAGTATCCATATTATGTGACAGACCGACTTCACATACGCATACTATAAACAAGACCATTTACAGATAACCACAAAGGTACAATATACAGGTCAGAGTTACATCTAACCCAATCAGAGATTCATAATCACATTCGATTTCATAACTGGTTCACATGACCGAAATCTTACACATTCGGATATCATATTCTCATATTCTCATTAGGTAAAATAGACAGAATACCTGCTGACTCAAAATAGTGGATAACGAGTACTGAGGAGAAGACCTCATGAGGGAACATATAGCCCGATCTCTGACCGGGTAAACCTCAGAGGGAACATATAATATAATGTACCATACAGGTACAAGTCGAAAAGCAACATCATCTTTTTCCACATTCCAAAAACATTTCATATCAAAGGGTTCGCGAGGAACCAGTCGTGGGACCTGATCAGGGTCCAAATCGTTCAAAGGGCGCTGCAGCTACAAAGACTCTATTAGGCATGCCTAACTATCCACTAGACTGACTCTCGCAGGTCATGCATCATTCAGATCATGTGTCACATCAGACAATACATAAATATCATCATACGTAATCCAGAGTATAGTAAACATATAAAGAAATTCATAATATCAGCCATGCATCATACTATTCATTTTACAAAGCATACGATATAATTTCATCAACATACTTTAGCACTATTCAATGTTCTAAGATTTATCAGAGTCAAATATGGAAATATTATCATGCCACTCAATAACTTAACACTCAACTGTGCTTTTAACAACTAAACACTTTTTACAAAACAGGGTAGGTCACGGTCACAACCAGGTTGGTTGTCACCGTGACATACCAAAACTTTCGGCAGAAAGCACTCTTGGGGGTACCTCACGGTGGTAACCCATTAGGTTGTCACCGTGACATACCATGAACCCAAAACAGAATGCAAATCCGCGGTAGGTCACGGTGGTAACCACATTCATTGCCACCGTGACATACCAAACCCTCAGAACAGAATGCAAATCTGGGGTAGGTCACGGTGGTAACCACATTCATTGCCACCGTGACATACCAAAAACCTCAAAACAGAATGCAAATATTCACATTTAATCATATCATTCATACAAACTATTTATACATTTACATAAACACTTGCTTACCCGGTTTGCCACATTACAGGTCTCTGTTTAAAAAGGGAAATTCATAATCTAAAAGCATTAAATCACCTTAATCATTATCATATTATATAGACACTCAAACATCCACATGAACCGTTATAGTATCATAAATACCTTGCATTTTATCACATTCTAATAACATTTATTACCAATGCATGCATCATATAACATTGTTAGGCAATTACTTAAATCACGTATTCATTACCCCTATCCCTTATATGCATTTTCCATTAAACAAACTCAATTCATGATTATGCATGTTTGTTCATATCATACCGGATCAATACCACGAGCATATCCTCTTCGATAATTAAAAGCATATACATATACATTTAATTTCATTATTAACTCTTATGCTATAGCTTTAATCACTTACAATTTAGATTAATGACCACCCACATACTCATTTCCTAAGGTTAGAAATGAGTTAGACATGCTATAGGAACTTACCATGAAGTTCGGGTACGTTTCGGGAAGGAAAACACTCAAATTATGCATATTAGGAGGTGGTCACGGTGGTAACCAATTGGTTGTCACCGTGAGGTCCAAAAATGAGCATTCTGCCCTGCATTTTCATAGGTCACGGTGGTAACCATTTTGGTTGCCACAGTGACATACCAAAATATTGCAAAACAGAAGCAAAATTTCGGGACTGGTTCACACCACAGTTTTGTACAGCCTATATCAAAGTCTAGAACTCATTTTTAGCCAAAACTTCCTTCTTAACAAATGTTCTATAGGATGTTAACATCCAAATCCGACAAATTACAGGTCAATTGGGAATCTATAGATTCAAATATGATCTTAACAACCTACAGTGCTTCTCTGAACCCGTCCAAAGAAGATAGGTCTACTTCTTGACCATTTTTCGGGCACTTAGAGTTACAATTAGCTCAAACCTATTTCTAACACATTTGTAGACATATATCTTAGATTTCTAAAGGTACTAATTTCATATCATTTGGAGTTCTATAACTCCCGAAACAGTGTAATAACCGAAGAAAGGTCCAGTGTATTCTAATCCAGTTTTTCACCCAAAAACCTATTCACATGCAACAATGAGTCATTTGAGCCAACACTCACTACCATCATCAAAGATCATCATCAACACATTCAAATTACTTAAACAACTCATGAATATAATCAAAATCATACATAAATAAAAAGTTCCCAAACCTGGAAATCAAAGATCCAAAGTCACTTTCTAGCTTCCATCTATAATCTTTTCCTTTCCCTTGAGCTTCCTCTTGTCACTCAAAGCTTGTACAAACCAAAACCCACAGAATTACTCTTAATCCAAAAACCCTAACTTAAACAAAGCCAGAGAATAAGAAGAAGGAAATTCCAAAACGCAGGAAACCCTAAAACCTCAACTTACCTTTACAATCTTGCTCCAAACTTCAATCAAAAACACCCACAATCCTGTACAAACTCCAGCTAATAAAGAGAAAAGAAAGATGAGCAATAATGGGGAAAGAAAGAGGAAAAGAACCCATGAGGAAGAGAGGAACGGGAAAAGCAAGAAAATTTGCTTTCTCTCTCCTTCCTTTCCCTATTTCTTTCTTTCCTTTAATTCTTATCCACTCAATCCACTTGGCAAACTCTCATTGGTTCCCAACAAATATCTTAACATTCATACATACAAGCACCATACACCAAACACACACAAGCATCTCTTATACTAATATCTCCAAGGCACCATGCTCATAAATCACTCAATGAAATCCCTTAACCCATTAACATCCTACTACCATACACTACTAACACACCATAATAATTCCTTTACTTACTTTATTTGATTTATTTCCTTAGTAAATAAGTCCTTATTTTCTATATTACTCATGTACAGATTACCGAATTACCCTTACTCACTTTGACTGAGCAAGCATATTCCGACTAGGCCCAGTTCGGGGTGTGACAACAAGCTCGGGCTGGGCCTGTGGTGCTCTACGTCTGGGAGGCATCCTGCGAAAAGGGAAGAGATTAAATATCGGAAATCGTAAAACAAATATTCTTAAATCTATTTTCAAGGTGAAGGCCGATTTAGGCCTCACCGGGGCAATGGCGACCCAAAAATAAGATAGAAAGAAAGATAATAAATTTAAAGGGCAAAGGTTGCCCATGTGCTTTGCACGTATCGAGGCAAAAACAATATGCAATTATCATACAAATAATTTGAAACGAGTAAAAGAAATGGGCCTTCTAGGACCCGAGGCATGCATTATACATGAAAAAAAAATTCAATTCTAGAATAAATAATAAAAATTTGGGCAGCATCCCGGCAGGGATATGCCCAACCTCCTGCACAAAAGGATAAAAACATAGGCCTCAGGCCTCAACAATAGTGTACACATATAGATGGGACGCACCCCGGCAAGAGTGTGCCCCCCAACAATACAAAATAATGGCCTCAGGCCGCAAAAGCAAAACATGCACAGAATGGTGCGCTAAAAGGATGCAATTCTAAAGCACCGAGATCATGGAGAAATTCTACTTCTATGTGATCATGCAAAAAGTTCGGATTTAATTACAAAAACAATAATACAGAAAGTTGGGCAGCATTCTCCCTAAATTCCTAAGACACCTAAGGCATCCTAAAGTCAAAAGGAAAAGAAATGAAGAGATAAATTGAATAAAATTCAAAAAAAAGTAGTTATTTACTTACTTGTAGTCGCGAGAAGTGTAGAAACTGGAGAAAATATGAATATCAAAGTGCCCGATGGGTAGAAAATGCGAAAATATGAAGAAATCGCGAAAAAATAAGGAGAAAAGCTTTAAAAACCGCTAAAAAATGCTAAGAAACCGTTTGAGAGAGGAAGAAGAAAGGGACAGCAACGTTTAAACCGTCTGTCACTCGCCCTTATATAGAAATTCCTGATCGACGGGCAGGGCATCTGTACAAGCGACCGACGGGCTGGCCGTCTGTCATGCAATAAATGCGAGTTAATGCGTGTGATGAATGCAATGCTGACGTATGCATCTGCCAGGTGGATCTATACCGACGGTCAGGCCGTCTCTGTGGGGAGGCGGGCAGGCCGTCCCTGTGTAAAGGCGGGTAGGCCATCCCTGTGGAGAGACGGGCAAGCCGTCGGTGACGCTTGCCTATAAAATCTTGCAAAATTTTTGTCTCTTCATTTTCCCACATCTTGAGTCCTTTCTTTTCTCAAAATGTCCTCTCCTCTTGCCCAAAGGATGCACCGTATTTTAGATGACAAACACACTTGGGGAGAAGGCGCCCTTTCCTCTCTCTCTGGGCTGAAATACCTGTGCCGGGTGAAAATCGACCAGAATCTCCTCCTGGCAGCGACCCACTTCTGGAACCCCCGGTTCCACGTTTTCCAATTCTCCTATCAGGAACTGTGCCCTTTGTCTGAAGAGTTAGCTTCCATTCTGGGAGCACGATTCCCTCCTAGTGCTCTGCCTTGCGTCCCCCGCTGTGGCTTATTCCAGACCCGGGACGTAGCCCTGGCTCTGGGCATACCCTCCTCGGAGGCCAACCAGCTGATTCCTCTTAGCTCTTCCTTTTCTTTGGAGCCACTGATCGAGGCTCTGGATCGGTTCACTGACATCCCCACATATCGGGTGAGCATCACATTCTTATTCTGCATGGTGAACTTCCTTACTGTTGCTCCGAGGGGTTTGACCGGTGACTCTCATCTGTTCGAAGTCCTGAGCGACTTTCATCTGGGTCTGGCACCCCTTCCACTTGTCCTGGCTGAAACCATCCTGGGTCTGGACGCTGTGAGCTCTGGGTCCACTACAACCTTTGCCGGCAGCCCCTTATTACTCCAGGTACGTCATTATTTCAAAGATAGTGCGTCCCTCATGGATTTTCACACTAGCTTTTCTTAGCAGGAGGTGCGTCCTTTCGGATTTTCACACAACCCTGTGCCTTATTTTTGCCTGAAGTAAACCCTACTTACCCCAGCGGCTTTTCTTTTTTCTTTTTTTTTTTTTTTATTTTTTTTATTTTTTTTTAGATCTGGCTACAGGAAAAACTGAAGATGCTGTTTGAACTACCCCCTCGCGTTACCCCCCAGTACTCGCCGAGCCACTTCTTGCCTCGTCGATGATTGCATGGGTGTGTCACCGCTGATGAAGGCATTACCAGATTTGGCGAGCTGTCAGATGACGATATCAGTTTTACATCCGCCTGGCTCCCGCTGTCTCATGCGGTCACTGATGGGCCATCGGGTTGCGTTCCCCTCTGCGGCCTCCGTCAGGCCACCTTCTGCATCACCTCCTGGTGTACACGACAGCTCGGGCAGGATATAGTGAGGGTTCCCCTGTCCTTCCGAGGAGGAGATCTCTCAGCCGCGTTTGCCTCCCGGTATCATGAGCTGTGGAGTAGATTACCCGTGAAGACCGTCATCCCGAGGTTTGGCAACCATTCTGCATTTTCGACTAGCGGGTACAAGAAGTGGATCCTTAGTCCAGCCTCTGATAACAGGACCCGAGGGCTCAAGCATCTGATCGGCGAGAGCAGCAGTAGGACTTAGCCTAGCCTATATGTGTATTTCTTTTGGTGCTACATTTCTTTTTAATGCAGAACTAGAAAATGACGAAAGTAAGAAGAATAACATTCATCCTTTTTCACGAGTTTTGTGTATATTTCCATATAATTTCAGCATACACGATCAGTTTTGGCATTTACTCAACTGTTTACGTGCCATCAATACATGAAACCAAATTTTAACAGCATCAACTCCTGTTACCAATCGGCCCTCTCGGGTTTTCACGATCGGACATTTTCTCTCATGCCTCTAATTTTTGCACAGGATGCCTTTTTTCGGTTTTCACCCTGTCGAGGCGCCCAATTTTAGCATAGTCGCCTTTTTTCGGTTTTCGACTTGCGGGGCATTTTATTCTCTTCTTTTTATTTTGGTCTTTAGCCGCGGAACCTTTTGAGTCTGTCGACATTGATCGGTTCTTTGAACTCGTTCCCATCACTATCTGATAAGATTGCAGCCCCTTTTGACAATAACTTCTTAAGGATATACGGCCCTTCCCAGGTAGGTCTGAATTTTCCCTTGATGTCCGGTATCCCTGGCCTCATCTGTTTGAACACCAAGTCCCCTTCTTTCAGCGGATGCTTTCTCACCTTCTTTCCGAAAGTTCTCGCTAATCTCTTCTGGTATATCTGATTATGATAATAAGCTTTCAGCCTACTCTCATCCAGTAAATTCAAGTGCTGCAACCTCTGCTATGCCCATTCGGCTTCCGGGATTTGGGCCTCCATGACCACCCTTAGTGATTTAAGTTCTATCTCTACTGGCAATACCGCTTCTGTTCCGTATACCAGGGAAAATGGTGTAGCGCTTGTAGATGATCTTACCGTCGTTCTGTATCCCCACAGGGCAAAGGGTAACTTTTCAGCCCAGTCCTTGTAGGTTTGGACCATCTTGGACAAGATCTTCTTCACATTCTTATTGGCGGCTTCTACTGCTCCATTCGCTTGCGGTCGGTAGGGAGAGGATTTATGATGCTCAACACCATATTTCTCGAGAAGTTTTCTGGTTTCTCCCATGAACTGCACTCCATTATCAGACACTATGTGATGAGGGAGGCCATATCTGCAGATCAAATTCCTCTCTATGAACTTGGCCATGTCCCTTGCGTCAATTTTCTTGAAGGATTCTGCCTCGACCCATTTGGTGAAATAGTCGATTGCGACTATGATGTATCTGTGCCCATTGGACGCCGTAGGGCGAATCTCTCCAATGATATCTATCCCCCAAGAAGCAAACGACCAAGGTGATGTCAGGTTATGTAGTTCTGATACTGGCAGGTGTCTCAGATCTGCGTACTGTTGGCACAACTGACATTGTTTGACATACTTCGAGCAATCAGTGTCTATCGTAAGCCAGTAAAAGCCTTGTCTCATGATCTTCTTGGCCAAGGTCAAACCATTCATGTGGGCCCCACAGACCCCTGCATGGGTTTCTTCCATTATCTTGCGCGCTTCTCTTTCATTCAAGCACCTGAGCTGGATCCCATCTGACCATCTTTTGTACAACACCCCTTCTAAGGATATGAACTGAGTAGATAACTTATGTATCATCCTCTGATCTTTTTCAGTGGCTTCTTCTGGAAATTTCTCGCTTTCCAAGTAATTCATGATATCAAAGGACCATGGCTTCCCATCTGATGCCTCTACCTCCATTATTGGCTCAGTTTCAAAACTAGGCCTATCAGAGCTCGAAATTAGCACCGGTTTCATGGCCACTCCTTCAGGGTTATCCCACATCGATACTAAGGTTGCCAACGCATCAGCCAGACGGTTCTCATCTCTGGGCACAAAGTGGAAAGTGCAAGTCTCAAACTGCCCACACATCCCTTTCAGATATTGAACATAGGGGATTAGTCGTTCTTCTTTAACAGCCCACTCACCTCGGATCTGGTTTATTACCAAGGACGAGTCACCAAATACCTCTACGTTCTTTGCCCCCAACACAGCTAGAGCTTCTAACCCAAAGGTGCACGCTTCGTATTCAGCTTCATTGTTGGTTGCTTTGTATCTCAGCTTCTTAGCAAGAGGAAGTTTTTCATTATCTGGGGTTGTCAAGATGATTCCGACTCCGGCTCCCCTGTTATTCACTGCCCCGTCAAAGTGCAACTGCCATCCCTGAACTGAGATCGCGCCTATGCTTTCATCAGGAAAGGTAAACTCGGGGGTGTCCCCTTGGACAGGATGTTCAGCAAGAAATTCGGCTACAGCTCGCCCCTTAATAGTCTTGCGGGTGATGTATTGTACATCAAACTCTTATAGCAAGAGCAGCCACCTCCCCATCTTTCCAAGCAAAGACGGTGCCTCCTGCAAATATCTTAATGGATTTTGCTTGGCTACTGCCTGAACTTTGTATGAGTGGAAGTAATGTCTCAGCTTCTTTGATGCCCAAATCACTGCAAGGTAGATCTTCTCCACTTCAGCATATTTTATTTCATAAGGCAAGAACTTCTTACTAAGGTAGTAAATCGCAAACTCCACCCCAAATTCATCCTCTTGAGCCATCATGGCGCCCACTGAACCGTCCTCTACTACCAGGTACAGAATGAGCGGTTTGACAGGTTGCGGAGGCCTTAACACTGGCGGATTTAACAGATATTCCCTGATATTATCAAAGGCTCTTTGGCAGTCTTCGTTCCAGACTACGGGCTGATTCTTTCTAAGCAGCTTGAAAACAAGTTCGCATATCGAAGTGAGTTTGGCAATAAATCGGCTAACATACTGCAGCTTGCCCAGGAAACTCCTTACATTCTTCTCTTTTTGTGGTACAGGCATCTATCTGATAGCTTTCACCTTGTCTGGGTCGATTTCTATTCCCCTCTGGCTGACGACATATCCCAACAGCTTTCCTGAAGTCACTCCGAAGATGCACTTCTTGGGGTTAAGTCGCAGATTATACTTATCGATCCTGGTGAAGAACTTCTCTAGAGCCTCAAAGTGTCCCTCTCGGGTGGCTGACTTGACCATCATGTCAACGACATACACCTCCACTTCTTTATGAATAAGGTCACTTAAGATCTTGGTTACCATCCTCTGGTATGTGGCCCCTGCATTCTTCAGGCCGAAAGGCATGACCCGATAGGCATAGGTGGCCCACTCCGTGATAAAAGCAGTTTTAACCCGGTCAGCTATCTTGTTCAGGATCTGGTTGTAGCCCACATAGCCGTCCCCAAAGCTGTACATCGCGCAATTGGCGGCACTGTCTATCAACACATCAATATGGGGTAGTGGAAAATCATCTTTAGGGCAGGCTTTGTTAAGATCTCGATAATCCACACACACCCTGACCTTTCCGTTCTTCTTTGCCACAGGAACCACATTTGCCAGCCATGTAGGATACTGGACTTCCACGAGGAACTTAGCTTCAATCTGCTGTCGAATTTCCTCCTTAACCTTGTCAGCCCATTCTGGTCTTAGCCTTCTCAACTTCTGCTTCACAGGCTTGCAATCTGGGTAAGTCGGGATGGCATGTTCCGTCACGTCCCGGTCAATCCCCGGCATGTCCTCGTAGGTCCAGGCAAAGACTTTTTCATGTTTTCTGATTATTCTCTCAAAATCTTTTCTCTCTTCAGGAGTTATGTTTGATGCTATTAGAATTTCTCTCGGATTTTCCGAGGTTCCAAGATTAAAAGGCGTTGTGCCAGAGGAGTCAATGTCAAAAATTGATGGAATATGATCATGTTCATGCATGTTGAAATCATTAGAAACATCGCACAAATAAGTGAAATTGTTCATCTTATTAATAATATTATAGTTATCATTTACATCATAAAAGAGCTCTGGAATAAAAAGACAATCTAGGCTAGAGTCTTCTTCCGCCGCTCCTGAAGTTGATGCTGTTGCAGCTTGCTCACTAACTTTCTGATTTAGCAAAGGCCCTTCAGGCGCGTCGGAAGAAATCTTCAAATCCCCCATCTTCAGCTCTAATTCTGCTATCTTCTCTTTCCTTTTCAGCCTGGCAGCTATCTTCTTTTCAGTAATGACCTCCTCAAGCTCGCACTTGTCCCAAGCGATACCCTGAGTCATGACTTCCTCATCCCAAAAGTCTTCAGCAGTCTTGACGAACCCGACGTGCCAGTCATACACATCATTAAAGATCTCAAAGCTAGGGACAATCCTCCCATCTACCCATTGTGGCTCATCTTCACCAGTATACGCATAAACTGAGGATGCTGGCACAAAGCTCTCTGAAATGTGGGGGATCTTGTCTGTCACCCTCTTCTTGCCAAAGCCACCTCTATACCCCAGGCCCTTCCGGCTCTTCTGCCCTCGAGTGGTGATCGCGGTCTGTAACCCTTGGGAGCTTCTGCCCAATCCAGCCCCGGGAAGATAGTGCATCTTCTTCATCATATTAACCACAGCTGGGCTATCCACTGATCCGCGCTCTTCCCTTATCATAGACACATGAAAGCCGCTGAATGGCTGATTGGCAATTTCTAGCGCTGAGACCTGGTTTTCCCTGGCCGCTTTGATAGTCACCACCTCCCCTTCGTGTGGGAACTTTATCATCTGATGCAGCGTGGATGGTACTCCTCCTAATTTATGAAACCAGGGTCTCCCAAGCAAAGCCGAGAAGTTAGCAGGGATGGGCAGGACTACAAATTCAACCTCCACTTCGATAGGTCCTATCTTGACCAAAGTCTTGAAGGTTCCCGAAGCTTGCCTCCTCGAGTTATCGTAAGCTGTGATAGTCAGATCTGATTCGCTAAGCATATCCTCGCTTAAACCAAAAGCTTGCAAAGCTATCAAAGGGCACACATTGATAGAAGACCCGTCGTCCACCATAACGCAAGCAGTGTGCTTACTGTTAATCTGTGCTTTAATGTACAAGGGTCGGTTGTGGTTGCGTCCTTTAACAGGTAGATCGGCGTCGGAAAAGACCAATCTCTCCTCGGATCCTCCCTTAATTAAACCCAAAAGCTCTGACGGGGAAATAGTGGTGGCGACTGTGGCTTCAACCAAAGCTTCTACTACCTTCTACCTATGAGAGGGGGATTGCCTCAACAGATCCCAAATGGATATCTGAGCCGCGGTCTTCTTCAATTGCCTAACAATCTGCCCCCCCTCTGGCTCTTTCTCTGCTGATGGCTGTATCGGCTCAGGTAGCTTTGTAATCTCGGGGGATCACCCTTCCACTTCTCGTGACAGCGCTTACCTCCCCCTCGTCTCCATCGGAGCCCCACAAATCAAGGTTCAACCCTTCTTCATCCTCGGCTTCTCCACCGCTTTCACTGCTAGACCAGCAATCAAGGGTCGCCACAACTGCTTTCTCCTTTCTACCCTCAGGAATACCAGCAGCGGACTTCTCACTCCCAAACAGATCTTGTAGCACGTACCACTCTGGCAGGCTGGATTGGATCATAAACACGGGTGGCAGTACGGCATTGTAACCGGGCTTCTTCTCAGTTTCTCTCTTCTCAGGGTCAGAGATCTGCTTGCTATCAATCAAGTCTTGGATAGAGTACCGGAGCGCCTTGCATTTATCAGTGATATGGCCTGAGTGCTGGTGAAATGCACAAAATTCGTTATCCTTATGTCCTTGTTTCCCTTGTGTCAAAGCTGGCCTAGGAGTCAGAGGGCGCAATTTTCCCTCCTTCATCAACTTCCTCAGGACCCAAGATAATGGTCTTCCCAAGTTCGAAAACTTCCTCTGGGTGGCTACCTCAGTGGCAGATACTTCACCCATTCTTCTAGTGCTGTTACTGGGACCCGCCGGCCTGCTGGTTCCTTGACCGGGGTTAGCCCTTTTGGCGAAATTGTCATTGTTAGCTTTTCGGGTTAAAAACTCTCCCTCTGCTTCGATGGCTATATCTTTGAGAGACTCCCAGTCCTTCAACCCCTTCATCCTCAATCCCTCCTTCAAGTACGGGCTCGCGTTCTTAATGAAAAGACGAATCTGATCCTGGGTGTCAGGCTTTCGGCGCATCTCCATTACTCGGTTCCGCCATCGGGTAAGATACTCATGAAAGGACTCCCTGATTTTTTGCTGAAGTAGCTCAAGGTCTTTCAGAGTCACCTCCATTCTGGTATTACAATAATACTGCTTCAGAAACTCCTCAGTGAGCAGATCCCAATCTTCTTTAGTGCGGCGGTCAAGGCCATGATACCAGTCTATGGCATGAGAGGTCAGACTCAGACAAAAGTATTCCACTTTCTGCTTCTTGGACAATGTGGTCCCCTTCATGACCAGAGAATATTGCTTCACATGTGCAGTGGGGTCAGAAGTACCATCAAACTTCGGCACATCCGGCATTTTGAAATTATAAGGGATCGGGTCCTCTCCGTCCAACTCCCTATCCTCCGGATTCATCCCATGAGCTCTGCCTATCATACGAGCCATAGCCTCGATATCTCTATCATCATCAATTCTCAACACTGGCCTTCTTCTCAACTCTCCCGAAGCCACTGATCTTAACTCTACTGGCGGCGGCCTGACGGGCTCTTCTCGCCTTTCAACCCTTTCTTCTTCAGGCTCATTCTGTCTCATTGGAGGAGGAGGAGGATTCTGTGGAGCATTCTGCTGAGCGTTCTGCTGTGCCAAGGCGGTCAACATATTCATCATCCTGCCCTCGAATTCCTCAAAACGGCGGCCCACTTCTTCTGCAATCATGGCCCTGGTAGCGTCTTCCCCCCTAGGCGAGTTTGCCATCTGAGATACTGTACCACTGATTTCTGATAAGATCTCTGGTAGGCCCTCCCTGTCTGATAGCTCAGGAGTAAGAACTCGGATCAGTCGCCCGGTTGGTGATCTAGTCCACCTGGGCAGATCTATGATGGCTGCAGGGACAAAAGTTAGAATGATGCATGAAATATAGGTATAATGCATGATCGTGATATGCAACATTTACAGAGCACAAGCAAGCAAGTAGGTCCTTCCACCCTTATTTCTCCCACATACGTGGTCGTGCAGTCTCTTTCCTAGGTGGGATTAGCCCAAGGGTCAACGAGGGACCCGATGGACGCGTATGGTGCACGGCGGAAAACCGGCAGCATAACACTCCTATGCTAATGTACAGGCGGATGGATAATGATCGTCACGTATTTGGACGTTCCATAAATTTCGACATGGCCCCACCGGGGCATGATAGCCTTTGGCTGGGTTACCAAGCGAGACATTTGGATTCATCCAATACATGAGGATCCATACAGCAAGCATGAGATTAAGGTTCATATCACCTAGGGAAAGTAACTACAGCCATTACATGAGCTTTGGACAAGGGAGATGTTTCTTTGAGGCTACCCAAGCATGATCCCTGCCGACGGGTCTAGCTCATCACGAGCGTAGCGACCGATCGGGTCACCATTTTGATATACCATTTGAGGTACGTGGCTTGGGCTGGTGATTATCCTTAACACTTCCCCAAATTGAGTGAAAATGAGGAGGTGCTTCAGGAACGCACCGGGCTAGAAGAGGGACCAAACTAGCGTATTCTAAGGCTCTAATGATATGCAAATGCAAATTTGAGAGAAAGCGAATTTATGAATTAAATTTTAATCATAAATGTTAAAAGAGGTATTTTCGAATTGAAATCTCGAACCATAAACATCCCCAGCGGAGTCGCCACTGTGACGCGCGCCGGATCCCGAGCGCCGCCCTTTCGGACCGCCCGCACGTTGGGCGATCGGGGCATTTGCGGGTCCGTTGACATCTTGCAAATAAATCGCAAGTGCGTCTATGTTGGGCAACAAGGAGGTATCATGGAGTCGCCACCCAATAGAACATTGGGAAAGTTACTCTCGCCTCAGAGAGCCTAAGACTGCGCTTGGTATCCATTTTGGGCCAGCTAGAGGGATCATGGAAGGTGAACTTCTCACCCTAAAGAGCCTAGGATTAGCGCTAAAGTCTCGTGACCCAAGAAGTATTTTGGAGGATAACCTCTAACCTCTAGAGCCCAAAGACCAGAGCTGGGTCCGGGATTTTTCATCTATTTCTACCTCAATTAGTTTATGATCAAATTTTAATGTCATTAATTCGCTCTCTCTCCACACTATGCAGTTGATTAAAAGGCGCATTTATTCACATTCGGAAAGCCGTAAATGATCAAGTAAATAATGAAAGCAATAGATTACAATAAATACAAGGAGCGGAATACAACTCCCTTTTATAAATGTGCGAAGCATGCATAAATCGGGATATTGCTTATTTTGAGGACTTTGGTCCTCGCATGCATCATTATTAAAATTGGAGATTTTTGTTTATGATGATCTTTATTGGATAAAATAGGACATTGGTCCAGTTTTGTGTAAACCTCGTTTTATTAAATATAAAACCATTGAGTCATTTTTATACATCAACGAGATATGAAAGGAGTATGTCCATATGCATAAGATAATCAATAAAAGAAATGAAACAAGAGGATTAGGAAACTAAACCGGACGAGATCCTCCAAACATGGTAGATAGCCGCTCAAGCTCGGGATAATCCAGGAGGACCGATATACACTCACAGAAAGTTAAGAGAGGTTAATATACATAAAATTTACACATAAGAAATCAACGAGGCTGGATAGAGATGAAAAATGATTTAAAAAGAGGGAGACAGAACCCACCGACGGCCTTCCTTGGTTGACCGACGGGCGTCGGTTCGGTTATCCGATATGCCCGTTTGTCACTCAAGAATGGGCGTCTGTAGGTGGGTGACCGACGGGCGTCGGTGATAAAGATGACCCGTCGGTCACCCCTGTCTCCGAAAAAAAACAGAATGGAGAGAAAGAGAGAGAAACCTTTTTTCAAAGTCAAAAAGAGTTTTATCCCAAAAGAAGATAAGAGAGTCAAGATAAAAGGAAATAATGACAGATGTTCAAAAATTTCACAGAATAAATAAATAAATAAGAAATTAAATATGAGATGAAATGGAGGAAGGATCCGGAATATTTACCCTCAGATAAGCACTTCAGGTGAGATTCTGGTGTCGGTTAGAGCTCCGCGCGTTCCACGAGAAGCAAAGATGAAAGATTAAAGAGAGAAAATGAGATATTTCACCTTCAATCCTTCAGAAAATCGATTTTGGAGTCAAAATCTAAAGAAAACTAATTAGCTTTTAGTTCCCTTTGATTGATTTGATCCTTGATTAAATAGATTTCTTTTGTAAATGTGTTTTGTTGGAAGAGAGAGAAAATGTGCTTGAAATTGGGCAGAGTTTCCTCTTCTGAAAATTTTTCCAACCCTTTTCAAATGAAAATCCGGAGCTTTTATAGCCAGACACGACCGACGGGCGTCGGTGTATAGAGGCGGGCGTCGGAAGAATCCTTCTGACACAAGGATTAGTCCGACGACCCTGCCACATCCACAGACGGGCGTCGGAAGGGTTGCGTGCTCCGGGAAACCAGGCGGCAATCTGACAGGGGCGGTGATTTTCCGACGGGCGTCGGAAAATACCCAGAGCCGTCGGTGACTCAGAGCGACGGGCCGGCTCGACGGACGGGCTGGCCGTCTGTCGAGGACAAAAAGCCCCTTGACTCGAGAAAAACCTTTGTTTTTCTCTCCTTCGGCCCAGGAATGATAAAAACCTCACTTCTCATGGAATGCGGGGCTAAAACCTCTAAATCCAACCTACCATTCAGGCTTGGACACTGATTTCATCATAGGGTAACCTCTGATCCGGACCGCTCCGAGACACGGTGCTTACAACAGCTGTTGCTCGCGCGATGTAGGCCATCCCTGGGCCTTCCTCCTTCATTTTCTTCATTTTTTCCTCTTTCCTTTCTATTCTTATTTCTTCTTGATTTCCATGAAGAATGATTCCTTGTCTTTATTCATTTTTCACATTTATTTTATTGTTGATTATGGCGCTAACGTGATCTTTGTATTTTGAGTTTAACTATTTTTTTTGGATCTAGGATGTAAGAAAATGGAGGACACCGCAATAGGTTGAGGACATTATTCGGGTTTATTTCTTTATCTTATTTCCTTTTATTTCAGTTGCCATGTATTATTTATTGTAAACTTTATTTTTTTATTATTCCGCTGATATGAAAATGGCTAAATATTTATATTAATTAACTTGGAATTTTTTCTAATAAAAATGGGACCAATGTTCTAGTTTTTCCACCCAAAAAAACCATCACCTTTAACACTTTTTCCTTTATGTATGCATGCGAGGACCAACGTCCTCAATCTCAATAAATATCCTGTTTTATGTATGATTCACATGCTACTTACAATGGGGGTTGTATTCTGCCCTTAGTTTTGTTGTAATTTATTGCATTTCTATTGACTTTATGCTACTCTCGCTTTCATTTATCGTTTTATTATGTGGATGATATGCGCTTTAATTAATGCATTAAAATTGTATGAGAAAAGGAATGAAATCTTAAATTCAAAACTCAATTATAATTTAATCAAGGTATGAATAAATAGGAAGTCTCAAACCATCTCTGGTCTAAGGCTCAACGAGGTTAGAGGACCATCTCAATGTTCTATTGGGGTGGGATCTCCAAAATATCTCTTGTTGCCCAAAATAGGCCAAATTTGCATTGTCTTAGGCTCCATGAGATTAGATGATCTTTCCAGTATTCTATTGGAAGGAGGTGTCCAAAATATCTCTTGTTTGCCCAAAATAAACGCATATGCATAATCTTAGGCTTCATGAGATTAGATGATCCTTCCAGTGTTCTATTGGAAGGAGATGTCCAAAATATCTCTGATTGCCCAAAATAGACACACATGCGCTGTCTTAGGCTCAGTGAGGCTAGACGAGTTGTCCCAATATTTTATTGGGTGGTAACTCCAAGAAACATCCTTGTTGCCCAAAATAGACGCCCTTGTAATCTCTTACAAGTTCCATGAACCTCTCTCGAATGCCCTCACATCACAGGGGTTTTTTTTGGGGGGATTTCTTTAGTGAAGAGCGGGATGGGGGAATTTTTGAGGAAAGAGAAGAGGAAAATATTCTTGAAATCAAAATTGGCTCTTTGATTTTTCTTTGATTTTGAAAGATCAGTTTCCTTTAGCTTGGGTTCTCCATCAACCAAATATACCAAACAAAGAAATCATTTTTGGGTTTTTTTGAGTAGCTTTTGTGTTAAAAACTTGAGTTTTCTAGGATATTTTTGTGTTTATCATTGCGAAACTTGACAAGGGAGACGGATTGAGATATCTTGTTTTCACTCTATTAATTCTGAGGGTAAAGATTCTTAGATCCATTCTTATTATCCAATTTCATTTTATTTATTTCGTTCTTTTTTCTGCATTTATGAACATGCATTTTTTAGATTTGTTCTCTTAATATGATTTTTCAATTTTCATCTCGTTTTTGGTATGAAAATGGGTAAATATATATGATTTAGGTTAAAAAAATTCAGATTTATTAAATTTCTTTTTTGGTATAATTTGTGATAATCTTTTCCTTTCATGTTATTTTCTGCTATATGTTTATTTACTTACCTTACTCATCTCGTTTTTCTCTTTAAGTTTTATTTATTTATTATTGTCATTGTCATTGGCTATTGTTATTATTATTATTATTATTTATTATTATTATTATTATTATTATTATTATTATTATTATTATTATTATTATTATTATTATTATTATTATTATTATTATTATTATTATTATCACTGTGATTTGTTAAATTTCATTTTTGCATTTTCCTCATACACGTTTTTGACATCATTTTTGCATGCATGTGTTTTCCTCATATTCATTTATTTGTTTCCTTCTTTCCACGTGGGGCCTACCTTTTATTTTAGTCTCATGGCCATCAGTACATACATATTTATATATTTATTTCTTCTATTTGTTTAATTATTTAGTTCATGTGTTTTTGAATGGTTTTGGCAACCTGTGATCTTAAGGCCCATTTTCACATGTTTTCCTTTCTATTTTGAATGAGCTTATGTTTTTGTCCTTTTGCTATTACATGGACGTATTTAATATTTAATTTATGTGATTATTTACTTGGTTATTAAGTTATGTCATCCATTTATTTATTTATTTTGATATTATATTATATTACATCACATTATTATTATTATTATTATTATTATTATTATTATTATTATTATTATTATTATTATTATTATTATTATTGCATGACTAATTTCTAATCCCCTTCGCATGTGAGTTGTTTGCGTATTAAATCGATGTGCTTAATTTTACCCATTTTACTTTCTAATTGTGTGCTAATATTATCTTATGTTCCCCTTACTTTCATGCTTATTTGGTTGATTTCAGAATTATTACTAATTTTTCTATTATTGTTTTTGTTGTATAGGTAAAATGTGACGTTTGCTTGTTGAGCATCGTCGTCATCAAATGGAGTGGTCACGGTGCGTAGGAGACTATGCCAATTGGTTGAGACCCTACCAACCCTTTACTTATGTATTCGTTTTGTTATTGTAAATAAGATAGTTTTATTTTGTACGTGTGTAGGATAAAAAATCACGAAAATATTTTTATAACTAAACCGGAATTTTTTCTAATAAATTGGGACCAATGTCCTCGATTTTAGCCAATGAATGCAAAATGTGATGAATTAAAACGAATATTTAAACTTTGTAAGGAATGGGATCACTCATCCTGGTTTTCAAGCCAATAGCTAAAATAACTCTTCGATCTCTCTTTAAGCAATATGCTCTGATCATGAAGGAACAAATGTTTCTAAACCGAATAAATATCCCAATTTATGCATGTCTCCTCTTTTGATTAATTTTGCTTAATTGTTTAGATTTATGTTATATATCTTGTGGGCGCTTATAATTAATTATTTTTGGGGCAATTTTATTTAGGTTTTTCTTTTCATTTGGGGGATTGTATTTTTCCCAATTTCTATTTTGTAATGATGTGTTTTGTGTGTTTATCGCTTTATTTATCGATTTTCTTTATAGTTTTCATTTATCGCTTTTCTCGATGATCAAATTGCGCCTTTAATAAATTGCATTAATCATGTGAGATGAGAGATGGAATTTAGTAATCTAAATACTCATTTATAATTAATCAAGGCATAAATAAGAGTGGAGTTCTGAACCACTCTCTGGTTTAGACCATAGAGGTTAGACGACCTTTTTCCAATTTCTCGTAAATTTGGTGGCGACTCCAAAATACCTCAAAGGTGCCTAAAGGTTTTATGAGACTAGATGAACTTCCCCAATGTTCTATTAGGCGAGGATTCCAAAATGTCTCATGATACCCAAGATTAAATGACGCGAACTAATCCCTCGAGCCCTAAAAGCGGGCCTTCTGGGGGGGCCTTTCTAGTTCTGCACGCATCACAGCTGCCAGGTGAACACATCTAAATATTCCAAAAGTATTGCTATGA
The DNA here is from genome assembly GCA_947683425.1 of Excoecaria cochinchinensis. Classification (NCBI taxonomy): domain Eukaryota; kingdom Viridiplantae; phylum Streptophyta; class Magnoliopsida; order Malpighiales; family Euphorbiaceae; genus Excoecaria; species Excoecaria cochinchinensis. Next base: position 1,142,867 of record CANTUQ010000017.1, on the reverse strand, counting down.
GCGCCTCTTTTCCTTTTCCCATCTTACTAAAAGCCACTTTGATAACTTTCCCTAGTGCAAGCTCAACTTCTTGCAATGAATCTAATGGCTCGGCTTTCCGAGCTATATCTGTCGGAATATCCAGAAAATCCAATAGTAAAGCCTGATCAGCTTCTTTTAGCATTGTGACATACATTTCCCGTGCTACTTTTTGGTTTCCTCGAAGGACTCCAACGCCTCCTGAAATAGGGATCTTCAGCAATAGTTTACGCATGGAAATGTATGCATCCACTCCCACTAAGAGAGGTCTTCCAAAGATTACATTATAGGCGAGGGGTATATCCACTACCATGAAATAACTCTTATAGTTGCAAGCAATTTCTATGAGGCCTCAACTTGTACCGAAGTAGTTTTGAGCATTATTGTGGTATGAGAGTGGCTTACGTGTGTTTTGTGTATGTATGTGTGTTTAGGACGTGTTCAGTATTTTGTAGAAGTCTAGGTTAATAGTATTGTTGACCCTATGGACTTAATTGTATGTTTTACGAAGTTTAGAGGGTCTATTTGTGTGACAGCTTTAATTATATGGTTTGAGTGAGTTTTGAGAAGAAAAGAAAGACTAGAAGAGAGATTTGCCAAGTCCACCTTAAATGTGTGGCAAGTGGCTGGTGGGATAAAGAGAGAGAAAGGAGAGGATAAGGATGGCTTTATAAGCCATGAGAGAGAGAGTGAGAGAAAGCAGAAAACTGCCCTTCTCTCTCTCCTGTTCCAGCCTTCTTCTCCTCCTTCCTTGTCCAAATTCATCCCCTAAACTGCTGTGATTTTTGGTTAGTTTTGGTAATTCAAGAATTGTTTAGGTAAGTGAATAGTTCTCTTCTTCCTCTTCTTTATTCTTCTCTTTTTCTCCCTTGTTTGATTGGTGGTAATACGAGCGTGATAGAGAGCTCAGTAATCCGATCTTCTGTCAAAATCCTCTCTGTCATGAGCATGACCTATGTCGTGAGCACGATGGAGAGCTCGATAATCCGATCTTCCATCAGGATGTTCTCTGTTGTGAGTGTGACCATGTGCATGAGCATGACAGAGGCTGTCCAATTCTCTATCAGGAGCGCAACATATAGTGCAATTCATCTCTGTCGCGAGCGCGACCCTCCGTTGTGCTATGAATGTTCATTATTTGATATACTTTGCATGATTTCTCACTTATATATATATGACTCAATGTATGAATTATAATATGTTGTACCATGTAAACCATAATTGAATTAATATTTAGCCTACAATAGTCGAGTTGTGGATAGATAGGCATGCCTATAGGCATCCTATGCGTATCTTAGACCCTAATCAGGTCCCTGTGCATTTGAATCCTTATAGATTCCTATGAAATTGGATCTTGATAGGATCCCTATGCGTTTATGCTTAAAAGGAAATACATGTTTGTTTGTACCTACGGGTACCTATGCGTTTACCCATTATCCACCTCATTGAGTTTGCCGGCATAACTATGTGTATGAAGATGACATGCAGTAATGTGAATTATTACAATGATACTACATGAAATGTATGAAGTGAAGTTTATCATTGATGAATGCAAGTTATGGGTTAAGCTTTTGATGCTTTATTCATATGTGTGTGCCATGTGAATGTGAATTACATTGATGTCCACTATGAGTGGTCATTCATCGCTTGTTTTCCCCACTAAGCCATTGTGCTTAGAATGGGTGTTTTCATCCGTGCACGTGTGGAAGAGGTAGGAGATCTTGGGAGGACCAACCTGCAGCAGCAAAAGCCAACACAATAGGATGGGTTTTGTTAGATGTTAAGCTTTTGTGATTTATAATCTCTGAATGTAAAGTTTTTGTATTATAATCAGTTTTGTAATATGTAATACTGGGATTTGCACTTATGTAAGTTTTGTAATGTTTCCAGTTATGTAATTTTATAAGACTCGAATTTGTATGTATGTAAAGATTACTTTGTAATACAACTTAGCAATGCATATATATTGTACATGTAAGTATGTTCAGATATGCGTGTGTTATTGATTGTATTCTGCATGCGTTGGTTTTGTTGGCGGCAACCCTTGCCTATCAGGGCACTCACTGCTATTTGTAGGGTGAGCTTCTCTAAGTGTAGGTGAGGAGTGTTACAATTTTATTGGTATCAGAGCATAGGTTTAGGTATTTCTGGGTGGCTATAGAATACAAATGCGTTTAGAATTGTGTTGGCTAGATGTGGATGTCCTTGTGTTTTGTAGTTAGAATGGATTCCACGCCAGGATTGCTTGAGGGTTCAGCTGAGAGTGTGAATCCCTGGAACTAAGATCCGTCAGTTTCTAGTCTAGCTCAGTCGATGAGGGTGCAACCTGAGGCTCCAGCCATACCTTTTGAGGCCATGCTTAAGATATCATAGGATATGGCTAGAGTTTTGGAAAGGGTGGCTGCATCGAGGGCTCCAATCGAGATGATGAGGAAGTTTGAAGCTGAGGATTTTTGTCGGACTAGTTTTGACGAGTCCGACAAAGTAGAATTTTGGATTAAAAAAGTAAGAAAAGTATTGGAGGAGATTTGATGTTCACCGGAAATGGAAGTTGAATGTGTTGTGTCCCTCTTGTAAGGTTCCGCCTATGATTATTGAAAACTGGTTCTAAGGCACCCGTAGTTACCTGACCTGATTACATGGGAATTTTTCATGCAAGTGTCTCATAATATGTATGCAACCAAGGCTTATAAGGACGCTAGATGGAAGCAGTTTTTGAATCTTAAGCAGAGGACTTTGTCTGTAGCAAATTATGAGAAGGAATTTAGTAGGCTTAGTAAATATATGCCGCAGGGTGTCCTCACTGAAGATTTTTGCTGTCAACATTTTGAAGAGGGGCTGAATGAGTCCATCAAGGCATTGTTAATTTCTTTGATAACTTCTCAAATTGTCAGTTATTATTAGATTGTGTGGGCAGCGATACGAGTGGAACGTTATGAAACCATTTTAAGAGAAAGGGCTCAAAGGAGATATCCCTCTCGGGGAGGCTTATCTTCGGGGAAGAGGTCTAAGAACGCTCAAGTGATTTCTCCGGATGAGTCTACCAATAGTCTTGCTACAAGAGGAAGAAGATAAGGATCTTCTCAAGTGTCTGGTGTTGGTAGAGGTGCTTCGGGTGGCATAGGTGATAATGTGCCGGAGTGTTTGCACTGTAACAAGTGCAATCGGGGTGAATGTCGTTGGTTGACAGGAGGTTGTTTTAGATGTGGGAGCACGGAGCATTTCCTGGCCAATTGCCCAAAGTCGTTTGAGAACACCCAGGAGCATCAGGAGGCTAGCCGAGCGGGGTCTAATGCCCCTCAAGCTAGCCATGGTAGAGGAAGAGGGCAAGGTCATGGTAGACAGCCTAGAGATGGAGCTTCCTCTGAAGCTAGGGCATATGCGTTAAAGGCTTGGGATGAGCAGGATTCTCCAAAAGTGATAGTTGGTATGTTTTTACTCTTTTTCACTAAAATGCATGCTCTAATAGACCCTGGTTCCACACACTCATACTTATGTTCTGAAAAGTTGTGTGTTAATTTTCCCACTGCCGATTAGTTAGATTATGAGATATGTGTGACTAGTCCTTTAGGGCATAGTTTCAATGTGAGTAGGGTGTATAAGAATTGTCCTTTAGTAGTGCAAGGAAAAGAGTTTCCAGTTAATTTCATTGGCCTGCTTTCTATGAATTTGATCTGATTTTGGGTATGGACTAGTAGTGTAAGCACTAAGTGGTGGTTGATTATCATAGGAAGATGGTAGTGACTAAGGATTGTGATAAGTCTCTAGTGGTTGTACGGGGTTTGGGTTCTAGTCCTTTAAATAGTGTGATTTCGGCTATGCAAGTTAGGCGATTTTTGAGGAAAGGATTTGAGGCTTTTCTGGCTTTGGTTTTGGATTCTAGTCATGACCAAGTAAAGATTTAAGATATATCAGTAGTAAGTGAGTTTATGGATGTATTTCCTAAGGAGTTGCTTGGCTTACCACCAGAAAGAGAAGTAGAGCTCTATCTATAGAAATTCTGTTGGGTATTGTTCCCATTTCTAAAGCTCCTTATCGAATGGTTCTTGTAGAATTAAAAGAATTAAAGATTCAATTGCAGGAGCTATTGGCAAGGGCTTTATTAGACCTAGCATTTCTTCGTGGGGTGCTCCAGTGTTGTTTGTCAAGAAAAAGGATGGTACTTTGAGGATGTGCATCGATTATCGACAGATTTATAAGGTTACCGTGAAGAATAAGTATTTGTTGCCAAGAATAGAAGACTTGTTTGATCAGTTGAGAGGTGTTGGAGTATTTTCCAAGATTGATTTGCGATTTGGTTACTATCAGCTTTGGGTGAAGGATGTGGATGTTCCTAAGACTGCCTTTAGGATGTGGTATGGTCACTATGAGTTTTTAGTGATGCCATTTGGGTCGACGAATGCGCCGGCGGCTTTTATAGATTTGATGGACAGGGTGTTCTGGCCATATCTTGATATATTTGTAGTTGTGTTTATCGAAGACATATTGGTGTATTCAAAGGATGAGTATGAGCACGAAGAGCATCTGCGTGTTGTGCTTCAGATTTTGAGGGATCACCAGTTATTTGCAAAGCTCAGTAAGTGTGATTTTTGGCTTAAAGAAGTGTCTTTCTTAGGTCTTATTGTTTCCTCTGAAGGTATCAGGGTTAACCCATCTAAGATTGAGGCGATAATGAATTAGAAGCCACCTCGGAATGTGCCAGAAGTGAGAAGCTTTCTAGGGTCAGTAGGTTATTATAAACGATCTGTTAAAGGGTTTTCTGTAATTGCATCACCTTTGACCAAGTTACTTCGAAAAGGAGTTAAGTTTGATTGAAAAATAGGTGTCAAGCCAGTTTTGACCAGTTGAAAAGAAGGCTTGTGGAAGCTCCTGCACTTACTCAACCCACTTCGAGTAAGGAGTATACCTTGCACAATGATGCTTCGGGTATTGGACTTGGTTGTGTTCTGATGCAGGATGGGAAGGTAATAGCGTACGTGTCAAGGCAGTTGAAATCGCATGAGCAGAACTATCCTACGCATGATTTGGAATTAGCTGCAGTTGTGTTTGGCCTTAAGATATGGTTCCATTATTTGTATGGTGAGACATGCAAGATTTTCACTGACCACAAGAGTCTTATGTATCTTCTCAATCAGAAAGAGCTCAATCTTAGATAGCGGCGGTGGTTGGAATTGTTCAAGGATTATGACTTATAGTGGACTACCATCCAGGCAAAGCAAATGTGGTTGCTGATGCGTTAAGTATGAAGTTAGTTTTAACTCTAGCATTGTAGCATAGTAGATGGAGAATTGCTTCTGATTGCCCAGCTGAAAGCTAGGCCTAGTCTGAAGCAAATAATTTTTTATGCTCGGAAGAATGACCCTAGGTTGCAGCAAGCACCGCAAGCAGTCAAGAGTGGAGACCAGACTAATTTTTCTATGATCAGCTATAACACCCCTTACCTATACGTAGGGAGACTCACCCCACAAGAGAAGTCAGTACCCTTATAGGCAAGGGTTGTCACACATAGAAGCAAGCATACATAACATAATCAATATAACTAAAGCATAACTGAACATCAATTCATAAACAATTACAGAATTGTGTACAATAACATTTCTCCAAATCGCAATCATTCATATTCAAAATGTGTTCATTACAACTGAAAATATCATATAATTCTTGGATAATTACAAATTCTAGAATTACATAATCCAAAACTTATTACAATGCCAAAAGCTATACATCTAAAGATTACAATAAGCACATGCCTAAGCATCTATCAAAAGCCCATCCTATTGTGTTGGCCTTGACTACTGCGGTTCAAAACTCCCAAAAACTGCTACAAAATCCACACCTACACGGGTGAAACACCCGTACTAAGCCCAATGGCTTAGTGGGAAAAACAAAAGATGAATGACCACTCACAATGGCCATCAAATGCAAATCATATACACATGGTACACATATAAAAAAATGAAGCATCACAAGCTTAACTACATATATGTATACATTCATCAGAATAATAATTTCACATAATATATATATATTGCATGCATAAGACAATATCAATTCACATTGTTTCACATCATAATCAAACACGTCATTACACTTGTAAACTCATTGTTGTGGATAACGAGTAAACGTATAGGTACTCGAAGGTACAAACAAACATTTTCTTTTCTTTTCTCTTTTAAAACAATAACTGTAGACATCGGGTCCTGAGGCAGCCTAGATCAGAGTTACCCAGTGATGATAAAACACCTTTCCACAGGCAAAAAGGTTAAAAGTGATTATTTTCTTTTCAAATTTGCATTTTGGAGTGAAAAAAAGTAAAAAAATAATAAAAAATATTTTAAAAATTAGTTTTGAAAAATGGGGGCTTAAAATTACAATATTTTTAGTTAAATTAGAAAATAAAAAAAAATTCCGAGCGTCAGCTGCGGCAACGCGCAGGCGCGCGTGCAAGCATCGTGCGCACGATGCCACGCACATTCGCGCTGGCCCAGCACGCGCGCCTTGTGCGCTACGTGTTAGTGGTTATGCCCTACGCCAAACATTTGAACCTTGATATAATCATTACATTTTCATTTATATAATGGTTTTCTTCACATTAATATTATTGGCATGTTACATTATTGTAATGTTTATGAATAACGATATTATTCATTTTATCCTTAGTCATTTATCACTAAAGGGCATAAAGATAAATTAAGACTAGTATAGATTTGCATTGATAATCATGGGATGATTATATATGATGATATAAATCAAATCTATAGGTACTTGCTAGAGAACAAAGCACTGGATAAACCCATTGTAAGATCACTTCGTGGGATAGTGTCATAAGTGATCTTATAATAGATATGTTAGTGAATCCTTTGACCTGAGATTATCATGGTTTCCAACATAAGGAACATTATGTTTTGACATAATCAAACGTTATCTTTAATCGGATAATTATAAAGTTTATGATCGGACATAGTGAGAATTGTGCAGAGGAAAATGAATAATCAAGATGGAATTTGTCCCTCTCTTATGAGAGAAATATCTTTTGGGCCCCTCGATAAGTAGGACTGTAAAATGCATGGCCGTGCTCAAATGAATTGATAGTGCGATCAATGTCATTTGAATTTATCAGTCTGCTTAGTGATCGAGAAATTATATGTTTGAACAATTTAAGTTTGACATGAACCATGACTTATGTTCAAACAAGATATCGTGTGACCAAAGGATAATAACATGTTCTATTGTCAGGTTAAAATCGGACTAACGATATTTATATTATTTGGGTAGTCATAATGTCTTGCTAGAGACCAATTATGACTTGTGGGCTTATTATGGGATTAGGCCCACTGCCAACATAATATAAATCTATTGGGTCACACACCAAGACCAAAATGAACAAAATGGATTTTATTAGGTCATTTCGGAATAATATATAAATAAAGGTATTTATATTTAATTTCGAAATTACATATTTATTTATATTTATATATGTACATATACATATATCTCTTATTTTGAATATGAGATAATAGTATGTATTAATATAATATTTCTTATTATTTTGAATAAGAAATAAATAAATAAATAAATATTTATATATATAATATAAATATCTCTTAATTTTGAATTAGAGATAATATCATTATTTACCTATTAGGGTTTTAAAACTTATTTACATATATATATAGATATATGTTAAGAAAAGAGTTTTACTTTTATAAAAACTCTAATCACGTTCTTAAAGTAGGAACATATTTTAGAGTGGCTAGATATATATCTTTTGTGAAAGTGAAAACCTAATGACCTTTAGAGAAGTTCTTCAAAAGGATTGACAACTATAATCTCCACCTCAACCCAAAGAAATGTGTGTTTGGGTTTACCTCAGTTAAGTTGTTGGTTCATATAATCAGTCAATGAGGGATTAAAGTGGATCCAAACAAGGTGAAGGCCATCATGGAAATGCCAATACCTAAAAAGGAGAAAGAGATTTAGAGGGTTTCTAAGATGGATTCAGTACATCAACCGATTTATTGCTAAGATCACCTCCATATGTGAACTGATCTTCAAGCTTCTAAGAAAAGACTAATCGATTAAATGGAATGATGATACGGGAATATCTTCTACATCCCCTTATTCTCCAATCACCTCGACCTTCAAAGCCATTGATCTTTTATCTAGCCGTGGAACAGAGTTCAATAGGAGCCATGTAGCTTAGTAGGATGAATTCAGGATAGAATTTGTCATGTACTATCTGAGTAAGAAATTCCTTCTGTATGAAGCCAAGTATGTCGATGTCGAGAAGATCTACTTAGCAATAGTATAGGCTTCCACAAAGCTGAGACACTACTTCCATTCTTATTGGATACAAGTAGTAGCCAAACACAATCCTTTTAGGTACCTTTGGTCGATATAATCCCTACTGGTGAAAATGGGAAGGTGGTTTCTCTTGTTGCATGAATTTAAAGTAGAGTACATCACAAGGAAGATGATCAATGGACGATCAGTTATCGAGTTCCTGGCTGACCATCTATTAGATAGGGATCAGATTATCTATGAATTCTCAAATGAAAGCATTAAAACCATAGTGGTTTAGGGTTGGCAGATGTACTTTGATGGGGCCATAAACAATAAAGAAGCAACCCAAGAGTTATTCTTGCCACACCTGATGGTGAAAAACTCCCCGTAGCTAAGAAATTGGGATACAAAGTAACTACCAATGGAGCCAAGTATAAAGCTTGCCTATATGGGTTGGAAGCCTTAATAGCCCTGGGGGAAAAGACTATCGAGGTATTTGGGGACTCGTCTTTAGTAATTTATTAGGTAAAGGTCAAATGGTCCATAAGAAAAGAGCGGTTGGTGCCATATGTAGAATACTTGAATGACTTAAGTGGCTAGTTTGAGGCATGCACTTTCAGGCATGTGCCTCGGGTTGAGAATTAGTTAGTTGATGCCCTAGTAACCGTAGTATCTATATGGGATAACCCAAAGGAAGTGACTATAGTGATCAAGCCTTGCTTTGAGAGTTAATAGATTATCAACTTATAGGAAACCGATGGGAGGCTGTGGTTCAATGATATCCAAAACTATCAAGAAAGGTCAGTATTATCGAAAGAAGCCATAGAGAAAGATTAAAGGCTAATTAGAAAGTTGTTTACCCAGTTTATAAGTATAGATGGAGAATTGTACAGGAGATAAACTGATGGTGTTCAATAGAGATGATTAAATGAGAAAAAAGCTAAAAAGGTGATGGAACAGATGCATGCTAGGACCTATGGGGCTCACATGAATGGTTTGGCACTTATAAGGAAGATCATGTGTCAAGGATTCGTTTGGCTAATGGACACCGACTGCTCGAGATATGTGAAGCTTTGCCATCAATGTCAACAATAGGCAAATCTTAGTCATCTGCCAATTTCATAACTATGCAATTTGTTATCTCTATGGCCTTTCTCAGCGTAGGGGGTAGATATTATGGGGGAGATCCACCCAATAGCTTTGAATCGGCACAGATACATGGTGGTTGCCATTGGCTACTTCACGAGTGGATAGAAGTTGAATCCTTCAAAATGTTGGGGGCACAAGAAATGACACGATTCATCAAACAAAATTTAATCTATAGATGAGGGTACCTCATCTTGTGATGTTAAACACTGGGGTCTAATTTCAAGCAGAGACCAAACAAATGCAAAACAAATTATAAGATACAACATCATAGTTCTTCTCCTTGCCAACTGCAGGGCAATGGGACGGTTGAGGTAGCAAATAAGAACTTGAAAAAGATCTTGTCTAAGACTATTTAGACTTTTGGGTAAAAAAGCTACCATTTGCCCTTTGGGGTTAGTGGACAACTGTTAGGACTTTAATAGGAGCAATTCCTTTCTCTTTTGTATATGGGATGGAGGCGATGTTACTGATGGAAATCGAACTCCGGTCATTGAGGGTCACCCTAGAAACCAAGTTGCCATAGTCGGAATGGGCAAGGCATGGGCTGATATAGCTGAATATATTAGATGAGAACCAAATGAGGGCTTATTATCACAACTAGTTATACTATAAGAGGTTAGCTCAGTCTTTTGGCTAAAAGGTTAAAGGCCATCATTTAAAGAATGTGACTTGGTATTCAAGCATATGAGACCAAGCATTCTAGATTAAAGAGGCAAATTCAGGCGCAACTAGGAAGGACCATTTGTGTTTAAGAAGCTACTGTCAAAAAGGGTGGCCATTTTAACTAATATCAATGGGAACGAGTTTAAGGAACCAATTAATGTTGATAGGTTGAAAAGATTCCATGGGTAAAGGAAAAAGACAAAAAGAAGAGAACAAAATAGCCCTGCGAGTTAAAAACTAAAAAAGAAATGGCCTTGCTAAAATTGGGAACCTCGCTAGGGCAAAAATCTAAAAAAGGAGCCCAAGGAAAAAATTAGAGGTTTGAGAGAGAATGTTCAATCAAGAAAACCTGCGAGGGCTGATTGATAATAGGAGTTGGATGTACTGTGTCACCCCTTGGGATTAAATAGAAATTTGTGATTTTTCATTGAATGTCATGTCATTATTATCATTGTTGCCATATAGTGCAGGCAGATAGGAATGCATGCATAAGTTAAGTTAGAGCATATGATTAACATGTAATGGATAAGAAATTTATTTTTGTAACATGTTGTAGTAGATGTATGAGCGGGATAATTCTAATAAAGGTAGCATTTTTTGTAGACAATCATAATCATTTTATTTTAGCCCCTGCTGCTGCCCTTACCACTCTAACACCTCAACCAAAAGGCCCTATTGTCATAATCTCTTCTAACCCACAACTTGTATTCAAAAGTGGTATTGAAGTCACACACATGTATAAAAGGAATGGTATGCCTCACTAGTAGGTATCTCCAAAGGCCATCGTAACTCGAGATGAAGTTCGCCACCCTAAAAAGATAAGGGTTCTTAAACAATATCTTGCTTTTTGCCGAACTATCGTGTACAATGGGCCATGATGCAAAATGTGGATGTCACGCAACTAGAAGGGCTGTATTGACTGACATAAATAAGCCTCGGCCAAGGGCACATGAAACTGATGTTTCCCTCAACAATGGTAGCCAACCACGTGACACCCTTATTTGGAGAGTCAACCTCATATCATCTCTGCCAGGGGGCAAAATATCTTAGAGAATATATGTGAATTACACTCAAAGGGGGCTCATATAGCAGCATTAACTTCTCCTATAGCCATACTTAAGAAAAAGGTTGTTAGAGTTGAAAAATCGTAATTGGCTCTCTAACCAAAAGTAAAGCCAAAGGATGGGGTGAAAACCTAAATTATAGGTAATTTATCCAACAACAAAAATGCCGCTGGAATGGGCTGAGTTCATCTCGAGTAAAAATTAGGCATCGGGTTGTGGAAAAATCCCTAGAGAGATGCATTTCCCAATAAGAAAAGTTAGTGTGAAAATCCACGTGGGGTGCACCACCTTCAAATAAATGACTAGAGGTACCTGGATCAATAAAAGGCTACCAGTAAAAAGAGTGTAGGGGTCTGCCTGCATGGCATTTAGGCCAAGTAAAGTCTTCACCATGATCAGTAGGAAAGGAGTTCGACCATCACCGACTCCATTGCTGACTTCAAAAAGCCTATAGTCACCGATGAGTCCATCATCAATAGTTAGTATTAGATAGCGAGCAAAACATATTAGCAGGATTGCCCCTATGTGATAAGATGGAATGTCTACAACCCGATACAGGCTGTCAAAGAGGATCTCTGGGAGAATAGTGCTATCACTATCCATCAAACCCTTGACCTCAGAGGGTAGAATTCCCAGCGCCCTAACAATCTCAATTAGAAAATTTGATACGGAACTAGGGACATAAGGAATAGTCCTAAGAGCAAAGGTTACATGGAGAATGGCTACAAACTCTTTGTGTAAAGGGCATACCTCTAAATGGGTGAAAAGGAACACGTGGAACCTAGAATTCCAGTACTGCAAGTGTGACGCGCGCCGAACCTCAGCCGCCCTGAATACCCGCTTTTAGGGCATTCGGGGGAGGTTCATGAAACTTGCAAGGGATTGCAAGGGCATCTATTTTTGGCAACGAGGTTTTTTGGAGTGGCCACCCAATAAAACATTGGGAAAAGTCATCTAGCCTCAATGAACCTAAGACAACGCATCTATGTCTATTTTGGGCAAGCCAGAGATATTTTGGAATCCCCATCCCAATAGGACATTGAGATGGTACTCTAACCTCATGGAGCCTAAGACAATGCAAATTGGGCCTATTTTGGGCAACAAGAGATATTTTGGAGACCCCACCCCAATGGAACATTGAGATGGTCCTCTAACCTCGTTGAACCTAAGACCAGAGATGGTTCGAGACTTCCCATTTATCCATACCTTAATTAAATTACAATTGAGTTTTGAATTTAAGATTTTATCCCTTTTCTCATTCATTTAAATGCAGTAATTAGAGCGCATATCAATTACATAATAAAAACGATAAATAAAGGCAAGATAAAAAAGGGTAAATAAAAATATAATAAATTACAATAAAACTAGGGGCGGAATTCAATCCCCAATGTAAATGAAATGTAAATCATACATAAAACTGAGTATTTATTAAGGATGAGGACATTGGTCCTCACATGCATAGTTAAAGAAAATAATTTTAAAGTGACAATTTATTTGGATGGAAAAAACTAGGACATTAGTCCCATTTTATTAGAAAAACGCAATTTATTTATAAAAATATTTTTGTGTGATTTTTAATTAAACGTGCATAAAATAAATGATTTTATTACTAATTACATGACAAATAAATTAAAAAGACAAATAAACGAAAAATAAATACAATAAAAATGATAAATCTCCGGATCTCCTCCTTCGTTCGCATAGATGCTTAAATAAGGAAAAACAAAGATTTAAAACAAAAAACAAGCACAAATAAAATTAATGTTAGTAATTAAATCAATAAAGTCAATTAAAAAACATGAAGTAATAAATGATAAATAATAATAATAATAATAATAATAAATAGATAAATAACAATAATAATGAAAAATAATGATGATAAATAATAATGATAAATAAAAGAAAATGAATAATCAAGTAAATAAAAAAGTAACAAAGAAAAATATCAAAAAGGTTAAATTTATATCTAAGATAACATAAAATAAATAAATAAATAAACAATAAATATAAAGATTTACATGATTACTAATTAAATATGAACAAAAATAAATAAAAGAAGAATAAAATTATGAGATCGAGCCTAAAATGTTTACCCTCAGATTTTAGATTCGATGGAATGAGAGAAGATGATCGATTTCCTTGTTTTGATTCACCGAGTAGAAATAAAAATAATATAAATTGAAATTTTATTCCAAAAGAAAATTGCTTAAAAAATAATAGAAGAAAAGAAATTAATTCTCAAGAACAAAGAATTGATTTCTTTGTCTCACGGATGATTATTGATTAAAATTGTTAAAAAAAATAAAGAAAATAAATTTAATTCTCAAGACTAAAGAATTATTTTTTTTATTTCAAAAAATTATAATTGATAACAAAAAATAAATACAAATTTTAAGAACAAAGAATGATTTTTTTTTGTCGTAAGAATAATTCTTGATTAAAAATTGAATTTTTAACCTTAAAATATTTTTTTTTTTATTTGGAGAAGAAAACCCAAAAAAGATGTAGAGAGAATTCTTGGAGAAGAAAAGCAAAGAAAATGAAGATTTTTTATCAAAAAGAATTCCTCCCTTTTTTCTTTCTAAATTTCTCTATTTATATCAACAAAAATGGAAAACCTAATTAATTAAGGAATAAAATTGAATTTTTATCAAATTCCCCTTAATTCGGGTTCAAAAAAGGTAATTATTATTAAAAATCCTGAAAAAAATGTGAAAAGTAAAAAAAATCAAGAAAAAACCGAAAAAGGGCAAAAACTAGAGATTTCGGCAGATCATGGGCAACCGATGCCCATTGGTGTGCGCGACGGGCATCGGGCGCGCTCGCGTGCCCAGCACGGAGCGACGCCCTGCGTGTCGCTCATGCAGGCGCCACACGTATGAGCCCCGACACTGCTGACATCTGATTTTTTTTAATTTCAAATTTAACGAAAAACACTATAATTTCAAACTCCATTTTTCAAATTTAATTTTTAATACATTTTTTATTATTTTTTATTATTTTTTGTTCTAAAATCCAAACTTGACAAGGAAATCATCACTTTCAACCTTTTAGCCTATGAACATGCATCTAATTATCATTTGATAACTCTGATTTAGGCTGACTCAGGATCCGGTGTCTACAGCAGGGCTGCTAAAAAAAGGTTCATATCATGTTGGACCATCCTTAAGAACCCGTAGATTGGAATAAAGGCTTCTAATGGGGTCTTCCTAGGTCCTAAGATTGTCGAGTGCTATGTTAAACCTATTTGAGAATGGGGTGACCATGGTGGAAAGATAAAAAAAAGAGACACTAGAGATGAAAGCTTAAGAAGATGGAGGTCAAAAAAACGATAAGGCATAAGGAAAGCATGGGAAAAAGGAAAATAAAATGCTTAGGACTAAAGAGGATGAGAGAGAGAGCCGAGTTATGGCTGTTATTCAATCAGTCACGCCTGTGACTGGCCCTAAGAACCATTTGGCATGTAAACAGTAAATTTGCATGCTGCTTGCTGCATGCATTAGGCTGCATTCTTTCTTCCAAGTATTTTTTTTCACACATATATCTCTTTTGTAGGAACACAAGGAGTAAATCCTTATACCAGGAAATGACCAAAGGAAGAAGATTCTAAAAAGAAAGGTGATAAAATTAATTTTGCATCTATGTCTGTGGAAATTCCTTTGAAAAACTTGAAAAAAACTTATTTACATTCAGAGATTTGAGTGAGTCATGCCCATAATTGGGTAAGTCACACCCGTGACTTGCTAGTTACCACTTTTTGGAATTCAAAAAGTGAGTCAAGGCCATGACTTGGCTACTTTTATTCAAAAAGCCATTTTTTCTTTTTCCTTCTTCCTCACATTTTCGTTTAGTTTTTTGTCTCTTTTTCTCCCCATTTTGTCTCGATTTTTTACCATTTATTAGCCATTTTGTCTCTCTTTTCAAGATTTCTCTTTGTAAATTTGTTCCCTATCAGTCCAAGATCGTTTTGATACAATATTTTCATGTTTTCACATGTTAAATTTTGAGTTATCACATCTTCTCTTCTAAGGTATGTTTTAGAGTTTTCATGGTTACTTTTGCATTAAATGGACTGCAACTAGTAATAAAACGATAATAAACATTATTTTAATGAATTGTGGCATGTTTTTGTTGTCTTTTTTTTTTGCATTTTTTGACGCAGTTTGCGTGAAAAATGGTGACCATGGTAGTTATTTTGTGTGGAAAAATAATTTTAATATTTTTTCCATGTTATTTATGTCTTAATGATCATATATCTAATTTATTTTTGTGGATAAATGAATGTTTTAGTATAGAACCATAATGCATTAAGAAAAAGAAAGAGCAATAATAATATGATAAGCAGTAAAATAGAGTATAATAATAATAATAATAATAATAATAATAATAATAATAATAATAATAATAATAATAATAATAATAATAATAATAATAATAATAATAATAATAATAATAATAATAATAATAATAATAATAATAATAATAGTAATATACATTGTTGAATGATATTATTGAATATATTGATATTAATAGGATGTGCAAGGACACAAAATGCACTCTAGTTGTATTGACACATAATCAGGGAGTGATAAAAACCGAACATGAGTAAATAAGTGGCTGAAGTGTCGACAAGGACATAATTGTCATTAAATTAAAAGATTCGGCAAGTGTGGTAACTTTATAAATTGTTAAATTATGATAAATATGTAAACATGAAATTCTTTTGTGGGCCAATAGGTAATGAAGTTCAATTGCAGGTTACTTGGATCAAATAATACTTGAAGGATTAAAAGGAAATTTCACTCTAGTACCTAGAACTTGGGCCAATAGGAAGGCAACACCAAGTCTTTTAGAAAGGAAAAAGGGAGAGGCCATATAAATGGCCAATAGGCCGGCTAAATTGGCCAAACATTCAGCCATTTTTCTTCTTATTTCCTCTCCAATTTCACTCACTCAAATTCATCTAAAGAATTTTAAGGGGAAAATTAAGCATATAGCTTATGTAGTTCAAGTTGAATTGGTAAGTTAAGTTCTTTTTTATCTTTATCTTTTTCTTTTATTTGATAATTGTTGGAAAAACGAGTTGGGAATTAAAGTGATGTGAAGTTTTGTATCTGAATAGCTGAAGAAATCTATAGAAAAAGGGAAGGAAAGGAGAAGGCACAACTCGAGCAAGCTTGAAAGGGGTTTGATTTGAAAATCATGTTTGGGAACTTACCTTTTTGCTATTGTGTGTGCTTGTTATATGTGAATAATTAGGTGATTCTCATGGTATGTTGGTTGTGTAATGCATGACAAATGATGAAATTGGTGTTGAAATGATTGGAGATGCATGTGTGTATAAATTAGGTAGAGTAGTTGAAAATCTACTGTAGGAACAACTTGACTAGTTTCTATGTTTTGGCCATATCTCATCCTATAGACCTCAAATTGGAGTGATTCTAGTTGGAGATAAAACTTAAGAGATATTTATTTAAATGTTATGGGACATTAAAACCTAATTCTGCCTTTAGAGTCTTCAAAAAATTGATCAAATTTACAGATCTGTTGCTGCTAGTGTAGTAGGAGGAATTGGTGTTTATAGGGTCTCATAAAATGGGATCCAATTATCCCTATTATCTTTATAGCCCAAAATAACTCTTAGATTTTTCAAGATAACATAAGGGGAACTAATGTTACTAAAATCTAATAAATGTCCCGATTTGTGTATTATGCATTTTACTTTATTCTTCTTTGTGTATTTATTTATTTTGGGCCCTTATAATTAATTTTGGAGCAATTTTATTCATTTATTTATTTATTTATGCTTTTTTATTGTGGGGGATTGTTCTGAAAACTAGAGGCTATGCCTGGTATGGCCGAAGCATATCCATCAATGTGATACCCCAAGTCATCTCGAATGATAGGAAGGTCACAAATCCTCACGCAGATCCCTCATGCCCTAGGATATTCCTTTAGAAGTCTCCTCTAAGACATCCATTCGGTGTCGGGTGGCGGCTAGTGACTCATCCATCACCTAGAGGGACTCATCAACCATCTGTGCAGTCGCGGCCTGCGAAGCTGTCACATATCCCTCTATCCTGTCTAAATGCCTACTGATCTCTCCGAACCCCTCTGCTATCTGCTGGCTAAATAGAGTGAGCCTATCATCTGTTTGCTGGCTCAGTAGGAGAAAGTTCCCTTCTGTGCGTTGGCTTAGTAGGTGAATATCGTCCTTTATACGGTGGCCTAGAAGACGGATCGCCACATCATTGTGTTGCCCTAGAGCGGCCAATACGGACATCATATCCTAGTGCCTAGACTGGAATATCATCTCTGGAGTAGGCTAATTTTGCTCCGTCCTAAACTCAGATGATGGCGGGGTTGTGGAAGAGGATGCCCCCGAATTACCTGATCAACTATAAGGGGAGTGTCTTCAGAGAGTGCAGAAGTCAAGATCCGAAACCTGTGGTGGAGGAGTGGTGCGAGCTATAATGGCCCTAACATTGGCTTAGAAGTATTAATGAATGTCTACAGTGTATTTGGAGTGATCACAGTGTAGAGTAGTGTATTGAGTGATTAATTATAGTGAACTAAAGAGTTAAATATGTTTGAGGTATTGTAATCCTGGGATGGGGGACCCCAGGGTAGCTATACAGAGGACCCGACAGTTGATTTTTAAAAAATTTATTATTTGATAAAATCGATCTGTGGGCCGTCAGGAGTCTAGTGGTGAAATTTGGAGTGAAAATGGAGTCAAATACGTCTCCGAAAGTCATTCTGAAGTTGGCATCTAGTTCGGTTCAAATTGAACCGAAGTTTGACTGAGGATTGACCGAATTTTTAAAAATAGTTATTGAGCTCAAAAGGGTATAAAGTGGGAAGTGTACATCCATAAAATAATTTTCTGTAATTTTTGACAGCATTAGAATAGTATTTTACGGTAGAACCGAACAAGATTGAATCGGACCGATTTAAGTGAACGGGGTCCCAAATAGACTCCGATTGAGGTAAAAATTTTCAGGGAGGATATTTTTGATGTTCTAAGAATAATGGAATTGGTTGGGAGTGAACATAAGTTGAGTAACACACATTGTCGAAAAACCAAAATTTTGATTCAAACTAGTTGGACTGCTTTGGTTGGACCGGTTCAGTTCATTTTCCTACTATATAAGGCAGAAAGTGGCTGGATTTCTCTAGAGAAATCCAGCAACCCACCGCCTCTCTTTTCTTTCTTCAAATCGTATGCCATTTTTTACTTTCTCTTCCATTTTTCTTCATTCTTTCTTCAATCTTTCCCCAAATATTAGCCTCCCAAACAAATCTCAGTCCCTCTATAACATAAACACAACAAGTGGAGTCCATTTGGAGCATTGGAAGTGAAGAAAACTAAGTATTCAAAGTTTAGGGTGGAAATTGAGGTAAGTGTTTTGGGTATTTTTAATTGGGTTTAAATGTTCATATGGGTATTTTCAAGGGCGTAGAACATGATTATGAAGTTATTTTGTAAAAAGGAAGTATAGATTTGATGTAATTCCATTATTTATATTTGGACAAGGTAAGGATTACAAGGAGAGGAAGATTTATCTAAAAGATAAGGCATAAAAAAGGACACTTGAGAAGTGCTAAGCAAGGATTTGAGGTTTGTGGTTACAAAATCCTCCTATTTCTATTGATTTAGGTTAAGTTTTAGGTTTGTCTAAGTGTGGGTATGAGATAATGACTTGTTTAATTAAATCTAATTTGATATTCATGATTAGTGGACTTAAATTAGTGTATAAACATGCTTAGATTAAATTAAAACTTATTAGTATGATATCCCTAAGTGAGGCCAAATGGAACATATTAGAAATTCTTAAAATATTTTGATGTTTAATGCATGTAAGTGATATATAAGCAATGTTTAATATGATATTTAGTAAATGGAGTGATTAAAAGAAAGAAACGTAAGCTTAGTGAGGAATTGAAACCTAGGCCGAATTGAAGACTAGGGAAAATATTAAAATATTTTGGTGTTTTATGTAAGTAAGCAATGTAAATAATGTGTATAACATGGGATTAAGCTAATTGAATAATTAAAAGAATGAAAAACATACATAATGAATTAATGAAGGGTTGGCCGAATTAAACATTAAAGGAATTAATTATGTATGTTGGAAATTAAGGCATGAAATTGATGTTTAAGATAAGTATGACATGTAATTTAAATGAATGAGTGGTTAAATAAATAAAATGTGAACATAGTGCAAAATTGGTACTTTGGCCGAATTGGACTTAATGAGTATTTAAAGTGCATTTTGATGTTTATGGTATATAAATGCACAAAATGAGCAATAAATGAAAAATAAGTATATGTGAAAGTGATAGTGTTTATTTGTATGCACAAAGTGAGATAAAGTATTATATTTACAATGAAAATGATGAAATAAGTGTATATTTATGTGAACTCATGGTATGCATGAGTGTATATTGAATATTGAGTGAATTGGAAGTGAAATGAATGAAAAAAAAGTGAAATGAATGATGATTGTTTATTGCCCTTAGTGATCTAGTAGTAAATCTAGTTCAGAATATATATGGCTAGCCATAGGGACATCACTATATGCTGCGGTAGCAAGTCATGGCGACTTGTAATTATAGACCAATGATGGTCTATTTATAAGTGTAAGTGTAGTGTAAAGTGTAAGTATAGTGCCATCGGAGTGTAATTTAATCCCCTAGTGGTCACTCTGACACTACCGAAGTGTAATTTTGCCCCCTAGTGGCAACTTCGGTAGGTTAGGGCTATAGAGTCCAGTCCCGCATATCCAATCTATTGATAACTATCGGGTGTTACTAGGGGTAATAGTTGAATAAAATTGATTAAAAGGAGACTTATTGCAAAATATGGTGGAAAAGTGTAAAGAAAGAATTAATTGAATGATTAAATGGATACACATGTAGTTAAGTGATAAGGATAAATATATAGTAATGATTAGGTGATAAGGATAAAGATATGATAATGATTATGATAAAGATAAGATAAGATAAGATAAGGTAAGATAAGGATTAAAAATAACAATTGACTTGAAATGGTACTTTTAGGACTAAATCGTAATTTATCGTGAAAATAATTAGTTAGTCGGTTAATTGATAAGTTATAAGTTAAGATGTGATTAAATATGGAAATATAGTTAATTCGTGGATTAAATGTTAAATTATAAGTTAATTAGTGATTAGATGTGAAAATATAATTAACTAATGGCATAATGGTAAATAAAAGAAAAAGGATGGGCAATATCGTAATTTGATAAAAATTTAGGGGCAAAATGGTAAATACGTAATTAAATTAACTAAAGTAGTGATAAATATGAAAAAAAGTGAGAATGAGACAAAAATAAAGGAAATAGAAAGTTTAGGGGCAAAATGGTAATTTTACACCTAATGGATAAGTATGAAATAAGTTAGGTAAAAAGTGTGATTAAAAAGGGTAATTAGGTAAATAAGTGAAAATGTGGGGACTAAATGGTAAATTTGCCTTAAGTAGGTAAAAAGTGGTAAAGTTAGGTAAAAAGTGTAGTTATAAGGGTAATTTGGTAATTTTGGCAAAATATGAGGTTAAAATGGTAATTTAGTGTAAAAGTGAAGAATTTGGGACCTAAATGTAATTTAGTAAATTTATAAGGTTAAAAGTGGAATTTATGTGTAAAAAGGGTAAATTGGTAATTAAAAATAATTAAAAGGGGTAAAAGCGAAAATTGAGAATAAGTAGGGTTAAAAGTGTAAATATTAAGTATATGTAATGGCATTATGGTAATTAAGTGTAAAATAAGGATATAAATGGAATTAGTGTGAAAGAAGGTACATGGATGGTATTATGGTAAAAGTGGGGACATAGATGTAATTAATGGAAAAGTTAAGGGTAAAATGGGAAACCAAGGAAAAAAAATAAGAGTAAAAATGTAATTAATGAAATAATAAATTTAATGAAAGGATTCAATTGTAATTAGTGTATGATAAGGTTAAATGTTTGATAATATGATTAATTTGATGAATAAATTGAGTAAATCATATTAATATTATAAATAAAATATAATGGTGTAGTTAATTGAATAATTAATTAAGAAACGGAAAGGTAATTAGTGATAAATGAGAATTGTAATTTGAGTAAATGAGTATGTGTAAATGATTAAAGTGTAGCATGTATAGTAGAATCTAAAAATAAATTTAAGTAATTAATGAGTTAGGTTATAGCGATAAAATTCATGTTTTATAATTATGTGTGTGTATAATTTATAGTAGTGAAAATCCTAGGATTTGTAACCACCACTAGGCATATTAATGCTTAGTACGTAGTTTTTATTGACTGTGTGTAGGTGCACTATAGGAGTGGAGCAGCATACCACAGGAGGTTTTTGGGAGCGTATCAATGAAGGAAGACTGAAGTTTGTTTTTGTATGATATGTTGGCATGTATATAAATATGAAGTTGGTGTATGTATTTGTATATGTATGGATAGTTGGTATTGGTATAATTTTGTGGTGAATGAATATTTTGGTGCTGATGATTGTATGAGATAGATGATATTATTGTTGTGCCCTTGCCGGGGCTGCGGTTGATTAAAATTGTAGGTTTGGATAGTTAAAGTATAAGCCGTTATACTGCCGAAATTTTACCAAATGAATAGTAACAATAGACAGTTATAGGTCAATCGGCAAGATGAGTTACTAATATATAAAATGGCTCAATGAGTATAATGGTTAAGTGTGAAAAAAAAAAATTTACCCGAGTCGTGCATTAAAATTTTTAAGACTGTGTTTTCAATCATGGAAATCGTGCAACATAGTAGTGAGTGCATATATCATATAAGGGTGTTACACTATGTAGGATCTGCTGTGGAGGGGGAGTGCTGAAGAGATCTGTGATGTCCAAATCATATGTACCCTCCCCATCTTGTGGTGTACATGACTCTTCTTCCTCTAGCTGTAGGTGATCATCCCCCAAAGTACCTGCTATGTCGGGGAGTGGAGGCAACTTGCAGTGAAGTTTGGTCTCTGTTATACTAAGTAATTTGTACTCGTCTGGTCGATCTGGTATCGGCTCTACCATACCCATGTAACCAGCGACAGCGAGATCGACAGCTATATCCCCCTCCAAGTGTGGCTTGAATGTATTGGGGTCATGTCTTAGGTGAAGGAGTAACCTAGTCACCACCCCTCCAATGCATATGTCCCCAGTGGAGTCGCCACTGTGACGCGTGTGGCCCGAACTCGTCCAGAAGCCGGGGTCCCCGGATGCCTGCTTTTAGGGCCCGGGATGGTCGGTGTCTTTTTGATCTTGGGTAACACGATATATTTTGAAATTCCTTACCTAATAGAACATTGGGAAGTTCATCTAATCCCACGAAACCTTTAGGCACATTTGAGGTATTTTGGAGTCGCTACCAAATTTAAAAGAAATTGGGGAAGGTCATCTAACCTCGGGGGTCTTAAACCAGAGAAAGTGTTCGGAATTTCACTTTGTTAATGCCTTAAGTTAAGTTATAAATGAGTTTTTTAGTAGTTAAAATTCTATCTCTCATCTCATCCGATCATGCAATAAAATTAAAGCGCATTTCAAGCATTTTTGGAAGCAGTAAAGAAAAGCAATAAAGAAAGCGATAAATAAATTACAAGTGAAAAATGGGAGAGAACAATCGCCCAAAATAAAAAAAAAAGCATTAATAAATAAATAAATAAATAAAATTACCCCAAAATTAATTTAAAGGGCCCAAAATAAATAAATACACAAAGAAGAATAAAGTAAAATACATAATATACAAATCGAGACATTTATTGGATTTAAGGAACATTGGTTCCCCTTGTGTTAACTTGAAAAATCTGACTCTACCACTTTTATTACCGGGAGTCCCTTATTACTTCAAGTACCTTATGTCATTATTTTTAAAGGTAGTGCGTCCCTTGTGGGTTTTCACACTAACTTTTTTTATCGGAAAATGCGTCCCATTAGGGATTTTCACATAATCTTGTGCCTTATTTTTGCCTGGAATGGATCCAACTCATTCCAGCAGCTTTTCCTCTCATTTTTTTTAGGTGTGGCTACAAGAAAAGTTAAGGTTATTGACATAACCCCCTCCTAGGGTGATCAATGCATACTCGCTGGTGCATTTTTTCCTTGGACAGCAGACATATCAGTTCGACTTTCCTTATGAAGGCTTCATATGGACAGCCACATTGGCAGACGGAGATATCAGCTTTATGAACCCCTGGATGCGTCTTGACTACGTGATTCAGGACGGGCCTTCGAGGTGTGTCCTATTGTGTGGGCTTCACAGGGCCTCCTTTTGCATCATAGCCCGTTGCATTCATCAGTTTGGAGGGTGTCAGACCATTGTGAATATGCCGCTAGCTTTTCATGGTGTAATCTTATCTTCAACATTTATTACTAGTGTCACACCCCGTTTTCCCCCTAATAGTTTGAGCCATGTGTATGTGTGCATGTGTGGGTGTGTTGGCATGTGTTGAGGGTATTCATCGGCTTTATTAGAGTGTGGATGCATGTATGTTAGTAGTGTGTGCATTAGTGGGGTTAGTCTTGTGTGTGGTGTCATGCATGTTAGTTGGGTGTGAGTGGTCAAGTTCCACCAATCTTAGGGTGACATGTGGCTAGGGTTTTAGGAAGTAGGTATAAATAGAAGGAAAGAGAAGAGGGAGCAGCCATTTTGTTGCCTCTTTCCCGTTCATTTCCTCCTCTCTTTATCTCCTCTTCCTCTTTTCTCTTCAAGTGTGCCCTAGTTTTGATCCAAGTGGTTTTTGGTGGAAATTGATCATCTCTTAAGCTTCATTGGTAAGTTTTTGCTTTCTATTCTTCTTTATCTTTTCTCTTGATTTGTTAGATGTGTTCTTAATCTAGGGTTTTTGTGTTTGTGTGGTTCTTGGGTTTCTGGGTTTAGAAGCGCCTACTCGTGATCCCAAGGGGAAAGAGAAGGCGAGTGGGAGCAGAGCTTGCAACTAGAAGCAAAGGAATTTACAGGTTTGGGAATTTCAGTTTTCTTTGTGCATTTTATGTGATTTTGTGTTCTTTTTTGAATTGCTGGTAATTTATGAGATATAATATGTGTATTTGTATCTAAATGATGTGGGTAATGATTGTTTTGGGTTGAGATGCTTGGATTATGAGTAAATAAACCAAGATATGAATTTGTGGTTGAACTTAGAGAGAAATTTCTGGTTTTCTAAAGTGAGGATTTTGATTATGTTAGTTGTGTAATTAAATTATTGGTTGTGGTTTAAAAGATGGGTTTTAGGGTAATTAAGATGAATTGAATGATCAATTTGTGTGGGGTTGAGTTTTGAAGTTAATTGGAGATTTTGGTGATTTTGGCAGTGTGTTTTTCTGTCGATTTTTGCTTAAGAGCTAGAAATCACGACTCTGTCGCGAGCACGACAGAACTCAGTGAATTCAGCCTTTGAGCGTGGCCGAGCATTGGGCTGCCGAGTCGCTGCAGCGAGAGCTCTTTGTCGCGAGCACGCGCCTATGCGCGAGCGCGACAGCTTTAGCTGGCCGCTCACTGTCGCGCGCATGATGCTCGTCACGAGCGCAACAGTGAGATGCGCTTCTGTCTCCACGCGAGCGCAAAGACTGCCTCTGTCGCGAGCTCGACACCTCCTAGCTTCAACTTGAGTTTTCTTTTATGCTTTCGATGTCTGGTTTTCGAACTCGTGATGCTTTTAGAATTATGCATGGATAATTTTATGAATTATATAAATGTGATTTGATGAATTATGCATGACCTGCAAGAGTCAATCTAGTGGATAGTTAGGCATACCTAATAGATCTCAGTAGCTGCAGTACCTTTGTTCTGTTTGGACCCTGAACAGGTCTCTGTTTGGGTCCTCGCGATCCTCAATGTGTACGGATCTTGTTTAAGATCCCCAATGTGAAAATGTTTTGAAAGAGAAAAAAATACGATGTTGCTTTTCGATAGTACATACGGGTACCCCAATGTGTTACTCGTTATCCACTATTGTGAGTCAGCAGGTGTTATGTTTTGGTTGTATTATAAGAATGGGAATTCGGAATAACTCTATTTATGAGCATATGAATCAGTTAATATATGAATGTGATTATGAGCCTTTGAATGATTACGAATGTGGCTCAATTATGATTATGTCTTATGATTATCAATATATGCCATTATGTATGCATTTTGCCTCGACGACCATTGTGAATGGCCATCCATATTTTTGTTGCTTGTTTTCCCCACTAAGCATTATCGCTTAGCACTGGTGTTTAATCCGTGCAGGTGCGGATGGTGATTAACTTTAGGAGAGTCTCCGTAAGTCCAGCCAACATAGTGGGATTGATGTTAGGACTTACATTTTTGTATTATGATTCTTTTATTAATAGTGAACTCTCATTGTAATTATTGTTTTGTTCAGCTTTCACCTTGCATTTTGGGAGATATAATCATTTTGGTTAGATCAGAACAGTTATGTAATGAATATTATTATTCCATCTATGAGTGAATGATCAGTTTGGTTTTAAAGTTTTAAATTTCGCTGTATATGTGTATGTTTATATTATGTGGATGAATGGTATTGTACCGTTTTGTTTGGTGACACCCTTGCTCATACGGGTTCTCACTCCATTGCGGATGGGTTCTCCTACGTATGGGTGGGGGGTGTTACAGTTTTTGGTATCAGAACCTAGGTTTAGGCATTTTCTGGTTGTTGTGGTGTATAGATATATGTTTAGGACTGTGTTAGCTAATGCGGGTGTCTTTGTGTTTATTTTAGATGGATTCTGATTCGGTGCGTGGGTCGCTTGAGGGGTCCGCTAAGGGTGTGAATCCTCAAGCAGTAGATCCTTCAGTGTCTGTTTTGACTCAAACACCTAGGGTTCAGCCTTAGGCCGCAGCCATGTCCTGTGAGGCAATGTTGAAGATTTCTCAGGACATGGCTCGTGTTTTAAAGAGAGTGATAGCTCTGAGAGCCCCTTTAGAGAGCATGGGGAAAGTCGGGGCAGAGGACTTCTATGGGACTAGTCTGGATGAATCTGAGTATGCTGAAAAATGGATTGAGAAAGTGAAGCGAGTGTTAGAGGAGATTCGGTGCCCTCCAGACAGACAGGTAGAGAGTGTTGTGGCATTGCTTCAGGGATTCGCCTACGATTGGTGGAAGTTGGTCTGTACGCATCCCCAGTTGCCTGACCCGGTCACTTGGGAGTTCTTTGAGAGGGAGTTTACAGTAAGTATGTGACTAGGGCTTACAAAGATGCTAAGTGGGCATAGTTCTAGAGTTTGAAGAAGAGAGCCATATTAGTTTCGGAGTTTGAGAAAGAGTTTAACCGTCTTGCGATGTATGCTCCAGAGGGTGTTCTAATAGAGGAGTTTAGGTGTAGGCATTTTGAGGCCGGTTTGAATGAGTCCTTGAGGGCGATGCTTGTTTCCTTGATGAGTACTTCGGGTATTGGTTATTATCAGATTGTTCAAGCTGCAGTGCGGGCTAAGAGATCAGATTCAGTTCTGAGGGAGAGAGCTTAGGGGAGGAATCCCCCTCGTGGAAGATCATCATCTTCTTTAGGTAAGAGGTCTAAGAACCCACAGGATGAGTCTTCTTTAGGTCCGGCTTCGAGAGGTAGGAGGCAGGGTTTTGCTATGAGTTTGAGTTCTGGTAGAGGCGGTTTGAGTAATAAGACTGAGGCTTTGCCCGAGTGTTCTCATTGCAGCAAGCGCCATCGGGGTGAGTGTAGGTGGCTCACAGGTGGTTGTTTCCAATGTGGGAGCACTGATCACTATTTGGCTAGCTGTTCGAAGTTGAGTGAGACTTCTGGTGGTCAGCATGAGGCTAGTAGAGTGGGATCGAATGCACTGCAAGCCAGTCGAGGTAGAGGGCGAGGTAGAGGTTGAGGTGGTCGACCTAGAGAGGGAGCTCCATCAGAGTTTGTTGATCATCCCTTGACGGTTCTAGCTAGAGCATATGCTATGAGAGCTCGAGATGAGCAAGATGCTCCGAATGTGATTGCAGGTAAGTTCCTACTCTTTGACACTGAGATTTATGCTCTAATTGACCCTGGTTCCACACACTCATATTTGTGCACGAGTAAGTTATTTAATAAGTTGCATGATGTTGATCAGTTAGATTATGAGGTTTGTGTGACCAGTCCCTTAGGGCATAGTGTCAATGTGAGTAGAGTGTATAGGAATTATCCTCTTTTGGTTCAAGGTGTTGAGTTTTTTGCGGATTTGATTGAGTTGTCATTTCGAGAGTTTGATCTGATCTTGGGTATGGATTGGTTGAGTAAGCATCGGGCTGTGGTTGATTGTCATAGGAAAGTGGTTGTGTTGCGAGATAGAGATCAGTCTTCTGTTGTGGTTAAAGGTCTGGGTTTGGGTTCCTTGAGTAATGTGATTTCTGTTATGCAAGCTAAGAGGTTCTTGAGGAAGGGTTGTGAAGCGTTTCTAGCAGTGGTGTTGGATTCTAAGCATGATCAGGTTAAGATTGAGGATATCCCAGTTGTTAGGGAGTTTGGGGATGTGTTTCCAAGTGAGTTGCCTGGATTGCCTCTCGAGAGAGAGGTGGAGTTGTCCATAGAGAGAGTGCCGGGTACTTATCCCATTCCAAAAGCACCTTATCGAATGGCTCCCGTAGAGTTGAGGGAACTTAAGACTCAACTACAAAAGTTATTGGATAAGGGGTTTATTAGACCTAGCATATCTCCATAGGGAGCTCCGATGTTGTTTGTTAAGAAGAAGGATGGTACCTTGAGGATGTGCATCGACTATAGGCAAATTAATAAGGTCACAGTGAAGAATAAGTATCCTTTGCCTAGAGTTGAGAATTTGTTTGACCAGCTCAGAGGTGTAGGTGTCTTCTCCAGGATTGATCTTCGGTCAGGTTATTATAAGCTTCGAGTTAAGGACGCGTATGTGGTTAAGACTGCATTTTGGACGCGATATGGCCACTATGAGTTCCTTGTGATGCCTGATAGGAGTTTAATTGAGGTATAATTTAGTGTATGTTTTGTATGAGTTTATGAAATTAATCATGCAATTGTGTGTATATTTGATGTCATATGTGTTAGTTTATATTTATTTGTATTAGCTGAGTGTTTTTGTGTTTACTGGTGTTTTTAGGTGAAAAATGAAGAGAAGAAGCATATATGTGGAGAGGATCATGAGAGTAGAGAAGGGTCATGACTAGTGATGCTATATCACGAGTCGTGACTGGCGAAGAAGAATGCAGAGGGAAGGAGGAAAAGAAGAGGAGGAGCTATGAGAGTAGGGTCACAAGTCGTGAACTTCAATGACGACTCGTGATGACACAGAGAGGCCAACGTGACGCGAGGACAGAAAAGAGAAAGGGAAGGGAAGGCGAGACGTGAGCACCAGTCACGACTCACACGCGAAGTCACAACACGTGATTGGAGGTTGCGACTCATGAGTGGCCAGAGAAAAGAAAGAAAAGCGAAGGGAGAAAAGAAAGAGGGAAAAGCCAAATCCATGTTCTGTCGCGAGCGTGACAGTCTCGCGATCGCGATAGAAGTGACCGTTGGAGTAGTTTTCCTTGAAAAGTTATCTGAAAGGGGCACCTAACTTCATCAATCTTTACAACCATTTGCAAGGGGCATCTCCAAAGGACATAACTCTTAGTATTCTATAAATATATAACGTTATCTGTAAAAAGGATGATGATTATTAAGTAATTTTCTGTATTTTGCTTAAACAGTTTCTTTTCTTTAGTTAATTTGCTTAGTTAGTTTTCATGTTTTGAAGAAGAAGATCAAGGAGAAGAAAATCTATTTGAAGAATTGAGAAAAGGGTTGAAAGACTTCTATTTTAATATCTTATCTTTTAT
This sequence comes from Excoecaria cochinchinensis, assembly GCA_947683425.1. Classification (NCBI taxonomy): domain Eukaryota; kingdom Viridiplantae; phylum Streptophyta; class Magnoliopsida; order Malpighiales; family Euphorbiaceae; genus Excoecaria; species Excoecaria cochinchinensis. Next base: position 1,113,874 of record CANTUQ010000017.1, on the reverse strand, counting down.
TTCTTCTCTGAATATTTAATGAATACTAATCTAATGAATTTGTTCATTATTAACATTCTTTAATTCCATCTACTTTAAGAGTCTTTGATTGCAGATTTTCTATTAGTATATTTTGCATGATCTTTATAAGTTAAAGTAGATTCGAAAGACTATTTTAACTGAAATCTAATAGGAACTCATTATCAAGATATATTTTGAGAGATCGGTATATTGAGATAGTTGCTAAAGGTTGGTGCTTATTCTTAGAATATGTAATTAATAACCTCTAATTCATTAATGAAAATTGTGAGTTAGACTTTTGATTGCATGTTTTAGGCATTTTAATTTATGTCGAAAGAGTAAATTAGAACTTTAGTTCAACTTAGCTTGTATGAAAAGATGATTATAATTAATTGGAATGATGGAATCAAGTTCATTATTTAAGTTCTTCATTGAACATTTTATTTTCTTCTGATGAACATGAACTAGGATTAATTAGTTTATGTAGTACGATAGTTTAGATTTAAATCACCAATTAATTGATCATTGTAAACAAAGTTAAAATTGAGTAGTAATAGTGTGTAAATCACGTTCCTTGTGGGATCGACATCTTAAGTACTATTTCGGTACACCGTATACTTGCGGTCATTAGCATCTATAGAAAATGCTCAACAAGTTTTTGTCACCGTTGCCGGGGAACGTTGATTTTGCCATTATGAAACTTGATTTATGATTTTGGATTACAATATTTTCTTTTGTTTTAATTTGTTTGATTTAGTTTGACTTTGAGTTTTGATTTTGGTTTTTACAGGATTTGAAAGTTCATGCCTAGTACAAGAAATTCACAAGAAGAACTTGAACCCTTAAATCCCGAGATTGAAAGATTTTTATCAAGTAACCAGAAATCCAATAGAAAGAAGAATAAGACTAAGAGACCAACTATCATGGCTGAAGAAAATCCACCAAGACTTATGGACTTTGCCACACCCGCATTGAGTGGTGCTCAACAAGGAGTGGTAAGGCCAACAGTAAACGCAAATCAATTTGAGATTAAACCTTCTTTATTACAAATGATTCAAAATAGTATTCAATTTTATGGTTTGGCAAATGAGGATCCTAATGCTCATTTGGCAAATTTTCTTGAAATATGTGATACCTTTAAGATTAATGGTGTGTCGGCTGATGCAATCAAACTTAGGTTTTTCCCTTTCACTTTGAAAGATAAGGTCAAAGCTTGGTTGAATTCGCTAGCAAGGGGATCAATTACTACTTGGGACCAATTGGCCCAAGCATTTTTATCCAAATATTTTCCCTTGGCTAAAACAGCCAAAATCATAAAGGATATCACTACATTTGTTCAAAATGACAACAAGTCTTTGTATGAGGCTTGGGAAAGGTTCAAAGAATTGCAAAGAATGTGTCCACACCATAACCTTCTAAGGGAGCTTTTGATGCAAACCTTCTATAATGGAGTTAACCCAACTATAAGAGGGACTATAGATGCTGCAACTGGAGGATCTTTGATGAGAAAAACAACTGAATCAGCATTTGAGCTATTGGAAGAGATGGCAATGAACAATTGTATGTGGCCTCCTGAAAGAGTAAGGGAGTATAATAATTCTAATGCTAGGGGGGTACATTCAATAGATTCTGTGGTTGCATTACAAGCCCAAATTGAAGCATTGAATCATAGAGTTAATAGCCTAAGTATGGGTGGTAATTCATCAAATGTATGCAATGTTTGTGGTCAACAAGGGCATAAGAGTGACAACTGCAATTTAGGCATGGTTAATAAGGAAGAACAAGTTAATTTTATTCAACGCCAAGGGCGTGGTAATCCTTATTCTAACACCTATAACCCTGGTTGGAGGAATCATCCTAATTTATCATGGGGAAATAATAATAATAACAACCAAAATAGAGGTGTAGGGTATCAATAACCACAATATAGGTTTGGAGTATTTGAAGGAAAAATTGATAAATTCATTGAAGAGATTAATTTTAAAATGATTTCTCAAGATGAAAATCAAAAGCAACTTTAAGCAAAAGTTGACCAGATTACTAAGAATCATGCTTCATCTATTCATAATCTTGAAATTCAATTAGAGCAATTAGCTAGTTCTTTACCTTCAAGGAGTCTAGAATCTCTTCCAAGTAGCATGGAAGAAAATCGTAGGGGCCATATGAAACCATAATATTTTTGTTCTCTTGTTTAGGTTGCTTAATTAGATTTTCTTTTTGTATGTGTTTTTTGTTATTTTAAGTTATTTTATATTAATTTGTTTTTACTATTACCAATATAGTTAATTTTTGTTCTACAGGTCAAACTAGTAAGAATAGGTGTTATTTTATTTATTATAATTACATAAAAATTTTTTTTGCAGACATTGTATTCTGTCGCGAGCGCGACAACAATCGCGATCGCGACAGAATGAACAAGGTTGCGCTTGAGGTTGCTGTCGCGATCGCGACAGCAAGCGAGGCTAGCAGGACATCCGACTCGTAAGGCTGAATTACGAGTCGTAAGCAGCTTCCAAGGTAAGTGAGGAGCTTCACGAGTCGTGACGTTGCCTCACGAGTCGTTAAGCGTGATCTGGTAAATCAGGTAAGTTTTTTTTTATTATTTTGTTTTATTTCATTTTCTTATCATTTTTTTTAACTTTTAGTTGAATTGATTTTATTTCTAATTGGATTAATATGCTTTGATTTTAACTACATTGATTTACATTAACCCTAACCCAAACTCACACAGATTAAAAATTAAACGAGGGAAATTTTTAAATTTCAAAACCTTAAAAAAATCGTGACCTCTGTTATTCTTTCTTTTCTTTTTATTTCACTTAACTTGTTATATTTTCCTCATTTTTCTCTTCTTAGCATTCTAGGTCACGAGTCGCAATCCAGTATTCGACTCTTAATCTTCATAATTCTTAGACTTTTCTTCTTCCTTCACACATATCCTTTGTTGTTCTCTTTTTCTTAGGGTTTGCGTGATTCTTGGTCATCTCGGTTTCTAAATTAAATCAACTTTCATCTTTGTCATAAACTTCTTTGTTAGTTAGACTTTATTTCGTTTGGCATTTTCTCAGTAACAATCATCAACTTTCCATAGGAGTTTCATTCCATGCGTTTGGATTTGTAAATTTCTTTCATTGTATTCGGATTTACTTCCCAATATTTTTCAATCTTTGTTTACACAACACAAATATGGTAAGAACCAAAAACCCATCCATTTCAAGAATTAAACAAGCAAGGCAGGAGGCTGAAGAGGGTGACATTTTTGCTTCCTTTGGTGCTGGATTTCCCTTATTTTTTGTGGATGAAGGTAGTCGATTTCTCACTCTTTGTGACAGAAAATTTTTGCAATGTAAGTATTTCCCAACAGATTTGTTAGAGCAGGTGGGCATGTTAAATATTGTGAATGAGATGTTGGCTAACTGTTGCTTCCTTAGATTTGCCAATATGCATGAAGATATTTATCCTGATTTAATGCTTGAATTTTATACAACTTTGAAAAAGAATGAGGATAATGAATATTGGATTGATTTTCGTTTTGATGGTAAAGCACACACTCTTACTTATTTTATGATGAATCGTATGTTTGGATTTTCCCAATCTGGTTTATTTGACCCACCTAAATCTTTTAAACCTAATGTATTTTGGTCTTTTTTAACTGATTTGCAAACACCATATAAAGCTAGAGATGCTAAATCTATGTTTATTAAAGATTTGAAATATTGGATTTTGCATAAAATTTTTGCTTCTTTGATTTTCAATAGGTCTGAATTTAATCGAGTTTCTTTACATGAACTCTTTTTGATGTGGTGTGTATATAAAAGAAAGGATGTGTGTGTGACGCGCGCCGGACCCGCATGGGCGCCCCTTGACCGCCCGCTTGAGGGCGATCGGGCATTTTGAGGTCCGTTGACAACTTGTAACGAATTACAAGTGCGTCTATTTTGGGCAACAAGGAGGTTTCATGGAGTCGCCACCCAATAAAACAATAGGAAAGTTTCTCTCGCCTCGAAGAGCCTAAGACAGCGCTTTCATCAATTTTGGGCAAGCCGAAGGGGTCTTGGAAGGTAAACCTCTCGCCTAAAGGAGCCTATGATTTGTTAGGTCATAGAGCATAAGAAGGGTCTTGGAGGGTAAACCTCTCGCCTCCTTAAGTCCAAAGACAACGCTTTTATCCATTTTGGGCAAGCTAAAGGGGTCTTGGAGGTTAAACCTCTCGCCTAAAGGAGCCTAGGATTAATGTCTAAGTCTCGTGACCCAAGAGGTGTCTTGGAGGGTAAAGCTCTAGCCTCTTTGAGCCCAAAGACCAGAGAATGGGTTAGGGAGTTCGCATCTATTTTTACCTTGATTAATTTTATAATTTGGTTTTGAGTTTATTAACTCGCAAATATTCACATTGAAAGCAATAAGATAAACATATCAAAAATAACATCAAAAATAAATTACAATAATACCAGGAGCGGAATACAACTCCCATTTAAAAGTGCAAACATACATAAAACCGGGGAATTTATTAATTATGAGGACTTTGGTCCCCGCATGCATAATTAAAGAAAACATTTTGGATGTGATGATTTATTTGGGATGAAAATTAGGACATTGGTCCCATTTATTATGAAAAATCCAAATTAATTTATTAGAAATATTTGTGTGGTTTTTATTCATGCGTGCATAAAAAAACATTTTATTCCACGAATATATACAAGGAAATATAAATAAAATGAGAATTGAAAATGTGCAATGACAATACCAAAGTCCGCATATCCTCCTTCTCGTGCATTGGTGCTCAAATGAGAATAAAACAATGATTTGCAACCAAAAATAAAATAGAAGAGATTCATGTTAGAAATTAACCCAAAGAGATGAGATGACATAAAAGATAATATGTATAATGACCATATAACATGCCTAAGATACTATAACATGCATAGAATAATTATGATGCAATTTAACAAGCATAAAGTGAGATAACATCATGGCAAATGCAATTTATTAATAATAGTGATTAACATGCATGAAAGATTAGTGACAATCAATTTTAATACTCCTAAGATGTGCATAAAAACATAACATAAGAATAATAAAACTTAACATGCATAATAAAGCCTAAAGTAATATCTAACATAAAAGGCATAAGAAAATAAATTTGAAATTTAACATACATGCAAAATATGAACAATGACATTAATGATAATAATGATACTAATACCTAATGACATCAATAAATGAGTGTAATATAAATTATAATAATAAAACTAAAATTTATAACCATAATAGCCATAATAAACATCAATGGATGTAAAGAACATTAACAACCTAAGTTGAACATGCATAATGACATAAAAATAAACACGTTGACATGAAAATGATATGATAAATTTGAAAGAATTAACTTGTTAAATAAATAATTGAAGATAAAAGAAGAAGAAAAAAAATATGGAGACTTCTAAGCACCGTGTCCCGGAGCGGTCCGGATCAGAGGTTATCCTATGATGAAATCAGTATTCGAGCCTGCATAAACGGTTTGGATTCTGAGGTTTTAGTCCCATGGTCCACGAGAAATGAGGTTTTTTACCATTCCAGGGCAAAGGGGGAGAAAACAGAGGTTTTTTCGTGTCAAAAAGCTTTTTGTCCTCCACAGACGGCCAGCCCGTCTGTGAAGTCAGCCCGTCGCTTCGAGTCACCGACGGCTTGTGGTATTTTCCGACGCCCGTTGAAAAGTCACCGCCCCTGTCAGAACGCCGCCTGGTTTCCCGGAGCACGCAACCGCTCTGACGCCCGTCGGTGGATGTGGCAGGGCCGTCGGACGAATCCTTGTGTCAGAAGGATTCTTCCGACGTCAACCCCCATACACCGACGCCCGTCGGTCGTGTCTGGCTATAAAAGCTCCGGATTTTCACTTGGAAAGGGTTGGAAAAATTTTCAAAGGAGGAAACTCTGCCCAATTTCAAGCAAATTTTCTCTCTCTTCCAACAAAACACATTTACTAAGGAAATCTATTTAATCAAGGATCAAATCAATCAAAAGGAACTAAAAACTAATTAGTTTTCTTTAGATTTTGACTCCAAAATCGATCTTTTGAGGGATTGAAGAAGAAATAGCTCATTTTCTTTCTTTGATCCTTCATCTTTCGCTTCTCGTAGAATGCGCGGGGCTCTAATCAACACAAGAATCTCACCCAAAGCGATTATCTGAGGGTAAATATTCCAGATTCCTTCTCCATATTATCTCATATTTATTTCTGATTTTGTGGAATTTTTGAATATCTGTCATTATTTTCTTTTATTTTGACTCTCTTATCTCCTTTTGGGATAAAACCCACTTTTTTGACTTTGAAAAGTTTTTTTCTCCATTCTGTTTTTTTCGGAGATAGTGGTGACCGACGGGTCATCTTTATCACCGATGCCCGTCGATCACCCACCTACAGACGCCCCTCCTTGAGTGACAAACAGACATTTCGGTTACCTTAACCGATGCCCGTCGGTCAGCTAAGGAAGGCCGTCGGTGGGTTATGTCTCCATCTTTTTAAATCGTTTTTCCATCTCTTTCAAGTCCTTTTGACTTCTTATATGTTAATTTTATGTATATTAACATCTCTTAACTTTCTATGAGTGTATATGATTTCTCTTGGACTACCACAAGCTTGAGTGGCTATCTACCATATTCGGAGGATTCCGTCCGGTTTAGTTTCCTAACCCTCTCGATTATTTCCTTCATTTTGTTATTTATTGATTATTTCATGTATATGGATGTACTCTTTTCATATTTCGTTAATATATAAAGATGATCCAACGATTTGTACTTAAATAAAAATGAGATTTGTATAAAATACAAAAGCAAGGGTCCAATGCCCTATTTTTATCCAATAAAGATCATCATAAATAAAAATCCCCAATTTTAATAATGATGCAGGTGAGGGCCAAGGTCCTCAAAATAAGCAATGCCCCGATTTATGTATGATCCGCATATTTACGAAAGGGAGTTGTATTTCGCTCCTTGTATTATTGTAATTCATTGCTTTCATCATCTATTTGATCATTTATCGCTTTCAAGATGTGAATAAGTGCGCCTTTTAATCAATTGCATAGTGTGGAGAGAGAGCGAATTAATGATATTAAAATTTGATCATAAAATAATTGAGGTAGAAATAGATGAGAAATCCCGGTCCCAGCTCTGGTCTTTGGGCTCGAAAGGTTAGAGGTTATCCTCCAAAATACTTCTTGGGTCACGAGGCTTTAGCGCTAATCCTAGGCTCTTTAGGGTGAGAAGTTCACCTTCCATGACCCCTCTGGCTGGCCCAAAATGGATACCAAGCGCAGTCTTAGGCTCTCCGAGGCGAGAGTAACTTTCCCAATGTTCTATTGGGTGGCAACTTCATGAAACCTCCTTGTTGCCCAACATAGACGCACTTGCGATTTATCGCAAGCTGTCAACGGACCCGCAAATGCCCCAATCGCCCACGTGTGGGCGGTCCGAAAGGGCGGCGCACGGGATCCGGCGCACGTCACAGTGCCGACTCCGCTGGGGACGTTTATGGTTCGAGATTTCGATTTGAAAATACCTCTTTTAACATTTATGATTAAAATTTAATTCGTAAATTCACTTTCTCTCAAATTTGCATTTGCATATCATTAGAGCCTTAAAATACGCTAGTTTGGTCCCTCTTTTAGCCCCGGTGCGTTCCTGAAGCACCTCCTCATTTTCACTCAATTTGGGGAAGTGTTAAGGATAATCACCAGCCCAAGCCACGTACCTTAATGGTATATCAAAATGATGACCCGATCGGTCGCTATGCTCATGATGAGATAGACCTGTCGGCAGGGATCATGCTTGGGTAGCCTTAAAGAAACATCTCCCTTGTCCAAAGCTCATGTAATGGCTGTAGTTACTTTCCACAAGTGAAATGAACCCTAATTCCATGCTTGCTGTATGGATCCTTATGTATTGGGTGAGTCCAAATGTCTCGCTTGGTAACCTAGCCAAAGGCTATCATGCCCCGGTAGGGCCATGTCAAAATTTATGGAACGTCCAAATACGTGACGATCATTATCCATCCGCTTGTACATTAGCATAGGACTGTCATGCTGCCGATTTTTCGCCGAGCACCATGCTCGTCCATCGGATCCCTCGTTGACCCTTGGGCAAATCCCACCTCGGAAAGAGACTGCATGACCACGTGTGTGGGAGAAATAAGGGCGAAAGGACCTACTTGCTTGCTTGTGCTCTGTAAGTGTTGCATATCACGACCGTGAATTATACCTGCATTTCATGCATCATGCCTAACTTTTTGTCCCTGCAGCCATCATAGATCTGCCCAGGTGGACTAGATCACCAACCAGATGACTGATCCGAGTTCCTACTCCCGAGCTGTCAGGTAGAGAGGGCCTTTCAGAAATTCTGCCAGAAATTAGTCGCACTGTATCTCAGATGGCAAACTCGCCTAGGGGGGATGACATCACCAGGGTCATGATCGCGGAAGAAGTGGGCCGTCAGTTTGAGGAATTCGAGGGCAGAATGATGAATATGTTGACCGCCTTGGCACAGCAGAATGCTCCGCAGAATCCTCCTCCTCCTCCTCCTCCAGTGAGACAGAATGAGCCAGAAGAAGAAAGGGTTGAAAGATGAGAAGAACCTATTCGGCCGCCCCCAGTAGAGTTAAGGTCAGTAGCCTCGGGAGAGCAGAGAAGAAGGCCTGTGCTGAGAATTGATGACGATAGAGATATCGAGGATGATAGGATGAGCATTGCATCTGAGAAGGGGAAGGCGCCTCAAGCTGATGACTTTATTCTGAAAAAGATGGAAGAGAGGTTTGAAGCCATGGCCCGTATGATAGGCAGAGCTCATGGGATGAATCCGGAGGATAAGGAGTTGGACGGAGAGGACCCGATCCCTTATAACTTCAAAATGCCGGATGTGCCGAAGTTTGATGGTACTTCTGACCTGACCGCACATGTGAAGCAATATTCTCTGGTCATGAAGGGGACCACGTTGTCCAAGAAGCAGAAAGTAAAATACTTTTGTCTGAGTCTGACCTCTCATGCCATTGACTGGTATCATGGCCTTGACCGCCGCACTAAAGAAGATTGGGATCTGCTCACTGAAGAGTTTTTGAAGCAGTATGACTGTAACACCAGAATGGAGGTGACTCTAAAAGATCTTGAGCTACTCCAGCAGAAGACCGGGGAATCCTTCCATGATTATCTCACCCGATGGAGGAACCGAGTAATGGAGATGCGCCGAAAGCCGGACACCCAGGATCAGATTCGTTTATTTATCAAGAACGCAAGCCCGTACTTGAAAGAGGGGTTGAAGATGAAGGGGTTGAAGGACTGGGAATCTCTCAAAGACATAGCCATCGAAGCAAAGGGAGAATTCTTGGCTCGAAAAGCTAACAATGACAATTTCGCCAAAAGGGCTAACCCCGGTCAAGGAACCAGCAGGCCGGCAGGTCCCAGTAATAACACTAGAAGAACGGGTGAAGTGTCTGCTACTGAGGTAACCACCCAGAGGAAGTTTTCGAACTTGGGGAGACCATTATCCTGGGTCTTGAGGAGGTTAATGAAGGAGGGAAAATTGCACCCTCTGGCTCCTAGGCCAGCTTTGACACAAGGGAAACCTGGACACAAAGATAATGAATTCTGTGCGTTTCACCAGCACTCAGGCCATATCACAGATAAATGAAAAGCGCTTCGACACTCTATCCAAGACTTGATTGATAGCAAGCAGATTTCTGACCCTGAAAAGAGGGAAACTGAAAAGAAGCCCGGTTATAATGCCGTACCACCACCCGTGTTTATGATCAGATCTAGCCTGCCAGAGTGGTACGTGCTGCAAGATCTATATGGGAGAGAGAATTCTGCTGCTGGTTATCCCGATGATAGAGAGGAGAAGGCAGTTGTGGCGACTCTTGATTGCTGGTCTAGCAGTGAAAGCGGTGGAGAAGCCGAGGATGAGGAAGGAATGAACCTTGATTTGTGGGGCTTCGATGGAGACGAAGGAGAGAAAGGGGCTATAACGAGGAGTGGAAGAGTGATCCCCGAGATTATGAGGCTACCTGAGCCAGTGCAGCCATCAGCAGAGAAGGAGCCAGAGGAGAATCAGATTGTCAGACAGTTGAAGAAAACTGCAGCTCAAATATCCATCTGGGATCTGTTGAGGCAATCCCCCTCTCATAGGTAGAAGGTAGTAGAAGCTTTGGTTGAGGCCACGGTCGCCACCACTATTTCCCCGTCAGAACTTTTGGGTTTAATTAAGGGAGGATTCGAGGAGAGATTGGTCTTTTCTGACGCCGACCTACCTGTTGAAGGCCGCAACCACAACCGACCCTTGTACATCAAAGCGCAGATTAACAACAAGCACACTGCTTGCGTTATGGTAGATGATGGGTCTTCCATCAATGTGTGCCCCCTGATAGCTCTGCAGGCTTTAGGTTTAAACGAGGATATGCTCAGTGGATCGGATCTGACTATCACAGCCTATGACAACTCGAGGAGGCAAGCCTCAGGAACCTTTAAGACTTTGGTCAAGACAGGACCTATTGAAGTGGAGGTTGAATTTGTAGTTTTGCCCATACCCGCTAACTTCTCAGCTTTGCTTGGGAGACCCTGGTTTCATAAATTAGGGGGAGTGCCATCCACACTGCATCAGATGATAAAGTTCCCACACGAAGGGGAGGTGGTGACTATCAAAAAGGCCAGGGAGAACCAGGTCTCAGCGCTGGAAATAGCCAATCAGCCATTTAGCGGCTTCCACGTGTCCATGATAAGGGAAGAGTACGGGTCAGTGGATAGCCCAGCTGTGGTTAATATGATGAAGAAGATGCATTATCTCCCTAGGGCTGGCTTGGGCAGAAACTCTCAGGGTTTGCAAACAGCGCTCACCACTCGAGGGCAAAAGAACCGGAAAGGTCTGGGGTATAGAGGTGGCTTCGGCAAGAAGAAGGTAACGGATAAGATCCCCCACATAACAGAGAGCTTCGTACCAGCATCCTCAGTTTGTGCTTACACTGGCGAGGATGAGCCACATTGGGTAGAGGGGAGGATTGTCCCTGGCTTCGAGATCTTTAACGATGTGTATGACTGGCACGTCGGGTTTGTCAAGACTGTCGAAGACTTCTGGGATGAGGAAGTTATGACTCAGGGTATCACTTGGGACAGATGCGAGCTTGAGGAGGTCGTTACTGAGAAGATGATAGCTGCCAGGTTGAAAGGGAAAGGGAAGATAGCAGAATTAGAGCTGAAAATGGAGAATTTGAAATTTTCCTCCGACGAGCCTGAGGGGCCTCTGCTGAATCAGGAAGCCAGTGAACAAGCTGCAACGGCATCGACCTCTAGAGTGGCGGAAGAATATTCTAGTTTGGACTGTCTTTTTATTCCCGAACTCTTTTATGATGTAAATGATAACTATAATATTATTAATAAGACAAACAATTTCTCTTATTTGTGCGATGTTTCTAATAATTTCAACATGCATGAACATGATCATACTCCATCAATTTTTGATATCGATTCCACTGATACAACGTCTTTTAATCTTGGAACCTCGAAAAATCCGAAGGAAATTTTAATAGCATCAAGCATAACTCCTGAGGAGAGAAAAAATTTTGAGAGAATAATAAGAAAACATGAAAAAGTCTTTGCCTGGACCTATGAGGACATGCCGGGAATTGACCGGGATGTAGCAGAACATGCTATCCCAACTTATCCGGATTACAAGCCTGTGAAGCAGAAGTTGAGAAGGCTGAGGCCAGAATGGGCTGACAAGGTCAAGGAGGAAATTCGACAGCAGATTGAAGCCAAGTTCCTCGTGGAAGTGCAGTATCCCACATGGCTGGCAAATGTGGTCCCTGTAGCAAAGAAGAATGGGAAGGTCACAGTATGTGTGGATTACTGAGATCTGAACAAGGCCTGCCCTAAAGATGATTTTCCATTGCCCCATATCGATGTGTTAATAGACAGTGCCGCCAATTGCGCGATGTATGGCTTTGGAGATGGATATGTGGGGTACAACCAAATCCTGAACAAGATAGCTGATATGGTTAAAACCGCCTTTATCACAGAATGGGGAACCTATGCCTACCGAGTCATGCCTTTTGGTCTAAAGAATGCGGGGGCAACATACCAGAGGATGGCGACTAAGATTCTGAGTGACCTGATTCATAAGGAAGTAGAGGTATATGTCGATGACATGATGGTCAAGTCGGCCACCCGAGAGGGACACTTTGAAGCTCTAGAGAAGTTCTTCACCAGGATCGACAAGTATAATCTGCGACTTAACCAAGAAGTGCATTTTCGGAGTGACTTCAGGAAAGCTATTGGGACATGTCGTCAGCCAGAGGGGAATAGAAATTGACCCGAACAAGGTGAAAGCCATCAGAGAGATGCCCGTGCCGCAAAAAGAGAAGGATGTTAGAAGTTTCCTGGGCAAGCTGCAGTATGTCAGCCGATTCATTGCCAAGCTCACTTCAATATGCGAGCCCGTTTTTAAGCTACTTAGAAAAAATCAGCCTGTGGTCTGGAACGAAGATTGCCAGAAAGCTTTTGACAGCATCAGGGAATACCTGTTGAATCCACCAGTGCTAAGGCCGCCGCAGCCGATTAAGCCGCTTATCCTGTATTTAGCAGTAGAAGGCAGTTCTGTGGGCGCCATGATGGCTCAAGAAGATGAATTTGGGGTGGAGTTTGCAATTTATTACCTCAGCAAGAAGTTCTTGGTGTATGAGATAAAATATGCTGAAGTAGAAAAGATCTGCCTCGCAGTAATTTGGGCGTCAAAGAAACTGAGGCATTACTTCCACTCGTACAAGGTTCAAGCAGTGGCCAAGCAGAATCCGTTAAGATATTTGCAGGAAGCACCGTCTTTGGTTGGAAAGATGGGGAGGTGGCTGCTCTTGCTATAGGAGTTTGATGTACAATACATCACTCGTAAGACTATTAAGGGGCGAGTCGTAGCCGAATTTCTTGCTGAACATCCTATTCAAGGAGACACTCCCGAGTTTACCTTTCTTGATGAAAGCATAGTCGCAATTTCTGTTCAGGGATGGCAGTTGCACTTCGACAGGGCAGTAAATAACAGGGGAGCCGGAGTTGAAATCATCTTGACAACCCCAGATAATGAGAAACTTCCCCTTGCTAAGAAGCTGAGATACAAAGCAACCAACAATGAAGCCGAATATGAAGCATGCACCTTCGGAGTAGAAGCTTTAGCTGCATTGGGGGCAAGGAACATAGAAGTCTTTGGTGACTCATCCTTGGTAATCAACCAGATCTGAGGTGAGTGGGCCGTAAAAGAAGAACGGTTGATGCCCTATATTGAGTATTTGAGAGGGATATGTGAGCAGTTTGAGACTTGCACTTTCCACTTCGTGCCCAGAGATGAGAATCGTCTAGCTGATGCGTTGGCAACATTGGTGTTGATGTGGGATAATCCTGAGGGAGTAGCTATGAAACCAGTACTGATTTTAAGTTCTCAGAAGCCCAGCTTTGAGATCAAGCCTGTAATGGAAGTGGAAATGTCAGATGGGAAACCATGGTACTTCGACATCATGAACTACTTGGAAAACAACAAATTTCCAGAAAAAGCCACTGAAAAAGACCAGAGGATGATCCATAAGCTATCTACTCAGTTCATATCCTTAGAAGGGGTGTTGTACAAAAGGCAGTCGAACAGGATTCAGCTCAAGTGCTTGAATGAAAAGGAAGCCCACAAGGTGATGGAGGAAACCCATGCAGGTGTCTGTGGGGCTCACATGAATGGTTTGACCTTGGCCAAGAAGATTATGAGACAAGGCTTTTATTGGCTTACAATAGACAATGACTGCTCGAAATATGTCAAACAATGCCAGTTGTGCCAACAGTACACAGACTTGAGACACCTGCCAGTATCAGAGTTACATAACCTGACATCACCTTGGCCTTTTGTTGCTTGGGGGATAGATATCATCGGAGAGATTCGCCCTACGGCGTACAATGGGCACCGATACATCATAGTCGCAATTGACTATATTACCAAATGGGTAGAGGCGGAATCCTTCAAGAAGAATGACGCGAGGGATATGGCCAAGTTCATAGAGAGGAATCTGATCTGCAGATATGGTCTTCCTCATCACATAGTGTCTGATAATGGGGTGCAGTTCATGGGAGAAACCAGGGAGCTCCTTGAGAAGTATGGTGTCGAGCATCATAAATCCTCTCCCTACCGACCGCAAGCGAATGGGGCAGTAGAGGCTGCAAATAAGAATATGAAGAAGATCCTGTCCAAAATGGTCCAAACCTACAAAGACTGGGCTGAAAAGTTACCCTTTGCCCTGTGGGGATATAGAACGAGGTAAGGACGTCTACAGGCGCTACTCCATTTTCCCTGGTATACGGAACAGAAGCAGTATTGCCAGTTGAGATAGAGCTCAAATGACTGCGAGTGGTCATGGAAGCCCAAATCCCAGAGGCCGAATGGGCGCAGCAGAGGCTACAACACTTGAACTTATTAGATGAGAGTAAGCTGAAAGCCTATTATCATAATCAGATTTACCAGAAGAGATTGGCAAGAACTTTCGAAAAGAAGGTGAGAAAGCATCCGCTGAAAGAAGGGGACTTGGTGTTCAAGCAGATGAGGCCAGGTATACCAGACATCAGAGGGAAATTCAGACCTACCTGGGAAGGGCCGTATATCCTTAAGAAGCTGTTGTCCAAAGGAGCTGCAATCTTGTCGGATAGTGATGGGAACGAATTCAAAGAACCGATCAATGTTGACAGACTCAAAAGGTTCCACGGCTAAAGACCAAAATAAAAAGAAGAGAATAAAATGCCCCGCAGGTCGAAAACCGAAAAAAGGAGGCTATGCTAAAATTGGGCGCTTCGATAGGGTGAAAACCGAAAAAAGGCATCCTGTGCAAAAATTAGAGGCATGAGAGAAAATGTCCGATCGTGAAAACCCGAGAGGGCCGATCGGTAACAGGAGCTGATGCTGTTAAAATTTGATTCCTTGTATTGACGGCGCGTAAGCGGCTGAATAAATGTCAAAACTGATCATGTATGTTGAAATTGTATGAAAACGTACACGAATTTGGGAAATAAAATGAATATTATTCTTCTCATTTTTGTCATTTTCTAGTTCTGCATTAAAAAGAAGTGTAGTACCAAAAGAAATACATATATAGGCTAAGCTAAGTCCTGCTGCTGCTCTCGCCAACCAGATGCTTGAGCCCTCGAGTCCTGTTATCAGATGCTGGACTAAGGATCCATTTCTTGTACTCACTAGTTGAAGACACAGAATGGTTGCCGAACCTCAAGATAACAGTCTTCACTGGTAGTTTGCCCCACAGCTCATGATACCGAGAGGCAAATGCAGCCGAGAGGGCTCCTCCTCGGAAGGACAAGGGAACCCTCACTACATCCTGGGTCGTCCCGAGCTGGCATGTACATCGAGAGGTGATGCAGAAGGTGGCCTGACGGAGGCCACAGAGGGGAACACACCCCGATGGCCCGTCAATGACCACATGAGACAGTGGGAGCCAGGCGGACGTGAAGCTGATGTCATCATCTGACAGCTCGCCAAATCGGGCAATGCCTTCACTAGTAGTGGCACACCCATGAAGTCGTCGACGCGGCAGAAAATGGCTCTGCGAGTACTGTGGGGTAACTCGAGGGGGTGGATCAGACAGCATCTTCAGTTTCTCTTGCAGCCAGATCTGAAAAAAAAAAATAAGAAAAGAAAAAAAAGAAAGAAAGAGAAAGAAGAGAAGAAAAAGAAAAAGAGAAAAAGCCGCTGGAGTAAGTAGGGTTTACTTCAGGCAAAAATAAGGCATAGGGTTGTGTGAAAATCCGAAAGGACGCACCTCCCGCTAAGAAAAGCTAGTGTGAAAATCCATAAGGGACGTACTACCTTTAAAATAATAACATACCTGGAGCAATAAGGGACTGCCGGAAAAGGTTGTGGTGCATCCAGAGCTCACCGCGTCCAAGCCTAGAATGGTTTCAGCCAAGACGAGTGGCAAGGGTGATAATCCCAGATGAAAGTCGCCCAAGACTCCAAACAGGCGAGAGTCACCTGTCAAACCCCCTGGAACAACAGTAAGGAAGTTCACCATGCAAAATAAGAATGTGATGCTTACCCGGTAGGTGGGGATATCAGTGAACTGATCCAGAGCCTCGATCAGTGGCCCCAGAGCAAAGAGAGAGCCCGGAGAAACCAACCGGGCGGCCTCGGAGGAAGGTATGCCCAGAGCCATGGCTACATCCCGGGTCTGGAATAGGCCGTAGCAGGGGACGCAGGGCAGAGCGCTGGGAGGAAACCAGGCTCCGAGAATGGCAGCTAGTTCTTCAGGCAGAGGGCACAGTTCCTGGTAGGTGAACCGAAAGACGTGAAACCGGGGGTTCCAGAAGTGGGTCGCTGCCAGAAGGAGGTTCTGGTCAACTTTCACCCGGTACAGGTATTTCAGCCTAGACAGAGAGGAAAGGGCGCCTTCCTCCCAAGTGTGTTTGTCATCTAAGATACGGTGCTTCCTTTGGGCTAGAGGAGAAGACGTTTTGAGAAAGATGAAAGGCTCAAGATGTTGGAAAATGAAGAGACATAAGAGGAGCAAAATTTTGTAAGTTTTTATAGGAAAGAGTCACCGACGGCCTACCCGTCTCTCCAGAGAGACGGCCTACCCGTTAGAAGGAAATCCACCTGGCAGATGCATACGTCAGCATTGCATTCATCACGTGCATTAACTCGCATTTATTGCGTGACAGACGGCCAGCCCATCGGTCGCTTGTACAGACGCCCTGCCCGTCGGTCACGAAATTCTATATAAGGGCGAGTGACAGACGGTGCAAACGCTGCTGTCCCTTTCTTTTTCCTCTCCCAAACCGTTTTTTTAGCCTTTTTTTAGTGTTTTTTCAAGCATTCTTCATTTTTCTTCGCGATTTCTTCATATTTTCGCATTCTATACTCAACGGGCGCTCGGATATTTATATTTTCTTCAGTTTCTACACTCATCGCGATTCCAAGTAAGTAAATAACCACTTCTTTTGGATTTAATTCAATTTATTTCTTCATTTCTTCTCCTTTTAAACTTTAGGAGTGAGTAGAATGTTTTAAATGCCTTAAGAAATTAGGAGGAATGCTGCCCATTTTTCTTTTAAAATCGAACTTTTGCATGATCACATAGAAATAGAATTTTTCTATAATTTTGGCGCTTTAGAACTACACTTTTTTTTAGCGCGCCATTCTGTACATATGTTGCTTTTGCGGCCTGAGGCCATTATTTTGTGTTGTTGGGGGCACACTCTTGCCGGGGTGCATCCCATTTACATGCGTATATTATTGTTGAGGCCTGAGGCCTATGTTTTTGCCTTTTCATGCAGGAGGTGGGGCATACCCCTGCCGGGGTGCTGCCCAAATTTTTATTATTTATTCAAAAGTTGAGTATTTTTGTGTATAATGCACGCCCTGGGACCTAGAAAGCCCATTCTTATTCACTTTAATTATTTCCATGCTGATTGCATGTTGCTTTTGCCATGATGCATGCGAGGCACATTAGGCTACTTCCTTAGACAGGATGTTTGCTCTTTTCGTTTTTTTTATCAATTCTCTATCTTGTTTTGGGCCGCTATTGTCCCGGTGAGGCCTAAATCGGCCTTCACCTTGGGAATAAGTTTAAAAATATTTGTTTTGCCAAATTTTCGATATTTAATCTCTTCCCTTTTGCAGGATGCCTCCTAGACGTAGAGCACCGCAGGCCCAGCCCGAGCTTGTAGCTACGGATTGGATGGATGATGAGTCGGCTCAGAGGTATAGAGCGTTGGCTCAGGTAGAGTTTTGGGTCAGTCGTTTTGTGTTCCGCCCATTTCTAGAGGCCCTAGGGTTGGCCCCAGAGTTCGATCTACTTGCCGAGGGTGCTGGGTGGATAGAGTTCTTTGAGCCCTCCTTCCAGACGTTTCCAGAGGCTACCCGCTAGGTCCTGGCCACTCTCCACTATGCCGGCTTTCAGAGCTCAGATACCCAGCCAGGGGTGATCCAGTTTTGGTTCGACGGCGACCACTTCAGTATCACCAGGCAGAGATTTGCATAGGCCATGGGGCTCCCTACAGAGGAGGGGGTCGAGATCCCGTGGCGAGCGGTGAGACGCTCCCATTGGGCGGCCATTGCCATACCGAAAGTGCTGTATGATCACGATACAGCGAAAAGCACCGTACTGGTGTCTCAGGCACTCCGGTATTTGCACAGAGTGCTTTCCAGTTCATACCTCGGTCGAGCTGGTAATCCAGGGTCGCTTAACGCGGCCGAGATCTAGAGCCTCTGGGCTATGGTGGTAGGCCAGCGTCTCAACATTAGCCACGAGATCTTGGCCAACTTGACCAGAGTCGGTAAAGGGTTGACGCCGGTGGTGATAGTAGGAGGGGTTATCACCCGGTTACTTTTGAGGTTGGGGGTTAACCCTGAGAGGTTGAGAGGACCCTTGCCAGAGGGGATCCATGTAGACGCCGCGACGGCAGTATAGATGGGGATGATCTCCCAGATTTCAGGCCAGGCAGAGGCCTACAGGGTGTTGACCATTCATAAGACCCGGCAGCTGTTCTCGTTTCCACCCTTGGGTGCAGATCCAGACCACCCGGAGCACCCGGAGGAGCAGCCTCCACAGCCCGAGCCTCAGCCACAGCCCGAGCCTCAGCCCGAGCCTCAGCCTCCTCAACCACAGACTGTGCCACCACCACAGCAGTAGGAGCAGCCTAGGACCCCCTCGGACTTCGACTTCAAGATCATGAAGGACGACCTCTTCGCCCCTTCACCGGCGTCCAGAGCACCGACTCCAGTCCCATCATCGAGCGCCAGGGTACAGAGGTCTGTCCATGGCCCCTCCGAGAGATACCATCCGTACTCCCAAGGTGACCTAGGGGCATCCACCTCCTCGGCACCACCGCCAGAGCCAGCACAGGGCAGCCTGCACCGCCTGACTTCTCTCAGCTCCTCACGTCCATGTTTACAGCCTTAGAGCGGCAGCAGGATGAAAGAGATAGGGCCATTCACAAGAGGTTGGATCGCCAGCAGGCTGCCATTCAGGAGCAGTCCCAGTCGGTGGAGCGCTTAGCCCGAGAGCAGGCCGGCTACATTGAGCATACGACTCGGGAGCAGGCTCGGGCCTTAGATGTTTTCAGGGATGAGCAGGCTCGGACCTTAGGGGCCTTCAGGGGTGAGCAGTTGAGGCTGATCGAGCAGATTGCTCAGGGTCAGAGGGAGTTGAGGCAGCAGCTCGCTCATGAAGTGAGGACGTCACAGGACCAGGCGTCTCAGAGGGTCGATATGACCCTACAGATGATTGATGAGTCACTCGACTCTCTGAGATCCTGCGTCCAGGTGATAGAGGGGATTCTCCCACCTCTTTCTCAGACCATGAGGGAGTTTAGAGAGCAAACGGAGCAGAGCCTAGAGCAGAGGAGAAAGGCCGCCAGCGAGCAGACCATTCAGTTGAGCCAAGCCTTCAAGAAGTTAGGAGACAAGGTTTCTGAGACCTTAGGGTTTATGAGTACCTGTACCCAGCCCTTCTTGGATGGCTATGCTCAGATCCGGTTCAAGCGGGCCCATGATCACAAGGCAGGACCCTCCACGGCTCAGCCAGCTCCACCTCCACCTCCACCAGGGACCGTGCATATATCGGATGATGAGGATCCCGATGAGCCCTCCGACTACACACCTCTCTGATCTTCAGGGAGTTATTTTTGTATCTTTTGTACATTTATATTTTGTATATGCACTGTACAAAAATGACATTTCTAGTGAAAACTTTTGCTTCATTATTGCATGATCATTCGATTGTTAATTGTTTAATCACATCACAGAAAGTGTATGTTCTCATATTTACTCATGTGTCAATAAAAATGACAATATAACAAAAACAAAAATGATCAATAACAGCTCAATAAAAAAAATGAAAAAAGAATGAAAAATGAAAAATAAAACATGGCATAGCAAATAAAGCAAGATCATGCCATCAATAGACAGGTTAAAAGATAACCGCTCAAACATGAACTAACAAAATCTTTTATCACACAGGTACAGAGAAATACCGATCTGAACATAGACATCAATCAAAAATATCTCTTTTGGAACAAGGAACCCGGCGGGGTTTCCTCATCTCACTAGATCGAGACTGTAGCCAGAGCATGCTGCATCTCACCAGACCGAAGCTGCGGTCAGAGCATACCACACTTCACCAGATCGAGGTTGTAGCCAAAGCATGCTACATCTCACCAGATCGAGGTTGTAGCCAGAGCATGCTGCATCTCACCAGATCGAAGCTGCGGTCAGAGCATACCACACTTCACCAGATCGAGGTTGTAGCCAAAGCATGCTGCATCTCACCAGATTGAGATTGTAGCCAAAGCATGCTGCATCTCACCAGATTGAAGCTGCGGTCAGAGCATATCGCACTTCAAATCGAGATTGTAGCCAGAGCATGCTGCATCTCACCAGATCGAAGCTGCGGTCAGAGCATATCGCACTTCAAATTGGGGTTGTAGCCAAAGCATGCTGCATCCCGCCAGGTACCTACAGGTCGAGATAAGACCGATGGAAGTATCTTCGCATCGCCGAGCGGATCGAAACAAGGTCCACCCGGCAGAAGGCACAGAGGGTGAAAAGCCGTCGCAGGTACGCTTACTTTCTGACCTTTCTCTGAGTTTTGGCTTATCTAGGCGCTTGTGCACTAGTTTCCCCAAAACTGGGGGCAACTGTAAGCACTATGTCCCGGAGCGGTCCGGATCAGAGGTTACCCTATGATGAAATCAGTATTCGAGCCTGCATAAACGGTTTGGATTCGGAGGTTTTAGTCCCATGGTCCACGAGAAATGAGGTTTTTTACCATTCCAGGGCAGAGGGGGAGAAAACAGAGGTTTTTTCGAGTCAAAAAGCTTTTTGTCCTCCACAGACGGCCAGCCCGTCTGTGAAGTCAGCCCGTCGCTTCGAGTCATAGACGGCTTGTGGTATTTTTCGACGCCCGTCGAAAAGTCACCGCCCCTGTCAGAACGCCGCCTGGTTTCCCGGAGCACGCAACCGCTCCGACGCCCGTCGGTGGATGTGGCAGGGCCGTCGGACGAATCCTTGTGTCAGAAGGATTCTTCCGACGCCCGCCCCCATACACTGATGCCCGTCGGTCGTGTCTGGCTATAAAAGCTCCAGATTTTCACTTGGAAAGGGTTGGAAAAATTTTCAAAGGAGGAAACTCTGCCCAATTTCAAGCAAATTTTCTCTCTTCCAACAAAACACATTTACTAAGGAAATCTATTTAATCAAGGATCAAATCAATCAAAAGGAACTAAAAACTAATTAGTTTTCTTTAGATTTTGACTCCAAAATCGATCTTTTGAGGGGTTGAAGAAGAAATAGCTCATTTTCTTTCTTTGATCCTTCATCTTTCGCTTCGCGTAGAATGCGCGGGGCTCTAATCAACACAAGAATCTCACCCAAAGCGATTATCTGAGGGTAAATATTCCAGATTCCTTCTCCATATTATCTCATATTTATTTCTGATTTTGTGGAATTTTTGAATATCTGTCATTATTTTCTTTTATTTTGACTCTCTTATCTCCTTTTGGGATAAAACCCACTTTTTTGACTTTGAAAAGTTTTTTTCTCCATTCTGTTTTTTTCGGAGACAGTGGTGACCGACGGGTCATCTTTATCACCGACGCCCGTCGGTCACCCAACTACAGACGCCCCTCCTTGAGTGACAAACGGACATTTCGGTTACCTTAACCGACGCCCGTCGGTCAGCTAAGGAAGGCCGTCGGTGGGTTCTGTCTCCATCTTTTTAAATCGTTTTTCCATCTCTTTCAAGTCCTTTTGACTTCTTATATGTTAATTTTATGTATATTAACATCTCTTAACTTTCTATGAGTGTATATGATTTCTCTTGGACTACCACAAGCTTGAGTGGCTATCTACCATATTCGGAGGATTTCGTCCGGTTTAGTTTCCTAACCCTCTCGATTATTTCCTTCATTTTGTTATTTATTGATTATTTCATGTATATGGATGTACTCTTTTCATATTTCGTTAATATAAAAAGATGATCCAACGATTTGTACTTAAATAACACTACAAGAAAATCATAAATTAGCGACAGAAATTTAGCGACGGAGTCATTTCCGTCGCTAAATAGCGACGGATTTTATTGCCCATCGCTATTTAGCGACGGAATTTAATTTCCGTCGCTAAATAGCGACGGGTAATAAAATCCGTAGCTAAAAATGGCGCCAAGATTTCCCACAAAAATTGCCGACCGATATTTGCGACGGTTTTTATGAACCGTCGCTAAAAATAGCGACGGAAATTCTTTTCCGTCGCTAAAAAAAATAAAAAAAAAACTTAATTGTATTTTTAGCGACGGAATCAAATGTCGTCGCTAAAATAGCGACGGAGTAAAAAAACCGTCGCTAAAATTAGCGACGGTTTGAATATTCCGTCGCTATTTTTAGCGACGGAATATGCTTTCCGTCGTTAAAGATAAAAAAATTTAATTTCCCTCTCTTTTTAGCGACGGAAGATGCGTTCCGTCGCTAAAGTTAAATTAAATTTAACTTTCCCTCTCTTTTTTTAGCGACGGAAGATGCTTTCCGTCGCTAAAGTTAAATTAAATTTAACTTTCCCTCTTTTTTTTCTCTCTCTCTCTCTCTCTCTCTCTTCTCTCTCTTTCTCTCTTCTCCCTCTCCTCGCCCCGTCTCTCCTCCCTCTACCCAGCCGCCGCCGACCACCGCCTCTCCCCCTCCCTCCGGCGCCGATCGGCCTCCCCTCCCTCTCCTCCCTCCCTCCCTCTCCTCCCGTTCCTCCTTCCCTTCTCTCTTTCTCTCTCTCTCTCTCTCTCTCTCTCTTTCTCTCTCCTCCCTCTCCTCTCCCCGTTTCTGCCCTCTGCCCAGTCGCCGCCGACCACCTCTCCTCCTCCTCCGGCGCCAGGTACAGATCTGCCTCTCTCTTTTATTTATTATTATTATTATTATTATTATTATTATTATTATTATTGTTAATTGGGTATAATAAGAATTATTATTATTATTAATATTATTATTATTTTATTTATGTTAGATGAATATTGGTAAATTTTAATTATTGTTTAAATTTATATTTCTTAAAACTTTATTGTTATTAAATTTATTAATAGAATTTTTCATATTTATAAATATTATTGTTAATTAGTGTTAATTTTAGTTAAAGTTGTGTTGTGTTTTTATATAGTATTATTATTATTATTTTTAATGTGGAATGTTATTGTTGTTTATTAGAATTATTATTATTTTTAATGTGGAATGTTATTGTTGTTTATTAGTATTATTATTTTTAATGTGAAATATTATTGTTGTTAGAATGTTATTTATTTATGTTAATTAAATATTTTTTCAATTAGATAGATTGTTAAGATTTTTTAGAATTTATTTTTTTTGAGATTTTTGAGAATTTTTTTATTTAATTTTTTTTATTTTTTTTAAAAAATTACCGATGGAATTTAAAAGTCCGTCGGTAAATTCCCGACGGAATTTTACTTCCGTCGAGAAATTCTGAATTTTTTATTTTTTTTTTTAAAAATACCGACGGAATTTTAAATTCCGTCGGAAAAATTGCCGACGGAATTTTAAATTCCGTCGGGAAAATTGCCGACGGAACAACATTTCCGTCGGCAATTTTAGCTACGCTCACGGTGCCGACGGAATTACTTTCCGTCGGCAAATTAATTTTTCGACGGAAAATTGGGGATTTCCGTCGGGAATTTCCGTCGGGAAAGCTTCAATTTCTTGTAGTGTAAAAATGAGATTTGTATAAAATGCAAAAGCAAGGGTCCAATGCCCTATTTTTATCCAATAAAGATCATCACAAATAAAAATCCCCAATTTTAATAATGAAGCAGGTGAGGGCCAAGGTCCTCAAAATAAGCAATGCCCCGATTTATGTATGATCCGCATATTTACGAAAGGGAGTTGTATTCCGCTCCTTGTATTATTGTAATTCATTGCTTTCATCATCTATTTGATCATTTATAGCTTTCAAGATGTGAATAAGTGCGCCTTTTAATCAATTGCATAGTGTGGAGAGAGAGCGAATTAATGATATTAAAATTTGATCATAAAATAATTGAGGTAGAAATAGATGAGAAATCCCGGACCCTGCTCTGGTCTTTGGGCTCGAGAGGTTAGAGGTTATCCTCCAAAATACTTCTTTGGTCACGAGGCTTTAGCGCTAATCCTAGGCTCTTTAGGGTGAGAAGTTCACCTTCCATGACCCCTCTGGCTGGCCCAAAATGGATACCAAGCGCAGTCTTAGGCTCTCCGAGGCGAGAGTAACTTTCCCAATGTTCTATTGGGTGGCGACTCCATGAAACCTCCTTGTTGCCCAACATAGACGCACTTGCGATTTATCGCAAGCTGTCAACGGACCCGCAAATGCCCCGATCGCCCACGTGCGGGCGGTCCGAAAGGGCGGCGCACGGGATCCGGCAAGCGTCACAAGACTAAAAGAATTTACATGTTTAATATGTTAATTGGAAGCAAAAATAAATGAAATTAACAAGAGAATTAATGAGTAAAACCAAGAATAATTACACTCAAATTCAGTTTTGAAGAATTGAAGGTAGAAGTGTTGAATTCCTTGTCTTCTCTTGTGAAAATCCTTAGAAAATAGCTTGAAAACTTGAAGAAAAACTCTTGGAAACAAGTGTGTAAGATGGATTTTTCTCTCTCAACTCAAAAGCTCTAAAATTCAGTTTTTTTTCTCTCCCCATGTTCTTAGTTCGTCCCCCCTCTGTTCTGAATTTTTTTTTAGTGTTTTAACCCTCAAAAACTACCAAAAAACCACCCAAAACCGTCCAAATATCGTTAAAAAACAAGTGGGGGTCGAAAATGGGCAAAATGGGGCGACAATGGGGCTACTGCGCGCAGTGCGCGCTGCACGCAAAGCACAGCCGTGCTTTCAAAGAAGCACAACTGTGCTTTCGCGCGCGCAGTGCAGCGCAAAGCACAGCCGTGCTTTCGGGCAAATTTTTTTTTTTTTTTAAATTTTAAATTTTTATATAAAATACCCTCAACCTAAAACACACTTTTTCTTCTTCAAAATAATTTTAAAAATATTTTAAAAATATTTAAAATACATTTTTTACTCATAAAAAAGACAAGAAAAATCACTTCCGAGCTCCAATCTTTTTGCCTATAAGCCGGCGTAGCTAAATTTCATCATCAGGTAATCTTGATCGAGGCTACTCGGGACCCGGTGTCTACAGTTGCCCCCAATTTTGGGGAGGCTAGTGCATGGGTGCCTAGGTGAGCCAAAATTCAGGAAAAGGAAAGAAACGCGTACCTAAAGCGGCGATCTTCCTGCTGGATGGAGTTATGATGATTGTTGTTGCCGTGTTATAGGCAGGCTGTCTTTTGGTTGTGATTGGTGGTGCCATGGTCGTGCTAACCTTTTGTGGGTACTGCCGCCATCGTGCTGACCGCTGTGAATAGGTAATGCCTTGGTCGTGCTAGCCTCTTGTGGGTAGTGCCGCCATCGTGCTAACTGCTGTGAATAGGTAATGCCGTGGTCGTGCTAACCTCTTGTGGGTAGTGCCGCCATCGTGCTAACTGCTGTGAATTGGTGGTGCCGTGGTCGTGCTAACCTCTTGTGGGTAGTGCCGCCATCATGCTAACTGCTGTGAATAGGTAATGCCGTGGTCGTGCTAACCTCTTGTGGGTAGTGCCGCCATCATGCTAACCTCTGTGAATTTTTGAGCTGTGCTCCTTTAGACGTTTGGACTGGTGTCGTCACTCGGCTTTTGTTGGTGTTCCCCACCGATTTCTCATGCTAGATTGTATGCGTAGAAATATACAAGAAATCGTGTGTGTATGATATAGAATGCAAATGCTTGCAAAAATGTATAGACCATGTCCTAGGTGGTCAAAGGTTTGCTGAGGCTATAGCTTGCATGCTCTACCATGCCCCCGGAATCCCGAGGATCGTCGACAAGTTTTCTGAAAGAGACCTCCAGTGTACATCCTTTACCCCCCTGGTCAATGATGCCTTACCCGGGATTCTGATTCATGTTCCGTGTTGTGTGTTATCTGGTTGAAAGAGAATCATCTGAGATAATGCCACCTTATCGCTCCAGGCATTGTTTTAAAGGTAGTGCGTCCCTTGTGGATTTTCACACTAGCTTTTCTTTGGGGGAAATGCGTCCCTTAAGGGATTTTCACATAACCCTTTGCCTAATTTTTGCCTGGAATGGACCCAACCCAATCCAGCGGCTTTTGTTCATTTTATATTTATATTTTGTTTTTGTAGGGCAGACTGCCTGTTTCCAGGTTTTCACCCTGCCCTTTGGCCTAACTTTTGCTTAGAGAGCCAGTTACGGTTTTCATCTATAACGGCCTTTTTTTTTTTGTTTTTTTTAGAGAAGGTTATCTTCAAAGCTTCTGTTAAGAGCAAAAAGCACATATCCAATGAAGGACTGAGCAATAATCATTAGATGAACAATTGGTATATTTCTTTTTAAGACAGAACTGAAAAATCAATGAAAATATATTCTTTTATTCATTGCAAAATTGTGTACATTTCTATATGATTTCATCATACATGATTTTCATTTGACAAGAATTCAAAAGCATATGACTACACCTAATCTCGGAGTGGATTTTGTCAGCATCAAACTCCTGTTATCAATCGGCCCTCTCGGGTTTTCTCGATTGAATATTTTCTCTTGGCCCTTAATTTTTGCCCAGGATGCCTTTTTTCGGTTTTCACCCTGACAGGGCGCCCAATTTTAGCAAGGCCGCCTCTTTTTTTTCGGTTTTTGACCCGCGGGGCATTTATTCTCTTCTTTTTATTTTTGGTCTTTAGCCATGGAACCTTTTAAGTCTATCGATATTGACCGGGTCCTTGAACTCATTCCCATCACTGTCTGCCAAAATTACTGCTCCTTTTGTTAGCAGTTTCTTCAAAACGAATGGACCTTCCCAGGTGGGCCTGAATTTTCTGCGTATATCTGGAACTCCCGGCCTCATCATCTTAAAGACCAAATCCCTTTCCTTCAACGGGTGCTTCCGTATTTTCTTGCAAAATGACCGAGCCAGCCTCTTTTGATAAACTTGGTTGTGGTAATAGGCTCGTAACCTGTCTTCATCCAATAGATTTAGCTGTGACAAACGTTGTTGTGCCCATTCTGCTTCAGGAGTCTCAGCTTCCATGACTACCCTCAATGATTTTAGCTCAATTTCAACCGGCAGGACTGTTTCAGTTCCATATACCAGAGAGAATGGTGTTGCCCCCGTAGAGGTTCTGGCTGTTGTTCTATAACCCCAAAGTGCGAAGGGTAGCTTTTCTGCCCAATCCTTGTAGTTCTGAACCATCTTGGCCAAAATTCTCTTCACATTCTTATTCGCCGCTTCAACTGCACCGTTTGCTTGAGGACGGTAAGGAGAAGACTTATGATGTTGGATCCCATATTTCTGGAGCATCTGTTTAGTCTCTGCTAGGAATTGTACCCCATTATCAGACATAATGTGATGTGGGAGACCATATCTGCATATCAGATTCCGCTCAATGAACTTAGCCATATCCTTTGCATCAACCTTCTTGAAAGATTCAGCCTCAACCCACTTAGTGAAGTAGTCAATGGCAACTATGATGAATCTATGCCCATTAGAAGCCGTAGGATGGATTTCGCCTATGATGTCTATTCCCCACGCTGCAAATGGCCATGGAGATGTTAAGTTATGTAACTCTGAAACTGACACATGCCTCAAATTCGCGTGCTGTTGGCATAACTGGCATTGCTTTACAAATTTTGAACAATCCGTATCCATTGTGAGCCAATAAAACCCTTGGCGCATGATCTTCTTTGCTAAGGCTAAGCCATTCATGTGAGCTCCTCAAACCCCGGCATAAACCTTTTCCATAACTCTTTTAGCTTCTTTCTCTGCCAGACATCTTAACTGGATACCATCAGCTTGCCTTTTATACAAAGTGCCATTAACACTGATGAATTGAGTGGATAACTTCCTGATCATTCTTTCATCCTTCTCAATGGTTTCCTTTGGAAAGACTGATCTCTCTAAATAATTCTGAATGTCATAATACCATGGATTTCCATCAGTGGCCTCAATGTCCATCACCTGTTCAGCTTCAAAGCAAGGTCTTTCCGAACTATAAATCAGCACGGGTTTCATTGCAACTCCTATTGGGTTATCCCACATAGACACTAATGTTGCTAGAGCATCGGCTAACTGATTTTCGTCTCTGGGGATGAAGTGAAAAGTACAAATCTCAAACTGGCTGCTCAACGTTCTCAAGTGCTTTACATAAGGAAACAGCCTTTCTTCCTTGATTGACCACTCCCTTCTGATCTGATGAATTACCAAGGAAGAATCTCCGAATACTTCTGCGGTCTTTGCCCCCAGAGCGAGTAATGCTTCCAATCCAAAGATGCAAGCTTCATATTCTGCTTCATTATTGGTAGCCTTATACCTCAGCTTCTTAGCCAATGGTAGCCTTTCACCATCTGGGGTCGTAAGAATAACTCCTACGCCTGCTCCCTTATTATTGACTGCTCCATCAAAGAATAATTGCCACCCTTGCACTGCTATGGCCGTGACATCTTCATCTGGGAAGTTGTATTCAAACTGATCTCCCTCAATAGGATGCTCGGCTAAGAACTCCGCTATGGCTCTTCCTTTAATGGTTGTCTTGGTTATGTATTCAATGTCGAACTCCTACAACAACAGTAACCATCTTCCCATCTTCCCTAGTAGAGAGGGTGCTTCTTGGAGGTATCTGAGCGAATTATGTTTGGCAACCGTTTGTACCTTGAAGGAATGAAAGTAGTGTTGCAACTTCTTAGAAGCCCAGATAACTGCTAAACAAATCTTTTCCACCTCTACATATTTGGCTTCGTAAGGCAGGAATTTCTTGCTAAGATAGTAAACGGCAAACTCTACACCAAAATCATCTTCCTGAGACATCATAGCACCCACTGAGTTATCTTCCACAGCCAGGTACAGGATTAGTGGTTTGGCACGGCGTGGTGGTCTTAACACCGAAGGATTTAACAGATACTCCTTAATGGTGTCAAATGCCAATTGAAAGTCATCGTTCCATATCACCGGCTGATTCTTCCTAAGAAGCTTGAAAATAGGCTCACATACTGAAGCAAGCTTGGCAATAAATCGACTGATGTACTGAAGCTTTCCAAGGAAGCTTCTAATGTCCTTCTCCTTCTGGGGTACTGGCATCTCTCTTATGGCTTTGACTTTGTCGGGATCTGCTTCAATCCCTCTCTGGCTTACCACATGGCCTAATAGCTTACCCGAGGTAACCCCAAAGATGCACTTCTTGGGGTTGAGGCACAAATCATACTTGCTGATCCTTTGAAAGAACTTTTCTAAAGCCTCAAAGTGACCTTCTCTAGTAGCCGACTTAATCATCATGTCGTCGACATACACCACTACTTCTTTATGGATTAAGTCATTGAGAACCTTTGTGGCCATCCTCTGATAAGTTGCTCCTGCATTTTTCAACCCAAAAGGCATAACTCGATAGGCGTATGTCCCCCACTCAGTGATGAAGGCTGTCTTAATCCGATCCATTATTTTGTTAAGGATTTGATTGTACCCTGCGTACCCATCCACAAAGTTGTACATCATACAAGCAGCAGCACTATCTACTAGCACATCAATATGAGGCAGCGGGAAATCATCCTTAGGGCAAGCTTTGTTCAGGTCTTGATAGTCGACGCATACTCGAACCTTACCGTCTTTCTTAGCTACAGGAACCACGTTAGCTAACCATGTTGGGTATTGAACCTCTATCAGGAACTTAGCCTCAATCTGCTTATGGATCTCCTCTTTCACTTTCTGTGCCCATTCTGGCCTAAGTCTCCGGAGTTTTTGCTTGACTGGTTTAAACTCTGGGTAAGTTGGGATGGCATGTTCGGCAACGTCTCGATCTATTCCCGGCATATCCTCATATGTCTAGGCAAAGACTTTTTCATATTTTTTTAATATTCTCTCAAATTTTAACCTCTCTTCAGGAGTTATGTCTGATGCTATCAAAATTTCCTTTGGATTTTCCAAAGTTCTAAGATTAAATGCAGTTGTGCCAGTTGAATTAATATCAAAAATGACTGCATCATGCTTATGATCATGCGAAATGAAATCATCAGAAACATCACACAAGTAAGCAAAGTTATTCATCTCATTAACATAATTAGAAACATTAACATTGTTCTCAAAGAGTTCTGGCATAAAAAGAGAATCTAAATGACTATCAACTTCAGTCAATGCCGATGCTGCAGCCGACTGTGCTTTGGCTTTTTGATTTGGTGAAATCTTGAGATCTTCAATCTTCGGCTCTGGTTCCACTATCTTCTCCTTCCCTTTGAGCTTAGTGGCTAACATCTTATCAGTGACGATCTCTTCGGGCTCATCCCTGTCCCAGATGCTGCATTGGGTCATAATCTCCTCGTCCCAAAAGTTCTCTACAACTTTAACAACTCCGATCTCCCAATCAAAGACATCGTTGAAAATTTCAAATCCCGGGATGATCTTCTCGTCCACCCATTGTGGCTCTTCTTCTCCGGTGTAAGCACAAATCGATGATGATGGCACAAAGCTCTCCGAAATATGGGGAATCTTTTCTAACACTTTCTTCTTACTATACTCTCCTTTATAGCCCAACCCTTTTCGATTCTTCTGACCACGTGTAGTGATAGAATCCTGCCGCCCTTGTGACTCTTTTCCCAAACCAGCCCCTGGGAGGAAGTGCATCTTCTTTTGCATGTTCACCACTTGAGGGCTACCCTCTAAGCTTTGCTCTTCTCCGATCACCTATACATGAAAGCCACTGAATGGCTGATTAGAGATTTCCAAGGCAGACACTTGGTTCTCTCTTGCTGCTTCAATGGTCACTACCTCTCCTTCATGAGGTACCTTAATTATCTGGTGTAAGGTGGATGGCACTCCCCCTAACTTATGGAACCACAGTCTTCCAAGCAGACTCATTTGATGGATTAGCCATGCTTGCTTCTGTTGATGATTTGGAAGAAAACCCCACACTTCCTTCTAAGATTGAATCTGAACTCTGATCCGGCACTAACTCTGTTAACCCCAAAAGCGGCGTCCTTCTTAACCGTCCGTCGGGACCTCTAGACCACCCAGGAGAATCTATGATGGCTGAAATGAAAAAATTGTTAAGATGATGCATGATTAAAATGCAATGCATGCCCGTGTTGATGCAACATAGACAAACACATGCAAGCAGATAGATCCTTCCAACCTTATATCTCCCACATACTAGGTAGTGCGGTCTCTTTCCTATGTGGGCTTGATCCATGGATTAACGTGGAACCCAATGGATACGTATGGTGCGCGGTGAAAAACCGGCAGTATAACAGCTCCTATCTAATATACACACGTATGGGTGTTTGGCCTTTATGTATTTGAACAATTCAATTTAACTAGGATGGGCCCACCGGGGCATGAAAGCCTTTGATGAAGACCATTTAATTAAATTGATTTCGTCCAATATATGATGGCCCATATAGCAAGCATAGTATTACGGTACATTTCACCTAGTGGAAGTATCTATTGCCATTACATGAGCTTTAGTCATGGGGTGATGATATTTTTGGGTTACCCAAGCATGATCCCTGCCGATGGGTCTAGCCCATCACAAGCATAACGACCGATCGGGTCACCATTTGATATACCATAATGGTACGAGACTTAGGCTGGTGATTATCCTTAACACTTCCCTAAATTGAGTGAAAATAGGGTCGTGCTTCAGGAATGCACCGGGGTTTGAAAAGGGACCAAACTAACTTAATCTAAGGCTCTAATGAGATGATATGCAATTTAAGATAAAGCGAATTTCATAAACTAAAACTTAATTGTAAAAGTTAATCAAGGTATTTTCAAATTGAAGTCTCGAACCAGTTGTCCCCAGTGGAGTCGCCACTGTGACACGCGCCGGACCCGCGTGGGCGCCCCTTGACCGCCCGCTTGAGGGCGATCGGGCATTTTGAGGTCCGTTGACAACTTGTAACGAATTGCAAGTGCATCTATTTTGGGCAACAAGGAGCTTTCATGGAGTCGCCGCCCAATAAAACATTGGGAAAGTTTCTCTCGCCTCGGAGAGCCTAAGACAGCGCTTTCATCCATTTTGGGCAAGCCGAAGGGGTCTTAGAAGGTAAACCTCTCGCACAAAGGAGCCTAGAATTTGTTAGGTCATAGAGCATAAGAAGGGTCTTGGAGGGTAAACCTCTCGCCTCC
This sequence comes from Excoecaria cochinchinensis, assembly GCA_947683425.1. NCBI lineage: Eukaryota > Viridiplantae > Streptophyta > Magnoliopsida > Malpighiales > Euphorbiaceae > Excoecaria > Excoecaria cochinchinensis. Next base: position 1,081,619 of record CANTUQ010000017.1, on the reverse strand, counting down.
TTAAGTCCAAAGACAACGCTTTTATCCATTTTGGGCAAGCCAAAGGGGTCTTGGAGGTTAAACCTCTCGCCCAAAGGAGCCTAGGATTAATGTCTAAGTCTTGTGACCCAAGAGGTGTCTTGGAGGGTAAACCTCTAGCCTCTTTGAGCCCAAAGATGAGAGAATGGGTTCGGGACTTCGCATCTATTTCTACCTTGATTAATTTTATAATTTGGTTTTGAGTTTATTAACTCGCTCTCTCTCCACACGATGCAATTTTAATTTAAAAGCGCAAATATTCACATTGAAAGCGATAAGATAAACATATCAAAAATAACATCAAAAATAAATTACAATAATACCAGGAGCGGAATACAACTCCCATTTAAAAGTGTAAACATACATAAAACCGGGGAATTTATTAATTATGAGGACTTTGGTCCCCGCATGCATAATTAAAGAAAACATTTTGGATGTGATGATTTATTTGGGATGAAAATTAGGACATTGGTCCCATTTATTATGAAAAATCCAAATTAATTTATTAGAAATATTTGTGTGGTTTTTATTCATGCGTGCATAAAAAAACATTTTATTCCACGAATATATACAAGGAAATATAAATAAAATGAGAATTGAAAATGTGCAATGAAAATACCAAAGTCCGCATATCCTCCTTCTCGTGCATTGGTGCTCAAATGAGAATTAAACAATGATTTGCAACCAAAAATAAAATAGAAGAGATTCATGTTAGAAATTAACCCAAAGAGATGAGATGACATAAAAGATAATATGTATAATGACCATATAACATGCCTAAGATACTATAACATGCATAAAAATAATTATGATGCAATTTAACAAGCATAAAGTGAGATAACATCATGGCAAATGCAATTTATTAATAATGGTGATTAACATGCATGAAAGATTAGTGACAATCAATTTTAATACTCCTAAGATGTGCATAAAAACATAACATAAGAATAATAAAACTTAACATGCATAATAAAGCCTAAAGTAATATCTAACATAAAAGGCATAAGAAAATAAATTTGAAATTTAACATACATGCAAAATATGAACAATGACATTAATGATAATAATGATACTAATACCTAATGACATCAATAAATGAGTGTAATATAAATTATAATAATAAAACTAACATTTATAACCATAATAGCCATAATAAACATCAATGGATGTAAAGAACATTAACAACCTAAGTTCAACATGCATAATGACATAAAAATAAACACCTTGACATGAAAATGATATGATAAATTTGAAAGAATTAACTTGTTAAATAAATAATTGAAGATAAAAGAAGAAGAAAAAAAATATGGAGACTAAAAGAATTTACATGTTTAATATGTTAATTGGAAGCAAAAATAAATGAAATTAACAAGAGAATTAATGAGTAAAACCAAGAATAATTACCCTCAAATTCAGTTTTGAAGGATTTAAGGTAGAAGTGTTGAATTACTTGTCTTCTCTTGTGAAAATCCTTAGAAAATAGCTCAAAAACTTGAAGAAAAACTCTTGGAAACAAGTGTGTAAGATGGATTTTTCTCTCTCAACTCAAAAGCTCTAAAATTCAGTTTTTTTCTCTCCCCATGTTCTTAGTTCGTCCCCCCTCTGTTCTGAATCACCCAAAAACCACCCAAAACCGTCCAAAAATCGTTAAAAAACAAGTGGGGGTCGAAAATGGGCGAAATGGGGCGAAAATGGGGCTACTACGCGCGAGAAACGCGCGCAGTGCACGCTGCACGCAAAGCACAGCTATGCTTTCGTGCGTGCACTACGCGCAGTGCAGCGCAAAGCACAGCCGTGCTTTCAAAGAAGTACAGCCGTGCTTTCGGGCAAATTTTTTTTTCTTTAACTTTAAATTTTTATATAAAATACCCTCAACCTAAAACACACTTTTTCTTCTCCAAAATAATTTTAAAAATATTTTAAAAATATTTAAAATACATTTTTTACTCATAAAAAAGACAAGGAAAATCACTTCCGAGCTCCAATCTTTTTGCCTATAAGCCGGCGTAGCTAAATTTCATCATGGGGTAAGCCTGATCAAGGCTACTCGAGACCCGGTGTCTACAGTGTGTTGGTCCTATTGGGTTGTAAGTCAGTTGTTGAATTGTGTTAGTAGACATGAATCTCCTATCACACATGGGCATATTATTACTGTTCTTGCAAGAAATTTAGATGTTGATTTTCGTTGTTATCGTAGAGATCGCCCTTGTATGTATTTTACTAAACATCTTTTTGTACGTGGAGAGGTGGTTAGTGCTGATTTTCAGGAAATACCATCACATTCGAGGTCTTGTTGGAGGGACATTGCTTGATCTTCTGCGACACAAGTAGAGGCACAAGAAGAAGAGGGTGGTGATGAGGGGGCAAGTGAAGATGAAATTCTGCCTGATGTTCTAGCAGATGTGGCTGATGCCCCTGATGTTGGCTCATCTAGCCATAACATACCAATGATGTTTTCTCATATGCAAGATCAGCTTTCTACTATAGCGCGACGTCAAAGGCGTTTGGAGAATAAGCTGGATCATTTTATCGCCCAATCTGGTTTTGGGATTTCCTCACCTCCACCTTCACCAGGATAGGGGAGTTTTCTTTCTCTTCATTTTATTTATTTCTTTTACTTGTTTTTTGTGTGTCATTCCTACACATTGAGGACAATATTGGTTCTAAGTGTGGGGGAGTGTAACACCCCCTACCCATACGTAGGCGATCCCATCCGATCAGGAGTGAGAAGCCGTATGAGTCAGGGTGCCACCAAACGGATACAAAGCAAACCATACAATCATTCATAACATACATACCAAAATACGGGATAATTAAAAACTTTAAGGGAAAAGAAAGCAATAGCTGATCATACATTAATATAATAAATCATTACAATAATGTTCTGATCAACTAGCTGAAACAAAAGATATTACATAACCAAAATATAAGTACAAAAGCGGAAGTTATAACAAAACTGATACAAGAGAGTTCTATACAAAAAGAATCATCAACTATTACAAAAGCAAAGCCCTACACTAAAACCTTCTGTGTTGGCTTGACGGCGGCGACTCTCTCAAAGCAAAACTCCTTCCGCACCTGCACGGGTAAAAACACCGTGCTAAGCGATAAATGCTTAGTGGGGAAACACACATAAAAATGTAGATGGCCATTCACAATGGTCGTCAAGGCATAACACATTCACGATGGCAAATGCAATAGTTTATAACATAATCCATATAAACATGCTCACAATTTAAAGCCATACATTCCGCATCTCAAATTCATGTCCATTCTAAAATAAGCAAACATGCATCTTATCATTATACTCATTCAGATATCACAACATATATTCAAATCAGAGTAGAGCAAACCAATCGAACACCTGCTGACTCGAGTTAGTGGATAACGAGTGAACTGAGGGTACCTTACGGGTACGAATCGATTACTGAGGGTACCTCACAGGTACAAATCAAAAGTCATTTCATTTTTATCAAAAATACAATATTTTTACTGAGGGGATCTTAAACAAGATCCAAATACTGAGGGGTTCGCGAGGAACCTAACGGGGACCTGATCGGGGTCCGAATTGAACTAAGGGCTGCAGCTAAAAGACTATATTAGGCATGCCTAACTATCCACTTACTAGACTCTAGCAGGTCATGCATAACACAATTTACATTCGAATATTCATCAAATACGGAATTCATACTTGAGCATAACTCAATATAATAATACATAAAACACATACTACTTAGCATAGCAAAACACAATTAATTGATGCTAAAAAGATAAAATAACACTAAACAATAATTAAAACCAACCACAAGTGGAAAAGGAGTGAAAAGAAAAGAAGTCCAAAATCTGCATATTAAGACAAAAGCGTTTTACACGGCGGTATGGTAAATCCAAACCACCGTGTAAGACAGTTTACACGGGAGTATGGGGTATCCCATACCGCCGTGTAACATGCCCAACACAGCTGAACGAAGGCATAACCATTGCTCCAACAGAGGCGTTTCACACGGCTGTAAGGGAAACCCATACCGCTGTGTAAAACTCACAGCTCAAAACATAACTGGGCAGTAGCGTTTTACACAGCGGTATGGGTGTATCCTCACCGCCGTGTAAAATCTCAGCCTTGCAATTTCTTGGGAATTTCCTCGATCCACACGGCGGTGAGCTATTTCCTTACTGCCGTGTGACTTCTAGAAATTCCAGAAATCGCAGAAGTCACTCCAAAAATCCGGACCCAAAATCACACACAACACAAATTACACACTCCAAACCATAAATTCGCCCCAAGAACTTACCTTTCCAGCTAAAACCACAAACATCCCCATCAATAACATAATTAATCATCCAATTAATCCAATATTCATAAATTAAAATAACAAAACCTACCCATGCATAACTAAATCATCATACTCTCAAATTCACAATTTCCAATACTTAAAAACAGTAAGTCTCAACCATTAATAGACACAGACACAAACCTTATTGTACCACATCATGCAATTTTTCCAAAAAGACACATGCCAACTCAAATCACCAAACGCACCCCAAAATAGAGACAATTCCCAAACCTGAAATTGAAAGCTTCAAATCACCAAACGCACCCCAAAATAGAGACAATTCCCAAACCTGAAATTGAAAGCTTCAAATCACTTAGCTCCGCTAGTCCTAGCAATTTCCTTGCCCTTAGGATCACGGGGAGGCTCAACTAACTATCAACACACCAAGAACAACCAAAATATAAACCCTAAGTTAAATCTAAACCCAAAGAAGAAGAAGGAGATGAAAACAAAATGAAAGGAATACATTAACTTACCAAAAAGGATGCAAAGAGATGATTAATTCCACCAATAAAGATTTGAATCCACACAAGAGCTCTTAGAGTGAAGAAAAATGAAGAAGAAGAAGAAGAAGAAGAAGAAGAAGAAGAAGAAGAAGAAGAAGAGTGAGGGGAAGAAGGGAAACGTAAAATTCTGCCCTTCCCCTTCTTTCTTTCCTTTTTCTTTTTCTTTTCCAAAACTCTAGACACATGTTATCTCCCTATTGATGGGAATTAATCATTCACACCCAACAAGCATGCACTACACACACCCAACGTACTCCCAACTAATGCACACCCTACAATGGTATGAACACACACCTTATACACTCCCAACTTAAAATACCCTAATATGATATGCTCAAATGCACACAATCATTTCCCAATTAATTCACACTCTAATGACAAATATATATCCATATGCTAATAAAACCCTAAAAACATGCATTTTTACCAAAATACCCTTATGATATGCCGAACACATGCAAATGCATGCTCACACAGACATGCTTATACTACTAGGGGGCAAACGGGGTGTGATAACTCTCCCCTACTAACAAGAATTTCGTCCTCAAAATTCTCACCTGAACTGAACAACTGCGGATACTGAGCTCTCATCGACTCTTCCGGTTCTCATGTTGCTTCTTCGACTCCATGATGGATCCATAACACTTTTACCAATGGGATCTGCTTACTTCTCAATTGTCTCACCTCTCGGGCTAGAATGGCTCTCGGTTCCTCATCGTAGGAAAAATTTGGCTGCACTTGCACATCCTGAACCGAAAGAACATGCGAAGGATCTGATCTGTAACGACGAAGCATCGAAACATGGAACACATCGTGCAACTTTGCCAACTCCATCGGTAACGCCAATCTATAGGCTACCGGTCCAACTTAGCCAAAATCTCATAAGGACCAATGAAGCGAGGACTAAGCTTGCCTTTCTTCCCAAACCGAAGCAGTTTTCTCCAAGGCGAAACTTTAAGGAAAACCTTGTCCCCGACTCAAATTGCACGTCTTTCCTCTTCAAGTTGGCATAAGACTTTTGTCGATCCCTGGCCGCCTTCAAATTCTGCTGCACCACTCTGATCTTTTCTTCGGTATCTCTAACCAATTTTGGCCCAATCACTGATCTCTCGGATAGCTCGGTCCAACAAACCGGAGTCCTACACTGCCGACCATACAAAGCCTCATACGGTGCCATACAGATGCTCGACTGAAAGCTATTATTGTAGGCAAACTCCATAAGCGACACATATCTGTCCCAACTACCCGAAAAATCCAAAGCACAAGCCCTCATCATATCCTCTAGAATCTGAATGACCCGCTCTGACTGACCATCGGTCTGAGGATGAAATGCTGTACTGAAGTTCAACTTAGTGCCCAAAGCTTTCTGCAACTCTTTCCAAAACTTGGAAGTAAACCTCGGATCCCGATCTGAAACTATGGATAATGGCACACCATGTAACCGGACTATCTCATCCACATAGATACTGGCCAATCTATCCATCAAGTAGTCCACTCTAACTGGCAGAAAATGAGCTGACTTCGTAAGCCGATCCACTATTACCCAAATTGAGTCATGCTTCCTCTGAGTCAAAGGCAAACCAGATACAAAGTCCATGGCGATATCATCCCACTTCCACTCAGGAATGGATAAAGGCGTAAGCAATCCCGAAGGAACTTGATGCACGGCCTTTACCTGCTAACATGTCAAGCACTTGGACACAAAATCCACGATATCTCTCTTCATATCGGACCACCAATAAAACTGTTTCATGTCCCGATACATCTTCTCGCTGCCAGGATGTATAGTAAAAACCGTACTATGCGCCTCACTCATAAGCTGTTTCCTCAAATCCTCAGACTCTGGCACACATAAGCGATTTCTGAACATAAGCACCTCATCTTGAACTGAGAACTCTGATTGCTTACCCGATCTAACCTCTTGCACAAACCGATGTAACCTCTCATCAACCCTCTGAGCATCCACAATCCTCTGTCTCAAGGTAGGCTTCACACGCAACTGAGCAATCAAAGCCCCATCTGAATCAAACCTCCATCTAAACCGCCTCAGGAACAAAGCTAAAACTGACTTCCGACTCAAAGCATCAGCGACTACATTGGCCTTACCAGGATGGTAATCCACTATGCAGTCGTAGTCCTTAAACAACTCAAGCCAATGGCGTTGTCTCATGTTCAACTCTTTCTGTGTGAGGAAGTACTTCAAGCTCTTATGGTCCGTAAAGATCCTACACTTTTTCCCATACAGATAATGACGCCAAATCTTCAAAGCAAAGATCACAGCCACCAACTCTAGGTCATGCGTCGAATAGTTCCTCTCATGTGGCTTTAACTGTCGAGAAGCATAAGCCACGACCTTACCTTCTTGCATCAGCACACACCCAAGACCGATACCCGATGCATCACTATAAATGACAAACTCTTTACCCGAGATGGGTTGAGTAAGAATAGGAGCCTCAACTAGCAACTGCTTTAACTGATAAAAACAAGCCTGGCATCTATCTGACCACTCAAATCTAACCCCTTTCCTCAACAATCTAATCATCGGAGCGGCAATCACAGAAAAACCCTTAACAAATCGACGGTAGTAACCTGCCAAACCAAGGAAACTCCTCACTTCCTGAACATTTCTAGGCGCTTTCAAATCAACTATCGCCTCAATCTTGGCCGGATCTACCTGAATACCCCTAGCTAAAATAATGTGGCACAAAAACGACACTTCCCGAAGCCAAAAATCACACTTGCTAAGCTTGGTAAACAACCGATGCTCTCTCAACATCTGCAAAACCAATCGGAGATGCTCCTTATGCTCACTCTCATCCTTGGAATACATCAAGATGTCATCAATGAACACTACTACAAACCGGTCTAAGTATGGCCTAAACACTCGATTCATCAAATCCATAAAGGCCGCTGGAGCATTGGTTAAACCAACGGCATCACAAGAAACTCATAGTGGCCATACCTAGTCCGAAATGCAGTTTTAACCACATCTGCGTCCTGAACTCGAAGCTGTTAGTACCCTGACCGAAGATCTATCTTGGAGAAAACACCCGCACCACGAAGCTGATGAAACAAATACTCAATCCTAGGCAACGGATACTTATTCTTCACTGTGACCTTATTGATCTGCCTATAGTCGATACACATCCACAAAGATCCATCTTTCTTTTTGACAAACAGCACTGGAGCTCCCCAAGGAGATATGCTATGTCGAATAAACCCCTTATCCAATAGCTCTTGTAGTTGAGTCTTAAGTTCCCTCAACTCTACAGGAGACATTCGATAAGGTGCTTTCGATATAGGTGTGGTACCCGACATAATCTCAATGGACAACTCGACCTCTCTCTCAGGAGGCAAACCAGGCAACTCACTCGGGAACACATCACTAAACTCCCGCACTACAGGAATATCCTCAATCTGAACTTGATCTCTCTTGGAATCCAACACGACCGCTAGAAAAGCCTCACAACCTTTCCTGATAAATCTCTTGGCTTGCATCGCAGAAAACACATTATTCAAAGAACTAGCACCCAAACCTTTCATAAACACAGGAGACTGACCTCTATCCCGAAGCACAACTGTCTTCCTATGGCAATCAACTACAGCCCGATGCTTACCGAACCAGTCCATACCTAGAATCAGATCAAACTCTCTGAAAGGCAACTCGATCAAATCCACTGGAAGCACAACTCCCTCAACCATCGGGGACAACTCCTAAAGACTCTACTCACACTGACACTATGCCCTAATGGACTGGTCACACATATCTCATAATCTAACTGATCAACCACATGCAACTTATCAACAATCTTATCTGTGCACAAGTATGAGTGTGTGGAACCAGGGTCAATTAAAGCATACAATTCAGTGTCATGGAGTAGGAACTTACCAGTAATAACATCAGGTGCATCCTGCTCCTCTCTGGCTCTCACAGCATATGCTCTAGCTGCGACTGGCAACTGACGCTCCACTGTCTCTGATGCAGCACCCTCTCTAGGTCGACCACCTCGACCTCTACCACGGCCTCTACCACGGGTAGCCTGAGAAGCATTCGAACCAACCCTGCTGGCCTCTCTCTGGGAACCTGAATCCTCATACAATCTCAAACAACTAGCCAAAAGATGCTCAGTGCTCCCACACTTGAAGCACGCACCAGAGAGCCATCTGCACTCACCCCGATGAGTCTTACTGCAATGAGGACATACCGATGTAGTCTCAGGTCTACCACCTCTACCAGAACCTGACATAGCTGCAGAACCCTGTCTTCTACCTCTAGAATTCGGGCCAGATGATGACTCATCCTGCGGGTTCCTTGATCTCTTACCGGAGGATGAAGAAGATCCTCCGCGAGAAGGGTTTCTCCTCTGAGCCCTCTCTCTCATCATAGTTTCTGACCTCTCAGCCCTCATAGCAGCTTCTACTATCTGGTAGTAACTTACCCCAGGCATACACATCAAAGAAATCAAAGCAATCTTCAAAGACTCATTCAACCCCGCTTCAAAATGCTTGCATCTGAAATCATATGTCATAACCCCACGCGGACCATAGCGAGACAACCGATTAAACTCTTTCTCATAGTCTGAAACTGACATGGTCCTCTGCCTCAAACTCAAAAACTGTGCCCATCTAGCATCCCTATAAGTCTGAGTTACATACTTCTTCGTGAACTCTCCCTCAAAGAAATCCCAAGTAATCGGATCTGGTAGCTGAGGATGCCTGCAAACCAATTCCCACCATTCATATGTGGACCCTTGCAGTAAAGCCAATGCACACTCTGCCTGCTGGTCGGGAGGACATCGGACTTCTCTCAAAGCATGCTTCACTTTGTCTACCCATTTCTCAGCCAACTCAGACTCATCCAAACCTGTGCCATAGAAGTCTTCAACACCTGCCCTTCTCAAGTTCTCCATAGGGGCTCTAGGAGCAGTCACTCTCTCCAAGACCCTAGCCATGTCCTGATGCAATCTGAACATAACCTCAAAAGGCATGGCTGAGGCCTCGGGCTGGACCCTAGCATACTGAGCCGACACAGAAATTGATGGATCTACAGCTTGAGGGTTCACACTCTCGGCAGACTCCTCAAGTGATCCACGAGCAGAGTTAGAAGCCATCTAACAAATAAGAAACAACCGCATCAGCCAACACAGATCTAGACACATACCCATCTAAGCAACTCAACACAACAACAACAACAGCACCCAAAAATGCCTAAACCGGGGCTCTGATACCAAAAACTGTAACACCCCCTACCCATACGTAGGCGATCCCATCCGATCAGGAGTGAGAAGCCATATGAGTCAGGGTGCCACCAAACGGATACAAAGCAAACCATACAATCATTCATAACATACATACCGAAATACGGGATAATTAAAAACTTTAAGGGAAATGAAAGCAATAGCTGATCATACATTAATATAATAAATCATTACAATAATGTTCTGATCAACTAGCTGAAACAAAAGATATTACATAACCAAAATATAAGTACAAAAGCGGAAGCTATAACAAAACTGATACAAGAGAGTTCTGTACAAAAAGAATCATCAACTATTACAAAAGCTAAGCCCTACACTAAAACCTTCTGTGTTGGCTTGACGGCGGTGACTCTCTCAAAGCAAAACTCCTTCCGCACCTGCAAGGGTAAAAACATCGTGCTAAGCGATAAACGCTTAGTGGGGAAACACACATAAAAATGTGGACGGCCATTCACAATGGTCGTCAAGGGATAACATATTCACGATGGCAAATGCAATAGTTTATAACATAATCCATATAAACATGCTCACAATTTAAAGCCATACATTCCACATCTCAAATTCATGTCCATTCCAAAATAAGCAAACATGCATCTTATCGTTATACTCATTCAGATATCACATTATATATTCAAATCAGAGCAGAGCAAACCAATCGAACACCTGCTGACTCGAGGTAGTGGATAATGAGTGAACTGAGGGTACCTTACGGGTACGAATCGATTACTGAGGGTACCTCACAGGTACAAATCAAAAGTCATTTCATTTTTATCAAAAATACAATATTTTTACTGAGGGGATCTTAAACAAGATCCAAATACTGAGGGGTTCGCGAGGAACCTAACGGGGACCTGATCGGGGTCCAAACTGAACTGAGGGCTACAGCTAAAAGACTCTATTAGGCATGCCTAACTATCCACTTACTAGACTCTAGCAGGTCATGCATAACACAATTTACATTCGAATATTCATCAAATACGAAATTCATACTTGAGCATAACTCAATATAATAATACATAAAACACATACTACTTAGCATAGCAAAACACAATTAATTGATGCTAAAAAGATAAAATAACACTAAACAATAATTAAAACCAACCACAAGTGGAAAAGGAGTGAAAAGAAAAGAAGTCCAAAATCTGCATATTAGGACGAAAGCGTTTTACACGGCGGTATGGTAAATCCAAACCGCCGTGTAAGACAGTTTACACGGGAGTATGGGGTATCCCATACCGCCTTGTAACATGCCCAACACAGCTGAACAAAGGCATAACCATTGCTCAAACAGAGGCGTTTCACACGGCTGTAAGGGAAACCCATACCGCTGTGTGAAACTCACAGCTCAAAACATAACTGGGCAGTAGCGTTTTACACAGCGGTATGGGTGTATCCTCACCGCCGTGTAAAATCTCAGCCTTGCAATTTCTGGGGAATTTCCTCGATCCACACGGCGGTGAGCTATTTCCTTACTGCCGTGTGACTTCTGGAAATTCCAGAAATCGCAGAAGTCACTCCAAAAATCAGGACCCAAAATCACACACAACACAAATTACACACTCCAAACCATAAATGCGCCCCAAGAACTTACCTTTCTAGCTGAAACCACAAACATCCCCATCAATAACATAATTAATCATCCAATTAATCTAATATTCATAAATTAAAATAACAAAACCTACCCATGCATAACTAAATCATCATACTCTCAAATTCACAATTTCCAATACTTAAAAACAGTAAGTCTCAACCATTAACACACACACACACAAACCTTATTGTACCACATCATGCAATTTTTCCAAAAAGATGCATGCCAACTCAAATCACCAAACACACCCCAAAATAGAGACAAGTCCCAAACCTGAAATTCAAAGCTTCAAATCACTTAGCTCCGCTAGTCCCAGCAATTTCCTTGCCCTTAGGATCATGGGGAGGCTCAACTAACCATCAACACACCAAGAACAACCAAAATATAAACCCTAAGTTAAATCTAAACCCAAAGAAGAAGAAGGAGATGAAAACAAAATGAAAGGAATCCATTAACTTACTAAAAAGGATGCAAAGAGATGATTAATTCCACCAATAAAGATTTGAATCCACACAAGAGCTCTTAGAGTGAAGAAAAATGAAGAAGAAGAAGAAGAAGAAGAGTGAGGGGAAGGAAAACGTAAAATTCTGCCCTTCCCCTTCTTTCTTTCCTTTTTCTTTTTCTTTTTCAAAACTCTAGACACATGCCATCTCCCTATTGGTGGGAATCAATCATTCAAACCAACAAGCATGCACTACACACACCCAACGTACTCCCAACTAATGTACACCCTACAATGGTATGAACACACACCTTATACACTCCCAACTTAAAATACCCTAATATGATATGCTCAAATGCACACAATCATTTCCCAATTAATTCACACTCTAATGACAAATATATATCCATATGCTAATAAAACCCTAAAAACATGCATTTTTACCAAAATACCCTTATGATATGCCGTACACATGCAAATGCATGCTCACACAGACAGGCTCATACTACTAGGGGGCAAACGGGGTGTGACAGGGAGTGAGTTAGATTGCTTGATTATTATTTCATATGCTTATGTATATGTTGTTTATATGTTACTTGCATGTTTGTTATGTGTATTCATATTTCAATTAGGTTCTTAGTAAGCTTTATTATAAAGTATTGTTCTTTTGGTATATTATATAAGTTGTTATGTCAAATATTTTTTATGCTCATTTTTATCAGTTTTTTAAAATTTTTGGTATGTGCTTTAAGTTTTTCACGTTATTTTCTTTTACTTCTTTCAACATTATGGATTATTTAGTCTTTTTACTAACCATGTTTGTAAAGTTAGAATTTGCTCATTTAGTTTAAAAATTTTAAGTTTCTAGTTGCCTTTGGAAACTATAGCCATAATAATTACCTTTTTATCTTTTTAATAATGGATGAGGACTCAAAAAGAAAAGAAAAATAAAAATAAGTGGGATGGAGCATAAAATGCACCCAGTCAAGTCTTAAAAAGAAAAAGAAAGCAAGATATACATCAAAAATTGAAATGTATGGGATAGAGCGTACGACGCACCCATACTACATTCTCTTGCTATTTATGGATAAAAATAAAAACTATATCCATTATTTAAAAAAAAAAAAGAGTCTAAAAATGCCATGAGATATGATTAAGGGTAAGTGAGCTTGAACTGTCCTAAATGCAGCTAGCAATCTTAGAATTTTTAACTTTATGATCAATTTTCTCTCTTTGATTCATGTTTAGTTTTTGAGACTTTATATTCTTTATGTTGGAAGTAGTAAAGTTAGATGACTTGTTGAATTTCTAATACATACTTAGAACTTTGATTTACTGATATGTGTGAGTGTTTGAGATAGTTGATCCTTACAATTTTAGTATATATGTTGAATGCACAGTGCTATGTAATTATGTTTACTAGCTGTTAAATTTTCTTATTTCTTTTCTCTTACTTGGGGACAAGTAAGGTTTAAGTGTGGGGGAATTTGATAGGAGTATAATTGAGGTATAATTTAGTGTATGTTTTGTATGAGTTTATGAAATTAATCATGCAATTGTGTGTATATTTGATGTCATATGTGTTAGTTTATGTTTATTTGTATTAGTTGAATGTTTTTGTGCTTATTGGTGTTTTTAGGTGAAAAATGAAGAGAAGAAGCATATATGTGGAGAGGATCATGAGAGCAGAGAAGGGTCACAACTAGTGATGCTAGATCACGAATCGTGACTAGCGAAGAAGAACGCAGAGGGAAGGAGGAAAAGAAGAGGAGGAGCTGTGAGAGTAGGGTCACGAGTCGTGAACTTCAATCACGGCTCGTGATGACACAGAGAGGCCAGCGTGACGTGAGGAAAGAAAAGAGAAAGGGAAGGGAAGGCGAGACGTGAGCACCAGTCACGACACGTGATTGGAGGTTGCGACTCGTGAGTGGCTAGAGAGAAGAAGAAAAGCGAAGGGAGAAAAGAAAGAGGGAAAAGCCAAAACAGCGTTCTATCGCGAGCGTGACAGTCTCGCGATCGAGACAGAAGTGACTGTTGGAGCAGTTTTCCTTGAAAAGTTATCTGAAGGGGCACCTAACTTCATCCATCTTTACAACCATTTGCAAGGGGCATCTCCAAAGGACATAACTCTTAGTATTCTATAAATATATAACGTTATCTGTAAAAAGGATGATGATTATTAAGTAATTTTTTTGTATTTTGGTTAAACAGTTTCTTTTCTTTAGTTAATTTACTTAGTTGGTTTTTATGTTTTGAAGAAGAAGATCAAGGAGAAGAAAATCTATTTGAAGAATTGAGAAAAGGGTTGAAAGACTTCTATTTTAATATCTTATCTTTTATTTCTTCTCTAAACATTTAATGAATACTAATCTAATGAATTTGTTCATTATTAACATTCTTTAATTCCATCTACTTTAAGAGTCTTTGATTGCAGATTTTCTATTAGTATATTTTGCATGATCTTTATAAGTTAAAGTAGATTCGAAAGACTATTTTAACTGAAATCTAATAGGAACATCATCAAGATATATTTTGAGAGATCAATATATTGAGATATTTGCTAAAGGTTGGTGCTTATTCTTAGAATATGTAATTAATAACCTCTAATTCATTAATGAAAATTGTGAGTTAGACTTTTGATTGCATGTTTTAGGCATTTTAATTTATGTCGAAAGAGTAAATTAGAACTTTAGTTCAACTTGGCTTGTATGAAAAGATGATTATAATTAATTGGAATGATGGAATCAAGTTCATTATTTAAGTTCTTCATTGAACATTTTATTTTCTTCTGATGAACATGAACTAGGATTAATTAGTTTATGTAGTACGATAGTTTAGATTTAAATCACCAATTAATTGATCATTGTAAACAAAGTTAAAATTGAGTATTAATAGTGTGTAAATTACGTTCCTTGTGGGATCGACATCTTAAGTACTGTTTCGGTACACCGTATACTTGCGGTCATTAGCATCTATAGAAAATGCTCAATAATGCCATTTGGTTTGACCAATGCACCTGCGGCTTTTTTGGATTTGATGAACCGAGTGTTTTGGCCATATCTCAACCGATTTGTAGTAGTATTCATTGATGATATTTTGGTTTACTCGAAGGATGAGAGTGAGCATGAAGAGCACCTTCGGTTAGTACTGCAAGTTTTGAGGGAGCACCGTTTGTTTGTAAAGCTTAGTAAGTGTGATTTTTGGCTTCGAGAGGTGTCTTTCTTGGGTCACATTGTGTCAATTAAGGGTATTTAAGTGGATCCAGCTAAGATTGAGGCAATTGTGAATTGGAAAGTGCCTAGGAATGTTCCGGAAGTGAGGAGTTTTCTTAGTTTGGCAGGCTACTACCGTCGGTTTGTGAAAGGTTTTCAGTCATTGCTGATCCTATGACCAGATTGTTAAGGAAAGGAGTCAGATTTGAGTGGTCAGATAAGTGTCAAGGATGTTTTGAGCAGTTGAAAAGATTGTTAGTTGAAACTCCTGTACTTACTCAGCCCATCTCGGGTAAGGAGTTTGTAATGTACAGTGATGCTTCAGGAGTTAGACTCGGGTGTGTGTTGATGCAAGAAGGTAAAGTTATGGCTTATGTATCTCGCCAGTTGAAGTATCATGAGAAGAATTATCTGATGTATCATTTGGAATTGGCAGCTGTGATCTTTGCTTTAAAGATTTGGCGGCATTATCTGTATGGGGAGAAGTGTAGGATTTTCACGGATCATAAGAGTTTAAAGTATCTCCTCACGTAGAAGGAGTTGAATATGAGACAGCGCTGATGGTTGGAGTTGTTTAAAGATTATGACTGCATTTTGGATTATCATCCGGGTAAAGCTAATGTGGTTGCGGATGCCTTGAGTAGGAAGAAGGTTTCAGCTTTGTTCTTGAGATGGTTCAGGTGGAGATTTGATTCAGACGAGGCTTTGGTTGCTCAATTGAGAGTGAAACCGACCTCAAGACAGTCGATTGTGGATGCTCAAAAGGATGATGTAAGATTGCAGCAGGTTTTGCGAGAGGTTCAGTAGGGTAAGCAGTCTGAGTTTTTGGTTTTGGATGGGGTGCTTATGTATAGGAATCGTTTGTGTGTGCCCGAGAATGATGAGTTAAGGAAGAAGCTTTTGAGTGAGGCACACACTACGGTCTTTACTATGCATCTTAGTAGTGAGAAGATGTATCGGGATATGAAGCAGTTCTTCTGGTGGTCTGGAATGAAGAGAGACATTGTAGAATTCTTGGCAAAGTGCTTGACTTGTCAGCAGGTAAAGGCTGAGCATCAAGTCCCTTTGGGATTGCTCACTCCTTTATCCGTTCCCCAGTGGAAATGGGATGACATTGCCATGGATTTCGTGTCGGGTTTGCCAGTGACTCAGCAGAAGCATGACTCGGTTTGGGTGATTGTGGATTGGCTTACCAAGTCAGCTCATTTTCTACCGGTCAGAGTGGACTACTCGATTGATAAGTTGGCCAGGGTTTATGTGGATGAGGTAGTCCGACTGCATGGTGTGCCATTGTTTATAGTATCCGATCGGGATCCAAGGTTCACATCGAAGTTTTGGAAGGAACTACAGAGAGCTTTGGGTGCTAAGTTGAATTTCAGCACAACATTTTATCCTCAGACAGATGGTCAGTTCGAGCGGGTTATCCAGATTTTAGAGGATATGCTTCGAGCTTGTACTTTGGATTTTTCTGGCAATTGGGACAAGTATGTGCAGCTTATGGAGTTTGCCTACAACAACAGCTATCAGTCGAGCATTGGGATGTCACCGTTTGAGGCTTTGTATGGTCGACCATGTAGGACTCCAGTTTGTTGGATAGAGTTAACCGAGCGATCTTTTGTTGGGCCAGAGATGATTAGAGATACAGAAGAGAAGATCAGAGTTGTACAGTGGAATTTGAAAGTGGCTAAAGATAGACAGAGATACTATGCCAATCTGAAGACAAAAGATATTTGATTTGAGGTTGGGGACAAAGTATTCCTTAAGGTGTTGCCTTGGAGAAAAGTGTTGAGATTTGGCAAGAAAGGTAAACTTAGTCCTCGGTTCATTGGGCCCTTCACGGTTTTGGAGAAAGTTGGTCCGGTAGCCTATAGATTGGCTTTACAGATGGAATTGGCTAAGATGCATGATGTCTTCCATGTCTCCATACTTCGACGGTACCGATCGGATCCATCGCATGTGTTGTCGGTTCAAGATGTTTGGGTTCAGCCAGATTATTCTTATGATGAGGAACCGAAAGCCGTTATAGCTTGGGAAGTGAGGCAGTTGAGAAGCAAGCAAGTTCCTCTGGTCAAGGTTCTTTATCAACATCATGGAATGGAGGAAGCTACTTGGGAACCAGAAGCAGTGATGAGGATTCAGTACAGGTGAGAATTTCGAGGACGAAATTCTTGTTAGTAGGGGAGAGTTGTCACACCCCGTTTTCCCCCTAGTAGTTTGAGCCATGTGTATGTGTGCATGTGTGGGTGTGTTGGCATGTGTTGAATGTTTTGTGGGTTTTATTAGAGTGTGGGTGCATGTATGTTAGTAGTGTGTGCATTAGTGGGGCTAGTCTTGTGTGTGGTGTCATGCATGTTAGTTGGGTGTGAGTGGTCAAGTTCCACCAATCTTAGGGTAACATATGGCTAGGGTTTTAGGAAGTAGGTATAAATAGAAGGAGAGAGAAGAGGGAGCAGCCATTTTGCTGCCTCTTTCCCGTTCTTTTCCTCCTCTCTTTATCTCCTCTTCCTCTTTTCCCTTCAAGTGTGCCCTAGTTTTGATCCAAGTGGTTTTTGGTGGAAATTGATCATCTCTTAAGCTTCATTGGTAAGTTTTTACTGGATTTTCTCTTCTCCTTCATCTTTTCTCTTGATTTGTTAGATGTGTTCTTAATCTAGGGTTTTTGTGTTTGTGTGGTTCTTGTATTTTCGGGTTTAAAAGCGCCTACTCGTGATCCCAAGGGGAAAGAGAAGGCGAGTGGGAGCGGAACTTGCAACTAGGAGCATAGGAATTTGTGTGATTTCGTGTTCTTTGTTGAATTGCTGGTAATTAATGAGATATAATATGTGTATTTGTATCTAAATGATGTGGGTAATGATTATTTTGGGTTGAGATGCTTGGATTATGAGTAATTGAACCAAGATATGAATTTGTGGTTGAACTTAGAGAGAAATTTCTGGTTTTCTAAAGTGAGGATTTTGATTATGTTAGTTGTGTAATTAAATTATTGGTTGTGGTTTAAAAGTTGGGTTTTAGGGTAATTAGGATGACTTGAATGATCAATTTGTGTGGGGTTGAGTTTTGAAGTCAATTGGAGGTTTGGGTGATTTTGGGAGTGTGTTTTTCTGCAAATTTTCTCGTAAGAGCTGGAACTCACAACTCTGTTACGAGCGCGACAGAGCTCGGTGAATTCAACCTTTGCACGTGGCCGAGCATTGGGTTACCGAGCCGCCGTAGAGAGAGCTCTCTGTCCCGAGCGCGACAGAGCGCTCGGCTGACAAGTGGATTTGGGCAGTTCTCTATCGCGAGCACGTACCTGTGCGCGAGCGCGATAGCTTTGGCTAGCCGGTCATTGTCACGAGCACGATGCTCATCGCGAGCACGAAAGTGAGATGTGCTTCTATCTCCACGGGAGCGCGAAGACTGTTGTGATTGCAACCTGGGCTAGTTTTGCCTCTGTCACGAGCGCGACACCTCCTAGCTTCAACTTGAGTTTTCTTTTATGCTTTTGATGTCTGGTTTCCGAACTTGTGATGCTTTTAGAATTATGCATGGATAATTTTATGAATTATATAAATGTGATTTGATGATTTATGCATGACCTGCAAGAGTCAATCTAGTGGATAGTTAGGCATGCCTAATAGAGCTCAGTAGCTGCAGCACCTTTGTTCTGTTTGGACCCTGATCAGGTCCCTGTTTGGGTCCTCGCGATCCTCAATATGTACGGATCTTATTTAAGATCTCCAATGTGAAAATGTTTTGAATTAGAAAAAAATACGATGTTGCTTTTCGATAGTACCCACGGGTACCCCAATGTGTTACTCGTTATCCACTATTGTGAGTCAGCAGGTGTTATGTTTTGGTTGTATTATAAGAATGTGAATTCGGAATAACTCTATTTATGAGCATATGAATCAGTTAATATATGAATGTGATTATGAGCCTTTGAATGATTATGAATGTGACTCAATTATGATTATGTCTTACGATTATCAGCATATGGCATTATGTATGCGTTTTTCCTCGACGACCATTGATAATGGCCGTCCATATTTTTGTTACTTGTTTTTTCCCACTAAGCATTATCGCTTAGAACGGGTGTTTCATCCATGCAGGTACGGATGGTGATTAACTTTGGGAGAGTCTCCGCGAGTCCAGCCAACACAGTGGGATTGATGTTAGGACTTAGATTTTTGTATTATGATTCTTTTTGTAATAGTGAACTCTCATTGTAATTATTCTTTTGTTCAGCTTCCGCCTTGTATTTTTGGAGATGTAATTATTTTGGTTAGATCAGAATAGTTATGTAATGAATATTATTATTCCATCTATGAGTGAATGATCAGTTTGGTTTTAAAGTTTTAAATACCGTTTTGTTTGGTGACACCCTTGCTCATACGGGTTCTCACTCCATTGCAGATGGGTTCTCTTACGTATGGGTAGGGAGTGTTACAACTAGCTACTACAAACTTTGGGTGCAGTTATCCTTGAATACGACCATTTCGAGGGCTGAGGATTCTGATTTTACTAGCTCACTGGAGTATAAAGAGTGGGTGACCATTCATTTTCAAAAGGGAGTTAATTCTCATAAAATGGGATCAAATTATCCCTATTATCTTTGTCGCCCAAAATAGCTCTCAAATTTTTCAAGTTAACACAAGGGAAACCAATGTTCCTAAAATCTATTAAATGTCTTGATTTGTGTATTATGTATTTTACTTTATTCTTCTTTGTGTATTTATTTATTTTGGGCTCTTGTAATTAATTTTAGGGCAATTTTATTCATTTATTTATTTATTTATGCTTTTTTTAAATTTTGGGGGATTGTTCTGTCCCATTTTTCACTTGTAATTTATTTATCGCTTTTTTTATTGCTTTTCTTTACTGCTTTCCCAAAATACTTCAAATGCGCTTTAATTTTATTGCATGATCGTGTGAGATGAGAGATGGAATTTCAACTGCTAAAAAACGCATTTATAACTTAACTTAAGGCATTAATAAGAGTGAAATTTCAAACACCTTCTCTAGTTTAAGACCCCCGAGGTTAGATGACCTTCCCCAATTTCTTGTAAATTGGGTGACGACTCCAAAATACCTCAAAGGTGCTTAAAGGTTTCGTGAGATTAGATGAACTTCCCAATGTTCTATTTGGCAAGGAATTCCAAAATATCTCGTGTTACCCAAGATCAAAAAGACGCCAACCATCTCGAGCCCTAAAAGCGGGCATCCGGAGACCTTGGCTTCTGGCCGGGTTCGGGCCTCGCGCGTCACACAGGGGTATATCTCCTAGGATATAAGTCTAAAATGCATGATTTTTGTGTCATTGGAAACTTAGGACATAAGGGAATATTTATTATGCAGATACTTTTGCCAATAAATTCCTATAGCTAGGTGAAAATCCCCGTGCGAGATCAGACCTATAATCTGCCCCATTTTAGAATGCAAGGAAACGCGGTCACACTATGGTGAGGGATTCCTGCCCATCGTGTGAATACCCTTACCACCATGTAAATGCATTTTGGACTACCAAAATAGCCTAACAATTTACCGACATGGTGGTCAAGGATGCCTGACTACCGTGTAACCCCTGTTTTCAGCCTATATTGTGCATTTTTCTTTCCGGATTGAACACGAACTTCACCGAAAGTTTCCCAAACTTGTCTAATACGCATCTAATATTATGAAATGACTATAAGCATGATTACCATCCAATAATACATGTAATTAGCTTTAGGAATATGTGAGTTAATGGGAATATTATGTGATTATCTGTCATTGAAAGATAATGAATTGCATCCGAAATTTCTCGGATGTTAATAAAACTTGGTAATCCTACGTAATAACAAAAATTATGACAAAATATATATGAGATATGTAATTATACATCGAATATATGATCGAATGAAACGTATATAAGGAATGCGTGCATGTCATCGATGTTTCTGCATATTTATCTATTTGAATACTTGATACATGTTTATAGATATGCATAATTGATACATGATCATAGTTGAATGTGTTTTGTCTTGATGGGATATATGAGTGAATGTTATGTAAAGTGAATTAGTGAGTAAAGTCTTTACCCTATGCCTGAATTGTACATAGTCATGGATAAATAGGCATGCCTATAATTGATAGTGATTGTAGCTGTTAGTGATGACACCGTATTGGTCTCTAGTGTTTTGATACCGGTTTAGTATCTAGTGTATTGAGAATGTCGTGTCTCTAGTGATTGGTACTGCTTGTGCAGTATCTAGTGTTAGATACCATATTTGGTATCCTTATTCTTGTATCCATCCCTATTAAGGATTTAAGCGATAGAAGGGTTCCCAATCTCTTTAAAATTATAAAAGTGTACTCGTGAAGTGATTGTGAATTAGTAGATTATTAATTTATAAATACATGTCAAAGTTAACTATACTATCTATATTTAATTAATGTATGTATAATAATGAAGTGAAGCATGGGTTTGCTCTAAATAATATGTAGAATATATATTGATGAAAAATAAATTTTACCGTAAGACAAAAAATATGATTATCGGACCGGTAAGAAATTATCGGACCGAAAAACGGTCTCCGATTGACTTGAAAATATTCATGGAGCCTAATAAATATATTTGAAAAATTTCAGAATCATTTTTGGGAGAAATTGAATTTGGGAAGTGAGAAAAATAAATTTGATTTGCTTAATGGGCCTAATTGCCTAAATAGGCTTAGAATTGGTTGGCCCAACTTGGTTGTACCAAGCCTGGCCCAACTTGGTTGTACCAAGCCTAGCCCAATAAATTACATATAAATACCCTAAATATTAGATTTCTCTAGAGAAATCTTTGTATTTCTAGTAGCTCTCCTTTGTTCTTCCTTGGCCGAATTGTTCTCTCTCTCCACCAAATTTCTTTATCTCCAATCCAATTCTCTCCCTAAAATCAAGCCTCCTAAGAAAAATTCAGCTCCTTTATTAGATGGTAGCAGCCTCTAGTATTCAATTAAGGTGAAAGAAGTGGTAGAAATCAAGAAAGGAACGTTATGTGTCAAAAATTAGGTAAGTGATTTTAGATTCTATAGTTTATTTTAAAGGTTCAAATAGCTAATTTTAGGTGTGTAGAGTGTGTTTATATTGTTATATTGAAGAAATGAAGTAAATTGATGGTGATTTATTTAGTGAATATATTCGGCCACTTATGGAAAGTAAAGGAAATGATGGTGTTTCAAGGAGCCAAGACAAGGAAAGGATATTTAAGAGGTCTAGAATAAGAAAATGAGGTTAGTGGATACAATATCCTTCTTTTTCCATTGATAATGTGTGAGTTTAGTTTATGTTTATAGAGTATGTATGTGATCTATGCATGCTTTATTGAAAATAAGTTTACAACCATGTTAATGGATGTTAAAAATGATGGTTTGTATGCTTAAAATGGAAGGAATAAATTTATGGGTAAAATTTTAAATTGGGTCGAATGGTATACTTAAGAGTACTAAGGTATACTTTAATATTTAAAGCAAGATATTTATGTATTTATGATAATTAACATATGATTTAGTTAAAAATAATGATTAATGAAAGAAAAATAGGTAGGAATGAAAATCTATGTGTAGGTCGAATGGGGTATTAAGGTATAACATAGTGTATTTGCATGTTTAATTGTAAATAAGTATGTATTCATGTAAATTAACATGTAATCTAATGGTATAAAGGTTAAATGGAAGAAAAACAATTATGGATGAAATTTCATAAGGTTGGCTGAATGCTTTCTTAAGGGATATTAAGGTGTAATTGAATAATTAAATGAATTTAAGGTCATAGAATGAATATATAATTAAAATGGAGGGTATATGAATTTATTTAGAATTTTTAGATTAATAATGAATATAATTTATGTTGAAATTATATTATATAATAAGTAAAAATTATGGTATATGTTATGGTTAAGTAAAGTAATAACATAAATAAAATTAGAATAAATAATAAGTAGAGTGAAATTGAATTTAATAGAAAAGAAATTAAGTTTATGAACGATGGTGTAATGTCCTGAATATCGGGTTAGAAGTCTACAATGAATGCTTACAGTGTCTTTATGATGATCACAGTATAGAGTAGTGTATTGAGTGATGTTAACAGTAGTAAAGTTAAGAGTTAAGTGTATTTGAGGTATAGCAATCTCGGGATGGGGGACCCCGGGGTAGCTATACAGCGGACCCAGCGGTCAATTTTTAAAAAAATTATTATTTCACAAAATTGATCCGTGGACTGTTAGAAGTTTAATGGTGAAATTTGAGCAGAAAATGAGGTCATATAGGCCTCCGAAAGTCAAACTTAAGAAAAACCTCTAGTTCAATTCAAATAGTAACTAGTTTGACCTAAGTTTAATAGAGGCTTTAAAGATAGTAAATGACCTCTGAAAAGTTATCTGAAGGCAAAAATAAACTCAAAATAATGTGTAGAACAGTTTGGTAGTGAAAAAGTAATTTTATAGTGACATTAAAAAATGGATAAATTGGACCGGTTTAATTGAACCGGACCGGATAAGGACCCTCATTGAGATAAAATGAAGGTCAAATGGGCTATTAAGAGTAAAAATGATGCTAAGGATGAAAAGTGAACCGAACTAATTCAACCAGTGAATCGAACTGGTTGGACCAAGTTGACTTTGGTTTGACTAGTTTGACCAAGGTTTGACCGGACTCTAAATGGAGCTGTGGATCTCAGAAAAATTATCTGAAAGTATAAATTTTCTTGAAATATTATGGAGAATTAAATAGTAGTGAAAAATAAATTTTACAGTGAGACAAAAAATTGAGTTATCGGACTGGTAAGAAATTATCGGACCGAAAAATGGTCTCCGATTGAATTAAAATTTTACGTGGAGGCTAAATTATATATATAAAGAATTTTAGGATTTATTTTGAGTGAAATTGAGCTTGGGAAGTAAGAGAAATTATTTTTGGTTGAAAAATGGGTTTATTAATTTAAATGGGCCTTTGGGTTGGCCCAATTGGTTGAACCAAGCCCAATCCCACTTAAGACCTCTATGTAAGGCTGAAAAATCAGCCAATTTCCAGATTTCTCTTGAGCTCTCTCCACCCTTCTCTTGGACGAATGGAGCATTCTCCATTTCTCTATTAATTTCTTCTTTCTTCTTCTAATTTCTCACCAAATCCAACCTTCCTAAGTAAAATCCAGCCTCTCCTTTCATTGATGATGGTCTCAAAAGCTCATTCGGAGTGAAAGAAGTGGGAAAAATCAAGATTTCAAGGTTATGTCTCAAAAATGAGGTAAGAGATTTAGGGTTCTATAATTTTATTTAATGGTTCAAATAGGTATTTTAGGGTATGTAGATGATTTTTATGTAATTATATTGCAAAAAAGAAGCAAGGTTTTGGGTAGATCTTGATGTTTGAATTCTGCCACTTTAGGGTTTTAAAGGAGATGATGGTGTTTCAAGGAGATAAGGCATGGAAAGTATGCTTAAGATGTGGAGAACGAGAAAGTAAGGTTAGTGGATACAATATCCTTCTTTTTCCATTGAAAAGACATGGTTTTAGGTTATGTTTACATTGTATGTATGTGATATGTGCATATAAAATTGAATCTAACCTAATAAGCATGATTAGTGGACTTAAATAAGTGTGTAAATGTGTTTAAAATAAATTAAAATATTAGGGTATGAAAACTCGAAGTTTGGCTGAATGGAAACATAAGGAAAACTTAATGTATATTAGGTGTTTATGATGTATAAATGGTAATTGTGATGTGTATAATATGTGTGGTGTATGATTGAGCGATTAAATGAAATTAAAGTGGACTTTATGAAAATTCAATGCCTTGGCCGAATTGAACAATGGGTTTATAATGCATGATTTGTGATAAATATGGCATGTAAATGATGTTTATGATGGGTTTAACATGTAAAGTGCATGATTGAGTGGTCAATTGGAACTAAAGTGAACTTAATGAAAAATTGATATAATGGCCGAATTGGATACATAGGAATTTTAATGTGTATTTTGATGTTTAGTGATATATTATGGCATAAATTGATTGAATAACGATAAGTGAGTGTGCATGCAAATTTATAAGTGAAAATGATATCATGGGCAAAATATGTATATTAACATAATGTGAATTATAAGTGATTTTTAATGATATATTGCCCTTAGCAGCGGCTTAGTAGAAAAATCTAGTCCAGGATATAATTGGCTAGCCATAGGAATTTCACACCGCGGTACGAGTCATGACGACTCAATCTTGATAGGCCAATGACGGTCTATCTCAGTGTACAGTGTTTACAGTGATCAGTGTAGTGCAGTGCAGTGATGAATGGTCCCGTTGGGGTCATTCTACAGTGTAGTGGATCTGTAGGGTCCACGTCCCATGTATTCGATCGGTAGATTTTCTACTGGGTATATACTAGGGGCATAATGGTAATTATGTAATAAAATTGATTAGAATAATAATAATTGTAAAAATGAGTGAAATGGTAAATTTACATTAGTTAGGTAAAAAGTAGTAAAGTTAGGTAAAAAGTGTAAATGTAAGGGTAATATGGTAATGTTGGCAAAATATGAGGGTAAAGTGGTAATTTAGTGTAAAAGTGATAAATTAGGGACCTAAATATAATTTGGTGAAATTATAAGGGTAAGAGTGGAATATAAGTGAAAAGAGGTAAATTGGTAATTAAAATAATTGAAAGGGGTAAAACTGGAAATTAAGAATAAGTAAGGTTAAAAGTGTAAAATTAAGCATATGTAATGGCATTATGGTAATTAAGTGTAAAATGAGGATATAAATGGAATTAGTGTAAAAGAAGAGACGTGATTGATATTAAGGTAAAAGTGGGACATAGATGTAATTAATGGAAAAGTCAAGGATAAAGTTGGAAACCAAGGAAAAAGGATTAAGGGAAAAAATGTAATTAGTGAATAATATAATTTAAGAAGTGAATATGTAATTAAATTGATAAATTTATTGACTAAATGTGATTAATGATTTAATAGAATATAATAATAAGAAATTAAAATTAAAATTAGGATTAATTAGTGGCATAATTGTAATTGTAGTGAATTGGAGTGGTATATTGAAATTGAAGGACAAAACAAGGACTAAAGAGTAATTTAACATAGAATGTTAAGGTAAGGGCTAAAAGGGAAATTGTATGCCAAGTAATAAATTAAGGTAATAATGAAATTAATTAGTGGCACTTTTGCAAATATGAAACAAATAAAAATAAAATCGTAAATTAATATAAAGTTTAGGGACAAAATTATAAAATTACAATATTGAGGTTAATTAGGGGATTAAAGTGTAAATTAGATAATGATATAGATAATAAAATGCGAAATTGATAATTAGTGAATGAATAATTTAAGAAGTATGGAATATTATTGCATGAATAATTATTGAATAGATAATAATTATAATTGATTTATATATATATATATAGTGATTCTGAATGTGTGTGTATCTTAATAAAGTTTAAGATAATGAAGTAATTGCAAATAAGGGGAAAGGAATGAATTTAAATGTAAAGTGAGAAAGAAATGGACTACTAAGTGAAATTGTGAAAACATTGATTTGGTTACATGATGGTTAATTAGAGAGTGATAATAGAAATTAATAAACTGAATAGTGAGGATAATAATAATATTAATAAAGTGAAGTGGAAAGGTAAATTTGTAATTGTGATAATTATAGAGGAATAAATTGTGAATTAGTTATGGCAAGATTTTTAAGGGGCCATAGTGAAATAAAGTATAGTGCGAGATTATTAAATAAAAATTAATTATGTAATTGCTAAAAGTTAGAAATTAAAAGAGTTCAAGTAAATATAATGGGAAATAATAAGTGAAGGATAAAAATGATAGTTTGTAGTGTAATAAGAAAGTGACAATATAAAAAGAAATTAATAGATCCATTATAATGTTAATTATATAAGTGAATGGAATTGAAAAGGGATGTACGTATTAATAATGAAACTGCAAAAATGATAATAATAGAAACAAAATGGATTAAGATAATTGTTAAGATTAATGTTTGATGTGCAATATTGAATCGATTAACATGGAAATTCTAGAGTAATAATAGGAGTAATGAAAATATTAGTCATAATAGGAACAACGTTGATTAAGAAATAAATAAGGAAATAGCGATCGAATAGTAAGCATCCAAGTAAGCTAGAGATTGAATTGTAGTGTTATCCAGTGAAGGATAAAATGACTCGTAATTGATTAAAGTTAAATAACCTAGTGAAAGATTTGATATAGTGAAAAGATATAAATGCGAAGAGTTAGTGTAATACAAAAGAGTTAAGAAAGGGTTAGGAACATAAAGGAAGTCATAACAGTAAACCAGTGTCATTAACATAGAAATTAATGACTATCTAATAATTGATTCAATAAACATTAAAGTGTCCGAATTTAGACTGTAATTAAGTATATAAGTTAGGGAAAAAAAGGAAGGAATCCACAAGTGATAATATAAATAAAATAATAAAAAGAATCATTAATAAAATTGATTATTAATATATAGACCAAATGTAATATAATCAGTACTGAGATTATTAGTGTACACAATGGAAATACTGATATTAGAATAACAAGATAAAGTAATTGATAATGAATAGTTGCAGAAAATAAAAATAAGGTAATATCAAGGATTACTAATGAAATAGATTGTTAACTGACAGTCCAATCGTAGTTTTATAATGTTAAGAGTTTTAATATGATTAATAGTGACAATGATAATCGAATTAAAAATGTTAGAGCATAGTTACAGAAACACAACACAAAGGATATAGTGATAATTAACAAAAATTAAGAACGAAATACCAAAATATCGTAAAAATTAATAGTGAAAGTGAAAGTGATAGTGAGAGTGAAACTGATAGTGATATTGATAACAACATTAATAATGATTAATGTGATTACAGTGATAATGACAAAGGTAAAAACAATGATTACAGTAAAAGTGGCTTGAAACTGTCTAAAAGACTTAGAAATTAATATTCTCCTAATCCAAATAAAGAGAAATGTTAGTATGTGTGCATGCATGTAGTACTAGTGTGGAAAATTTAAGATATGTATCCACCACTGGCCATTTTAATGCTCAGCGCGTAGAGTGTTACTGCGCGCAGGTTACAGTAGTTTTGAGGTGGCGAAGATGTAGTGACGACGGGACGAGGTAATCGACAACAAGGATTGATGTTTGGCATGGCATGTATACGATCGCAGTAAAGGGAGATAAAGATATATGATATAAGTACGTAGTTGTAGATTAGTGTATTGTTATAGTTTCGTGTATGTATGTTGTGAATGTTATTGATGAAAAAAAAAAATTTCTACAGAGTTATCAAGTACTTTGTAGTGACTGTCAATTCAGTGCTGTGACATCTGGTATCCGTATCATTTATGGGTATAAGGGTGTTACAGATGGCATAATAATTGAATGATAAGTAATGATTATGGATAATTATGCAATAAATATGGCTATTATGAAATAAATACAATTATTTCAAAATGAATATGGTTAAGGAATTAAATGTGTGTCATGATTGTTATAAAATTTAAATTATGATCGAAAATGCAAGTTTTAGTGGCATGGCATGGTGCATGTTATATAGTGTTATTGTGATAAAAGTAAGTGGATTGGAAATGAAATGCATGTTTATGGTTATGCCTATAAAAGACATAATTATGTGCCTTTAGTATATTGGTTGAGAAATCACGAATCATAGGATATAATTGGCTAGCCATAGGGACATTATAGTGTACCGCGGTAGGCACTAATGGCGACTCGCAATTGTAGGCCAGGGACGGTCTACTTATAGTGTCACAATGTAATATTAAATGGTAAAATGTAAATGTATTATCGTCGAAGCACAATCTGGCCCCCTAAATGGTCACTCCGACACTACCAAAGTGCAATCTGGCCCTTAAGTGGACACTTCGGGAGGTTAAGGGCTTTGGAGCCCTGTCTGACGCGACCTCAGCAAGTGTACTGAATCGGCAAGTAATATAATGGAGTATTTTCAAGACTCCGAGTTATCATACCCAAGGGACTGAGTATGCAAGTTATGGCACTTAAATGCATGCTAAAGAATTCCCAGTTGTTGAATTGATTTAATTATGAATACTAGAACAAATAAATTAATCAACTATAATGAGTTAACAAAGCAAAAATAAATTAAGATGACAGTAAAAACTAGCAAAGATAAAAAATGATAACAAGCAAAGATCTCAATATAGAAAAGTGTTGTTCACGTTCACTCATCCACCCCATACCCAAATATGAACAAAATTAACCTAAGAATCTTATATGAAAGAAATCGGGATAACCCTCTTAACCCAAGCGTCCCATTTCGGAGCAAGCTATTCTAATTGCATAACGTCCCATCCCGGAGCAAGTCATACAACTAGCCTAATCATGGGTCTAAAATCCTAGGTTCGGTTCGCTTTCCCATTCCGGAGCCAAACAACTCAAAACCTAATTATTTCACTCATCACTCCAATCTTGAACTATGAAAACATGCACATCTAGATTCCCATTCGGAGCAGTCTAAATGATACAGTAAACACGATAGAAAATCTGAGAATAAAATATTCATGGCATTCAATTAACAAATTCAATAACCAAAAGAGATACATGAAATAAATCATTCATCAAAACTAGAAATTGAACTGAGAAAATAAATCCCATAAATTGACAATATGTAAAAGCGAAATAAACCATTCATTCATATATAAACTCAAAAATTATCCATTATTCATATCATAGGTAGGAGATTCAGAGATCCCCTAAACAACTAAAAGACTACTCACAATCCATTACAAAATCAAAAGAATAAAGGAAAGAATAAACCCTGAAATTCATTGAGACGCAAATCCCTGTTGAATCCCACGTTCTTCAGTCTTCTTCTTCAGATCTTCAATGGAGAAATAACTAGAAATTCCGGAAAACTAAAAATAACAATCTCTGGAAATTAAACTATGTATCTAATGAAAATTACTCTCAATTTCTAATTGAAAACTCAAGACAAGATTGAAAACTAAAGTTTAGAACAGAAGAATAATTCAGAAAATCTCAGCCTCCAAAACTAAAATTAAAAACTAACTAAAAAGTTCGGAACCCTAGCCAAATAGAAAATTATGGTTTTATACTTCCAGAGGGGTCACGGTGGCAATGAAATCGGTTTCCACCATGTAGAGTTGAGATTTTCAATTTCCTTTCACGCACAGGAGATGGGTCACGGTGGCAATGAAATCTGTTGCTACCGTGAGGTCTTCAAAGTTTCGCTTCTGCCCAGGAAAACACTATGTCATGGTGGTGATGATATTTGTTGCCACCGTGATGTCTTCATCCCTTGCATTCTGCTCGATAAAGAATTATGTCACGGTCACAACCAATTTCATTGTGACCGTGACCCATGTGATTTCAGCTACTGTTTTCAATTCTTCTTATATCACGGTCACAACCAATTCATTGTGACCGTGACCCCTTGAGCAAGAATGTACAAAGGCACAAAACTTTAATCAAATAGTTATCTAAAATGCATCAAAATTCCAACTTGGCTAAGATTAACAAAATTAACATAAAAGAAACATAACATGACATTAAACACAACTAAATACCCAAAAATCATATAAAAAATACTATCAAAACTAAATACTATATTGAAGTTATCAAAATACCCCACACTTAGACTTTGCTTGTCCTCGAGTAAATGAACTATCCACATTCCTGAAATTTCAAACTCTAACTCAGAATACGAAAACTTAACAACAGTCATAGCACCAAGCAGAAGGGTCTTAGTTACGAATCCTCAAATCAATTTATATCAAATAATTTCACATGTGTGTGTGCTAGGCTCTAAACCAATTTTCTCTTTTCAAAACAAAATAACCAATACATTCCAGCAATTGAGCAAAGAAATTAAATATGCAAATGAATTTGCATACAGGTTTCGCACTTAAAACTCAGGATAATCATGCGCCTCTCCTTTAGCACCGGAACCACAAGGGTCATCTCCACTTAAACAACTCAAATTAAGAACAGGATCAAAAGGACTTATTACAAGGTTGTACTGTTGGGTTAGGTGATTGGCTAACAAGAATAGTAAAAAAAATTCAGAGTAAGAATCAGCCACTCTACCTATAATTTCAACTACCCAAAACTGAACAAGATTGTCCATGACCTACCTTCGATTCACCCATAATTTCCAATGTTGTCTAAACTTCCCCATACATAAAATACATCGAACTCAAAACAACAAGGTGATGAACTTCCCTTTTTAATTCACTTTTAAACCCAATTATCCATAAATATGAGTATGTCTTCTTCTACTCAAAGGTACCCCACACTTGAATTTTTCTATATTCAATACATCAAAATTAACTAAAAACAACAAAACTCATTAAACTTTCATTTTTTTTTCTCTTTTATATATATATATATATATATATATATATATATATATATATTTTTTTTCAACTGGGGTACCCAAAGTCTAGATTTTCTTATACCCATTTTTTTTCTCTAATAAGGGAAAGTTTAACACCATACTAATTAACACCCACAAAATTCAACAATTCTTCTCACACTTCCACTATTTCAACAATAGATACCCTTATTCAACTTTCAATGATATTCCAACCCAATCCTAGAGTGGCCAATTCTTAGAAAAGGGTAGGCAAAGGCATTTAGGCTAAATGGTAAATTATGAGTGTAACAAGAAAATTGCGTAGTATGCTTTTAGCATACCAAATTAACACCCACAAAATTCAACAATTCTTCTCACACTTCCACTATTTCAACAATAGATACCCTTATCCAACTTTCAATGATATTCCAACCCAATCCTAGAGTGGCCAATTCTTAGAAAAGGGTAGGCAAAGGCATTTAGGCTAAATGGTAAATTAGGAGTGTAACAAGAAAATTGCGTAGTACGCTTTTAGCATACCAAATTGGCTCAACTGGGCTAGCAATGAAAATAACATAAATAGGTAGGTCTAAAGCTATTTAAAAGTGGTTATCAAAGAAACAAATTGCCTTAATCATGTCCTAAACTTGTTTAAGTTGTTATCATGTTTCAAAGGGTGATGAGGAAGGTTCTAAGTATCCTAACATTTTCTCACTTAAAAGCTTTTATGCATTGGAGTTTTCAAATTTTTCCAAACAAGCCTCTAGTGCATAAAAGATTGGAAATCACAAGATATATGACTGATTGAGATTTAATTTGCTTCTAAAACTTCCAACTACTCATATGCCAAGATCAGTTTTTAAGATAGACCATTCTCCAATTAAAGTTCAAAACATTCACAACAGGAATAACTGAGGTTAAGCCAAGCTGAGATAAAGATATTCAGGCAACGACAATAAAGTACAAAGAAACTAAAACAGAAATAAACATGCATCATACATCAACGGCTGTTAATTACATATATATATGAAATTAATTTCTCTTACCCCCCACACAAAAGCTTGCTGTCCCCAGCAAGTAATAATATTACATATCAAGAAGAAAAATAAAAATAAAATAAACAAAAATCAAAACAAAAGATAAGAAGTCTCCCTGATCACTGATCTGGGGGTGGTGGTGCAAATTGTGCATCAAACCGCGCAGCCAAAGATGACAAGCCCAACGGTACCTGATCCATCTGAGACTAGAGCTCAGCTTGAGATGAGGAAATGGTGTCCATTCACTCCATGATGGCATCATACTGGGCTGTGGCAAATTGTTGGGGCTCTGGTGCAGGAGGGACCGGTGCCTCAGGGTCGTCCTCATGCTCATGAGGTAAACCGCTTAAACCCCGCTCGACTCCGTGTAAATACTCCTCACGAGTTGATAACCGATAACCATCCGCTGTTGTTGGATCTTTTACTATGACTTTCATATTCCTCAGCATTTTATCGTCAATTACAGGAATGGAAGATAAAACCTTGTACTTGCCCAATGGATGGTTAACTCGCTTGGCTATCAGTGTGACGAATCCCCCAGTGCTATTTTTTTCACTTTCTTTGGATGCCATTGCATCTCCTCCAATTTATGCCAAAAATGAATAGCGCCATTTATTCTAACACCCCGAACCATGCAAGCAAGGAACAAAGCTTCGGGTAAGTTTACTTGACCCGCCGAATCCACATAGCTGAGGAGAGAAAGTGAGAAAAATCTATGGATGATGCGCAGAACATGGTCGTCCAAATGGTGGGACTTTGTCTTGCCCGAGACATACATGGTAGCTGTAGCTGTGTCTCTAATAGTGGCCCAAGCAGCATCCTTATCATAATCCTCAAAACAATCGGGTGCAAGGTGTGGAAAACCAAGATATTCGAAAAATTGATGAAAAGTAAGATTGTAAGATGTTCCATCCAACCAAAAAGACATCGTACCTGGGTCTCGGGTAAGGTCGCATCCCGGTCGACAGGTGACGGTCGACGCAAAATCCCGTGTCAATTGCGGATATACCTTCTCCTGAGTTGAGAAAACCCTCTCCCAACCGATGTTGGCTATGAATTGTTGAATTTGATTTCTGATACCGAGCTTCTGCAACAGATAAAAATCCAAATATGTCGTCGGCACATAGGAGCACTTGGAGAACAAAGCATATGCAGTTTTCTTTGGTCCCGGTACCCACTTAGGGACCTTTAAAATATCTACCGATTGTTGGCTCGGGGGTTGGCTGGTGGAGCTGGAAGCAAGAGCAGTGCTTTTTCGTTTTAGAGCCACTGTAAAAAAACAATTGTCCACAATCAATATCAATATAAGTGTAAACAACAATGCCGCAAATTTACTCATCAAGACAATCAATAAGTGAATAAGCAATAACCCCAACGTATAGCATCAACACAATACCTGCTCCCCAATCCGCGTAAAATGATAAGCAATTCACAAATGAATGTCAACCCACAAGGAGGTTAAGAATGTGCAATAACAGATATTAAGCAGAAGCAAACGATATGGCAAATAAGTCCCAGCATTCTAAATTGTCTCAACACACAAAAATCTGGAATATTGTTCATTGAGACAAATTATTAAACACATGGTGTGCACTTCTTCAACTATATGGAAATATAACCCATAGGCAAAAACTAACCCCCAATTTTTCAATTAGCAAAGGAAAAGAGCAGGACAAATAGCTAAAGAAAGATAAAATTCAAAACCAACCCCACAATCGAGCAAAATCATCAACCGATGTTAAATGCAAATAAAGCCCTAAACTTCTACTTCCCACCCATTCTCGTTCACAATAAAGATAAAAATTTAAAGGGGAAAGTAAGAATTGAAGGGATGAACAACAAGAATTGAAAACTATTAAAGAAGAAAAACAAAAGCATCGGGCACAGGAATCACAAGAATCACTGCCATGGAGATCAAGAGGAACAGGGAACGAAGGGAGGAGAAAAATAAAAAGAAATAAACTGAAATAAAATTAAAAGGAAGAGAAAAATACTTACTTGTTGTAGAATCTTAATGAATGTAGTCGCGAAAGAGGAAGAGAGCACAAATAGCAGAGAAATAATATGGGTGATTTGAGACAGTGAGCGCAAAGTGAAAGCATGAAAAAGAAAGTGAATAAAACTGAGAATTTTAAAAGTTCTGTGCTGGGGTCACGGTGGTAACCAATTGGTTACCATCATGACATACTTAAAATTTGTATTCCAGAATCGACCCGCCAATGTGTCACGGTGGTAACGAATTTAGTTGCCACCGTGACATACCACTTTCTCAAAACAGAAGCAAATGTTGAACATGTCACGGTCACAATGAATTTCATTGTCACCGTGACATATCCAATTTTGAAAACAGAATGTCATTCACATGGGGTCACGGTGGCAATAAAAACCATCACCACCGTGACATATGCACACATCAAAATAGAATGTAACTTACCTGATGGTCACGGTCACAATGAAAATCATTATCACCGTGACATACCCATTGTACCAATCCAGAATGCTTTCATGATTTTGTCACGGTGGTAACAAAATCCCTTGCCACCGTGACCACCTGCACACTTGCAAAATTTTAATCAATTTCTCCAAACCTCTAGCTACAATTGTTTTGAAAATTCTCCAACAAAACATAATTTCTCTTCTGAACATAAAATTTACAAAACGAAACAAGATTAACTTCCTAAAAAAAAAATACCATTAAGCGATAAAAAGAAACAAAGATAAGAAGTAGTTTTGCATTTAACAAGTCTGCAGCTGGACTTTTAAAAACAGTCAAGGATCTGCAAGAGTGACGATCGTGGAAACACTATCAAATGTAGATTCAAAATACGGCTTCACATGATGTCCATTCACCTTGAATTCATTCTCAAACCGCGGGTGCTTCAATGTCACTACTCCAAACTTATCAACTGCCACTACTTCAAAGGGTCCCTTCCATCTCGATTTCAACTTACCAGGAAACAACCGCAGCCTACTGTCATAAAGAAGCACTTGCATTCCAGGTGTAATTTCCTTTCTGACCAGCTTTCGATCATGCCACTTCTTGGTATTATCTTTGTATCTCATGGCATGATCATAGGCCCAAAATTGATGCTCGTCTAGTTCATTTAGCTTCAAAGACCTGCACTTACCTGCATTCTCAAGGTCAAAATTCAGAAATTTGGTAGCCCAATAAGCTTTATGCTCTAATTCCACTGGGAGGTGACAGGACTTCCCATAAACCAACCTAAAAGGGGACATCCCTATCGGTGTCTTGAATGCTGTCCTATAGGCCCATAGGGCATCATCTAACTTAAGGTACCAATCTTTTCTAGATGAATTGACCGTTTAACTTGACCATTAGCCTGAGCATGATAAGGGGTTGTGTCCTTATGCCTAATGCCAAATTTCTTTAATGAAGCCTTAAATTAGTGGTTAACAAAATGTTTACCACCATCGCTTATAATGGCTCTAGGGGCTCCATACCGAGTGAATATGTTTCTCTTCAAAAATTCTAAAACAATCTTAGCATCACAAGTTCTAGTGGCTATAGCTTTGACCCATTTACTCACATAATCTACTGCCACCAGAATATATTCAAACCCGTACGAAACCGGAAAAGGTCCCATTAAATCTATTCCCCATACATCAAATAGTTCTACCTCAAGCATTTTTGTCAGAGGCATCTCATCTCGCTTAGATATATTTCCTACCCTCTGGCATCTATCACAAGTTTTCACATAAAATTGAACTTCTCTAAACATTGTAGGCCAATAAAAACCAGAAGACAAAATTTTCATTACCGTTCTATTTGGCCCATGATGTCCACCAGCTTCTCCACCATGACAAGCTGTGATGATTGCACCCGTCTCCTCATCTGAGATGCACCTTCTTAAAACTTGATCAGCACATAATCGGAAAAGGTAGGGGTCATCCCAAATGTATTGTCTTGCATCAGCTCGCAGTTTCTTCTTTTGCTGCTAAGTAAAATCTTTAGGCATAAAACCTCCTGCAAGAAAATTTGCTATGTTAGCAAACCAAGGAACAGAAGTGTCACAAGCAAATAAAGCACAAATGTGTTCATCAGGAAATAAATCTAAAATTTTCCCCTTTTCAATATGGTCATTTTCCATTCTTGACAAATGGTCTGCCACGAAGTTTTCAGCGCCCTTCTTATCCTTAATTTCTAAATTGAACTCTTGCAATAGCAGCACCCAACGAATCAGACTCAGTTTGGATTCCTTCTTGGCAAACAAATGCCTCAAGGCTGCATGGTCCGACCACACCACAACTTTTGCACCCAGCAAATATGGCCTGAACTTCTCAAACGCATACACAATTACAAGAAGTTCTTTTTCTGTGGTGGTGTAATTAACCTATGCTCCTGTTAAAGTGTGACTAGCATAATAAATTACACAGAATATCTTATCTCGACGCTGTCCCAGTACCGCTCCCACTGCATAATCACTAGCATCACACATTAGTTCAAACGGCATAGTCCAATCCGGAGATATAATCACCGGAGCTGAAATAAGCCGCTGCTTTAACGTTTCAAAAGCTAGCAAGCATTCACTATCAAAATTAAAAACATCTTTCATGAGTAAATTAGACAAGGGTTTAGCAATTTTTGAAAAATCTATAATAAAACGCCTGTAAAACCTTGCATGTCCTAAAAAACTCTGTATGCCCTTAACACTCGTCGGAGGCGGTAACTTCTCTATTACTTCAACTTTTTCCTTATCCACTTCTATCCCTCTCTCTGAAATTTTATGCCCTAACACAATGCCCTCTCTCACCATAAAATGGCATTTTTCCCAATTTAAAACTAGGTTAGTCTTTTCGCACCTCCCTAGCACTAAATCAAGATGCTTTAGACAGCTCATAAAATCAGCCCCATATATAGTGAAGTCATCCATGAATACCTCCATAAATTTCTCTATAAAATCATGGAAAATAGCTATCATACACCACTGAAACGTAGCCGGTGCATTACATAACCCAAAGGGCATTCTTCTATATGCAAATGTGCCATATGGGCAGGTAAAGGTCGTTTTCTCTTGATCCTCAGGGGCTATAGGAATGTGCAAATATCCCAAATACCCATCTAAAAAATAGTAGAACCTATTACCTGCTAACCTCTCTAGCATCTGATCAATAAACGGCAAAGGGAAATGGTCTTTTCTAGTGGCATTATTCAACCTTCTATAATCAATACAGACTCTCTAACCCATAATTGTACGAGTTGGAATCGGTTCATTCAGTTCATTCTTTACCACTGTCATCCCCCCTTTTTTAGGCACACACTGCACTGGGCTAACCCATTTACTATCAGAAATAGGGTAGATTATACCTGCATCAAGGAGTTTGAGTACCTCCTTCTTTACTACCTCTTGCATGGCCGGGTTGAGTCTTCTCTGAGGCTGAGCTACCGGCTTGCATTCCTCCTCCATTGGGATCATGTGTGTGCAGTAACTTGGGTCAATCCCCTTCAAATCTGTGGTTTCCCATCCAATGGCTCCCTTGTGCTTTTTCAGCACCTCTAGCAACAGCTTTTCTTCATCACCTGACAACAAAGAAGATATGATTACTGGTTTATGATCTTTCTTTAAAAACACATATTTCAAATGAGAGGGGAGAAGTTTAAGTTCAGAATTTAAATCCCCCTTTTTAGGGTTAAACTCTTCATTCTGTGATTCATCCTTTCCATCTTCTATCTCCACAATTTCTATTACTTCTTCCCTCTTCTCTTCTTCCACTTCTTCTCCTTCCACTGAATGTAACAAACACAAATTTTCTGGATCAGCTCCAACCACTTTTTCCTGAACTTCTTCCACACACTCGTCTATTACATCTACAAAATAAACAGACTCCTCCACATCCCCAGATGGATACTTTTGAGCCTTATTCATATCCACTACCAACTCCTCATTATTGAACCGTAGGGTGACCGTTTGACTATGAACATCGATCAACGCCATTGCTGTGTTTAAAAATGGCCTCCCTACTATCAGTGGCACCTTCCTATCCTCTTCCATCTCCATCACCACAAAGTCCACTGGGAAGATGAATTTCCCCACCTTCACTAACAGATCTTCTATCACTCCTTTGGGCCGCCTCACTGACCTATCTGCAAGTTGGAGTCTCATTCCCGTCTCCATGAGGTCCCCAAGATTAAGTTTCCTGCAAATAGAATAAGGCATCAAATTTATGCTGGCACCCAAATCACATAAAGCATTACCATAAAAATCTTCACCAATAGCACAGGGTAAAGTAAAGCTACCTGGATCTTCCAATTTCTCAGGGATCTTGTTCATAATTATAGCACTGCAATTTTTTGTAAGCTGTACAGTTCCATGCCCTTCTAATTTCTTCTTATTAGAACATAATTCTTTCATAAATTTAGCATAGTTAGGCATATGAGCTAAAGCTTCAGCAAATGGTAAATTAATGTGCAGTTTCTTAAACATCTCTAGAAACCTAGCCTTTTGCTCATTTTTCCTTTCCTGTTTAGCAACTGCAGGAAATGGCAGTCTATTTATATCAAGATCCTCTACCCTCGGATTCACTAAACTTTTACCCTTATCACTTTTAGGAGCATTTTCATTAACTTCTACCCTAGAGTTAGAGTTACTTACCGTCCGTGTCGGCTCCTCCTTTTCTGATGATGAAGAATTTTTACCTTGGTCTTCTCTCGGTACCACTTCTCAGTGTGATTGCTTTAGCTTCCTCTTTTGGATTCTGGTCCACATTCGAAGGAAATGTTCCCGGTGGTCTTTGAGACATGGAATTTGCCAGCTGTCCCACTTGAGTCTCTAAATTCCTCATGGAAGCATCTTGGTTCCGGTTCCACTGCTCTTGAGATTTCCACCTTGACTCTTGATTAGCCATGAACTGCTGCTGGCTATTTATAAACTGTTGTTGACTGTTTATGAAAGTAGCCAACATGTCTTCCAGATTTGGCTTCTTTTCTTGCACAGGTGGCCTCGGTTGGTATCCCGGTGGGTGGTATTGTTGCCCTTGGTTATGATGGGGTGGATATGGTTGTTGATACAGCTGCCCTTGGTTCTTATGAGTGTTTTGGTTGAAGGGAAGTCTAACTTGTGGTTGAGAGGATGAAGCATTTGGATTTCCATCCTTCCAAGAGAAGTTTGGATGATTTCTCCAGCCTGGATTATATGTGTTGCTGTAGGGGTCATTCCTTTTGTAATCTCCTATGGCATTTATATCTCCCATTACCCTACTCTCTTGACCAAATTGCCCACTTTCATAGCATCCACTCTCTTGAGCCACAGAAGCTACATTCTGCACTTTCAGACTACTCATCTCCTTCCTCATGGACTCAATCTGTGCCTTCAGCATCGACACCTCATCCACAGTGTGTATCCCTTATCTTTTCGGAACTGACCTAGGATTAGACCATTGAGCATCATTCGCCGTCATTTCATCTAGCAGATGAAAAGCTTCCTCTGGTAGTCTATTCATGAATGACTCTCCTGATGAAGCATCATATAAAGATCTTGTCTGTGGTGTAACCCCATAATAAAATGTTATCATCAGGTGGTATATGGCTATTTCATGGTGTGGACAGCTTCTCAACAGCCTTCTAAACCTTTCCCAGGCTTCATGAAATGACTCCTCACTCATTTGACTAAAACCCAATATACTGTTACGGATGTTCGCAGTCTTTGTTGGAGGGAAGAATCTCATCAAAAATCTCTCTTATAACTGGTCCCATGATCTAATCGACTGTCTAGGTAGCATTTGCAACCATTCACATGCTTTTCCAATCAATGTGAAAGGGAACAACTTTAATCATACCGAGTCAGGTGACACTCCAGGAATCTGAACCGTATCACTGACCTCTAAGAATATGTCTAAGTGCTGTGCGGGATCTTTCACTTCTGAAACCGAAAACTGATTCCTCTGTACCATATTGATGGTGGCTGGTTTAAGCTCAAACTGCACTCCCCTTGGCAGCACAATCGTCCGATTATCCTCAATCCATCTTGGTACTGCATAATCCCTTATTGTCCTCTGCCTCGGGACCTCTTCTCTATAATTCCCCAGATTTTCATCTTGTGCCCTCGGCACTTGTTCATTCTCGGGAGGAAACTCACCAATCGGAGGATTATTTTCCATGTTATTATTTCTGTTGGCTCTCCTTCATTGATGCAAGGTCCTCTCAATTTCAGGGTCGTATGGTGCTATTGGTTCCTGTCTCAATCTGCTCATGCACCACAGCTACCTGAAAAGAATAATAAAACAAAAATTAAAATAAGAAAAATATAAACACACACAAATAAAAATCAAAACTCACAAATAATGCCAGTCCCCGGCAATAGCGCCAAAAACTTGACGCGACCTCAGCAAGTGTACTGAATCGGCAAGTAATATAATGGAGTATTTTCAAGACTCTGAGTTATTGTACCCAAGGGACTGAGTATGCAAGTTATGACACTTAAATGTATGCTAAAGAATTCCCAGTTGTTGAATTGATTTAATTATAACTACTAGAACAAATAAATTAATCAACTATAATGAGTTAACAAAGCAAAAACAAATTAAGATGACAGTAAAAACTAGCAAAGATAAAAAATGATAACAAGCAAAGATCTCAATGTAGAAAAGTGTTGTTCAGGTTCACTCATCCACCCCATACCCAAATATGAACAAAATTAACCTAAGAATCTTATATGAAAGAAATCGGGATAACCCTCTTAACCCAAGCGTCCCATTCCGGAGCAAGCTATTCTAATTGCATAAAGTCCCATCCCGGAGCAAGTCATACAACTAGCCTAATCACGGGTCTAAAATACTAGGTTCGGTTTGCTTTCCCATTCCGGAGCCAAACAACCCAAAACCTAATTATTTCACTCATCACTCCAATCTTGAACCATGAAAACATGCACATCTAGATTCCCTTTCGGAGCAGTCTAAATGATATAGTAAACACGATAGAAAATCTGAGAATAAAATATTCATGGCATTCAATTAACAAATTCAATAACCAAAAGAGATACATGAAATAAATCATTCATCAAAACTGGAAATTGAACTGAGAAAATAAATCCCATAAATTGACAATATGTAAAAGTGAAATAAACCATTCATTCATATATAAACTCAAAAATTATCCATTATTCATATCATAGGTAGGAGATTCAGAGATCCCCTAAACAACTAAAAGACTACTCACAATCCATTACAAAATCAAAAGAATAAAGGAAAGAATAAACCCTGAAATTCATTGAGACGCAAATCCCTGTTGAATCCCACGTTCTTCAGTCTTCTTCTTTAGATCTTTAATGGAGAAATAACTAGAAATTTCGAAAAACTAAAAATAACAATCTTTGGAAATTAAACTATGTATCTAATGAAAATTACTCTCAATTTCTAATTGAAAACTCAAGACAAGATTGAAAACTAAAGTTTAGAATAGAAGAATAATTCAGAAAATCTCAGCCGCCAAAACTAAAATCAAAAACTAACTAAAAAGTTCGGAACCCTAGCCAAACAGAAAATTACGGTTTTATACTTCCAGAGGGGTCACGGTGGCAATGAAATCATTTGTCACCGTGTAGAGTCGAGATTTTCAATTTCCTTTCACGCACAGGAGATGGGTCACGGTGGCAATGAAAT
This sequence comes from Excoecaria cochinchinensis, assembly GCA_947683425.1. Lineage (NCBI taxonomy): Eukaryota > Viridiplantae > Streptophyta > Magnoliopsida > Malpighiales > Euphorbiaceae > Excoecaria > Excoecaria cochinchinensis. The sequence continues at coordinate 1,039,216 of CANTUQ010000017.1, read as the reverse complement.
CTGTTGCCACCATGAGGTCTTCAAAGTTTCGCTTCTGCCCAGGAAAACACTATGTCACGATGGTGATGATATTTGTTGCCACCGTGATGTCTTTATCCCTTGCATTCTGCCCGATAAAGAATTATGTCACTGTCACAACCAATTTCATTATGACCGTGACCCATGTGATTTCAGCTACTGTTTGCAATTCTTTTTATTTCACGGTCACAACCAATTCATTGTGACCGTGACCCCTTGAGCAAAAATCTACAAAGGCACAAAACTTTAATCAAATAGTTATCTAAAATGCATCAAAATTCCAATTTGGCTAAGATTAACAAAATCAACATAAAAGAAACATAACATGACATTAAACACAACTAAATACCCAAAAATCATATAAAAAATACTATCAAAACTAAATACTATATTAAAGTTATCACTGTCCCGCATATCCAATCCAGTGGTTTCTACTAGATATTACTAGGGGCAAAAATAAGAAATGAGATTTAATGAGAAAATTATGAAATAAAGGTAAAAGAAATAAAGAAAATGGTAGCGGTGTGTTAAGGACTAAATGGTAAAGATATAAAAGAAATCGGATTAAAATGGTAATTATGTAAAAGATTGGGATAAAAGGATAAAGATGGATTAAAATGAATAAATATGAAATAATAAGAGGAATGAAGTGAACAAGGATAAAATTTTAAGAATTTAAAAGTATTAGGGGCATAATTGCAATTATGCTTAATGATAAGGAAAAATAAAGAAATTATGAAAACTAAGTAATTAATTGGTTAAATATGTAATACAATGAAAAAGTATGGGTTAAAAGTGAAATTGTAATACCCCCTACCCATACGTAGGCGAACCCATCCGAATAGGAGTGAGATGCCGTAGGAGCAGGGGTGTCACACTAGACAGATCGATACAAAGCAAACATTCATCCACAATAAACATACGGAAACATAGTGGAAATTAAAACTTTTGAGAAACAACAACTGATCATACATTAATATAACAAAATCATTACAATAATATTCTGATCAATTGCCAAGCAAAAGAATTACATATCCAAAATAAACAAGAGCGGAAGCTTACAAAATTACAGATACAATGAGAGTTCTAATACAAAAAGAATCATCATAACTATTACAAAAATAGCCCTAACACTAATCCCTTCTGTGTTGGCTTGACTGGCGGTGACTCTCCCAAAGCAAAATGCCTTCCGCACCTCCACGGATAAAAACCGTGCTAAGCGATAACGTTCAGTGGGGAAACACACAATAAAAGAGTGGATGGCCATTCACAATGGTCGTTAAAGCATAACACATACGATATGACATATGCAGATAATCATGTCAGATATATATTCATGCTTACATAATAAAGACATACATTCAGAAGCTCATATCCACATTCATGTACTTGTTAACTGATAGCTCATACGTATCATCATACTCATTCGGATATCATAATCTTGTAATCATTTCAAAGCAAAACAAAACAAATAAAGCACCTGCTGACTCACAATAGTGGATAATGAGTATACAGACAGTAACTTACGGGTACAAATTGATTACAGATAGTACCTTACGGGTACGAATAGAAAAATAATTTATTTTATCACATTCAAAATAATTTTCGAAGGGACCTTAAACAAGATACAAAATTCATAACGAGGAACTAGACGGGGACCTGATCGCGGTCCGAATGGAACTGAGGCTGCAGCCAAAAGACTCTATTAGGCATGCCTAACTATCCACTAGACTGACTCTTGCAGGTCATGCGTAATCCAAATCATGTTAAAAAATGCAGCATATAATTTATCATGGATAACATGTTATTTGACGTGAAGAAATCATGATGTTACACATTTAAGTGAAATAATGTGGCACACAGCAGTGAAAAGCCAAAAGAAAATGTTTAAAATCCATTTTAGACAAACAGAGTACATGAGAGAAACAGGGCAGAGTCACTGTCGCGATCTCGACAAGGTCGCGCCTATGACAGAATTGCCGTGAGCATTGCTCAGGCCATGTGAGCCTTGCTGATGCCTCGTGAGCATGGCTCACGACTCGTGAGCCTTGCTCACGCTAAGTGAGCATTGCTCACGACTCGTCAACCTTGCTCACGCTAGTGAGCATTGCTCACAACTCGTGATCTTTGCTCATGCCTCATGAGATGCTCATAATTCCTCAGCCTTCCACGTGAGAGTTGGAAATTCCATTCTGTCGTGCTCACGACAGCATCGGGATTTCCATTCTCAGTAAAAACGCAGGAACCCAATTTCAAATCAAATCCAAAACCATTTTCACCCAAATCAAACTTAAACTCTAACTTACCTCAAAATAGGCCTTCCAAACACCATAACCAATATAAAACAACATATTTCCACAATTAATTACAATCAATTTATCAAATCACAAATCAAGATCTCAAAAATCACAAAACCAGAAAATTTTACAGCAAGGTTCAATCCACTTCACATTTGATTCACTAATTCAATAATTATGCAACATAACTCATCAAAACTCAAAACCCATATCTTATATACCAATATAAGCCTATTTACACATCATAAATTTCCAGAAACTCATGCATATCTCAAAACCCACATATGAACATCATTTAAAAGAAAGTTCCCAAACCTGAATCTCCTAAGCTCCAAATCAGTTGGTGGCACTAATACCAGCCTTCTCCTTGCCTTTAGGATCACTAGGAAGCTCCACTAACATCCAAAACATAAACACAAAACCCAAACAAAGACAAACCAAACATTAGATCAAAACCCAAACCAAAAATAAGAAGAAGAAGATGAAGAACAAGATGAAGGAGATGAAGGAAATGCAGAAAACTTACCCAAAAGAAGACCAAAAGATGATCAATTCCCACCGCACCAACTTGGATCCAAGCTAGGGTTCTTTTGAGAAGAGAAAAGGAAAAAGAAGAGTGAGAGAGAAGAGGAGAACGGGAACAGAGATGGAAATTCTTCTTTTTAAATTCTCTTTCTTCTTTCTATTCATCTTTTCCTAACCCTAGCCATGTGTCCTCTTCCTAGTGGTGGATCTTGATCACTCACACCCAACAAGCATGCACTACATACACACAAAGTCACCCCAACTAATAACACCCTACAAAGATATGCTCATGCACACACTATTACAACCCAACTTACTCACTTACATCCTACAACCATGTGAGCAAACACACCCAAATGCAACCCAACTAATTCACACCCTAGCACCATACATGCACCCATATTCTAGCAAAACCCGCAAACATACATTATAATCAAAATACCCTTAACACATGCCAAAACACACTCAATGCACATGCACAAACATGGCTCGAACTTCTAGGGGGCAAACGGGGTGTGATAACTCTCCCCTACTAACAAGAATTTCGTCCTCGAAATTCTCACCTGAACTGAACAAATGAGGATACTGAGCCCTCATCGTCGCCTCTGGTTCCCAAGTAGCTTCTTCGACTCCGTGGTGATTCCATAACACTTTGACTAATGGGACTTGCTTATTCCTCAACTCCCTCACTTCCCGAGCTAGGATGGCTTTCAGTTCCTCATCCTAAGAAAAGTCTAGCTGCACTTGAACATCCTGAACTGATAACACATGCGAAGGATCTGATCTATACTGACGTAGCATCGAAACATGGAAAACATCGTATAACTTCACTAACGCCATCGGTAAAGCCAACCTATAGGCTATCAGACCAACCTTATCTAACACTTCATACGGTCTAAGAAATCGAGGACTAAGCTTGCCTTTCTTACCAAACCGAAGCACTTTCCTCCAAGGACAAACTTTAAGAAAAACTTTGTCCCCGACCTCAAACTAAACATCCTTCCTCTTAAGGTTAGCATAAGACTTCTGCCGATCCTTAGCTGCCTTCAAATTTCGCTGCACAACTCCGATCTTTTCCTCTGTATCCCTAACCAATTCTGGCCCAATAACTGAACGCTCGAATAGTTCGGTCCAATAAACTGGAGTCCTACACTGCCGACCATACAAAGCCTCATATGGTGACATACCAATACTCGACTGATAACTGTTGTTGTAGGCAAACTCCATAAGCTGCACATATCTGTCCCAACTACCCGAAAAATCCAATGCACAAATCTGCAACATATCCTCTAAGATTTGAATCACCCTCTCTGACTGACCATCTATCTGAGGATGGAACGCCGTACTGAAGTTCAACTTGGTACCCAAAGCTCTCTGCAATTCTTTCCAAAACTTCGAAGTAAACCTTAGGTCCCGATCTAACACTATGGACAATGGAACTCCATGCAATCTGACTACCTCATCCACATAAATACTGGCTAACTTATCCATCTGATAATCCACTCTAACTGGCAAAAAATGAGCTGACTTTGTAAGTTGATCCACTATCACCCAAATTGAGTCATGCTTCTTCTAAGTCAAAGGCAAACCAGATACAAAGTCCATGGCGATATCATCCCACTTCCACTCGGGAACGGATAAAGGTGTGAGCAATCCTGAAGGAACTTGATGCTCGGCCATACCTGCTGACATGTCAAGCACTTAGATACAAAATCCACAATGTCCCGCTTCATACCGGACCACCAATAAAACTGCTTCATATCGCGGTACATCTTCTCACTACCAGGATGCATAGTAAAAACCGTAATATGTGCCTCACTAGAAAGCTGTTTCCTTAATTCCACATTCTTAGGCACACACAAGCGGTTTCTATACATCAGCGCTTCGTCCAACACCGAGAACTCTGACTGCTTACCAGAACTGACCTCATGCAAAACCCGCTGTAGCCTCTCATCATCCTTCTGAGCATCTACAATCCTCTATCTCAAGGTAGGCTTCACTCTCAACTGAGCAACCAAAGCTCCATCCGAATCAAACCTCCACTTAAACCGCCTTAAGAACAAAGTAGAAACCGACTTCCGACTCAAAGCATCTGCGACCACATTGGCCTTACTCGGGTGGTAATCCAGTATACAATCGTAGTCCTCGAATAATTCTAGCCAACGGTACTGCCTCATGTTCAACTCCTTCTGTGTGAGGAGATACTTCAAGCTCTTATGGTCCGTAAAGATCCTACACTTCTCCCCATACAGATAATGCTGCCAAATTTTCAAAGCAAAATCACAGCCGCCAACTCTAAATCTTGAGTTGGATAGTTCCTCTCATGTGGCTTCAACTGACGGGAAGCATAAGCCACAACCTTTCCTTCTTGCATCAGCACACAACCAAGACCGACACCGAAAGTGTCACTATACATTATAAACTCTTTACCTGAGATGGGCTGAGTAAGTATAGGAGCTTCGACTAGCAACCTCTTTAACTACTCAAAACAAGCCTGACACTTATCCGACCACTCAAATCTGACCCCTTTCCTTAACAATCTCGTCATTAGAGCAGCAATAACTGAGAAACCCTTTACAAACCTACGGTAGTAACCCGCCAAACAAAGAAAACTCCTCACTTCTGGAACATTCCTAGTCGCTTTCTAATCAACAATCGCCTCAATCTTAGCCAGATCCACTTGGATACTCTTAGCCGAAACAATGTGACCTAAGAATGACACTTCCCGAAGCCAAAAATCACACTTACTAAGCTTGGCAAACAACCCATGCTCTCTCAGAACTTGTAAAACCAACCGGAGATGCTCCTCATGCTCACTCTCGTCCTTAGAGTAAACCAATATATCATCTATGAACACTACTACAAATCGATCAAGATATGGGCTGAAGACTCGGTTCATCAAATCCATAAAAGCCGCCGGTACATTGGTCAAACCAAACGGCATCACTAAAAACTCATAGTGGCCATACCTAGTCTGAAATACAGTCTTAACCACATCTGCATCCTGAACTCGCAGTTGATAATAACCCGACCGAAGATCAATCTTCGAAAAGACTCCTGCACCTCTAAGCTGATCGAACAAATCCTCAACTCTAGGCAAAGGATACTTATTCTTCACTGTGACCTTATTAATTTGCCTATAATCGATACACATAATCATAGAACCATCCTTCTTCTTAACAAACAAAATCGGAGCTCCCCATGGAGATATGCTAGGTCGAATAAACCCCTTATACAATAGCTCTTGTAGCTGAGTTTTGAGCGCTCTCAACTCTACAGGAGCCATCCGATAAGGTGCTTTCGATATAGGCAAAGTACTCGGCACTATCTCTATGGACAAATCCATTTCTCTCTCAGGAGGCAAACAAGGTAACTCACTCGGAAAAACATCACTAAACTCCCGCACCATAGGGATATCCTCAATCCTAACTTGATCCCGCTTAGAGTCCAACATTACAGCTAGAAAAGCCTTACAACCCTTCCTAATAAATCTCTTAGCTTGCATTACGAAAATCACATTGCTCAAAGAGCTAGCACCCAAACCTTTAACAATAACAGAAGACCGATCTCTATCCCGAAGCACAGCTTTCTTCCTATGATAATCAACCACAGCCCGATGCTTAGCCAACCAGTCCATACCCAGAATAAAATCAAATTCTCTGAATGGCAACTCAATCAAATCTGCTGGAAACTCAACTCCCTCAACCAACAAGGGACAATTCCTATACATTCTACTCACATTGACACTATGCCCTAAAGGACTGGTCACACATATCTCATAGTCTAACTGATCTACCTCATGCAACTTATCAATTAACTTATCTGTGCACAAATATGAGTGTGTGGAATTAGAGCATATAATTCAATGTCATGGAGTAGAAACTTACCAGCTATCACATCAGGTGCATCCTACTCGTCTCTAGCTCTCACAGCATATGCTCTAGCTGGAATAGGTAGCGGATGCTCAACTGACTCAGATGCAGCTCCTTCTCTAAGTCGATCGCCTCGACCTCTTTCACGGCCTCTACCACGACTAGCTTGCGTTGTCACACCCCGTTTGCCCCCTAGTAGTATGAGCCATGTTTATGCATGTGCATTGTATGTGTTTGGCTTGTCATAAGAGCATTTTGGGTAAAAATGCATGTTTATGAGTTTTGTTAGCATGTGGGAGAATATATGGTAGTAGGGTGTGCATTAATTGGGAGTGTATTGTGTGTGTGTGTGAAACATGTTATTTGGGTGTGAGTGGTTAGTTTCCACCACTAGGGAGAAGACAAGTGTTAGGGTTAGGAAAGGATGAGGAAAAAGAAAGATAGAGAATTTGGGAAAAGCAGAATTTTCATCCTCTCTTTCCCATTCTCCTCTTCCTTGTCTCTTCTTTTTCCTTTTTGCTCTTCTTTGAGTGCCCTAGTTGAGATTCAAGCCTTTGTGGTGGGAATTAATCACCTTTTTGGACTCCAATTAGTAAGTTATTGCATATGTTTTTCATTTGTTCATATTCTTCTTCTTCCTATTTCTCTGAGTTTAGGGTTAATTTATGATTTGTATTTTTGTGTATTTTGGGTGTTGTCCTTAGTTGAACCTCCTCGCGAACCGAAAGGCAAGGAAAAGGCTGGTGCAAGTGGCACAAAGTGATAGGAGCTAAGGAGTTTGCAGGTTTGGGAATTTTATTTAATTAGTGGTGTTTTTGGAAATGTTAAGTTTGGTATGATTTCTAGAAATTTGATTGAATGTGAAAGTATAATGAGATGTATGATGATTTAATGATTTGATTTGAGCATGTTGAGTTGTTGGATTGTGGTTTTAATTAGAGGAATCAATGGAATGATTGAGTATGTTTTTGCTTAGGGTGTTGGTAAGTTGAGCTGGAAAGGTAAGTTTTGGGGTTGATTTTATGGTTTGAAATGTGTGAATTTGATGTGTGTTGTTTTCGGATTGAAATTGGAGTGAACTCTGCAATTTCTGGGTTTCCCATGAGTCACACGGCGGTATGGCCATTGCTTACCACCATGTGAATCATAGAGATTCCTCAGAAAATGCAAGCCGTGGTTTTACACAGAAAAGTCCACACCGCCGTGTAAAACGTTACTGCCTAGGAATGAGTTTAGGCTGTGAGTTTCACACGAGGGTATGGATTTCCACTTACCATCATGTGAAACGCCTGTATTGGTGCCTGTGCAAGTCGTCTTACATGGCGGTATGGGCTATACCATACCCCTGTATAAGGTGTCTTACACGACGGTATGGATTGGTCATACCGCCGTGTAAAACACCCCTGTCCCCAAATTTTGCAGATTTTTGACTCTTCTTATTTTCACTCCTTTTTCACTTAAGTTTTGTTTTAAATGTTATTTAGTGTCTTTTTATATGTTGTACATCTTTTAAAGGTATGTTTTGTTATACTAAATTATTGATTGCTTTAGTTGATTTGGAAGGAGTTATTTATGCTTAAGCTATGAACTCAACTTATGAATGGTATTATGCTAGGTACTTAATTTGAATTCTGTGGGTGATGTCAGAATGCATTATTTATGCTTTAGCCTATGAACTCAATGTACTATGTTCAATATAATTGAATTATGCATGTAAAACTTTACGGTTCTTCATTATTGATCAACATGTGTAATTAAATGTGAATTGTGTTATACATGGCTTGCGAGAGTCAGTTTAGTGGATAGTTAGGCATGCCTAATAGAGTCTTATAGCTGCAGCCTCAGTTCCGATTGGACCCCGATCAGGTCCCGTTTGGTTCCTCGCGAACCCTCAGTATTTGGATCTTGTTTAAAGTCGCCTCAGTAAAATGTTTTGTAAATGATAAAATAAAATGGTTTCGATTCATACCCGTAAGGTACTGTTCGTATTCGATTCGTGCCCGTGAGGTACTGTCTGTATACTCGTTATCCGCTATTATGAGTTAGCAGGTATTATGTGTTATGTTGCTTTGGTCGCTCCGATGTGATTATATGAATGTGATATTCGAATGAGTATAATGATGAGATGTATATTCGGTTAATATGAATCTGGATATGGATATAAGATGCAGAATGCATAGCTTTAACTTGTAAGCATGCTTATATATATGCTATGTTATGGATAATTATATATGCCATTATGAATGTGTTATGCCTCGACGACCATGAATGGCCGTCCATATTTCTTGTGTGTTTCCCCACTAAGCGTTTATCGCTTAGCACGGTGTTTTTACCCGTGCAGGTGCAGATAGTGTTTTGCTTTGGGAGAGTCACCGCCAATCAAGCCAACACAGGAAGGTTTAGTGTAGGGCTTAGCTTTTGTAATCTTTGATGATTCTTTTGTATAGAACAGTCATGTATCAGATTTTGTAGTAGCTTCCGCATTTGTATATTTTGGATTTGTAATTATCTTTTGTATCAGCCAGTTTGATCAAAACATTATTGTAATGATTTTTGTTATATTAATGTATGATCAGCTGTTGCTCCTGTTGTTTCGCAAAGTTTTTAATTACCCCATATTTCTGTATGTATGTCATGAATGAATGTATGATTTGTATTGTATCTGTGTGATGACACGTTGACTCATACGACATCTCACTCCTTATCAGATGGGATCACCTACGTATGGGTAGGGGGTGTTACATGCGTGGCATTCGAACCAACTCTGCTGGTCTCTCTCTGAGCACCTGAATCCTCATTCAACCTCAGACAGTTGGCCAAAAAGTGTTCAGTACTCCTACATCTGAAACACCCACCTGTGAGCCACCTACACTCACCCCGATGAGGCTTACTGCAATGAGAGCACACAGGCATCGACTCGGTCCTACCACCAGCACCGCCTCTACCAAAACCAGACACCGCTGCTGAACCCTATCTTCTACCACTCGTAGCCGGGTCTGCGGAGGATTCATCCTGCGGGTTCCTTGACCTCTTTCCCGAGGATGAAGAAGATGAACCTCCACGAGAGGGATTCCTCTTCTGAGCCCTCTCTCTCAAAACAGATTCTGACCTCTCAGCCCTGACAGCAGCTTGCACAATCTGATAGTACCCAACTCCAAGAGTACTAATCAGAGAAATCAACATTGCCCTCAGTGACTCATTCAACTCGGTCTCAAAATGTCTACACCTGAACTCCTCTGTCAAAATACCTTCTCGTGCATATTAGCCAACTGGTTAAACTCATTCTCAAACTCAGACACAGACATCACCCTTTGTTTCAAACTAAAGAACTTAGCCCATTTTGCATCCTTGTATGTCTGAGTCACATACTTGTTTGTGAACTCTCTTTGGAAAAACTCCCAAGTAATCGGGTCAGGCAACTGAGGATGTCTACAAACCAACTCCCACCATTCATATGCAAACCCTTACAGCAAAGCCACTGCACACTCTACTTTCTGATCAGGAGGACATCGAACTTCTCTCAAAGCACACTTTACTTTATCAATCCACTTCTCAGCGACCTCCAACTCATCCTAACCCGTTCCATAAAAGTCTTCACCATCAGCTCTTCTCAAACTCTCAGTCGTGGCCTTAGGGGAAGTCAGTCTCTCCAAGACTCGAGCCATGTCCTGAGATAGCTTAAGCATCGCCTCGAAGGGCATGGCTGCGGCCTTAGGCTGTACCCTAGAAGGTTGAGTTGACACAGAAATCGAAGGATCAACAGCTTGAGGATTCACGCTCTTGGCTGATCCCTCAAGAGATCCTCGAACAGAATCGAAATCCATCTAAATAAACAAAGACAACCGCATCAGCCAACACAGCCCTAGACATATACGCATCTATACACAACAACGACAACAAAACACCCGAAAAAGCCTAAACCTAGGCTCTGATACCAAAAACTGTAACACCCCCTACCCATACGTAAGCGAACCCATCCGGATAGGAGTGAGATACCTTAAGAGCAGGGGTGTCACACCAGACAGATCGATACAAAGCAAACATTAATCCATAATAATGTACAGAAACTTAGCGAAAATTAAAACTTTTGAGAAATAACAACGGATCATTCATTAATATAACAAAATCATTACAATAATATTCTGATCAATTGCCAAGCAAAGGAATTACATATCCAAAATAAACAAGAGTGGAAGCATACAAAATTACAGATACAATGAGAGTTCTATTACAAAAAGAATCATCATAACTATTACAAAAATAGACCTAACACTAATCCCTTCTGTGTTAGCTTGACTGGCGGTGACTCTCCCAAAGAAAAATGCCTTCCGCACCTCCATGGATAAAAACCGTGCTAAACGATAACGCTCAGCGGGGAAACACGCAACAAAAGAGTGGACGGCCATTCACAATGGTCGTCAAAGCATAACACATACGATATGACATATATAATCATGCTTACATAATAAAGACATACATTCAGAAGCTCATATCCACATTCATGTACTTGTTAACTAATAGCTCATACGTATCATCATACTCATTCGGATATCATAATCTTGTAATCATTTCAAAGCAGAACAAAACAAATAAAGCACCTGCTGACTCACAATAGTGGATAACGAGTATACAGACAGTACCTTATGGGTATGAATCGAAAAATCATTTATTTTATCATATTCAAAACAATTTTCGGAGGGACCTTAAACAAGATCCAATATTCAAAAGAGTTCGCGAGGAACAAGACGGGGACCTGATCGGGGTCCAAACGGAACTGAGGCTATAGCTAAAAGATTCTATTAGGCATGCCTAACTATCCACTAGACTGACTCTTGCAGGTCATGCTTAGAGAAAATTCACATATTGAGTTCATAACTTAAGGCAATAAATAATCCATTCCGGATACAACTAACATTCAATAATATGAAAAAGCAAAATACTAATTTATGATATAAGACAAATAAAATAACACTAAATAATATTTAAAACCAATCATAAGTGATAAAGGAGTGAAAACGAAGAGAATAAAAAATCATCAAAAATTGGGGAGAGAAGCATTTTACACGGCGGTATGGCCAATCCATACCACCGTGTAAGACACCTTACACGGGGGTATGGTATAGCCCATACCGCCGTGTAACATGTCCAATACGGAGTTGAAGCTGGGAATTAGCATTTTACATGGGGGTATGGGTAATCCCATACCGCCATGTAAAATTTCCAGATTAGCTTCCCAGATGAAGTCTCACGATTCACATGGTGGTAAGGCCCTCCATACTGCCGTGTGAATCACCCAAAACCCAGATTTTTGTAGAAAAACAACCCAATTTCAAACCCACAACAACACATTTTAAAACTCACACATTCAAACCATACAATCAACCCATAAAACTTACCTTTCAGCTCAACATTCAAATACCACATGCAATGAACATCCTAATTCACTCAATTCACAATCTAACAAATTCACATATGCATCAATCATCAATATCACAATCTCAAAATCACAAACTAAAATCTTAACTCAATATACTCAAACTTCAATACATTAAACCAACATACAACTCATTATAACTCTATAAACCAAATAATTTCCAGAAATTCATGTCAAATTCAAAAATCATTAAACTCAAGGAAATTTCCCAAACCTTTGCTCCTATGCTCCAAATCACTTGGTGCCACAAATATCAGTCTTCTCCTTGCCTTTAGGGTTATGAGGAGGCTCCACTAACACCCAAAACACACAACGCAAACAAAGATAAACCAATCATCAAACCCTAGATCAAAACTCAAACAAAAAATAAGAAGAAGAAGATGAAGAACAAGATGAAGGAGATGAAGGAAATGCAGAAAACTTACCCAAAAGAAGACCAAAAGATGATCAATTCCCACCACACCAACTTGGATCCAAGCTAGGGTTCTTTTGAGAAAAGAAAAGGAAGAAGGAGAGTGAGACAGAAGAGGAGAACGGGAAAAGAGATGGAAATTCTGCTTTTCCAATTCTCTTTCTTATTTCTATTCATCTTTTCCTAACCCTAGCTATGTGTCCTCTACCTAGTGGTGGATCTTGATCACTCACTGTCACACCCCATTTGCCCCCTAGTAGAATGAGCCTGTCTGTCTGTCTATCTGTCTGTCTGTATGTGTAAGCATTCGCATGTGTACAGTATTTCATAAGGGTATTTCAGTAAAATGCATGATTTTGGGGTTTTATTATTATGTGGGTGCATACATGGCATTAGTGTGTTTAATTAAATGAGATATATTTGTGTGCATGTATTCATACCATGGTAGGGTATGCATAAGTGAAGAGGGTTTTAGGTGTGTGTAGTGTAGGTTATTTTAGTGTGAGTGATTAGTGTCACCAATAGGAGTTTGATGTATATTTAGAATAAAGAAAAGAAAAAGAAAAGGGGATGAGAGAAAAGAACTTACATATTCACGTTTTTCTCACTCACTCTCTCTTCTTCTTCACTTTCTTTATTTCCAAGTACTGTGTGTTTTGATTCAAGGTCTTATTGGTGAAGTTAATCCTCTCCTTGCATTTCTTAGCTTGGTAAGTGCAAGATCTAGTCTTTGTTTTACTGTAAATTGCATCTTCATCTTCTTCCTTGAGTTTAGGTTTAACCTAGGGTTGCATTTACTGTGTTTGTGTTCTAGCTGAGGCTCCACGTGATCCAAAGGGGAAAGAGGTTGCTGGACCAAGTGGAGCTAAGTGATAGAAGTTAGAATCCAGGTTTGGGAATGTTTACTTGTGAAATTGTATGATTGTGAAGTTACTGTAATTCTAGGGTTCATGTTCTTCTAAATTTGAATGTGTGTGTTCTTGATTTGATTTGGTTAATTATTTGATGGATTGAGTTGTATAATTATTGCATATATTGTTTGAGACAATTTCTGGAAGGTAAGAACAGGTTTGAATGGTTTTTAATCAAATTGGGACTGAATTCGTGTTTCTGGAAATTCTGGAAATTCTGGAAATTGAGGTACTGTTCTTCGTTGCGTGACACGCTTCAAAGGAAGGCAGGTCACGTCACGTGACCCTTGGTCACGGCGTGACATGCCTGCTGAGAAGCCAGTCGCGTGACTAGCTGCAGAACAAGCAAGTCACGCGACGTGATCTTCGGTCACATCGTGTGACCTGCGAAGGAAATAGGCAGATCACGCAACGTGATCTGCGAGGGAGAAGCAGCGTCACGTCGCGTGACCCTCGGTCACGCCGTGACCTGCATGTGCATTGCGTGATCCGCGAGGATCACGCAACGCGTTAGGCGGGAAGCAAGCAGGTCACGAGACGTGACCCTCGGTCACGCCGTGACCTGCCTGTTGAGTCGCCAGTTTCTCCGTTCAGCCCGTTTTTCCGAAATTTCCTGGTTTTTAACTCAGAACTGAATTTGGTATTTCTTCTGAATGGACTTTAATATTGTACGAAGCATGTTCTACTGTTTAATGCTTTGATATGCGTGATAGCATGATTTTCTGATGAATTATATTCTGTATCCTGAAATGTGATCTGTTTGACGCATAACCTGCTAGAGTCAAGTAAGTGGATAGTTAGGCATGCCTAATAGAGTCTTTAGCTGCAGCCCTCAGTTCAGTTTGGACCCCGATCAGGTCCCCGTTTGGTTCCTCGCGAACCCTTCAGTATAGAATCTTGTTTAAGATTCCCTCAGTATATAAATAACATGTTTTGATAAATGATATAATATTTGACTTGTACCTGTGAGGTACCCTCAGTATTCGATTCGTACCCGTAAGGTACCCTCAGTACACTCGTTATCCACTGTCTAGAGTCAGCAGGTATTCTTTAAATGTTAATGGAAATGTTCTGATCTGATATGGCTTTGAATGGAATATCTGAATGAGTTTAGTGATGAAATACATGATGGTTTATTCTGTAATGCCTATGTTTATGGGTTACTGAATGTATGGCTTTTAAATGCGAGCATGCTTATTTGGAATATGTTTAACCTTTGCATTCTGTCATTGTGAATGTGTTATGCCTTGACGACCACTGTGAGTGGCCGTCCATAAATTATGTGTGTTTCCCCACTAAGCGTTTTATCGCTTAGCACGGTGTGTTTACCCGTGCAGGTGCGGAAGACGTTTTCCTTTGAGAGAGTCGCCGTCATCAAGCCAACACAGAAGGGTTTTAGTGTAGGGCTATTTTTGTATCAGTGATGATTCTTTTTGTATAGAACTCTCATGTATCAGCTTCCGCTTTTGTATCTATATTTTGTATATGTAATATTATTTGGTTTCAGCTAGTTGATCAGATCATTATTGTAATAGTTTAATTATAGTAATGCATGATCAGCTTTTGCTTTCTGCATGTAAAGTTTTTAATTATTCAGTATTTCTGAATGTATGTTATGAATGGATGTATATTTTGCTTTGCTTTTGTTTGGTGACACCTTGTCTCATACGGCATCTCACTCCTTATCGGATGGGATCGCCTATGTATGGGAAGGGGGTGTTACACTCACACCCAACAAGCATGCACTACACACACACAAAGTCACCCTAACTAATAACACCCTACAAAGATATGCTCAAGCACACACTATTACAACCCAACTTACTCACTTACATCCTACAACCATGTGAGCAAACACACCCAAATGCAACCCAACTAATTCACACCCTAGCACCGTACATGCACCCACATACTAGCAAAACCCGCAAACATACATTATATCCAAAATACCCTTATCACATGCCAAAACACACTCAATGCACATGCACAAACATGGCTCAAACTTTTAGGGGGCAAACGGGGTGTGACACCTCCTGAAGCAAAAAATCACACTTACTAAGCTTCGCAAACAACCGATGCTCTCGCAGAACTTGCAAAAACAACCGGAGATGCTCCTCATGCTCACCCTCACCCTTGGAATAAACCAAGATATCATCTATGAACACTACTACAAATCGATCAAGATATGGCCTGAACACACAGGTCATCAAATCTATGAATGCCGTAGGTGCATTGGTCAAACCAAACGGCATCACTAAAAACTCATAGTGGCCATACCTAGTCTGAATGCAGTCTTAACCACATCCACATCCTGAACTCGCAGCTAATAATAACCTGACCGAAGATCAATCTTCGAAAAGACTCCTGGACCTCTAAGCTGATCAAACAAATCCTCAACTCTAGGCAAAAGATACTTATTCTTCACTGTGACCTTATTGATTTTCCTATAGTCGATACACATCCTCATAGAACCATCTTTCTTCTTAACAAACAAAACCGGAGCTCCCCATGGAGATATGTTGGGTCGAATAAACCCCTTGTCCAATAGCTCTTGTAGCTGAGTTTTGAGCTCTCTCAACTCTACCGGAGCCATCCGATAAGGTGCTTTCTATATAGGCAACGTACCCGGCACTATCTCTATGGACAACTCCACTTCTCTCTCAGGAGGCAAACCAGGCAACTCGCTCGAAAACACATCACCAAACTCTCGGACAACCGGGATATCCTCAATCCTAACTTGATCCCGCTTAGAATCCAATATCACTGCCTTAAAAGCCTCACAACCCTTCTGAATGAATCTCTTGGCTTACATTGCGGAAATCACATTGCTCAAAGAGCTAGCACCCAAACCTTTAACAAACACAGACGACTGATCTCTATCTCGAAGCACAATCATCTTCCTATGGCAATCAACCACTACCCGGTGCTTACCCAACCAATCCATACCCAAAATCAAATCAAACTCTCTGAAAGGCAACTCAATCAAATCTGCTGGAAACTCAACTCCCTCAACCAACAGGGGACAATTCCTATGCATTCTACTCACATGGACACTATACCCTAAAGGACTGGTCACACATATCTCATAGTCTAACTGATCTACCTCATGCAACTTATCAATTAACTTATCTGTGCACAAATATGAGTGTGTGGAATAAGGGTCAATTAGAGCATATAATTCAATGTCATTGAGTAGAAACTTACCAGCTATCACATCAGGTGCATCCTGCTCGTCTCTAGCTCTCACAGCATATGCTCTAGCTGGAACAGGTAGCGGATGCTCAACTGACTCGGATTCAGCTCCTTCTCTAGGTTGACCGCCTCAACCTCTTCCATAGCCTCTACCATGACTTGCGTGGCATTCAAACCAACTCTGCTGGTCTTTCTTTGAGCACCCGAATCCTCATTCAACCTCAGACAGTTGACCAAAAAGTATTCAGTGCTCCCACATCTGAAACACCCACCTGTAAGCCACCAACATTCTCCCCGATGAGGCTTACTGCAATGAGAGCACACAGGCATCAACTCGGTCCTACCACCAGCACCGCCTCTACCAGAACCAGACACCACTGCTGAACCCTACCTTCTACCTCTCGTAGCTAGGCCTATGGAGGATTTATCCCGCGAGTTCCTTGACCTCTTTCCCAAAGATGAAGAAGATGAACCTCCACGAGAGGGATTCCTCCTCTGAGCCCTCTCTCTCAAAATAGATTCTAACCTCTCAGCCCGTACTGCAGCTTGCACAATCTGGTAATACCCCACTCCCGGAGTACTCATCAGAGAAATTAACATCGCCCGCAGTGACTCATTCAACCCGGTCTCAAAATGTCTACACCTGAACTCCTCTGCCAAAATACCTTCTAGTGCATACTTAGTTAACCGATTAAACTCCTTCTCAAAATCAGATACAAACATCGCCCGCTGTTTCAAACTCAAGAACTGAGCCCATCTTGCATCCTTATATGTCTGAGTCACATACTTGTTTGTGAACTCTCTTTCAAAAAACTCCCAAGTAATCGGGTCAGGCAACTGAGGATGTCTACAAACCAACTTCCACCATTCATATGTAGACCCTTGCAGCAAAGCCACTGCACACTCTACTTTCTGATCAAGAGGACACCGAACTTCTCTCAAAGCATGCTTTACTTTATCAATCCACTTCTCAGCGATCTCTTACTCATCTAAACCCGTTCCATAAAAGTCTTCAGCACCAGCTCTTCTCAAACTCTCAATCGAGGCCTTAGGGGCAGTCACTCTCTCTAAGACTTAAACCATGTCATGAGATAGCTTAAGCATTATCTCGAAGGGCATGGCTGCGGCCTCGGGCTGTTTCCTAGCAGGTTGAGCTGACACAGAAACCGAAGGATCAACAGCTTGGGGATTCACGCTCTCGACTGATCCCTAAAGAGACCCTTGAATATAATCGGAATCTATCTAAACAAATAAAGACAACCGCATCAGCAGACACAATCCTAGACATATACGCATCTATACACAACAACGGCAATAAAACACCCAGAAAAGCCTAAACCTAGGCTCTGATACTAAAAACTATAACACCCCCTACCCATACGTAGGCGAACCCATCCGGATAGGAGTGAGATACCGTAGGAGCAGGGGTG
The DNA here is from genome assembly GCA_947683425.1 of Excoecaria cochinchinensis. Lineage (NCBI taxonomy): Eukaryota > Viridiplantae > Streptophyta > Magnoliopsida > Malpighiales > Euphorbiaceae > Excoecaria > Excoecaria cochinchinensis. The sequence goes on along the minus strand of CANTUQ010000017.1, from coordinate 1,021,125 downwards.
TTACACCAGACAGATCGATACAAAGCAAACATTCATCCACAATAAACATACGAAAGCATAGAGAAAATTAAAACTTTTGAGAAACAACAACTGATCTTATATTAATATAACAAAATCATTACAATAATATTCTGATCAATTGCCAAGCAAAAGAATTACATATCCATAATAAATAAGAGCGAAAGCTTACAAAATTACAGATACAATGAGAGTTCTAATACAAAAAGAATCATGATAACTATTACAAAAATAGCCCTAACACTAATCCCTTCTGTGTTGGCTTGACTGGCTGTGACTCTCCCAAAGCAGAACGCCTTCCGCACCTGCACGGATAAAAACCATGCTAAGCGATAACGCTTAGTGGGGAAACACACAACAAAAGAGTGGACGACCATTCACAATGGTCGTCAAAGCATAACACATACGATATGACATATTCGGATAACCATGTCAAATATATAAACATGCTTACATAATACAGACATACATTCAGAAGCTCATATCCACATTCATATACTTGTTAACTGATAGCTCATATGCATCATCATACTCATTCGAATATCATAATCTTGTAATCATTTCAAAGCAGAACAAAATAAATAAAGCACCTGCTGACTAACAATAGTGGATAACGAGTATATAGACAGTACCTTATGGGTACGAATCAATTACATACAGTACCTTATTGGTATGAATCAAAAAACCATTTATTTATCACATTCAAAACAATTTTCTGAGGAACCTTAAATAAGATCCAAAATTCATAACGGTTCGCGAGGAACCAGACGGGGACCTGATCGGGGTCCAAACGGAACTGAGGCTGCAGCTAAAAGACTCTATTAGGCATGCCTAACTATCCACTAGACTGACTTTTGTAGGTCACGCGTAATCCAAATCATGTTCCAAAACGCAGCATATAATTTATCATGGATAACATGTTATTTGATATGAAGAAATCATGATGTTACACATTTAAGTGAAATAATGTGGCACACAGCAGTGAAAAGCCAAAAGAAAACGTTTAAAATCCATTTTAGACAAACAGAGTACATGAGAGAAATAGGGCAGAGTAACTATCGCGTTCGCGACAAGGTCGCACTCGCAACAGAATGGCCGTGAGCATTGCTCACGCCATGTTAGCATTGCTCACGACTCGTGAGCCTTGCTCAGGCCTCGTGAGCATGGCTCACGACTCGTGAGCTTTGGTCACGCCTCGTGAGATGCTCATTATTCCTCAGCCTTCCACGCGGGAGCTAGAAATTCCGTTCTGTTGCGCTCACGAGAATGTCGTTCTAGCGACAGCATCGGGATTTCTATTTTCAACAAAAACGCAGGAACCCAATTGCAAATCAAATCCAAAACCATTTTCACCAAAATCAAACTTAAACTCTAACTTACCTTAAAATAGGCCTTCCAAACACCATAACCAATATAAAACAACATATTTCAACAATTAATTACAATCAATTTATCAAATCACAAATTAAGATCTCAAAAATCACAAAACCAGAAAATTTTGCAGCAAGGTTCAATCCACTTCACATTTGATTCACTAATTCAATAATTATGCAACATAACTCATCAAAACTCAAAACCCATATCATATATACCAATATAAGCCTATTTACACATCATAAATTTCCAAAAACTCATGCATATCTCAAAACCCGCATATGAACATCATTTAAAAGAAAGTTCCCAAACCTGAATCTCCTAAGCTCCAAATCACTCGGTGCCACTAATACCAGCCTTCTCCTTGCCTTTAGGATCACGAGGAGGCTCCACTAACACCCAAAACATAAACACAAAACCCAAATAAAGACAAACCAAACATCAAACCCTAGATCAAAACCCAAACCAAAAATAAGAAGAAGAAGATGAAGAACAAGATGAAGGAGATGAAGGAAATGCAGAAAACTTACCCAAAAGAAGACCAAAAGATGATCAATTCCCACCACACCAACTTGGATCCAAGCTAGGGTTCTTTTGAGAAGAGAAAAGGAAGAAGAAGAGTGAAAGAGAAGAGGAGAACGGGAAAAGAGATGGAAATTCTGCTTTTCTAATTCTCTTTCTTCTTTCTATTGATCTTTTCCTAACCTTAGCCATGTGTCATGTTCCTAGTGGTTGATCTTGATCACTCACACCCAACAAGCATGCACTACACACACACAAAGTCACCCCAACTAATAACACCCTATAAAGATATGCTCATGCACACACTATTACAACCCAACTTACTCACTTACATCCTACAACCATGTGAGCAAGCACACCCAAATGCAACCCAACTAATTCACACCCTAGCACCGTACATGCACCCACTGTAACACCCCGCCATCCCCGTTGGAAGGATACCGGAGTGCCACGCGGGCAAACACATATAATCAAATCCATATACACATGTATAAACAAAACCCAAATGAACTATAAAGAAACTTTTAATTATTTAATAGTAAAATCCTGTTTACATATAACATATATCAATATCGTTTTACAAAAAGGGCTCGTAAGCAAATATACATATACAAACGAATACTATACTTGTTCCTTTACAAAAGATTCATTTTGCTATACACAAGCCATATACAAAACTACAGCGGAAGACATCAAAAATATAACAACTTCATCCAAAAAGACTCCTAGTGGCCGACCTGCAAATATCTGACTCCAAGCTACACTCGCCACCTGCACGGGAAAAGAGCCCGTGCTAAGCGATAACGCTTAGTGGGGAGGAACAAAACAAAATAACAATATACATATACAATATAGTATCTCATCACCTTTATGATATTTACAATATAAGCAATTAACAAATACAAACATACTTTTCTGATTACACCGATACAGGATATACAAGAATTCATGTGCAACATATACTTTTAATCATGTCAATAAACATCTCAACATATATATCACATATAAACATGTAGCCTGATTAGTCTGGTATAAACCTAAGAAGTGGATACGGTCATTTGGATACTGATAGAACACAATATCCCAAGCATATAGAGACATGAGTCTCGAATATATAATTTTCATATAGAGACCGAGGTCTCGCTTTATTTCCATATAGACCAAATATGGTCAAAACAAGGATCCAAATGGACCCGCATATATCATTTTATCATATAGCAGCTGCACACACACTCTGACCTAAGTAAGCGCTTACTTATCCACTACTATGACTTATTCAGGCTTAAATGATACAACTCAATAATTCATATATTATATCATGTGGATTGCATTTAATACTAGGTTATAATGCATGTACACATGTATATAGATCAAATTTCAGAACATTTAAACATATAAATATCAATACTGAAGGTAAAAAGAACATATAGCTCACATTGAATTAATCCATGTTAAATAAATTATAAAAATGTGTAAATCATGTACATTAATTATTAGTCAAGAATTTAAAACCCAATATTATTCAATTATTAAATACAAACCAGATTTTTAAACTAATTAGTTGTCATGCAGTATAAAACCTTTGAAATCAGAAGTTTTAAACCTTGCTTTTAAGAAAACAGGCAGCTGAAGGAAGACTGGTCACGTCGTGACCTCCAGTCACGTCTCGTGACGCAGCTTCACGTGAGTGTCAAGCAAAAGAGCAAGCAAGAACAGGCGGTCACGGCGTGACCATCAGTCACATCTCGTGACGCCTGTGAGGAGAGGGAGAGAGGACACGAGACGAGTTCTTGTGACACGCAGGGAAGACAGGCGAGAGGTCGCGAGGCGTGACGCTCCATCACGTCGCGACTTCCCAAAGGGAGGAAGGTCACGGCGTGATGCTTCATCACGCCACGTGACTTCCCACAGAGGGAGGTCACGGCGTGATGTACCATCACGTCACGTGATCTTTCTCTCACAAATGCTTCTCCTTCTCCAAACTCTTCCAATTTTTCCAGAAATCGTAAAAACCCAGAAAACGTAAAAACAGAGTACACCAAAACTCCAAATCCCAATTTGTCTAAATCCATTTTTCATGCAATAATTATGCAAACACGTACCTTTAGGTCTTTTGAGCACATTTACAGCAATTACACTCATATTTTTCACATTCTCATACAATCGTAAATAAACAGAGAGAGTCACAACCCAGAATTTCACATTCATATACATGTTTAACTAACTCATTTGCATATACCTCATCGATTCTTTTCTACTAAAATCATGTATACAACATTACATATCTCATGCATTTCAATATACAAACACACATTAACACATTAGCAACAGAACTGCAAACCGAATCCAGAATGAGGAAAGACAGACACACTCCCAAACCTGTAATGAAGTCCAAAAAATGTCCACTGTACTCTTAGTCCACCACTTTATCTTTTCCCTTCTCTTTTCTTTTATCCACAGAAGCTTGCAAACAGATGAAACCACAATCAAAACCCAAGAATGAAATCTCTATAAACCCAAATGAGAAATAAGAACCACACGAAAACCAATAACCACTTACCTCTGGAAATCCCTTTAAAGCTCACAACCTAAGCTCAAAACTGAAGGATACCCACATGCAAAAGAAAGAACAGCAGAATGTGGTTTTTACGTGAGAGAGAGAGAGCAAGAAGAGAGAAAACTTTTCAGTCCTTTGTTTCCAGCCAACTGAGTTTTTCTCATTCTTCCCTTTTCCCTCACCACGTGCACACACACATTCCACCTGGAACACATGCACGATTACACCATTCACTAAATCCTCTTTTAACAAAATAATCCATGTCAAATTACCTTTTACTCACCAAAATAAAATCTGCCATATAAAATATTTTTAATTCTTGCAATTTAATCCACTTACCTCAAATAAAATACCAAATTGCCCTAATTTGACCAATTAAAATCACTGATTTCCAAATAGGCCACTTATGGGGTGTGACAACTCTCTCCTCCTTAAGAAAATTTCGTCCTCGAAATTTCCTTGCTTACCGAATACAACTCAAATATCAAAACCGAAACGAAACAAAACTTAACATATAAACACTTACCCGAAGGACCCTCTGCAACAGTCGCATCTCTAGCAATCATAGCATAACCTCTATACTGATTATGATCCTCTGTAGCACCAGGTCGCTGCACTGTCTCTGATAGTGCTCTCGGAGCTCTACTTCCCTCGCGATTGCTTTGGATGACATTGGATCTTCTGCTCTCTTGCTGATTCTGGTCTTCTCTTCGATTAGGGCAAAAAGCAAACCGATGCTCCATACTCCCACACTTAAAACAGGCTCCGGTGATCTTGCGACATGTACCCCAATGGTACCTATGACAATGCTCACATTCTGGTGCTCGATTTCCTTTATTTCCTTGTGGGGCTACACTCTCTACCTGTGAAGGCACTTGTACACCCCCTCTAGATCCTTGCTCGGGTGGAGCACCCTTAGACTTCTTAATACTCGCAACCCCCGCATCCGGTGCTCTTCTCTTGCTAACCACTCTTTGCTTGATCTCCTCAGATTCCTCTAACCTCATTGCTGTAGCCACAATCTGATAATACCCAACTGGCTGCAAGACAATCATCGCAGACAAAGGGCCTCTGAATACCTCACGCAATCCCTCTAAAAAGTGCCTACATATGAACTCATCTGTCAACAACTGCTCAGGCACATACTTACTTAACCGGTTGAACTCCTTATCATACTCACTAACAGTCATTCCCCTCTGCTTCAAGCTAATGAACTCTCTCCACTTAGCTTCTTGGTATGCCTTCGTTATATACTTTTGCTCAAATTCTTGCTTGAAATACTCCCATGTCAACTCAGCTGGCCGCTGAGGATTCCTCATCACAAGTTCCCACCAATCATATGCTGGTCCTTGAAGCAACGATATTGCACAAGAAGCTCTCTGATCTGCAGGACACCTAATCTCTTGCAAAATCCTACCTACTCTCTTGAGCCAAAACTCAGCCACATCGGATTCATCTAAGGCAGTCCCATGAAAGTCTTCTGCTCCTCTCTTTCTTAACAACTCAGTTGGAGCCTTAGGTGCAGTCAACCTATCAACCACTTGCAATAATCCCTGAACTAACGCTGGATCAAAAGCAACACCTCTATTTGCACCCTCAGCTGGTGCAGGTTCCCGCTCATGCCTATCCTGTCTAACTGGATCATCTCTTCTAACTGGATTCCCTCCACGACTCACATTGGCACTACTCATGGTGTCGCCCATATACTCACTTGGATCCGACTCCATACAAACACTACACAAAACAAGACATCTGCATTAGGCCACTATACAAAACTGACTCTCATGCATAGACTCGACTCTACACTCAAACAATCACAACATAACCCAGAACCACCAAACCAGGGCTCTGATACCAAGCTGTAACACCCTGCCATCCCCGTTGGAAGGATACCGGAGTGCCACGCGGGCAAACACATATAATCAAATCCATATACACATGTATAAACAAAACCCAAATGAACTATAAAGAAACTTTTAATCATTTAATAGTAAAATCCTGTTTACATATAACATATATCAATATCGTTTTACAAAAAGGGCTCGTAAGCAAATATACATATACAAACGAATACTATACTTGTTCCTTTACAAAAGATTCATTTTGCTATACACAAGCCATATACAAAACTACAGCGGAAGACATCAAAAATATAATAACTTCATCCAAAAAGACTCCTAGTGGCCGACCTGTAGATATCTGACTCCAAGCTACACTCGCCACCTGCACGGGAAAAGAGCCCGTGCTAAGCGATAACGCTTAGTGGGGAGGAACAAAACAAAATAACAATATACATATACAATATAGTATCTCATCACCTTTATGATATTTACAATATAAGCAATTAACAAATACAAACATACTTTTCTGATTACACCGATACAGGATATACAAGAATTCATGTGCAACATATACTTTTAATCATGTTAATAAACATCTCAACATATATATCACATATAAACATGTAGCCTGATTAGTCTGGTATAAACCTAAGAAGTGGATACGGTCATTTGGATACTGATAGAACACAATATCCCAAGCATATAGAGACATGAGTCTCGAACATATAATTTTCATATAGAGACCGAGGTCTCGCTTTATTTCCATATAGACCAAATATGGTCAAAACAAGGATCCAAACGGACCCGCATATATCATTTTATCATATAGCAGCTGCACACACACTCTGACCTAAGTAAGCGCTTACTTATCCACTACTATGACTTATTCAGGCTTAAATGATACAACTCAATAATTCATATATTATATCATGTGGATTGCATTTAATACTAGGTTATAATGCATGTACACATGTATATAGATCAAATTTCAGAACATTTAAACATATAAATATCAATACTGAAGGTAAAAAGAACATATAGCTCACATTGAATTAATCCATGTTAAATAAATTATAAAAATGTGTAAATCATGTACATTAATTATTAGTCAAGAATTTAAAACCCAATATTATTCAATTATTAAATACAAACCAGATTTTTAAACTAATTAGTTGTCATGCAGTATAAAACCTTTGAAATCAGAAGTTTTAAACCTTGCTTTTAAGAAAACAGGCAGCTGAAGGAAGACTGGTCACGTCGTGACCTCCAGTCACGTCTCGTGACGCAGCTTCACGCGAGTGTCAAGCAAAAGAGCAAGCAAGAACAGGCGGTCACGGCGTGACCATCAGTCACGTCTCGTGACGCCTGTGAGGAGAGGGAGAGAGGACACGAGACGAGTTCTTCTGACACGTAGGGAAGACAGGCGAGAGGTCGCGAGGCGTGACGCTCCATCACGTCGCGACTTCCCAAAGGGAGGAAGGTCACGGCGTGATGCTTCATCACGCCACGTGACTTCCCACAGAGGGAGGTCACGGCGTGATGTACCATCACGTCACGTGATCTTTCTCTCACAAATGCTTCTCCTTCTCCAAACTCTTCCAATTTTTCCAGAAATCGTAAAAACCCAGAAAACGTAAAAATAGAGTACACCAAAACTCCAAATCCCAATTTGTCTAAATCCATTTTTCATGCAATAATTATGAAAACACGTACCTTTAGGTCTTCTGAGCTCATTTACAGCAATTACACTCATATTTTTCACATTCTCATACAATCGTAAATAAACAGAGAGAGTCACAACCCAGAATTTAACATTCATATACATGTTTAACTAACTCATTTGCATATACCTCATCGATTCTTTTCTACTAAAATCATGTATACAACATTACATATCTCATGCATTTCAATATACAAACAGACATTAACACATTAGCAACAGAACTGCAAACCGAATCCAGAATGAGGAAAGACAGACACACTCCCAAACCTGTAATGAAGTCCAAAAAATGTCCACTGTACTCTTAGTCCACCACTTTATCTTTTCCCTTCTCTTTTCTTTTATCCACAGAAGCTTGCAAACAGATGAAACCACAATCAAAACCCAAGAATGAAATCTCTATAAACCCAAATGAGAAATAAGAACCACATGAAAACCAATAACCACTTACCTCTGGAAATCCCTTTAAAGCTCACAACCTAAGCTCAAAACTGAAGGATACCCACATGCAAAAGAAAGAACAGCAGAATGTGGTTTTTACGTGAGAGAGAGAGAGCAAGAAGAGAGAAAACTTTTCAGTCCTTTGTTTCCAGCCAACTGAGTTTTTCTCATTCTTCCCTTTTCCCTCTCCACGTGCACACACACATTCCACCTGGCACACATGCACGATTACACCATTCACTAAATCCTCTTTTAACAAAATAATCCATGTCAAATTACCTTTTACTCACCAAAATAAAATCTGCCATATAAAATATTTTTAATTCTTGCAATTTAATCCACTTACCTCAAATAAAATACCAAATTGCCCTAATTTGACCAATTAAAATCACTGATTTCTAAATAGGCCACTTATGGGGTGTGACAACTCTCTCCTCCTTAAGAAAATTTCGTCCTCGAAATTTCCTTGCTTACCGAATACAACTCAAATATCAAAATCGAAACGAAACAAAACTTAACATATAAACACTTACCCGAAGGACCCTCTGCAACAGTCGCATCTCTAGCAATCATAGCATAACCTCTATACTGATTATGATCCTCTGTAGCACCAGGTCGCTGCACTGTCTCTGATAGTGCTCTCGGAGCTCTACTTCCCTCGCGATTGCTTTGGATGACATTGGATCTTCTGCTCTCTTGCTGATTCTGGTCTTCTCTTCGATTAGGGCAAAAAGCAAACCGATGCTCCATACTCCCACACTTAAAACAGGCTCCGGTGATCTTGCGACATGTACCCCAATGGTACCTATGACAATGCTCACATTCTGGTGCTCGATTTCCTTTATTTCCTTGTGGGGCTAGACTCTCTACCTGTGAAGGCACTTGTACACCCCCTCTAGATCCTTGCTCGGGTGGAGCACCCTTAGACTTCTTAGTACTCGCAACCCCCGCATCCGGTGCTCTTCTCTTGCTAACCACTCTTTGCTTGATCTCCTTAGATTCCTCTAACCTCATTGCTGCAGCCACAATCTGATAATACCCAACTGGCTGCAAGACAATCATCGCAGACAAAGGGCCTCTGAATACCTCACGCAATCCCTCTAAAAAGTGCCTACATCTGAACTCATCTGTCAACAACTGCTCAGGCACATACTTACTTAACCGGTTGAACTCCTTATCATACTCACTAACAGTCATTCCCCTCTGCTTCAAGCTAATGAACTCTCTCCACTTAGCTTCTTGGTATGCCTTCGTTATATACTTTTGCTCAAATTCTTGCTTGAAATACTCCCATGTCAACTCAGCTGGCCGCTGAGGATTCCTCATCACAAGTTCCCACCAATCATATGCTGGTCCTTGAAGCAACGATATTGCACAAGAAGCTCTCTGATCTGCAGGACACCTAATCTCTTACAAAATCCTACCTACTCTCTTGAGCCAAAACTCAGCCACATCGGATTCATCTAAGGCAGTCCCATGAAAGTCTTCTGCTCCTCTCTTTCTTAACAACTCAGTTGGAGCCTTAGGTACAGTCAACCTATCAACCACTTGCAATAACCCCTGAACTAACGCTGGATCAAAAGCAACACCTCTATTTGCACCCTCAGCTGGTGCAGGTTCCCGCTCATGCCTATCCTATCTAACTGGATCATCTCTTCTAACTGGATTCCCTCCACGACTCACATTGGCACTACTCATGGTGTCGCCCATATACTCACTTGGATCCGACTCCATACAAACACTACACAAAACAAGACATCTGCATTAGGCCACTATACAAAACTGACTCTCATGCATAGACTCGACTCTACACTCAAACAATCACAACATAACCCAGAACTACCAAACCAGGGCTCTGATACCAAGCTGTAACACCCCGCCATCCCCGTTGGAAGGATACCGGAGTGCCACGCGGGCAAACACATATAATCAAATCCATATACACATGTATAAACAAAACCCAAATGAACTATAAAGAAACTTTTAATCATTTAATAGTAAAATCCTGTTTACATATAACATATATCAATATCGTTTTACAAAAAGGGCTCGTAAGCAAATATACATATACAAACGAATACTATACTTGTTCCTTTACAAAAGATTCATTTTGCTATACACAAGCCATATACAAAACTACAGCGGAAGACATCAAAAATATAACAACTTCATCCAAAAAGACTCCTAGTAGCCGACCTGCAGATATCTGACTCCAAGCTACACTCGCCACCTGCACGGGAAAAGAGCCCGTGCTAAGCGATAACGCTTAGTGGGGAGGAACAAAACAAAATAACAATATACATATACAATATAGTATCTCATCACCTTTATGATATTTACAATATAAGCAATTAACAAATACAAACATACTTTTCTGATTACACCGATACAGGATATACAAGAATTCATGTGCAACATATACTTTTAATCATGTCAATAAACATCTCAACATATATATCACATATAAACATGTAGCCTGATTAGTCTGGTATAAACCTAAGACGTGGATACGGTCATTTGGATACTGATAGAACACAATATCCCAAGCATATAGAGACATGAGTCTCGAACATATAATTTTCATATAGAGACCGAGGTCTCGCTTTATTTCCATATAGACCAAATATGGTCAAAACAAGGATCCAAACGGACCCGCATATATCATTTTATCATATAGCAGCTGCACACACACTCTGACCTAAGTAAGCGCTTACTTATCCACTACTATGACTTATTCAGGCTTAAATGATACAACTCAATAATTCATATATTATATCATGTGGATTGCATTTAATACTAGGTTATAATGCATGTACACATGTATATAGATCAAATTTCAGAACATTTAAACATATAAATATCAATACTGAAGGTAAAAAGAACATATAGCTCACATTGAATTAATCCATGTTAAATAAATTATAAAAATGTGTAAATCATGTACATTAATTATTAGTCAAGAATTTAAAACCCAATATTATTCAATTATTAAATACAAACCAGATTTTTAAACTAATTAGTTGTCATGCAGTATAAAACCTTTGAAATCAGAAGTTTTAAACCTTGCTTTTAAGAAAACAGGCAGCTGAAGGAAGACTGGTCACGTCGTGACCTCCAGTCACATTTCGTGACGCAGCTTCACGCGAGTGTCAAGCAAAAGAGCAAGCAAGAACAGGCGGTCACGGCGTGACCATCAGTCACATCTCGTGACGCCTGTGAGGAGAGGGAGAGAGGACACGAGACGAGTTCTTGTGACACGCAGGGAAGACAGGCGAGAGGTCGCGAGGCGTGACGCTCCATCACGTCGCGACTTCCCAAAGGGAGGAAGGTCACGGCGTGATGCTTCATCACACCACGTGACTTCCCACAGAGGGAGGTCACGGCGTGATGTACCATCACGTCACGTGATCTTTCTCTCACAAATGCCTCTCCTTCTCCAAACTCTTCCAATTTTTCCAGAAATCGTAAAAACCCAGAAAACGTAAAAACAGAGTACACCAAAACTCCAAATCCCAATTTGTCTAAATCCATTTTTCATGCAATAATTATGCAAACACGTACCTTTAGGTCTTCTGAGCACATTTACAGCAATTACACTCATATTTTTCACATTCTCATACAATCGTAAATAAACAGAGAGAGTCACAACCCAGAATTTAACATTCATATACATGTTTAACTAACTCATTTGCATATACCTCATCGATTCTTTTCTACTAAAATTAAGTATAGAATATAGATAATATTTATGTTAATTAAAGTAATATAAACAATAATAGTGTAATGGATTAAATTTAATTATGATAATACTTAAATTATTGTGTACTTTTATAATATGATAATGGCAAAAATAATAATAAGAATTGCAAGAATATTGTTAATGAAAAAATATATATGTTATAATGACATTAATATTAGAAATACATATGAAGAAAAATGAATGTTATTTATGGTAGTGTAAGTCATGGAAATAAATATAAGCTTAATTAATGGAAATTAAGAAACTAATTGTGTTAATGTAAATGAAAGAAAATAGTATATGAAAAAACTAAAGTATGCATGTGTGTGTGTATTAAATTAATTATGGAAAATTTAGGATATGTATCCACCACTAGCCATTTTAATGCTTAGCGCATAGTGTTGTTTTCTGCGCGCAAGTTATAGAAGTAAAAACCATAAAGTGGTGAGATTTTGGTGACAATTGAAAGAAGAGACGGAAAGCAAGGATAAAAGCGTAGGCATGGCATATATATGATCGTGAAGGATAATTTTAAGTCTATGTATAGATAGGTTTATGTATTTATGTAAGTATAGTTTTCAAATAGAATAATGTATGGACTATTATATTATTTCTGTGTATGAATATTAGTGATGTTTGGAAAAAAATTTACAGCACTGTTTACTATAACGTAACTTGTGAGTTAACGGATCATCGTACGTATAGTTAGAAAGTTAAGGGTGTTACATAAATTCTTTATCCTATGCATGAATTGCACATAGTCATGGATAAATAGGCATGCATATAAGGGATAATGATTGTAGCTGCTAGTGATGGCACCGCATTAGGGTCTAGTGTTCTGATACCTGTTCGGTATCTAGTGTATTGAGAATGTTCTGCCTCTAGTGATTGGTACTGCTTGTGCATTATCCAGTGTTGGATACCATATTTGGCATCCTTATTCTTGTATCTACCCTCATTGAGGATTTAGGCAACAGAAGGGTTCCCAATTTCTTTAAAATTATAAAAGTGTACTAGTGAAGTGATTATGAATTAGTATATTCTTAATTTATGAATGCATGTCAAAGTTAACTATAATATCTATGTTTAATTAATGTATGTATAATAATGAAGTGAAGTGAAAATTATTGATTTCCTTATTTGTTATGAGATGTTCATGAATATGTAAAATGTTAACATGAACTTTAAGTAATATGTTAATTGCTAATAGAGTAACATGTACATGTTTATGCTCCATAAATGAAATATAACTTCTAATGTAATAGGTGTTGTTTATATTATTATTTAATTATATGCTTTTGAATATCATATTTTGCATGCCTATGTAACGGCTACTATGAGTGGTCGTCTATCATTATATGTTCCTCACTAAGTGTTCTGCTTAGCACAGGTTTTTAATCCGTGTAGTTACAAATATCAACGTCACTTCCATGGAAAATTTGCAAGGGTTGGAGCCAACACAAGTATAGGAAGAGAAGTCTAGTGTAAACTTTTTTTGTACAAGTGTTATGTAATATATGTATTTTGTAAAATGAAATAGTATATGTAAATATAAACATAAGTAGTAGTAATATGTATATGTAATGAAAAAAAAATATTTGATGAAATGTTTGTCGAATGCAATGCACATTATTTGGACAATGGAAATGGCTCAATATTTATTAATAGGTTTCGATGTGACACTCTTGTATAGGTAGTCCTATATCATGTATCAGGTGTTATAGGATCCCTATAGGGGATGTTACAAGATGCTTGAATTTCTATTGCCTTTATGCGTATTTGCTAGACACCTGGTGGCAAGTTAGACTGAGTTGCATGTTATTTAGAATATTAGCACTTGTATATTAATTTTGTGAAAGTTTGGCTTAAGACTTTTAAGCCAAAATCCTGCTGAAATTCACATGCTGCATGTTAATATCTTTTAAATTGCACAACCGTGTTAATACAAAACTAACTGTTATCTTTTTTGTTTCGCGGGTAAAATGCCTCCAAGACGCCAAATCCCTCCACAACCTGATCAGCATTAGGCTCCCCCTTGGATGACCACGACTCAGGATGATTGATGTCTGACTTTTTGCACATTTAGCATCTTGGTCTAGTAGTAGATGACATTAGGAGATTCCACCGAAGGGAGTGTATACCTTGACCATGAGGCAGCCATAGATATGTGCCTCACCTGGGTTGACCTAGTTGCATCATTTAGGTATAGAGTCCCCACTCTTAAGAAGATGGATAAAGCCTTGCACTTTGATAGACAACTACAAGGGGCAGTCCCACACTCGATAGAGCACGGTAGAGCATTTGACAGAACATGTGCCTCCACAGCATGAGGAGGGGGAGAGCAGGTGCCATAGAGGAGTTTCTGGGCTCAGACCTTAGACATGAGGAGACACATAATGCAGGGCATTATGATGATAGGGCTCACCAGGAGCCACTAGAGGCGGCTTTCCCCCAATAGCGTCCTAGCTTCTAGGAGCCATCTTTACACTTCAAACGGGGTTTCGTGCCATATGGAGATCCGAGGACATCTTTATTATATATGCCTCTACCTCCTCCTCCTTAGAAGTACATTACGACTAACTCTTTGTTGGGTATCCTGCAGCAGCTTCATGTATTGAGATGGCTCAAGCATAGCAGGACCACGTTGTACTCCATGCTGACCACCAGCAACTCTAGTAGCAAATTTATCAGCAGTAGGCAAAGGGCCGTGCTTAGATGCTTCATGTCTAGTCGGTCATTACCTCTACCAATACCCTTATGGAACAGGGGATCCAACTGGTGGACGAGAACCCATAACACATGAGGAAGCGAGTGGACATGATAAAGGCCATGTTTGTTGATAGCAGGCACCCAACCATGGAGAGATACGAGGATTTTAGGTGCGCCTAGATGAGCTTGACACTAACTTTTAAAGATGCCTGACCAAGTAAGCCACTGAGTTAGAAGGAGCATGGCATGACATTAGGTAGGTTACGGGTGCCCTTGATATGTTTTTTTATACCGTCTCTGCTAACTACACAAGTTATGCTCCTCCTCCAAATTCGTTAACTAGTTATGCTCCTACTCTTCCTTTAGATCAGTTGGGCCCATTTGCACCTGTTGGTCTATCACATCCACTGCTATCACCCGGATATACACCATTGCCTAGTTACAACCCCCAGACTGCTGGGACACACATTGCATTTCCTAGGCTACAGAACGCTGTGAATGAATCATTCTTCAAAGAGATGACCATTTTGTTCATTTTGTACAAAAATTTACTTTGTATTATCTTACTTATGTTTAAGTTTTGCATAGTTTGTTTCTTTACTTATTTTACATATATGTTTACCATAATTTCCAACTTATTCTAAATATGTCAAAAAATGAGAAAATAATAAAAATAATTAATGACATAAGAAAGTTAATAATTATGATATTAATTATATCAATATAATATTTAAATCAAATTTACATAACAATTCCATAAATGACTCAAAATCACGCAAAATATTAGATTAACGTGTACAATAGCACCTATGCTATTTTAACATTTTCACTTCTACTATGCGGGGGGCAACTTCCTATCAGGTGCATTCACCAAACCATTGCAACAACAATAGTTTCAAGCTTTGCCGATTGCAAAGGGCAAGCTAATAAGGTTTTTCAAGCTTATTATATGATTTCTTTTCAATTTCCTACATGGATCGATGCAACCTCACAACTATCAACCATTCCGCTATAGGTGGCAAGCAGTCATGCACTTGGCTTGTAACACCCCGAAGTAGCCCTAGAAGAATTAAAGAATTTTTGTTCAGAAAAGAGATTAGTTGTTGAGTGTGAGAGTCCTGTCGTGAGCGCGATAAGCGTTGCGGGCGCGACAGAACCCTCCCGTGGTATGTCAATTAAATTGAGATTTTCGACATGTGGCATCGTAGGGTGTTGACACATGGCAACTTGAGAGGGTGACACTTGGTAAGAGACTTAAGTGTGGTTTATATTAGAGTGACAAGTGGCTTTGTAGGGATGTGACATGTGGCAAGAGTTTGGCTATTACTACATAAATTAATTAAAGATAGGAAATTTAGAGTAAAAAGAAGATAAACATGAAATTAATGGGATAGGTAGCATTTAGTAGCATAGTTAATTTTGGATTTACTTTGACCATTTGCCCATTTTTTTTCCTTCTTCCCGTGGGTTCCTTACTTTGGCCCTTTGTTCTTTATTTTTTCTTTCTTTTTCTTTGGTCAGCCGTTCTCCCTCTCTTGCTCTTGCTTTTGTTCTTTCCTTTCCCCTTTGGTCTATTTTGAGTGAGCTCATTAAGTTGGTTTGAAGTGTATAAGTCAAAGGTTGAGCTTAGTTCTTGAGAAGAAGGTAAGAGTGGTTGGATTTATTTCTCGATCTGACCTCCTTTTTCTTTGAATATTTCTGTTTTTGATTTAAAATAAAGAGAAGAGTAATTCTTGTATTTTGAATGGTTGTGCATGGAAGCTGTGGACAAGGGACCGAATAAGGGCAAAGAGAAGGTCGGAGCAGAGTTGAGGGCCGTGATCAACTCCTAGAGGTAGGGATCGCGTGCGAATCTATTTTGATTGCCTGTAGTGAGCTCACGATATATGTATACATGTTTGCGATCATTTTTTGAATCATGGTGTATGAGTTTTGGTTGTGTTAAATGGTTTTCATATGGTTTTGTGTGTAAAAAGTGATTTTAGAGAAATTCTGTTTGGGTTTCATTAGACCTTTGAATATCGTTTTTGTCATAAGTAGAGTTATAGAGCTTCCATTGTGTTGACTCAAATTGCATTTGAAAGCTAAGATCCATAGCTAAAAATTTCTAAGAGGGAGCTAGAGCTAATTCTGGCCCTATGATTCTCGAAACGGTTAAAGACCGTAGCATCCCTATTTGGGTCGGGTGACTTGAACATTATAGGTTGTTTAGATCATAACTCAAGTTTTAGATGTCCAAATGATCTTAAAATTGTCCCATTTAAAATATAACATCCTAGGGAAGATTTGTTAATAAGGAAGTTTTGCCTAAAAATGTCGTTTCGATGTCCGTTTAGGCTGAACAAAATTGATGTTGTTGGGTTTTTGTCTGGATCTCCATGGCTCTGTCACGAGTAGTGACGACCGTCACGAGTCGTGACAGTAGGCCCCTGTCATGATTAGTGACATCTGTCATGAGTAGTGATGACCTCCACCCTTCTATTTTGACCATTCTATGTGTTTTTCTTCCCGAATTGAACCCGTATTGCACCCGAACTTCAGGGTAAGTTCCTATAGCATGTCCTACTCATATTTAACCCTATCAAATGAGCATATGTATGTCCCAATTGACATTATATGTAAATAATAGTATGATATAAGAGTTTATGAGTGGAATTTAAATGTTACATGCTTTTAGTTGTTGAACATGATTAATAAAGACTGTATATGACTTAAATGCCTCTAAAGTTAATGAGTGCACTTGAATTATAGTTGATGAGTTGTTATTGAGCCTGATTACCGTTATAGTTGATAGATAAGCATGCTTATAAAGGGTTAGAGTGCAGCTGCTAGAGTTAGCCTTAATTGTGCCCAGAGTTCGGAATACCTCGTGTATTTCATAGAGGTTTGAGTTAATTCTCCATATGCAAAGTACTATGAACAGTATCCAGAGTTACCCGTATCCACTATGAAAGGAATTCAGGCTTACTAATATGGTATAGTGAACATGAAATGATTTATAAGATTGTTCGGATTAAATGTTATAACATATGAGAAGTATTGCATGAATGGGAGCACATGACCCTTATGTATTTGAATAAATGATTTGTATATGTGTGACAAGATTATGCGTGTGACATTTGATTTTGTCATATGAAATGTATGATATATGTGTGACTTCGTAAAGAAGTCCTTTGCATTATTTTCATCCCCACTAAGCGTTATCGCTTAGCACGGATGTTTATTTCCGTGTAGGTACAGGTCCGGATCAGTGAGAGCGTGCATCTATAGGTCAAGGCCACTAGGAGCTTTTGTTACATCTTTTTGTATAAGATAGTAATAGAGTTTCTTACTTTTTGAGTAACATCATTATGTACATAGGAAGTATAGTATTGACATGTAAAAGTTAACTGTTATATATATGTGTACCTCAAATGAATATGTAACAAGTATAAAGCTTTTGTATTATGTACAGTTTTTATATATGTTATAAGAGCTCTTTTGTTGGGCCCAAATTATTCTTATCTTTTAATATTAATGCTTCCATTACGGTATATGTATATGTATACGTATGTAGCCGCGTGGCGCCCCGATATTCCTTACCAGGGGTATGGGGGTATTACATTTAGTGGTATCAGAGCCTAGGTTTGAGTTTCTGGTCTATAAGATGATCGAGTATAGTATAATAATAGAATATATGTATAAGTTTGCTTAGAGTGTGGCCTAATGCAGATGCTATTTTGTAGGGTTAGATGGAGTCCGACCCGAGTGAGAACGTTGGAGAGACCTCGGGTAGTGTGAACCCGATTCGAGTGGATCCATGTGTACAAGCACAAGATAGAGAGGAAAGAGCAAGAGTTGTTCAGGACAACCCGGAGTTGATGCAAGGGTTGGTACAGATTCTGGATAGGTTGACAACTCCAAAGACTCCATCGGATTTGATAAGAAAGAGAGGAGCTAAAGAATTCCATGGAACATCCCTGGATCAATCCGAGATAGCAGAATTCTGGTTGGAGAAAATAGGAAGAATTTTGCAGGAAATCAGTTGCCCACAGAATCAAAGAGTAGCTTGCGCTGTATCATTGCTACAGGGTGCAGCATATGACTGGTGGAAGTTAGTGTTGCAGAATCCTCAGAGACCTGTGGAGTTAACTTGGGATTTCTTTGTCCAAGAGTTCAAGGAGAAGTTTGTGACCAAAGCATACAGAGATGCCAAATGGAAAGAATTTGTGACTTTCAAGCAAAAGAACATGACGGTAGGAGAATATGACAAAGAGTTTACTCGTTTGAGTAAATATGTACCAAAAGGGATGTTAACTGATGACTTCAGGCGCAGACAATTCGAAGAAGGATTAAGAGAGAGCATTCGAGGACCCCTGTCTGCCATGGTTGCTTTGCAACCAGTGAGCTACTATCGTCTGGTATTGGCAACTGTAAGACTAGAAGAATCTGAACTATTAAGACAGAAGAGAGAACAAAAGAAAAGATTTCCCAAGGAAGATGAGGGTGTTATTGGCAGAGCTAGAGAAGTAAAGAGAGGAAAAGAAGAGCAAGCATCCGCATTTATGCCAACTTCAGTTGGAAATGTAAGGCCACCAGTTAGTAGAAGAAGTGTGGCACCAGAGTGTGTACATTGTGGAAGGCGTCATTGGGGTGAGTGTAGGAAACTCACTGGCGCATGTTTTAAACGTGGCAGCGCTGAACATCTCCTTGCCCAGTGTCCCAAGTTAAGCGAAAATTTGGCATCACAAGCAAGTAAAGACAAAGGGAGTGCTTCTGGGAATGTTAGAAGTGGAAGAGGAAGAAGTAGAGCTGAGAGACCGCCATCGGAAACAGTCGAGAGGCCGTTCCCTGAGGATCAGCCACGTGTATTTGCCATGACTGCTGAAGATGTAGAGGCACTGATCGGATCTTCTGGTAAGTCCTCTTATTGATTTATGCAGTATTGAGTTATGCAGTATATAATTTGAGTTATTTGTCGGGTATCGGGGAAATTTCGAGGACGAAATTTCTTAAGGGGGAGAGATTTGTAACACCCCGAAGTAGCCCTAGAAGAATTAAAGAATTTTTGTTCAGAAAAGAGATTAGTTGTTGAGTGTGAGAGTCCTGTCGTGAGCGCGATAAGCATTGCAGGCGCGACAGAACCCTCCCGTGGTATGTCAATTAAATTGAGATTTTCAACACGTGGCATCGTAGGGTGTTGACACATGGCAACTTGAGAGGGTGACACTTGGTAAGAGACTTAAGTGTGGTTTATATTAGAGTGACAAGTGGCTTTGTAGGGATGTGACATGTGGCAAGAGTTTGGCTATCACTACATAAATTAATTAAAGATAGGAAATTTAGAGTAAAAAGAAGATAAACATGAAATTAATGGGATAGGTAGCATTTAGTAGCATAGTTAATTTTGGATTTACTTTGACCATTTGCCCATTTTTTTTCCTTCTTCCCGTGGGTTCCTTACTTTGGCCCTTTGTTCTTTATTTTTTCTTTCTTTTTCTTTGGTCAGCCGTTCTCCCTCTCTTGCTCTTGCTTTTGTTCTTTCCTTTCCCCTTTGGTCTATTTTGAGTGAGCTCATTAAGTTGGTTTGACGTGTATAAGTCAAAGGTTGAGCTTAGTTCTTGAGAAGAAGGTAAGAGTGGTTAGATTTATTTCTCGATCTGACCTCCTTTTTCTTTGAATATTTCTGTTTTTGATTTAAAATAAAGAGAAGAGTAATTCTTGTATTTTGAATGGTTGTGCATGGAAGCTGTGGACAAGGGACCGAATAAGGGCAAAGAGAAGGTCGGAACGGAGTAGATGGCCGTGATCAACGCCTAGAGGTAGGGATCGCGTGCGAATCTATTTTGATTGCCTATAGTGAGCTCACGATATATGTATACATGTTTGTGATCATGTTTTGAATCATGGTGTATGAGTTTTGGTTGTGTTAAATGGTTTTCATATGGTTTTGTGTGTAAAAAGTGATTTTAGAGAAATTCTGTTTGGGTTTCATTAGACCTTTGAATATATTTTTTGTCATAAGTAGAGTCACAGAGCTTCAATTGTGTTTACTCAAATTGCATCTGAAAGCTAAGATCCATAGCTAAAAATGTCTAAGAGGGATCTAGAGCTAATTCTGGCCCTATGATTCTCGAAACGGTTAATGACCGTAGCATCCCTGTTTGGGTCGGGTGACTTGAACATTATAGGTTGTTTAGATCATATCTCATGTTTTAGATGTCTAAATGACCTGAAAATTGTCCCATTTGAAAGATAACATCCTAGGAAATATTTGTTAAGAAGGAAGTTTTGCCTCAAAATGTCGTTTCGATGTCCGTTTAGCCTGAAAAAAATTTATATTGTTGGGTTTTTGTCTGGATCTCCATGGCTCTGTCACGAGTAGTGACGACCGTCACGAGTCGTGACAGTAGGCCCCTGTCATGATTAGTGACATCTGTCATGAGTAGTGATGACCTCCACCCTTCTATTTTGACCATTCTATGTGTTTTTCTTCCCGAATTTAACCCGTATTGCACTCGAACTTCAGGGTAAGTTCCTATAGCATGTCCAACTCATATTTAACCCTATCAAATGAGCATATGAATGTCCCAATTGACATTATATGTAAATAATAGTATGATATAAGAGTTTATGAGTGGAATTTAAATGTTACATGCTTTTAGTTGTTGAACATGATTAATAAAGACTGTATATGACTTAAATGCCTCTAAAGTTGATGAGTGCACTTGAATTATAGTTGATGAGTTGTTATTGAGCCTGATTACCGTTATAGTGGATAGATAAGCATGCTTATAAAGGGTTAGAGTGCAGCTGCTAGAGTTAGCCTTAATTGTGCCCAGAGTTCGGAATACCTCGTGTATTTCATAGAGGTTTGAGTTAATTCTCCATATGCAAAGTACTATGAACAGTATCCAGAGTTACCCGTATCCACTATGAAAGGAATTCAGGCTTACTAATATGGTATAGTGAACATGAAATGATTTATAAGATTGTTCGGATTAAATTTTATAGCATATGAGAAGTATTGCATGAATGGGAGCACATGACCCTTGTGTATTTGAATAAATGATTTGTATATGTGTGACAAGATTATGCGTGTGACATTTGATTTTGTCATATGAAATGTATGATATATGTGTCACTTCGTAAAGAAGTCCTTTGCATTATTTTCATCCCCACTAAGCGTTATCGCTTAGCGCGGATGTTTATTTCCGTGTAGGTACAGGTCCGGATCAGTGAGAGCGTGCATCTGCAGGTCAAGGCCACTAGGAGCTTTTGTTACATCTTTTTGTATAAGATAGTAATAGAGTTTCTTACTTTTTGAGTAACATCATTATATACATAGGAAGTATAGTATTGACATGTAAAAGTTAACTGTTATATATATGTGTACCTCAAATGAATATGTAACAAGTATAAAGCTTTTGTATTATGTACAGTTTATATATATGTTATAAGAGCTCTTTTGTTGGGCCCAAATTATTCTTATCTTTTAATATTAATGCTTCCACTATGGTATATGTATATGTATACGTATGTAGCCGCGTGGTGCCCCGATATTCCTTACCAGGGGTATGGGGGTGTTACATGGCTTCCATTGTAAGCAGCCCCAATACACAGTACACATAAATGTTTGCAAATATCTCCAAATGGAGGAATTTTTTTCTAAGAAAGTCCTTTCAAAAGGCATCAAGTCCTCTCAAGAGGCATCGAATTCAATAAAGTCCTTTCATAAACCAAGGGAAAGCCTTTTATGAGCATTAGGGATTATCAGGCACAGTCACAAACTGCGAGGTTCACCTTAAATTAGAAGGCACACTCACAAATTGTGAGGTTCGCTGTAACACCCTAATACCCCTTGGGAGGATATCGGAGTGCCACAACATAAAAGCACAAACATATACATAAAAAAGCGAAAAAAATATAAAACATAACATATGCGAATAAACTTAGATACATATCATAAATACTTATCAAAATTACAAAAGCATCCTCTTTACATAACATACTACCAAATATATATATATAAATATTCTTTAAACATAACAAAATATCAGATACAAATACAATAACATTTATCCGCACACACTAGAACATGAGCAAGTAAATAACATATGCATCTTAAACTTAACATGAACAATTCATATATACCATTGCACATCTTAAACAATTAACAACATTTACTAGCCTGAATATACATCAGAGGTGGATACGGGTGCTAAAATACTGATTGGACACAGTATTGAACATTTAGAGAGGTAAGTCTCAAAACATTTTATACCCGAAGGTAGCAAAAGAGACCGAACTCTCTCAAAACATTTTTGACCCAAACGGGGCCAACTTTGGACCCAAACGGGGTCAACTTATAGCAGTGAAACTTTAACCCTAAATAAGCATGCTTATCTATCCACTACTATGAACATTCAGGCTTAAACTTAAAACCTCTACTCCATAATTGTTTTATACATTAATCAAGTAACTGAACAAATTTATATATATCATTTACGTAAGGCATAATAGGAGTATCATATACTAGTTCCCATGAAGAAACAATAGTGAGAAACCATGCAAAGTGCAACAAATAAAGCACATCTGAAGCACAGGGAGGGTTGCGCTTGCGACAGTGGGGAACCTTGCCCAAAATCGCACTCACAACAAGCTCTACACTCACGAAAAGGAGCTGACAGGCCTCTACTGCACTCGCGACAGAGGGCAGGGGAATTCCCTATTGTGCTCGCATTCACGATGAAGAATAACTCGGCAAACGCACGGCTTAATGAGCTCTCAGTCGCGCTTGCGATAGAGAGCACCTCAGTAGGAGTTCGGCTATCATGCGCTCTATCGTGCTTGTGACATGAGTCAAAAATCACACTCTGATCCGAACTTTATAGCTCCTATCACACTCTACCTCTCCCAAACTCATGGAATCAAGCATACAATTCAATCCACTCATCAAATGCATATCAAAACATGCTTATAATCATGCCAATAACATTATACGCTCATAACAAGCAAATAATTAACAAATTAACAAGATAAACAACTAGACTAAAATAAATTAATAATAAACACCTATAACCATACCCACATGCAAGCACTAATACCACTTCCCTCAATACTCAAATTTGCCAAAAACCCACTCAAAAACCCATATAAACATGCTTCTCAAATACCAATTTCCAGAACTTAAAACTTAAAGACCAAAACATAACAATAATATAAATACTCCTAAATCTCAAAATGCAGCACAACCCACTGTTCTCTTCAAGGTCCAACCTTCTCTTTGCCCTTGATCTTTCTCTTGTCACCAGATTCTTGCACAAATCAAACCAAAACACATAATCCAAACCCATAACACGATCAAAATCCAATGCAAAGGAAGGAGGAGAAATCAAAACATCAACTTCCACAACCACTTACCTTAGTAAATAAACACTTAACCTCTATAAATCCCAGCTCGAAATCCTTAAAAAAATAACCCAAGAAGGAGGAGCATGGAGTAAGAAACGAAAAAAGAAGAAGACGAAGAAGGGAACGAGAAACACACAGGAAAAAGGAGGAAGCCAAAGCGAAAATCTGAAATTTGCCTCTTCTCTCTCTTCCTTTCTTTTCTTCTTTTTCATTTAATGCTCACAACCACCAATCCTATGTGTAATTTTCTAATTGGCCAATTCAAAATATCCTTGTTAAAACTCCCTTTTGGCCCTTGGGTAATTCTCTTTTACTCACTTGAATAAATTCTTTCTCTTTAAAATAAATTTTCTCTTCCAATTATACCCTTGCTTAACCCACAAATCAAACTATGCAATTACTCTTATACCCTTAACCATGCAATTAACTTGGTAAATCCTACTAGGGTCCAAATCGGGGTGTTACATTCACCTCAAATCTCAAGACAGTTGCAAATCATGGGGTTCACCTCAAGTCTCAAGGCACAGTTACAGACTACGAGGTTTGCAAAAATTCCCAGCAAAGCCCTCTCAAGAGGCAAATTGAAAGTTGTAAGATTAGACCGTAGCCTCCACCGTTGAGGTCCTCCTAAGAGGCAATTCAATGGTGCCACCTCAGGTAAGTGTCTTTGTCCTTACTCTAAACTTTGGCTCACTAAGGCATTTAGTATGCTTGCCTCTCCAAAGTTAGGGGCAACTGTGGACACTAGGTCCTAAGGCAGCTTTTGTTAGAATTACCTAATGTGCAAGTCTTTTATCTTAAAAAGACAATGAAGCAAGGGGTTCAAGGTCTCTCTATGTTTTCATGTGTTTTCAAAAATGGTTTTAGGCTTTCGGTCTCCGTAAATCGCTTATTAAGGGCAAGAGACTCAATTTTGGGGATTAAAGTCAAGTCACACCCGCCCGTGGCCCAACTCACACCCTACTTATTGTGACTTACTCACACTTATGAGATATCATCCCACTAACACTCGTGACTCACCTAATGGCAATGATTGGGGTTTTGCCTATAAAATGTTTCATTTTTAGAAGAAAGTGAAATTGGAAAATTTTAGTTTTAAAAGTTTTACTCTTTGGTTTTTACAGTGCTCATCTCCATTTCTCATCCAAAATTTTGCTTTTCAAGTTTTTCTTTTAATTATTCCATAAGGAGAGATCCTGGAACTCTAAGGTTCCATTGTCAGTTTGAGAAACACACTGAAGGTAATGTTATAAGTCTTTTTTCTCCTCTTGGCTTAGCTTCTCGCATTTCGAGTTCATACATTCATTCTTGAATGTTGTACACTCAATCTTTAGTTTCTTTATAGCATTTGATTTTATTTTGAGTAGATTTAGGTTTTAAAACCCTTTTTTAATAGTATTTGCTGTGTATAATGACCCAAAATCTTCCCTAATAGCATTTTGGCTTAATTGGGGCAATTAAACAAGTTTGATTTAGGGTTTTTAATTTTGGACCTAAATGTAATTAAAAAAGAGGATTTAATTGCATTAAACAAATTAGTTAAGTGACTAAAGTGTAATTGTGCATGATTAATTAAGGGAAGGATTAATTAAGGTTAATCAAGATTAGATTAACTTAATTGAAGTAAGTGGATTCCATGTGTCTTGTGTTGCCTTTGCCAACACAATTCTTGCATGCAATATAAAGGATTTGAAAGGCAAAAATTGCCTCATTTGTGTTCTTTTTTGTCCAGCCCTATTATAGTTCCATTCTCTCTTCTTCTTCTTCTTCTTCTTCGTTCGTTCACCTTCTTTTTTCATTCATCTTTTTCTTTCGTTCATCTTCAATCTTTAGTCAATTAAGTTTGGTTGGTTGATATGTTGAGTTCTTGGTTGAGTTATGTTGTATTTTCAACAAGTCAAGGTAAGTCATTGAATTAGAATCCGCTTCTTCTCCTTCTTCTTTTCTGTATTGATTTTGAATTGATTTCTTGTTCTCAATTTTGGAAATTGGATGTGTATATAGTGGAAGAATAAAGTAAATATAAGGGAAAGGAGAAGATTGGTGAGCCTAGTGCCAAGTGAACCTTTTGGAGCAGAGGAGTTTGAGGTTTGGGAAACTAAATAATATGTGTTAAATTGATTGCTTGTATATCTAAAAATGTGTAATTATGTTGTTTGGTGAATTACATTAAAGATATGAGTTTGTTATTCTAAATTGATTGCTAAGAAATTTATAGAACCATAAGCATGAGATCATATTTTTAGAGACTAGACTAATTGTTGTGTAATTGTTAAATTGATGAATATTTATTGTGTAATTGGTTATTTCAAAATGTCCATGCATGTGTTAATGCGATATAGATTGAGTTTGGAGAACTGGCTATGCTAATTTAGTTGGTTTCAAGCTTGATGAGCTTGATAGTGTAAAACTGGTTTTGAGGTCAGTTTAACCTATTTGAGTTGTTTATGTTATAAGATGAGTTGTACAACTCTAATTGGTGTGAGGTCAATTGGATTAGAATCCTAAGATCTATGTCTGTAATTTTTATAGAAATGGTTCTTTTGGTTTGAGGACTTTAAGGTCTTCAAAATTGCTCATAAGTGTAGCTAAAATTTATATAGATGGGCTTTTGGAGCTGTTGTGTTCCTTTGGCCATAACTCCTTGGTCTTGAGTTCAAATGTTTTGAAGTTTGAGCCTTTGCGAATTTAAAACAAAGGTGATCATTTAGTTAGAAGGCCATGTGGGCTGAAAATGGTGTTTTGGTTGGTTTTAGAAGTCATGTATGTGACTATAAGAAAGTGCTTGAAATGAGATAAGTGAAGTAGGAGTTTTAAACATATAATTCAGGCTTTATCGCAAGCATGGCAAGGGTCATGAGCATAAAAGAGGGTTCCATAGGATATAATTGCCACTTCGTGTTTTGTCGCGAGTATAAGATTGAGCGCAAATGTTAAATAAGCATTTTTACGTGTCCTGTCGCGTTCGCGACTTCTGCCGCTAGCGCCGTAGAAGGGTATGTTGGGGTCTATCACGAGCGCGATAGAGCTACAAGTTATGAACACTTGCTAATTGTCCTATTTTGTTTGTATTATGATATTTGGCCTATGAATGATTATGCATATGAAAGCTATAAATGTGTTGATCCATGCGAATATATACAGTGATGTGTGGACTTGTTTGATAAGCCATATGTTTATGCAAGATATCAAATGATATTATATTTCCTCATGTGGATATATGGATGTTATATAATGTGATATAATGAACATTAGTTGGAATTAATAATTTAGCCTGCAAGTCGAGTAGTGGATAGATAGGCATGCCTATAGGGTCAAGTGTTGTAGCCGAAGTATTTTTTATTCCCATTTGGAATCCCCACTGCGTATAGAATCTCGTTTGGATTCACATAAGTGTATATATATGAATGAATACATCCGTACCTACGGGTACTAATGCAAAAGTGTTGTATCTTCGGATACTAATGCGATATGTGGTACTTACGAGTACAAATGCGATACTCGTTATCCGCATCTATGAGTTGCGGACAAGGTAAATGATGAATTAAATATAAGTAATGTGAACTTTATGTATTATGAGAACAATTGAATGAGTATTGAATTGATAGTAAAGCGACGTGAATTTATGCATGATGTGAATGATATGCGTTATAAGAATGTATATGGGATGCGCTATGAAATTTTCAAGTGATGCCGGAATATATGAACATGATTTATTAAGGGTGTTATATGTATACCGAGGTATGTTTATTGATATGTTTATGAAGTATAAATACAATGAAGTATGTTATGAAGCATATATATAATGAAGCATGAATATAAGGCATGTATTTGTTGTTATACAATGATTATTATTAATAGATATTGTGTGTTGTTTCCCCACTAAGCATTATCGCTTAGCACGAGTGTTAATCCGTGTAGTTTTTGAAGTTAAGCGCAATTGAAGGATGGTCCCGCATCTTCTCTGGTCAACACATTAGGGTCTACTAATTGTGTAGGCCTTTTGTAATATGTATATGTAATTATCAGTTTTAACATGTAAAAAGAAGTGATGTAATAACTTAAGGTTCTATGTAAACATAAGTTTAGACTTAATGATATTTATTGATCGTATGAATTTTGTAATGTATTCCGCTGCATGTAAAGAAATTTGTTAATTATAAATTTTGTCTATAACTCAATTGTATGTGTTTGTGCTATGTGTGTGTGTGGTGACACTCTTCAACTGCCGTAGCAAAGCTATTGTGCCGGTCGGGAAGGGGCACTACACTGTGTGGTAGAAATATATTCGGTTTTCTGTGTTAAAAACCTTTTTTTTTGCTCTTTTTAATGTGTTTTCTTTGTAAAACCTACTTAAAAGTAGTTTTTCAAAGTGTTTTTAGGGTTTTTACCCTCCCTTTCTTTTCTATTCTTATTTAGGTTTTAAACCCATTTTGGGCAAGAAACTGCACATAAAAGGAAAAAGGGAAAAAAAACACCATTTTGAGGTGACTCATGACCCAACCCGGGTTTCTTCATCCTTAAGTAAGTGAGCCCACTCACTTGTACTCGTGACTCACTAGTCACGAGTGTGAGTCGAGTCACACCCTTGATTCACCGAGCCAAGGGTTAAAATTCCTCTTTTTTAAAACTTTCTTTTTTTATTTGCTTGTTTATTTATTTTATTCTTGTCACATTTACATTATGTATTTTATGTCTTTTATTCCATATATAACTTGTGTTTGTATGTGCAGCCTAATTGACGTAGTATGGCATGTTTTATTTCCTTGTACTCAGTTAATATTTTTTATTATCATATTATTGTAACCAAAAAGGCTTTTTGACCGCTTAAAAGGAAAATGTCACACAAAACATCTGTATTAAATAACTGAAATTTTTTATGAATGAAACTGGACTAATGTCCTATTTTATACCTTAAAAATCAAATGTAAATAATAATAAATTTTTAATAATGTAAAAGATTTTGTACATAATTAATTAACACGGGAATTTTATAATAAATCAGGGCCGATCATCCCTACTTTTAATCTAAAAATTTACAATAAATGCCTCTTCATGAAATGCATGAGGGGACAAATGTCCCCACTAAAAAAGGATTATAATGAACTACCTATTTTATGGATGTTTATTTTTATGTCTAATGGAATTATTTTATGCCATGATTATATGCTTGAGAAAAGCAATAAAATAATTTATCTAAAAAGCTTAATTATGCCGCATTAACCAAGGGTATAAATAAAAGTGAGGTTCCTTATAAGGTTGGAACACCATTTGCTAATGTTCTATTGGGTGGCGAATCCTTTTTTACCTACATTGTGGTGCCCAATAAGATACATCGCGAGTTCTATTGCCAACAATGGAATAGGGGTACCCCAAAATGCGGTCTCAAGCCTTTTTAAGACTAGAGATTGGGCGAATTGGTTGAATCCCTTGACCATTGCGAAGCGATCGGACATCTAGGGTAGGAAAGCCTTAGCTCGGTCAGACCTTAAAACTGGGGCCGAATAGTCGGGTAAAGATAGGGAATTCATTCATGATGTCCATTTCGGGATGAAAACCCTCGAAGCCCTTAAAGAGCGTACTTCACATGGATTAGTTAAAGACCTAATTAATGCATTCATATATATCAACATACTCTAAAACCTTTTCTTTCTTCACATCTAGGATTACATCACAAGCACTTTACAATTAAATCTTCATTCAATATTAGATAATAAGCTAGTTGGCAGCAACTACTTCGACTGGATCCGACAAGTGAGAATTATTCTCAGAGCTTAAAAAATCCACCATGTCTTGGATCAAAATCCGCCACCACTTCAATCTGAGGATGCCACTAATAAAATTAAAGGCATCTGTCATAAATAAATAGAGAATAGTAAAGTAGCAGTATATGTGTTGCTTGGTGCTATGTCCCCACAGCTTTAAAAGAAACATAAAAAGATGAATGGTAGGATTATTATTTTGTACTTAGAGGAGCTTTATGATTCTCAAGCTAGAAGCAAGTAATATGATATCTCTCGAACTCTTTTTAGTTACAAAATGGTGGAGGGAACTTTGGCTGCTGCTCGTACATTCCAGATGTGTGGGTACATTGAGCATTTTGGTAGGCTTAGCTTTATTATGGATAATGATCTGTACACAAACATTGGCTCTAAGTTTTTCACCTTTTATGCTTAACTTCTACATGAATAAGATTCAAGTTACCATACCCAAGCTTATTAATATGCTCGAGACAACTGAGGATCATCTTAAGAAGGATCCAAAGTCTGTCATGGTTATCTCTTTTGCTCATAAGAAGAAGAAGGCAACTAAGGTGTAGCCCAAGCATAGTGGTGTATCCAAGAAGAAAGCTACCAAAAAGGTGAAGAATCCTAAGGGATTGCAAGGCCTACTTAGATTCTCTCAATGAGAAGAAGCAGGTTAAGGCTTTAACTCTAGGTATTCATATGATAGAAACTAATACTTTTTCTTTTACTTCTAGGAAATCTTAGGTGTTAGATAACAGATGTTAATCTCATTTGTGTAATGATTTGCAGGCCTTAGAAGCATTAAAAAGTCGGAAAGGCAAAGCTATGTTTACAATAAGCGACTAACCAGAACATCCCTACACAAGATATGGGGACCTATCACTTGCCTCTTCTAAGTGGATTGACACTAGAACTACATAATTGTTATTATGTTCCAATTTTATCTAAGAGTATTATTCATTCAGTTATCTTATGGATGCTTATGATATTTCTTTTAATAAGGACAAGAGCCATTTCTTTTTTAAAAATAATATGTTTTATGCTAATGCAATTGTTGAAAATGTTATATTTTTTCTTAATTTAAATAAAAAAAAGTGCATAATATGAATACCAAGAAAATAAAATAAGATAATCTTAATGCTTCTTATTTATGGCATTATCGTTTAGGACATATAAA
Source organism: Excoecaria cochinchinensis (assembly GCA_947683425.1). Classification (NCBI taxonomy): domain Eukaryota; kingdom Viridiplantae; phylum Streptophyta; class Magnoliopsida; order Malpighiales; family Euphorbiaceae; genus Excoecaria; species Excoecaria cochinchinensis. The sequence goes on along the minus strand of CANTUQ010000017.1, from coordinate 989,887 downwards.
TAAAATATGCATGACCAAATTACACAAGTCTGGTGATTTGGAATCATTTAATTATGAATTATTTGACATATGTGAATATTATTTATTAGGCAAAATGACCAAAGTACCCTTTACTGGTAAAGCAGTATTAGCTTATAAGATATTGAACCTAATACATTCAGATGTATGTGGTCCAATGACTACACATGATAGAGGGGGCTATTTTTACTTCATAACCTTCATAAATGATTACTCCACATATGGATACATCTATCTAATGAAGTATAGATTTGAAGCTTTTAAAAAGTTAAAAGAATTCAGAAATGAAGTAGATAAACGACTTGGCGAGAGTATTAAGATACTAAGATCAGATAGACTTGGAGAATTCTTAAGCCAAAAGTCTTAAGATTATCTTAGAGATAATGGGATCTCATCTCAATGGACTCCACCATATACACCACAACATAATGGTGTATTTAAGAGGAAAAATTGAACACTATTAGATATGGTTCGATCCATGATGAGCCTAGCAGACTTGCCCAATTCTTTTTGGGGATATGTATTGAAAATTGTTGTTTATACATTAAATGGAGTTCTTCGTAAATCGATTGATGTTACTCCATATGAGATATGGAATAACAAGAAAGCCACACTTTCTTATATGAAGGTAAGGGGTTGTCCTGTTTATATGATGAGGACAATCTCAGAAAAGCTAGATGCTAAGTCTGACAAATACTTATTTATGGGATAGGTTAGGCCCTGACTTATACTCTAGTCATATTACATACCTTTAAGGTATGAGAGTGGCCTAAGTTGTGTAAATGGTTAAGTATATGTGTTGAGGACTTAACCAATTTTAATTGAAAAGTTCAAGAAGCAGTTAATTGCATAAATGAAATAGTTAAGTGATTAAATGATATATTATGTACAATAAATGAAAAGTGAAAGATTAATTAAATTAAAGATTGGATTAATTAAGCAAAGCATGCTTAGGTGAGTGTGTGTGAGTGGAATGCATGTGTCATTCTAAGATTGAGCCACCAATGCATTTACATGCACTTCTATAAAAGGAAGGAAAATGTGAGATTTTGGCTTTATTCAACCTATGTTTGGTCGGTCATTCAAGGGAAAAGGAATTCTGAATTTTCTTCTTCTTCTTAGTTCATTTACATGAATTCTCCATTAAAGTGTTATCAAGTGTGCTTTAAGTTAGCTAAGTAATTCTAGTGTTCTTACAAGTTTGAGGTAAGAGTTTTAGTATAATTTCTTCCTTTCTCCTTATGGGTTTGGAAATTGGAATTATAATTTATTACTATAATTCTAAAATCTAAAAATATGATTTGTAGTGGAGAAAGCTAGTGGAGCAAAGCAAAAAGAGAAAGTAGGTGAAAGAAGAGTCAATTGAAGCAAGAAAGTGCAAGGGGGAAAAAGGTTTGGGAATTTATGTCCTATCGGGTGTATGATGATGAATTGCATGTTTTGAAGTGTTTATAAATGATTTGTGTTAAATTTAATTGGGTAATTGTGGTTGGTTGTGTATAATTGGTTGATTTGGGTCATGTTGAGTTTCAAAGGGAAACTCTGCCTAGAAATTCAATTTGACCTTTGGTGGTAAGTTTAGTCATAAGTAAAGTTTTAGAAATCTAAATTACATAACTCTAGTTGGGTTAGAACTGGCACATCTATGCCTACAAATGTCCTTAATATAGCCATGAGCTAATTCTGGCTTTAAAGTCCCCAAAAGTGTCCAAAACTGTAGCCTTTTCTCTTTGGGAGGGTCTACAAAGTAGTGTGTGATTCTAAAGAAATAACTCCTTGGATACAGCTCCACATGACCTAAAATTTATGCATTAGAAATTTAATATCTTGGGGATCAATTGTTATGAAGACCACTCTGGCTAAAAATGAGGTTTGCATAGTGTTTCTAGCTGTGCAAGTTGAGATTGCATTTTATTTTGTGTAAAAGACTAGTTTCAAAGTTTTAAAGCTGGGTTTAGGTCGTCCCTCAAGCGTTATTTTGCATGGGATGGGCAGCCATGGTCAGCAACGGCTTAGGCATTACTTTGCTAGGGACGAGCGGATGTGAAGAGTTGGCTGTCCCTCAGGCATGGTTTCTCTAGGGACGGGCACATGTGGTGAGTGACAACCGTCCCTCAGGGATGGGCAGATGTGAGGAGTTGGCTATACCTTAGGCATGGTTTTGCTAGGGATTGAGTGACGACTGTCACTCACTTTTGTTTTGTTTATTTTCTATATACTCTAATCTATATTTAAATAAATGTTATGGATTATGTTATACGAATTAAATAATGTTATGAAGGCTTATTTAATGGGCCATATGTGTATGAAATTATTCTGTAAAGTAATTTATGTGAATATTATTTAATGTGACAATAGGAACAATTGGATTAAATAATTATCTGGCCTGTAAAAGTCGGGGTCATGGATAGATAAGCATGCTTATAGGGTCTATTATTGCAGTTTATGTGTTTGGACCCCATTTGGGTCCCTATGCGTTTCTAGATCCTGTTAGAATTCCTATGTGTTTTGGATCCCGTTTGGATCCCTATGTGTAAATGAAACTATACCCTCAGGTACCTATGCATTCCAACCCATTATCCACTACTTTGAAAATGCAAGCAATATATGAATAAAAGGAATTGGAACGGTCAATAAGTGATATGTGAATTTAAGAATATGACTCAATGAGTATAATTTCGATATGTGATTTCTGATGATTATTTTTTATTGGATACCATACATGTTAATTATTCTATTATAAATATGCTTCATGTGTATGTTGACATGCATTGACGACCAATATGAGTAGTCGTCCATGTCATGATTTTCCCACTAAGCTTTTGGTGTTTATCCGTGTAGGCTTTGAAGATAAGTGATTTTAAAGGACAGTCTCGCATTCTCAATGGCTAACACATTAGGGGCATGTATTCTATGTAGGTTTTGTATAGTGATGTAAAATGTTAATTATAATCTTTTGTCTGAGAAAGGAATTAGTAATGTGGAATATGAGAACTTAACTTGTGTGAGTTAAAGAATATATGTGTATAGTATATGGATAAATGCATGAGTATGAATGCTTTTAATTTAATGAAAATGAATTTAATAATTTCGAGCATAGCTTAATGAGCTTAATCAGGTTAATGTTATAGTTGTACGGCATCCTTTAGCTATTGTGATAACGCATCTCTTAGAGGTGTAGTGTACTACGAACGGATAAGGGGTGATATAGGATATCTAGAAGAAATAATTAGACATTACTTCTATCATCCCTTAGAACAAGATGTGTTTATTCAAGGCATGTTGTCTTTTTAAAAAGGGAGTTCCTTCTAAGAGAGGACAGTAGGAGTAGAATTGAACTTAGTGAAGTTCAAAACCCATAAATTGAAGTAGATAAACCGATTGAGCCCAAGACTGGATCTCATAATGATGGGATCATAGTAAAACCTAAATATACATAAGTTCATAGAAGATCTACTAGGAAAAATTCTATCTCGGTGAGATATGGATTTCTCATGGACTCAAATAAGAATATAATTGTAGTAGAGGACAATGAACCCACAAGCTATCAAGAAGTTTTGAATAGTTAATAATGTGAATTATGGCTTAAGGCTCTGCAATTTGAAATGGACTATATGTATTAGAACAACGTATAAACTTTGACCCAACCACTTGAAGGGATAAAACTTATAGGGTGCAAATGGGTCTTCAATAAGAAGACTCACATGAAGGGTAATTGTAACACCCCTTACCCATACTCAGGCGATCCCATCCGTTAAGGAGTGAGATGCCGTAGGAGTAAAGGTGCCACCACACAGATACATAATACACATACACTCATCCATAAACATACATAACAAAATACAAGGTAATTTAAAACTTTACAAGACCATTCATAAAAGCTGATCATGCATTAATATAATAGAAGTATTACATTACTGTTCTGATCAACTGAGAGATATAAAAGATAATTACAAATCCCAAAATTACATATACAAAAGCAGAAGCTATTACAAAATCATAAGAGAGTTCTATACAAAAGAATCATAAAGCCACTAAATAAGCCCTACACTAAGACCCTGCTGTGTTGGCTTCACTGGCGGCGACTCTCCCAAAGGCAATTCCTTCCGCACCTGCACGGGTAAACACACCGTGCTAAGCGATAAACGCTTAGTGGGGAAACACACATACAGCATAAGGACAACCATTCACAACGGTCGTCAAGGCAGATCACATACGTACTCCATTTACGAACGATAATCATGGCATGATAATAATAATAAACTCATGCTCACATACATAAAGCCATTCATCAGAAGATTCATAACAATAATCATATTCTCATAACAGATTACATTTTCACTATTAAATCCATAAGGATAACATATATTTCTCATATAATAAATCGTACAAAACACCTGCTGACTCGAGGGAGTGGATAACGAGTATACGGACAGTACTTTACGGGTACAAGCCGATACAGACAGTACTTTACGGGTACGAGCCGATAAAACAATTTTCATTTAACTTTTACAAAACATTACAAAGGGGAATCTTAAACAAGATCCTATCGGATAAGGGTTCACGAGGAACCATTCGGGGACCTGATCGGGGTCCAAACAGAAAACAGAAGCTGCAGCAAAGACTCTATTAGGCATGCCTAACTATCCACTGACTAGACTCTAGCAGGTCAAACATAAACCATTCAATCCATTTCATAATTTCCAAAATCATCATTGTCAAAAGAACATAATCATATCATAGTTACACTTGCATATTATTTAGAATACCAAGCATAAAACTCATAATTGCGAAGGAAAACTGAAGTTCAAGCCACAAAGAATGAGAGAAAACTCATTCAGCAAACAGGGGACTGTCGCGCTCGCGACAGAGACCAAAGTCTCTTCGCTACATGCGCGCGACGGACTTTGCGACCGCGAGGAGGACGGAAGGGTCAGGCTCTGTCGCGCTCGCGATATATGTCGCGATCGCGACAGAGGACATTTGGTGCTGTCGCGGGCTCGCGACGGGTCGCATGGTCGCGGTAGCACTTGGCCAACAATACGCTCTGTCGCGATCGCGACAGTAATGTAGTTACCTATAAGGCTCACTTGGTAGCTAACGGTTATTGTCAAAGAGAAGGAATTGACTTTGATGAAACCTTTTCTTCAGTTTAGCCATTGCCACTCATTATGGCTATGAGATTTGGAAAATGGATGTGAATATAGCTTTCTTAAATGGAAATCTAACTAAGAATGTACATATGACATAGTCTGAAGGGTTCACGTCTAGAAATGGTGAAAAAGGTATGCAAGATTCAAGGATCCATCTATGGATTGAAGCAATCATTTAGGAGTTGGAACATCTGATTCGATACGACAATTAAAGGGTTTCATTTCTCACAGAATGAGGATAAACCTTGTGTGTATAAGAAGGTCAGTAGGGATGCTATTGTTTTCCTTGTTCAATATATGGATAACATTTTGATTATGGGAAATGATATTCCTATCCTGTCAAGCTATGGTTATCCAAGCAATTCTCCATGAATGACCTTAGAGAAATATCCTATATTTTAGGAATTAGGATCTATAAAGATAGATCCATTGAGTTGCTAGGTCTTTTACAGTCTAATACATAGATAAGGTATTAATGAGGTTCAATATTTATGTAACAACCCGATTCGGCCTTAGAAGAATGTCGGAAGTTTTGTTCGGGAATTCAAGAGTTTGTGTGAATAAGCGAGTGTATTTGAGTTAATGGCTTGTGTGTGGGTTCTGTCGCGAGCGCGACAGTGTCGTGGGCACGACAGAATGCTCCACGTGAAGCCTATTCGAGTTGGATTATTTGATGTATATCGGACATGTGGCGGCGTAGGAGATTGACAAGTGGCGTCGTAGGGAATTGATGCATGGCTACAAGAGAGAGTGACATGTGCCATGGGACTTTTTGGATTAAGAGGGATTAATTGAGAGTGGTTGGCCTTTAATGAGGTAAGTGGGCAATTATGGAAGTCTTTGGCTTTGGATGAGCATTGACCGACCACTCTCTTAGCAATTCTTCTTTCAATTTTCTGTTTTTGGCCTTTTCTCATCTTTATTCTTTTGCTTTTCTTTAGTTTTGTCGTGCTCTTCCTCTCTTCATCTTTTGTTGCTTTTCTTCTTCATTTGTATTTGCTCCTCAAGAGAATTTCTTAGATTGGTTTGAAGAGAGTGAATTAAGGGTTTGACTTGGACCCTTGAGAAGGTAAGTTGGATTTGTTTTCCGATCTGACCTCCTTTTCTTTTTAGTTTTGATTTAAAGTGAAAAGAGGGTTAACCTAAGTGTTTTGGTATGGTTGTGCATGAGAGCTATGGACAAGAGATTGGACAAGGAAAGGAAAGGGTTAGAGTTGAATAGAGCATAGAGTTCAAGCTTCCTAGAGGTAGGCATCGAGTGTGATTTTATTATTATTGCATGTGTTTACATGAAAAATGCTTGAATAGAGATATGTTTGAATAGAGAGATACTTGATGAGCTTTAATTAGCTCCACTGAATTTTTAGAGAATATTTGTTAGATGTTCATTTTGATTGCTTGCGGTGCTTATGATATGTGTATATATGTTTATAAGTATGTGAATTGATCAATTGAGTGTGTGTGTTGATGATAAAGTTTGATTTGGAAAATTCTGCTTATTTGTTATTTGACCTCTGTGTGATGTTTTTATCATAAGTAGAGTTACAAACCTCTAGATTGAGTAAGTATTGATCCACTAGAACCATGAATTCAATGCCTACAAAAGTCCCAGAAATGACCTTGAGCAAATTCTTGCTCTAAGACCCTAAAATTTGTTAAAACCGTAACATCCCTGTTTGGGTCAGGTTACTTGATAGTATAGGTTGTTTAGATCATAACTCAAGTTTTAGATGTCTATTTGACCGAAAAATTGTCCCATTTGAAAGCTAACATCCTAGGGAATAATTATTAAGAGACCACTTTGCCTAAAAGTTATGTTTGGAGGTCGGTTTAGATGATATAAGTTTGAGGTGAGAAGCAATCTTGTGAAGGTTCCTGACGGAGCCTTCTGTCGTGAGCACGACAGTGGTTGCAAGCGCGATAGAGAAGGTCATAAGAGTGATTTTCCTCTTGATTTAGAGGCCATAGTTGACATGAATCAATTCCCTACCTTTCCCCTAAACTAATATGTATATTTTTAGATGTTTTGCTTCTCGAAATGAACCCGTACAACCCCGGAATGTTTCCGTGGTCTATACCATGCATGTTTAAGTTTATCAAATGATTATAAGATTAGTTATCTGAGTAAATAATGCCACGGCCTAAGATTTAGTGATGAACACGACATGCCATGTGATATGAATTGTTATATAATGCGTTTGGTATAGTGTATAGAGCCTTTATGCAATCTGGCTTCTGTCGCGAGCGCGACCTCTTGTCATGATCGCGACAGTGAATCTTGCTTCTGTCATGAGCGTGACTTCTTATCGCGATCGCGACAGTGAATCCCTTCTCGCCCTTTTCTGTTTTTGAAAAAAAAAATATTTTCTTCTGTCTTGCTGTGCATGATTTATATGTTTATGCAATGAGTTGAATGCATGTATATGATGATGTGATATAAGAGTTTATGCATGGAATCTAAATGTTACATGCTTCTTAGTTGTTGAATATGACACGCCATGCGATGTTGATTATACATGATTGGGTTTTGTTATAATGCTTGAGAGATGTAGTGTATATGATATAGAGTATAAAGTCTTTAGGTTTAGCCTGACTGGCTATAGCAATGGATAGATAAGCATGCTTATAAAGGGATTATCGAGTGCAGCTGCCCATGTTCCGCCCCATTTGGGCGAACCGGGTCGACCTCCGAGAACGGTCATTTAATAGAGATAGATGAAAATGTTTTGTGACTTTGGTCTATCGAAAATGTTTTTATTATATAGCGTCCCGTATCCACAACTAAAGGAAGTCAGGCTTGTTTGTTGAATGTTGTGTAGTGAACTTGAGATGATTAAAAGAATTGCTTTGAATAAATGCTATAGCACATGAGAAGTGTTACATGAATGTGGACACATGATAATGTATATTTGAATAATTGATCTGCACAAGTGTGTGAAAGTTATATGCTTGAGTTATAGTGCACATGAATAAGTAAAAGAGTAGATGTCATTTACATGTGAGCTCATAGTTTGAGCATGTAACCTATACACTTATAAGAGCTATATGCATGAACTATTTGATTTTCTTATATGACATGTGTGATCTATATGTGACTTCGTAAAGAAGTCCTTTGCATTATTTTCATCCCCACTAAGCGTTATCGCTTAGCACAGATGTTTATTTACGTGTAGGTTACAGGTTCAGATCAGTGAGCGGACATCTGCGGATCAAGGCCACTAGGGAGTTTTGTTCATCTTTTTGTATAAGATAGAAATAGAGTTTGTGATGTTTTCAGTAACATCATTATATGATACAAGAGTATAGATGTATATGTAAAGTTAAAAGCAAACAAGTTGTAATATGAACATGTATAAAGATGAATATGTATATATATATATATAATACATGTTGGGCCCTAGTGTAGTATTATTTTATTTATTTTATTTTACTATCCTTAAATGATTGTGTTTAATGCTATCGCTTCCGCTAGTGTATGTATATGTACATGCATACATATGTGTCCGCGTGGTGCCCCGATATCCCTTCCCGAGGTTATGGGTGTAACACCCCAAAAACACCCCAGTAGTTTGAGCCTGTCGGTGTCTGTATGTGTGTACTTTATATGTTGCATGTGTGGATTATTTGTCTTAATTATTTATTTTAGTTATGTGTTTGTATATGTATTAGTTTGAGAAGAGGAGATAGGTTAGTATATGATTTAATGTATGGGAATAAGATGTGAGCAAGGGATAGCTTAGTGTGTATAGGAGTGTATGGGAATAAGATGTGAGCAAGGGACAGCTTAGTGTGTATAGAAGTGTGTGGGAGTAGGGTGTGTTATGGGGCAAATGTCTTATGGAGAGAATGACATGTGGCATAAATGATAAGTTAGCATTTAATGGGTTTGGTGAGAGAGAGAGAGAGAACAGCCCTTCCTTCTTGTTTCCCGTTCTTCTTCCCTCCTTCACGCCATTCTCTTCTTTTCTTCTTTCTTCTTCTTTGTTCTTTCTTTTCTTGGCCCGATCTTGCTCCCTCTCCTTTCCTTGAGTAGTTTGGGTTATTTAGCTTGTGAATTTGAAGCTCAAAGGTGAGTAGGGGTTATGGATGTCTTCGATTTTCTTCTTCCTCTTCTCTAGATATATATATATATATATGTATATGTGTGGGTTGTTGTAAAATTGATCTTGGTTGTTGTGGGTTTATGGTTCAGAGGAGTCTCCTAGACCGACAAAAGGGAAAGAGATAGCTAGCGGGAGCGGAGTTCACGAGTAGGAGCAAAGGAGATCAGGTTTGGGAACGTTTGTCTTTTGCACATATGTGTGAATTTGGGTTAGATGTTTACACTTTTGCTTGGGTGTGAGTTATGAGTTGTGTAACTATGGCTTAAATTGAATTAAGCATGATAAATAATGCTAGAGGGTGTGTATTGTTTGAAGAATTTGCAAGAAATCATGTGGATAGTTGCAATTAGTGTTAAAATTATTGTTTTGGGATTTCTTGGAATTGAGCATGAATTTGGCTTGATTTAATTGAAATAAATGATGATAAAGCTGGGTTTTAATTATATTAGGAGTTGTTGATGCTTGTGTTGCTTAATTTTGAGGTTTAGAATCAATTTTGGAAGTTTGAATGTGGTTAGTGTGAGATTTCTGCAGATTTTGGGCGTAAGAGCTGGAAAACCCGTATCTGTCGCGATCGCGACACTGTCGCGAGCGCGACAGAGCGCGGAGGTTTCAGCCCTCGCGCCGGCGCGAGAGGTGTCGCGCCAAGGAACTCGAGGGAGCTCTCTATCGCGAGCGCGACAGAGTGCTCGATCTCCGAGCATGTGCAAGGCTCTATTCTGTCGCGAGCGCGACAACCCTCGCGAGCGCGACAGAGAGTAGCACCTATGTCCTCTGTCGAGTACGAGGTCACTCGCGATCGCAAGACGAGGCGGGGAGGTGTATTTTGGCTTCTGTTGCGAGCGCGACAGACGTGACTTCCAAATTTGGTTTCTTCTCCTTTTTGCTTGATGAGTTGAGTTCTTTTGCATGCACTCTTTCATTAAAGCCTTGACCACTTATTTAAAGGAATAATATGTATGTTAACTTAATAAACTTCCGTGTAACCTGTTAATATCGGATAAGTGGATAGTTAGGCATGCCTAATAGAGTTATATGTTGCAGCTATGTGTACGCTTTTGGACCCTGATCAGGTCCCCGATCGGATCCTCGCGATCCTTCTGCTCGAATCTTTCTTAAGATTCTATGTGAAAGAAAATGGAACAAAAATCAATATAACCTTTTGGTACCTTCGGGTATCTATGTATTCACGATATGATATTGGTACCCTCGGGTATCTATGTGTACTCGTTATCCACTCATTTTAATTAAACAGGTGATAAGTTGTTAATATGCCTTTGGTGCATGAATTCTGAATGATATATGCATATGTAGTGTGAATTCTTAACTAATGAAAAAAAATAGTGAGATTAACTGTGTATGATGTTATATCTATAATTATATCATTATCATATGTTTTCTGTTATCGTCACTGTGAGTGGCGGTTACGCATCTTGTGTTCCCCACTAAGCGATTTCGCTTAGCACGGGTGTTTAACCGTGCAGGTGTGGAAGGTTGAGTACGCATAGTCTGGGCGTGTCGCATCGGGAAGCCCAACACAACTAGGATCGGGGTTTTATAATATAGGCTTTCCTTTCTTTTGTGGCAGATATAAGGTTTTTGTTGGCCTTTGGAACAATGTACCTTGGGCTTTTGTATATTTGTTTGTTTATATTTATTGTAAATGTAAAGACCTCTATCATGTATATTTATAAAAGTATTCATTTTGTTCAGTATCACTCTTCTTTCTTTAAGAGCTTAACTTATCCTTGATATGCCATTTTGTATGCAATGTTTTCATATTTGTACTAGTGGGATGTGACACTCCTACCTATCTGGACCCTTCTTCCCTTAATCCGAGTAGAAGTCTCCATGTTATAGGTTGGGGTGTGACATTAGGTGGTATCAGAGCTATTGGGTTTCAGTTTGTTAGTAAGTCTGTTAGAGTTATGTTGGCCTGATGCGTACTGCGTTTATGTTTTGTAGCTATGGAGTCCGCTCGTGGATCACTTAAGGGTTCAGCGGAAAGTGCTAATCCCCAAGAGCAAGATCCCTCAGTTTCTGGTCCGGCTCAACCTCCTAGGGGGCGAGCTGAGGTGCCTATTGGACCGTTGGAGGCAATGCTTCAGAATATGACAAGGGTACTTGAAAGGGTAACAGCACCAAGTGCCCCTATTGAGAAGTTAAGAAAGCATGGTGCAGAGGATTTCTTTGGTACTGGCATAGATGAATCTAGTAAGGCAGAGATGTGGATAGAGAAGACGTCCAGAGTACTTAGGGAGATAAGATGTCCACCAGAACAACAAGTGGAGTGTGCACTGTCTTTGTTGCAAGGCTCTGCTTATGATTGGTGGAGGCTAGTGGTTAGTCAACCGCAGGTGCCTGAACCGATTACATGGGAATTTTTTGATAGTGAGTTCCAGAACCGGTATGTAACTAAAGCATATAAGGATGCCAAGTGGGCGCAATTTCTAACTCTCAAGCAAAGAACAATGTTTGTGGCTGATTATGAAAATGAGTTTAACAAGCTTAGTAAGTATGCACCGCCAAGGGTTCTCACAGATGAGTTCAGATATCAGCATTTTGAAGCAGGCTTGACTGAGTCTCTGAAGGTGATGTTAATTTCTTTGATGTCGGCTCCAAATGTGAAGTACTATCAGTTGGTTCAAGCAGCCTTGAGGGCGGAGCGTTCTGAGAATATTCAGAGAGAGAAAGCTCAAAGAAGAATGTCTGCAAGAGGTGGCTCTTCTTCAGGCAAGAGGCCGAGGGAATCGCAAGGAAACCTTGCTGATGAGTCTGCAGCTAGTCCGGCTCCTAGAGGGAGGAGACAGGGTTCTTCTAGGGGATCGGGCACAGGTAGAGGAGATGGCACTCCCAGATGTACTTATTGCAACAAACAACATTGGGGTGAGTGCCGATGGTTAACAGGAGGTTGTTTCAGATGTGGTTCTACGGACCATCTTCTTGCGAATTGTCCAAGTCGGTATGGAGATTCTTCGGGGCAACAGGAAGGGAGCCGAGCTGGATCTAATGTACCTCAAGGAAGTCGTAATCGGGGTAGAGGAAGGGGTCAGGGTGGACGACCTCGAGAGAGAGAACCCTCAGAATTAGTTGATCGCCCTGTGCCGACAGCTGGCAGGGCCTATGCTATGAAGGCCCGAGAGGAACAGAATGCTCCCGAAGTAATTGCCGGTAAGTTCTCTCTGTTTGATTCTGAAGTTTATGCTTTGATTGACCCGGGCTCTACCCATTCTTATGTGTGTTCTGATAAGTTATGGGATAAATTGGGAAGTGAGGAGAAGATGGAATATGAGATTTGTGTATCTAGTCCTTTGGGTCAGAGTGTTATGGTTAATCGGGTGTGTCGGAAATGTCCCTTAAAGATTCAGGGTACAGAATTTATGGTGGATTTGATCTGCTTGCCATTTCATGAGTTTGATATTATTCTGGGGATGGATTGGTTGGATAAGCACCGCATGGTAGTGGACTGTCACAGAAAAGTGATGGTTTTGAAGGATAAGGACCAAATGTCTGTTGTTGTGAAGGGAATTGGAAGCAGTTCTCTACATAATGTAGTGTCGGCTATGAAAGCCAAAAGATTTATCAGGAAGGGTTGTGAAGCGTTTCTGGCTGTAGTTTTAGATTCTCGGAGAGCACAAGTTAAGATTCAAGACATTCCTATTGTAAGAGATTTTGTAGATGTCTTTCCGGAAGAACTACCGGGATTACCTCCTGAGAGAGAGGTTGAATTGTTAGTAGAGATTGTCCCTGGAACAGCTCCGATTTCTAAGGCTCCTTACCGAATGGCTCCAGTGGAATTGAAGGAATTGAAGAGTCAGTTACAGGAGTTGTTAGACAAAGGATTCATTCGGCCCAGTGTATCACCGTGGGGCACTCCAGTGCTGTTTGTCAAGAAGAAGGATGGAACTCTACGGATGTGCATTGATTATCGACAGCTTAATAAAGTGACTATCAAGAATAAGTATCCATTGCCGAGGATTGAAGACCTTTTTGACCAGTTGAGAGGAGCTGGGGTATTCTCTAAAATAGACTTGAGATCAGGCTATTACAAGTTGGGGGTTAAAGAAACGGATGTGGCTAAGACGGCTTTCCGGACACGTTATGGTCATTATGAATTTCTAGTGATGCCTTTTGGTTTGACCAACGCGCCTGCAGCCTTTATGGATCTGATGAACCGAGTTTTCCGACCGTATCTGGACAAGTTTGTCATGGTATTTATTGATGACATTTTGGTATACTCCAGAGACCGAAAAGAACATAAGGAACATCTTAGGCTGGTATTGCAAATGTTAGGAGATCATCAACTGTATGCGAAACTCATTAAGTGTGAGTTTTGGTTGAAAGAAGTGGCTTTCCTTGGACATGTGGTATCAGCAGAGGGTGTACGTGTTGATCCAAGTAAAATTGAAGCAATTGTTAATTGGATGCCTCCAAAGAGTGTGCCAGAGGTGAGAAGTTTTCTGGGTTTAGCAGGGTATTATCGGCGATTTGTTCAGGGGTTTTCAGTGTTAGCCTCTCCTCTGACCAGGCTACTTCGGAAGGAAGTCAAGTTTGTATGGAATGAAAAGTGTCAAGCCAGTTTTGATCGTTTAAAAGAGTTGTTGGTTAAAGCTCCTGTGCTCACACAGCCGATTTCGGGTAAAGAGTACATTATGTACAGTGATGCTTCGGGAGTTGGTTTAGGTTGTGTTCTGATGCAAGGGGATAAAGTTATAGCCTATGGATCGAGACAGTTGAAGCCTCATGAGCGGAACTATCCGACCCACGATTTGGAGTTAGCAGCGGTAGTGTTTGCGCTTAAAGTATGGCGGCACTACTTATATGGGGAGACGTGTAGGATTTTTACTGATCACAAGAGTCTCAAATATTTGTTAACGCAGAAGGAGTTGAATTTGAGGCAACGGAGATGGTTAGAGCTATTCAAGGATTATGATTGTATTATTGACTACCATCCGGGTAAGGCTAATGTAGTGGCAGATGCTCTCAGTAGGAAGTCTATGTCTGCATTGTTAGCTAGCCGAGGCAGATGGAGATTTGATTCTGAAGGTGCTTTGATTGTTCGACTTAAAGTTAAGCCAAGTTTGAGGTCAGAGATTGTAAGGGCACAGTTAGATGACCATGTGCTACAGCGTTTTTGTCAAGCAGTGAAAGAAAGCAAGCGGACTGAATACTTGATAGATGGTGAAGGAGTGCTTAGGCATGGTAATCGATTATGTGTACCTAATGTGGGCGAGTTAAGAAAGAAGCTGTTGCAAGAAGCTCACTCATCAGTCTTTACTATGCATCTTGGTGGGGACAAAATGTATCAAGATCTGAAGCAATTTTACTGGTGGCCAGGCATGAAAAGAGATATAACAGAATTTATTTCAAGATGTCTTACCTGTCAGCAAGTAAAAACCGAGCATCAAGTGCCATCGGGATTGCTTCATCCCTTACCCATTCCTCAATGGAAGTGGGATGACATCACGATGGATTTTGTATTTGGCTTGCCTATGACCCAGCGTAAGCATGATTCAGTGTGGGTTATAGTGGATCGATTGTCGAAGTCCGCGCATTTTCTGCCAGTACGATTGGATTATTCTATGAACAAGTTGGCGGAACTTTATGTGGATGAGATAGTCCGATTACATGGGATTTCGTTATCCATTGTGTCTGACCGAGATCCGCGTTTTACATCTAAGTTTTGGAAAGAGCTTCGGGCGGCTTTGGGAACTCGGTTAAATTTCAGCACCGCTTTTCATCCGCAGACCGATGGTCAATCAGAGAGGGTTATTAAAGTTTTGGAAGATATGCTACGGGGTTGTGTCCTAGAATTTTCGGGAAACTGGGATCGGTATGTGTCTTTGATGGAATTCGTGTATAATAACAGCTATCAGGTGAGCATTGGTATGGCTCCTTACGAAGTATTGTATGGACGAAGATGTAGGACACCAGTATGTTGGACTGAATTATCAGAAAAGGTTATGATAGGTCCGGATATAGTGCGGGATACCGAAGAGAAAGTGAGGGTTGTGCAACAGAACTTAAAAGCAGCTAAGGACCGACAACGTTCTTACGCTAATCTGAAGCGTAGAGATATTCAGTACGAAGTAGGTGATAAAGTTTTCTTAAAAGTGTCACCGTGGCGAAAGGTTCTCCGTTTTGGAAAGAAAGGCAAGCTAAGTCCACGCTTTATTGGGCCATATGAGATCCTAAGAAAAGTAGGTCCAGTAGCGTATCAATTAGCTTTGCCTATGGAGTTAGCTAAATTACATGACGTTTTCCATGTATCTATGCTTTGGAGATATCGGTCTGACCCTTCGCATGTGTTACCCGTGCAAGATATTCTGGTTCAGCCAGATTTTTCTTATGATGAAGAACCGAAAAGGATTTTGGAGAAGGAAATCAAACAACTCCGGAATAAACAGATACCATTGGTCAAGGTCTTATGGCAACATCATGGTATTGAGGAAGCTACATGGGAACCAGAGAAAGCCATGAGATTGCAATACCCTCAATTATTCGGAGCAGGTAAGAATTTCGAGGATGAAATTCTGTTAAGTGGGGGAGTATTGTAACACCCCAAAAACACCCCAGTAGTTTGAGCCTGTCAGTGTCTGTATGTGTGTACTTTATATGTTGCATGTGTGGATTATTTGTCTTAATTATTTATTTTAGTTATGTGTTTGTATATGTATTAGTTTAAGAAGAGGAGATAGGTTAGTATATGATTTAATGTATGGGAATAAGATGTGAGCAAGGGATAGCTTAGTGTGTATAGGAGTGTATGGGAATAAGATGTGAGCAAGGGACAGCTTAGTGTGTATAGAAGTGTATGGGAGTAGGGGGTGTTATGGGGCAAGTGTCTTATGGAGAGAATGACATGTGGCATAAATGATAAGTTAGCATTTAATGGGTTTGGTGAGAGAGAGAGAGAGAGAACAGCCCTTCCTTCTTGTTTCCCGTTCTTCTTCCCTCCTTCACGCCATTCTCTTCTTTTCTTCTTTCTTCTTCTTTGTTCTTTATTTTCTTGGCCCGATCTGGCTCCCTCTCCTTTCCTTGAGTAGTTTAGGTTATTTAGCTTGTGAATTTGAAGCTCAAAGGTGAGTAGGGGTTATGGATGTCTTAGATTTTCTTCTTCCTCTTCTCTAGATATATATATATATATATATATATATATATATATATGTATATGTGTGGGTTGTTGTAAAATTGATCTTGGTTGTTGTGGGTTTATGGTTCAGAGGAGTCTCCTAGACCGACAAAAGGGAAAGAGATAGCTAGCGGGAGCGGAGTTCACGAGTAGGAGCAAAGGAGATCAGGTTTGGGAACGTTTGTCTTTTGCACATATGTGTGAATTTGGGTTAGATGTTTACACTTTTGCTTGGGTTGGCGTTATGAGTTGTGTAACTATGGCTTAAATTGAATTAAGCATCATAAATAATGCTAGAGGGTGTGTATTGTTTGAAGAATTTGCAAGAAATCATGTGGATAGTTGTAATTAGTGTTAAAATTGCTGTTTTGGGATTTCTTGGAATTGAGCATGAATTTGGCTTGATTTAATTAGGAGTTGTTGATGCTTGTGTTGCTTAATTTTGAGGTTTAGAATCAATTTTGGAAGTTTGAATATGGTTAGTGTGAGATTTCTGCAGATTTTGGGCGTAAGAGCTGGAAAACCCGTATCTGTCGCGATCGCGACAGAGTGTGGAGGTTCCAGCCCTCGCGCCGGCGCGAGAGGTGTCTCGCCAAGGAACTCGAGGGAGCTCTCTGTCGCGAGCGCGACAGAGTGTTCGATCTCCGAGCATATGCAAGGCTCTATTCTGTTACAAGCGCGACAACCCTCGCGAGCGCGACAGAGAGTAGCACCTACGCCCTCTCGCGAGCACGAGGTCACTCGCGATCGTGAGACGAGGCGGGGAGGTGTATTTTGGCTTCTGTCGCTAGTGCGACGGTCGTGACTTCCAAATTTGGTTTCTTCTCCTTTTTACTTGATGAGTTGAGTTCTTTTGCATGCACTCTTTCATTAAAGCCTTGACCACTTATTTAAAGGAATAATATGTATGTTAACTTAATAAACTTCCGTGTAACCTGTTAATGTCGGATAAGTGGATAGTTAGGCATGCCTAATAGAGTTATGTGTTACTGCAGCTATGTGTACGCTTTTGGACCCTGATCAGGTCCCCGATCGGATCCTCGCGATCCTTCTGCTCGAATCTTTCTTAAGATTCTATGTGAAAGAAAATGGAACAAAAATCAATAGAACCTTTTGGTACCTTCGGGTATCTATGTATTCACGATATGATATTGGTACCCTCGGGTATCTATGTGTACTCGTTATCCACTCATTTTGATTAAACAGGTGATAAGTTGTTAATATGCCTTTGGTGCATGAATTCTGAATGATATATGCATATTTAGTGTGAATTCTTAACTAATGAAAAAAAATAGTGAGATTAACTGTGTATGATGTTATATCTATAATTATATCATTATCATATGTTTTCTGTTATCATCACTTTGATTGGCGGTTATGCATCTTGTGTTCCCCACTAAGCGATTTCGCTTAGCACGGGTGTTTAACCGTGCAGGTGTGGAAGGTTGAGTACGCATAGTCTGGGCGTGTCGCATCGGGAAGGCCAACACAACTAGAGATCGGGGTTTTATAGTATAGGCTTTCCTTTCTTTTGTAGCAGATATAAGGTTTTTGTTGGCCTTTGGAACAATGTACCTTGGGCTTTTGTATATTTGTTTTGTTTATATTTATTGTAAATGTAAAGACCTCTATCATGTATATTAATAAAAGTATTCATTTTGTTCAGTATCTCTCTTCTTTCTTTAAGAGCTTAACTTATCCTTGATATGCCATTTTGTATGCAATGTTTTCATATTTGTACTAATGGGATGTGACACTCCTACCTATCTGGACCCTTCTTCCCTTAATCCGAGTAGAAGTCTCCATGTTATAGGTTGGGGTGTGACAATGGGGGTGTTACAATTTATCTATCTAAGCATGGTACATAGGAAACATCTTTCTAAGTCTATGTGTCGAAAGACACAAGAGGAAAGAGAGAGCATGAATAAAATGCCATATGCATATACAATTGGTTCTATCATATATGCTATGTTATGTACAAGTCCATGTAGCATTTGCTTTATGTGTTACAAAAAGATTCCAATCCAATTATGGAAAGGAACACTGGAGTGCAGTAGAGAATATCCTTAAGTACCTGAGAAGAACTAATGATATATTATTGGTATATAGAAAAGGTGATTTACATGTAAGTGGGAATACTAATGCCAACTTTCAATCAGGCAAGGATGATAGTAAATCACGGTCAGGTTTTCTGTTTATATTGGAAGAAGGAGCAGTTAGTTGGAAGAGTTCCAAACAAGAGATGACTGCTGATTTAACCACAAAAGCTGAGTACATTGTTGCTTCAGAAGTAGCAAAGGAGGCAGTATGGATCAAGAAGTTCATCACTAAACTAGGAGTGGTCCCTAACATTGTTGATCTGATACCCTTGTATTGTGAAAATAATGGAGCCATTGCACGAGCAAAAGAACCACGGTCTCATTAGTGATCCAAGCATGTACTCAAATGCTACCATCTCATTAGGGAGATCATATCAAGAAATGATGTGAAGATGATAGAGTTCCCCACAGATGATAAAGCACAATGCAAAAACAAGTTTAATCACCATGTAAATAATATGGGCATGAGACACATGAGTGATTGGGTCTAGTGCAAATGGGAGATTGTTAGGAGTATGCCCTAGAGCCCATATAGATTAGGAAACTTTTTCATGTATATAAACTCATTATCATTTATGAGAAGGCATTATTCATTTATTAATACTATGCTCTGATTACATTTTATTTGATTTAGTATCTTTAATTAATAAATGAAGTCTTTAGTATTATAAACACAGTGCAACTGCAATCATGAAAGAGTTTATAATATGAGATGCCTATTGCATATAAATGTGTTTATACCTAAACATCCTTAGTCATAGTATTAACAAGATAGGACATTATTAATATGGATGCGCTAGCATATGTTATGCTTCTTGAAAGGTTCAAGCAGTGGTTCTCATAACTGTGATCATGGAGATGATCAAAGCTAACATGTGGATGCTTGATAGAAGAACAAGTACATTGGAGATCTACCAAGAGAATCCTTGCTTGGAAATTAAATATATGTCAGTGAGGAATCTCTTTATAGCAGTGGTGCAAATATCCTCAAACCTGAGATCACTAAATTCAAGGAAAAGATTGAGGATTGAGAATTAAAGCTTGAAGAGAATAGTGGGTTGTGCTTCAAAGAGGTTTGGGAGTTATTTGAGTTGCATCTGCCCTAATTCTCACTTTGATTGTGCATGTGTTATGTAATGTTAATTTCTAGAATTTTGAGTGTCTTGGCATGTGTATATGTATGCTTTTGGTGGGGTAATTGTATTGGTAATGCATGATTAAGGATTGAAGTGCATATATGTGAGAATTGAAAGTGAAATTGCATGAATTGGGTAAGTTGTTCTGGGTGTTCTTGATTTGCCATTCTTGAGGTTTCTTTGAATTGATTGTTGAATTTTGTGATAATTGAGTGTATTTTGATCATGAGCATGTGGTATTATGCATTTGAGTATTAAGGTAAGATTTTGTGTATAATTGAATGGTTTTTGAAAGGTTTTGAAATGGTTTTGAAAAAAAAAAAGAAGAGGAAGTTTTGTGTTTTTGGCTTGGAATTGAAGACGCGCTTCTGTCGCGAGCGCGACATCCACCGCGATCGCGACAGAGACGCTTTTGACCAGGAGAGAGGAAGAGCACGAGTCGTGCTCATCCCCTCCCCTTTAGCTTGCTTTCTTTACTTCCATTCGGATGACAAGCATGAGAAGTGCTCCATTAACACAACTCAGACTCAAGAGCATGAGTTGTGCTCTTGAGACACAAGTCGTGCTCCCTTTTCTTCGTGCTATTCCTCCTTTCTCCCTCAGCATGACCGGTCAGTAGCAGAAGAGCATGAGACGTGCTCCAAGAACACGAGTCGTGCTCAAGGAGCACGAGTCGTGCTCTTGAAGCACAAAACGTGCTGGCTTCTCCCCCTTCCTCTGATTTCTTTCTTCGACCAGAGAGACAATCCGGCCAGCAGCAAAGAGCACGAGTCATGCTCTTCAGCCACGACTCGCACACATGAGCACGAGTCGTGCTCATGTGCACGAGTCGTGCACAGCTCTGATCAGCGGGATTTCTTTAGGGCTCTGTCGCGAGCGCGACTTCATGTCATGATCGTGACAGAACCTTCTTCTGTCTGTCCTATTTTCTGTCCAGTTTTTGAAAATGATCTTTTTCTTTCACTTTGCACGGTTTCTCACTATTTCTTGGGATATGTTTTTGCTTAATTATTGTTAGTATTTGTATTTTGAAGTGTATGATTGTCAAATGATGGTATGTCTATATTTGATTATAATATATTCGGTAGTGGAAATTCCTGTCAGACAGTTGGTTAGTTAGTTTGTATGAGGTGATTTATCTATGTTAATTATCGTGACCTATATCGCATGTGCATTTTGAATACAAATGAGTTATGAATGCCAATTTCATGGTTGCTCATTATAAGTATGTCATATTAAAGCATGAAGTGTATTATCGCATGAATGAGGCCTTGTATGTATAATCATTGGCATAATATGTTTTCCCATATTCGATTCTGATATGTTTTAGGATAATGAATAATGTTAAAGTGTGTAACTAGATTATAGTATATGCTTGGCAATGTGAATTGTATGATGTGTGTCTGGCCTTAGGAAGATATTTATATGTCTATCATACTCTGGTTTATGCATGATGATATATATGTATATGTATTATGCGATGCAAAACATGAATTATTTTATGCATGACCTGCGAGAGTCATTCTAGTAGATAGTTAGGCATGCCTAATAGAGTTTTGTAGTTGCAACGCCCTTTGAACGAATGGACCCCAATCAGGTCCCTGGCTGGTTCCTCGCAAACCTTTACTGTGTATGGATCTTGTTTAAGGTCCTTTTAGTGAAATGTTTTTGAATGTGGAAAATGATGTTGCTTTTCGATTCGTACCCGTAAGGTACGCTACCGTTCGATTCGTACCCGTAAGGTACGTTACCGTATTTTCTCGTTATCCACTAAAGTAAGTCAGCAGGTATTCTGTTTGCTTTGTCTGATATGAATATGAGAATATGATTTTATATTGTTAACTGTTATGCTTAAGTATGTGGAATGGCATGTGTATGATTATGATCTTGAAATAGTGAATGCAATGAATTTATATTATGCTATATGTTTCCTTGGTTTCATCTATCATAGCATTTTCGGCATGTTGTCATGTGTTTATGTTTCATAGCATGATATTTTATGGATTAAAATTGCGCAGCGGAAGTGTGGTGTGTTGGACGTTGTCCCCTGGATTTCGGCTAGCGTATGTGTCTTATGGCATGATAACAGTTTGATTGTATATGTGTAAATAGTGATTTTTGCATGATAGTTGGGGTGCATTATTGCATGGTAGTCTTATTGCATGTGTATAGGTTTTCAGTTAACGTTTGGGTCATTGGTAAGATGACCGCATGTCTAATTGTTAAGTAACTAAGCATAATGTGGTGGTTTTGATATCTGATACTTGGGTAAGTATATGTATGTGAGATTGTAGGTATTACTGCATGATAGTACTTGTATCTTGAATGGTACTCTGTCTGCTTTGGTTGGTTCGACTCGGGTATTGGAATGTGGTTATGATTTTCTGAATGCATGGCTTTTATATGCAAGTATGTATATCTACCTGTTAGGACTATATGCATATGCCATTTGAATGTATTATGCCTTGACGACCATTGTGAATGGCCGTCCATATTTCTTGTGTGTTCTCCCCACTAAGCGTTATCTCTTAGCATGGACTCTTTTCCCGTGCAGGTGGCAGGTTTGGTTCGGTTTGAGTCGCACATCTGCAAGGTCGGCCACATAGGAGTTGGAAGTTTTAGTTTTGGTTCAGCTTCTATATTTTGGATTTTGTGCTTCTGTAGTCTTATGTACTATATATAGGGATTTTGATGTAATATTTTGAGCTATGAAAATATTTTTATATCTATGTATTCAGTAATTTCTCTGTTTTATATTTCGTCGTAGGCTTTTGTTGTATGATTGTAAGTATGCATTTGTGTGTGCTTTCGCTTAGTGTATGTGCGCCTGTGAACTACGTATACTCAGCTTTTGCTCCTTAAGTTTTAAATTCTTCCGTATTTATATATGCTTTGTATCACTTGCGTTTGGTAACACACCTACTCGTAAAGCTTCCTACTCCCGTGCGGATGGGTTCGCCTACGTGCGGGTAGGGGGTGTTACAGAAAGGGTATTATGGTAAAATGACTTTATTAATAATATATGATATTACTATAGAATGAGAGAATAAAGTTGGAATTAATTAATTAAAGATTTTAATTAATATACATGCGCAGAATATTCTATAGAAGGGTGCACAAAAGCTTTTTTGCATGGTCTGTAAAAATGGATCAAACTGGTCCATTTTAATCCAAAATAAAATATTATTGGACTGTAAATGTTATAGGACTAAAATAATAATTTTGGATCACTTGGAGAACTAATTTCAGGCTTAGGATGAAAGTCATTTGCATAGAAGCCCACTGGGAGTGGCTTCTGCACAGAAGCCCGACAAAAGGGCTTCATGAATTTTTAAGCCAAGTTAAATTAAATATGTTCTATAATTTTTATGGACCTCACATATTTAATTTTACTAAATTTAGAATTGATTTGGATAACTAAATCTAAGTCTGCGCAAAAAAGACCACTGAAAGGGCTTTTGCGCATGACCCTTTCTATAAGGGGTTGAACTAGATTTAATTTAGCATAAATTAGTTAATAATTGCTGCAACCCATTTAAATACAATCTTTAGAATTTTAAAGACGCTTAAACCTATTAGACTAACGCTTTTAACCTAGGGTATAAAAGTATAAGTTTAGTGGGATTAGGATTGTCACACCCCAAAGTGGCCCTAGAAGAATTACAAAGTTTTGCTCGACAAAGGTAAGTTTATGTGCGAGAGTTCTGTGGCGAGCGCAACAAGTGACGCGGGCGCGACAGAGCCCTCCAGCGGTTTTCGAACTTCAGCTGGTTGGTGCCGGCGTGAGCGTTCTATCGCGAGCACGAGAAGTGTCGCGAGCGCGACAGAACCCCCTCGCGAGATGTGTGCATAAGTGGGACTAAGAGACTTGGAGTTGTAGGGAGTTGACACATGGCATCGTAGAGGAGTGACAAGTGTTATCATAGAAGAGTGACAAGTGGCGGCATAAGAGTTTGACAAGTGGCATTGTAGGAGTGTGCTAAGTGTCATTGTAGGGAAGTGACACATGGCTACAAGAGAGAGTGACATGTGGCATGGGACTTTTGGATGGAGATGGATTAATGAGAGTGGGTGGCATTAAATGGAAGTGGGTGGCATTAATGTGAGGACTTGTTGGCTTTGGTTTGGTTTTGACCGGCCACTTTCCTATTCTCACTCTCATTTTTCTTCATTTCGCTCTTTGCTCACCTTTTTCTTCTCTCTTTGCTCTTAGTTGTCGTGTCCCTTTTCCTTGCCATTTCTTTGCTTTTCTTCCTCTTTTGCTTTGTTCTTTGAGAGAATCTCTAGGATTGGTTTGAAGAGGAGGAGTCAAGGGTTGAGTTGGGTTCTTAAGAAGAAGGTAATTGGCTTGATTTTAGCATTGGTCTTCTTCTTTTGTTTATTTTCTGTTTTTGATTTAAAGTGAAATCCATGGATTAAGTGCTCTCTTGGTTTGTTGTGCAAGAAAGCGGTGGATAAGAGGCTAGCGAAGGGAAAGGAGAAGCTTATAATTGATTAGAGAGAGAATCGGTTAAGTCACCTAAGGTAGGGATCGAGTGCGATTTTGTTTTCCTGGCATGTGATTGAATGATATGTGTTTAAAAGGAACCATGACTGGATGTAGATGTATATGAGGAGCTTTAACTAGCTCAATTGATCTTTTATTGTATATTGGTTTATTGTTCATTTTGATTGCTTGTAGTGAGCTCATGATATATGTGTACATGTTTGTGATCATGTGTTAAATGGGTTTCATATGGTTCTGTGTGTAAAGAGTGATTTTAGAGAAATTCTGTTTGGGTTTTGTTAGACCTTTGAATATGGTTTCCGTCATAAGTAGAGTTACAGAACTTTATTTGTGTTGAGTCAAATTGCATTTGAAAGATAAGATCCATAGCTAAAAATGTCTAAGTGGGAGCTGGAGCTAATTCTGGCTCTATGATCCTTGAAATTTTTAAAAACCGGAGTGTATCTATTTGGGTCGGGTTACTTAAATAGTATAGGTTGTTTAAGTCATAACTCAAGTTGTAGATGTCCAAATGACCTGAAAATTCTCCCATTTGAAAGGTAACATCCTAGGGAACAATTTTTATAAAGACCACTTTGCCTAAAAATGTGGTCTAGATGGTTATTTTTTCGATGCAAGTTTAGGGTAAAAAGCAGTCTCGTAAGGCACCAGGGCGAGCTTCTGTCGCGATCGCGACACAGGTCGCGACCTCGCGACAGAGCAATGCATATAAAGCTTGTTCTTCTTCTTTTTGAGCTCCTAGTTGGCATGGGTCAACCCCTCGCCTTTCCCCTTAACTAAATTGTATATTTTGTTGATGTTTTACTCCCCGGAATGAACCCGTATTACCCCGGAATGTTTTCGTGATTTATACTCTACATGTTTAGGGTTATCAAATGATTATAGGATTAGTTATCTATGTAACCAATGCTACGGCATAAGAGTTAGCATTGACCATGTGATATGAATTGTTATATAATGCATTTGGTATAGAGTATAGAACCCTTATGTAATCTGTCTTCTGTCGCGATCGCAACAGAGAACCCCTTCTCGACCTATTTTACTTGTTTTAAAGAATGTTTCCTTTTGCCTTGCTTTGCATGATTTATATGTTTATGTAATGAATTTAAATGTTACATGCTTTTAATTGTTGAACAAGATTGTATATGAATTACATGCCTCTGAATTTGATAAATGCACTTGAATTTTAGTTGGTGAGTTGATGTCTGTGTATAGTGTGTGAGTTGGTATTGAGCCTGATTACCGTTATAGTGGATAGATAAGCATGCTTATAAAGGGATTACCGACTGCAGCTGCCTATGTTCCACCCCGTTTGGGCGAAGCGGGTCGACCTCTGAGAATGGTCATTAATAGAGATATATGAAAAAGTTTTGTGACTTCGGTCTATCGAAAATGTTTTTTTTTTATATAGAGCGTCCCGTATCCACCATGAGAGGAACTCAGGCTTGTTTTGTTAAATGTTGTGCAGTAAACTTGAGATGATTATAGTGTTGCTTCGAATAAAGCTATAGTACATGAAAGCAATGTTTAAGTACATTACAGTTCTGTATACAAGTACATGATTACATGAGTGTATTGACATGAATGTGGTTACATGATATTGTATATTTGAATAAACGAAATGTACAAGATGTAGTGTACATGAATTAGTGAAAGAGTAGATGTTACTTATATGTGAGTTCAGAGTATTTGATATTTAAGCATGCAACCTATATACGTATAAGAGTTATATGCATGAGATATATGATTGTGTGATTTATCTGTGACTTCGTAAAGAAGTCCTTTGTAGTATTTTCATCCCCATTAAGCGTTATCGCTTAGCACGGATGTTTATTTCCGTGTAGGTTTACAGGTTCGGAGCAGTGAGCGGACATCTGCTGGTCAAGGCCACTAGGGAGTATTATTCAGGTCTTTTGTATAGATTAGATACAGAGCTAGTGATGTTTTGAGTAACATCATTATGTAATAAAAGTTAAAGAATCACATGTAAATGTATACGTAAAGTTAAATGAAAACAGAGTGTAATATGAACATGTATAAAGAGAAAGAAGTACATATGTATAGTTGATATGAAATGCATGTTGGGCCCTATTGTAGTATTTAATTACTTTTAAATGGATGTGTTTATGTTATCGCTTCCGCTAATGCATGTACATGTATACGTAAGTGTCCGCGTAGCGCCCCGATATTCCTTACCGGGGGTATGGGGGTGTTACATTTAGTGGTATCAGAGCCCTAGGTTAATTGGTTCGGGACTAGAAGGTGATAGAGTATAGTTATGTTTATGTGTTTGAGTTTGCTTAGAGTGTGGCCTAATGCAGATGTCATTTGTGTCAAGTATAGATGGAGTCTGACTCGCGTGAGAGCGTAGACGAGTCAGCGGCAGATGTGAATGGGTAAGAGTTTGAGGTGACACTCTGTATTCCTGTCAGCTATCTTCTTGAAATCATTTGACATGAGCATAGTGAAACATGGGAATGGGAAAAGTGCATGACAGTAGCTTACATTGCATTTTCGCATCATTTCGCATACATAAATCATTACATGACCATTTCATCCGCATCCCTCATTTGTATGTGAAAAAGCATCATTGTATGTGCTTCATTGAGAAAAGCTGACAGGATATACATTGAGTGCTAGATGCATAGAAGAAGTATATGGATTAGAGTGCAGTGCATTAAGGAAAGTGTAAAGTGTGTTCGATTTGATAGCTGTATAGTGTAAGTGATTAGCAGGGAAATTTCGAGGATGAAATTTCTTAAGGGGGAGAGATTTGTCACACCCCAAAGTGGCCCTAAAAGAATTACAGAGTTTTGCTCGAAAAAGGTAAGTTTATGTGCGAGAGTTCTGTCGCGAGCGCAACAAGTGTCGCGGGCGCGACAGAGCCCTCCAGCGGTTTTCGAACTTCAGCTGGTTGGTGCCGGCGTGAGCGTTCTATCGCGAGCACAAGAAGTGTCGCGAGCGCGACAGAACCCCCTCGCGAGATGTGTGCATAAGTGGGACTAAGAGACTTGGAGTTGTAGGGAGTTGACACATGGCATCGTAGAGGAGTGACAAGTGTTATCATAGAAGAGTGACAAGTGGCATCGTAGAAGATTGACAAGTGGCGGCATAAGAGTTTGACAAGTGGCATTGTAGGAGTGTGCCAAGTGTCATTGTAGGGAAGTGACACATGGCTACAAGAGAGAGTGACATGTGGCATGGGACTTTTGGATGGAGATGGATTAATGAGAGTGGGTGGCATTAAATGGAAGTGGGTGGCATTAATGTGAGGACTTGTTGGCTTTGGTTTGGTTTTGACCGGCCACTTTCCTATTCTCACTCTCATTTTTCTGCATTTGGCTCTTTGCTCACCTTTTTCTTCTCTCTTTGCTCTTAGTTGCCGTGTCCCTTTTCCTTGCCATTTCTTTGCTTTTCTTCCTCTTTTGCTTTGTTCTTTGAGAGAATCTCTATGATTGGTTTGAAGAGGAGGAGTCAAGGGTTGAGTTGGGTTCTTAAGAAGAAGGTAATTGGCTTGATTTTAGCATTGGTCTTCTTCTTTTGTTTATTTTCTGTTTTTGATTTAAAGTGAAATCCATGGATTAAGTGCTCTCTTGGTTTGTTGTGCAAGAAAGCGGTGGATAAGAGGCTAGCGAAGGGAAAGGAGAAACTTATAATTGATTAGAGAGAGAATCGGTTAAGTCACCTAAGGTAGGGATCGAGTGCGATTTTGTTTTCCTGGCATGTGATTGAATGATATGTGTTTAAAAGGAACCATGACTGGATGTAGATGTATATGAGGAGCTTTAACTAGCTCAATTGATCTTTTATTGTATCTTGGTTTATTATTCATTTTGATTGCTTGTAGTGAGCTCATGATATATGTGTACATGTTTGTGATCATGTGTTAAATGGGTTTCATATGGTTCTGTGTGTAAAGAGTGATTTTAGAGAAATTCTGTTTGGGTTTCATGAGACCTTTGAATATGGTCTCTGTCATAAGTAGAGTTACAGAGCTTCATTTGTGTTGAGTCAAATTGCATTTGAAAGATAAGATCGATAGCTAAAAATTCTAAGAGGGAGCTGGAGCTAATTCTGGCTCTATTATCCTTGAAAATGTTAAAAACCGGAGTGTATCTGTTTGGGTCGGGTTACTTGAATAGTATAGGTTGTTTAGATCATAACTCAAGTTTTAGATGTCTAAATGACCAGAAAATTGTCCCATTTGAAAGGTAACATCCTAGGAAACAATTGTTATGAAGACCACTTTGCCTAAAAATGTGGTCTAGATGGTTATTTTTGCGATTCAAGTTTAGGGTAAAAAGCAGTCTCGTAAGGCACCAGGGCGAGCTTCTGTCGCGATCGCGACACAGGTCGCGACCTCGCGACAGAGCAATGCATATAAAGCTTGTTCTTCTTCTTTTTGAGCTCCTAGTTGGCATGGGTCAACCCCTCACCTTTCCCCTTAACTAAATTGTATATTTTGTTGATGTTTTACTCCCCGGAATGAACCCGTATTACCCCGGAATGTTTTCGTGATTTATACTCTACATGTTTAGGGTTATCAAATGATTATAGGATTAGTTATCTATGTAACCAATGCTACGGCATAAGAGTTAGCATTGACCATGTGATATGAATTGTTATATAATGCATTTGATATAGAGTATAGAACCCTTATGTAATCTGTCTTCTGTCGCGAGCGCGACCTCTTGTCGCGATCGCGACAGAGAACCCCTTCTCGACCTGTTTTACTTGTTTTAAAGAATGTTTCCTTTTGCCTTGCTTTGCATGATTTATATGTTTATGTAATGAATTTAAATGTTACATGCTTTTAATTGTTGAACAAGATTGTATATGAATTACTTGCCTCTGAATTTGATAAATGCACTTGAATTTTAGTTGGTGAGTTGATGTCTGTGTATAGTGTGTGAGTTGGTATTGAGCCTGATTACCGTTATAGTGGATAGATAAGCATGCTTATAAAGGGATTACCGAGTGCAGCTGCCTATGTTCCACCCCATTTGGGCGAAGCGGGTCGACCTCTGAGAATGGTCATTAATAGAGATATATGAAAAAGTTTTGTGACTTCGGTCTATCAAAAATGTTTTTTTTTATATAAAGCGTCCCGTATCCACCATGAGAGGAACTCAGGCTTGTTTTGTTAAATGTTGTGCAGTGAACTTGAGATGATTATAGTGTTGCTTCGAATAAAGCTATAGTACATGAAAGCAATGTTTAAGTACATTACAGTTCTGTATACAAGTACATGATTACATGAGTGTATTGACATGAATGTGGTTACATGATAATGTATATTTGAATAAACGAAATGTACAAGATGTAGTGTACATGAATTAGTGAAAGAGCAGATGTTACTTATATGTGAGTTCAGAGTATTTGATATTTAAGCATGCAACCTATATACGTATAAGAGTTATATGCATGAGATATATGATTGTGTGATTTATCTGTGACTTCGTAAAGAAGTCCTTTGTAGTATTTTCATCCCCACTAAGCGTTATCGCTTAGCACGGATGTTTATTTCCGTGTAGGTTTACAGGTTCGGAGCAGTGAGCGGACATCTGCTGGTCAAGGCCACTAGGGAGTATTATTCAGGTCTTTTGTATAGATTAGATACAGAGCTAGTGATGTTTTGAGTAACATCATTATGTAATAAAAGTTAAAGAATCACATGTAAATGTATACGTAAAGTTAAATGAAAACAGAGTGTAATATGAACATGTATAAAGAGAAAGAAGTAGATATGTATAGTTGATATGAAATGCATGTTGGGCCCTAGTGTAGTATTTAATTACTTTTAAATGGATGTGTTTATGTTATCGCTTCCGCTAATGCATGTACATGTATACGTAAGTGTCCGCGTAGCGCCCCGATATTCCTTACCGGGGGTATGGGGGTGTTACAAGGATAAACAATTTCTCTACCTCTTTCTTTCTCTCTAGTCAAATTCTTCCTCTAGCCATAGAAGAATTTTGGCTGCTACCTTTGCAAGATTCTCTTGATTCTTATATTTTTCTCTAGTGTGAATCAATAATTGGAGGTATTTTGCTTTGGACCAGTGCGAAGTAATCAATTGTTCAATAAACGTCAAGGTGAAATTCAGTCTCTCTTAGGATTATGTCATTTTATGGCAAGATTAATAAAATATGGTTAAAAATTTTAATTTTTTGCCTTATATGTGATGCATATAACAACTGAATCTCAATATAGTCTTGTAACCCTATGTGTGCTACATGGCTGATAAAGTAGAATAGCCTTAATTTCTTGTCATTATCTATAGCTTTATGATTGTATTGTAACACCCCAAAAATCCCGACTACATGAATAGTACTTTTCGGGTCGTGAATAGTATCACCCAAGGTGAATAGTATCATACGGGGTCAATTTTTTTTTTTTTACTATTGGAAAATACAATTCATGAGGAGTTCGAGAATATAATTTGAGGTGGATTTGAGTTAAAATAGGGAATTAAAAGTCAAAAATAAAAATGTGTCACAGTTCAGTATAAATAGTATCGGTGTTGACCGAAACTTTGACTAAGGCCAAAAAAATTACTAGAGACCTATGAAAAATTATTTGGCCATAGAGACTCATTGTAAATATTATAAGGGAATTTTTGGCAGTGAAAAAATTAATTTTTAGTTGAGAAAGAAAAGTGAATTATTCGACCTGTAAATGCACCATCGGACCAAAAAATCCACCGACACTACCTAGTTTTGACCCAAAAATTTACATGCACCTAAAAGAATATTTTTAAATATTTTTGGTCATAATTTCATGAAAATTTGACAAAAAAAATTTTGGAATTAATAGGAAGATGACAAGTGGCACAATGTGGACCATTGGATCAAATAGTCAGTGGAAAAATCTTGGCCGTGCATTTGGGAGAATAAAAGGATGGCAAATTCATCAATTCTCTAGAAGAAAAATGTCTTCTTGTTCACCCTCCTATGATGGTCAAATTTCCCTCTTCCAAAACCTACCATTTTTGCTTTCTCTCTCCTCTCTAAACCATATATTTCCACCTAATTTTTCCACTCAAACTAAAGAATAATCATCCTCCTAGCTTAAGTCAACCAAATAGTGAAGAAATGATGAGGAATTTTGAAGAAAGAGGTGAAGAGAAAAAAAAATTCCAACTAAGTAAATGTTAGAATTTTGATTAATTAAGGTTAAAATAGATGTATATAGCTAGTATACATGTGAAATTTGCTAAAAAATTGAAAAAAAAATAGTGAATTCTATCTTGAAAATTCGGCCTAGGTGGGAATTTGTGTGAGGAAGAAAGGAAAAAGGAAGGAAAAAGGCTAAGGAAAGAAGGCCTAGCATAAGAATAAAGGAGTAAAGGTATGTTGATACCTAAGCTCGTGTATTTCAACTTGTTCTTGGTTAGGTATAGGTATGAACTTGTATGTAAGATGTGTTAATTTGAAAATTTATGTCAAATAGGTCACATTGGATGCTAATTAAGTGAAATTAGGAGGTTAAATAGATGAAAATGAAATTAGAATATTGAATCCCTAATATGCACCCATTATGTAACTATATAATAATAATATACTATAAATGCCATAAGAATATGAGTAAATTAAATAGTGGAAGAAAATGGATAAATTTGAACATGCGCATCATGATGATTGAACTATGTATGTAGGAATAACATGTATAAAATTTGATGGAAATGACATAAAATGATGGAAATTGATCAATGATGAACATCGGATGTTAATTAATAGAATTCATAAAGTTGAATGCATAAAAATGAGATTTGAATGAAAACTTCCAATATGCACCTATTATATAAGTGTGGGAATTAATGTATACAAATGAAATTGTGAGAAATAAGTAGAAACATACTACAGCTTCTTTAAAAACATGAATTGAACAAGTTGTGTTAAGAAAAGAAATATGCATAGATGTAAACATGTTATGGCCGAATGATAGATATGTGAAGAAATGTGTATAATTGATTATAATTTGAAGATATGTGATAGATGAGTGCGAGGTGACAAATATGATGTATGGAACTTAGATTATACACCGTTACATAATATGGAAATGTGGAAAGAATGAAAAGTATGTTATAAAGTGAGAAAATGGAATGATAAAATATTTTGCCCTTAGTAACTAGTAGAGAAACCAGAAGTACAGGATGTAATTGGCTAGCTATAGGGACATTGGGATAGCAAGTCATGGAGCCTCACATAAGTGGACCAAAAGTGATTCCACACTAATATATATAATGGTTGATATACAGATGGAAATAGAGATTACATAAGCTTAGACCTTTGGGGTCCTAGTCCCGCGCATCCGATTCGTCTGTGTGATTTTCTTTGGAACTACTAGGGACAAAATGAGAAAATAATGAACATAAAAAGGATAAAATTGTAATTTGAAAAAAATTTAGTATTGTAAGGTCAAAATGGTAATAATGTGATAAAATTGAGGTCTAAAAGTCTAAATTTGTAAATAATGAATAAAATTGGTACATTAAGGGTAAAACGGTAATTATGTAGTAAAAAGATTAAATTGGGAGTACAACTATAATTTTCACATAAAGTTGAATTGTATGGACTAAATAGTAATAAAATGTAAAATTTGAGGCAAAATATGGAATTTTAGGGTTAAAAGGGTAATTTTGAACAAAAGTTGAAATTTCAGGGATAAAATGGTAATTTTGGTAAAAGATGAAACTTTAGGGGCAAAAATGTAATCTTGATGAAAAGGGAATTGTATTAAGGGTAAAATGGGAATTTCGTAATAAAAACATGTACAAAAGGATAAGACCAAAATTCTAAGGATGTAAGTGCAAAATGGGTAAAATAAAATAGTAATAATAAGGTAAAATAAAATGGTAACAATACAAAAATCAAGGCTTAAAAAGAGGTAAAATCATAAATAATGGATGGAATTGGTATATTAAGGCTATAATTGTAATTATACGTTAAAATTTCCAACTGGGGGCAAAATAGGAATTAAATTGTTAAATTGATTAAAATAGTGGTAACTATGTAATTATGGGACAAAAATAGAGAAATAATGACAAAATGGTAATTAAAAGGTAAAATAGAGGGATTAATGGCATAATTGTAAGTAAAGAATAAAAGTGGGATAATAGTGTTTAAAACACTACAGTAAGTGCAAAATGGTAGTTAAGCAGTAAAATAAAGGAATTAGTGGCATGAACACAAATAAGAAGTAAAAGTGGTATTTTAGTGGCAAATTTGTAATTAAAAGATAAAATGTGAATCTAAGAGGCAAAATGGTAATTTTGACATAAGGATGGAATTATAAGGGTTTATTGGCAATTTTAGTGAGTAGTTAAAATTAGGAAGTAAAATTATAATTTTGACAAAAAATGAGAAATATTAGGGACTAAATCAAAACTTTAAAGACTTAATTGTAATAAATAAATAAATAAATAATAAATGAAGAACAAAAGTGAAATAGGAAGTAAAAGAAAATTAATAATGGAATACGCTTGTGTGCATGTGTGTCGAAATATATTAGTTGGGTATCCACCATTAGGCATTATATGCTTAGCGCGTAATGTGTGCTGCACGCAGGTGCCAGATGTACAGATGGGAGTAGTTGAAGGGACAAGCATCCAAAGAAGAAAGGTGTTTTTAAGTCAAAGAAGAAAATGTTGTATTTGTATATATGGCATATATATATATATATATGGAAAAAGGGAACTATGTATAACTATGAATTGAGTTGTATAGCAAATGAAAATTTAAGTATTTATGTGTTTAATGAAATGCTTTGGTTATTGAATTATGCGTGGGTGTTGGCTGAGGATGTGGTAGTGGTGGTGGTTGATGGAGATTGAGTTGTTGTGTATATATGGGAGTGTAAATTTGAAAATTTGTAGGAGGGTTAAAACGTTTGGCAACCATTATGCTGTTGGAACTTTATTTATCACATGAATAGTGAATTCATGATTCATTAATAAAATACTACTGCAAATGTCTAAATGGAATAAATGCGATAAAAAAAAATTAGGGCAACCTCATAAAAGAAACAATACTTAAAATTACCATCATATGTAACATACCGGTACTTGAACCAATATTCGGGTACAAAGTGTTACATGTATAGTACAATAAAAGGGTTTTACCAGGTTGGTGAAAAATATTGCAAAACATTTATATTATGTAACTAGGGTTTTTGTTAATAAAATCGGACCAATGTCTTATTTAATACTTAAAAACGCACATAAATTATCAACTTTTAATAATGTACAAGATTTTGTATATCATTAATTAACTTGGATTTTTCTAATAAAATGGGACTAATGTCTCAATTATTGCCAATAAAAGTTGCAATAAATGATTCTTACAATTGCATGAGAGAACTAAAGTCCTCATCTAACTAAATCTAATGAATAGCCCGTTTTGATGTATGTATATGCCATGCTAGTCTAGGGTTTATATTCCATGCCATGCTTTATCAGTTTCCAACTTGTGAGAGTGTGCTTCACTTTCTAATGCCATGATATTCGCAAGAAAAGAGATAAAATTATTAATCTAAAAGTCCATATATATGCCAGATTAATCAAGGGTATGAATAAGAGTGAGCTTTCGAACCATTCTATTAGTTTGGCCTCATAAGGGCGGGCCACCATTTTTCAATGTTCTAT
Organism: Excoecaria cochinchinensis; assembly: GCA_947683425.1. Classification (NCBI taxonomy): domain Eukaryota; kingdom Viridiplantae; phylum Streptophyta; class Magnoliopsida; order Malpighiales; family Euphorbiaceae; genus Excoecaria; species Excoecaria cochinchinensis. Next base: position 955,094 of record CANTUQ010000017.1, on the reverse strand, counting down.
TAGGTGGTGATTCCATTATACCTACCTTATGAATCCCAATGATACATCTCGAGGTAGATCACCAACAATGGAATATGAGTATCCCAAAATGTTGTCTTATGCCTTTTTTTAAGGTTCGAGACTCGATAAATTGAGTCGAACCCCTTGCCTACTATGAAACGATCGGTCTTAAAGAGCAGGAGACTTTCACCCAGTCATCCCTAAAAATGGATCAGTCTAGATAAAATGGTCTCCTAGGTGTGCCCATTCGCGCCCTCCTAGTGACGCGTGTCACGTGATCTTACCATTTGAGTTGAAAAACCTAACTAGGATAAAAAAAAATAGCTTTAAGGTTTTTGATTAACTGATTTTAACTTCATACAGGGTTATCATAAACCATAGTTTCTAAAGTATAATAACTCGAAAATGTCCCTATGAAAGCAAGGGATGAAGAACCGGCTAGGGGTGAATATAAAACACAAAGTCTCTGTTGGATTTTAATGATTTTATGCATCTCTCTACAAGGCAAAAATACAAAAATTAAAACCATTAAAGGGGCTGATCTTGCCATGAAATCATTCAACCTTTACTAAGATATTTCAAAAATACTTTAGATTCTTGTTGGTCAGTTGATTTTCACTGTACCGGGTTGTCATAAACCATAGTGTCAAATGAAAACACCTCCCATGCAATAATCCACACTAGAGAAAAGCAAAAAGAACCAAAGAATTAGAACCACACCAGCCAAAAATCCGAGGTGCTAATAAGGAGAATTTAGCAATACAAAGAAGAGAGATGGAGGCAGTTAAATTACTTAACCTAATTCCACTTACATTAGGTTTTTATACTTCCACTAAAAACATAATTGTAAATGGACTAGGCTTGTTGAAAATTTTTTAGAGAATTAATTAAAATAGGTTGTAAATAAATTATTTGGGCTCTAATTAAATCACACATAAGCCCAGTCAAAGCCTTCTATGCAAAAAGCCTCTAATGCGCTTCTTTGCATAGATTGGTGATTTAATAACCCAAATCATCTTTAGATACTACCAAATTAAATATGTTAGGTCCATAATGCCTATAGAATATATTTAATTTGTTCTAGCCCAAAGTCCAAGCCTCTAAGGCCTTCCGTTAGTGATCGGCACAAATCCCTCTCTCATTGGGGTTTCTACGCAGAAAACTTTTATCTTAGGCCCAAAATTAATTCTCCAAGTTATCCATTATAGTTTATAGATATTTTACTTAGGATCAAAATGGACCACTTTGGCCCAATTCTCTAGTCATGCACAGATTCCCTTTAGAAGTGTTCAACTCATGGATAACTAATTAAACTCTTTAATTAATTGTTTCTTTTCTCATTTTACTTTCATAATAATATCTCATATTATTAAAGATGTATTTCTACCAATTTGCCCTTTTCTTACAGGTGTATAATCTATTGGATTTTTTGGTCCACTTGACAATACATACATATCAACAATTACATAATTGCATGATTTAAACTCTTTAAATCATTATATTAATTATCCAATTAATATTTTTCCATATGTTCATATACAAATTATAAGAGACTTCTAGCCAAGCATTATGATTACACTGGTTTGACTATATCCTACCATAGACAGATACCATGCAATTACTCATTTCACCTTACTTTATCTGATTTAGTTTTTGAGTATAGATTTACATCAACTCATAAAAACCTAATTGTGGCAATTGTAATAATATTTTCTCTTTATTCCAAAACTGCCCCTTATAAGTCTCATTCACCTTGACAATTCATTCTAGCCAAAGATTCTCTGAACAAAGATAATTTAAAACTTGTTAGATAACTTACCTTAATAAATATGGGATGGTGTCATCTATTGATAACTCAACTACTTTTAAGTAGGTCATGATATACCTAGCCTTCTAAACCCTTTAATTGAGGCAAGCAGTTATGGAGTTAAAAATATATCACTCACTACTTATGATAATTTTGGTGATCTCAAGTCTGAGGATACTTACACAAACCGTTATAAAGAGATTCTTCACTATCATAGATTTAATATCCATGTGAATATTCTCTTGGAGGTCTCTAATGTACTTGCTTGTTTAACAAGCATCCATATCTTAACTTTGATCATTGTCATGATCATAGTTATAAGAACCATTGCTTCAACTATTCAAGAAGTATAACATGTGCTAATCTATCTGTATTTACAATGTCCTATACCAAGGACTTCATTTATTAATTTATGTCATAAGTAAGCAAATGTAATTAAAAAGAGCATCAATAAATGAATAGTGCCATATCATAAATGATAATGAGTTTATATACATGGTGATTGAACTTATTTTGGGATAGTTCATTTATGAGAGGATCCGCCATATTATCATATGTGGGAACGACCCTTTTTATTTTCATATCATTCTTTGCTATAATCTCCCTAATGAGATGGTAATGCATTAGAACATGATTGGATTGCTGATGAGACTGTTGTTAGTTTACTTATGCAATGGCTCCATTATTGTCACAATACAATAGTGTTAAATCAATAATGCCAGGGACTACTTCTAGTTCAATTATGAACTTCTTAATCTACACTGTTTCCTTAGTTACCTCTGAAGCAGCAATGTACTCAGCTTCTATTGTTGAATCTATAGTCGTATCTTATTTGGAACTCTTCCAACTGATTGCACCTACTTCTATCAAGAACATAAAACTTAGTTATGATTTACAGTTGTCTTTGTTGACTAAAAGCTAGTATCTGTATGCCCTCTTATATGTAAATCATCATCTCCATAAACCAATAACATATCCTTAGTCCTTTTCAAATACTTAAGGTTATCTAGTGTTTCTCCCTATAAATAGATTGGAATCTGCTTATGACATAAAAAGAAAATGCTACATCTGTACACATACACAACATAATATACATGATAAATCCAATTACAAAAGCATATAGGATTCTATTCATGTTATCTCTTTGTTCTTGTTTGTGGACACATAGACGCATAATTAGATTGGAATTTGTTTGTGACACTCAAAGCAAATGCTACATCTGAATGCGTACACAGCATAGCGTACATAATAAATCCAATTGCAGAAGCATATGAGATTCTATTCTTGTTATCTCTCAATTCTTGTGTCTGCAGACATATAGACTTAGAAAGATATTTTCCATGCACCATGGCAATGAATCCTTTCTTAAAGAGATCTATACTAAATCTTTTTAGTATTTTATCTATGTGTGATGACTAAGAAAGACCTAGCAACCTATTATATCCATGTCTATAGATCCTAATTCCCAGAATATATGATACTTCGCTAAGGTTTTTTTATTGATAATTGCTTGGATAACAAATTTTAATAGACTGGAGGATAAAAGTGTCATTTTCTATTATCAATATGTCATCCACATATAGAATAAGGAAATTTATAGCACTTCCATTGACCTTCTTGTACACACAAGGTTCATCCTTATTCTGTGAGAAACCAAACTTTTTTATTGTCTTATTGAATCGAATGTTCCAACTACTAGATGCTTGCTTCAATCCATAAATGGATCTTCGAAACTTACATACTTTTTCACTATCTCCATATGTGAATTCCTCAAACTGTGTCATGTACACATTCACAGTCAAATTTACATTAAGGAAAGTTGTCTTTATATCCATTTGTCAAATCTCAACTATGGACTTAAAAAAAAAGAAAGAAAAAACAAAGAGAACCATTGACTTGACAAATTATTTGAATTGAGATTATAAAAGTGTTGGGTGTGTTATAATGTATAATATATTTTTCTAAGTTTTAAAATAAATTATAATTTCTTTTACAACATTTATCAAATTTATTTAGTTTTTAACCTCATAATAGAAAATATTTGTAAAATTATTAACACAGTTATGTATAATATTTTTCCAATAAATTAAATTATAAATTGATGAGTAGTTTTTGCCAAAAAAAAAACCATATGTAAACAGGCCTAAAAACAGCCCATAACTCAAAAAATAAATAAATAAATTATATCAATTTTGTCATGACCCTAGCTTAAAAAAAGGCCCCATAATAGCCTATAACCTATACATTCTTTTTTGAAAAGGTTTAATTAAAGAAGAAATTACACTAAATACAACATTTTTTAACTTTTTTTTTTCAAAAATATATCATTTTTTAAAAATCTTTCATAAATACCACTTTTTAAATTTTTATTTTCAGAAATACAACTCTTTCTTATTCTCCCCTTGCTCTCCCTGCTGTTCTCTCTCATTTCCTTCTCCGGTATTCTCTTTCTCCTTCCATCTCACCAGCATCTTTCTCTTTCCTTCTCTGGCATTCTCTTTCTCCTTCCATCTCCCTCATAGGGGCTGCCATTTTGGTTTAATCTGTTGATTGGTGCATGGTAGTGGAGATCTTGATCAAGTTTGTCTACAACTCTATTTTGGTCCAATTTGTAGCCGAGTTGTTGTCCGGTGCAGGGATGGAGGAGATTTGAACATTTAATTTCTTTTTGAAATTGATTTTCAACCGGTTCGTATGTGGGTTGCAGCATGATGAAGCATGTTTGCCAATATCTCAAATTCATGCTTTAGGTGAATATCTTAATGGGATCTGTAACACCCCCTACTTATATGTAAGGAGCTCACCCACATGAGAGGATGAGACCCCATATAAATAAGGGTGTCACCAAAATGAACCTCAAACATGTATATAAATAACGAACTAAACAGAATAAATTAAAGCATGAACAACTGAGAGAATAGAGCTCAAACTGCAACAGAAATCCAAACCATTCATTAATATAACTGAATATGCATTACAAAAGATATAGAAGTACAAAATCTGTCTATACAACTTTACAAAAAGGGAAAATACAAGATTATACAAAAAGTTACAATTTATAAAACATAAATCTCTTCAAAAAGCTTTCCTACTATATTAGCCTAGACTACTATTGACCTCCCAAAAACTCCACAGCTTCCGTACCTGCACGGATAGAACACCCGTTCTAAGTGATAACGCTTAGTGGGGAAACAAAAGATGAACGACCATTCACAATGGCCGTTAAGGAAAAACACATGCGTATGTCACAAGCGTATCAAAATTTCCATAAAAGCATAATAACTTTATATCATCCACTGCATTCACCAAAGTTCCATAACATATATTCATTAATATAGCAATAACACATTCATAATAAAATCACACATGCGCCTGTAAACTCATAGTAGCAAATAGCGAGTGAATGCATTAGTACCCATAAGTACGGTCAAAAGCAATTTCTTTATTTTCATCCAAAAAATTTTCACATTTAGGATCTTAAACAAGAACCGAATGCATTAAGGATCGCGAGGACCCAAATGGGGACCTAACAGAAAACATTGGGGCTACAGCTAACAGAACTCTTTAAGCATGCCTAATTATCCATTAACTTGACTCTTGCAGGCTATGCGTAATAAATTTTTTATAAGGCATCCATTGGGGCACATAATAATTCATACATAAAAGTATTTACATCCTAAGAGAAAACATTCATGTCAATTATTGCAAAAGAAAATAAAAAAGCAAACAGGGCAACTATCGCGCTCGCGACGGATGTCGCACCCGCGATAGAGACGAAGCTCGCCTCCTGCTGCGCTCGTGACAGCCCTCGTGCTCGTGCGAGGGGGGCGAGATAGGCCTCTATCGCGCTCGCGATGGACGTCGAGGAAGGTTACTGTCGTGCCTCTGCACCTGGGCGCACTCGCGACAACAATCAACCTGGCAGAACCAAACTCCCTATCGCGCTCGCGATGGGTGTCGTGCCCACGACAGAGGGCTTCCACTGTAGGAGCTCGAAACACCGGGCTCTATTGCGCTTGCGACAGAGTCAATTTCCAGCTCCTCCTACCGAAAATCTGCAGAAAAGTCATGCCCAAAACCAACCCAACTTGCAAATAACACATCAAACCTCATGACAATCAAGAACAAGCATTCACTACACATTAAACAACATAAAACCCATGTTTTATTCTAATTTTATGAATTAAACCATCCAAATTAGCTAATCAAACTCAAGGTTAATCAAATCTAGAATTTTCCCTTTTTGCTTCACACAATCTCAAACTTTGACTCAATACACAACAACCATGGCATCTCCATTAAAATTAATCAAAACCCACAACATTTATATAAGCATAAACAAGTTTAATCTCATAAATATCCAGAAAAACATATCAAAATACAAAAATCAACATATGCGCAAATTCGTAAATTCCCAAACCTCTTGGCTTTAAAACCACACAATCGATCAATTAGCAGTACTTCCACCAGCAATCTCCTTCCTCTTAGGCTCTCTAGCAGGATTCTCTGCTAAAACCAACCCAACCATACAAATAGCTCAAAAGTCAAATCCAAACTCATTAAAGGAAAACAAGATACGGAAAGAAGGAGAGAAGAAAAAGAACAACAATTACTTACCCTAAATTGGAAATTTGCCAAAATTAACTCAAGATCCATAAGTTTGCAAAGAAAATCATGGGAGCTAGAAGTGAGAAGAAGAGAAGAAGAAGAGGGAGACGAAGAGGAAGAGGCAGAAACATGAGAGGGCAGTGGTTGTTCCTCACGTGCTCTCTCTCTCTTCATCCTTATCCACTCTTGCTTTTTCTCTTTCTTCCACATGTCAAACTCTTAAGTTAATGTTGGCAAAGTCTCATTCTAGTCCTTCTTCTTTTCTTCACCACACAAACAACTCACTTATATAACTAAAATCATGCAATTAACTCCTAAAACACACACACGAACACATCCTCAAACTACTAGGGTGGGAGTCGGGGTGTTACAATACTCCCCTCCTTAAAAGAATTTCATCCTCGAAATTCTCACCTGAGCTGAACAACTGCGAATACTGAGATTTCATCACTAACTCTGGTTCCCAAGTTGCTTCTTCCACTCCATGGTGTTGCCATAAAACCTTAACTAAAGGAACTTGCTTATTTCTCAGCTGTCTCATTTCTCGAGCTAAAATAGCTTTCTGTTCTTCATCATAAGAATAATTTGGCTGAACCTGCACCACTTGAACTGACAGTACATGCGATGCATCAAAGCTATACTGGCAAAGCATCGACATATGAAACATGTCGTGCAACTTTGATAACTCCAGCAGCAAAGCTAACCTATAGGCAACTGGACCAATCTTACGATCCAATAAATCTAGGGCTCAACTTTCCTTTCTTATCGAATCGAAGAATCTACTGACATGGCGACACTTTCAAAAATACCTTGTCTCCGATATTAAACTGAATGTCTTTCCGCTTCAAGTCAGCATATGACACTACAAGAAATTTGACTTTTTGTGACGAATTTTTTAATGACACATAAAATTTCGTCACAAATTGTAACTTACAACGACGAATTTTTTAAAACGTCACCATATTATTTATTATTGTGACGAAATTATTTTGCGTCATTTTTTATTTTAATTTTCGTCATTAATAGATTAATTTTGTGACGAAAAATATATTTCGTCATGGTTACTTTAGGAGAGATAATTTCCCACCATTTTTTTTGGAGGGACAAAATTTAATGACAAAATAATAACTTATTGCAACGTATAAAATCGTCACAAGTTATTTATTTTTCGTGACGAATTTTTTTTTGTCATAATTAAATAAATTAGTGATAATAAAATCATTTCATCACAAATAACATATCAATATAAAATAAAATTCTAATTAATTTTTTCAAAAAATTTTAGTTTAAAAAATAATTTGTGACAAATAAATGTGTCACAAAAAATAAATATACTGTGACGACGTACAATTTCGTCACCTTTGATATGGAGAAAAAAATATAACGAAAAAAATGACTATTTCTAACATATAAATTCCTCATGAAATACTTATTTTTTGTGATATAAATTATTTTTGTCACAATTTAATGAATTGGTGATGAAAAAATTATTTTGTCACAATAATTTTATTTTTGAAAAATAAATATGTTACAAAAAATAAATATATTATGACAAAATACAATTTCGTCACCAATACAATTAATTCATGACAATAATAATATTTTATCACAATTGATTGTAATGTTAATATATGACAAATAAGTTATGTCATAAAAAATAATTAAATTTATGATAAATAAATATATCACAAAAAATAAATATATTGTAACAAAAATATAAGTTAATTGTTAATATAGTCAGTTTGTGCGCACATAATATTTTGTCATAATCAATTGTATTAAAAATATGCTACAGTTAAATTATGTTATAAATAAATTATTTTGTGTTATAAATAAAAATGTCTCCAATAAATTTTTTAATGGCCAAAAATAGTTTGCCATCTATTTTTTCACAAAAATAACTAAATTATATATGATGGTTAATTAATTAATAATATAATAATAATTTAAAATAAAATAAATTATTTATTAAAATAAAATATTTTAATATAAATTAAAAAATTGTAGAAACCACAACACAACGTTTATGGGTCAATCACCTCGCTCTCTTTCTACCTCAGTCTCAAAGTTTTTTAATTTCCCTTTCTCTCTGTCAATCTATGGTGTCCATTCTCTCCATTGCCTCCATCCAGCCGATCTCGCCGCCTTGTCGCCTCTGTCTAGTGGTGCCGGTGGTGCATCGCCTCGGTCCTTCACCAGGTTGGTTTCACTTTCTCTCGCACTCTAAGGCAACCATTTTCCTATCAGATTTTCAGTCTCTATCGGTTTCTTTTCACACTATTTTTTGTTTTCTTGTTTGAAATCATTTTGTATTTCATAGATTAGAAATTGTTAAAGTAAAAACTGATTGAGATTAAAAAGACCTAAATAGTGGAAGATGGGTCGGATTCAGTACTCTGAGAAGTATTTCGATGATACTTACGAGTACAGGTATTAATAATTGCAATTATCCCATTAGCTTTTCTCCTTCTTTGTTTTTGGAAAATAGTAATAATAAATAGATTTTATATTGATTGAATGATCGGTTTATTATTTTTTGATTTATTATTGCTTACAAGCAATATAGATTTATATTGCTGAAGAGCCCCAAATGTTTGCTATTGAATTCAATGATGGCTGCCCCTTGCATGTAAGCAATATCATCTTTATTTTCAACCTTTATATTATTATTTTTGTGAAAGTTTATCACATCTGGGGCATGAATGTAGGTTTATGCAAGCACTTCTCGTGATAGCTTACTTGCAGCAGTTCGTGATGTTTTGCAAACAGAAGCAGGTATATATGTTCTCTGTTGGATATTAATAGGTTTTATTACTTATAAAAGTTTGAAATGTGATGTTGAGTCATCATATTTCTCCATAATATTTATTTATTGTCCTATCAGTTTGTTCATTAGTGGTATATTTGCTGGGGATGGTTGGCATGTTGTTGACTAGCAGAGTCTTCTTATGCAGGGTCAGTGCCCAGTATCTATATTACTGAGGTTGACTATGCCTGGGCACCGTATTGATCCACCTTGTGGCAGAGTTCATCTATTAATAGGACCGCAACGTCCTATTGCCGAGATTTTTCGATGTCAATACTGATCAAATGATGCGGCGGTTGGGAGCATGACTACCGAAAACCAGTCCCAGGTGCTCTAGGCTTCATTTCGGCAGTGGTGGTTTCATCTCTAGTGAAGTTCCAGATAGACTTCAGCGTCAGTACCGGCAAAAGGGACCTAGACAGCAGGATTGAGTTGAAATTTAGGGGACTCCAACTGGTATGTGTACTACCAAAATTATTTTTTCCATTTGGCTTTTAAATAAGTTAATGGAATTTAGTTAACTGTTAAATGTTATAACAGATGGAGCTGTTAGGGTTCAATTCCTCTAATATATTTGTGATTGGTATTGTTAATGAATGATAAGTTGATGGGTGGTTGATATTAAATAAAGTTTTGGTTGACTGTGAGGATGCTGCTGGTTGGGTAGAATTTCACAATTTGTCGGCCAAGTTGATTCATTTTTTCTTGCATGATTTATTTGCATTAAGTTTTGTTATGATGTTAATTTGTTTATTGGTTTCATGGATTAAATCGTACATTTAAATGGTAATATTGTCTAGTATTTAGGGGAACATGAATAGGGCCTGTTACCTAGTCTTTCGTAGTATTTAGCAGAATTGTTCAAAGTGCTTGTATGGAATTGAATTCTGCCTTCTTGTTGTGTTTTTCCTTGTTTGGCAGTGTTGCACTATTCTGGTCGTATATGAGTTCTTTTTTTTAGATATATGGTTTCTTTATATGACATTGTAACACCCCCTTCCCATACGTAGGCGATCCCATCCGACAAGGAGTGAGATGCCGTATGAGACAAGGTGTCACCAAACAAAAGCAAAGCAAAATATACATTCATTCATAACATACATTCAGAAATACAGAATAATTAAAAACTTTACATGCAGAAAGCAAAAGCTGATCATGCATTACTATAATTAAACTATTACAATAATGATCTGATCAACAAGCTGCAACAAAATAATATTACATATACAAAATATAGATACAAAAGCGGAAGCCGATACAGAGAGTTCTATACAAAAAGAATCAATAACTGATACAAAACTGAGCCCTACACTAGTCCCTTCTGTGTTGGCTTGATAACGGCGACTCTCTCAAAGCAAAACTCCTTCCGCACCTGCACGGGTAAACACACTGTGCTAAGCGATAAAACGCTTAGTGGGGAAACACACAATAATTATGAACGGCCATTCACAATGGTCGTCAAGGCATAACACATTCACAATGGCAGGATGCAAGGACTAATACATAATCCATATAAACATGCTCGTATTTAAAAGCCATACTTTCAGAATCTCATCATCATATGCATTACAGAATAAACCAGCATGTATTTCATCATTAAACTCATTCAGATATTCCATTCAAGCCAGATCAGATCAAAACATTTCCATTAACATTTAAAGAACACCTGCTGACTCTAGACAGTGGATAACGAGTGTACTGAGGGTACCTTACGGGTACGAATCGAATACTGAGGGTACCTCACAGGTACAAATCAAATATTATATCATTAATCATAACATGTTATTTATATACTGAGGGAATCTTAAACAAGATTCTATACTGATGGGTTCGCGAGGAACCAAACGGGGACCTGATCGGGGTCCAAACTGAACTGAGGGCTACAGCTAAAGACTCTATTAGGCATGCCTAACTATCCACTTACTTGACTCTAGCAGGTTATGCGTCAAACAGATCACATTTCATTTCCCTGATATAATTCATCAGAAAATCATGGTATCACGCATATCGAAGCATCAAACAGTAAGACATGCATCATACAACAGTAAAATCCATTCAAAAGAAATACCAAGTTCATTTCTGAGTTAAAAACCAGGAAATTTCGAAAAAATGAGCTGAACGGAGAAACGGGCGAGATCGGCTGGTCACTGGCGTGACTGGCCTTCCCAACAGGCAGGTCACGCGACGTGACCGAGGGTCACGCGAAGTGACTTGCTTGTTCCTCGCCGGTCACGTTGCGTGATCTTCAAAAATCACACAACGCTCTTGCAGGTCACGGCGTGACTGGACGTCACGACTCGTGACGCGCTTCTCCCTCTCGCAGATCACGTCGCGTGATCACACAGATTACGCAACGCCTTCGCAGGTCGCACGACGTGACCGAGGATCACGTCGCGTGACTTGCTTGTTCTTCAGCTGGTCACGCGACTGGCTTCTCAGCAGGCAGGTCACGCCGTGACCGAGGGTCACGTCTCGTGACTTGCCTTCTTCCTTAGCGAGTCACGCGACGAAGAACAGTACTTCGATTTTCCAGAATTTCCAGAACAAGGAATTCAATCCCAATTTGATTTAAAACCATACCAACCTGTTTTTACCTTCCAGAAATCATCTCAAACAATATAGGCAACAATTATACAACTCAATTCATCAACTAATTAATCAAATCAAATCAAGAACATATGCATTCAACTCACAAGAACATAAACCCTAGAATTTGACAGTAAGATCAAAATCACACAATTTCACAAATAAACATTCCCAAACCTGGATTCTAACTTCTATCACTTAGCTCCACTAGGTCCAGCAACCTCTTTCCCCTTTGGATCACGTGGAGCCTCAGCTAGAACACAAACACAGTAAATTCAACCCTAGGTTAAACCTAAACTCAAGGAAGAAGATGAAGTAAATGAAACAACTAGATAAGAGAATTCAATTACTTACTAGAGAGAATGCAAGGAGAGGATTAATTTCACCAATAAGACCTTGAACCCTCAACACAGTATTTGGGATAAAGAAAAATGAAGAAGAAGAAAGTGAGTAAAGAAAGAAACGTAAGTCTGTGAGTTCCTTTCCATTCCTTCCTTTTTCTTTTCCTTTTCTTTACCCTAAATAAGTGTCCATTTCTTATTGGTGTAGTTAGCCACTCACACCTAAATTCCACATGCATCACACACCTAATGCACTTGTAAATAAAGTACCCTACAATGGCATAAACACACACACCCAAGTATTTCTCACTTAATAAACACACTAATGCCATGTATGCACCCACACACTAACAAAACCCCAAAATCATTCATTTTACTAAAATACCCTTATAAAATGCCGAACACATGCGAATGCTTACACATACAGACAGACAGATAGACAGACAGACAGGCTCATTCTACTAGGGGGCAAATGGGGTGTGACAACTCTCCCCTACTAATAAGAATTTCGTCCTCGAAATTCTCACCTGAACCGAATAACTGAGGGTACTGAGCTCTCATCGACTCCTCTGGTTCCCAAGTCGCTTCTTCGACTCCATGATGGATCCATAATACTTTAACCAAGGGAATCTGCTTATTCCTCAACTGCCTCACCTCACGGGCTAGAATAGCTCGCGGTTCCTCATCATAAGAGAAGTCTGGCTGAACCTGGATATCCTGAACTGACAGAACATGCGAAGGATCTGATCTGTACCGACGAAGCATCGAAACGTGAAACACATCATGCAACTTTGCTAACTCCATCGGTAACACCAATCTATAGGCTACAGGTCCTACCTTAGCCAAAATCTCATAAGGTCCAATGAAACGAGGACTCAGCTTACCCTTCTTTCCAAATCGAAGCACTCTCCTCCAAGGAGAAACTTTAAGGAAAACTTTGTCCCCGATCTCAAAATGCACATCTTTCCTTTTCAAATTGGCATAAGACTTCTGTCGATCCTTGGCTGCCTTCAAATTCCGCTGCACTACTCTGATTTTATCTTCAGTATCTCTAACCAAGTCTGGTCCAATCATAGATCTCTCGGATAGCTCTGTCCAACAAATCGGAGTCCTACACTGACGACCATACAAAGCCTCATATGGTGCCATACCAATACTCGACTGAAAACTGTTGTTGTAGGCAAACTCCATCAATGATACATATCTGTCCCAACTACCCGGAAAGTCCAAAGCACAAGCTCTCATCATATCCTCCAGAATCTGAATAACTCGCTCTGACTGACCGTCGGTCTGAGGATGAAACGTTGTACTGAAGTTCAACCTAGTGCCCAAAGCTCTCTGTAACTCCTTCCAAAACTTGGAAGTAAACCTCGGATCCCGATCTGACACTATGGACAAAGGCACACCATGCAACCGAACTATCTCATCCACATAGATACTGGCTAATCTGTCCATGGAGTAGTCCACTCTAACTGGTAAGAAATGAGCTGACTTCGTAAGCCGATCCACAATAACCCAAACTGAATCATGCTTCCTCTGAGTCAAAGGCAAACCAGAAACAAAGTCCATGGCGATATCATTCCATTTCCACTCAGGAATGGATAAAGGCATAAGCAAACCCGAAGGTACCTGATGCTCGGCCTTTACCTGCTGACAAGTCAAGCACTTGGAAACAAAATCCACTATATCACGCTTCATACCGGACCACCAATAGAATTGCTTCATATCTCTATACATCTTCTCACTGCCCGGATGCATAGTAAAGACTGAACTATGCGCCTCACTCATGAGCTGTCTCCTCAAGTCCTCAGACTCTGGCACACACAGGCGATCTCTAAACATAAGTACCTCATCCTGAACCGAGAACTCTGACTGCTTACCCGATCTGACCTCATGCACAATCCGCTGAAGTCTCTGATCATCTCTCTGAGCATCCACTATCCTCTGACTCAAAGTAGGCTTCACACGCAACTGGGCAAGCAAAGCCCCATCAGAACCAAATCTCCATCTGAATCGCCTCAAGAACAAGGCTGAAACTGACTTACGACTCAAAGCATCTGCGACTACATTGGCCTTACCAGGATGGTAATCCACAATGCAGTCGTAGTCCTTAAATAGCTCAAGCCAACGCCGCTGTCTCATGTTCAACTCTTTCTGTGAAAGGAAGTACTTTAAACTCTTGTGATCCGAGAAAATCCTACACTTTTCCCCATACAAGTAGTGACGCCAAATCTTCAAAGCAAAAATCACAGCTGCCAGCTCAAGATCATGCGTCGGATAGTTCCTCTCATGTGGCTTCAACTGACGAGAAGCATAAGCCACTACTTTTCCTTCCTGCATCAGCACACATCCAAGACCAACTCCAGAAGCATCACTGTAAATGACAAACTCCTTACCCGAGATGGGTTGAGTAAGGATAGGAGCCTCAACAAGCAACTGCTTTAACCGATCAAAACAAGACTGACACCTGTCTGACCACTCAAATCTGACTCCTTTCCTCAACAATCTAGTCATAGGAGCAGCAATCACAGAAAATCCTTTAACGAACCGACGATAGTAACCTGCTAAACCGAGGAAACTCCTCACTTCCTGAACATTTCGAGGCGCTTTCCAATCAACTATCGCCTCAATCTTAGCTGGATCCACCTGGATACCTCTAGCTGAAACAATGTGACCCAAGAATGACACTTCTCGAAGCCAGAAATCACACTTGCTAAGCTTAGCAAACAACTGATGCTCCCTCAACATCTAAAGAACTAATCGGAGATGCTCCTCATGCTCACTCTCATCCTTGGAATACAACAAGATGTCATCAATGAACACTACTACAAATCGATCTTAGTATGGCCTAAACACACGATTCATCAGATCCATAAAAGCCGCTAGAGCATTTGTCAAACCAAACGGCATCACAAGAAACTCATAGTGGCCATACCTAGTCCGAAATGCAGTCTTCACCACATCTGCATCCTGAACCCGAAGCTGATAGTACCCTGATCGAAGATCTATCTTGGAAAAGACACCTGCCCCTCGAAGCTGATCAAATAAATCCTCAATCCTAGGCAAAGGATACTTGTTCTTCACTGTAACTTTATTAATCTGGCGGTAGTCAATACACATCCGCAGGGATCCATCTTTCTTCTTGACAAACAGCACTGGAGCTCCCCATGGAGATATGCTAGGTCGAATAAACCCCTTATCCAATAACTCTTGTAGCTGAGATTTAAGTTCCCTCAACTCTACAGGAGCCATCCGATAAGGTGCTCTCGAGATAGGTGCAGTACCTGGCATAATCTCAATGGACAACTCAACCTCTCTCTCAGGAGGCAAACCAGGCAACTCGCTCGGGAACACATCACTAAACTCCCGCACTACAGGGATGTCCTCAATCTGAACCTGATCCCTCTTGGAATCTAACACAACTGCT
This sequence comes from Excoecaria cochinchinensis, assembly GCA_947683425.1. NCBI lineage: Eukaryota > Viridiplantae > Streptophyta > Magnoliopsida > Malpighiales > Euphorbiaceae > Excoecaria > Excoecaria cochinchinensis. Next base: position 939,519 of record CANTUQ010000017.1, on the reverse strand, counting down.
AGAAATGCCTCACATCCCTTCCTAATGAATCTCTTAGCTTGCATCGCAGAAATCACGTTATTCAACGAACTAGCACCCAAACCTTTCAGAAACACAAGAGACTGACTTCTATCCCGAAGTACAACTGTCTTCCTATGGCAATCAACTACAGCCCGATGCTTACCCAACCAGTCCATACCCAGAATCAAGTCAAACTCTCTGAAGGGTAACTCAATCAAATCCGCTGGAAGCACAGCTCCCTCAACAATCAAAGGACAACTCCTAAAAACTCTACTCACACTGACACTATGCCCTAATGGACTGGTCACACAAATCTCATAATCTAACTGATCAACAGAATGCAATTTATCAACAATCTTATCTGTGCACAAGTATGAGTGTGTGGAACCAGGATCAATTAGAGCATACAACTCAGTGTCATGGAGTAGGAACTTACCAGCAATAACATCAGGCGCGTCCTGCTCATCTCTGGCTCTCATAGCATATGCTCTGATGGTACCCTGAGGAGGATGCTCAACAGTCTCAGAAGCAGCTCCATCTCTATGCCGGCCACCTCTACCTCTACCTCGGCCTCTACCACGGGTAGCCTGAGAAGCATTCGAACCGACCCTACTGCCCTCTCTCTAAGAACCTGAATCCTCCTGCAATCTCGGACAACTGGCCAACTGATGCTCAGAACTCCCACACCTGAAGCACGCACCGGAGAGCCACCTACACTCACCCCGATGTGACTTACTACAATGAGGACAAACTGGTGTAGTCTCAGCTCTACCACCCCTACCAAAACCTGACACAGCTGCAGGACCCTGTCGTCTACCTCTAGAAGCCGGACCAGATGCTGACTCATCCTGTGGGTTCCTAGATCTCTTACTCGAAGAAGATCCTCCATGAGAAGGACTCCTCCTCTGAGCTCTCTCTCTCATCACAGTCTCAGACAACTCAGCTCTCACAGCAGCCTCCACAATCTGGTAATAACTAACCCCAGGTATACACATCAAGGAAATCAAAGCAATCTTCAGAGACTCATTTAACCCTGCCTCAAAATGCTTGCATCTAAAGTCATCAGTCATAACTCCTCGTGGGGCATAGCGAGATAACCTGTTAAACTCCTTCTCATAATCTGCTACAGACATGGCCCTCTGCTTTAAACTCAAAAACTGCGCCCATCTCGAATCCCTATAAGTCTGAGTAATGTACTTCTTTGTGAACTCACCCTCAAAGAACTCCCAGGTAATCGGATCCGGTAGCTGAGGATGCCTACAAACTAATTCCCACCATTCAAATGCAGACCCTTGCAGAAGAGCTAATGCACACTCCGCCTGCTGATCAGGAGGACGCCGAATCTCTCTCAAAGCACGCTTGACTTTATCTAACCATCTCTCTGCCATCTCAGATTCATTCAAACCTGTACCATAGAAATCCTCAACTCCTGCCCTCCTCAGATTCTCCATAGGTGCTCTAGGAGCAGTCACTCTCTCCAAAACCCTAGCCATGTCCTGATGCAGTCTAAACATAGCCTCAAAGGGCATGGCTGCGGCTTCGGGCTGGACCCTAGCATGCTGAGCTGACACAGTAACAGAAACAGACGGATCTATAGCTGGAGGATTCACACTCTCGGCGGATTCCTCACGCGCACCATGAGCAGAATTAGAAGCCATCTAAACAAACAAGAAACAACCGTATCAGCCAACACAGATCTAGACACATACACATCTAAGAAACTCAAAACAATCACAACAACACCCAGAAATGCCTAAACCAGGCTCTGATACCACTAACTGTAACACCCCCTTCCCATACGTAGGCGATCCCATCCGACAAGGAGTGAGATGCCGTATGAGACAAGGTGTCACCAAACAAAAGCAAAGCAAAATATACATTCATTCATAACATACATTCAGAAATACAGAATAATTAAAAACTTTACATGCAGAAAGCAAAAGCTGATCATGCATTACTATAATTAAACTATTACAATAATGATCTGATCAACTAGCTGAAACAAAATAATATTACATATACAAAATATAGATACAAAAGCGGAAGCCGATACAGAGAGTTCTATACAAAAAGAATCAATAACTGATACAAAACTGAGCCCTACACTAGTCCCTTCTGTGTTGGCTTGATAACGGTGACTCTCTCAAAGCAAAACTCCTTCCGCACCTGCACGGGTAAACACACCGTGCTAAGCGATAAAACGCTTAGTGGGGAAACACACAATAATTATGAACGGCCATTCACAATGGTCGTCAAGGCATAACACATTCACAATGGCAGGATGCAAGGACTAATACATAATCCATATAAACATGCTCGTATTTAAAAGCCATACTTTCAGAATCTCATCATCATATGCATTACAGAATAAACCAGCATGTATTTCATCATTAAACTCATTCAGATATTCCATTCAAGCCAGATCAGATCAAAACATTTCCATTAACATTTAAAGAACACCTGCTGACTCTAGACAGTGGATAACGAGTGTACTGAGGGTACCTTACGGGTACGAATCGAATACTGAGGGTACCTCACAGGTACAAATCAAATATTATATCATTAATCATAACATGTTATTTATATACTGAGGGAATCTTAAACAAGATTCTATACTGATGGGTTCGCGAGGAACCAAACGGGGACCTGATCGGGGTCCAAACTGAACTGAGGGCTGCAGCTAAAGACTCTATTAGGCATGCCTAACTATCCACTTACTTGACTCTAGCAGGTTATGCGTCAAACAGATCACATTTCAGGATACAGAATATAATTCATCAGAAAATCATGGTATCACGCATATCGAAGCATCAAACAGTAAGACATGCATTATACAACAGTAAAATCCATTCAAAAGAAATACCAAGTTCATTTCTGAGTTAAAAACCAGGAAATTTCGGAAAAATGAGCTGAACGGAGAAACGGGCGAGATCGGCTGGTCACTGGCGTGACTGGCCTTCCCAACAGGCAGGTCACGCGACGTGACCGAGGGTCACGCGACGTGACTTGCTTGTTCCTCGCCGGTCACGTTGCGTGATCTTCAAAAATCACGCAACGCTCTTGCAGGTCATGGCGTGACTGGACGTCACGACTCGTGACGCGCTTCTCCCTCTCGCAGATCACGTCGCGTGATCACACAGATCACGCAACGCCTTCGCAGGTCGCACGACGTGACCGAGGATCACGTCGCGTGACTTGCTTGTTCTTCAGCTGGTCACGCGACTGGCTTCTCAGCAGGCAGGTCACGCCGTGACCGAGGGTCACGTCTCGTGACTTGCCTTCTTCCTTAGCGAGTCACGCGACGAAGAACAGTACTTCGATTTTCCAGAATTTCCAGAACAAGGAATTCAATCCCAATTTGATTTAAAACCATACCAACCTGTTTTTACCTTCCAGAAATCATCTCAAACAATATAGGCAACAATTATACAACTCAATTCATCAACTAATTAATCAAATCAAATCAAGAACATATGCATTCAACTCACAAGAACATAAACCCTAGAATTTGACAGTAAGATCAAAATCACACAATTTCACAAATAAACATTCCCAAACCTGGATTCTAACTTCTATCACTTAGCTCCACTAGGTCCAGCAACCTCTTTCCCCTTTGGATCACGTGGAGCCTCAGCTAGAACACAAACACAGTAAATTCAACCCTAGGTTAAACCTAAACTCAAGGAAGAAGATAAAGTAAATGAAACAACTAGATAAGAGAATTCAATTACTTACTAGAGAGAATGCAAGGAGAGGATTAATTTCACCAATAAGACCTTGAACCCTCAACACAGTATTTGGGATAAAGAAAAATGAAGAAGAAGAAAGTGAGTAAAGAAAGAAACGTAAGTCTGTGAGTTCCTTTCCATTCCTTCCTTTTTCTTTTCCTTTTCTTTACCCTAAATAAGTGTCCATTTCTTATTGGTGTATTTAGCCACTCACACCTAAATTCCACATGCATCACACACCTAATGCACTTGTAAATAAAGTACCCTACAATGGCATAAACACACACACCCAAGTATTTCTCACTTAATAAACACACTAATGCCATGTATGCACCCACACACTAACAAAACCCCAAAATCATTCATTTTACTAAAATACCCTTATGAAATGCCGAACACATGCGAATGCTTACACATACAGACAGACAGATAGACAGACAGACGGGCTCATTCTACTAGGGGGCAAATGGGGTGTGACAGACATGGTGTTCGAATCATGTTAGTTGAGAAACAAAAAGGAGAACCAATTTATGCCTAGAATTGATAGATAAGAGAACTGTGACAATGTTGATGAAAAAGTAAAAAAATGTTGCACAAGTGACACAAGTATTTTAAAAAGAGCACTGTGTTTTCTTCTCAACATATGTTGAAAATTTTCTTATGATATTGTACATTTCTACTTATAACCATGTTCTATACCAAAATGCTCCCCTGTTATGTGCTTTTCTGTGCTGAAATTTTACAAGTTGATGTTCTTTTCTATTATATTAGGCAGTGAATTATGATGTATAAAAAAAGAACTAGAATATATATGTTATTTCTTTTCTGCTTACTTCTCTGCTTTTGTTCCTCTTTATCTAATATAAGATTTTTTTTTGCAGGAACAGGATGCAAAATTTGAAGTTTCAACAGATTTTATTTCTTGATTAGGATGCAAATTTAATTTTTTGTATTAGACAGTATGTTTTTTTTAATTAATCTTTTATTTGAATAAATACATTATATTAGATTTTCTTTAGAAATTTAATTGATTGTATGACATTAAATTTAAAATGTGTCATTTTTAATACAATGCATATATGATAAGTATATTTGTCATAATTTGTCGACTTGTTAGTTCATAAATAACGATATAATGTTTACAATTACAATATTAATATTGTAATAAAAAAATTATAATTAAATGACAATAAAAAATTGTCACTAAAATTATTTTTTGTGACAATTATTTTTATCCTTATTTATGTCACTAAAATGTAACATAATATGACGATTTATATTCATCGTTAATATACATTAATTTAATGACGAAAACATTTTTCGTCACTTAAAATATTAGATTTAGTGACGAAATTAAATATTTTATGACGAAAATTATATTTATTTGTGACGATAATTACGTAACCAATGCTTAATGGTTTTACCAAGAAGCAGAGTTTCGTCATTAAAAATATTTAATTTCGTGACGAATTTTAAATTTGTCATAAAAAATATCAATTTTTAGTGACGATAAACAATATAATGTGACAAAATATAATTTTATTTATGACATAATTTTTGTCATGAAAAGTAAGAATTAAAAATGACGATAATCATTTTCGTCACAAAAAATGATACTTACGGTGACAAAAAAGTAAATCGTCACGTAAACTTTTATGTTACGCGCCTACCGTTACGTTCTCTGTGACGATAAAAACTCGTCACCTTATTTTTTCAGCGACGAAAAATGAATTTTTCATGACAATTTTTTGCGTCATAAAAGGTGTAATTTCTTGTAGTGTGATTTCTGCCTATCTTTGGCTACTTTTAAATTCTGTTGAACCACCTTAATCTTTTCTTCGGTATCTCTTACCAACTCTGGACCCACAAAAGGGCATTCAGTCAACTCGGTCTAATAAAGTGGAGTTCTACATTTTCTTCCATATAAAGCCTTATACGGTGATATTCCAATGCTCACCTGATGACTATTATTATATGCAAATTCCATTAGAGGCACATATCTATCCCAACTACCAGAGAAATTCAAAGCATAACCCGGAGCATATCCTTAAGAATCTGAATGAATGACTCTCTCTGACTGGCCATCAGTCTAAAGATGGAAAGCAATACTGAAGTTCAGTCGAGTACCTAAGGCTACTTGTAACTCTTTTCAAAATTTTGACGTAAGCCTTGGATCCTGATCTGATACAATCGACAATGGAATTCCATGCAATATGACCACCTCATTAACATAAATTTCTGCCAACCTATCCATCGAATAATCAAGTCGAACCGGTAAAAAATGAGCCGACTTGGTGAGTCGATCAACAATAACCCAGACCAAATCATGCTTCCTCTGAGTCAATGGCAAACCCGACACAAAATCCATTGTGATATTATCCCATTTCCACTGAGGAATAGGTAAAGGGTTGAGCAACCCAGATGGAACTTGGTTCTCAGCCTTTACCTGCTAATAGGTCAGCCATTTTGTGACGCCCATTCTCGACCACTGGAATAGGTCAGTCGAAGCAGTCGAGAACGATCGCCACACAGCAAACACATGCACATAACACTATCATATAAGCATGGTAAACCTGTACAATTAAATTTTATAACTCACGCATTCACAGGCAGCAGATATCACATGCTAGCACTGACACATTCACATACTTATATACATATCATACACACATATTGATACCATGCTTAGTTATTACATTCATACATATTGCTTTGATACAAAAGGATTAAACATTACATATACAAAACTCATTGCCCAAATCACAAAACCTACACTTTAAGCACTCCTGGCGTTGACCGGTTGGCAATGCGGATTCGTCCTTCACGATCACCTCGCATTCGAACCTACATGGATTAGCAACCCGTGCTAAGCGATAACGCTTAGTGGGGAAATAACATATACACATACATGTATGCCATACAATACAATAACTACACAATTATAAGGTATATCGTAATACAAACACAATCCCAATCAATTCAGTTTAACAAGGTCCATGTATCATATAGATGCATATTCTGTATTCATATAATTAAATGGTTCAACTCATGTATAGTAACAATGGTGTATGCATTCACACTGAATTCACAATTATTTAGTCATATAACACATTGTTCACTCATTACTCTTATTAGTTTAGGCTTGCCTACAATTCGAAGATGCAGATAACGGGTATCGTATTAGTACCCCATGGGTACAGTAATCACATTGGTATTCATGGATACCTCACATTCGCATTGGTACCCTAAGGTACTAAATATCAATATAATTTCGCATTGGGAAATCCAGTAAGGATTTAAATAGATTGTGATTCCAGAGGAATCGGACACATTGAGCTGCAGCACTTAGACCCTATAGGCATGCCTATCTATCCACTACTTAACTCGCAGGCTTAACATTATTAAGTCCAGTTTTCATTGTTAAAGCAAATATAACATCATAATATTTTTCAGTTATATCTCATCCCGTAGCTCATATTCATTATAGTTTTGCATCACAATTTCTTCATCATAGCATATGCATAAATTCCTATGTATATACATGTACACCAATATAAATCTTATCTATGCACAATCATAATCATATGCTTAGTTACTATTTAATGGCTAAGGTGTCACTGAATAAAGATCAACATAAGATCAAGTTTAACAAAATGAAAAAGAACGAAAATTGGAAACTTTCGAATTTCAAGACAGAGGGCATTTACACGGCGGTATGACAATATCATACCGCCGCGTAAGACATCCTACACAGTGGTAAGGAAAAACCATACCACCATGTAGTATGCCGTACACCAATCCCTCAAAATAGAATGCATTTGTATGGCGGTATGGAAAGACCTTACCCCCGTGTAAAATGCTCAACACATAATATGATCAAAACAGAATGACTTTACACGGCGGTATGCAAAGTCCTTACCGCCATGTAAAATGACGGACAAGCATTTTTGAAGAACAGAATGTGATTACACGGTGGTATGCCCACTTTATACTGCCGTGTAAATCACTCCAACCCAGAAATTTGACAAAATCCACCCTTTAAACACATACTTATCCATCACTTTAATACTTTATATCATAATCCCCTTCATTACTATTTGGTATTTCAAATTCCAATCACCTTAATTCCAGTATGCATCAACCATAGAAATTTAGTTTCATTACAATCAGTTGATATCTATTACCAATCACATGCCTTAGTCCAAACAGGGTACATGTCAAAGCTACCACAATTCTCAATTTACAACAATTAGGATACCAGCCATTTAATTTGATTCTCCAATTTTTGCTTTTCCCTTATCCTTCTTAGTTCTTCTACTATAAGTTCCAATCCAATTTCCACAATTGGAGCACAACATTATTTTTCACTCAATCCATTCAATTTGAAATCAAGGAGTATAATTAGGAAACCATAATATATCACTTACCTATCCACAACAGAAACTTAACTTCATCATTCAAGCTCTTGATCACACCATAGACTTAAGAGAATCAATTTAAAGAAAATGGCACATGAAGGAGAGAAAAGAGAAGCACAGAATTTAGAGAGAGAATAGCTAACCCATAAGCATGAAATCTGCCTTTCTCTCTCTAACTCACTATATATATGCATGGCTCTAGAGAGGTGGCAACTCCACAAGACCACACGTGGAGTCCACTTCTTCAACCTCAAGTCTGCCTTTTTCTCCCTTAACACCATTAATCTTAATTCACTTAATTTAGTTAGTTAATGCCTCTTAATAGAAAATTATGCACAAACACCAATAAACCACTTAACTTATTTTATTTCTTCAATTAGGTCCTCAATTACTTACACTTATTCCTTACTCATGCACAATTAATCTAGATTTTAAACGCACTTCAAGATAACATGCTTCCTAATCGCGAACAATCACTTTACCACTAGGGTAAATTTCAGGCCATTACAACTCTCCTTTCCTAAAAAGAATTTTGTCCGCGAAATTCATACCTAAATCAAATAGGTGAGGTGTTGCTCCCGCATAGCAGCTTCAGGCTCCCAAGTTGCTTCTTCCACTCCATGGTGTTGCCATAGCACTTTTACAAGTGGAATCTATTTACTACGAAGCTACCTTACTTCCCTGGCCAAAATTACTTTCGGCTTCTAATCATAGGAGAAATTCGATTGAACCTCAACTTCTTGACAGGTATAACATGAGACTCATCCAATCGGTACTTCCTCAATATAGACACATGGAAGACATCGTTGAGTTTGGCTAAAGCCGGAGGCAAAGCTAATCAGTAAGCCACCGAACCCACTCTGTCCAACACTTCATACGGTCTAATAAACCTCAGACTCAACTTTCCCTTTTTCCAAAATCTCAATACTCTTCTCCAAGGAGACACTTTCAAAAATACTTTGTCGCCTACCTCAAATTCGATATCTTTCCTTTTTAAGTCCGCATACAACTTCTATCTGTCACTAGCTGCTTTCAATCGCTGTTGAATGATTCTTGCCTTCTCTTCTGTATCTTTTACTAAATCCGGTCCAATAACCTTATATTCTCCCAGTTCTGTCCAACAAACCGGTGTTCGACACTTTCTTCCATATAACACTTCATATGGCGCCATGCCAATACTCGCCTGATAACTATTGTTATAAGCAAATTCCATTAATGGAAAGTACTTATTCCAACTCCTAGAAAAGTCCAAAACACATGCTCTCATCAAGTCTTCCAATACCTGGATAACCCTTTCCGATTGCCCATCAGTCTGCGGATGGAATGCTGTACTAAAATTCAACTTAGTACCCAATGCAGCTTGTAGACTCTTCCAGAACTTAGAAGTGACCCTTGGATCCCTATCAGATACAATAGATAAGGGCACACCATGCAATGTAATAATCTCTTTCACATACAAGTCAGCCAATCGGTCCATGGAATAATCCATTCGAACCGGTATAAAGTGAGCTGACTTAGAAAACCTATCCACAATTACCCATACTGCATCTTGTTGCTTCGAAGTCAAAGGCAATCCAAAAATAAAATCCATGGCGATGTTGTCCCATTTCCATTGTGGAATAGAAAGATGGTTCAACAGGCCATGTGGAATCTGATGTTTCGCTTTTACTTGTTGACAGGTTAAACACTTAGAGACATACTCTGCCACATCCTTTTCATTCCAGGCCACCAATATATTTGTTTTAAATCCTGATACATCTTGTTCCCTCCTGGATGCATAGTAAAGACAGTGTTGTGTGCCTCATACATCAATCTTTTCCTCAATCCACTATCATTTGCAACACATATCCGATTCTTATAAAGCAGTACACCTTCCTCATCCACTGAATAATCACTCTTGTCACCATTTCTAACTGTCCGCAGAATCTGTTGCAACTTAACATCATTTTTCTGTGCAACTATCATTTCATCCCTTAGTACCGGTCGTGCTTTCAATTGAGCTAACAATGCCCCATCTGCAGTAAAGCTCCATTTTACTTGACGTAACAACAAAGCCGAAACAGATTTCCTACTCAACGCATCAGCCACCACATTGGCTTTGCCAGGATGATAAACCACTATACAGTCATAGTCCTTAAATAACTCAAGCCATCTACGTTGCCTCAAATTCAATTCCTTCTGAGTTAGTAAGTATTTCAAGTTCTTGTGATCAATGAAAATCTTAAACTTTTCACCATACAAGTAGTGTCGCCAAATCTTTAAAGCAAACACCACTGCTGCCAACTCCAAGTCATGGGTTGGATAATTCTGCTCATGTGGCTTCAATTGCCTTGAAGCATACGCCACAACCTTTCCTTCTTGCATCAATACACAACCCAAACCTATTCTCGAAGCATCACTATACAGAACATATTCCTTACCAAATATAGGCTGAGTTAGGATTGGTGCCTCCACTAACATCCTCTTCAATTGATCAAAAGTCGACTGACACTTTTCTGTCCACTCAAACTTAACTCCCTTCCGAAGCAATCTGGTCAATGGTGAAGCTATTATAGAAAACCCTTGCACAAATCTTCTGTAGTATCCAGCTAATCCCAAGAAGCTACGAACTTCAGGTACATTCCTAGGTGGCTTCCAATTCATAATTGCCTCAATTTTTTATGGATCTACCTTTATACCTTCCGAAGATACCACGTGCCCCAAAAAAGATACTTCCCTTAACTAGAACTCACACTTACTCAACTTAGCATACAGCTGATGCTCCCACAAAGTCTGAAGTACAGTTCTCAAATACTGCTCATGCTCTTTCTCATCCTTTGAATAAAGCAAGATGTCATCGATGAATACCACAACAAACTGATCTAGATACGGCCTGAACACTCTATTCATTAAATCCATAAATGCAGCAGGCACATTAGTTAACCCGAATGGCATTACTAGGAATTCGTAATGTCCATACCGAGTTCTAAATGCAGTCTTAGGTATATCCTCCTTTTTCACTTGTAACTGATAATACCCAGACCTTAAATCTATCTTGGAAAATACACCTGCCCCTCTCAACTGATCAAACAAATCCTCAATTCTTGGTAGAGGATAACAATCCTTCACTATTACTTTGTTTAAGTGTCGGTAATCTATGCACATCCTCATGGTCCCATCCTTCTTCTTAACAAATAGAACTGGTGCTCCCCAAGGAGATACACTAGGCCTTATAAAGCCTCTGTCTAACAACTCCTGCAACTAAGTCTTTAACTCCTTCAGCTCAGTAGGAGACATTCGATATGGCGCTTTAGACACTGGCATAGTTCCAAGCACAACATCAATAGACAGTTTCACCTCCCTCACTGGCGATACACCGAACAATTCTTCTGGAAACACATCAAGAAACTCCCTAACTATGGGTATGTCTTGAATCCTCACTTGCTCTCATTTAGAATCTAAAACAAGAGCCAAATAAGCCTCACACCCCTTTCTCAAGCATCGATATGTTTGCATTGCCGTTAACACATTAATAAGAGGAATAACACATATACCCCTCATGGTCACTTTATTTCCTTCACTATTACGGAGTACCACTGTCTTTTTCTTACAGTCAACTACCGCATTATGTTTACTTAACCAATCCATACCCAATATTAAATCAAACTCATCAAAGGGTAATTCAATCAAATCAGCCTGAATTACACAACTTTGCATTACTAAAAGACAGTCCCTATGCACTTTATTCACATTCGCATTACTTCCCAATGGACTTGTTACACATATATCATATTGCAAACATTCAGCATTCAGCATTTTATCACATATCCTCTTAGTGCACACATATGAATGAGTCGATCCAGGATCAATTAATGCAAGCATCTCTACACCATAAAGTAAGAAGGTACCTGCTATAGCCTCAGGTGCATCCTGCTCCTCTTGAGCTTTCATTGCATAAGCCCGAGCTGGTGCTACAAAAGGCCTATCCACTGTTTCTGACTCAGTTCCACCTCTGGACTGGCCACCTCTGCCACATCCTCTTCCTCTTCCTCTATGAACTGGTGGCAAATTAGAACCACCTCTACTCTATTCTTGCTTATTCCCGGCTACTTCATATACCTTCGAATAGTTGGCTAGGAAATGATCGATGCTCCCACATCTAAAACATGCACCAGTTACTCTCCAGCATTCCCCTCGATGCCTTTTTACCACAATGAGAACTTTCATACACTTCACTCCGGGTACTAGATGTACCTCTACCAGTCCCCGACACAACAACTATCCCTTGCTTCTTACCTCTACCCGCTGAACTATACACAGATTCAGCCGGTGGTGCCATTTGAGAATCCCTTGATCTCTTGCCTGAATGAGATCCACCACGATTGGAATTCCTCTTATGCATTCTTTCGTATCTCCAAAGGCCTCTCAGCTCGCATAGCGGCTTGAACAATCTGATAATAACTCACATTTTGTTCAGTTGTGATCGAAATCAATAATGCCTTGATTTGCTCAATTAAGCCTTCCTCAAACTGTTGACATCTAAACTCTTCAGTTAAGACCCCAGGCAATGCATACTTACTTAATTGGCATAATTCCTTCTCATATTCTGCCACTGACATTGCCCTTTGCCTTAAATTCAGAAATTGCTTTCAATTTGCCTCTCTGTACGCCTTGGTTACATACTTATTCTGAAATTCCTTTTCAAAAAATTCCCAAGTAATCGGATCCGGGAGCATTGGATGCTGTAAAACTAATTTCCACTAATCATAAGCTGCACCCTGAAGCAGTGATACCACACATTCTACTCGTTGATCCGGAGGACACCTTATTTCTCCAAAAACTCTCTGTACTTTCTCTATCCTGTACTCCGCTTTATCAGATTCATCTAACCTTGTACCATAGAACTCCTCTGCTCCATGTTTCCTCAGTGATTCAAGTGGAGCCTTTGGTGCTGTTATTCGATCCAGCACTCTTGCCATATCCTGAGACATCTTTAATAAAGCCTCCAGCTAAACCATTGGAACCTCATTTCCAAAACTGGATGGCCTAGACTGACCAGACCCAGACACTTTCGCTTCCCTAGGGTTAACACTTTTAGTTGTTTCTTCTCTCGAATTATGAGAAGGATCCATCATCACTACACAATTAAACAAGGACGCATGCATTAGGTTAACACAACTATACACATCCTAATCTACCCAATTCCCAGAAAAGACTAAACCTGTGCTCTGTTACCACAACTTGTGATGCCCATTCCCTACCACTGGAATAGCTTAGCTGAAGCAGTCGAGAACGATTGCTACACAGCAAACACATGCACATAACACTATCATATAAGTATGCTAAACCCTGTATAATTAAATTTCATAACTCACGCATTCACAGGCAAAAGATATCACATGCTAGCACTGACACATTCACATACTTATATACATATCATACACACATATTGATACCATGCTTAGTTATTACATTCATATATATTGCTTTGATACGAAAGGATTAAACATTACATATACAAAACTCATTGCCCAAATCCCAAAACCTACACTATAGGTACTCCTGGAGTTGACCGGTGGGCAATGCGGATTCGTCCTTCACGATCACCTCGCACCCGAACCTACACGGATTAGCAACCCATGCTAATCGATAATGCTTAGTGGAAAAACAACATATACACATATATGTATGGCATACAATACAATAACTACACAATTATAAGGTATATCGTAATACAAACATAATCCCAATCAATTCAGTTTAACAAGGTTCATGTATCATATAGATGCATATTCTGTATTTATATAATTAAATGGTTCAACTCATGTATAGTAACCTTCATCATAATGGTGTACGCATTCACACTAAATACACAATTATTTAGTCATATAACACATTGTTCACTCATTACTCTTATTAGTTTAGTCTTTCCTGCAATTCGAAGATGCGGATAACGGGTATCGTATTGGTACCCCATGGGTACAGTAATCACATTGGTATCCGTGGATACCTCAAATTCACATTGGTACCCTAAGGTACTAAATATCAATATAATTTCCCATTGGGAAATCTAGTAAGGATTTAAATCGGATTGTGATTCTAGAAGAATCAGACACGTTGAGCTGCAGCACTTAGACCCTATAGGCATGCCTATCTATCTACTATTTGACTCGCAGGCTAAATATTATTAAGTCCAGTTTTCATTGTTAAAGCAAATATAACATTATAATATAATTCAGTTATATCTCATCCCGTAGCTCATATTCATTATAGTTTTGCATCATAATTTCTTCATCATGGCATATGCATGAATTCCTATGTATATATATATACACCAATATAAATCTTATGTATGCACGATCATAATTACATGCTTAGTTAACATTTAATGGGTAAGGTGTCACTGAATAAAGATCAATATAAGATCAAGTTTAATAAAATGAAAATGAACAAAAATTGGAAACTTTCGAATTTCAGGACAGAGGGCATTTACATAGCGGTATGACAATATCTTACCGCCGTGTAAGACATCCTACACGGTGGTAAGGAAAAACCATACTGCTGTGTAGTATGTTGTACACCAATCCCTCAAAACAAAATGCATTTACATGGCAGTATGGAAAGGCCTTACCCCCGTGTAAAATGCTCAACACATAATATGATCAAAACATAATGACTTTACACGGCGGTATGCCAAGTCCTTACCGCCGTGTAAAATCATAGACAAGCATTTTTGAAGAACAGAATATGATTACACGGTGGTATGCCCACTTCATACCGTCGTGTAAATCACCCCAACCCAGAAATTAGACAAAATCCACCCTTTAAACACATACTTATCCATCCCTTTAATACTTTATATCATAATCCCCTTCATTACTATTTGGTATTTCAAATTCCAATCACTTTAATTCCAGTATGCATCAACCTTAGAAACTTAGTTTCATTACAATCAGTTCATACCTATTACCAATCACATGCCTTAGTCCAAATAGGGTACATGTCAAAGCTACCACAATTCTCAATTTACAGCAATTTACCTATTCCATACTCATCTCAAATACATATCTCATCATTCAAATTAAACACAAATTAAGTCATAAACATGCACACATAAAGAGAGTTTCCCAAACCTTGTCGCCTAAGCTCCTAACGCTCACTTAGCACTTGATTCTCTAATTTTTGCTTTTCTCTTATCCTTCTTGGTTTTTTCCACTACAAGTTCCAGTCCAATTTCCAGAATTAGAGCACAATATTATTATTCACTCAATCCATTCAATTTGAAATCAAGTAGGAGTAGAAGTAAGAAACCATAATAAATCACTTACCTATCCAAAACAGAAACATAACTTCATCATTCAAGCTCTTGATCACACCAGAGACTTAAAAGAATCAATTTAAAGAAAATGGCACACGAAGAAGAGAAAAGAGAAGCACGGAATTTAGAGAGAGAATACCTAACCCATAAGCATGAAATTTGCCTTTCTCTCTCTAACTCACTATATATATGCATGGCTCTAGAGAGGTGGCAACTCCACAAGACCACACATTGAGTCCACTTCTCCAACCTCAAGTCTGCCTTTTTCTCCCTTAACACCATTAATCTTAATTCACTTGATTTAGTTAGTTAATGCCTCTTAATAGAAAATTATGCACAAATACCAATAAACCACTTAACTTATTTTATTTCTTCAATTAGGTCCTCAATTACTTACACTTATTCCTTACTCATGCACAATTAATCCAGATTTTAAACACACTTCAAGATAACATGCTTCCTAATCGCGAACAATCACTTTACCACTAGGGTACATTTCCTGCCATTACACATTTGGAAATAAAATCCACTATATCCCTCTTCATCTCGGGCCACCAATAGAATTGCTTCAGATCTCTATACATCTTTTCACTTCCGGGATGCATAGTGAAAACCATAGTGTGTGCTTCCAACAAAAGCTTTCTCTTCAATTCATTGTCATCAGGCACACATAAATGATCTCTATAGCTTAGCACGCCATCCTTAACAGAAAAGTCAATCTGACTCCCACTCTGAGCTATTTGTATCATTTGTGGCAATTTCGAATAATTTCTCTGAGCATCAATAATTAACAGCCTCAGAGAAGGCCTACCTTTTAACTGGGCAATCAAAGCTCCTTCTGAATCAAATCTCCACTTACAATGTCGCAATGCCAGAGTCAAAACTGACTTTCGACTTAATCCATCCGCCACCACATTTGCTTTTCCCAGGTGATAGTCCAAAATGCAATCATAATCCTTGAAAAGTTCTAACCATCGACATTGCCTCAAATTTAACTCTTTCTGTAATGACCCAAATTAGGCCTAGTCGGAATCTACATGGTAAGTCAGAATATTTAGAACATATTAGTAATTTTAGCAAAAGAAAATTTGAATAATAAGGATTTATTTACAAGGAATTAAGTAGTTAAGTTAATTAAGGAATTATATGGTGTGCATGTGATATATGGAAGTAGGGTACTCTTGATTTTGGTATAATCTAGTGGTATTGGTGCATGGTAACTAGGATGTAAAAGTGATTTATTGGAGGTTATATGGTGTGAGTTGAGTTTGGTGCCTTGGATTATTAGTCAAAGATGAGTTTAGGGGACCAATAGTGGAGTGACATGTGTAATGGTTGGTGGGATCATTGAATGGGATTTGAAAGGAGAAGAGAGAGGGAAGGGGAAGAGTAACTTCCCGTATAAGCCTTTGGGTTTTCCTCTCCTCTCTCTCATGCCTCTCTCCTTCTTTCTCATCTATATTTATGCTCTCTCTTCCTTTCATGTGGGTTTTCTTCCACCTTTGGTCTAGGGTTTGAGCTTTGAAGGTTCTAAAAGAGGTAAGTGCCTATTTTGCTTTGGGCATTATTCTTCTTCTTCTCCTTTTTCGGATTTGAATTGGTTTCTAAAGGTTATGTTTTTGGGTTAATGGAGTTTTTGATTTGATTTGGTTACAAGAAGCTGAAGAAAAGAGAAAGGATAGAGGGAAAGGAAAAGTTGTTGACTGAAGAAAGTGAAGATTTGAGCTCCATTTCAGGTTTGGGAGTTTAATTGGCTATATGTTTGGGTGTGTTTTTACACCATCATTTGGATCATGTTTTTAGTCAAATCTTGTTGTTGGTTGTATGTTTTGGTATATGATTATGTATGAGTATAAGTGATTGGTGTATCTGTTATGTGATCGAACTTTTGTTGTTATAAGCATTATAAGCGTAGCATGATTTTGAGTTCATTATGGCATATGTTAAAGATATGATATAGGAATGAATGATCTATGTATGATTTTGGGGTTGTGAAGGTTTGGAAAGGCTTGAATGCATGTTTGGGTTCTGTGGAATTGAAATTTTACAGGGGTCACGGTGACAACCAAATGGGTTGCCACCGTGAGGTAGGTTAGAATTGCATTCTGCCCGCCTGTTCTGGGTATGTCACGGTGGCAACAACTTTGGTTACCACCGTGAGGTACTTCAGTTTTGCTTTCTGTTTTGAGTGGCATGCATGTCACGGTGGCAACCACTTTGGTTACCACCGTGAGGTATCACAGTCTGGCATTCTGTTTTGCTTAATATGCATGTCACGGTGGCAACCACTTTGGTTACCACCGTGAGGTGTCTTCAACATGTAAAGTTTTTCTTCTTTTTACTTTCCTTAATGTTACTTATATGGATTTTTGGCTTTCATTAATGGGTTAACATATCTAAATAAGTTTTCATAGCATATTAAATGGTATATATGTATGAGTTATTCATTTGAGGGTTGTACGTCGATTTTTACCGAGAATGATTTATATGACTTTACTTATGAATACTTTGGTAGTTTATACCTTTATAGTGAAAAGAAGTGATATATATGTATTTATTGTCTTATTTGTGCCTTTGAGCCTAGTAGTCATAGTTGGTGGATAGATAAGCGCTTATCCAGGGTCAGAGTGTGAGTGCAGCTACTATATGTCATTTGTTACATGTGGACCCCATTTGGGTCATATAAGATGTTTGAGACCTCGGTCTCCGGTATACCTCCGGGTATACATGATTATAAAATGTTTTGAGACTCATGTCTCCATATGCTTGGGATACTGTGTCCTATCAGTATCATTAGTACCCATATCCACTAATTAGCGAATATTCAGGCTATTACTTGAGTTTGGTACATGCGATAGTAATATGAAATGAATATATGTTACATGTATATGAATATGAGTTATGACATGATGAGATGTAACACTGGTATTCAGATATGAATGGTTTATTCTTCCATTATATTTGAGTATATGTTAGATGTTTTGTTATTGTAATATATATATATATATATATATATATATATATATATATATATATATATATATATATATATATATATATATATATATATATATATATATATATATATATATATATGTTATTGCGATTATATGTACATGCATGTGTTGTTCCTCCCCACTAAGCGTTATCGCTTAGCACGGGCTCCTTTCCCGTGTAGCTTGCAGGTTCTTCTTGGGAGTCGGACATCTGCAGGTCGGCCACTAGAAGTCTAGAAATGGAGTTATTTTGTCTTCCGCTATATTTTATAAAGGATGATTTTGTATATGTATTTATTTACAAATCTTTTTTTGTAAATTGAAATGATAATATGATTATATGTATATGGATATGTTATATCTTGATTAAATGTATTTATTTTCTATGCATGCTTTGAGTATATGTATGCGTTTATTTGAGTTTTGCGCGTGGTGTCCCGACATCCTTCCAACGGGGGTATCGGGGTGTTACACTTTCTGCATGAGGAGATACTTCAAACTCTTGTGGTCGGTGAAAATCCTACACGTCTCTCCATACAGATACTAATGCTAAATCTTAAGAGCAAAAACCACAGTAGTTAATTCCAAGTCGTGTGTCGGATAATTCTGCTCATGAGGCTTTAATTGTCATTACGCATAGGCTACCACTTTACCCTTTTACATCAGAACACAGCCAAGTCCAACTCCTGAAGCATCACTATACATAACATACTCTTTAGCCGAAGTGGGTTGAGTAAGTATAGGAGTTTCAACCAATAAACTCTTTAGTTGATCAAAACTTGCTTGACATTGGTCGGACCAAACAAATTTTACCCCTTTCTGAAGAAGTCTTGTCATAGGTGTAGCAATAATTGAAAATCTTTTCACAAATGGCCTATAATATCTGGCTAAACCCATAAAACTCCTTACCTCTAGCATATTCTTCGACGGCTGCCAATTCACAATAGCCTCTATCTTTGACGGATCAACCCGAATACCCTCAGATGAAACAATGTGGCAGAAAAAGGACACCTCCTTGAGCCAAAAATCACACTTACTTAACTTTGCAAACAAATGGTGATCCCTCACAATCCGAAGATGCTCTTCGTGCTCATGCTCATTCTTTGAGTATACCAAAATATCGTCAATGAAGACAACAACAAAACGGCCGAGATATGGCCTAAACACCCGGTTCATAAAACCCATAAAGGCCGCTGGTGCATTCGTCAACCCAAACGGCATTACTAAAAACTCATAGTGGCCATATCGCATCCGAAAAGCAGTCTTAGCTACATCTGAATCTTTAACTCGAAGCTGATAATAACCGGACCGCAAGTCAATCTTAGAAAAGACTCCAGCACCTCTGAACTAATCAAAAAGGTCCTCAATCCTAGGCAATGGATACTTGTTCTTCACAGTAACCTTATTAATTTGACGGTAATCAATACACATTCTTAATGTCCCATCCTTCTTCTTGACAAACAAAATTGGAGCACCCAATGGAGATATATTGGGTCTGATAAAGCCTTTATCCAATAGCTCTTGTAATTAAGTCTTAAGCTCTCTAAATTACACAGGAGCCATTCGATAAGGTGCTTTAGAAAGAGGAACAGTACCCGGTATAATCTCTATGGATAGCTCTACCTCTCTCTCTAGAGGTAAAGCAGGCAAATCTCCTGGAAACACATCTTCAAACTCTCTAACCACAGGAATATCCTGACTTCTTACCTGACCTCGCCTAGAATCCAGCACTACAACCAAAAATGCCTCACATCCCTTCCTCAAACAACGTTTAGCTTGCATAGCTGAAATAACATTACCCATAGAACCAAAACCCAATCCTTTCACAATAACAGAAGACTGATCCCAATTTCGAAGTACCATTGTCTTCCTATGGCAATCCACAACAGCCCAATGCTTACACAACTAATACATTCCCAAAATAAGATCAAACTCACGGAAAGTTAAATCAATCAGATCAACTGAAAATTCTAAACCTTGAACCATGAGAGGGCAATTTCTATACACCTTACTCACATTAGCACTATGCCCTAAAGGACTGGTCACACAAATCTCATAGTCTAACTGATCAACATCGGACAACTTAGCATGCAAACTATCTGAACATAAATATAAGTGTGTGAACCCAGGGTCTATTAGAGCATACAACTCAGTGTCGTAGAGTAGAAATTTACATGCAATCACTTCGAGTGCATCCTACTCTTCCCGAGCTCTCATCGCATAGGCACTTGCTGGCGCCACTTGAGGACGGTCCACTGACTCAGATTGAACTCCCTCTCTAAGCCAACCACCATGACCTCTTCCTCTACCTCTACCCCAGCTAGCTTGAGGGGCATTCGACCCAGCTCTACTGGCCTTTTGCTGATCTCAGGTGTTCTTACTCAACTTGGGACAATTGCCTAGAAAATGGTCCGTGCTTTTGCATCGGAAACAACCTTCAGTCAGCCAACGGCACTCGCCCTTATGGCGCTTACTATAGTGAGAACACTCAGGCACCACTTCACTTCTGGCACCCAAACCACCTCTACCAGATGCATTCGAAGATCCTTGTCTTCTACCCCTCATAGCAGGACTAATGGAGGACTCATCCGGAGAATTTACATTAGGGTTCCTTGATCTCTTACCCGAGGATGAACCTCCATGAGGGGAATTCCTTCTCTGAGCTCTCTCTCTCAAAATGGTCTCTGAGTATTTCGCTCGTAGAGCTACCTACATAATCTGATAATAACTGACTACAGGAGCACTCATCAGAGATATCAACATAGCTCTCAAAGACTCATTCAAACCGGCCTCAAAGCGCTGACAATGGAAATCTTCGGTGAGGATACCTGGTGGAGCATACTTACTGAGCCTATTAAATTCCTTCTCATATTCAGTCGCAAATAAAGTTCTCTGCTTTAGACTTAGAAACTTCACCCATCGCGCCTCTTTGTACACCTCAAAGAATTCTCACGTGACTGGGTCGGGCAACTGTGGATGCCTACGAACTAACTTCCACCAGTCGTAGGTAGAACCCTGCAGGAGCGAGACTACAGACTCCACTTGCCTATTTGGAGGACAACAAATCTCTTCCAAAACCCTTGCTACTTTTTCAATCCACTTCTCCGCCAACTTAGATTCATCCAAACTCATCCCATAGAAATCTTCTGCCCCAGACTTCCTCATACTCTTAATCGGTGGTCTCAGTGCAGTCACCCTCTCTAAGACCCTAGCCATGTCCTGGGATATCTTTAACATAGCCTCGAAAGGCATGGTTGGCACCTCAGGTTGCACCCTAGCTGGCTGAGCAGGGCCAGACACAGATGAATCTTGCTCTTGGGGATTAGCACTCTCTACTGAGGGATCCATGCACAGACTCCATCTACTACAAAACATAAAGACATCGACATTAGGCTAACACAGTCCTAAACATATATCTATATCCTACGGTCATCCAGAAATGCCTAAACCTTGGCACTGATACAAAAAATTATAACACCCCCTACCTATACGTAAGGGAGCTCACCCACATGAGAGGATGAGACACCGCATAGATAAAGGTGTCACCAAAATGAACCACAAACATGCATATAAGTAACGAACTAAACAAAATAAATTAAAACATTAACAACTGAGAGAACAGGGCTCAAACTGCCAACAGAAATCCAAACCATTCATTGATATAACTGAATATTCATTACAAAAGATATAGAAGTATAAAATCTGTCTATATAACTTTACAAAAAGGGAAAATACAACATTATACAAAAAGTTACAATTTAAAAAACATAAATCTCTTAAAAAACCTCTCCTACTGTGTTGACCTAGACTACTGCTGACCTCCCAAAAACTCCACAGCTTTCGTATTTGCACGGATAGAACACTTGTGCTAAGCGATAACGCTTAGTATGGAAACAAAAATGAATGACCATTCATAATGGCCGTTAAGGCAAAACACATGCGTATGCCACAAGCATATCAAAATTTCCATAAAAGCATAATAAGTTTATATCATGCACTGCTTTCACCAAAGTTCCATAACATATATTCATTAATATAGCAATAACACATTCACAATAAAATCACATATGTACCTACAAACTCATAGTAGCAGATAGCGAGTGAACGCATTAGTACCCGTGGGTACGGTCAAAAATAATTTTTTTATTTTCATCAAAAAATATTTTCACATTGAGGATCTTAAACAAGATCCAAATGCATTAAAGATCGCGAAGACCCAAATGGGGACCTGATCAGGGTCAAGAACACATTGGGGCTGCAGCTAACAGAACTCTTTAGGCACGCCTAATTATCCACTAACTTGATCCTTATAGGCTATGCATAATACATTTCATATAAGGTATCCATTGGAGCACATAATAATTCATACACAAAAGTATTTACATCCTAAGAGAAAAAATTCACATCAATTATTCTAAAAGAAAATAGAAAAGAAAATAGGGCAACTGTCGCAGCCGCGATAGAGGCAAAGCTCGCCACCTACTGTGCTCGCAACAGCCCTCGCGCTCGAGCGAGGAGGGCCAGACAGGCCTATGTCGCACTCGTGACGGATGTTGCGCTCGCGACAAAGGGTGGGGAAGGTTACTATCGCGCCTCCACACCTGGGCGCGCTCGCGATAGTAATTAACCCAGCAGAACCGAACTCTCTGTCATGCTCAAGACGGGTGTTTTGCCCGCGACAGAGTGCTTCCACTCTAGGAGCTCGGAACACCAGGCTCTATCGCGCTCGTGACAGAGTCGATTTCCAGCTCCCCCTGTCAAAAATCTGCAGAAAACTCATGCCCAAAACCAACCTAACTTGCAAACAACTAATCAAACCTCATCACAATCAATAACAAGCATTCACTACACATTAAACAACATAAAACCCATGTTTTATTCTAATTTTATGAATTAAATCATTCAAATTAGCTAATCAAACTCAAGGGTTAATCAAACCGAGAATTTTCCCTCTTTACTTCACACAATCTCAAATTTAGATTCAATACACCACAACCATAGCATCTCCATTCAAATTAATCAAAACTCATAACATTTATATAGGCATAAACAAGTTTAATCTCATAAATTTCTAGAAAAACATATCAAAATACCAAAATTCACATATGCACAAATTCATAAATTCCCAAACCTCTTGGCTTCAAAACCACACAATCGATCAATTAGCGGCACTACCATCGGCAATCTCGTTCCCCTTAGGCTCTCTAGCAGGATTCTCTGCTAAAACCAACCCAACCATACAAATAGCTCAAAACTCAAATCCAAACTCATCAAAGGAAAAAAAGATAAGGAGAGAAGGAGAGAAAAAGAAGAAGAACAATTACTTAATCAAAACTGGAAATTTGCCAAAATCAACTCAAGATCCACAAGTTTGCAAAGAAAATTAAGGGAGTTAGAAGTGAGAAGAAGAGAAGAAGAAGAGGGAGACGAAGAGGAAGAGGTAGAAACGTGAGAGGGCAGTGGCTGTCCCTCACATGCTCTCTCTATTCATCCTTATCTACTCTTCCTTTTTCTCTTTCTTCCACATGTCAAACTCTTAAGGTGATGTTGGCAAAGTCTCATTCTAGTCCTTCTTCTTTTCTTCACCACACAAACAACTCACTTATATAACTAAAATCATATTAACTCCTAAAACACACACACGAACACATACTCAAACTATTAGGGTAGGAGTCGGGGTGTTACAGGATCTTTTTCTAATTTAATTAGATTTTTTATGTCATGAAATTGAGTTCGCAAAATGTCAATTTTTCTTCAATTTGTTCTGTTATAACTGGGATTTATTTATTTTATGATGTTACTCAGTTCTTCTATGTTTCCTTTTATATTAAATTTAATGCAATTATTTAGCTACAAACTAGGGAAGAATTGCATATTTCATCCATGCAATAGGATTCTAGTTTCGATTATGAAAGAATTATGGTCTAATAGACAATATTCATATGATAAAGAATGAGCAGAAATGAGTTGTTATTTCTGCAGAAAAGAAAATGTAGGCTGCAAAAGAGAAAATGATGAAGAAAGTTGAAGAAGCAGAGCAAGATTCTTTGGTTATGGTAAAAGAAAAGAATATTAGAATGATATTATTCATGAAGAAAAAGAGATTGGATTGGCAAGTGCTGAAGAGTTTAATAAGATATGTAATGATTTTATTAGATAGATGAAACAAGATATAAAATTTGAGTCTAGGGTCTTAAATTAACTATTTTTAATGTTTAATTTTCTATGTTTTTGGTATCTATAACTTTGGTTATGTGTTTGAGTTCTTTTTGGATACCATTGTAGAATTATCTTTTGCAACTTCTTCTTCTTTAATAAAGGTACGATATTAGAGGGAAAACTGAATAACACTAACAAAACAACTTTGAAAATTTAGGGTTAATATAATATTATACCAAAGTAAAATGGGAGAGCAGCTTGAAAAATTAAATTTAATACAACGGACAAAGTGATACATTATGAAGCAATGTCTATTTCAAGTTTTAATTTTGAATGGATACATGCCAAATCTAAAGAAGTTTGTAGATAAGTTTTATTTATTTTATTTTGATTATTAGATGTTTACTTGAAATTTAGAAAAATTAAGAACAAAATTTTTTATCATAATTAAGAGCCATAAATGTTAAAACTGGTCAATAATTTATTAAAAATATGATAGGTAGAGGAAGATTATGGAGTAGACGACATCATTTTTCAGTTAAGACAGACTTTTCCTTTGAAGCCATCGCTACAAATTCCTCGTACAAATTCCCAATTGTGTAAAGGGTATAGCTATTCCGACCAAAAGCTAAAAAGTCTTTTATAATTGCTAAATCCGTTGTTACTGTACCGTTAATGGATCAAAGGACAAAGGAAGGATGTAAATATGCAATCATTCATTAATAATTGTCTTCGCCATTAATATTGATGACAAAATGGAGGGAAACGAATAAATTTTCACAATTTTTTAAAACATTTTTCACTTTTTTACATGAACTTGCGTTGAACTTCATTTTCAAAAAAAGACTTGGCTATTCCTTTTGCTTGCTTTAAATTTCTTCATTCCCTTCTACTATTAAGAAACTATGGCTTCTTCTTTATCATCATCCAGGAGGCAATGAAGCACCAAGCACTGAGGATTTAATGCGCACAACATTTTCTGAGAACACACTGGAAACAAAACCAAGAAAAGAGTTCTAACATGAGCAAGATATGAAGAACCTAGGAGTTAAAATTTTAAGAAAAAAAATTTGCTTGCTAGCAGTGCTGATGCTAAAACAGCAAATAGTGGTGCAAAAGGCGTCACAGCTTTCACTGCAGCAGGAAATGTGCTTTGTATATAAGAAACAAGTAAAATTGGAGCCACAACCACCTCTATTTGCTGCTTTAAACAAGTTTTTTTAAAGCACAAACTTAAAGTTACCCTAAGGGTGCTGATGGAAAGTTTAAGAGCATCCACAGTAACATAAGTTCCAGCAAGACGCTTTATTAGAGTTACGCTTTAAGTATAATATTGGAAAATGTGTGGTCTTAAACAAGTTTTTTTTAAGCACAAACTTAAAGTTACCCTAAGGTGCTGATGGAAAGTTTAAGAGCATCCACAGTAACATAAGTTCCAGCAAGACGCTTTATTAGAAATGGAGTGGGAAGTAGTGCACCGAGAGTGGTGTAAGTAGTCATTGCAATAGATAGCGGAGCATGCCCTCGAGCAATTAAGGTCACCTGTAACACTATTTCAGCATCACAAAAACAAACCAATATCTCAAATATACAAATATGTCGCATTTGGCTGTCTAAAAAAATAAATGCATCTCAAATGACCTTTAGGCCAAATTCTGAGTTTTTGATGGTCTGTTCACACCTTTCAAGAATATATCCAAATCTGATCCATGTTATATTGAGAACTAGTACCACTAATGTAGCACCCCCTACGTCCCCGTTGGAAGGACGCGGGTGCGCTACCGACGCTCACTCACAAACATGCACACATGCGCTAAACGAAAACATATATTCATGCAAAAACACGGGGAAATTAAAAACTTACCTCGAGAAGCACAACTGGACACGCATTAATTCATACACACCCAGGCACAAAGCCGAAACATATATACATTCATACATATGATCATTCAGCGGAAGTATAAAGTGAATGATAAAACAAAGGGCTAATTAATATAGAAATATAATAGCATTACAACCACCAAAATATTACATTTAGAATCTCACATATATGATTACAAATAGAAAAGGCTACAGAAATACAAAAGCCAAAATACAGAAGCTGAACAAAATACGAAACTTCTAACTCCTATGTGGCCGACCCTGCAGATGCGTGACTCGAATAGAACCAAACTTGCCACCTGCACGGGAAGAAAATCCGTGCTAAGCGATAAACGCTTAGTGGGGAGAACACACCATAATATAGACGGCCATTCACAATGGTCGCCAAGGCATAACACATTCAAATGGCAAATGCAGATGCTCATAGCACAAATGTAATTAGACTTGCATAGTAAAGGCATTCACTCGAGAATTCACATTTATAACCACATACTTATGTCAAAATAAATCATAGCAAAAGCAATACCATACATAATACAAATATCATCATGAATAAACTCTTGAAAATTTACACATGCAATTATCATACTAAGACACCATTACCTTAGAGAAACACGTTTACATGCAACCCAATTACCCATCATTACTACACCCAACTATCATACACCACTCAGAGGTATTAAAACATACCTTCATCAGGTCACAAGACTCATACACTAAATAAAACCCAGTGTAAAGCATCAAACCACCACACTTCCACTGCGCAACTCTAATTCATACAATATCATGCCATGAATTGCAAACACACAACCACGTACCAAAACCACTACGATAACTGAGTTCGAAGGAACATACAGCATATCATTACATTATGGCACATACACTTACCGGACGTCGATCCACATGCATTGCATCACAATAAGACAAATACTCGTTCACACATTTAACCAAAGTATTCAATGATGCAAGCCAGCGTACTTATACATACTAGTTCGCATGTTTACACTCCCAACTGATCAATTAAATCCATTCACAATGCAATATAGGCGAAAAAGCATATACAAATATATACTTGAGTCACATTTAGATCACTAACACTTTCATGATCACATTCAAAAAGATAGCTGATTCACATTACTGGAATCTTACCCAAATGGTTATCATATTAGCATATTCATATCAGACGAAGCGAATAAAATACCTGCTGAATCAAAATAGTGGATAACAAGCAATCAGACAGTGCCTCGCTGGCACGATCGGGCGCAACGGGTACGAATCGACAAATCACATAAATTCTCATTCGAAACACTTTCACAATAGGGGATCTTAAGCAAGACCCAAACACATAAAAGGGTTCGCGAGGAACCAAACAGGGAACTGATCAGGGTCCAAACATTCAAAGGGGCTGCAGCTAACAAAACTCTATTAGGTATGCCTAACTATCCACTAGACTGACTCTCGCAGGTCATGCGTAACACCAATCATATTTCGAGTCACATAATATAATTCAACATGCATAAACCAGAATATGGTAGACATATACATAAGTCCGCAATGTCAGTCATGCCTCATATAATTCATATCGTAAAGCATATAATATAATACAGCCAACACACACACTTTAACATTATCCAAAATTCTAAAACATATCAGAGTCAAATATAGGAGCACTATCATGCCAGTGATTACAAATACAAAATCCTTATCATGCGATAGCTGAGGATAACTAAGTATAAGCCATTCAATTCATTTCATAACATTCCAAAATTATCATCATACGTGTACATAATCATACCATGGTTCCGCATTCATGAATTCGTAAAAGTAACAAGTATAAAACTCATAGGCATTTAAAGGAAATTGGAGTTCAAACCGCACACAACAAAAGAAAACTCATTCAGCATACAGGGAGCTATCGCGCCCGCGACGTCTGTTGCACTCGCGACAGAGACCGAAGTCTCTTCGCTGCGCGCGCGCGATGGATTTCGCGACCGCGAAGAGGATGGAAGGACCAGGCTCTGTCGCGCTCGCGATAGATGTCGCGATCACGACAGAGAGCAAAGTGGCTGTCGCGGGCTCGCGACGAATCGCGTGCTCACGATAGCACCAAACCAGCATCGCGACAGAGGGTGCTAACGCCTCGACTATCACAGGCTGGCGACAGATGTTACGTGCTCGCGACAGCAAAACTCCAAACCATCGATTCCTGTCACGCTCGTGACAGACGTCGCGATCGCGACAGTATCGGGTTTTCCAAAATCTGTAGAATTTTGCAGAATTTTTTCCTTCCAAAATCATCCAACAACACACAAAACTCATCCAAGGACCACTTACCTCAAACCCGGCTATCCATTAGCATCAACAACCATAATATAACATTTAATAACAAGTAATTTCATACAATACATCAAATTAACCCTCCAATTTCAAGAATCATCCAAAATCCCAATTTAAGCATAAAACCTCATCAACTTCCATATTATCACCATTAACTCAAGCTCATGCAAAATTCACATTCCAGAACAAAAACCCATATCATATATATATCAAAATAAAGGACATATAGCAACCCATTTCTACGAACCCTTCAAATCTCATACATAACATATACATGCACGAAAACCAAGAAATTACCAAATTCACATACCCTCAATTCAATCCTAATCATGCATTACTAACTCATTTACCCATATCCATCATACATTTACACATATCAAAACACTCAAATTCCAGAGATTTAAACAATACAAACTCATTTACATCCTAAGTGAGAATTAGGGCACAACAACTCACAAATTCCAATTCATAAATCAAAGCTCCCAAACCTGATTTCTTTGTAACTTCAAAATCCACTCTTCACCTTCTCTTTACCCTTGAGCTTTCTCTTGAAACCCAAAGCTTGAACAAAACCAAAACCCACAATTACTTTTCCAAAAACCCCAACTTAAGTAAAACCAAGAAAGAAGAAGGAGGGGAAGAAGATCCAAACACAACATCCAAAATCTAACCACTTACCTTCTCAAACTCGCTCCACAATCCAACCAAAACAACCAAAGATCTTGCAAGAACTAGCCACAAAGAAAAGGAGATGAAGCAAAGGATGAACAAGGAAAAGAGAGAAGAAAACCGAGAGAGAGAGGAGAGAGGGACGGGGGGTAGCTTTCTTTCCCTCTTTTTCTCTTTCTTTTCCCCTTTTCATTAATTGCTCCACCTACCCATTCCACTTGGCAACTTCCTATAGGACCAAATCCTCCACTTTTTACTTTACCACTTCTTGCACCATACACCATCCACACACAAGCATTTCTTGAATAAAAATCTTCAAGGCACCAAACTTGAGCCATTAAAACCCACTTACATCCAAGGTACCATACATACAACTTCACACTATAAAACCTCTTAACCCACTTGTATCCTACTTCCATACACTACAAGCACACTCTAACATTTCTCTTCTTAACGTACTTAATTAATTACTTTGCAATTAAGTCCTTATTTTCCAATTTTACTCAAGCACAAATTACCGAAATACCCTTGACTTCCCGACCTAACGCGCCAATTCTGACCAGGCCTGATTTGGGGTGTGACAACTAAGATCAGTGTTCAGTTTGAACAATGATATTTAGTAAAGAGCAACAATAAATGGACAAAGTGATGCAACATAAATACCAAACCAAAGTATACATCAAGTACACTATGTAGACTCACAATATACACAGGGTATACAGCAAGTATACAACAAGCATGCGTTAATTATACACATAATATACAACAAATATACAACAAGTATACACACAGAGTATACAATAAGTATACAACAAGTATGCGTTAAGTATACACATAGTATACAGTAAATATGCAACAAGTATATATATAGTATACATTAAATACACGCACAGTATACATCAAATTATACACAATATACAATGGGTACACGCATAATATACAGTAAATACATGCACATTATACAGAATACCAACATAGTGGTAGCTCTTGGATGTTATTATTGGAGTGTGATGGTATTTTTACTAAAAGAATGGTTGTTCTCATTTTAAAGAAAAAAGTCACAAGTTTAGGTAGATTAATGGTTGATTAAAATCCATACTTTTGGCTATAAAAATGAGTCAATGTGTGCAGTGAAGAAGAAAAGAAAAAAAAAAGAATCTTCTTTTTATGAATGCCCTTTTGTAGAGCTGCAAATTTGCAAAAAGTATACACAAAGTATACAACTAATACACACACTGTATACATCTAGTATACATCAAATACATGCACATTATATAACAATTACACTTGTAGTATACTAAATGTATACGCACAATACATCAAGCACATACACAATATACATCATGTATACTGAAAGTACACTCACAATATATAACTAGTACACGCATCTTATACATAAAGTACATGCACAATATTCAAAATCAATACGCTAAATACGAACAAATTTGAAAATGCATTTTAATGAAAAAATGACCGAGTCTCAGGGCATAATCCAACGTAATGATTATCATTACACTCCTCCCTATTTTTATGAAAAAATGACCACATCCACACTTATGGTCTCATTACAATCCCCCTATTTTTCCACACGATCTCTTGTTCTGCTATGCACTATATTAAATAATAATACATCAATAAAACTAAAAATCTAAAAATAAATTAGATTATCATTGCTATTTTGTCGAACAATTTTTCATTGACTCTACTTGCCAGATGATTACACCCCTACTTGTAAGTCCTTTCAATCCACACTATCAAATGAAGCAATGGTTACAATGGTTTGAAGCAATTCAATGAAAAGATGAAGAATAAATACATAAAAATTGAAAATTAAAAATAAGAAAAAAGCATTTCATATGTACGCAGATACAATTCTGTCAACCCAAGTTATTAGAAACCATCAATTATCAATTGCCAATAGTTTGTACGTTGCTAACAATTCCTTCAAATTTTGTGTAAAAATAACAAAAATGTCATGTGAATTAAGTTCCATCTATAAATAAATCCATCAAAGTTTAGAATTGTAACCATTAGTGGAATAATATTAGGAAGCAAAATCCTTTATAATTTGAATCAAACCTTTTAAATCATTACTTCCCAATTCAAGGTAGTCCCTAAAAGTCCGCCTTCCACCACCTCTCTCTGCATCGCCTCTGCCACCTGCTTCAAAGCCCCCCCCCCCCCCCCCCCCCATGAAAAAAAAAATCAAGAAAATTATCTTATCGATTGACCAAAAATTTTAAGAAATCTATGTAACACCAGACTTGGCAATCCTAAAAATGTTACTATAATTTCTCGCAATCCAAGAAACTCTCTCGACCTCCAATTCTGCCCGAGTCAACTCACCTAATAATTTTTATCGATGATTTGCCAGTGATCTGAATTGGGAGAGAAGGGAAGTAGAAATGGGAGAGAAGGAGATTAAAAATGGGAGAGCATCTAGAAAAAGAGGAGAAGACGAGAATAGGAAAGTGAAAGAAAAGGTATTATAAGAGTAAGCAATTTTTTTTAAATAAAAAGTTGTATAAATGAAATTAAAAATTTAAAATGTTGTATAATTGAAATAATTTAAAAGCGGTGTTTTTTTTTCATAATTTTGTAAGGGTTAAATTTAGATTTTATCATTTCAAACACTTCATTTTAAAAATTTGTTCTTAACAAGGCCTAAGCTACTTCCGTTGGAATTAGAGGTGGCAAATTTGTTCTTAACAAACGGGCCGATATGTGGTTTGACCCTTTTAATCCATTTTTAATAAAAAATAATTTTTCTAATAACAGGTGACTAATATAAAATAATTTGGCACAAATAGATATACAAATAGCAAGTAATTGTTCATTTCAAAAAATTAGTCTTACAAAATATTGTATATACAAATAGTAAGAAATAAGTATTTTTCGACTTTAACTGATTATCACTCCACACTTTGATTTTGTTTTGAAAATTTAATATCTTTTCCCAAGTGATATTGAGACTCATCCTCAGCTACAATAATAATAAATATCTAGTCAGAATATTATAATATTACGCAAAACATATTCAAATAAATAAGTGCATTTATTTTATCTTCAAATCCAAATAACCAACTACGAGTTGTAATCAAAGCCTCTGCATTTTCAGGTAACATGGATGCCCTCCATTTGTTGAGAATTCTTCCTCCCATACTAAATGCTGACTCTGAAACAACAGTAGTAATGGGAATTGTCATAATATCTCTAGCCATTACAAAAAGAATGGGATATTTTGACTCATTGTCCTTCCACCAACATAACACATCAAATTGATGAGTTCTACTCAGTCTTGGATCATTCAAATATACATCTAACTCGAATTTATCTCCAAAACTACTGCCAAGACTTTCAAATTCCTGCATAACAATTATTATACAAGTTATACAATATATTACTGTAAGAATGCAAATCAATTATTATAAAAAAATATAAAAATTAAGGATAAGAGACGCACTTTCATAAGATCATCATCCACACTTGGTCTCCTTTCTGTTGATGCCTCACAAGTTGGATTATTAATTGCATATGATGCAAAAAGATCATACAACTTATCCTTAATTTCTTTGCATTCATATTGAACAGCAATCTCATCTCCAAATAACTTTCTGCAAGAAAATGTTATAAAGTCCAATTTATAACGAGCATCTAGAATAACAGCAAAAGAAAGAATAGTGCTGTAGCAGTCCCAGTATTCCTACATATCGGCTTCACATCTTGGTTCAAGTATGTATGAAGATTTCTATTAGCTTTATGTTCAGCAAAAGTAAAAGTGTACCCATGCCTAATTATAGCTAAAGCTAAGCGCTCTTTGTATGCATCTAGATCTATCTTATAGTTTGGTTCATCAGACACAACATTAAATTTAAGACATACCTTCAGGTGACGTCTTAAACTAGAAGTCCCATGAGTAGAATCAGAAATATATTCTTTTGAGCAATGCTTACACTTTCCTCTAGATTTTCCATCATCATACTGACTTGATGGTATGAAATAGAAATCATTCCATATAGAAGATACTTGTCGTCTTTTAGAAGTGGCTTCTGCAGAAGTGTCAATGCTCTCATCCACACTATAAACACTAGGATCCATTCTATAAAAAATAATAAAGAAAAAATCAAGTCTACGTAAATATTTCAACTAATCAAAAAGTGGCATTCAAGATATAACATGAAATTTACTTTGTTAACAATAATGGCATTCAAGATGCAACAACATAGTAAAATCAGTGTTTCTTCCTATAGCAGTTACATAAAGTCCATGGGAAAAAGTCTCAATGTTGTAAAAGCACTAGAAATCTATAATGGCATTCAAGATGAATCAATTAGAAGTAATGTGTACAATAAATAACATCCTCTGTGTTGAGGTTACAATACTGTGTAGATTGATTTAGATCAATGAGACTTCAAAAACCTAATACTATGATTGGCATTATGGATGCAACAAATGTCAAAGGCTACAGAAGCTCATTGGAAATTCAGTGCATGGAATAAGAATCATGTATTTTAACCACACTAGTAACAAGATTTTTAAAATCATTGGAGCTACACAATTACTAAGGACAAGAACAGCCAAAGAAAAATGGTTCTGATATGTTGCATTTGTTAAAAATCAATAGATGATATTGCTGATTTAAAAATTAAAATTGAAATAAAAAAATTTCTTCACAAGTTTGGTTTACAGAAAATTCTAGCCCATGGAAGTGATTGTCCTAAGAGGCTGAGAATAACACATAACAAACTTTGCAAATGCACAACTCCCTAATGAAGACGTACAGATGCAAAAGAAGGAACTTTGAAGTTCAGCTAATCATTATAGAAAATGTACTCACATATATGTGTAGAAATTATCACATTTAATATATAAATATGCATTGTTGGTGAAGAATCATTCTCTTTGGCAGTTTCAGTACAAATTATGTGTGCATACTAATACTGTTAACTACAAAACAAAATTGTAATGTTCTAGTAATAATTTATTTTGTTGTGAACTAGAGCCAAGAGATTGTAAAAACAGAATATTTGTGCATTAAATATTTGTGAATTCAATCTCTGAGATTTATTTTAGAAGTAAGTGAGTGCATGCATGTACCACAATATGCATAAATATGAATAGTTGAATCAAAATTTCACTCATCTGTAAACATTCAGCTGGTACATTATCTAATCAGCTGGTACATTCTCTAATTATATCTAATTATATCTACCTAATTTCATCAACAGAAGCACAAAATCTTATTACCGTATGAATGAGTTTTGTACTTGCGAGACAAAAGAATGCTGCCATTTATATTTATATATCATCTGATTCAATTAGTTGTTAATCATTGATTACTTCATTTTTGCAAGCTAATTAAGTGTGCTATGCAAAATGCATGCGTAAAGGAAGGTAAGAACTAACAAGTCAGTATCCACTTTGAGAATAGCAAACTAACTTCCTCTAGTTGAAGGGATCAAATGAAAACAATCGTTTATTTATTAAACAATCAAATAACCAAATAATCTAAATCTTAATTAACCAAAACAAGTAAGTGAGTGCATGCATGTACCATAATATGCATAAATATGAATAGTTGAATCAAAATTTCACTCATCTGTAAACATTCAGCTGGTACATTATCTAATCAGCTAGACCATTATCTAATTATATCTAATTATATCTACCTAATTTCATCAACAGAAGCACAAAAAAATTCAATTTAAATGCATCCCCATAATCTATGAATAGCTCTTCGACTAGTTGAATAAAAAGACTTGCGAAACTACTAACTTATCCGAATCCCAAAAACAAAATATATACTTTATTCAGCTCATCATCCATATTTTAAATGATTACTACTAATTAATAAATCATTATAAGATATTAAACTTCCTAAACAACGCTGTTGTCCTAAAATTTACCAATAAAAGAAGGGGTCGTTCAGAAAAGTAGTTAATTAGAGGAAAAAGAAAAAAGACAGACAGTCTTGCCTTAATGCCCAAGAAGCAGACCTCAAAGATAATTAGGATTCTGATAACCACAAACTGATTTAGAGTTGATGTGGTTGATTTTGGGTTCCCAATTGGGAAATTTTAAGCTTAAATTTATGAAATTTGGTACAGCTTGATTAACCAGATTAGTAATTCTTAACTTGAATTTATCATCTTTATGTTAGTTTGCTGTGCATCCTAAGATATCTATATTCTATACTACTCAGATTGCCGAGATAGCCAAAGCTTACTACGCAAATTCATCCATTCTCATACATGACAAGAAATGCATAAAAAGCCATAACCAGTTAATATCCCTTACATGTCAGCGAGCGAGAGAGAGAGGCGGCGAACAAGAGAGAGAGACAGTGAGCACAAGAGAGAGAGAGGCGGCGAGGATGGCAGCGGCGATGATTAGATAGTGGAGAGGTAGAGAGGAGGCGAAGGTGGAAGCACTCAATGCAGAGAGCGAGAGAGCGAGAGAGGTAGAGAGGGCCAGAGACTGGAAGGGGAAGAGTTAGGCCCATTGGGCATTAGGGGGCAGAGCTAAACGGGCCTTCTTCTCTATGGGTTTCATTTGGGCGGGTTTAAATGGGTAAGTGTTTAATTGGGTTGGGTTTGGGTTACTTTTTATTGGGCGGGTATTTTGGGCCTGGGCCAAATTTGCCACCTCTAATTGGAATTGTATTCCTAGGGGTATTCGTAATTCGTTGTTCATAGAGTTTGAAAACTTAATTTTTAAGTGTGAGGAGGATTTCATTTTTCGACTTCTTTTGAAGAGTTGTTTGACGGCAAGTGAAGACTTGATTTTGGACTAATACCGAACGATAGAAACGCATTTGTTGCTATGGGTATTCAAAAAAACCGATGGACTTGATTAACCGATAAACCAAACCGAAACCAATCCGAAAAATAGGTTAATCGAATTGATTTTTTTGGTTAATGGTTAGTAGTTTAGTTGAATTTCGGTTTCGGTTTCGGTTTTTAGTTCAAAAAAACCATCGATTTCGGTTAACCGGCCGGTTTTATTAATTGTATTAGACCACACGTTATGAACATCCAAAAACCCAATTCTCTCTTGGTATTTTTTTTAATTAATCAAATAAATAAAATATTTAGTTCAAATGGAATACTGTTATATTTTTCTTGCCACATAAAATATAATTAATATTAAGAACAAATTGAATTTATCTATTTGAAATAGAAAATTATATATATATATATATAGGATTTATTTAATTCTATTAAAAATTGAATTAATGTGTAATTATTATTAATTAATAATAGACCCTTCAAATTTCAAATGAAATTTGGATGAACTAATTATTATTCATTAATCATAAGCCTTTTCCTATTTGTAATGGAATTTGAATTTGAATTAATAATTAATGAAGTTAATATTTTTTTTCCATTTTCATGACTGACTTACTTCAATATAAAAGAAAAATTAGATGATTATGGCAAAATATATAATGAAAAAAGAAAATAAAATTAAATTGAAAGGATAAAAAAAAATTAATCTTAAACTGAAATTTTTAATAAAAACTTTTAGCACAAAATTTTATCAGTTTATTCACGGGTTCTATTGATTAAAAACTTGATTTGATAGCAAAAATCATTTTGATGTGGATATGCATATAGTATTCACATTATAAAAAAAAATTTTGAAACAAGTATTAGCTTTCAAATATGTTTTAGATTTATCTAATATTTAACATTTAAAATAAATTTAAAACTCATATACATTTTTTAAAAATTATTTTATTTTCCATTGCATTTTAAACACTACAAGAAAATTGTTGTTTGCTGATGGAATTTCTCCAACAGACAAAAAATTTCGTTGGTCATTTCCGACGAAATACATATTCCGTAGGTAAAGGCATAGCCAAAAAACTATTTTGCAACAAAAAAATATCCGAATTTTTTTGTCGTTAAAAATGAAGGAAAAATATTTTAACGATTGAATTTAGCGACGAAAAATTAAAACTGTCGTAAATTCCCGACAAATATTTTCGACCAATATTACTGACGGAATGCGACATTTTGTGGGCATCTGTGTAGACGAAAATGTTTTGTTGACGGAATATAAATTACTGTCGGTAAATATTTTAATACCGACGGAATTTGGTATTCAGTCAGTAATATTTGCCGATAGAATGAAAAGGACCATCGGCAAATATTCAAGTTACCGATGGAATTTAAGTATCTATTGGCAATGTTTATCAGTTTAGCATTTACTGACGGAAGATAAATTGCAGTTGGTAAATTTTATATTTTTTCGATGAAATTTTATTTTCCTTTTGTAATTTCCTTTAGTTTTGATTTCCATTGTTTGGATAACTTAAAATATATACAAAGTACATTTAATTTTTTTCTTATAATTATATATTATTTTGACATTTATACCCGTATAATATGAAAATATAATAATTAACTATGATGTTTTGATCAAGTAAAATGCACCAGTATGAAAAAAATTTCAAGTATGCAAGTGACAGCAAAAAATAAAAAATAAATGAAGGTCAAAAAAACGGAACATAAATGGAAAATGTAGGAGGTGAAGAAAATGGTGACAATTATGCAAATGACAAGAAGAAGAAGAAGAAGAAGAAGAAGAATGCAAGGTGAAAAAAATAGAATATAAATGTGAAATATAAGTGGTGAAGAAACGGCAGGAGAGGAAGAAAGAAGAATACAAGAGGTGAAGGAAGGAGAATTTTGACATTTCATGCTATTCTATCCCTTTTTCCTCTCATTTTCCCTGCTTTCATTCCAAATTGGACGGAAATCAAATGTTGAATATAGAGTAAATTTGGAAATCTCATTCCTTTACTTTCCACTCAAACCATCTAACATTTTACGATCCAAACAATGGAATGTAGAGTAAATCAAATTTACTTTCCCCTCACTTACTCTCACTTCCATTGATTCAAACAGAGGGTAAATCAGATTTTCCCTTTCCCTCATCTCTTGCACTCTCTCTCTCTCACTCACTCTCTATCGACTATCGACGTCTTCTCCCTCTCTTTCCGTTGAAGCCACCTCACCACTGTCGACTGCAATGACCGTCAATTCCTCACTGCCCACAGTGCTTGTGTGGTTATCGCCTCCGTCCACTGCCTCCACTAGGTTCGTCCATTGCCTCGTTTGTCTGCATTAGGTTTTTTTTCTTTGAATTTATCTTGTAATTGGATTTCATCTGTGTTTCGCCTCCTAGCCTTCGTCATCCACATCATCGTTGAGTGACCACTAGAAGACAAAAGTATGTCTTTACTGCCTGAAAAGATAGAGTGACCACCAGCTACCAAAATTTTGGTTCTGCCTCCAACAGGTTCTGCTGCATTATTTTCCTTTTTTTTTATTATCATTAGAAACATTAAATGTTATTGGTTATTTCTGCTTAAGAGATTATTTAATTTATATTAAACAGATGTGCAGATTTTCTTTTTGTGGTTTCGTAATGAAAAAATTGCCATCCAACTTTTCGTTGAAATGCCTACTAGAGGTTTTGCAATCAAATTACATATAAGAAATTAATGGTTGTATGAGTTAGATAAAATCAATGTCTGTTTAATTAGCTAATAATGTACAAATTTTCTTTGCTAAGAGTTAAGGTAGCATTACATCAATGTCATAAATGGTATTGGTATTGTAGCTTACGGTCTTTCCAATCGAAATTCTACTAAACCAAAAGCCAATTATAAATGTACAAGTTGAGTTCATATTGCCTGCGAAATTAACATACCTCCATTTCCATTCCAAAATACAAATTGATATCGATAAGCCATGTCACATATGTTTTTTTTAATGCAATTGGAGTATTAATACAATGTGTTGTTCTAATGTAATTATACATAATTCTAATTAGAAAATAACCTTTTTTTTAATAACAATTCTTCGATAATGAGTAATGTTGATAGATCTTTGATGTATAGAAGATTAAGACCAGATGGTTTCATTAATGTTGAATTTGCTAAAGGATTTGAAAGTTTTATTAAATTTGCACATTTTCAACCTGCATACATAGATGGTCCTAAAATCCAATGTCCATGTAAAAAGTGCAAGCATACTTATTTTCTTCCTACTGACAAAGTCCATCTACATTTGTTGAGAAAGGACCTTGTACCAAATTATTTTGATTGGACTAGACATGGGGAGCCTTTAATTTGTACCACCTCTAGGGGATATGAAATCAACTC
Organism: Excoecaria cochinchinensis; assembly: GCA_947683425.1. Classification (NCBI taxonomy): domain Eukaryota; kingdom Viridiplantae; phylum Streptophyta; class Magnoliopsida; order Malpighiales; family Euphorbiaceae; genus Excoecaria; species Excoecaria cochinchinensis. The sequence continues at coordinate 899,860 of CANTUQ010000017.1, read as the reverse complement.
ATCAGTAAAAGTGGGTGAATTTGAAACTGGGGGCTTGAGTTTAAACCAATTGCAGTTGGTGGAACTGAAAATTCTTATACCCAATATGGTTTATGATGCTGTCAATCATTCATTTCAAGAAAATATACACAATATCAAAGAAGAACCAAACCCAAACGCAAAAGAATTCTTTGATTTACTAAATTTAGCTGACCAGGAATTATGGCTAGGTTGTGAGAATATGACTCAATTATCTTCAGTTGCTACAATATTGAATATTAAATCTGAAGATTATATTTCTAATCGAAGTCTAGATAAAATTTTGGCTTGGTATACTGAATCATTGCCAGCTAATCATAAAATAGTTGACAATTTTTACAATATAAAGAAGCTTATTCGAGGTTTGGATTTACCAGTTGATAAAATTGATTATTGCAGAATGGGATGTATGTTGTTTTGGGGAGAAGATATAGACTTACAAGATTGTAAATTTTATAGTCAACCTAGGTTCAAATCAAGAAATTGTACAAGAAAATAGAAATTAGTACCCCGAAAGCGTATGTATTATTTTTGGCTAACTCCGAGATTTTAGCAATTATATGCTTTCGAGGCTGGTTAGTTCCTTTTGAAAAGTGCTTTCACAATATCATGGCAAAGTTCCATGAGAAGATTGATTTTGATGGTTATATGTGGAAGAAAGTAACATAGGAAACAAAGAATTTTTATTTTGAAGAGTTCGAGGTAAATAAAATGAATACTTAATTCTTAGTTATCGTAAGTAACTTCAAATATTGTAATTTATTAATATTTATAGATTGTTATTCTTTTTTTTTTCAAAGATAGTTCTTTTGGGATTCACAATTTGATCACATCATTTATCGTGCATAGGAGAGTCAAGCCCGCGCACGTTACAGAGATTTCATAAGTATGCACCACAAGAAGGGTGTGCGGCCTCGTTACATCTCCGAAAAAATATGGGTAAGCTGGCAGCAATACTTGTCAACACCTGAGGCAGTCACCATTTCTGAATGGAATGCAAATAATAAACGTGGAGGACCAGAAGGGGTTAGTGTATCTTTACATAGTGGAGGATCGATGACCCACTGTGAGCATGCAGAGAGACTTGTAAGTATTTAAAGCTTACAGAAATATTTTGATTTAATTATATTTGAAAGTTATTTGATGTATAAACTTTAGAATGAAAGGATATGTACTTTATATTGAACATAAGATGTCTATAAAATTCCGTTGTCATGGTTGCTCAATTGTTGGGATAATGTTTTGTTTAACAAGTGGAAAATATTAGATAAATAGAGGAAATTCTACTGAAATTTTTGTAAAGTTTAGTTCAATTATATCATTTTATTTGTTTACAAGAAACATCATTGGGCAGGAAACCTACTCCATATGAGGTATTCATGCACACCCACACATGTAAGAATAATGGTGTGACATTCATCAACCGTCGGTATCAACAAATCCATGTATGTTTAAATTATATTTTCATATTATTTTTATTTATCATGTTAGTTAAAAATTATCAGTATTTAATGTACATAATTTGTTTTATGACAGGAGCAAATACAAGAGACTCTTCAACAACAAACACAAAATTTTGAAAATGTTGATGAGAGTCGGACTTTATACCAAGCAGTTGGTGGTAGAGACCGTCGTGAACAGATTTTTGGCTTACGTACTTTTGCTAACACCTACTACTTGCAATCCTCGACATCTAGTATAGTTGTCTCCAGTAGGCCGTCCGCATCCAATGAGAGGGTACTTCAACTTGAAAATACAATATAAATGTTGATGGATGACATAACTTGTCTGCAATACCAGATGGATGAGATGCAAGTAAGAGGCATCAATTCATCACAGCAGATTGATCATCCACCTTCCCCATCAACTTAGTTAGAGATGTTTTAATAATTTGGTATTTACAATTATTTAAGTTTATTTTACATTAATACGTTTTAACCAGAATAATTTGCTATAATTAATATATTTTCAATTATATTTTTATTTGTCCATTATATTTTTTTTATTTATTAACATTGATGATTTTATCATTAAAATATTTAATTTTAAAAAAATGATCATTAAAATATTAAAATAAAAAAATAAATTCACTAAATTTCCCGAAGGAATCGCTTATTTCATCATTAAAGTTTCCGATGGATTATGACTATCCGTCGGTAACTTTACCGACAGAATCATGTATTTCGTTGCTAAGTTTACTGATGGATTTTGATTTTCCGTCGGTAAAAACGACGGATTTTTATTTTCCGTCGATAATAACAATGATGGAATGATGTTTTCCTTTGATATATTTACCAACGGAAATTCATAAACAGTCAGTAATTTTTTCGACAGAAAAAATATTCCGTCGTTTTTACCGACAAAAAATAAAAATCCGTTGGCAAATTGCCGATAGCCGTTTTCCCCACGATCGTCAAATTCCGTTGGTAATCGGTTTTGCTGATGGCAAATATAGTTTTTCCGTCGGTAATCACTGATTTTTTTTAGTGAAATTAGAAAATTACTTGAATTGATCATTTAAATAATTGAAAGTATATCAAATAGAACCAAATGAAAAATTTTATAGTTCAACTTTAAGGATAATTGAATTTTCATTTATAAACCCCTCAATTTTCATTTCTCTATAATTTTAAGTTTATATCTAGACTTTTCATGTTCCGTCCACTCAATAAATGAAAAGAAAAGCACATAATTTGCACTTTTATATAAATAAAATTTCATTATTTATAATAAATGAAAACGTAAATCAAATTAAATTATTAAACTAATATAAATTTTTTAATACCATATTTTTCTTTTAATAAAGCTATCCGCACATAGTGTGAGATGCCGAATAGTTACTTGAAAATGCCTTATCTTCTTAAATTTCTTTAAGAGATTTCACCGGAGTCAATAATACAATCCTCAATTGATATAATTTCGATGACACTTATTGTGTCATCTACCCGTTTGATAAATTGCTTGAATGAGACTACCACCATAATCTATATTGTATTATGGGTAAAACTCAACCTAAATTGTAGATAACTGATATTTCAAATCCCTTAGGTTCAAAATTCATAAATACTTTCTCTTACATAATTGTTGCTAATTGGCATTGTTTGGTCTCTTACATGAATATTGCTTTTACTTTTAGTTATTGCTATTTTGGGATAAGCATAAAAATTCTGTCTCTTCGATCAATGGATCTGATGGGTGGTTGGTCTGTACTGCTGATGTTTGAATACTGTTAGTGGGTTCTGTTTGGTTGCTGGAAAAAAAAAATCTAAAAGGGAGAAGTACTTTTTGCTCTTCATTTATGCTTTTGGTGAGTTGATTGCTAAGCTTAATTTGGGTAAAATGGTTGAACATTTCTTGAATGCATTTTTTTTAGCGTTAATTATTTTGTTTTTCAATTCTTTTCTTTGACAACTGCTCTTGATTATTTTGAATTAATGGTTTTTCGAATAATATGTGGGCTTCTTGACTGACTCCTTCAAAATATTTGTTTTCTAAAATCATTAAATTATTTCTCTTGATTTAGTCTTACGATCGCTGATTCCTTGCCTATTAAACTCTCCACTCCTTCTTGATTTGCTTATAATTTATTTCGCATTTCTAATTCTTTTTTTCTTTTCCTAAAGATGTTTCTCTTTGCTATATGAAAAATTAAGGTCAAGAGTTCAAAGCCTTTGTAGTGCCAGAGTATGGCAATAATCAACTAATCCTGAATTTGACATCACTGTTTAAAACTTTAAATTGCAAGTGTCTCATAAATCTGCCATACAACTTTTTCTGGGGACAAAATATATGCACAAAATTACACTTCATCATGAGCTGAAAAATGAAAATGAGGGGTTGATTTCACTAACGGTCACTCAACTTATCACTTATCACGCAAAAATAACCGACTTTTTTTTTTTTACTTAAATGTCACTGAACTTTTAATATTTTTGCAAAAAAGTCATGTTGACCGGAATCCGGTGAGGACTATCGTCGGATTAATGACATGGAATGCCATGTTAGAAACTACATGTCGTTTAACAATATTTCCAACAAATGCTATATCTAAATCAATTTCACTAACGGTCATTAAATTTATCATTTATGGCGCAAAAGTAATCAATTTTCTTTTTTTCCAACTTAAATGTTACTGAACTTCTAACATTTTTACAAAAAAGTCATATATTTACTATTCGTTGCCACGTGTCATATGCCATGTCATTAATCCGACAAGGGTTGTCGCCGGATTGCGGTCAACATGACTTTTTTGAAAAAATGTTAGAAGTTTAGTGACATTTAAGATAGAAAAAAAAAAGTCGGTTACTTTTGTGCGATAAGTGATAAGTTGAGTGACCGTTAGTGAAATTGACCCTGAAAATGAGCCCAAAAATATTATGCAAGAGATTACGACATTTTAAAGACACAATTGCATAAATGCAAAATAAATTTGATAGCTCAAAGTGAAGCATAAAAAACGTTCAACCCATCCCTAGAAAATTTCTAGGCTGCAAAAGCATTTGGCAAGAAACTCAATTACAAACAAGGAACCTATATTCCTCAAGAATGTAAAAGATGAGATTAGTAGTTGTGATAGAAGAAGTTCATACCATGCCCACAACAAGAATATAGAAGAATACTAAGAAAGGAAGAAAAGCAACATACACAAAAGAGCGAGAACTTGAATAGTGCCAATGAAGATTTTTGGTGTTAATTTAAAAAAAATGGAAAAATAGTGCAACAGTAAATAAAATTAGGGAATTTGGGTGTCAAAAATTGGCACAAACTGTTAGTGTAAGCCCTAGCCCCAATACATTGTAATAAAACACTTTAGTTAATAAATGAGGCATTTGTTTTATCCATTGTATTCCTGTGCATGTCAATTGATAGAACTATCCAAGAATGTTGTTTCAGTTTAAGTTATCATGTGTGAGGCACATGGTTGTAAGACCTTGAAACAAATGAGACTTCATTCTAAATATCCCTAGTCAGTCATTGTTATGGGAATAACAAATGAATTAAGACTAGTATGCTCTCTCTGATTAGTTGAGTTCTGTCTTACGGATCATAAGGACAAAAGTGTCAATCAGAGATCATAGATACATGTTTGTAACATGGTATTTGGATACGATCCACACATGAGAACACTACATGGTACAAGTCATAAGTGTTCCTCATATGCAAGTTTTGTATCGGAGTTCTTAGACCTAAAATCTCTATGAAACTCTTTATGAATTACTGTGTACTTTGACATACACCTAACGTGCTCGTAACTGAGTGACAAGTATGGGTATGCTTGGGTATGTATTGATTCATGTTAGAGAGCATGAGAGAAGTGAAGGGATTACCCCTCTCTATAAGAGAGAAAATATCATCGGCCACTTGATCAGTGAACTGAGAAGTGTATGGCCATACCGAGATGAAATAATGAGTAACCATTATTTATCTGAGAGTTCAGTGTCACTGGAATATCAAGAAAGGAATTAACTTACATATAAGGATGACTAGTTCCATGCCTTATATTAATTCTGATATTTATGGGTAAGGGACTATATAAAATTGCATTAGGTCACTAAATGCCAATTGCATTTTCATTTAATTTGGAATGCTATAATATCTTGCTAGAGAATATATATAGCCTTTGAATTAATTCTTAATTCATTGCCAATATTAAATGGACCTATAGGATCGCACACAAAGCATTAGGCTTAAAATATTTAAATAATGTATTGGGCATTAATTTGGGCTTTTAATTAAAGTCAAATTAATGTATGTAATGGATATTTAAATTGCTATTGGACCTTGGTCCATGAGAGAGAGAATATTCGGCCCACATAGGATTAATTTCAATTGATTAATTAAATCAATTAAGTTAATTGAGTATTAAATCCTAGTGGCATTTAAGTCAAATTAAATCACCTAATAATTACCATGTCCTAGCCGAAATTCCAAGTATGATATACAATAGAATTTCAGTACATGATTAAGTGATTGTATATTTGATTAAATATATGTTAAGGTAATATTTCAAATTAATTTGAATTTTGAATTCAAAAGTGAGTTTGAAATAAATTGTGTTACTTATCTTTAGGAAGGATTTTGAGTTTGAATCAGATTATCTAAAAGTAATTGAAATTCAAATCAAATACTTGCCAAAAAGATAATATACAATTATATAGAAAAGATAAAAGAGAAAGATAAAAAACCTAAGTGTGGTGGCTAGGTTTTTGCGTGAAACATATCTCTCTCTCTCTCTCATTTTTTTCTTCTTGGCCGAAATACACAAGGAGAAGGATTCTTCCTTACTTGCTTGTGACTTTGAGCATTCTTTACACATAGTAGAAGGACAAGATCAAGTCTTGTGGCTTCAAACTAATTCTATTACACAATACATATTTAGTAAGCTAGCACTTTCGGTTTTGAGCCGTCTTTGCAAGTGTGTGTGTGAGAATAGAGAGGAGTGGCGAAAAAGGCTGTTCCTTGGCATTGGTGGTGAACATCTAAGGTGGACAAGATCATCTAAATTGCTGGTCATCATCAAATTCAATTTGAAAGGCATCTAAAGTTGTAAGTTATTAAAACCCTAAAATTGCATGTTTCCGATTCTTGTCACGGAATTGTTTGGCATGTATGATCAAATTTTTTTTGTTTTCCGCTGCGTGATCATCATACACATACCATGACATATTCCATCAGTGGTATCAGAGCCTAAACATGCTTATTTTAGTGCTTTAGATGCATGAAATAATTAATTAAAAATCGTTACTTTTAATACATGCAATGCTGAAATTTTCTGTTTTGAGTTTTTTGCATTGTTTTGGTGTAAAAACGATTTTAATTGATTAGATAGGTATTATAATTAATATGACATGTTAATATACTGTCTTAAGGTTGTTTAGGGGCTGTTAATGGTCGAATTTAATTATGCATACCTGATGGTACATGTTAATGTTAAAACTAGGTGCACTATGGCATGTTAATTGAAATTTTAACAACTAGTTTTATATATTAAATGTAAAATTGGTTTTGGCATGTTTGTAAGTGTTTTTAAAATATTAAATATCAGGTCTGGACATTATTTAAATATGGTTTTAATTCTGGTCCATGACAATTTAATTGATTAATTTTAAAATCACTTAAAACATGACTAGTTTGTGTTTGTTACATGTTTAATCAACATTGTTTGTTTTGATTTGATTAAAATGGTAAAAACACATTTAGATCAGATTGGTACAGAATGTTAAATCAATATTTATGACCTTATTTAGATTATTAAATGACTCATAAAATTGATTTAAGTGTTTGTGCATTTTTGGCATCACATAAGCATTAAACAACTAGTTTTTGTTGTTTGTTTGTTTTTATATGCATGCCATGTTTTTATATATATGTTCTTCATGATTTTATGCTTTAATTCATGTTGGTACATATTATATGTATTTTTAATGTTTATGGGCTGAATGACATAAAATTAAAAATGGCAAAATTGGAAATAACACTAGAGTTGATTTATGGCACAAATCTAACTAGTATGTGTTTTGGGCTTTTAAGAGAACTTATTCAATAAGAGGATTTAGTCCATTGGGCTTCGGCCCAGGCCCATCACGGGGTCATCTCTTAAAGGTTCAAGTACACAATTTCCATTAATGGGCTTGGCTAATTTAATTAAAATTGGACTTTGTTTGATCCATGAATGTTATGTATATTAATTTGCTTGTTTGGTGTGATAAATGGATATGCATGGTGCATTCATGGGCCCTGGGTTTTTGTAATTAATTATGGCCTGCGAGCCATTATGTATTATTGTAAAAGTTTCATTTATTTCTTAGAATAGAATTTACTTGAAGACTTTGTAAATCAAGATGAAGCCCATCGGAGTGGTGAAGCCCAACTAAGAAGATTCTTGTGTAATAGTATAGAATCTTAGTTGTAGGTTTTATGGGCCCATGTTTGTCACGCTTTACTTTATGCAATTATTTATATATGCATGCTATGAATGGATGACAAAGCGTATGCCATGTAAGCCGTAATAAAATGAATCCCTAAAATAGTAAGTCATAAAGTTGCCTTCCTAATTCGAAACATGTCAAGGCATCGATCATCGGTAACGTAGACTAGGAGTCCTAGATGCGCCCGATTATCTTTGTGAGGCATGAGTTGTGAATGTAGGTTGGACTTAACATGGAAAGGGATGTCCGGACCTAGGCAACTAATAAATGGGTTTGTGCTATAACATCTTAAGATGTTAGCCCATTTGATCCAAGAGTCATGTATGAGTCATGATTGGAGTTATCCTACCTAAGTAACTTAACTTGTTAGGTGTACAAGCTCAGCTTGACTAATAAGGTTGTTGTGAAAAGTGGATCTTGGCCCACATTAAATCACTAACGCGAATTATTTAAAGGGATATTAATTCGGTTTGTGGGATTATTAATAAGACCTCATTTAATCTTGCTAAATTTTATTGTAGATTGAAAAATGGCATCTTCAAACAACAATTTCTCATTGCGATCGGTCCTTGAAAAGGACAAATTGAATGGCACCAATTTCATAGACTGGTCTCGAAACTTAAGGATAGTTCTTAAGCAAGAGAAAAAGTCGTATGTTTTGGATGCACCCTTGCCTCAAGAACCTGGAAGGAACGCCTCTGCGGTTCAAAGGGAAACTTTTGAGACCAAGAAGAGCGACTCCAATGATGTGACCTGTTTGATGCTAGCCACTATGGTGCCTGACTTGCAAAAGCAATTTATGGACCAAGAGGCGTATGCGATCATGGTGCACTTAAAGGAGATGTTCCAAGAGCAAGCTCGTCACGAGAGGTTTGTGACAACTAAGGCCTTAATTTCCTGTAAGATGGCTGCAGGTACTCCTGTTAGTACGCATGTACTCAAGATGAAAGGGTATCTTGATACTCTTGAGAAGCTTGAGGTACAAGTACCAAAGGAATTGGCTACTGACTTGATTTTAGGATCATTGGCTGATGATTATGATCCATTTGTAATGAATTATAACATGCATGCGATGAACAAGTCAGTTACTGAGCTTCATGCGATGCTTAAGAATGCTGAAGAAAACATTCGAAAAACTAATCCCATACTGATGGTTCAAGGGGGCATTAAGAAGGGACCGGCTAAGGGAAAAGGAAAGGGAAAGGCAAAACCCAAGAATGACCTGGCTCGGTTCAAGTCAAATGGGAGCGCACCTCAGGCCCAATCCAAGCCCAAGGCGCAAAAGCCCAAGGAGAGCGAGAGCACTTGCTTCCATTGCAACAAAATAGGGCATTGGAAGAAGAATTGCGCTCTCTTCAAGGAAGAACAAAAAAAGAATGGAGCCAAGGCGTCCAGTTCAGGTATTTTTGTTGTTGAAATTAACCTTTCTATTTCTACCACTTGGGTACTAGATACCGGTTGTGGTTCTCACATTTGTTCAAATGTGCAGGGGCTAAGAAATAGGAGATTACTTGGGAAGAATGAAGTGGACCTCCGTGTGGGGAATGGAGCACGAGTTGCTGCCATGGAGATAGGCGACTATCAACTCACTTTACCTTCAGGACTTTGTTTAATTTTGAAAAATTGTTATTATGTGCCTGCTATGAGCAGAAACATTATTTCAGTTTCATTATTGGATTTGGATGAATTTGATTTTGTTATTAAAAATGGCAATGCTCATATTCGTCGCCAAGGCATTTCATATGGCAATGCCATGTTGCAAAATGGCCTTTATATCCTTGATCTATCAAACAAAGAGTCCATATACAACATTAATACAAAGAGGGTTAAATCAAATGAGTTAAACCCTACTTACTTCTGGCATTGTCGTTTAGGACATGCAAATGAAAAACGCATTTCAAGACTCCACAAAACTGGAGTGCTTGGGTCATTTGACTTAGAATCTTATGATACATGTGAGCCATGTTTGCATGGAAAATTGACAAAGAGTCCTTTTAACAAGAAAGGTGAGAGGACTAATGGCTTATTGGAGCTAATACATACCGATGTATGTGGACCATTAAGTACACAAGCCAGAGGTGGTTTTAGCTACTTCGTGACATTCACAGATGACTTCAGTAGATATGGCTATGTCTATCTAATGAAGCATAAATCTGAAACTTTTGAGAAATTCAAAGTGTTTAAAAACGAAGTAGAAAACCAACTTGGCAAAAGTATAAAAGCCATTCGGTCAGATCGAGGTGGCGAATATTTAAGCCAAGAGTTTGACTATCATCTAAAGGAGTGTGGTATTATTTCACAGCTCACTCCTCCTGGAACACCACAATGGAATGGTGTGTCCGAAAGGAGAAATCGAACTCTATTGGACATGGTTCGATCTATGATGAGTCAAGCAAATCTTCCTGTCTCTTTTTGGGGCTATGCATTAGAAACTGTTGCGTTTTTACTAAACCGTATTCCAACTAAAGCAGTTGAAAAGACACCATACAAGGTATGGACTGGGAAAGAACCCAATATGTCATTTCTCAGGATTTGGGGCTGTGAATCACATGTTAAGAAATTAACATCTGACAAACTAGAGTCCAAATCCACTGTCTGCTTATTTGTGGGTTATCCCAAAGAAACAAAGGGATACTACTTTTACTCACAAACCGAGAACAAAGTATTTGTTGCTCGCAAGGCTGTTTTCTTGGAAAAGGAGTTCCTTCTCAAGAAAGACAGTGGGAATAAAGTAGAACTTGGAGAAATTCAAATGCCACAAACTCCTATACAGGATGAGTTGGAAATGGGATCAAGTTCACAACCAATTGTGGAACAAGAACCCATTGCACAAGTACCTAGAAGGTCCGGTAGGGTACGTCAGGGGATTGAGAGATATGGTTTTCTAATCACCGACAGTGACACTATTGAGTTAGTAGATCGTGAGGATCCTACTACCTACCGAGAAACTATTGAAAGCCCAGACTCAAAATATTGGCTTGAAGCCATGAAATCCGAGATGCAATCAATGTACGATAACCAGGTTGGGACCTTGGTTGATCCACCAGAAGGTGCTAAAGTAATTGAATGCAAGTGGCTATTTAAACTCAAAGCTGATAAGACCTACAAAGGTAGACTAGTAGCGAAAGGTTTTCGACAAACACATGGTGTAGACTATGATGAAACCTTTTCGCCTGTAGTCATGCTCAAATCCATTAGGATCTTGCTTGCCATAGCTGCATATCATGATTATGAGATATGGCAAATGGATGTCAAAAATGCTTTCCTTAATGGAAATTTACTTGAGGATGTGTATATGACACAACCTGAAGGTTTTGTCAATCCCAAGCATCCTAAGAAGGTTTGCAAGCTTCAGAAATCCATTTATGGATTAAAGCAAGCATCCCGAAGTTGGAATCTTCGTTTTGATGAGGCAGTCAAAGAATTTGACTTCGTCAAGAACGAGGATGAGCCTTGTGTATACAAGAAGGTTAGTGGGAGCATAGTAGTATTTTTGGTCCTGTATGTGGACGACATCCTTCTCATTGGGAATGACATTCCAACATTGCAAAAGGTTAAGCAATGGTTGGGGAAATGTTTCTCAATGAAAGACTTAGGTGAAGCTGAGACAATACTTGGTATTCGGATCTACAGAGATAGATCGAATCGGCTATTGGGACTAAGTCAAGATAAGTACATAGACAAGGTACTAAAGCGTTTTAGTATGGGAGACTCAAAGAAAGGGTACATACCTTTGGCTTTGGGAGTTCCTTTAACTAAAGAACAGTGCCCTAAAACCAAAGAGGAAAGGGACAACATGAGTAGAATCCCATATGCATCTGCTATTGGATCTATCATGTACGCTATGTTATGTACTAGGTTGGATGTTGCTCATGCACTGAGTATAACCAGTAGGTTTCAGCAAGACCCTGGTGAAAAGCACTGGTCTGCTGTAAAAGGGATTCTAAAGTACCTACGAAGGACTAAGGATCACTTCTTGGTGTATGGTGGTCAGGAAGAGCTCGTCATACAAGGCTATGCCGATGCTGCTTTTCAAACCAGCACTCAGGACTCAAGATCGCAATCTGGATTCGTTTTTGTTTTAAACGGTGCTGCTGTCAGCTGGAGAAGCTCAAAGCAAGAGACCGTTGCCGACTCAACTACAGAATCTGAGTATATTGCAGCAAGTGAGGCTGCAAAAGAGGCTGTTTGGATTAGAAATTTCATTTCTAGATTAGGAGTGGTCCCAAGCATCCTAGATCCATTAGAAATTTTTTGTGACAACAACAGGGCTATTGCACAGGCCAAAGAGCCCCGGTCACACCAGAAATCCAAACACATACTCAGGAGGTACCACCTGATCAGAGAAATCATTGATCGTGGGGACGTCAAGGTCAGCAAGATAGCAAGTGAAGACAATGTAGCAGATCCTTTGACGAAACAGTTGCGCCCAAATCTGCACGAAGCTCATTTGAGATCATTCGGTCTTAGGGCTATGCCCAATTGGGACTAGTGCTAGTGGGAGATTGTTAGTGTAAGCCCTAGCCCCAATACATTGTAATAAAACACTTTAGTTAATAAATGAGGCATTTGTTTTATCCATTGTATTCCTGTGCATGTCAATTGATAGAACTATCCAAGAATGTTGTTTCAGTTTAAGTTATCATGTGTGAGGCACATGGTTGTAAGACCTTGAAACAAATGAGACTTCATTCTAAATATCCCTAGTCAGTCATTGTTATGGGAATAACAAATGAATTAAGACTAGTATGCTCTCTCTGATTAGTTGAGTTCTGTCTTACGGATCATAAGGACAAAAGTGTCAATCAGAGATCATAGATACATGTTTGTAACATGGTATTTGGATACGATCCACACATGAGAACACTACATGGTACAAGTCATAAGTGTTCCTCATATGCAAGTTTTGTATCGGAGTTCTTAGACCTAAAATCTCTATGAAACTCTTTATGAATTACTGTGTACTTTGACATACACCTAACGTGCTCGTAACTGAGTGACAAGTATGGGTATGCTTGGGTATGTATTGATTCATGTTAGAGAGCATGAGAGAAGTGAAGGGATTACCCCTCTCTATAAGAGAGAAAATATCATCGGCCACTTGATCAGTGAACTGAGAAGTGTATGGCCATACCGAGATGAAATAATGAGTAACCATTATTTATCTGAGAGTTCAGTGTCACTGGAATATCAAAAAAGGAATTAACTTACATATAAGGATGACTAGTTCCATGCCTTATATTAATTCTGATATTTATGGGTAAGGGACTATATAAAATTGCATTAGGTCACTAAATGCCAATTGCATTTTCATTTAATTTGGAATGCTATAATATCTTGCTAGAGAATATATATAGCCTTTGAATTAATTCTTAATTCATTGCCAATATTAAATGGACCTATAGGATCGCACACAAAGCATTGGGCTTAAAATATTTAAATAATGTATTGGGCATTAATTTGGGCTTTTAATTAAAGTCAAATTAATGTATGTAATGGATATTTAAATTGCTATTGGACCTTGGTCCATGAGAGAGAGAATATTCGGCCCACATAGGATTAATTTCAATTGATTAATTAAATCAATTAAGTTAATTGAGTATTAAATCCTAGTGGCATTTAAGTCAAATTAAATCACCTAATAATTACCATGTCCTAGCCGAAATTCCAAGTATGATATACAATAGAATTTCAGCACATGATTAAGTGATTGTATATTTGATTAAATATATGTTAAGGTAATATTTCAAATTAATTTGAATTTTGAATTCAAAAGTGAGTTTGAAATAAATTGTGTTACTTATCTTTAGGAAGGATTTTGAGTTTGAATCAGATTATCTAAAAGTAATTGAAATTCAAATCAAATACTTGCCAAAAAGATAATATACAATTATATAGAAAAGATAAAAGAGAAAGATAAAAAACCTAAGTGTGGTGGCTAGGTTTTTGCGTGAAACATATCTCTCTCTCTCTCTCATTTTTTTCTTCTTGGCCGAAATACACAAGGAGAAGGATTCTTCCTTGCTTGCTTGTGACTTTGAGCATTCTTTACACATAGTAGAAGGACAAGATCAAGTCTTGTGGCTTCAAACTAATTCTATTACACAATACATATTTAGTAAGCTAGCACTTTCGGTTTTGAGCCGTCTTTGCAAGTGTGTGTGTGAGAATAGAGAGGAGTGGCGAAAAAGGCTGTTCCTTGGCATTGGTGGTGAACATCTAAGGTGGACAAGATCATCTAAATTGCTGGTCATCATCAAATTCAATTTGAAAGGCATCTAAAGTTGTAAGTTATTAAAACCCTAAAATTGCATGTTTCCGATTCTTGTCATGGAATTGTTTGGCATGTATGATCAAATTTTTTTTGTTTTCCGCTGCGTGATCATCATACACATACCATGACATATTCCATCACAAACGTGTGCCGGTTTTTGTCAGTTTTGGCCCCGCCGGTCTGATCGGCTAGGGTGTCAGAAACCGACACCCTTGTGTGCCGGTTTTTGTTAGGAATCGCACATAGTGGTGTTGGTTTCCGTCAGTGTTGGCCCCGCCGGTCTGATCGGTTGGGTTGCCACTGTGTGCCAGTTTCTGTTAGGAACCGGCACATAGTGATGCTAGTTTCCGTAAAGCAGCTACACCCACTGCAGCTTTAAGTGAAGCTGTAGCGGGTGCAGGTTTAATTTTTTTTTTTAACTACACAAGAATTTTATAAATTAATTTAATAAAGTAGTTATCTGATGTAAATTAAAATAAACATTTCAAAATGGAAACGGAACGATTAATTAATTAACTTAATACTAGAATATGAAGGAGAGAAAGCTATATATGAATGTTTGATTGAAGATTTGGCAATCATGAATGTTATTTCACATGATTTGTAGGTAGCAAAGCTTATTTTTGGTTTATAGATGTGAGTATGCATAATAAGAAAAATCCTATGCCGAAGTTCTGATAATTACTTGAATGAAATTAAAATCCAAAATTGGTGGCCTTCATTTTTGTTTATGATTATTAATTATAAAACATAAAATTTCTATTTGGGGGCATAATTGATATATTTATAGTTTATATAGAATACACCATGACTCTTGTGATGTGGAGAGTTTCAGAACACAATTATTAGGAATGTTGCAGGTGATAAAGTTCCTAAGAACAAGATTTTTTTTTTATTATTAATATTCAATTTTACTTGTTAATCCAAATTTGCATTAATTTAAAAAATTGATACTCCTCAGCCATATTTAATTGAATATTTTCCTTTATGTATATGTGTGTAGATTTACATATTGTTTGACATTCTCTTAATTTTAGAAGAGCGCCATAACTGAAGAAAAAGAAATTAAACATGCAATTAATCCATTAACAATAGTTCCGTAATAGAAATGGACGTCCACGTAGATGTTGAATATCCCTTTGATATATAAAAAAAAAATTAAAACTTGCACCCGTTGTAGCTTCATGTGAAGCTATAGTAGGTGCAACTGCTTTACGGAAACCGGCATCACTGTCTGCTGCACACAGTGGTGCTCGTTTCTGGCACCCCAACCGGTCAGACCGGTTGGGCCCACACTGACGAAAACCGGCACATATTTGTGCCAATTTTTGACACCCCAATTTCCTAATTTTATTTATTGTTGTACCATTTTTTCAATTTTTTTAAAAATTAACACCAAAATTAAAACCTCCCGCCAATGAAAATGGGAAAAAGAACGCTAAAATGCTCAGCTCAACCTACTTGGGTCTGCATATAATTGTATGCTTGACGAGGATCAAACATAGTACTATTTAATGGCATCACCCCCAATTAATAGAAGAAGCACTCGCACTCCATACGCGCTCCACTCTTTTAATGATTCCCATAAGTCCCTAAAACAAAAGAATTGTTGAATATCTGATACCCATTGAATCTGAAATGAATACTTTCTCTTACATATTTGTTACCAATTGCCATTGTTTGGTCTTTGTTCATCAATTATTTCAAAGTGGTGTTCATTCAATCCAAAAACCTGAAAGGATATAAGTATCAAATTATTGTTAAGAATATTGCATTTCATTCCTTTTAACAACTTTCATGCAGTTATATGTCAGTAGATGGATGTACTCCGAAAAAATGCACAGAATATATTCAATCACTTATATTGCGCAGAATATAGTAGTACTTAATTATTGTTATTTTTGAGTTAGTTATTATCTACCTACCGTAGAATTTTGATATTTGTAACTATCAACTATTGATATATATATATATACAATATATAATTCTATTACATGTGCAGGATACCACATAATTCATCCAAAATTAAATACTTCAGCATCTCAACATGTATCTCATGTAACAAGAGCTCGAAGGCTTATACTATGCAAAAAAAAATTGTAATGAAAGTTGCTCATATGAAAACTGATAATCCCGAGATTATCGAAATGAGAAGTTTCACGTGACTGAATAGGATTTCTCACAGATAGCTTGGATCAGGTATTGCTTATTATGACCTACAAGAAAGACTAGGCTGATCGGATCGGGCGAAAACTCTCCAAAACTTAAGTCAACAAAGACTTTTAGAGAGATAAAGTGTATGTAGAGAGAGAATTCTCAAGATGCAATACCTAGAGTCCATAAAGGTATAGGCTACTTATAAGGTAGGAGAAAGAGAAAAGACCAGCCTATAGAGGTACTCAAGTAAGTAGTTGGTGGGCAGAAGACATGGGTATACCCACACCCTATTGAGTGTGAGAGCAGTTAGCAGAGAATGGCATTGTCAACTTGATCGAATTGATTGGATGTTTCTAACGGGACATTAGCTATTTACGTAAAAGAACTCTAGGCCCATATCTTGGGTCCAGGACAGACAATATATTAGAAAATGGCTTTGGGCCTTTTACTTGGGCCCAGGGTAGATGCTGTGCTTATCATTTGTCCCCCTCGAAGTAATCCGATCAGATCATGAGGCCAGTTACCTTTCGGTTATCGGGCACCATTTTATTAGCCAAATCTTTAAGGTCTAGCTTTTCCAAGGGAATGATGTTTTACGTGCTTGATGGGATGGCTGTTCGTCATGATGAACGATGCCTCGTTGATGGTGTTATTAATAACATTCTCTTATTTGATGGAGTGCCTTTTCGATCAACCCCAAAGAAGCTTACATGTGGAGGAGAGATGAACAAGACTCTTTGAAAGTTGTGTTTGTCTTGCTTGCAAGGGGAGTTACTATTTCCCTATAATTAGGCGGATCGTACTTTTGCCCTATTTTACTTTTTCCTCATATGCTCGCCGCTTGCCTCTTCTCAGTTTCTTCTCAAGTCTTTGTTTTTCCACTTTAATCACTCAATCTTCTTCGGAGGACCCAAATTCTTCGTGTTCATCCTCTTTCTTCTTCACTCTTTGCCGAAATCACCAAGTAAGTTTCTTTCACTTGGATTCATTCAGAAGTTTTTGAAATTTCTAGCGATTCAGAATCCTCTTCTTCTTCTTTTACCAGGGAAATCGTGTCTATTAGTTTAGAGCATTATAGGTATTCCTTTGTCGATCCCTTTCCTTTGAAAATGGCGGTTAGCAATGGAAATCCTTTATTTCCTATTGCAGATGAAATCGATACTTCATTTTTGGGACAATATGCTAAAAGGCCCTTTGTATCCCAACCTTCGAAATTACCTCTTGAGGAGGTCAATCTGTTGAAGGAAAGGTATGACCTTCCAGCAGATGTAGCAGTTATGACTTGCCTTCTTTCCATGTCTTCGGATGAAGGTCTATTAGGGACGGATTGAAGGGATGAGTGGTTTATTTGCTTTCAGCCGAGCTTTCCTATTAGTTTATGATTTTCGCTACTGCCATTCGAAAAAAATGTCTTAACAGAGTATGGACTGGCACCCCAATCAAATCAATCCTAACGAGTCGAGGTCGATTGCAGGTTTCAAGGCGGTGTGTAAAAACATAAAAATTGCCCCCTCTTTCCCGGTTTTCACCAATTTTTTCTATATAGCCAGTCGAAGAGGTGGAAAGGATTATTATTTTACCAGTAGACATGGCAAAAAATTGTTCACCCTTCCTTCTTCCTTGAAAGGCTATAAAGATATATATTTTCTGATCGAGAGGAAATAAGGTTTCAAAGTGAGCTTGAGGTGTGCTTTTGGGCCCACCATCATTGGAGATTTGTCGAAGGACGCCTAAATGTACGGCTCATATGTAAAGGCACTCATGGATTATATTAAAGGGCATGCCAGCAATCTGATCGACATTGACAAATTATTGGCTGAGGACGAACCCGATCCTTCTATTCCGGGGTCTTCGGGTCCTTCTTAAGCCTCACAACCTTCGGGTCCTTCTGCTCCTTCAAAGCCTTCGGGTCCAACTGGATGAATTGATTAGCTTTTTCCATAAGATCGATAAAATTCGTCGGGGGGTGAGTGATAATGGAGTAAAATAATTGCACATTCTTGGTTCGATTTGCCAAGGCATTTGCTGCGATCTCGGGATGCAGGTTCCTTATTTCTGAGGTGAAAGCCTGAAACCTGTCGATGTAGTCTCTTAGAGTTTCATCAGGTTTTTGCACTAAGTTACACAAATTGTTGACAGATTTGGGAGGTCTTATTTGCACAATGAATCTTGTGACACACAAGTCTCAGAGTTGTATGAAAGAGTGGATTGACTCTGAGGGTAGTTCGTGGAACCAGTTGTAAGCACCGTGTCCTGGAGCGGTCCGGATCAGAGATTACCCTATGATGAAATCGGCATCCGAGCCTGTATAAACGATTTGGATTCGGAGGCTTTAGTCCCATGCTCCACGAGAAACGAGTCTTTTTACCTTTCGTAGGCAGAAGGGGAGAAAACGGGGAGTTTTTTTTAAAGTCCAAAAAGTATGTTTTCCTCGACGGACGGCCATCCCATCAGTCAGGGGGCCGGCCCGTCTGTCGGCTGGTAGGACCGTCGAATGAATCCTTGTGTCAGAAGGATTCTTCCGACGCCCGTCGGTCGGCTGGCAGGACCGTCGGATGAATCCTTGTGTCAAAAGGATTCTTTCGATGCCCGTCTGTCAAAACAGAAGGCCCGTCGGTCAGGTTGCAGGGCCGTCGGATGAATCCTAATGTCAGTAGGATTCTTTCGACGCCCGTTGGTGAACCACAGACGCCCGTCGGTCACCCCTGACCTATAAAAGCTTTGAATTTCCTCATAAAAAAGGTTGGAAAATTTTGCAAAAATAGGGGAAAGTCTACCAAAATTCACACGTATTTTCTCTCTCTTCCAACAAACACATTTCGAAAAAATCTAACTAATTCAAGAATCAAATCTTTAAAAGAAAGAGGATCTAGTTGATTTTTCATGGGTTTTTGGAACTCAATTTTTGGGTTTTTGGAACTCAATTTTCGTCGAGCTGTTGAGGACACTCTATCTTCAACATTTGATCTTTTTGTTCAAACCTTCTCGTGGAGCATGCGGGAAGCCAAACAACAACAAGGAATCCAACCAAAAAGGTTGTTCTGAGGGTAAATATTCTGGACCCTTTTCTGTCCCTTTTTTTACCTCCATTTTCGATACTATCTTGGCTTTTGGTCCTTTTTTTTATTTATTTCTTGTTTCTATTCTTCTTGAATCTGTGTAAAATCTTTTTGCTCTTTGAAAAGCTTTTGTTTTTCTGGGACAGAGGTGACCGACGGGTCATCTATTGTGACCGATGCCCGTCGATCACCTTTACACATAGCCCGTCGGTCACCCTCACAGACGGCTCCCTTCGAGTGAGCGACGGTCTGTATAGGTCACCTTGACCGACGCTCGCCGGTCATTCAGCATAGCCTGTCGGTGGGTTCTGTCCCACATTTTCAAATCTTTTTCTTTCCCCTTTTTGTTCATTCAAATTTTAATGTTTATTTATAGTTTTTCGTCTGTATTTTAACATCCTTTTGGCTTGTTTTGTGAGAATATGTTCCGTTTCTTGGACTGGCTGGTGCCTGAGAGAGTTCTCCCGTATATGGAAAGTTTGCCCGGTTTAGTTCCCTATCTTCCTCTCTTTTGCATTTCATGTATTTATTTATTATTTCTCCTGTATATGACAAAATTGTTGTATTTTTCGCTAATGTAAAAATCGGCCAAACGTTTTATATTTAATAAACTGAATTCTTCATAAAATCAAGGACCCAATGTCCTATTTTTATCCAATAAAATCCTCACAATAGAAATATCCGATGCATGCGAGGACCAAAGTCCTCGAAATAAGCAACGCCCCTATTTGTGTATGTATCGCATATTTATAAAAGGGAGTTGTATTCCGCTCCTTGTGTTATTATAATTTATCGCTTTCATTATTTACTCGTTCATTTACCGCTTTCCAAATATGAATAAATGCGCTTTGATTCAATTGCATCATGTGGAGAGAGAGCGAATTAATGAAAATTAAAATTTGATCATAAGATAATCAAGGTAGAAATATATGAGAAGTCCCGAACCCAGCTCTAGTCTTTGGGCTCAAAGAGGCGAGAGGTCTATCGGATCACTCATTGGAACTATGACCTCCAAGACACCTCTTATGTCACGAGACTTTGACGTTAATCCTAGGCTCCTTAGGGCGAGAGGTTTACCCTCCAAGACCTCTTTAGTTGGCCCAAAATGGATACTAAGCGCAGTCTTAGGCTCTCCAAGGCGAGAGAAACTTTCCCAATGTTCTATTGGGTGGGGACTCCATGAAACCTCCTTGTTGCCCAAAATAGACGCACTCGCAATTCATTGCAAGTTGCCAACGGACCCACAAATGCCCCGATTGCCCTCAAGCGGGCGGTCAGAGGGGCGGCCGCGGGGTCCGGCGCGCGTCACACCAGTCCAAGGCATCCCCTGAGAGAGTCATAGGAAACAGCCTATAGAATACCCTATCGTCGAAAGAATACAATTGTATCTGCATTAAGAATTCAAAAACATGGCACTTCGGATCAGACTTATCTTTATATTTGGGTATTTTGATTTCCTTGATGTCATTCAGCAGCTTTGCTTCCCGAATCTCTTGGCTAAAAGGGTTTATTGAATTCCCATAAAAAATAGGTTTTTTCGGGTGACCGATGCCAAATTTCTTCACTACTTGCAAGACCCATCGTTTGTTTATGTCTGACAGGTCACCACCTATGTCCGCTCTGCTCTTCTTCCTAAGCCTTCCTTTAGGTGCATATGTGTGACCCAGACCATCATTCATCATTAATGAAGGATATTGCCGAGGTGCACGCGTTGAGGCATGTCCCATCTTAGGAGTGCACATATGATTGACGTCATTATAAGCTTCAATCAGGGGAGAACATCTTGTTGCGCTATAAACATCATGCTCCTCGTACATTTTCTTTTTCCCTTTTCCCCTGTCGGTTTCTTGAAATTCCGATCGAGTTCTCGTTCTGCTTCTTCCCTCGTTTATTTGCAAGCTTATACCTTTTGGCCTCTGATTCCTACAAATCTCAACTTTCGAGAACTTGAATAGTGCCAATAAAGGAGTTTTTTTTACAATTTTGGTGTTAATTTTTAAAAAAGTTGGAAAAATGGTGAAACAGTAAACAAAATTAGGGAATTGGAGTGCCAAAAACTGACACAAACATGTGCTGGTTTTCGTCAGTGTGGGCCCAGCAGGTCTGACCGGCTGGGGTGCCAAAAATTGGCACCACTGTGTGCCGGTTTCTATTAGAATCCTGACAGAAACTAGCACATAGTGGTGCCGATTTTCATAAAGCAGTTGCACCCACTGTAGCTTCACGTGAAGCTGCAGCGGGTGTAGGTTTTAAATATTTTTTTTAACTATACAAGAATTTTATAAATTAATTTAATAAAGTAATTATCTAATGTAAATTAAAATAAACATTTCAAAATGGAAATGGAACGATTAATTAATTAACTTAATACCAGAATATGAAGGAGAGAAAGTTATATGTGAATGTTTGATTGAAGATTTGGCAAGCATGAATGTTATTGCACATGATTTTGGTGGTAGAAAAGCTTATTTTTGGTTGATAGACGTAAGTATGCATAATTAGAAAAAATCCTATGCCGAAGTTCTAATAATTACTTGAATGAAGTTAAAATCAAAAATTGGTGGCCTTCTATGACGCGCGCCGAACCCTGAGGCGCCCCGAACGCCCGCCTTTAAGGCTTTCGAGAGAGGTTCATAAAACTTGTAAGAAATTACAAGTGCGTCTATTTTGGGCAACAAGGAGGTTTCTTGGAGTCGCCACCCAATAGAATATTGAGAAAGGTCATCTAGCCTCAGTGAGCCTAAGACAGCGCTGCTATGTCCATTTTGGGCAAGCCAGAGGTGTCTTGGAGTCCCCACCCTAATAGAATATTAGGATGGTCCTCTCGCCTCGTAGAGCCTAGGACTATGCAAGTTGGGCCTTTATCGAGACACAAGAGGTGTCTTGGAGGCCCCACCTCAATGGAACATTGAGGTGGCCCTCTCGCCTCATTGAGTCCAAGACCAGAGATGGTTCAGGACTTCCCATTTATTCATACCTTGGTTAAGTTCATGATTGAGTTTTGAATTTATTGTTTCATCTCTTTTCTCATTCAATTCAATGCAATTTATTTAAAGCGCGCATCAATCATATAAAGAAAACGATAAATAATAACGAAATTAAAATAAAGCACATGAACATAAATTACAACAAAACCAAGGGCGGAATACAACCCCCATTAGTAAATAAAATACAATTCATACATAAATCGGGCTATTTATTAAAAAAATGAGGATATTGATCCTCACATGCATGTTTAAAGAAAATAATTTTAATATGACAATTTATTTTGGGATGGAAAAAAAACTAGGACATTGGTCCCATTTTTATTAGAAAAATCCAAGTTTAATTAATAGAAATATTTTTGTGATTTTTTAATTAACGAGCATAAAAATAGATCTACTTATTACAAATTACATATTACATAAAAACAAAATAATGAAAGCAAAATAATGAAAGCAAAATAATGAAAATAATAAAAAAAAATTAACAAATCAACTCCCAGATGCATCTTCAAATCTTCATGGGCTCCCACTTGCCATTTAAAAAAAACTCACACATGAAAAATAAATATTAAAAACATAAATAAAAGTGATGTTAGTAATAAAAAATTAATTAAACATATAACATATGAAAATGAATAAAATATATCATGCATGACGAATTAATTAAATGACATAATAAAATAAGCAACTTAACAAATTAACAATTCAACAATTCAACGTGCATAAAAAACATAAAATAATAACAATAGAACTTAACATGCATAAAAAGGCAAAAAATAATAACAATAAAATTCAGCATGCATAAAATATGGCAATAAAATTTAACATGCATAAAAACATAACTACAATAATAAAAATTCAACAAATCATGGCAATAAACAAGGATAACAAAAAAATAATACTAGTGATGGTAGTAATAATAGATAATAACAATAATAATAATAATAGACATAAAGTAATAACAATTACAATCATAATAATAATAACAATAATAACAAACAATAATAATAGAAAAATGAACAATCAAATGAACATGCAAGAATAATAAGAAATGGTAAAATGATAAAACATGTTAACAATGATAATACTAACAATAATAATAGTGATAATCAAAATAATCAAACAATTAAATAAGCACACAAGAATAAAAATAATAATATGAACAATTAAACAAGCACACAAGAAATAAGAAGTAAAAATAGATCTAAGAGAATTTACATGTTAGCTAATTAATTGTAAACAAAAAATTAAATTAAAAAATTAAATCAATAATTGAGCCAAGAATGCTTACCCTCAAAATTTATCTTGATGAAATGAAGGTAAGATCCAATTCCTTGTCTTGATTGTAAGAATATATTGGAAAAATAAAATATTGAAAATGAATTTTTACTCAAGAACAAATAATTGATTTATTTGTCTCAAAGTAAAAAATTGTTAAATGAAAATTAGAAAATTTCCAAGAATAAAAATTATTCTTTTTGCCTTAAGAATTATTTTGGAAAAATTGTTTAGAAACTTGAGAGAATTTGTTTTTAAAGAAGAAAGAAAAAGAAAATATTTTTCTAAAGAAAATTCCCCCTAATTCTCTCTCCAAAAAATCACTTTATACCTCCCCAAAAAATTCAGATTTTAATTGAAGAAATTAAATTAATTTAATTCTAATAAACACTAAAAACTGAAGAATTTGAAGGGTTGGAAAATAAAAGGTTTTAGGATTGAATTCTATGAAAAAATTGGAGAAAAAAGCATTAAAAGCAATGTTTTGAAAATCAGATCGGACCGGCCGGTCGAACCGATTTTAACCGGGAACCGGCTACTGATCCGGTTTTAAAAACATATAAAATCGGATTATTAAAAAATCGGATTGACTCGGATTGAACCGAAAAAAAACGGCAAACCCGTGAACCGGAAAAAATCGATTCTTTTCATAAAATATTAAAACACTGCCGTTTTGATAGGAGAAAAAGGAAAAAAAAAACAAATGCCATCAGACAAGCTGGGTGAAATTGACGGGCCCAAAAGAAAAGAGTGGGCCCATATCTATGAAGCTTTGGACCCAATATATTTAAACTAAAATAATGCTAAACTTATAATTTTTTTGTTATTTATTTTAAGTTAACACCTTTTTCTATCATTTGTGGTTTGCATTTTGCTTCTTGCCTTTTCTTTTCCATATATTTAATGTTTGAATAAATACTTATTATTATTATTATTAGTAGTAGTAGTGTTGTTTTTCTTTACCACAATTTACAATTTTCTAATGCCATGTATTATAAAATATATTTTATTCACTTGCATATTATCATAATAAAATTAAAAAAATAATAAAAAAATATCATAATAAAAAGTACTATTTTTATATTAATTTTTGATAATTAATAGATTATTTGAATTTATTTTTTTATATACATATTTTTAATTTTTTATAAATAATTATATTTAAAAAAAAAATAAAAAAACTCTGAGTCAACCCGATCCAAGCAGTTGACTCCTGACTCAATTGGCAGTCCGAGTTGATATTCGGTCCGGTTCTGAAAATATTGATTAAAAGTGAAGAAAAAAGGCAAAAAACTGAAAAAGGGGCCAAAACGGGCGAGGGGGCGTGTGTTGGGGCGAGCGACGCCTGCAATTTTTTATTTAATTTTTGCTAAAATAATATAATTTCAAAACATACCCTTTTTGTATCAAAATAATTTTTTAAAATATTTTTTAAAATACATTTTTATTTAGTTTTAATAAATCAAATTCGACAAGGAAATCATCACTTCCAACTTTTATTTTTACCTATAAATCGGCACACTTAATTTCATTATTGGGTAATCCTGATATATGCTTCTCGGGACCCGGTGTCTACACCTTCATTTCTGTTTGTGATTATTAATTTTAAAAATTTCTATTTAGGGGCATGTGACGCACGCCGAACCCCGGGGCGCCCCGAAGACCTGCTTTTAGAGCTTTCGAGAGAGGTTCATTAAAACTTGTAACGAATTACAAGTGCGTCTATGTTGGGCAACAAGGAGGTTTCTTGGAGTCGCCACCTAATAGAACATTGAGAAAGGTCGTCTAGCCTCAGTGAGCCTAAGACGGCGTATATATATCCCTTTTGGGCAAGCTAGAGGGATCTTGGAGACCTCACCCGAATAGAACATTGGAATGACCCTCTAACCCCGTGGAGCCTAGGATTATTCGAGTTGGACCTTTTGGTAGGCAACAAGAGATATTTTGGAGGCCCCATCCCAATAAAACATTGAGATGGTCCTCTAACCTCGTTGAACCTAAGACCAGAGTGGGTTCGGGACTTCCCATTTATTCATATCTTGGTTAATTTTATAGTCGAGTTTTTGAATTTTGAGTTTCATCTTATTTACCATTCATTTTAATGCAGTTAATTAAAGCACATGTCATCCACTAAAAAAAACGGTAAATAAAGCAGAATTAAAAATTAAGCATATGAAAATAAATTGCAACAAAACTAGGGGCGGAATATAACCCCCATTATAAATAAAGTACAAACCATGCATAAAACGGGATGTTCATTGATGGATGGGGACATTGGTCCTCGCATGCATTTTTATTATAAAACAATTTTAGATATGATGATTTTGGATGGAGAAAACTGAGACATTGGTCCCATTTTTATTAGGAAAGATTCCAAATTAATTAATAAAAAATGGTTTAGTGATTTTCTTTCTAGCGGGCCTAAAACAAATAATTTTATAAGAAAATTAAATGGCAAAATAAATGAAAAAAGCAAGTAAATAAAATATTACAAATGAAGCAAATGAATATTTAACCCCAAAATGAGCCTTCTGGATCTCCACGTGTGCTCGCAAAAATGTCCAAGAGGGAAAATAAGATGTGAAATAAAAATAAAACACAAAAAAAATGATGTTAGTAATTGAATCAATCAAATAATAATGAATGAATGACAAATTAAAATAAAACAAGGTGATGTGAAAGAATGATAATTGAATTAAAATGTTAACAAATCAAAATAAATGAAAATATACATTAAATGATAAAAGAATTAAATGATTTAACTGAAATAAATAAAACATATTAATCAGTTAATATGTAAAAATATGAACATGATAATAATGATGATGATTAATGAAAATAAATAAATGAATGAATAAATAGCAATGACAATGATAAAAGAATGATAAAAAATGAATAACAAAATAATGATAGCAATTAAATGAATGACATGGTTAATCAATATAATCATAATTAATATAAAACATTTACATGGTAAAAATATCAATTAAAATGAATTTATTAATTATATGTTAAAAATAACGGGAAATCAAAGCAAAATAAATTAATTACATGTTAGTAATTAAAAAAAATCAATATTCACATGAACGAGAATAAAATAATATATAAACATATTAATTAAAAAAAATATAAAATAAATAAAATATATAAATAAATGAAGATAATAAAAATATACATGAATAAATTAAATATGAACAAAAATAATAAAAGAGGAAGATTGAGTCCAGAATGTTTATCCTCAGAGTTTCGGATTCGATGAAGGTAAAAATGATATTGATTTCCTTATTCTTCATTTGCAAGATTAGAATTGTAATATGAAAATGTTGGAATTTTATTCCAAGAAAAAAGATTAAAAAAATGATCAAAAATTCTTTAAGAACAAAGAATTAATTTCTTTGCTTAAAAAATATACTATTGATCAAAAAAAGGATTTTTATTGATTAAAAAAATAAAAAATATCCCAAGGACAAACAATTATTTGTTTGTCTCAAGAAGTAAAATATAAAAAAAATCTTATTTTTAGAAAATCAAATGAAAATTTTGACTTTGATAACAAACAATTATTTTGTTTGTCTCAAAATTAACTTTTCATCAAAAAGAGATTCAAAAGAAAATCAATGGAAAAAATTTTATTGAACACAAATGAAAGGTTAAAAAAAGAATTTTGAGAACAAATAATTATTGTGTTTGTCTCAAAAATTTAATCAAACAACAAAACTACTTCTAAATATATGTTTAGAAGAAATTATGTTGGAAAAAGAATGAAAAATGAACTGAAATTTTGTTCTTTTTGGTGGGGAAAAAATCTGGAATTTTTAGAGAGAAATTGAGAGGAAGAAGAAGAGAAAACCTAAAAAAATAAACCCTAAAAAATTCCCCCTTTTAATTAGTTTCATCCTTTTCTTTTTATATGAAGAAAATAGAAAAAAAAATTAAGAAGAAAAAATCCAATTAAATTATATCTTATTTAATTTGAATTTTAAAAAAGGAAAACAAAACCTTTAAAAACCAAAAAAAATGGGATAAAAAACGGATTTTTGGGTGAAAAATCGGAAAAAATGATTTTGGGGCCAAAAAGGCCAATTTCGGCAGAACAGGTGCGACGGACGCCCGTCTGCGTGCCCGACGGGCATCGGCGCTAACCCAGCCCGCGCGCAGCGCACTGGCAGGCGAGACGGGCGAGCGAGTTCTTGCCTATCGTGCGCGCGAGCGATGTCGCGTGGAGCACCGCGAAAGGGCGCTCTGCGTTGCAGCAGCGCGTGGAGCGCCGCGCGATGGTGCTCCGCACGCCACAGCGCCTCGCAGCGCGCACAGGCGCCGCCGCGGCCGACACTCGGAAATTTTTTTTATTATTATTAAAGATTAACTAAAAATACTACAATTTCTAAACCCCATTTTTCAAATCTAATTTTCAAAATATTTTTTATTATTTTTTACTTTTTCACTCTAAAATGCAAATTTAAACAGGAAATCACCACTTTCAACCTTTTTGCCTGTGACAAGGCATCTTATTATCATTGTGTAACTCTGATCTGGGCTGTCTTAGGACCCGGTGTCTACAGTTGCCCCTAATTTTGGGAAAACTAGTGCACTAGTGCCTAGATGTGCCAAAATTCAGAGAAGAAGGAAAGAGATGCGTACCTGAGGCAGCCCTTACCTTTTTGCCGTGTGGAATGTTGCGACTTGTTACCGTTGAGCTGTAGTGCTATCCGACTGTGGCTCATTTGCAATCTTTTTTATCGCATTGTCCCACTCGCCTCCGATCAGCTTGCACGGCGTCTGTGAGATGCTGTGTCCTCTAACCACAATCCCGTTGCGATCTGTTTTATTGTATGTACCCCGCTGTCCTCATCTCGGCATGCATGGTGGCTGATCTGTCCTGCTGGCCTCATCTCGGGTTGCACGGTGTGAGGTGAAGTGTTGTCTAACTGCATCCTCTGTTGTGATCTATTCTATCGCTGGTCCCCCGCTAACCTCATCTCGGTCTGCACGGAGTCTGTGCGATGCAGTACTCTCTGACTACCACCTCTATTTGTGATATGCTCTACCGTATGTGTTCTACTGGCCTCGTCTCGGCTCGTGCAGTGTCTGTGAGATGTAGTGTTCAGTGACTACAATCCCAGTTGCGATCTGTTCTATCGCATGTATTCTGTTGGCCTCGTCTCGGCTTGCACAGTGTCTGATCTGCTAACCCCCATCTGGCTAGTACAATATTCTGATCTGCTAGCCCCCATTCGGCTAGTACAATGTCTGATCTGCTAACCCCCATCCGGCTAGTACAATATTCTGATCTGCTAGCCCCCATCCGGCTAGTACAATATCTGATCTGCTAACCCCCATCCGGCTAGTGCAATATTCTGATCTGCTAATCCCCATCCGGCTAGTACAATATTCTGATCTGCTAGCCCCCATTCGGCTAGTACAATATTCTACTGTCGACCATTCTTAGGTCGGTATGGTGACTCACTCGTCATTATCTTTACTAGCACTTATCATGAACCTTTTTTCTACAATAAAGGACAAAGCAAATAAGCAAGGTATATAAAAGAGGTACTTACCTGTGGCAGTACATACCTGTTGGGGCTGATGTCAGACAGGTGCCCCCCTGCAAGACGGTTGGTTTTTTCTCAAATATCGATTCCTCTATCATCTCCAACGTAGCCTCCTTGTAGAAAAGACCTGCGTATCTCTTAAGAGGGTGAGAGAATTTGATGTTGAGCCTCCAGAGAGGAAAACAGATCGAAAGTTTTAGTTGCTTGCCCGCAGGCAGATAGGTTTCAATGTCTTTGGCGTCACTTAAAATGATCTTTGTTTTTGTTTTTTTTCTTTTACTATTGTTCCTGTTGTTTTTGGGATTTTTACATTTTGGATGTATTTGAATTTTTACATTATATTGGATTTTTAAGGCCTTGAAAATATCTTCTTCTTTTTATTTTGTTTTATTGTCGAGAATTTGTATTCTTTGTACATTTGAATTTGGATTTTGCACACTTATTATGTGATGTGTGTGAGTATATGTCTTATGATGGAGAAACTTACCTGATTGCCCCCGGCATGGCATGCATGAATAGGCTTGCTTTTCTGGATAGTGCTTGACGATGTTGAGCTAAACCCATCTCTTAGATCACCTTGGATTGAAGGGATTTGGGACATTTTTTGAAAATAACTTAATGCACCGAAGAGACTGAGAATGTCTTGAAAAGATTCGAAATGCCTTAAGAAAAGGACTTAAAGATAATGTTCCGAAGAGGCTGACATTGCCTTAACAAAAGGACCTAAAGATAATGCTCCGAAGAGACTGAGAATGCCTTAAAAAAGGTCTTAAAGATAATGCTCCGAAGAGACTGATAATGCCTTAAAAAATGTCTTAAAGATAATGCTCCGAAGAGACTAGGAACGCCTAAAAAATGACTTAAAGATAATGCCTTCAAAGAGACTGATAATGCCTTAAAAAAAGGTCTTAAAGATAATGCTCCGAAGAGACTACGAACGCCTAAAAAAGGACTTAAAGATAATGCTCCGAAGAGGCTGACAATGCCTTAAAAAAAGGTCTTAAAGATAATGCTCCGAAGAGGCTGACAATGCCTTAAAAAAAGGTCTTAAAGATAATGCTCCGAAGAGACTAAGAATGCCTTAAAAAAGGTCTTAAAGATAATGCTCTAGAGAGACTAGGAACGCCTAAAAAAGGACTTAAAGATAATGCTCCAAAGAGACTGATAATGCCTTAAAAAAAGGTCTTAAAGATAATGCCCCGAAGAAACTGAGAATGCCTTAAAAATGGTCTTAAAGATAATGCTCCGAAGAGACTAAGAACGCCTAAAAAAGGACTTAAAGATAATGCTCCAAAGAGACTGATAATGCCTTAAAAAAAGGTCTTAAAGATAATGCCCCGAAGAGACTGAGAATGCCTTAAAAAAGGTCTTAAAGATAATGCCCCGAAGAGACTAGGAACGCCTAAAAAAGGACTTAAAGATAATCCCTTCATGGGCTTATATGATTTCGACTTGCGTGGGCTTTATCTTGAATTCATCTTGCCAAAGTTGTCCTTTGGTTCGGCCTTTTCCTTGTAAAGTTATTGGCATAAAAGTATGTACAAAAGATTGTGTGTGCGTAATGTGTGTGAAATGTACACATAAAACTATATACACGAGACACGAGCAAAGGATTCATGTACAAGAGTTGTGTGTGCATATCTATATGCATAAAGGATTGAATGCACGTGATATGCATGTGATATGCAAAAATGAATAGACCACATCCCAGGTGGTTAAGGGATTCGTTGAGCGTACTGCTCGGCTGCTTACATTGTTTGATGCCCCCAAGGATCTAAAAAAAATATTGTCTTGGCTTTATGGACTCTGACCGATAATCTTTTCAAAGACCCGTGCGCATCTTTGCCCCCCGGTCAATGATCATTTTGCCCCCAGGACTCTGAATCAAGTTCTGCCTAAAGGAAAGTCATTTGGAGTAATGCTGCCTTATCGCTCTAGGCATCAATAGTCATTGTTTTAAAGGTAGTGCGTCCCTGGTGGATTTTTACACTAGCTTTTCTTAGCGAGAAATGCATCCCTTTAGGGATTTTCACATAACCCTGTACCTAATTTTTGCCTGGAATGGACCCAATCCACTCTAACGGCTTTTATTCATTTTTATTTTTTTGAAGGATAGACTGCCTGTTCCCAGGTTTTCACCCTGCCCTTTGGCCTAACTTTTGCTTAGAAAGCCAGTCACGGTTTTCATCTCTAATGGCCTTTTTTTTTTAAGAGTAGGAGGAAGATTTGTCACAAAAAATTGTTATAACTGCGTTGAGAATTGCTCCAGCATATGTCCTTATGCCTGCAATAGGTTTCTCTTAACCGTTTAATTACATGCTTACGCCTAGCTTATGCACGCATTTCTATCTCTATGCACCATATAGCAATAAGAATGACCATGACTAGACATGTGTTACAAAAACACTAGTTTTATTCAATCTCAATGAGTAACACCTTAGGTGCATCCTACTCCTGTTATCAATTAGCACTCTCGGGTTTTCTTAATTGAACATTTTCTCTCAAGCCTCTAATTTTTTCCCAAGGTGCCTTTTTTCGGTTTTCACCCTGACGAGACGCCCAATTTTAGCAAGGCCACCTTTTTTCGGTTTTTAACCCGCGTGGCTTTTATTCTCTTCTTTTAATTTTTAGTCTTTCGCCATGGACCTCCTTGAGTCTGTTGATATTGACTAGTTCTTGAAGCCATCTTCATTGCTGCCTGTTGCTGCTGTCTTAGATATAATCTCTGAAGAACAACATGTTAGCCTAAACCTATCCCGTATGCCCGGAACACCTGGTTTCATTTGCTTGATAATTGAATCTCCCTCTTTCATCGGATGCTTTCTGACCATCTTTCCAAATGATCAAATAGAATGTTTTCTGATAGATTTGACCATGGTGATAATCCCATGACCCGTCCTTGTCTGACTCGTTCAATTGCTGCTGCCGTTGTTGTGCCCTGTCGGCTTCCAAAATTTAAGCTTTCATGATTGTTCTTAAAGATTTGAGCTCTATTTTGATCGGCCATATTGTTTTTGCCTTATGTATTTAAGAAATAGGAGGTGACTCTTGTAAAGGTTTCAATGGTGGCTCTCTAGCCTCGAAGTGCAAAAGGCCATATCTCTGCCCAATCCTTGTAGTTTTGAACCATCTTGATCAAGATCTTCTTGTTAGCAACCTCTGTTGCCCCATTAGTTTGAGGGCAATACAGAGAGGACTTGTGGTCTTTAATGCCATACGTCTGGAGCAACTCCCTAGCCATAAACATAAAGTGTCCTTCTGTCCTTAACCTTGCGTGGTGTGGGAGACCATCTTGACATGATCCTGTCCGTTGGGGCTGTAGGGCGCACATCCCCTATGATGTCTATTTTCAAGCTCGAGCAACCCATATCCGTTGTGAGTCAATATAACCCTTTTGGTCCTTTTCGAAAGTCAAGAAAAATGGCAAAGTGCGGGCATGTGTAGATCAACGGGATTTGAACAAAGCTTGCCCTACATATTGATTTTTTCTCCTCTCCCTTTTTTGTATTTTATTTTTTTATTTTTTTCCGTTCTTTTTTATTTTGTTCTTTTTCTTGTTCCTTTCCTTTTGATCCTTTTTTTAAGCTTTGTTCAAATCCCGATAGCTCGTACTTTTTTCGCTCTTCTTGACTATTAGGATGACACTAACCAAGCCGGGTGTTGTATAAAGAATTCGGCTTCATCTTAGTTTGTGGATTCCTCCTTTTGACCTTTTCTGTCCCTTCCGGCCTGCGTCTTCTGAGCTTCTGCTTGACTGGTCCATGATCGGGGTATGTTGGAATGGTGCGCTTGGCGATTCTGCGATCAGCTCCTAGCATGTCTTCATAGGTCCAGGCAAAGACTTTTTTGCACTTTTTGTTTTTATTCTCTCAAATTTTATCTCACTTCAGGAGTCAAATTGGATGCAACCAAGATTACTATTTATTGAGACTGAATGAAATAATGTTTATTAAACCAATGCCTTAATCATGATTATCGTTTGTGCTTGATGCAATAAGATATGACAATGCATATATAAGAAAAGCCCATATTATTAAAATAGAAAAGAGGAACAAGTGCATAGTTCAGGAATACACTTTTTTAAAAAAAAGAAAGGCATTGTAACAACTCTAATTCTTTCTTTCTTCCTCCAGACCAGGCACCAATTCTTGAATGCGATCCCTTAGAGGACGACAATAGTCTGTTTTATGCCCTGTGTACTGGTGATATGCACAATACCAGTCTGTTTTATGCCTAGGCTTTCCTTGACTTGGGGCAGGCCCAGTTGGCAAGGGCTGTAACTTCTCTTCCTTGATGAGACGGGTGAAGTGCCAAGATAATGGCTTGCCCGAGATAGTGAGGTGTTTGGGAGTTGTTCCGGTGGTTAAGACTTCTGCTATCCCAGTATTGCCCCCATTACCACTGCTGCTTCCCTTGTTCTTACCTAAGGCCAGGTTTGCAGATTTAGCCATTTTATCCAGATGCTCATCCTCAGCTTCGATGGCTATATCTTTCAGGGACTCCCAGTCCTTCAGCCCCTTCATCTTTAACCCATCCTTCAAATATGGGCTGGCATTCCTAATAAATAGCCTGATCTTGTCTTGAGTATCCGGCTTCTTCTTCATCTCCATTACCCAGTTCCTCCATTGGGTTATGTACTTATGAAATGACTCGTCCGGCTTTTGTTGCAGTAGCTTTAGATCTTTCAGAATGACCTCCATCCTTATACTACAGTCGTATTGCTGAAGGAACTCCTCCGTCAGTAGGTCCTAATCTTCCTTTATTCTTCGTTCCAGCCCATGATACCAGTCCACTGCAGGACCTATCAAACTCAAACAAAAGTATTGAATCTTCTACCTCTTTGTCAACGTCGTCCCCTTCATCACCAGGGAGTATTGCTTAATATGCACGGTGGGGTCCGATGTGCCATCAAACTTTGGGACATCAGGCATTTTGAAATTCAGAGGGATTAGATCCTCCCCATCCAGCTCCTTGTCCTCGTTCCCATGACCCCTTGTCAACATCTTCGCCATTGCCTCGAACTTTTCTTCCATCTTCTTCCAGATGGCCTCTTCTGTCTGGGGTGCCTTCCCTCTCTCTGACATTGGCTCTTCATATCCATCCTCTTCTAGGTCATCTTCCAACCTCTGGCCTGGCCTTATCCTCTGGACCCCTGATGTTGTTGCTCTCAAGTCTATAGGTGGTGGGCGAATTTCCTCTTGCCTGTCTTCTCTGTCCTCCTCCCGTTCATTTTGTCTCATGGGAGGAGGAGGTGGGTTCTGCGGTATAGCTGGCTGACCCAATGTAGCCATCATGGCCATCATTCGGTTCTCAAATTCTTTAAGCCTTCGGCCCACTTCTTCTGCTATTATAACCTTAGTAGCATCTGTCCCTCTTGTTGAGTTGGCCATTTCTGAATCTATGGAGAACTGGGATGATGTAGCGTGACTGCTTTCTGAAACTGAGTCGGAGGACTCTCCCCTTTCGAGCAGCTCAAAGAATGGATTCCTACGCAGTCGCCCTTGGGGACCTCTTGATCACCTGGGCCGATCTATGATGGCTGCAAAACACACTTGTTAGGATGATGCATGGATGACGTATAAGATGCATGATCGTGCTTATGCAACATCCACAAATCACATGTAAGCACATAGGTCCTTCCAACCTTATTACTCCCCGCACATGAGGTTATAGTCTCTTTCCTAGATGGGATTAGTCCATGGGTCAACAGGGGACCTGATGGACGCGTATGGTGCACGGTGGAAAATCGGCAGCATAACCTCTCCTAACTAATGCACAGGCGTATGGGTTATGATCGTTATGTATTTAGGCAGTCCGAATAAGTTGACATGGGCCTATCGGGGCATGAAAGCCTTTGATTAGGTAACCAATCAAATTATCTGGGTTTGTCTAATACATAATGATCCACATAGCAAGCATGGTATTATGATTCATACCACCTAGGGGAAGTATCTATTTCCATTACATGAGCTTTGGCCAAGGTGTTGTTACTTTAGAGCTACCCATGCATGGTCCTTGCCAACGGGTCTAGCTCATCACGAGTATAACGACCGATTGGGTCTCCATTTAATATACCATGATGGTACGAGGCTTGGGCTGGTGATTATCCTTAACACTTCCCTACATTGAGTGAATGTACGGTCGTGCTTCGGGAACGCACCAGGGTCAAAAAAGGGACCAAACTAGCATAGATCTAAGGCTCTAATGAGATGCAATGCAGTTTCAAAAAAGATGAAATTTTTTAAATTAAAACTCAATTGTAAACTTTAACCAAGGCACTTTTGAAGCGAAGTCTCGAGTATTGTCCCCAGTGGAGTCGCCACTGTGACGAACGCCGAACCCTGGGGCGCCCCAAAGACCCGCTTTTAGGGTTTTCGAGAGAGGTTCATTAAAACTTGTAACGAATTATAAGTGCGTCTATGTTGGGAACAAGGAGGTTTCTTAGAGTCGCCATCCAATAGAACATTGGGAAAGGTTGTCTAGCCTCAGTGAGCCTAAGACGGCGCATATATATCAATTTTGGGCAAGCCAGAGGGATCTTGGAGACCTCATCCAAATAGAACATTGGAATGACCCTCTAACCCTGTGGAGCCTAGGATTATTCGAGGTGGATGTTTTGGTAGGCAACAAGAGATACTTTGGAGGCCCCATCCCAATGAAACATTGAGATGGTCCTCTAACCTCGTTGAGCCTAAGACCAGAGTGGGTTTGGGACTTCTCATTTATTCATAACTTGGTTAATTTTATAGTCGAGTTTTTAAATTTAGAGTTTCATCTT
Source organism: Excoecaria cochinchinensis (assembly GCA_947683425.1). NCBI lineage: Eukaryota > Viridiplantae > Streptophyta > Magnoliopsida > Malpighiales > Euphorbiaceae > Excoecaria > Excoecaria cochinchinensis. The sequence continues at coordinate 863,832 of CANTUQ010000017.1, read as the reverse complement.
ATTTCTCATTCATTTTAATGCAGTTAATTAAATCGCATGTCATCCACTAAAAAAAAAGCGGTAAATAAAGCAGAATTAAAAATGAAGCATATGAAAATAAATTACAACAAAACTAGGGGCGGAATACAACCCCCATTGTAAATAAAGTACAAACCATACATAAAACGGGATGTTCATTGATGGATGAGGACATTGGTCCTCGTATGCATTTTTATTATAAAATAATTTTAGATGTGATGATTTTGGATGGAGAAAACTGAGACATTGGTCCCATTTTTATTAGGAAAGATTCCAAATTAATTAATAAAAAATGGTTTAGTGATTTTCTTTCTAGCGGGCCTAAAATAAATAATTTTATAAGAAAATTACATGGCAAAATAAATGAAAAAGGCAAGTAAATAAAATATTACAAATGAAGCAAATGAATATTTAACCCCAAAATGAGCCTTCTAGATCTCCTCGTGTGCTCGCAAAAATGCCCAAGAGGGAAAATAAGATATGAAATAAAAATAAAACACAAATAAATGATGTTAGTAATTGAATTAATCAAATAATAATGAATGAATGACAAATTAAAATAAAACAAGGTGATGTGAAAGAATGATAATTGAATTTAAATGTTAACAAATCAAAATAAATGAAAATATACATTAAATGATAAAAGAATTAAATGATTTAACTGGAATAAATAAAACATGTTAACGAGTTAATATGTAAAAATATGAACATGATAATAATGATGATGATTAATGAAAATAAATAAATGAATGAATAAATAGCAATAACAATGATAAAAGAATGATAAAAAATGAATAACAAAATAATGATAGCAATTAAATGAATGACATGGTTAATCAATATAATCATAATTAATATAAAACATTTACATGGTAAAAATATCAATTAAAATGAATTTATTAATTATATGTTAAAAATAATGGAAAATCAAAGCAAAATAAATTATTTACATGTTAGGAATTAAAAGAAATCAATATTCACATGAACGAGAATAAAATAATATATAAACGTATTAAATAAAACAAATATAAAATAAATAAAATACATAAATAAATGAAGATAATAAAAATATACATGAATAAATTAAATATGAACAAAAATAATAAAAGAGGAAGATTGAGCCCAAAATGTTTACCCTCGGAATTTCGGATTCGATGAAGGTAAAAATGATATTAATTTCCTTATTCTTCATTTGCAAGATTAGAATTGAAATATGAAAATGTTGGAATTTTATTCCAAGAAAAAAGATTAAAAAAATGATCAAAAATTCTTTAAGAACAAAGAATTAATTTCTTTGCCTAAAGAATTTACTATTGATCAAAAACGTGATTTTTATTGATTAAAAAAATAAAAAAATGATCCCAAGAACAAACAATTATTTGTTTGTCTCAAGAAGTAAAACATAAAAAAAATCTTTAGAAAATCAAATGAAAAATTTGATTTTGATAACAAACAATTATTTTGTTTGTCTCAAAATTAACTTTTCATCAAAAAGAGATTCAAAAGAAAATCAATGGAAAAAATTTTATTAAACACAAATAAAAGGTTAAAAAAAGAATTTTGAGAACAAATAATTGTTGTGTTTATCTCAAAAATTTAATCAAACAACAAAACTCCTTCTAAATATATGTTTGGAAGAAATTATGTTGGAAAAAGAATGAAAGATGAACTGAATTTTTGTTCTTTTTGGTGGAGAAAAAATCTAGAATTTTTAGAGAGAAATTGAGAGGAAGAAGAAGAGAAAACCTAAAAAAATAAACCCTAAAAAATTTCCCCTTTTAATTAGTTTCATCCTTTTCTTTTTATATGAAGAAAATAGGAAAAAAAATTTAAGAATAAAAAATCCAATTAAATCAGATCTTATTTAATTTGAATTTTAAAAAAGGAAAAAAACCTTTAAAAACCAAAAAAATGGGATAAAAAATGGATTTTTGGGTGAAAAATCGAAAAAAATTATTTTTGGGCCAAAAAGGCCAATTTCTGCAGAACAGGTGCGACGGACGCCCGTTGGCGCTCGCCCAGCACGCGCGCAGAGCGCTTCCGCAAAGCGCCGATGCTCGGAAATTTTTTTTTTTAAAGATTAACTAAAAATACTACAATTTCTAAATCCCATTTTTCAAATCTAATTTTCAAAATATTTTTTATTATTTTTTACTTTTTCACTCTAAAATGCAAATTTAAACAGAAAATCACCACTTTCAACCTTTTTGCCTGTGACAAGTCATCTTATCATCATTGGATAACTCTGATTTGGGCTGTCTCAGGACCCGGTGTCTACAGGGCATAATTGATATGTTTATAGTTTATATACAATATACCATGACTCTTGTGATCTGGAGAGTTTCGGAACACAATTATTAGGAATGCTACAGGTGATAAAGTTCCTAAGAACAAGATTTTTTTTATTATTATTCAATTTTAATTGTTAATCCAAATTTACATTAATTTAATAAATTGACACGCCTCAGCCATATTTGTAACACCCCGTTTCCCACCCTAGTAGTTTGAGCCAAATTGCATGTGAATATGTATGTGTATTTTTGGCATGTGTTATTTCAAATTGAGCTATATGCATGTTTATTGGGTTTTGTTTGAGTGTGGTTGCATGTAGGGAGTTAGTGTATGTGTTAGTGTTCTTGGGTTTGGGTGTTGTGTAGAGTACGATTGTAGGGTGTGAGTGGTTAAATTCTACCAATGGTAAGATGACAAGTGGTAAGGGATTTAGAAAGGGGTATAAATAGCAAGGAGAGAGAAAGAGAGAGCAGTAATTGGCTGCCTTCTTCTCCCGTTCTCTTCCTCCTAAAGCTATTTCTTCTTCCCTTCTTCCTCTTCTTCTTGTTTCATCTTGATCCATCTTCCTTTGGCTGAGATTTTGGTGGAAATTGATCAACTCAAGAGTTAATTAGTAAGTTTTTAGTTGGGTTTTATCTGAGTTCTTCTTCTTTCTCATCTTTTCCTTGATTTTATTAGTAATTGATTTCATTCAGGGTTTTTTTTTTCTTTTGTGATTTGGGGTGTTTTGATCAGAGGTGCCTCCTAGAGAACCTAAGGGTAAAGAGAAGGCGAGTGGAAGTGGTGCTCTTTGATTTGGAGCAAAGGATTTCTAGGTTTGGGATTTGGTGGTTTAAATGCATTTTGTGATTTGGTATTTTGATTTGATTTTCTGGAAAACTATGTAGTTAATGATGTTTATGTTGGTTTAAATGTTATGGGTTTTGTTTGATTTGAGTTGAGATTGCCTTGTCGTTGAATTCTTGAATCAAATTGCGAGTTGGATGAGTTTATGCAGCAAATTTCTGGTTTCGTTAGATTAGGGATTTTGATTATGTTAATTGTATAATTTTAATTGTAATTAGTGGTTTAAAAGTTGAGCTTTGTGTCGTTTATGATGATTAGAAAGATTGATTTGAGTGTGTTGAAGTTTGGTTTGATATGGGAGGTTTGGGTGTGTTTTAGAGATGATGGATTTTTGCAGATTTCTGGAGATCTGGAAAACGAGACTCTGTTGTGAGCGCGATAGGGCTTGGTGATTTTCCACATTTCACGGTAGCCAGTTCTGTCCTACCGAGCTTCAGCATCACGCGTGTTGTAGCGAGCACGACGGAACGCGTAGTGCCACGCTGTTGCTGGCGGCACTGTCACGGGCACGCGCGAGTGCACGGTCGTGATAGTGACTTTGTGCACCTTCTGTCGCGTGCACAACAAAAGCTAATCTGCTTCTTTTTGCGTGAGCGTGAGGCTTGTCGCGAGCACAGCGCTTAGGGAGCTTTGCCCCTGTCATGAGCGCGACAGTTTTTGTTTTTAAAATGGGATTTCTTTTATGCTTTCGATATTTATTTTCCGAACTTGGGATGCTTTTAGACTTATGCATGGATGATTTTATGAACAATATGAATATGATTTGATGATTTATGCATGGCCTGCAAGAGTCAAATTAGTGGATAGTTAGGCATACCTAATAGAGTTCAGTAGCTGCAGCCCCAATGTGTTCCGGACCCTGATCGGGTCCCCATTTGGATCCTCGCAATCCTCAATGTGTTCGGATCTTGTTTAAGATTCCCCAATGTGAAAAGTGTTTTGAATGAGAAAGTAATGATGTTGCTTTTCGATTGTACCCTCGGGTACCCCCAATGTGTTCACTCGTTATCCGCTATTGTGAGTTAGCAGGCATTTCGTTTGTTTTGTTGTGACTATAAGCATGTGAAATCAGTTGATATATGAATTGATTATGAGCTCTTGAATACGATTGAATGTGATTAAGCTATGATTTAGATATATGGGATTATAAGCATGTGCCATTTTGTATGTTTTTTGCCTTAACGACTATTGTGAATGGCCGTTCATATTATTGTGTGTTTTCCCCACTAAGCATTATCGCTTAGCACGGGTGTTTCATCCGTGCAAGTACGGAAGGTTTTGAGCTTTTGGGAGAGTCTCCGCGGGTCCAGCTAACACAGAAGGATTGAAGTGTTTGGACTTAGTTTTGTACTTAAGATTCTTTTTGTAATATTTTGGACTCACTTATTGTATTTATTCTTTTGTATTGCTTCCGCTATATATTCTAGAAGATGAATTTTTGTAATATCAGTTTTTATATAGAATATTGTTGTATTGAACCTTTGGATATCAATTAATGATCTTTCAGTCCTCAAGTTTTAATTTTCGCTATTTTCTACATATTGTGTATATGTATATTATTCAGCTTTGTTTGGTGACACCCTTGTCCATACGGGTTCTCACTTCCTTTTGCGGATGAGTTCTACTACGTATGGGTAGGGGATGTTACAGTTTTTTGTATCAGAGCATAGGTTTAGGTGTTTTCTGGGTGTCTGTAGAGTATAGATATGTGTTTAGTACTATGTTGGCTAATGTTAATGTCTTTATGTTTGTTATAGATGGATTCTATGCACGGACCACTTGACGGGTCAGCTGAGAGTGCTCATCCCCAATAGCATGATCCGACAGTGTCTGGTCCAACTCAGTCAGCTAGGGTGCAGCCTGAGGCGCAGCCATGCCTTTTAAGACTATGCTGAAGATATCTCAAGACATGGCTCGAGTCTTAGAAAGGGTTACTGCTCCAAGGGCCCCGATTGAGAGCATGATGAAAGCTGGGGTGGAAGATTTCTATGGAACGAGTCTTGATGAGTCTAAATCGACCGAGAAATGGATTGAGAAAGTGGAGAGAGTTCTTGAGGAGATTCATTGCCCTCTTGAGAGGCAGGTTGATTGTGTTGTTGCTTTGCTCTGGGGATCGGCCTATGACTGGTGGAAGTTGGTTCGTAGGCATCCCCAGATGCCAGATCTGATCACATGGGAGTTTTTTGAACGGGAATTTATGAGTAAGTATATGACAAAGTGTGACGCGCACTGGAACCTAACAAAGGCCCTCGTTGAACCCGCTTTTAGGATTCGAGGGATTTGTTCGCGTCTTTTTGATCATGGGCGCCATGAGACATCTTAGATGCTTCCTTCCCATAGAACATTGGAAAGGAAGATCTAGCCCCACGACACCTTTAGGCACCTTTGAGGTGTTTTGGAGTCGCCACCCAATTCACAAGGAATTGGGAAAGGTCTCTAACCTCTTATTGGTCTAGACCAAAGATTGGTGTTTGCAACTTCACTCTTATTTATACTTTGGTTAATTATAAATGAGTTTTTAAATTTCCTAAAATTCTCTCTCTTGTCTCATACGATTATTGCATTAAAATAAAAGCGCATCGCAATCATTCAAAAAGTGGTAAAGGAAAGCTATAAAGAAAAGCTGTAAGTAAAGCGATAAAGGAAAGCGAATAAACACGCAAGCACACAATTACATGGGAGATAGGGGCGGAATACAACCCCCAAATAGAAGAAGATTAAAAAGGGAAAATTGGGACGGAATACAATGGGATGAGTGATCCCATTTTTGGAGAAAACTAACTCTTCGTTTTATGGTGATATTTTTTATTGTTTGGCTAAAATGAGGGACATTGGTCCCAATTTTATTAGTAAAAATTTCAATTTAATTGTACAAGTATTTTTGTGATTTTTTTATCACACGCGTGCATAAATAAGATAATTATTTGCAAACAAACACAAAACAAGAAGAAGGGAAAGGAAAGGTCTCACCGAAATCGACGTGACACTCTATGCGTCGTGACCCATCTGGAGAGCCACGGGGACACTCACATAGGGCGACTCAAATTTAAATCTCGGGCAGGAAAAATAATATAAAAAATATTAGTAATAGTTCTAACAAAATTAATCAGGTAAGGACGAGACAAATATTGGACGCAATAATAATAATAATAATAATAATAACAACAACAACAAACAATAATAATAATGGACAATGAATATAACATGGATAAACATGATAGTAATAATAAATATAATGATAATGATAATAATAATAATAATGATAATGACAATAATAAACGATAATAAGCATAAGATAAATAAGCACAGAGTAATAATAAATAAAATGATAATAATAATAATAATAATATTAATGACTATGAATATTTAAGATAAATAATAATAATAATAATAATAATAATAATAATAATAATAATAATAATAATAATAATAATAATAATAGTAATAATTATCACTAAACAAACAACAACAGCATACTAATGGTAATAATAATAACAAAAATGTTGCAACGTAGTAGTAGTAATAATAATAATAATATAATAATAATAATGATAATAATAATAATAATAATAATGATAACATGGAACGCATGGACAAAATGATGATGGATAAACAACATAAACAACATGATGATAATAACATGTCACAGTGGTGATAATGGTAAATACAATAATAATAGTAGTAATAATAATAAAAATAAAGGTGGTTGACGGCACCCAAGAGCATAAAGCTAAAGACTAAGAAAATCAACTAAGTGGCACAAGGAAAACAAACAAAAAAAACGAATTAAACATGAAAGGCCAACAGGAGCAACTGACATCAAAATGGATAAGAGACAAACATGATTTCAACAAGAAGAACAACGAAAATATTGATGGCAGTAAAATAACAAAAAATTAAACGAGAATGGTTCCGAGTGTTTACCCTCAGAGGTATAGATCTGAAAAAGTAAGGTGCTTTGACTGTTCCCTTGTCGAGATTTAGGTAGAAAATCAAAGAAAAATGTTTGTAAAGCAACTTGATTTGTATAGATAAAGCTTGAGGAGAATGTTGTCGGATTAATGCAAAAATAAAGAAAATGGATTTATCTTTATCTTGAATAAATTTTTCGACTAAAGAATATTTTAAAAAAAATCGAAGAAAAATAAAAATCACAGTTTGAAAGAAAACTGGAAAGCTTTTCATTTTTTTTTTAAAAAAAAACGTTCCTGTTGTTCTTGTTCTTGAGAGAAGACATGAAGTCTTTTTTTGGTCAAAATCTCTGATCCCCCAAAATGAAGACCCCAAAACTCTATTTGATTTGTTGTCTCGCCTGAAAATGGAAAAAGACATAAGAGCTTTCATTTTTGGTTAATCAAAACTAGCATAAAAACGTGAAAACACCGGTAAAAACGGACTGAGAAAAAGTAGAAAATTGCAGGAAAATTAAAGGCGCGAATGGGCGAGAAAAAAAAGCCCGCATGTGGAGGCGGGCAATGCGCGCCACATGGTCGTGCGCGGTCGCGGCGAGACGCGCCTCTTTGCGTCCTCACATGGCCGCGTCTCACCGGGCCACTTATAATTATAAGTGGCCACTTTATAAAAAAAGTTGTAAACTTTTTTTTTTATTCCGTAAATATTTTTTTTTATTCCGTAAATCTTTTTTTTTCTTCTTTTTCTTTTTCTTAATATTAAATCCCTTTTTTCCAATTAAATTAATTAATTAATTCAATTCTCTTTTTTTTTCTTTTTAAATATCAAAAATAACACTTCCTAATAATGATTTTTTTTAAATTAATTTAATTAAATTTTTTATAACATTAACCATTTTTTATCTATATATTTATTTATTTTTTTTTTATTTAAAAACAATGAGGGTGTCGACAAGGAAAATATCATTTTCGACACTTTTACTTGTGGCAAGTATTATTTTCATCATCGGGTAATCCTAATCTTGGACTGCCTCGAGACTCGGTGTCTACAGTCACTCCCAATTTTGGGGAACCTAGAACTTGGGTCTCTAAGTGAGCCAAAATTCAGAAAAGAAGGAAAGAGACACGTACCTGAGGCGGTCGCTTTTCCGGACTGGAAGAGATTGTTGGTGTGTTATCCTTTCTGAGGTGGTGCCCCCTGAGAGGTCTTTGGCTGGCCGGCTGCCCCCTGAGAGGTCTTCGGTTGATCGCCCTCTGAGAGGTCTTCGGTTGATCGCCCCCTGAGAGGTCTTCGATTAGATAGCTGCTCCCTAAAAAGTCTTCGGTTGATCGCCCCTTGAGAGGTCTTCGGTTGCCGCCCCCCTGAGAGGTCTTCTGATGGTTGGCTGCCCCCTGAGAGGTCTTCGGTTAGTTAGCTGCTCCTGAGAAGTCTTCGGTTGATCACCCCCTAAGAGGTATTCGGTTAGTTGGCTGCTCCCTGAGAAGTCTTCGGTTGATCGCCCCCTGAGAGGTCTTCGGTTCGCTGCCCCCTGAGAGGTCTTCTGATGGTTGGCTGCCCCCTGAGAGGTCTTCAGTTAGTTGGCTGCTCCCTGAAAAGTCTTCAATTGATCGCCCCCTGAGAGGTCTTTGTTTAGTTGGCTGCTCCCTGAGAAGTCTTTAGTTGATCGCCCCCTGAGAGGTCTTCAGATAGCTGCCCCTTGAGAGGTCTTCGGATGGCTGCCCCCTGAAAGGTCTTTGGATGGCTGCCCCCTGAGAGGTCTTCGATTAGCTGCCCCCTGAGAGGTCTTCGATTAGCTGGTGGAATTGGTGTTTTGACCGATGTCGTCGCTTGCCCTTTTATTGGCGTTGGCATTGATTTTCTCTTTCTGTAAGATTTAGAAAGCAAAATATGCAAGAAAAGTGGTGAGCATGCACGTGAGATGCATATGTATGCAATAATGCGAGACAAGGATTCGTCTAAGTGGATTCAGAGGCGAAAGCTGGTTTGGTCGCGATTTACAGTAGGATCGGTGCCCTCTAGAATTGCTTTTGAGTTTCATGCCTCTGGGGGATTATGAGGTTCTCTTCTGATACCTGTAGTCATTCTTTGAAGGTAGTGCGTCCTTTATGAATTTTCACACTAGCTTTTTTTAGCGGGAAATGCGTCCTTTTCGGATTTTCACATAACCCTGTGCCTTATTTTTTGCCTGGAATGGACCCAACCCAATCCAATGGCTTTTATTTATGTAATTTTTTGTAGGACAGATTGCCTGTTCCAAGGTTTTCACCCTGCCCTTTGGCCTAACTTTTGCTTAGAGTGCCAGTCACAGTTTTCATCTCTAACTGCCTTTTTTTTGAGAGAGAAGTTGGAGTTGTTGCGAAAGATCTTCCAGGTACGGTCGGTATCTGCTTATGTCTCAGATTGTGGTTGTATGAGTTTGATTTCTATCATGAGAGTGCTATAAAATTGGCTTCACAGTTGATAGCAGGATGAGTTGACTGAAGTGCCTGAGCAGTAAGAATGGTAAAGGGTAGACAGTAACAATGTGCTGGTTTTATGCTGGACCCAGACAACTTTGAGTGTGCAAGATGAATTGCTTTGGTCATACCAATACATCTTTGCATAAATGCATATATTTCAATCTGATTTCATAACACATGATCACTATTTGGCATTAACGCGAAAAATATGAGATCTCATCTAATTTCGGGATAGATCTTGAGAGCATCAAACTCCTGTTATCAATCAGCTCTCGCAGGTTTTCATGATTGAATATTTTCTCTCTTTTTTTTTATTTTTTTATTCTTTATTTAGCCTCTATGTAAGCACCGTGTCCCGGAGCGGTCCGGATCAGAGGTTACCCTATGATGAAATCAGTATTCGAGCCTACATAAACGGTTTGGATTCTGAGGTTTTAGTCCCATGGTCCACGAGAAATGAGGTTTTTTACCATTCCAGGGCAGAGGGGGAGAAAACTGAGGTTTTTTTCGAGTCAAAAAGCTTTTTGTCCTCCACAGACGGCCAGCCCGTCTGTGAAGTCAGCCCGTCACTTCGAGTCACCGACGGCTTGTGGTATTTTCCGACGCCCGTCGAAAAGTCATCGCCCCTGTCAGAACGCCGCCTGGTTTCCCGGAGCACGCAACCGCTCCAACGCCCGTCGGTGGATGTGGCAGGGCCGTCGGATGAATCCTTGTGTCATAAGGATTCTTCCGACGCCCGCCCCTATACACCGACGCCCGTTCGATCGTGTCTGGCTATAAAAGCTCCGGATTTTCACTTGAAAAGGGTTGGAAAAAATTTTCAAAGGAGGAAACTCTGCCCAATTTCAAGCAAATTTTCTCTCTCTTCCAACAAAACACATTTACTAAGGAAATCTATTTAATCAAGGATCAAATCAATCAAAAGGAACTAAAAACTAATTATTTTTCTTTAGATTTTGACTCCAAAATCGATCTTTTGAGGGGTTGAAGAAGAAATAGCTCATTTTCTTTCTTTGATCCTTCATCTTTCGCTTCTCGTAGAACGCGCGGGGCTCTAATCAACACAAGAATCTCACCCAAAGCGATTATCTGAGGGTAAATATTCCAGATTCCTTCTCCATATTATCTCATATTTATTTCTGATTTTGTGGAATTTTTGAATATCTGTCATTATTTTCTTTTATTTTGACTCTCTTATCTCCTTTTGGGATAAAACCCACTTTTTTGTCTTTGAAAAGTTTTTTTCTCCATTCTGTTTTTTTCGGAGACAGTGGTGACCGACGGGTCATCTTTATCACCGACGCCCGTCGGTCACCCACCTACAGACGCCCCTCCTTGAGTGACAAACGGACATTTCGGTTACCTTAACCGATGCCCGTTGGTCAGCTAAGGAAGGCCGTCGGTGGGTTCTGTCTCCATCTTTTTAAATCGTTTTTCTATCTCTTTCAAGTCCTTTTGACTTCTTATATGTTAATTTTATGTATATTAACATCTCTTAACTTTCTATGAGTGTATATGATTTCTCTTGGACTACCACAAGCTTGAGTGGCTATCTACCATATTCGGAGGATTCCGTCCGGTTTAGTTTCCTAACCCTCTCGATTATTTCCTTCATTTTGTTATTTATTGATTATTTAATGTATATGGATGTACTCTTTTCATATTTCGTTAATATATAAAGATGATCCAACGATTTGTACTTAAATAAAAATGAGATTTGTATAAAATGCAAAAGCAAGGGTCTAATGCCCTATTTTTATCCAATAAAGATCATCACAAATAAAAATCCCCAATTTTAATAATGATGTAGGTGAGGGCCAAGGTCCTCAAAATAAGCAATGCCCCGATTCATGTATGATCCGCATATTTACGAAAGGGAGTTGTATTCCGCTCCTTGTATTATTGTAATTCATTGCTTTCATCATCTATTTGATCATTTATCGCTTTCAAGATGTGAATAAGTGCGCCTTTTAATCAATTGCATAGTGTGGAGAGAGAGCGAATTAATGATATTAAAATTTGATCATAAAATAATTGAGGTAGAAATAGATGAGAAATCCCGGACCCAGCTCTGGTCTTTGGGCTCGAGAGGTTAGAGGTTATCCTCCAAAATACTTCTAGCGTCACGAGGCTTTAGCGCTAATCCTAGGCTCTTTAGGGTGAGAAGTTCACCTTCCATGACCCCTCTGGCTGGCCCAAAATAGATACCAAGCGCAGTCTTAGGCTCTCCGAGGCGAGAGTAACTTTCCTAATGTTCTATTGGGTGGCGACTCCATGAAACCTCCTTGTTGCCCAACATAGACGCACTTGCAATTTATCGCAAGCTGTCAACGGACCCGCAAATGCCCCGATCGCCCACGTGCGGGCGGTCCGAAAGGGCGGCGCACGGGATCCGGCGCGCGTCACAGTGGCGACTCCACTGGGGACGTTTATGGTTCGAGATTTCAATTTGAAAATACCTCTTTTAACATTTATGATTAAAATTTAATTCGTAAATTCACTTTCTCTCAAATTTGCATTTGCATATCATTAGAGCCTTAGAATACGCTAGTTTGGTCCCTCTTTTAGCCCCGGTGCGTTCCTGAAACACCTCCTCATTTTCACTCAATTTGGGGAAGTGTTAAGGATAATCACCAGCCCAAGCCACGTACCTTAATGGTATATCAAAATGATGACCCGATCGGTCGCTATGCTCATGATGAGATAGACCTGTCGGCAGGGATCATGCTTGGTTAGCCTTAAAGAAACATCTCCCTTGTCCAAAGCTCATGTAATGGCTGTAGTTACTTTCCATAGGTGAAATGAACCCTAATTCCATGCTTGCTGTATGGATCCTCATGTATTGGGTGAGTCCAAATGTCTCGTTTGGTAACCTAGCCAAAGGCTATCATGCCCCGGTAGGGCCATGTCGAAATTTATGGAACGTCCAAATACGTGACGATCATTATCCATCCGCTTGTACATTAGCATAGGAGTGTCATGCTGCCGGTTTTTCGCTGCGCACCCTGCGCGTCCATCGGGTCCCTCGTTGACCCTTGGGCAAATCCCACCTAGGAAAGAGACTGCACGACCACGTGTGTGGGAGAAATAAGGGCGGAAGGACCTACTTGCTTGCTTGTGCTCTGTAAGTTTTGCATATCACGACCATGCATTATACCTGTATTTCATGCATCATGCCTAACTTTTTGTCCCTGCAGCCATCATAGATCTGCCCAGGTGGACTAGATCACCAACTGGACGACTGATCCGAGTTCCTACTCCCGAGCTGTCAGGTAGAGAGGGCCTTTCAGAAATTCTGCCAAAAATCAGTCGCACTGTATCTCAGATGGCAAACTCGCCTAGGGGGGATGACGCCATCAGGGCCATGATCGCGGAAGAAGTGGGCCGTCGATTTGAGGAATTCGAGGGCAGAATGATGAATATGTTGACCGCCTTGGCACAGCAGAATGCTCCACAGAATCCTCCTCCTCCTCCAGTAAGATAGAATGAGCCAGAAGAAGAAAGGGTTAAAAGACGAGAAGAACCTATTCGGCCGCCCCCTGTAGAGTTAAGGTCAGTAGCCTCGGGAGAGCAGAGAAGAAGGCCTGTGCTGAGAATTGATGACGATAGAGATATCGAGGATGATAGGATGAGCATTGCATCTGAGAAGGGGAAGGCGCCTCAAGCTGATGACTTTATTCTGAAAAAGATGGAAGAGAGGTTTGAAGCCATGGCCCGTATGATAGGTAGAGCTCATGGGATGAATCCGGAGGATAAGGAGTTGGACGGAGAGGACCCGATCCCTTATAACTTCAAAATGCCGGATGTGCCGAAGTTTAATGGTACTTCTGACCCGACCGCACATGTGAAGCAATATTCTTTGGTCATGAAGGGGACCACATTGTCCAAGAAGCAGAAAGTAGAATACTTTTGTCTGAGTCTGACCTCTCATGCCATTGACTGGTATCATGGCCTTGACCGCCGCACTAAAGAAGATTAGGATATGCTCACTAAAGAGTTTTTGAAGTAGTATGACTGTAACACCAAAATGGAGGTGACTCTAAAAGATCTTAAGCTACTCCAGCAAAAGACCGGGGAATCCTTCCATGATTATCTCACCCGATGGAGGAACCGAGTAATGGAGATGCGCCGAAAGCCGGACACCCAGGATAAGATTCGTTTATTTATCAAGAACGCAAGCCCGTACTTGAAAGAGGGGTTGAAGATGAAGGGGTTGAAGGACTGGGAATCTCTCAAAGATATAGCCATCGAAGCAGAGGGAGAATTCTTGGCTCGAAAAGCTAACAATGACAATTTCGCCAAAAGGGCTAACCCCGGTCAAGGAACCAGCAGGCCGGCAGGTCCCAGTAACAGCACTAGAAGAACGGGTGAAGTGTTTGCTACTGAGGTAACCACCCAGAGGAAGTTTTCGAACTTGGGGAGACCATTATCCTGGGCCTTGAGGAGGTTAATAAAGGAGGGAAAATTGCACCCTCTGGCTCCTAGGCCAGCTTTGACGCAAGGGAAACCTGGACATAAAGATAATGAATTCTGTGCGTTTCACCAGCACTCAGGCCATATCACAGATAAATGCAAAGCGCTCTGACACTCTATCCAAGACTTGATTGATAGCAAGCAGATTTCTGACCCTGAAAAGAGGGAAACTGAGAAGAAGCCCGGTTATAATGCCGTACCACCACTCGTGTTTATGATCAGATCTAGCCTGCCAGAGTGGTACGTGCTGCAAGATCTATATGGGAGAGAGAATTCTGCTGCTGGTTATCCCGAGAATAGAGAGGAGAAGGCAGTTGTGGCGACTCTTGATTGCTGGTCTAGCAGTGAAAGCGGTGGAGAAGCCGAGGATGAGGAAGGAATGAACCTTGATTTGTGGGGCTCCGATGGAGACGGAGGAGAGATAGGGGCTGTAACGAGGAGTGGAAGAGTGATCCCCGAGATTACGAGGCTACCTGAGCCAGTGCAGCCATCAGCAGAGAAGGAGCCAGAGGAGAATCAGATTGTCAGACAGTTGAAGAAAACTGCAGCTCAAATATCCATCTGGGATCTGTTGAGGCAATCCCCCTCTCATAGGCAGAAGGTAGTAGAAGCTTTGGTTGAGGCCACGGTCGCCACCACTATTTCCCCGTCAGAACTTTTGGGTTTAATTAAGAGAGGATCCAAGGAGAGATTGGTCTTTTCTAACGCCGACCTACCTGTTGAAGGCCGCAACCACAACCGACCCTTGTACATCAAAGCGCAGATTAACGACAAGCACACTGCTTGCGTTATGGTAGATGATGGGTCTTCCATCAATGTGTGCCCCCTGATAGCTCTGCAGGCTTTTGGTTTAAACGAGGATATGCTCAGCGGATCGGATCTGACTATCACAGCCTATGACAACTTGAGGAGGCAAGCCTCAGGAACCTTTAAAACTTTGGTTAAGACAGGACCTATTGAAGTGGAGGTTGAATTTGTAGTTCTGCCCATACCCGCTAACTTCTCAGCTTTGCTTGGGAGACCCTGGTTTCATAAATTAGGGGGAGTGCCATCCACACTGCATCAGATGATAAAGTTTCCACAAGAAGGGGAGGTGGTGACTATCAAAGCGGCCAGGGAGAACCAGGTCTCAGCGCTAGAAATAGCCAATCAGCCATTTAGCGGCTTCCACGTGTCCATGATAAGGGAAGAGTACGGGTCAGTGGATAGCCCAGCTGTGGTTAATATGATGAAGAAGATGCATTATCTCCCCGGGGCTGGCTTGGGCAGAAACTCTCAGGGTTTGCAAACAGCGGTCACCACTCGAGGGCAAAAGAACCGGAAAGGTCTGGGGTATAGAGGTGGCTTCTGCAAGAAGAAGGTAACGGATAAGATCCCCCACATAACAGAGAGCTTCATACCAGCATCCTCAGTTTGTGCTTACACTGGCGAGGACGAGCCACATTGGGTAGAGGGGAGGATTGTCCCTGGCTTTGAGATCTTTAACGATGTGTATGACTAGCATGTCGGGTTTGTCAAGACTGTCGAAGACTTCTGGGATGAGGAAGTTATGACTCAGGGTATCACTTGGGACAGATGCGAGCTTGAGGAGGTCGTTACTGAGAAGATGATAGCTGCCAGGTTGAAAGGGAAAGGGAAGATAGTAGAATTAGAGCTGAAGATGGAGAATTTGAAATTTTCCTCCGACGAGCCTAAGGGGCCTCTGCTGAATCAGGAAGCCAGTGAACAAGCTGCAACGGCATTGACCTCTAGAGTGGCGGAAGAAGATTCTAGTTTGGACTGTCTTTTTATTCCCAAACTCTTTTATAATGTAAATGATAACTATAATATTATTAATAAGACAAACAATTTCTCTTATTTGTGCGATGTTTCTAATAATTTCAACATGCATGAACATGATCATGCTCCATCAATTTTTGACATCGATTCCACTGATACAACGCCTTTTAATCTTGGAACCTCGGAAAATTCGAAGGAAATTTTAATAGCATCAAGCATAACTCCTGAGGAGAGAAAAAATTTTGAGAGAATAATAAGAAAACATGAAAAAGTCTTTGCCTGGACCTATGAGGACATGCCGGGAATTGACCGGGATGTAGCAGAACATGCTATCCCAACTTATCCGGATTATAAGCCTGTGAAGCAAAAGTTGAGAAGGCTGAGGCTAGAATGGGCTGACAAGGTCAAGGAGGAAATTCGACAGCAGATTGAAGCCAAGTTCCTCGTGGAAGTGCAGTATCCCACATGGCTGGCAAATGTGGTCCCTGTAGCAAAGAAGAATGGGAAGGTCAGAGTATGTGTGGATTACCGAGATCTGAACAAGGCCTGCCCTAAAGATGATTTTCCATTGCCCCATATCGATGTGTTAATAGACAGCGCTGCCAATTGCGCGATGTATAGCTTTGGACATGGATATGTGGGGTACAACCAAATCCTGAACAAGATAGCTGATCGGGTTAAAATCGCCTTTATCACAGAATGGGGAACCTATGCCTACCGAGTCATGCCTTTTGGTCTAAAGAATGCGGGGGCAACATACCAGAGGATGGCGACCAAGATTCTGAGCGACCTGATTCATAAGGAAGTAGAGGTATATGTCGATGACATGATGGTCAAGTCGGCCACCCGAGAGGGACACTTTGAAGCTCTAGAGAAGTTCTTCACCAAGATCGACAAGTATAATCTGCGACTTAACCCCAAGAAGTGCATTTTCGGAGTGACTTCAGGAAAGCTATTGGGACATGTCGTCAGCCAGAGGGGAATAGAAATTGACCCGGACAAGGTGAAAGCCATCAGAGAGATGCCCGTGCCACAAAAAGAGAAGGATGTTAGGAGTTTCCTGGGCAAGCTGCAGTATGTCAGCCGATTCATTGCCAAGCTCACTTCAATATGCGAGCCCGTTTTTAAGCTACTTAGAAAAAATCAGCCTGTGGTCTGGAACGAAGATTGCCAGAAAGCTTTTGACAGCATCAGGGAATACCTGTTGAATCCGCCAGTGCTAAGGCCGCCGCAGCCGATTAAGCCGCTTATCCTGTATTTAGCAGTAGAAGGCAGTTCTGTGGGCGCCATGATGGCTCAAGAAGATGAATTTGGGGTGGAGTTTGCAATTTATTACCTCAGCAAGAAGTTCTTGGCGTATGAGATAAAATATGCTGAAGTAGAAAAGATCTGCCTCGCAGTAATTTGGGCGTCAAAGAAACTGAGGCATTACTTCCACTCGTACAAGGTTCAAGCAGTGGCCAAGCAGAATCCGTTAAGATATTTGCAGGAAGCACCGTCTTTGCTTGGAAAGATGGGGAGGTGGCTGCTCTTGCTACAGGAGTTTGATGTACAATACATCACTCATAAGACTATTAAGTGGCGAGCCGTAGCCGAATTTCTTGCTGAACATCCTATTCAAGGAGACACTCCCGAGTTTACCTTTCCTGATGAAAGCATAGTCACGATTTCTGTTCAGGGATGGCAGTTGCACTTCGACGGGGCAGTAAATAACAGGGGAGCAGGAGTTGGAATCATCTTGACAACCCCAGATAATGAGAAACTTCCCCTTGCTAAGAAGCTGAGATACAAAGTAACCAACAATTAAGCCGAATACGAAGCATGCACCTTCAGAGTAGAAGCTTTAGCTGCATTGGGGGCAAGGAACATAGAAGTCTTTTGTGACTCATCCTTGGTGATCAACCAGATCCGAGGTGAGTGGGCCGTAAAAGAAGAACGGCTGATGCCCTATATTGAGTATTTGAGAGGGATATGTGGGCAGTTTGAGACTTGCACTTTCCACTTCGTGCCCAGAGATGAGAATCGTCTAGCTGATGCGTTGGCAACCTTGGTGTTGATGTGGGATAATCCTGAGGGAGTAGCTATGAAACCAGTACTGATTTCAAGTTTTGAGAAGCCTAGCTTTGAGATCAAGCCTGTAATGGAAGTGGAAATGTCAGATGGGAAACCATGGTACTTCGACATCATGAACTACTTGGAAAACAACAAATTTCCAGAAGAAGCCACTGAAAAAGATCAGAGGATGATCCGTAAGCTATCTACTCAGTTCATATCCTTAGAAGGGGTGTTGTACAAAAGGCAGTCGGACGGGATTCAGCTCAAGTGCTTGAATGAAAAGGAAGCCCGCAAGGTGATGGAGGAAACCCATGCAGGTGTCTGTGGGGCTCACATGAATGGTTTGACCTTGGCCAAGAAGATTATGAGACAAGGCTTTTATTGGCTTACAATAGACAATGACTGCTCGAAATATGTCAAACAATGCCAGTTGTGCCAACAGTACGCAGATTTGAGACACTTGCCGGTATCAGAGTTATATAACCTGACATCACCTTGGCCTTTCGCTGCTTGGGGGATAGATATCATCGGAGAGATTCGCCCTACGGCGTCCAATGGGCACCGATACATCATAGTCGCAATTGACTATTTTACCAAATGGGTAGAGGCGGAATCCTTCAAGAAGATTGACACGAGGGATATGGCCAAGTTCATAGAGAGGAATCTGATCTGCAGATATGGTCTTCCTCATCACATAGTGTCTGATAATGGGGTGCAGTTCATGGGAGAAACCAGGAAGCTCCTTGAGAAGTATGGTGTCGAGCATCATAAATCCTCTCCCTACCGACCGCAAGCGAATGGGGCAGTAGAGGCCGCAAATAAGAATATGAAGAAGATCCTGTCCAAAATGGTCCAAACCTACAAAGACTGGGCTGAAAAGTTACCCTTCGCCCTGTGGGGATATAGAATGACGGTAAGGACGTCTACAGGCGTTACTCCATTTTCCCTGGTATACGGAACAGAAGCAGTATTGCCAGTTGAGATAGAGCTCAAATCACTGCGAGTGGTCATGGAAGCCCAAATCCCAGAGGCCGAATGGGCGCAGCAGAGGCTACAACACTTGAACTTATTAGATGAGAGTAAGCTGAAAGCCTATTATCATAATCAGATTTACCAGAAGAGATTGGCAAGAACTTTCGAAAAGAAGGTGAGAAAGCATCCGCTGAAAGAAGGGGACTTGGTGTTCAAGCAGATGAGGCCAGGTATACCAGACATCAGAGGAAAATTCAGACCTACCTGGGAAGGGCCGTATATCCTTAAGAAGCTGCTGTCCAAAGGAGCTGCAATCTTGTCGGATAGTGATGGGAACGAATTCAAAGAACCGATCAATGTCGACAGACTCAAAAGGTTCCACGGCTAAAGACCAAAATAAAAAGAAGAGAATAAAATGCCCTGCAGGTCGAAACCCGAAAAAAGGCGGCTATGCTAAAATTGGGCGCCTCGACAGGGTGAAAACCAAAAAAAGGCATCCTGTGCAAAAATTAGAGGCATGAGAGAAAATGTCCGATCGTGAAAACCCGAGAGGGCCGATCGGTAACAGGAGCTAATGCTGTTAAAATTTGATTCCTTGTATTGACGGCGCGTAAGCGGCTGAATAAATGTCAAAACTGATCATGTATGTTGAAACTGTATGAAAACGTACACGAATTTGGGAAATAAAATGAATATTATTCTTCTCATTTTTGTCATTTTCTAGTTCTGCATTAAAAAGAAGTGTAGTACTAAAAGAAATACATATATAGGCTAAGCTAAGTCCTGCTGCTGCTCTCGCCAACCAGATGCTTAAGCCCTCGAGTCCTGTTATCAGATGCTGGACTAAGGATCCACTTCTTGTACTCACTAGTTGAAGACACAGAATGATTACCGAACCTCGAGATAACAGTCTTCACTGGTAGTTTGCCCCACAGCTCATGATACCGAGAGGCAAATGCAGCCGAGAGGGCTCCTCCTCGGAAGGACAAGGGAACCCTCACTACATCCTGGGTCGTCCCGAGCTGGCGTGTACATCGAGAGGTGATGCAGAAGGTGGCCTGACGGAGGCCGTAGAGGGGAACACACCCCGATGGCCCGTCAATGACCACATGAGACAGTGGGAGCTAGGCGGACGTGAAGCTGATGTCATCATCTGACAGCTCGCCAAATCGGGCAATGCCTTCACTAGTAGTGGCACACCCATGAAGTCGTCGACGCGGCAGAAAATGGCTGGGCGAGTACTGTGGGGTAACTCGAGGGGGTGGATCAGACAGCATCTTCAGTTTCTCTTGCAGCCAGATCTGAAAAAAAAAAGAAAAAAAAAAGAAAAGAAAAAAAAGAAAAAAAAAAAGAAGAAAGAAAGAGAAAGAAGAGAAGAAAAAGAAAAAGAGAAAAAGCCGCTGGAGTAAGTAGGGTTTACTTCAGGCAAAAATAAGGCACAAGGTTGTGTGAAAATCCGAAAGGACGCACCTCCCCCTAAGAAAAGCTAGTGTGAAAATCCATAAGGGATGCACTACCTTTAAAATAATGACATACGTGGAGCAATAAGGGACTGCCGGAAAAGGTTGTGGTGGATCCAGAGCTCACCGCGTCCAAGCCTAGAATGGTTTCAGCCAAGACGAGTGGCAAGGGTGATAATCCCAGATGAAAGTCGCCCAAGACTCCGAACAGGCGAGAGTCACCTGTCAAACCCCCTAGAACAACAGTAAGGAAGTTCACCATGCAAAATAAGAATGTGATGCTTACCCGGTATGTCACACCCCAACCTATACTATGGAGACTTCTATTCGGATTAGAGGAAGAAGAATCCAAGATAGATAGGAGTGTCACATCCCACTAGAGTAAACAAGTAAACATCACATAAATAGAGTGACATATCCAGGATAATTAAAAACTTTGAAAGAAAGAAGAGTGATACATAAGTGTGTAAATATTTACATAGAGTAGAAATATTACATCAAAATCTTTATCTATTATTACATATACATATTACACAGATATACAAAAATTCCAAATTACAAAAGCTGAACAAGATACAAAACTTCTAGCTCCTATATGTGGCCGACTCTGCAGATGCGCAACTCGAACAGAAGCAAACCTGCCACCTGCACGGGGAAAAGAACCCGTGCTAAGCGATAATGCTTAGTGGGGAGAATATACAAAAATATAGACGGCCATTCACAACGGTCGCCAAGGCATAACACATATACAAGAGTGAATGCATAAAATTCTGACAGACAATTATACATGCTTGAATAATATAGCCATGCACTCAAATGCTCTTAACCACGTTCATACACTTATTAATTAACACACCCAATTATTATGCAAAATCATTATATTTATCCAAACATATTTTATTAATGCCAAAAGATATATATGTCAGCCCAAACCCAAGAGACGGCGTCAAAACATCACACTTCCACTGCATAAGCCTATTACATAAATTATCATGCCATAAAACGTGAACATATAATAACATATCAAAATGACTACTATAGCTAATAACAAGGAGCTATATAGCATCGTATTCAATTTGTTACATATGCTAGATCAAGATCACACTCATATGTATGCAAATCGGTACACTTGATCTTAATAACTAACAATACATATTAATTTATCCTATTACTATACAGAAATATAGTGTCCACATTATGTAACAGACCGACTTCACATACACATGCTATAAACAAGACTATTTATAGATAACAGCAAAGGTACAATATATAGATCAGAGTTACGTTTAGCCTGCTCAGAGACTTGTAAGCATCTTCACATATCCCAAAATTATACCCATACGGATATCACATTCTTATGTTCATAACTAATCAGATTCGCATGTTTGTAAATACAGAATAACAAACAATACACCTGCTGACTCATAATAGTGGATAACGAGTACTGAATTGTACCTTACGGGTACGAATCGAACACATAATATAATGTACTATACAGGTACAAGTCGGAAGGCAACATTTCATTGAACAGGACCTTAAACAAGATCCATACACATACACATAATAGGGGTTCGCGAGGAACCATTCGGGGACCTGATCAGGGTCCAAATCGTTCAAAGGGACGCTGCAGCTATACATACATAGACTCTATTAGGCATGCCTAACTATCCACTAGACTGACTCTCGCAGGTCATGCATCATACCAATCATATTTCAAATCACATAATTTATATCATTGTACATAATCAGCAATAAGTGAGACATATGAGTAAGTTCATAAAGTCAATCATGCGTCATACAATTTACACTTAAACATAACATACTAATCTTAAAGAGAGATCATAAGTATAGATATGCATAATACATTCAATTATATTAACATACTTCATAAAATAGTCAAAGTATAAACCTAAAGGCATCACAAGTTCGGAATTCACACATTGGCATCACAAACGAAAACTCAATTTGGAAACCAGGAGTGTCGCGATCGCGACGGATGTCGCGATCGCGACAGAGGCAACTTGGCCCAAGTCGCGATCACGGCAACCTTCGCGACCTCACGAGGGAATTAGGGCATCTCGCTGTCGCGCTCGCGACAGTGAGCTGCCAACCCAACAATTCGGCAACCGAGCTCTCTGTCGCGCTCGCGAGACGTGTCGTGCTCGCGACAGAGGCTCTGTTGCACGGCTCGGCGGAGCACTCGGACGCGTGCGAGGGCTGCTTTCACCGGGCTCTGTCGCGACCTCGCGACGATGTCGCGCTCGCGACAGAGTCAGGAATTCCAACCCTTACAAGAGTTCTGCAGAAAATTCCCTCTTCACAACACCCAATTCTTAAACCAAGCATCAAAACGTCGACTTACCTCATCTCCAGCAAGCCACACATCATTGACAACATAAAGACAATATCCATACCAAGAATTCCAAATAATCACGCCACTAACAATATTCATCATTCATCTCAATCACACCCATGTTATGCATTCATATATACGGTACAACATGCTTAGGTTACTCATGAGATCCACATATCAACACTCATCCATAAACCAACCTTCACATAGCTATACTTATTGTTATTCACTAGCTAGATTACCAATCTTAATTATACTCATAAGTTTTTCCCAAAGACAACTACTTATATACCCACTTAAATACCCTAAACATGCATAAGAACTGATGGGAAAGGTACGGGATTGATCCGGGTCAACCCTAGACTCAAAAATATAGAAGAAAAGGCTCAAAACATGCTTTTCTGTCGCGACCCTTGTCGCGCTCGCGACAGTGGCTCGCCTCAGCAACCTTAACAGACTGCTTTTTACTACCAAATAGCGTTGTGAAAACCGACCTCTAAACCTCATTTTTAGGAAAAGTGTTCTTCTTAAAAAATGTTCCCCTACGTCGTAACTTTCAAATGGAACGAGGTTCAGGTCAATTGGACATCTAGAACTCTAGATATGAACTCCACAACCTATACTGGTCAAACAACCCGACACAAAAAGAAACACTACGGTGTTATCCAAAATTCAGGGTCTTAGAGCAAGATTTAGTCCAAGGATATTTCTGAGATTTTTAAAGTAATGGAATTCATGGTTCTAATGGTTCAAGAATCGCATGATTTGGAGTTCTAAAACTCACAATACAGCCTAATTACTGAAGAGAGGTCAAGTGCATTCAAACCCAGTTTCACCCAAAAACCTACTCACATGCACAATTGAGCAATTTAAACCAACACTCACTACCATCATCATCTATCATCAACCACACAATCAAGAAACTTACATCATACATGAATATATAAACAAAAATTCATATATATAAAATAAAATTTCCCAAACCTGGAAATCAAAGATCCAAAGTCACTTTCTAGCTTCTATCTACAATCTTTTCCTTGCCCTTGAGCTTCCTCTTGTTACCACCAACTTGCACAAACCAAAAACCCAGAAATTACTTTTAATCCAAAACCCTAACTCACACAAAATCAAAAGAAATAAAAAGAGGAGAAGGAGAACCCAACCGTAGGAACCCTAAAACCCCAACTTACCTTAACAATCTTACTTCCCAAGCTCCACTAAATCACTTCTAATTTATTCAAAACCAAGAGATTGAGCAAAGAAATGGAAGAAAAGGAAAAGAAATGGAGAATAGGGAAAATGAGAGGGCAAAAACGTGGACTCACTCTCCCCATACACTTAGTCTTCTTTTCACACTAAATGCACACCTACCCAATTCCACTTGCCCACTTTCTATATGTCCACTTATCATAATATTACAAGCCCACTTAGCACCATTTTATTGGCTCACACTCATAAATATCTTGACTTCATATACCCACACACCATACACATACATACACACTAGATAGCCTCCTCACTTTGACTTTCAATTCAAGTCACCATAAACATACACACACTAAATTACTACTCATAAAAATATCCTACATCTTTAGTTCCATACCCATAATCCACTTGATAATTATTTCTTTTATGCAAATATCTCCAAGGCACCATGCTCATAAACCACACAATAAAATCTCTTAACCCACAAACATCCTACTACCATACACTACAAGCACACCATAATAATTCCTTCACTTACTTTATTTAATTAATTTCTTAGCAAATAAATCCTTATTATCCATATTACTCATGCATAAATTACAGAAATACCCTTCACTTAACCGACTTAGCTTGCCGATTCCAACTAGGCCCGATTTGGGGTGTTACAAATCTACCCTCCTTTAAAGAATTTCGTCCTCGAAATTCACTTGCACCGAAAAGAATTCCCAGCATTATATTCCATATCAGTAACAAACGCATACATTTCACTCTCAAACTACTCACTCGCTTACACTTATTGCCATCGTTACACTCTTACATCACTTTCTTATACTCGAATCAAACACATTCATCAGAACAATCATTACTCAAATGCCCGACTGAAATCAAAACCCAAACACTTTACACATAAACCAACTAACTTTCATCGATTGCTACAAATATCCTTCACTACTTAAAAGATGTCCATCATACTTACGTTTCTCTTTACCATTAACACTCCTATCAAACTCTAAAATCCTTTTTACCTTCACTTGTATAAGATCCCGAAATACTCTTTCTGCTCAATCTTTAACCAAACACAGAACATTTTCCTAAACGATTGCTGAGCACGTCATTTTTACCCTTAATCTTAATAGTAAATAGTACATATACACCCTGTCAGCTTTCTCTAAATCAAAACACATATGCAAATGCTTTCGTGTATGGTCAAAAGGATAATGATGCAATGGGAATGTGATGGCTCATGTATGCAGAGTGATGCTGAAGAAATGCAATTTATGCTATGATGATGCACTTTGTCCCATCCCCATGATTCAAGATGCTTTTATTCAAACACTTTTCTGGAGATAGTTGACAGGTATATAGAGTACTACCCAAACCTTATAGAATCCAAATACCCTTACACCTCAAAATACTAAAACAACTTTACTTGAACACATCAAAACAAAACTTACCAGAAGGTTCTGCAGGTTCTGACACTACACTACGGTGCTCAACAACTTCCGATGGCACACGAGCAACTCGTAGCAATTCCTCCCCATCCTTCCTAGCTTGCTGAGCTAGATTCTCCCTTGACTTCGGACAATTGGCAAGCTGATGGGCTTTGCTGCCACATCGGAAGCAAGCTCCAGTGAGCTTCCGACAAGGACCCCAATGTTGCTTCTGACAGAATTGGCATACCGGAACTTCTCGAATCTTTTTACGCACTGGTACCTCTTTACTCGACATTTTTCTCTTCTGAAGTCCATTCCGAGCAAAATCTTGAAGAACATGAGGGGTAGTCAACCTATCCAAAATCCGAACCAATCCTCGCACTAGTACCCTATCATCGGAAACAGAACCAGAATCCCTATCCAAAGGACGCTCGGAAACACTCTGATCAACACTAACTGGATTCACACTTTCTGTCGTCTTGTCCATCCTCTCACTAGGGTCGGATTCCATCTAACACAACACACACAGAGGACAAGACACATCTGCATTAGGCCACGACACAAAACTGACTCTTAAACGAAGACCCGGCACACAATGAGTAACATACAAAGACTCGATACTCAAACAAATAAGACAACCAGAATCGTAAAACCGCGCTCTGATACCACCTAATGTCACACCCCAACCTATACTATGGAGACTTCTATTCGGATTAGAGGAAGAAGAATCAAAGATAGATAGGAGTGTCACATCCCACTAGAGTAAACAAGTAAACATCACATAAATAGAGTGACATATCCAGGATAATTAAAAACTTTGAAAGAAAGAAGAGTGATACATAAGTGTGTAAATATTTACATAGAGTAGAAATATTACATCAAAATCTTTATCTATTATTACATATACATATTACACAGATATACAAAAATTCCAAATTACAAAAGCTGAACAAGATACAAAACTTCTAGCTCCTATATGTAGCCGACTCTACAGATGCGCAACTCGAACAGAAGCAAACCTGCCACCTGCATGGGGAAAAGAACCCGTGCTAAGCGATAACGCTTAGTGGGGAGAATATACAAAAATATAGACGGCCATTCACAACGGTCGCCAAGGCATAACACATATACAAGAGTGAATGCATAAAATTCTGACAGACAATTATACATGCTTGCATAATATAGCCATGCACTCAAATGCTCTTAACCACGTTCATACACTTATTAATTAACACACCCAATTATTATGCAAAATCATTATATTTATCCAAACATATTTTATTAATGCCAAAAGATATATATGTCAGCCCAAACCCAAGAGACTGCGTCAAAACATCACACTTCCACTGCATAAGCCTATTACATAAATTATCATGCCATAAAACGTGAACATATAATAACATATCGAAATGACTACTATAGCTAATAACAAGGAGCTATATAGCATCGTATTCAATTTGTTACATATGCTAGATCAAGATCACACTCATACGTATGCAAATCGGTACACTTGATCTTAATAACTAACAATACATATTAATTTATCCTATTACTATATAGAAATATAGTGTCCACATTATGTAACACACCGACTTCACATACACATGCTATAAACAAGACTATTTACAGATAACAGCAAAGGTACAATATATAGGTCAGAGTTACGTTTAGCCTGCTCAGAGACTTGTAAGCACCTTCACATATCCCAAAATTATACCCATACGGATATCACATTCTTATGTTCATAACTAATCAGATTCGTATGTTTGTAAATACAGAATAACAAACAATACACATGCTGACTCATAATAGTGGATAACGAGTACTGAATTGTACCTTACGGGTACGAATCGAACACATAATATAATGTACCATACAGGTACAAGTCGGAAGGCCACATTTCATTGAACATGACCTTAAACAAAATCCATACACATACACATAATAGGGGTTCGCGAGGAACCATTCGGGGACCTGATCAGGGTCCAAATCGTTCAAAGGGGCGCTGCAGCTACACATACATAGACTCTATTAGGCATGCCTAACTATCCACTAGACTGACTCTCGCAGGTCATGCATCATACCAATCATATTTCAAATCACATAATTTATATCATTGTACATAATCAGCAATAAGTGAGACATATGAGTAAGTTCATAAAGTCAATCATGCGTCATACAATTTACACTTAAACATAACATACTAATCTTAAAGAGAGATCATAAGTATAGATATGCATAATACATTCAATTATATTAACATACTTCATAAAATAGTCAAAGTATAAACCTAAAGGCATCACAAGTTCGGAATTCACACATTGGCATCACAAACGAAAACTCAATTTGGAAACCAGGAGTGTCGCGATCGCGACAGAGGCAACTTGGCCCAAGTCACGATCACGGCAACCTTCGCGACCTCACGAGGGAATTATTATTGTTGCTGTTGTTGTATTATTATTATTATTATTATTATTAGTAGTAGTAGTAGTAGTAACAGTAGTAGTTGTATTGTTGTTTTGTTATTATTATTATTATTATTATTATTAGTATAGTAGTAGTATTGTTGTTTTATTTTTATTATATTATTATTATTATTATTATTTTTATTATTATTGCTGTTTTATTTTTATTATTGTTGTAGTTATTTTTATTATTGAAAAGAGTATATTGCATTTGATTAATTGGTACTGGAATTGCAAAAGTAGAATAAATATAGGTTATTTTGTATGTTAAAAGTCCCTATACATAAAATACTGTTAACACATGCATAATTATTATTATATTTCTTTGTTCTTATTATTAATTTTTGTATACTAATTTATTTGGATTTGCTGTGTAATCTACATATATTGCTAGTTTGCTTATTTTTATTTTTATTTTTATTTTTTATTTTTGGCCTTTATTCAAGATTAGACTCAATCTCTCATCACTCTAGTTGAAACGCAAAATCAGTCTGATACCAATCAAACTATGAAATTATAGGCAACATCTAATATAATTTATGTTGTATTTATTTTTAATGTAATTTTGCTTAATATTTATTATGAACATAATATGAAATTTTATGTATGTTATTTTTCTTTTAGTTATTTTAAATGGTTTTATTTTGTTGAATATAAGTTCGGTTTTCAATCTATTCAGTTCCGTTTAAAACCGAACCGAACCGACCATCTGCACACTCCTAATTGTACAATTTAATGTATTTTTATAATATTATATTTTTAAATTAATAATATTGTTTATAATATTGCATAATTATTATTTATATAAATTAAATTTTTGATGTAATAATAATAATAATAAATTAAATTGAAAATACTAATAAAAAATTTAATAATTTTTGCAACGAAATAGCGACAGAATTTTTGTCCCTAATATGTTTTTAATTTTTACAGCAATTAATTTAGGAATTATTTAGCGATGGAATATTTTGTTTTTAGTGACGGAATTTGCCAGCGCTATTTTTAGCGACGATTTTATGTTTTGGTCACAAAATTCCTTGTGATGGACGGATTAGCGACGATTAGTCGTTTTGTCGCTAAAAGTAATTAACAATAGAATTGATATGAATTAGCGACGAAAATTGTCGTCGCTAATTCCCTATTTTTTTTAGCGTCCATACGCGCTCCACTCTTTAAATGATTCCCATAAGTCCCTAAAACAAAAGAATTGTTGAATATCTGATACCCATTGAATCTGAAATGAATACTTTCTCTTACATATTTGTTACCAATTGCCATTGTTTGGTCTTTGTTCATCAATGATTCAAAGTGGTGCGCTGAAAGGATATAACTATCAAATTATTGTTAAGAATATTGCATTTCATTCCTTTTAAGAACTTTCATGCAGTTATATGCCAGTAGATAGATGTACTTCGAAAAAATGCACAGAATATATTCAATCACTTATATTGCGCAAAATATAGTACAAGTACTTAATTATTGTTTTTTTGAGTTAGTTATTATCTACGTACCATAGAATTTTGATATTTGTAACTATCAACTATTGATATATATATACAATATATAATTCTATTACGTGTGTAAAAAGTGCAGGATACCACATAATTGAACCAAAATTAAATACTTCTGCATCTCAACATGTATCTCATGTAACAAAAGCTAGAAGGCTTTATACTATGCAAAAAAAAAAAAATTGCAATGAAAGTTGCTCATATGAAAACCAAGCACAACATTGCAATTCTAAGAAAGCAACAATTTAAGGCAACTAGGTTGGGAAGAAAAGTTTTAATAATCTGCACCAGATATCGATATAATCTTGGTATTTTTTGCGAAGAACAGCTGAGTCACTATTTAAAATTTGAACTGTTACTTTTGCAAAAGTTGGTTGAAGAAGTTGCTACTCATTATGCTAATAATTAATGTTATCCAGTAAGCGGATCAATGAAATTCCCAATAATGCTTAAATACAAAATTCCATGTCATTACCTCTAGAACCAAGACCTCCAAATTAGAAATATCAAGAAGCATATCATGAAGGTATATAAAATCCAATAATTTTTATGTTTTTTACACCAATAAACAATGTAACTATGAATTTAATTATGCTTTCTCCATGTTAATACAAAACATATCATCCACATTGACTGCCAAAAAACTAACCACTACTGTAGTATCTGTTGCATAAAAATCCCAATCGAACTTTCCAATCGAAGCAATAGACAAAAGCAGTATCAACATAAAGAAAAGAAAGTATTACTCTTCAACTGTCGTCCGTGATACTCAAAGACAAATTTGCAGTTCATTATCTCTTGAACCAATTTTTCAAAATCAAGAATATCGAAAATCATATAATGATCCTAAAGATATACAATTATTCTTATTTTTTAATGAGATATTATCTATTTCATATACAATTTTCTGTTATTAACTACCAACTATTCATATATATAATCGCTAATTCCATTATGCATTTATGAACATGCAGAACATGGTACAGTTGAACAAGAAAAAAATCCTCCTGCATCTCAACACATATCTTATCCAAGAAGGGCCTGAAGACTCATACTGGATGCCAAGAAAATTGCAACGGAATTTGCTCATATGACAGCATCAATTCGAGGCAACTAGGCAGCACTTTCTTTTACAAAAGATGATTGAAGAAGTTGATACAAGTTCATTGCCTCTTCAACCAATATCACAAAATTAGGAAGATCAAGAAGTATATGATGCAGGTATATAAATTCAAATTTTTTCTACATATTTTCCTTCAAAATACCATGTAAATATGCATTTAATTTTTCTTTTCCCCTATTAGTAGATGAGGGAAAAATTATAACAAAATATAATTCACCACCACAAGGAAAAAATGGTTTTTCGACGGAAATTCCCGACGAAAAATAAGCAATTTCCATCGGAAAACAAATTTGCCGACGGAAAATATTTCCGTCGGGATATAAACCATAGGGAAATTCCGAATTTCCCGACGGAAATCCATTTCCGTCGAGATATTCCTGACGGAATTCCATTTCCGTCGGCGAATTTCCCGACGGAAATGGATTTTTAGTCGGGAAATTCTCGACGGAAATGGATTTTAGTTGGAAAATCCTCGACGAAAAATCCATTTCCGTCGGGAAATTTGCCGACGGAAATGGAATTCCGTCGGTAATTTCGGTTGGGAATTTCCCGACGGAAAATCCATTTCCGTCGAAAAATTTAATAAAAATTTTAAAATTAATTTTTTAATTATTT
This sequence comes from Excoecaria cochinchinensis, assembly GCA_947683425.1. Classification (NCBI taxonomy): domain Eukaryota; kingdom Viridiplantae; phylum Streptophyta; class Magnoliopsida; order Malpighiales; family Euphorbiaceae; genus Excoecaria; species Excoecaria cochinchinensis. Next base: position 832,860 of record CANTUQ010000017.1, on the reverse strand, counting down.
ATTTAACCTGTAATATTAATTAGTTATTTAACCTATAATATTAATTGCAAAATAATGAAAATGAAGATAATATCTAAATTTTAATATCAAATACTAATTGAATATAATAATTGTACTAATCAAAAAGTTAATAAGCATTTAGCAAGATCATAATATATAGTTACATATATATGTCTGTTTCAAAATCCTAAACTAAGATGATGGTGGCGGCGGCGGCTGACGAGTACGATCAGACTGCTGCGATGATGAGGCGACCATACCTTTCAAATTCGCCATCTCATTGCGTAGCTCAGATATATAGTCGAGAGATTGTTGCCACCGAATTTTTGAATCTTGCCACCGAGCTTGTGATTGTTGCAATTCAGATTTTAGCTCACTAACAGTATTCTAAAGTTCATGTACTTCCCTTGAGGCAGACCGTCTGTTAGATGCGGCTATACTTGAGCTTGAAGAATGTGAGGGACATGACCTGGCCAAAGAACCTAAGCCAAATACTCGTCCTCGTTGGTCTCTACCACCAGCCACATCATAATAAATCTGATTCGCATCAACATTATCGGAATTCTGTGAACATTGCTGAATTGCGTCTTGAACTTGTTCCTGTCGTAAAACAAATATTTTATAATAAGCAACGATTAATAATAACTAATATTAAATATTTGTAAATTATAATACTTTTGACATACATGTAAAACTCTTGATCGAGAATTGACGAACGTTTGACCATCATGATTTTTGGTGTGGGTGTGTAAAAAGACCTCACCATAGGTAGGCGGTCTACCCATCGATGCTTCCTGCAAACATAAAAAGATTTATCTGTGTACTATAATTTATTGAGTATTTGCAGAAATTTTTATAAAAATTTCTGCAGAATTTTCCCTATATTTTAACCATACCCCCTGTACATAAAGACAGAAAAACACTTCAAATTTATTGTTATACTTGCATCCAACATCCAATAACAATGCAAACTCCTCACACAATTAACATTCCCATCCTCCTCTATGTTAATGAGATAAATCTTAAACAGTAATAACATTAATGAGAGTAATAACACAGTAATAACAGTAAATTATAGTAATATCCATCGATCCTTCCTCAAACATAAAAAGAATTATAGGTGAACTATGATATATTGAGTATTCGTACAACTTTTTACTAAAATTTCGGCAGAGTTTCCCCTATATTTTAACCATACCTCCTCTACAAAAAGACAGAAAAATACTTCAAATTTATTGTTATGCTTGCGTCCAGCATCCAACATCCAACAACAATGCAAACTCCTCACACAATTAACATTCCCATTGTAGACACCGGGGTCTGAGTCAGATTTTTTATGGCAATTTTGGGTAATTCCTCCAAAAAAAAAATAATAAAATTGAAAAAAACAAAAAAAAAGAGATTAGGTTAATTTAATTAGATAAATCAAGAATTATGATTAGTTTAATTTAATTAAATTAGTTAATATTGTAAGATAAATTAATTAATTAGTTAATATTTTAGGATAATTAAAATGTGATAATTAATCAAATGTGATAATTTAGGTAGATTAATTAGATTAAATAGGTATAAAAAATATAGAGTATTTAATTAATAGAGTATTTAATTAGTTAGTGTGTTAGTTTAAGTAAATCAATTAAAAACAAAAACAAAAAAATCAAAAAATAGAAAAATTGAGGAAATTACCATTGTGCACCTAATTAACCCTAATTGTGGGTATAAAGGGAAAAGAATGAAGGGAAATGGGGGGCTCTCTCGGCTGAAAACACAAGCAAAGAAAGAAAGAACACAAAAAAAAACCAAGAAAAAATATAGAGCAAGAAAGACACAGAGAGAGCAAGAACAAGCCAAAGAAAGAAAAGAAAAGAGAAAGAAATAAAAGGGGAGAGCAAGACCTAAGAGTGAGGGACCAAAATCAAAGAAGAGGTAAAAGAAAAAATAAGAAAAGAAGGAGAAGGGGCCAACGGGAGACACAGACCCACGACGCCGAAGAGAAGGAAAAAAAGAAGAAAAGAGAGAGGAAGGAGGCGAGGCCTCCGCCGGCTAGCCACAGCGCCGAACCGCCTCACGCGCCCCGCCGGAGTGGAGAGGAGACCCGGACGAAGCTGATGGTGGTCGCCGATCAGCCGCAGTCGCCGGCGTGGAGGAGATCGGCGAGAGAAGAGAGGACGCTGCCGACGTGACTTCCGGCCTACTCCGATGACCTTACGGCGCGTGACCAACGGCGGCAAGATCCCAGTGATGCGATCTACCCGGCGGTGGCGGAGGCGTCACCAACGGCCGCTCCGACGAGCCTCCGGTGAGTCTATTTTATATTTATTTATTTTAATATATTATTAATTAATATTAATTAATATTATTATTATTATTATTATTATTATTATTATTATTATTAATATTTATTTATAATTCTGTTTTTATTATTTTTATTATTTTATTTAATATTTATTATTCTGTTTTTGTGATTATGTTAATTATTATTATTATATTTATTTAATTTCTTTTATTATTATCATTATATATTTATTTAATTTTTGTTATTATTATTATTATTATTATTATTATTATTTGGGTGCTATTAATTAATTGTTATATTTATTCATTTATTATTGTTTCCTGTTTTTATATATATTGTTATTATTATTTATTTTATTGCTATTATTTTATCCTTTATTTGTTATGATTAATTATAATTATTATTGTGATTGTTGTTATATTTTATATATTGATATTATTATTATTATTATTTGCATTATTGCTATTATTATTATTATTATTATTATTATTATTATTATTATCAAATACTATTTGTTTTATTATTATTTTATGATATTATCGTAAGCATCATTATTTATATTTGATTATTATAATTGTCATAATATTTTGCATCCATTAATTATTCTAATTTTATTCATTTAGGATTTATTTATTTATTCGAGAAATATGTAATCACTATTTTATTTTATTTTATGTATTTATGGTCTGTAATAATAAAACGATTTTCGACCGCTCTTAAAAAGAACCACCACGCAAATGTTTTCTACCAAATAAAATATTGGTTGATAAAACTGGACCAATGTCCTGGTTTTCATCTCAAACAAAGATTTAAACTTATTTAATAATTTTATATCTTTTTAGTCTGGAACCAACGTTCCCATCTAAATGAATATCCCGATTTATGCATGATTTCCACTTTTTGCAATGAGGGTTGTATTCTGCCCTTAGTATTATTGTAATTTTTTTATGCTTTAATGCCATTTTATTTCCGCTTTTAAATGAATGATTGCGCTTTTAATTGAATGCATCGTATGGAAAGATGGTGAAATAATAAATTCAAAACATAATTGTAAAATTAATCAAAGTACGAATAAATGAGAAGTCCCGAACCTATCTCTAGTCTTTGGGCTCAAAGAGGCGAGAGGTTTACCCTCTAAGACACCTCTTGTGTCACAAGACTTTGACGTTAATCCTAGGCTCCTTAGGGCGAGAGGTTTACCCTCCAAGACCCCTCTGGTTGGCCCAAAATGGATACTAGGCGCAGTCTTAGGCTCTCCGAGGCGAGAGAAACTTTTCCAATGTTCTATTGGGTGGCGACTCCATGACACCTCCTAGTTGCCCAAAATAGACGCACTTGTAAATATCTTTACAAGTTGCCAACGGATCCTCAATTGCCCGATCGCCCTCAAGCGGGCGGTCAGAGGGGCGGCCGCGGGGTCCAGCGCGCATCACAGTGGCGACTCCGCTGGGGACATACTCGAGACTTCGATTCGAAAGTACTTTAATTAAGATTTACATTTAGAATTTTAGTTTAAAAATTTCACCATCTTTCAAAAATTGCATTGCATCACATTAGAGCCTTAGAATATGCTAGATTGGTCCCTCTTTTAGCCTCGGTGCGTTCCTGAAGCACGACCCTATTTTCACTCAATTTAGGGAAGTGTTAAGGATAATCACCAGCCCAAGCCTTGTACCATCAAGGTATATCAAATGGTGACCCGATCGATCGTTACGCTCGTGATGAGCTAGGCCTGTTGGCAGGGACCATGCTTGGGTAGCCCTAAAGTAACATCACCTTTTGACCAAAGCCCATGTAATGGCAATAAAAACTTCCACTAAGTGAAATGTACCATAATACTGTGCTTGCTATATGGGCCATAATATATTGAATGAAATCAATCAAATTAAATGGTCTTTATCAAAGGCTTTCATGCCCCGGTGGGCCCATCTTGATTTGGTTGAATCGTTTAAATACATGATGGCCAAATTCCCATGCGTATGTACATTAGGCAAGAGTGTTACGCCGCCGGTTTTTCACCGCGCACTATACGTGCCCATTGGGTTCCTCGTTAACCCATGGGCCAAGCCCACCTAGGAAAAGAGATAGCACGACCTTTTGTGTAGTAGAAATACAGTTGGGAGAAATTTTTTTCTTATATGTGTATTTGTGATTGTCCATTCTTTTTATGAACAGTCAATGTAAATAAAACACATGTATAATTCTTTCCATACAATAATAGAACCTGTGCATTCTGTATATAAAATTGCTTGTATCATAATTTGTGAATATGAACATAACGTGTATTTGTCTTGCATATACATACATAGCAGTGCTTGTCACGACTCACACTAACATTATGACATCCATAACATACATCATGCACCATAATCTGTATATACAGCATACGTCATCGAATGTACATATTAACATGCATTATACCAAGCACAGACATACTGCCCCCGTGACACACAAAAAAAAATGGAAGAAAAGAAAATGAAAATGAAAATAATGAAATAAAATAAAATAAATACATTCATCATGTGTCATAGCATGTGTGCTCACATTATATATGTACATAAATATTGTGTTGGAACATACATATACTGTTGCATGTCATAGTGTGCACACATTAGCATACTTCATTAGACTAGACATTATACATATCATGACACTTTGCATCTCTCACATTGTGCGCCATGTCATGAATGTGCATTATCATGCATGCGTTATGCCATGCACGTATTGAATTTGCATTATGCATGTTAGTCACTGTATATACAATACCATGTTCTTGTAGGCATACCATGTAAATACACATGTTTTGTAAACCTATTCATTTCTTGCAACCGCTTTTGTCCCATCTCATGCGCATTATTTGTATATATTTTGCACTTTTATGTATGTGAGTTTTGCCATTTCTCGCGACTCATTGGTGCACATTACCATGCTAGGTCGTCTTCACCTTATATCATATATTCGTATCTTGTCTAAATTATGCCATGTTCACATGTACCATATATCATGAACATTCATCCCCATACTGTGCCATAGCTTGTACTCATGCTTTCATCGTATACATGTACATTGTAAATTTATGCATGCACGTCATACGTCATGCATTGTTCACACATTCACACTCACTTATAATTTTTCGTTAATATTTAACACTCACACATCTTTGCACATATTTCATGTACGCATTTTTATACAAAATGTTTTTACACATGTTTCGTACATACAGTTCCTTGCATGCATTGTTAATATACATGACGCTATTGCATATGCCATTCCACATACATGATTCTTAACGCATAGTTTGCACATTTTTTTTACAAAAAAAAAAGAAAAAATGACAAAAAAAAAATTTCTATTTACATAAACGATTTTTGTGTATATACATTTCGATAGAATCAAAATTTTTTGTGCTAAGCCATACCCTAAAACGCCGGCATGTTTGCACCTTATTGAGGTACCTTTGATGCAAGGTTTGACTCTGCCTAATTAGTTCTCAACTATGAATGGATTTGATCTTAACTCTAGAAATCTGAGTTTCATTCCAATTTGAATTAAGTAAGGGGTATATATGTTTGGTCTTTAAGAGCTAGATTACATGAAGATATTTGACCATGCCATGTGATTTCTAAATTTCGAGCACTTTTGGCCCGTTTTGAAAAGAAAACTGAAAAACTAGTTGCAATTAGGCGATTGGATGAAAACTCGCTAAGAACACTAGAACCTTTCTGATTACCCGTCAAAGCGACTCCTGGATAAGGCTGAATTTAGAAAATGATTTAGGCACCATTTCTTTGTATAGCTCTCTAAATGACCAATTCCTACCCTTATTTTACAATCGCTTGATAGCCCCTTGAGCCTTTATTTTGGTATGCTAAATGCGTGCCAGTTTTGTTGTTATATACATTAAAACAACCTTTCGCCTAAAATGATTTTGGCTTCCCCTTAGAAGAATGGCCACTCTAATAAAGATGGATGCACATTACAATATTCTTTTGAGTTATCAAAACTTACTCTGATAAAAGGGGGTTTACACTTCAATAAGAAAATTTCAATCATCGATAATTTTTTGGGGTTACCAAAAATTGCCCCGATGAAAATGGATTTACACTTTGGGGAAAAGAGCCTCAATTTTTGACAATTCTTTGAGCTACCAATAATCACCCTGATAAGGATGGGTTTACCACTTGAGAAAAATTTTCAATTATCGCTAATTTTTGGGCTACACTTCTGGAAAGGGGTTTGAATCATCGATAAACTTTTTGTGTAGTTATAGACATGAGCTTGCAAAAAAAAAGAAAAAAGAAGAGCGAAAAACGAAAAAAAGAAAAAGAAGAAAAATCGAAATTGAAGAAAGAATAGAAAAAAAGAAAAAGAAGAAAAATCGAAATTGAAGCAAGAATAGAAAAAAAGAAAAAGAAGAAAAATCGAAATTGAGGAAAGAATAGAAAAAAAAGAGAAGAAAAACGAAAAAAAAAAGAGAAGAAAAGTGGTAAGGCCCAAGATAGTACCCCTTGACGAGTTCGGTGGTTATCTTTTTAGCTTAATTTTTATGCTGAGCTTGATGAGATCAAGTATTACCAAAATTCAAATCCAAAAATATTTAGACAATATATAATTGGGGTTGGGAATGGTCCTTTCATCCGTCGAATAAACGTTGCGGCCATTTTTCTCTAGTGACCTGATCCTCCTTTGATAGCCAGTTACCTGAGCCTAACGTTACAACCAAAGTAAGACCTATTGATTCTTGGTTTGGCCTTATCTAACTAGCGGAGATGACCTTCTAGTAAGGTTTGGTATGTAGGAAGAGGCGTATGGTGTCTCTTGAGCTTCAAGCGGGAAGCCACGAGTGCATTTGCATTCGAGTTGAGTCTCGTCTCCAAAGTTGCAATTAGAATTTGCTTTCAAGTGATGAAAAACTCTGTTTTGGCCTTTGCGCATACACACAGAGATCATATGGTATGCCTCGTATTCACATGCTGATTTAGTAAACATTGATACTTACGTGTTTACTTTCTTGCACTTCATCGGGAATGACTCCCGAATTCTTTTGATGAGATTGAATCAGTTGAGAATGTGGTTCATTCAGTATGCTCAAAGGCAGATAGAAACTCGAGTTTGAGGTACCTAATAGGTTGCACTCATTTTACAATCTTGGGGTATTTCTTATCACTACCCATGAAAATGATATTTCGCATACACTCTCAGCAATATTCTTTGTACATATGCTTTTTGCAAATGTTTTTACACATAATTGTAGCAAATATTTTCAATAAATAGTTTTACATGTGCAATTCTTGGTGCATGTCTTTTGGCATAAGAGCTTTAGTGAATACATTTCATAAGTGCTTTTGACGCATGTGGCTCTTTATGGGCATATCCTTTGCCAGCATCTTGCATCCACATTTTTCGCATGCATTTAATACACATATATATGATTTTTCCTACATATGTTTCATACACATAGTTGTATGTGCACCCATCGCACACACCCAATTACTTACATAGCTTTCATGTATATAACATATCCCACCTGTCTTTGCATATGATTTTTTACATCTATGCTAATGAATGACTCTTTACCACATGCATGATCATTTGCATGCATGGTCAATTGCACATAGTTTGCATACATAATCCCCTTGTATATATTTATCATGCATGAACTTTTGCATGTCTCTCTCATTCATGATCATTTGCAAACATGTTAGAATAACGATTCTTACCGTATGTTCCATAATCTTCCACATGGATATAAGCCATTGGCATATATGACATACGCATAAGCATTTCAGGATTATAGTCCTTTGCATGTCATTTCATAAATGCATAGCCTTTCACATGCATTCCATGTATACATGGTGTCCAACGCACACTAGATAGTATACATCAGTCCCACGTAGACAAGCTGACTTTTTCCAAAGTCCTCTGAGGAGGCAAAATCTTTAAATCCTCTGAAAAGGCAATTCTCCAAAGCCTTCTCAAAAGGCAATTCTCAAGCCCTCTGAAAGAGCGATTCTTAATCAACCAAAATTCTCTCCGGGGGCAAGTCAACCTAAGTCCTCTCGAGAGGCAAAGCAAATCAACCAAAGTCCTCTCCGGGGCAATCAGTTCTCTAAGTCCTCTCAAGAGGCGATTCTTATCCCTCTGCATACATTTCTCATGCTTGAACATTTGCATGCATAGCTTTTCACATGCATTCCATGCATACATGGTGCTCGACACTCCTCTCAAAGTCCTCTGAAGAGGCATAAAAAGAAAAAGAATCCCTCAAGTCCTCTGAGGGGGCAAAATTTCTAAGTCCCCCGAGGGGGCGAGGCAAAATCTGAGAGCTCTGAGTAGGCAAAATCTCAAAGTCATCTGAGTGGGCAAAATTTTTAAGTCCTCTGAGGAAACAAAGATCTCAAAGTCCTCTGAAGAGGCGAAATCTGAAAGCCTTTTGAGCAGGAAGCAAGCCTATTCCTGCACGCCACGCCAGGGGCAAGCAGGTAAGTTTTTCCTATTATAAGTTGTACGCTCACACACATCACACAAAGTGTACGAAATCCGAATTCAAATGTATATAAACATTTTACACACATGCTCACATACGCATACAATATTTTGTATATATTGCCATGTACGTGACTCAGGGGAAAGGTCCAAATAGAACCCATGCTTAAAGGTGATCCAAATGATGGGTTCAGCTCAACGTTGTCAGACACTACCCAGAAAAGCAAGCCTGTCCACGCTGTACCGGAAGGCAATCAGTGAGCATCAAAGTCTCCCAGTGAGCATTAAAGCCTCTCCATCAAAGTCTCCAAGTGAGCATCAAAGCCTCTCGATCTAAGCCTCCTAGTGAGCATCAAAGCCTCTCGATTAAAGCCTCTCAGTGAGCGTCAAAGCCTCCCAATGAGCATCAAAGTCTCCCAGTGAGCATCAAAGTCTCCCAGTGAGCGTCAACTGACGACGACCCTAATAGGCAGGTACTGCCATAGGTACGTGTCTCTTTTATAATTTACCCTACAAATTTGCGTTTTCCTTTTTTTTGCAAAAAAAAAAAAGAAGAAGAAAGTTCAAGAAAAACATCAGCGATAGAGCAGATCACAACTTGGACTGCAGTTAGAGAACACTGCATCTCATAATCGAGATTGTAGTCAGAGAGAACTGCACCTCACAAGGCGGGACTGCAGTTAGAGAACACTGCATCTCATAATCGAAGTTACAGTTAGAGAAACACTGCTCTTCACAGCGAATTTGTAGTCAGAGAGTGCTACATCTCCTCGACCCTGCGCAAGCCGAGACGAGGCCAGCAGAAACCGAAGTTGCAGTTAGAAAAACACTGCTCTTCACAGCGAATTTATAGTCAGAGAGTGCTACATCTCCTCGACCCTGCGCAAGCAGAGACGAGGCCAGCAGAAATCGAAGCTGTGGTTAGAAAAACACCGCTCTTCACATCGGGATTGTAGCCAGAGAGTGCTGCATCTCACGGCTCATGCGGCAGCTAGAGAGCGCTACGCACCTTGCAGATCGGATGGGGGTTAGCAAGGGAACTTCAGATCGAAGCTGCAGTTAAAGAAACACTGCTTTTCACATCGAGTTTGTAGTTAGAGGGTACTACATCTCTTCAACACTGCGCAAGCCGAGACGAGGCCAGCAGAAGTAGAAGCTGCGGTTAGAAAAACATTGCTCTTCACACCGGGTTTGTAGTCAGAGAGCACTACATCTCACAAACTCCGTGCAGGCCGAGACGAGGCTAGCGGAACACTGGTGGTAGAACAGACCACAGATCAAGATTACAGTCAGAGAGTGCTGCATCTCACAAACTCCGTGCAGGCCGAGACGAGGCTAGCGGAACACTGGGAGTAGAACAGACCACAGATCGAGGTTGCAGTCAGAGAGTGCTGCATCTCATAAACTCTATGCAGGCCGAGATGAGGCTAGCGGAACACTGGTGGCAAACCAGACCACAGATCGAGGTTGGAGTTAGAGAAACTACACCTCACACCGTGCAGGCCGAGACGAGGCTAGCGGTACAAACCAGCACACCTTGCAGACCGAGACAAGGTTAGCGGGATGCCAGCGATAGAACAGATTGCAAACAGAGGTTGTAGTCAGAGAGCACTGCATCTCACAAACTCCGTGCAGGCCGAGACGAGGCTAGCGGAACACTCGTGGTGGAATAGGCCACAAATAGAAGTTATAGTCAGAGAGCACTACATCTCACCAAAGCTGCGCGAGCCGAGACGAGGCCAACAGAAACAGGTCGAGACGAGACCGGTAATGCCAGCAAGGGAAGGTCCAACATCCCCAGGTATGTAATTCTTCCTCTTCCTTCTTTGAATTTTGGCTCACCTAGGTATCTATGCACTAGCTTCTCCAAAATTGGGAGCAACTGTAGACACCGGGGTCTGAGTTAGATTTTTGATGGCAATTTTGGGTAATTCCTCAAAAAAAAAAAATAATAAAATTGAAAAAAACAAAAAAAAATGAGATTAGGTTAATTTAATTAGATAAATCAAGAATTATGATTAGTTTAATTTAATTAAATTAGTTAATGTTGTAAGATAAATTAATTAATTAGTTAATATTTTAGGATAATTAAAATGTGATAATTAATCAGATGTGATAATTTAGGTAGATTAATTAGATTAAATAGGTATTAAAAATATAGAGTATTTAATTAGTTAGTGTGTTAGTTTAAGTAAATCAATTAAAATCAAAAACAAAAAAATAAGAAAATAGAAAAATGGAGGAAATTACCATTGTGCACCTAATTAACCCTAATTGTGGGTATAAAGGGAAAAGAATGAAGGGAAATGGGGGGCTGTAGACACCGGGTCCCGAGTAGCCTTGATCAGGATTACCCAATGATGAAATTAAGTGTGCCGATCTATAGGCAAAAGGAAGGAAAGTTGGAAGTAACGTTTTCCTTGTCGATTTGTTGTTTTAAAATTAAATAAAAATGCGTTTCAGAAATATTTTTAAAGTATTTTAAAAATTATTTTGTGATGAAAAAAGTGAGTTTTTAAATTATTATATTTTATAGGAAATTTAAAAAAAAAAAAAATTCGCGCGAGTGTCAGGCTGCGGCAGCGCTGGGGGCGCGCTCGCCCTCGCACGCGTCGCGCGCTGACAGGCTGCCCGTCGCGCGCGGGTAGCCCGTCGGCCGCACCGACGGGGCGCCTCGCGCCCCTGTTCGTCCGTTTTGCCTATTTTGGCTTTTTTGGCCATAAATTCTTCATTTTAAATGCTTTTTAACTCATTTTTTTTTGTAAATTTTAATTCAAAAAGCCTTCCATCTTCCAACCCAATAAATTCAGTGGTTTTTTGTAGTTATGGGAATTAAATTAATTTAATTTCTTAATTAAAAAATCTGAATTTTAAGGGGAATAAAAAAGAGTTTTTTAGTGAGAATTGGAGGGGATTTTCTTTAAAAAATAATTTTCTTCTTCTTTCTTCTTTCAAGCACATATTCTCTCAATTTTCTAAAGAAATTTCCAGCAATTCTTAAGGCAAAAAAGAACAATTTTTGTTCTTGAGAATTTTCTTATTTTCAATTGACAATTTTTGCTTTGAGACAAATAAATAAATTATTTGTTCTTGAGTAAAAATTCACTTTCAATATTTTATTTTCTAATTTTATTCAAACAATACAAGACAAGGAATTGGATCTTACCTTCTCTTCATAAAGATAAATTTTGAGGGTAAACATTCTTGGCTCAATATCTTAGTTTAATTTTAATTTATTTTTTTTTATTTTTAATTAACTAGTTAACATGTAAATTCTTTTAGTCTTATTATTTTCTTCTTATTTCTTGTTTTTTACTTTTTATTTGATTAGTTAACAATGTAAATTCTCTTAGAACTATTTTATTATTTTTATTCAATTGTTCATATTATTTTTATTTAATTGTTCATGTGTTCATGTTGTTCATATTGTTCATCTTCTTTTATCATCATCATCATCATCATCATCATCATCATCATCATTATCATCATTATTATTATTATTATTATTATTATTATTATTTTGTTTGATTGTTCATATTCTTTGTTATTATTGTGTTATTATTATTGTAGTTATTATCATCATTAGTATTATTATTATTATCCTTATTCTTGTTTAATTTTATTATTACTATTATTATTTATTAATATGCATGGTGATTTTTATTATGTCTTTTGCTTTTTATGCATGATTGGATGTTATTGATGTTATTTTGTATTTTTATGCATGTTAAATTTTATTATCATTATTTTATGTTGTTTATGCATGTTGATTTTGTTAATTTGTTAAATTGTATATTTTTATTATGTCATTTTAATTGACTTGTCATATATGATGCAATTTTGTTTCCCTTAATTTAATTATTTTCAAGTTATATGTTTAATTATTTTTATACTAACTTCATTTTTATTTGTTTTTTCCTATTTTTCAATACTTATTTTTCATATGTGAGTTTTTATCAAGTGGGAGCCCATGGAGATTTGAAGATCCACTTGGGAGTTGTTTATTATTTTTGTTGCTTTTTATTATTTTGGATTAATTTATTATTATGTAATTTGTAATAATAAATTTATTTTCATGCACGTTAATTAAAAAAATCACAAAAATATTTCTATTAAACTAAATTGGATTTTATTTAATAAAAATGGGACCAATGTCCTAGATTTTTTATCCAAAATAAATTATCACTTTAAAATTATTTTCTTAAATTATGCATGAGAGGACCAATGTTCTCATTTTTAATAAATAGTCCGGTTTATGTATGATTTGCATTTTATTTTACAAGTGGGGGTTGTATTCCGCCCCTAGTTTTATTGTGATTTATTTTGCTTTCATTTATTTTATTTATCGCTTTTATTATATGATTGATATGCGTTTAATTAAATTGCATTAAAATTGAATGAGAAAAGGCATGAAATACTAAATTCAAAACTCGATCATAAACTTAACCAAGGTATGAATAAATGGGGAGTCCCGAACTTTCTCTGGTCTTTGGGCTCAAAGAGGCGAGAGGTTTACCTTCCAAGACACCTCTTGTGTCACGAGACTTGGCGTTAATCCTAGGCTCCTTAGGGCGAGAGGTTCACCCTCCAAGACCCCTTTGGCTGGCCCAAAATGGATAATAAACGCAGTCTTAGGCTCTCCGAGGCGAGAGAAACTTTTCTAATGTTCTATTGGGTGGCGGCTCCATGAAACCTCCTTCTTGCCCAACATAGACGCACTTGCGATTTATTGCAAGCTGTCAACGGACCCACAAATGCCCCGATCGCCCTCAAACGGGCGGTCCCATGGGCGGCCGCAGGTATCCGGCTCGCGTCACAGTGGAGACTCCACTGGGGATCTTTGAGACTTCCCTTCGAAAGTACCTTGGTTAAAATTTACAATTGAGTTTTAATTTAAAAATTTCATCTCTTTTTAAAATTGCATTGCATCCATGTTAGAGCCTTAGATTATGCTAGTTTGGTCCCTATTTTAACCCCGGTGCGTTCCCGTAGCACGACCCTATTTTAACTCAATTTAGGGAAGTGTTAAGGATAATCACCAGCCCAAGCCTCGTACCTTATGGTATATCAAATGGTGACCCAATCGGTCGTTATGCTCGTGATGAGCTAGACCTGTTGGCAGGGACCATGCTTGGGTAGCCCTAAAGTATCAATACCTTTGACCAAAGCTCATGTAAATGGCAATAGATACTTCCATTAGGTGTAATGTACCATAATATCGTGCTTGCTATGTGGGCCATCATATACTGAACAAAATCGCTTAAATTAAATGGTCTCCATCAAAGGCTTTCATGCCCCGGTAGGCCCATCTTGATTTAATTGAGGTGTTTAAATATATAATGGCCAAACACGCATATGTATGTACATGAGGTAAGAGATGTTATGCTGCCGGTTTTCCACCGTGCACCATACGCGTCTGATGGGTTCCCTGTTAACCCTTGGATAAAGCCCACCTAGGAAAGAGACTATGCTACCTCGTGTGTGGGAGAGATAAGGTTGGAAGGATCTATCTGCTTGCATGTGTTTGTCTATGATGCATCAGCACGACCATGCATTGCACTTCAATCATGCATCATCCTAACGAGGTGTATTTTTTTCAGCCATCATAGATTCACCCGGGTGGTTTAGGGGTCCCGACGGTCGGTTGAGAAGGATTCCACTCTTGGGGTTACTAGAGCTAGTTCAGAGTTCAGATTCTCTTTCAGAGGGTAGTGAGACTTTTTCTTCAGAATCATCAAGTATGTCTAATCCAGCCAGTGGGTCTGATGCAACCAGGGCTATGACTGCCGAGGAAGTGGGGAGAAAAATGGAAGAGTTTGAGGCTAGAATGATGGCCATGATGGGAAATCTTGCCACTACCATAGCTGGGCAACAAGTTGCTACTGCTCCTATCAGGGGGCCAGATGAACAAGGGGCTCTTAGGGAGGATCCCCCTGCTGTAGTTGACCCACCTGCGGTTCAGCAAAGAGCACCAGCACCTGTTGAGCGTAGAGAAGGCCCGAGATCTGAGGTTGACCTTTGGGAAGATGAGCAAGAGGAACAGATAATAGCAAAGGGAAAGTCGCCCAAGCTGGAGGAAGCAATGTGGAGGAAGATGGAGGAGAAATTTGAGGCTATGACAAGGATGATAACGGTAGGAAGGGGCATGAACCCGGAAGATCGTGAGCTGGATGGGGATGATCTGGTTCCCCAGAATTTCAAAATGCCTGATATTCCAAAATTTGATGGCACTTCTGATCCTGCTGCACATATCAAGCAGTATTCACTAGTCATGAAGGGGACAACTTTAACAAGGAAGCAGAAGATAGAGTACTTTTGCTTGAGTCTTACGGGGGCTACTATTGACTGGTACCATGGGTTGGACAGGAGGTCCAAAGAAGATTGGGACTTGTTGACTGAAGAGTTCCTAAAGCAAGATGATTGCAGTACCCGCATGGAGGTCACAATGAAGGATCTAGAGTTGTTACAGTAGAAGGCTGGGGAGTCTTTCCATGAATACCTCACCCGGTGGAGGAACCGGGTTATAGAGATGAAGCGTAAACCCGATACATCTGATCAGATCCGACTATTCATTCGAAATGCCAGCCCATATCTAAGAGATGGACTTAGAATAAAGGGACTGAAAGATTGGGAGTCCTTGAAGGACATTGCTATAGAGGCAGAAGGAGAATATATGGCCAGAAGGGCAAGCAGTGAGGCTTATGCCAAGAAGGGCTACAATAATCAAGGTGCAACCAAGTCAGCTAGTTTCAGTGGTGGTAACAGAATTGGGAAGACAGCTGAGGTGTCAGCAACAGGAATGAATCAGAGGTACTTCTCGAATTTGGGTAGGCCTTTGTCATGGGTACTGAAGAGGTTGATGAAGGAGGGGAAGCTACAACCCCTACCACCTAGACCAGCTAGGACCCAAGGAGAACCGGGGCATAAAGAGAATGTTTACTGTGCCTTTCACCAGCATACCGGGCATCTGACAGACAATTGCTTCAGGTTGAGGCACCAGATTCAGGATCTGATCGATAGTAAGCAGATCACTGATCCTGAAAAGAGGGACAACAAGAAGAAGTCTAATTTCAATGCCGTGCCACCGCCTGTCTTCATGATTGGGTCGAGCTTACCTGAATGGTATGTATTACAGGATTTGTATGGCAATGAATACATCGCTATCACTCGCCCTGAGGCAAGTGAAGAAGGGATTCCCATGGCAGCAATAGACTGTTGGTCCACTAGTGAGAGTGGAGACGAAGACGAAGATGAGAAAGATGGAGAGTTTGCGGATCCATGGGATTCGGAGGAGGATGAGAGAGTTAGAGCTATAACAAGAAGTGGGAGAGTGGTCCCCGAAGTTGAGAAGCAGCAGGACTCAGTGCAAGCACCTGTGGAGAAGGAGCTGGAAGAAAATTCCATAATAAAGTAGCTGAAAAAGATCACGGCTCAGATATCTATTTGGGACCTTCTAAGGCAGTCCCCTTCTCATAGACAGAAGTTTGTCGAGGCATTGAGTGAGTCCACCGTAGCCACCACAATTTCTCCATCTGAGCTGCTAGATCTCGTCAAGGGGGGATCAGGGGAAAGACTGGTGTTTTCTGACGCAGATTTGCCAGCTGAAGGCCGCAATCACAACCGACCACTATACATCAAGGCTCAAATTAATGGCAAACACACCGCTTGTGTTATGGTTGATGATGGGTCATCCATAAATGTTTGCCCCCTAGTGGCACTTCAGGCTTTTGGGCTGGACGAGAGTATGTTGAGTAAGTCTGATCTGACCATCACAGCCTACGATAATTCTCGAAGACATGCATCGGGAACATTCAGAGCTCTAGTTAGGACTGGGCCTATTAAAATGGAGGCAGAGTTTGTGGTTTTGCCTATCCCAGCCAATTTCTCAGCCCTACTTGGAAGGCCGTGGTTCTATAAATTGGGAGGAGTGCCGTCCACCCTGCACCAAATGGTAAAGATACCTCATGAAGGGGAGGTGGTGACCATTAAAGCAGCAAGAGAGAACTAAGTGTCTGCCTTGGGGATCTCTAATCAGCCATTTAGTGGCTTCCACATATCAGTGATTGGTGAGGAGCAGGGCTTGGCAGGTAGCCCTCAGGTGATGAGCATGATGAAGAAGATGCACTTCCTCCCAGGGGCCGGATTGGGTAAAAATTCGTAGGGGTTGCAATATGCCATCACAACGTAAGGCCAGAAAGATCGAAAGGGTCTAGGTTACAAAGGAGGACATGGCAGGAAGAAAGTGTCAAAGAAGATTCCCCATATTTCAGAGAGTTTTGTTCCCTCATCTTCGGTCTGTGCCTATACTGGAGAGGAAGAGCCTCAGTGGGTGGATGGAAAGATCATTCCGGGGTTTGAAATTTTCAATGATGTCTTCGACTGGGATGTTGGAGTTATCAAGTCCGCAGAGAACTTCTGGGATGAGGAGATCATGACTCAGTGCAGTGTCTGGGATAGGGATGAGCCCGAGGAGATTGTCACTGATAAGCTGTTAGCTACCAGGTTGAAGGGAAAGGAAAAGATGGTAGAGCCAGAGCTAGAGATTGAAGATTTGAAGATCTCATCGGAGGTAGTTGAAAAGCCTCCACCAAGCCAAGAAGTTAAAGCCCAGTCGGCTGCAGCATCATCGTCAACAGAAGATGAAGGCAGTAGTTGTTTAGATAGTTTTTTTATGCCAGAACTTTTTAGTGACAATGTTAATGTTTCTGATTACATTAATGAGATGAATAACTTTGCTTACTTGTGTGATGCTTCTGATGATTTCATTTCTCATGATCATAAACATGATGCATTCATTTTTGATATGAACTCAACTAGCACGACTGCATTTAATCTCGAAACTTTGGAGAATCCAAAGGAAATTTTGATAGCATCAGACATAACTCCTGAGGAGAGGCTAAAATTTGAGAGAATATTAAAAAAATATGAAAAAGTCTTTGCCTGAACCTACAAGGATATGCCGGGGATTGATCGAGATGTAGCCGAACATGCCATTCCAACTTACCCAGAAAGTAAACCGGTCAAGCAAAAGCTCAGAAGACTTAGGCCAGAATGGGCTCAGAAGGTGAAAGAGGAGATCCATAAGCAGATTGAGGCTAAGTTTCTATTGGAGGTTAAATACCCGACGTGGCTGGCTAATGTGGTTCCTGTGGCTAAAAAGGATGGAAAAGTTCGAGTATGTGTGGACTATCGGGACCTGAACAAAGCCTGCCCGAAAGATGATTTTCCTCTGCCTCATATTGATGTGCTGGTAGATAGTGCCGCTGCTTGCATGATGTACAGCTTCGTAGATGGGTACGCAGGGTACAATCAAATTCTTAACAAGATAGTGGATCAGATTAAGACAGCCTTCATCACCGAATGGGGTACATTTGCTTACCGAGTTATGCCTTTCGGACTAAAGAACGCAGGAGCGACCTATCAGAGGATGGCCACTAGAGTTCTCAATGATTTGATCCACAAGGAAGTGGAGGTGTATGTTGACGACATGATGATCAAGTCAGCTACCAGAGAAGGTCACTTCGAGGCTCTAGAAAAGTTCTTTCAAAGGATTAATAAGTATGATCTACGCCTCAATCCCAAGAAGTGCATTTTTGGAGTTACCTCGGGTAAGCTGTTAGGCCATGTGGTAAGCCAGAGAGGAATTGAAGTAGATCCCGACAAGGTCAGGGCCATCAGAGAGATGCCAATGCCTCAAAAAGAGAAAGAGGTTAGAATTTTCCTGGGAAAGCTTCAGTACATCAGCCGGTTTATTGCCAAGCTGGCTTCAGTATGTGAGCCCATCTTCAAGCTTCTTAGGAAGAATCAGCCGGTGGTGTGGAATAATGATTGTTAATTGGCTTTTGATACTATTAAGGATTATCTCCTGAATCCTTCAGTTTTAAGACCACCGCGGCATGCCAAGCCACTGATCCTGTATCTGGCAATAGAAGATAATTCAGTGGGTGCCATGATGGCCTAGGAGGATAATTTTGGGGTAGAGTTTGCTGTCTACTATCTTAACAAGAAATTCCTGACATATGAAACCAAATATGTGGAAGTGGAAAAGATTTGTTTAGCAGTTATTTGGGCTTCTAAGAAGTTGCGGCACTACTTTCATTCTTTCAGTGTGCAAGCGGTTGCCAAGTATAACCCGCTTAGGTACCTTCAGCAAGCGCCCTCTCTGCTGGGAAAGATGGGAAGATGGTTACTACTATTGCAGGAGTTCGATATCGAATACATCACCAGGAAAACCATTAAAGGAAGAGCTGTAGCTGAGTTCTTGGCTGAGCATCCTATTGAGGGAGACCAATTCGAATACAATTTCCCAGATGAAGATGTCATGACCATAGCAGTACAAGGGTGGCAGATGTTCTTTCATGGGGCAGTTAATAGTAAAGGGGTAGGAGCAAGGATCATTCTTACGACCCTGGATGGTGAAAAGCTGCCATTAGCCAAAAAGTTGAGGTACAAGGCGACCAATAATGAAGCAGAATATGAAGCTTGCATCTTCGGATTGGAAGCATTGCTGGCTCTGGGGGCAAAGACCGTAGAAGTCTTCGGAGATTCTTCATTAGTAATTCATCAGATCAGAGGGGAATGGTCAGTTAAGGAAGAGAGGTTGTTACCTTACGTGAAGCACTTGAGAATGTTGAGTAGCCAATTTGAGACTTGCACTTTTCACTTCACCCCCAGGGATGAAAATCAATTGGCCGATGCTCTCGCGACATTGGTGTCCATGTGGGATAATCCAACAGGGGTTACTATGAAACCCGTGCTAATCTTTAGTTCGAAAAAGCCTTGCTTTGAAGCTGAGCAGGTAATGGATGTTGGGGCCACCGATGGAAACCCTTGGTACTACGACATTCAGAATTATTTGGAACGGTAAGTTTTTCCAGAGGAAGCCACTGAGAAAGACCAAAGGATGATTCGAAAGTTGTCCACTCAGTTCATCAGTGTAAATGGCACTTTGTACAAGAGACAAGTTGATGGTATCTAGTTAAGATATTTGGCGGAGAAAGAAGCTGAAAAGGTTATGGAAGAGGTTCATGCCGGAGTCTGCGGAGCTCACATGAATGGCTTAGCCTTAGCGAAGAAGATCATGCGCCAAGGATTCTATTGGCTCACAATAGATACAGATTGTTCAAAATATGTGAAGCAATGCCAGTTATGCCAGCAATACGCGAATTTAAGACATGTCCCAGTTTCAGAGCTACATAATTTAACATCTCCATGGCCATTTGTAGCTTGGGGGATAGATATCATAGGCGAGATACGTCCTACATCTTCTAATGGGCACAGGTTCATTATAGTCGCCATTGATTATTTCACTAAGTGGGTCGAAGCTGAATCTTTCAAGAAGATTGATGCTAGGGATATGGCTAAGTTCATCGAGCAGAATTTGATATACAGATATGGCCTCCCACACCATATTGTATCTGATAATGGGGTGCAATTCTTAGCAGAAACTAAACAGATGCTTCAGAAGTACAGCATCACAAGTCTTCTCCTTACCGTACTCAATCTAAAGGTGCGGTTGAAGCTGCAAACAAGAATGTGAAAAGGATATTGGTCAAGATGGTTCAGAGCTATAAAGATTGGGCGAAAAAGCTGCCTTTCGCACTCTGGGGTTATAGAACCACAGTCAGAACCTCTACAGGAGCAACACCATTCTTCCTGGTATACGGAACCAAAGCAGTTCTACCGGTTGAAATTGAGCTGAAATCCTTAAGGGTAGTCATGGAAGCCGAGATTCCAGAGACAGAATGGGCACAACAGCGATTGTTGCAATTGAATCTGTTGGAAGAAGATCGGTTGAGAGCCTATTATCATAATCAGGTTTATCAGAAGAGACTAGCTCGGTCATTTGGCAAGAAGGTACGAAAGCACCCGTTGAAAGAAGGGGATTTAGTCTTTAAGATGATGAGGCCGGGAGTGCCAGACATACGAGGAAAATTCAGGCCAACCTGAGAAGGTCCGTTCATTTTGAAAAAGTTGCTAACAAAGGGAGCAGCAATCTTGGCAGACTGCGATGGGAATGAGTTTAAAGACCCGGTCAATGTCGATAGACTAAAAAGGTTCCATGGCTAAAGACCAAAAATAAAAAATAAAAAATAAAAAAATAAAAAGAAGAGAATAAATGCCCCGCAGGTCGAAAACCAAAAAAAGGCGGCCTTGCTAAAATTAGGCGCCCTGTCAGGGTGAAAACCAAAAAAAGGCATCTTGGGCAAAAATTAAGGGCCAAGAGAAAATGTTCAATCGAGAAAACCCAAGAGGGCCGATTGATAACAGGAGTTTGATGCTTACAAGATCTATTCTAAGATTAGGTGTAGTCTTGTGCTTTTGAATTCTTGTTAAATAAGGATCATGTATGATGAAATCATATAGAAATGTACTCAATTTTACAATGAATAAAAGAATGCAGTTTATATTTTCATTGTTCTTTTAGTTCTGTCTTAAAAAGAAACTTATCATCTATTTATCTAATGACTATTGTCTACTCATTCTATCTGAAGATATCTAAGTAGATGTGTGCTGATCACCCGTAAGGGAATAATAGCTTTCTCTTGCAGTTAAAAAATAAAAAAATAAAAAATCTTGAAAAGAAGAAGAGGCCGTTAGAGATGAAAACCGTAATTGGCTCTCTAAGCAAAAGTTAGGCCAAAGGGCAGGGTAAAAACCTGGAGACAGGCAGTCTGCCCTACAAAAAAATAATAAAAAATAAAAAGCCGCTGGCTTGGGTTGGGTCCATGCCAGGCAAAAATTAGGCAAAGGGTTATGTGAAAATCCCTAAAGGGACGCATTTCCCACGAAGAAAAGCTAGTGTGAAAATCCATAAGGAACGCACTACCTTTAAAACAATGCCTAGAGTAACAAGGCGATATACTTTGGATGATCTTCTTTTCAGCTAGATAAGGCATAATTCAGGACATGAGTCAGAATCCTAGGCATATGATCATCGACCGGGGGGCAAAGATGCACTGGATGTCTCTTTCAGGAACTCATTGGGGACGGAATCCCTAAGGCCAAGGTGACAATCCTATTGATTCCGGGGGCATGGTGGAGCAACCAAGCTATATCCTCAGCACACCCTAGGCCACCTAGGGCATGGTCTATACATTCTTGCAAGCATTCGCATCTCATATCACACACACGTTTTCTTATATGTATTTTTGTGCACATAATTTTGCAGGAAATATCTAAAAGAAGACAGTCACCATTCGAAGATGGAATCCTGCACTTTTAGTAGTCTTGTCAGCGACTCGGTGCAGTGCACTTTTGGTAGTCTGTAGCAGACTCGTTGCAGCTCAGAAGAGCAAGTTTCACATTTCGTAGTCTTATCAGCGACTCGACGCATCATAATCAGAAGAAGGAACAGTGCACTTTTGGTAGCTTTGGTAGTGGCTCAGTGTAGTTCTTTCGTGCACTTTTGGTAGTCTTGGTAGTGACTCTGTGCATCTCTCTTGTGCGTTTTTAGTAGCCTTGTCAGTGGCTCGGCGCATCACCGTCTTAGGATGGAACCCTGCACGTTTAGTAGTCTTGTCAACCACTCCGTGCAGTGCACTTTTTGTAGCCTTGTCAGTGGCTCGGTGCGTTTTTTCGTTCTGTGCTTTTAGTAGTCTTAGTAGTGGCTCGGCGCATCGCTATCTGCAGATAGCACCTGTACGTTTAGTAGTCTTGTCAGCGACTCCGTGCAACGCACTTTTAGTAGCCTTGTCAGCGGCTCGGTGCGATTTATCTTTCTCGTTTTGTAGTCTTGGTAGCGACTCGGAGCATCACCGTCTTAGGATGGTTCCTTGGCACTTTATAGTCTTGTCAGCGACTCAGTGCAACTCAAGAGGATG
Source organism: Excoecaria cochinchinensis (assembly GCA_947683425.1). NCBI lineage: Eukaryota > Viridiplantae > Streptophyta > Magnoliopsida > Malpighiales > Euphorbiaceae > Excoecaria > Excoecaria cochinchinensis. The sequence goes on along the minus strand of CANTUQ010000017.1, from coordinate 810,255 downwards.
AATCACAGCACTGTTCCCGAGGGAGCAGCTGGAAGGAGGCATCCTCAGGTACACGCTTCTTTCCTTTTCCTAAATTTTTGGCTCACCTAGGCATCCACACACTAGCCTCCCCAAAATTGGGGGCAACTGTAGACACTGGGTCCAGAGTAGCCTTGATCAGGATTACCCAATGATGAAATTAAGTGTGTCGATCTATAGGCAAAAGGAAGGAAAGTTGGAAGTGACGTTTTCCTTATCGATTTGTTGTTTTAAAATTAAATAAAAATGTGTTTCAAAAATATTTTTAAAGTATTTTAAAAATTATTTTTTGATGAAAAAAATGAGTTTTTAAATTATTATATTTTATAGGAAATTTAAAAAAAAAAATAAAAAAAATTTTCGCGCTAGTGTCGGGCTGCGGCAGCGCTGGGGGCGCGCTCGCCCGCGCGGCGCGCGCTGACGGGCTGCCCGTTGCGCGCACCTGCGCGCGGGTAGCCCGTCGGGCGCACCGACGAGGCGCCCCGCACCCCTGTTCGTCCGTTTTGCCTATTTTGGCCTTTTTGGCCATAAATTCTTCATTTTAAATGCTTTTTAACTCATTTTTTTTGTAAAATTTAATTCAAAAAGCCTTCTATCTTCCAACTCAATAAATTCAGTGGTTTTTTGTAGTTATGGGAATTAAATTAAATTAATTTCTTAATTAAAAAATCTAAATTTTAAGGGGAATAAAAAAGAGTTTTTTAGTGAGAATTGGAGGGGATTTTCTTTAAAAAAATATTTTTCTTCTTCTTTCTTATTTCAAGCACAAATTCTCTCAATTTTCTAAAGAAATTTACAGCAATTCTTAAGGCAAAAAAATAACAATTTTTTTTCTGGAAAATTTTCTTATTTTCAATTGACAATTTTTGCTTTGAGACAAATAAATAAATTATTTGTTCTTGAGTAAAAATTCACTTTCAATATTTTATTTTCTAATTTTATTCGAACAATACAAGATAAGGAATTGGATCTTACCTTCTCTTCATCAAGATAAATTTTGAGGGTAAACATTCTTGACTCAATTTTTTTTAGTTTAATTTTAATTTATTTTTTTTATTTCTAATTAACTAGTTAACATGTAAATTCTTTTAGTCTTATTATTTTCTTCTTATTTCTTGTTTTTTACTTTTTATTTGATTAGTTAACAATGTAAATTCTCTTAGAACTATTTTATTATTTTTATTCAATTGTTCATATTATTTTTATTTAATTGTTCATGTGTTCATGTTGTTCATATTGTTCATCTTCTTTTATCATCATCATCATTATTATTATTATTATTATGTTTGATTGTTCATATTCTTTGTTATTATTGTGTTATTATTATTGTAGTTATTATCATCATTAGTATTATTATTATTATCCTTATTCTTGTTTAATTTTATTATTACTATTATTATTTATTAATATGCATGTTGATTTTTATTATGTCTTTTGCTTTTTATGTATGATTCGATGTTATTGATGTTATTTTATATTTTTATGCATGTTAAATTTTATTATCATTATTTTATGTTGTTTATGCATGTTGATTTTGTTAATTTGTTAAATTGCATATTTTTATTATGTCATTTTAATTGGCTTGTCATATATGATGTAATTTTGTTTGCCTTAATTTAATTATTTTTAAGTTATATATTTAATTATTTTTATACTAACCTCATTTTTATTTATTTTTTCCTATTTTTCAATACTTATTTTTCATATGTGAGTTTTTGTCAAGTGGGAGCCCATGGAGATTTGAAGATCCACTTGGGAGTTGTTTATTATTTTTGTTGCTTTTTATTATTTTGGATTAATTTATTATTATGTAATTTGTAATAATAAATTTATTTTCATGCACATTAATTAAAAAAATCACAAAAATATTTCTATTAAACTAAATTAGATTTTATTTAATAAAAATGGGACCAATGTCTTAGATTTTTTATCCAAAATAAATTATCACTTTAAAATTATTTTCTTAAATTATGCATGAGAGGACCAATGTTCTCATTTTTAATAAATAGTCCGGTTTATGTATGATTTGCATTTTATTTTACAAGTGGGGGGTTGTATTCCGCCCCTAGTTTTATTGTGATTTATTTTGCTTTCATTTATTTTATTTATCGCTTTTATTATATGATTGATATACATTTAATTAAATTGCATTAAAAATGAATGAGAAAAGGCATGAAATATTAAATTCAAAACTCGATTATAAACTTAACCAAGGTATGAATAAATGGGGAGTCCCGAACTTTCTCTGGTCTTTGGGCTCAAAGAGGCGAGAGGTTTACCCTCCAAGACACCTCTTGTGTCACGAGACTTGGCGTTAATCCTAGGCTCCTTAGGGCGAGAGGTTCACCCTCCAAGACCCCTTTGGCTGGCCCAAAATGGATAATAAGCGCAGTCTTAGGCTCTCCGAGGCGAGAGAAACTTTCCCAATGTTCTATTGGGTGGCGACTCCATGAAACCTCCTTGCTATTAATTAATTGTTATATTTATTCATTTATTATTATTTCCTGTTTTTATATATATTGTTATTATTATTTATTTTATTGCTATTATTTTATCCTTTATTTGTTATGATTAATTATAATTATTATTGTGATTGTTGTTATATTTTATATATTGATATTATTATTATTATTATTTGCATTATTGCTATTATTATTATTATTATCAAATACTATTTGTTTTATTATTATTTTATGATATTATCGTAAGCATCATTATTTATATTTGATTATTATAATTGTCATCATATTTTGCATCCATTAATTATTCTAATTTTATTCATTTAGAATTTATTTATTTATTCGAGAAATATTTAATCACTATTTTATTTTATTTTATGTATTTGTGGTCTGTAATAATAAAACGATTTTCGACTGCTCTTAAAAAGAACCACCACACAAATGTTTTCTACCAAATAAAATATTGGTTGATAAAACTGGACCAATGTCCTGGTTTTCATCTCAAACAAAGATTTAAACTTATTCAATAATTTTATATCTTTTTATAATAATAAGTAGTCTGGAACCAACGTTCCCATCTAAATGAATATCCCGATTTATGTATGATTTGCACTTTTTGCAATGAGGGTTGTATTCTGCCCTTAGTATTATTGTAATTTTTTTATGCTTTAATGCCATTTTATTTCCGCTTTTAAATGAATGATTGCGCTTTTAATTGAATGCATCGTATGGAAAGATGGTGAAATAATAAATTCAAAACATAATTGTAAAATTAATCAAAGTACGAATAAATGAGAAGTCCCAAACCTATCTTTGGTCTTTGGGCTCAAAGAGGCGAGAGGTTTACCCTCCAAGACACCTCTTGTGTCACGAGACTTTGACGTTAATCCTAGGCTCCTTAGGGCGAGAGGTTTACCCTCCAAGACCCCTTTGGTTGGCCCAAAATGGATACTAGGCGCAGTCTTAGGCTCTCCGAGGCGAGAGAAACTTTCCCAATGTTCTATTGGGTGGCGACTCCATGACACCTCCTAGTTGCCCAAAATAGACGCACTTGTAAATATCTTTACAAGTTGCCAATGGATCCTCAATTGCCCGATCGCCCTCAAGCGGGCGGTCAGAGGGGCAGCCGCGGGGTCCGGCGCGCGTCACACCCAACCTCCTCTATGTTAATGAGATAAATCTTAAATATTAATAATATTAATTATAGTAATAACAGTAGTATTTTGTAATACTTACAAGTTTATCTGCATGTTCTCGATGGGACATTGATCCTCCAGTATGCAAGCATGAACTGACTCCCTCAGGTCCTCCCCGTCTATTATTAGTATTCTGCTCTGAAATGGAAAGGGCTTCGGGCGTCGTCCAATACTCTTCCTAGTGTGCCCATGTATCTTCAGTCATGTACTGAGGTCGTACTCCACCAGTGTGTAGCAAGCACACTAAGTCCTTGTAACACGCTCGAGCATGACTCTCCCATGCATCATACATGATGTCGTCAAACGCCGAATCCCAGTAAAATTGTTTCTTATAAGAATGAACAAAAAACAAATTATAAGTAAGTGTAAACTATAATTTGAGCTGTAATTAATGTTATCATAATTTATTACCTTGAATTCTTCAAAATAAATTTTTTTTTTCTTGTGACACCTTCTTCCAGACATAACCATCATATTCAATTCTGTTCTTGAACGTGGTTGTCATGTTGTGTGAGCACTTTCCTGAAGGATTCAAACTAATATACAACAATTCTAATAAAGTTAATAAAATTAATAACTATCATTAAAATCAATACAAAATTAAATATTAATCACTTACTCCCTAGCTCTAATGGTGATATAAATTCTTCCATTAACTCCAACTGAGCCAGGCATAGGTTGTTCTGCTGCATCTGTTTCTGATACCTGAGTTGGCATAGATTCAGTGTGTGCCAAAGGAGTCGATTTAGTAGAGGGAGTGGTAGATGGTGCAACAGTAGGGATGGTCGGTGATGCGTCAGCTTGAGTGCAGTCATTGAAACCAGGCGATGGGGATGCTCCATCACCAATACTGTCAACTCCATCATGCACCTTGAGACGTGAAGGAATCGTTTTACTCTTCTTGCACTTAAACATATTTCCAACCCGACATTATGAAAAAACTGCATATTGTCAGATAATATAAAATAATTACATTATAATAAACATATTAAATAAAAAAATAAAATAGTGCAATATTAATTGTTCTCACATGATATAAAAATAGGTAAACAAATTATTCGCTATCATCACTAAGCTGTAAATCATAATCACAATCATCCTCATTTTCCGATGAAGAAGAATCAAATTCAGACTCATCATCGGATCCCTCGCCAACCAAAGTTTCCTCATCATCCTCATAGGAAATTTCAACAAATTCATTGTCTCCATAGTTCAATGTTTTATTATCATCATAATTCAGAGATTCATTTATTTCATGAACTTTCGGTTGTTCCTCTTGAAATGCTTCGTTATTTTCAGAGCGTTCACTTTGTCTGGCGGCTTTCCTTTCAAAGATGCCTCTTGGTTTTACTTTGCATACTGCTAACCATTCCGAGTTATCACGTTTTAAGCTTGGATAAGAGACATAATATACCTGGATCACTTGCATTGCCAATACAAAAGGTTCAAAGTTACTAAATTTTCTACGCTGGTTTACATCAACTAAATTGTATCTGTTATTTATTTTTGTTCCAACGTTATTAGTTGGATTAAACCATTCGCACTTAAATAATACACAGCGTTTTATTGGCAATGCGGGGTACTCCAATTCAAGTATATCAACAATTTTCCCATAATAATCCATCAACTCTCCTTGAATACAAACCCCACTGTTTATCGTTTCCTTGTTATGACCATGACTCTGAGTATGGAATTTGTATCCATTCACGAAATACACCGGATACAATTTAACATATCGCAAAGGTCCTTTTGCAAGATCCATGATGTACTTGTTATCAATTGAATTTGTTGATGCCTACATATTAAAATATTCTAACATCATTTAAATGAATATTTCATATATAATTGTATATATAGATTGCATTATTGAAGGTCACAACTTACATATGTCTTGAACCAATGATGAAAGTGCTTTTCGACCTCCTTGTTCACCTCATGTTGATTTCTTTCAGGCATTAGCTCTCGTATCCATTTCTCAAATAATCTAAAATGCCCATATACAGCGTTTTATTATACCCTCCACATAGTAAATCAAATGAGCAATTTTGTGTATATATTAAACTTACCGCACAAAAGGCTGAACTTCTTCGCAATTCAATAAAATATAACTATGTGCCGCTGTTAATTCTGCCTCTGTTAGCATTTTCCTTATTGAACGGCCATGTAAACGCCCAGGATACGTAAATATGGATAAGTTTTCGTCCTGATTACTTGTTTCCCCGCCATCATTGTTACGTGGCATTTTCTGCTGTCTTGTGTGTACATGTGGCTCAAAATAATGTGAGCAAAATGTACTTGCTTCTTCAACCAAGTACGCATTACATATCGAACCTTCAACTCTAGCTTTATTTTAAACGTTTTTCTTCAAGTGGAACAAATACCTACATGATATTTTTAATTGACATTAATTACCATAACAAATTATAATAAAACTGCAATTGCATATCATAGATAGTTACCGCTCAAATGGATACATCCAACGATATTGAATAGGACCAGCAAGTTTTGCCTCATGTGCTAAATGCACAAGAAGATGCTCCATACAGTCAAAGAAGCTTGGAGGAAAACTTGCTTCAAGTTTGCACAGAATTACTGAAATTTCTATTTCCAATCTTGCCATATCTGCCACATTTATCTCACATGATGTTAAAGTTTTGAAGAAAATACTTAGCTCTGTTATAGCTTCCCACACTTTTGTCGGCAATAACTCTCGAAATGCTATTGGGAGTAGCCTCTGCATAAAAACGTGACAATCATGACTTTTCATATCAAATAATTTGTACTTTCTCATGTCAACGCACTTTGCCAAGTTCGATACGTAACCATCCGGAAACTTTAGCCCTTTTAACCACTCACACAAGACTTCCTTTTGTTTTTTGTCCAAAGTGTAGCATGCTTTGGGATATTTTTCGGTTATGTAATTTTTGTCTAACTCAGGCCTTCTACATAACAACTTTAAATCTGCCCGTGATTTTGCATTGTCCTTGGTCTTCCCTTCTTTATTCATAATGGTGTTGAACACATTATCAAAAATATTTTTTTCAATGTGCATCACATCTATATTATGCCGTAACAAATTAGTCTTCCAATACGGCAAATCCCAAAAAATGCTTCTTTTCCTCCAACCAAAGTTTTTGTTGATTCTTCCATTAACTTCATCAGCATCAAGTTCTGTTACTGTAAGTAAACCCAATTCATCAATGTCTTGTAAAATTTGCTCACTACTTCTAATAATAGGAGGACTAGCTTGTACAACTCTATTCTTAACAAATCTATTCTTGTTCCATCGGAACGGGTGATCAGGTGGAAGGAATTTCCTGTGGTTGTCAAACCATGAAGTTTTGCACCCATGTTGAAGATAAAACGCATCTGAATCATCGCCACAGTAAGGACAAGCTAGTTTTCCGGCTGTGCTCTAACCCGACAACATAGCATAGGCGGGAAAGTCACTTACCGTCCACATTAATGTTGCTTTCATCATAAAATTCTATTTAAGTGATGCATCATATGTTTCAACATCGATATCCCAAAGCTGTTGCAATTCATAAATCAATGGCTGCAAATATACATCAATTTTGTGCTTCGAATTTCTAGGTCCTGCAATAATAACTGTCAAGAACATATATGCCACATTCATACACATCCATGGAGGCAAATTATAAGGAGTAATTATGATTGGCCATGACGAATATTGTTGCCCTGATTGACCAAAAGGTTGAAATCCGTCTGTGCTCAAACACAGCCGAACATTCCGAGATTTAGCAGCAAAATTAGGATGGGTGTTATTGAAATGTTTCCATGCAACTGCATCTGATGGATGACTCATTATTCCACCTGTGCTTTCGTGCTCATCATGCCATCTCATGTGAGGTGCAGTAATTTCAGATGCATATAGTCTTTGAAGTCTAGGAGTTAACAAAAAAAAATACATACGTTTCCAAGGTACCAATTTCTGCTTATTGCTGCAATTTCTCGGTTTGTACCTAGGTTGACTGCAAAATTTGCACTCTTGTAAATTCACGTCATCCCTCCAAAATAACATAATCCCAACCTACAACAGTCAATTTTCTCGACAGGCAAACCCAAGCCACTGGTCATTTTCTTCACACTGTACAAATTATCAACCATTTTATGGTCAGGAGGCAATGATTCATTGTACCACGCAAGAATTTTATCAAAACTTTGATCTGAAATATGGCCTTCGGATTTTATATTCAATATTCGAGTGACCGAAGATAACTGAGTCATGTTATTACAGCCTGGCCATAACTCTTGATCTGCTAAATTTAACAAATCATAAAATTTTGTTGCATTTTTGTTGGGTTCTTCTAGCATGGGTGTATTTTCCCTAAAATCACGGCCAACTGCATCGTAAACCATTTGGACGTATGGATTATCAGTGACCGCTACATCATATGTAGAAAATTCCCCCTCTCTTTCAAATTGACCCTCAGATGTCCACATGTTACCCATATCGAGGTGCTACATATTGATGGTTCCCCATGTCTTGTCCACTCAAAATAATTTTGGACAAATCCCCTTCTTAACAAATGAAAATACACTTCATCAATTGGAAGATAACTAAGGTGTTTGCACTTTTTACATGGACATCTTATTTTAGCCCCGTCCATGTATGCAGGTTGAGAACTTGCATATTCAATAAACGACTGAACCCCTTCCACAAATTCAGGATTAATGTAACCATCCCTTGTTTTTAGTCTATACATCCAAGATCTATCTACGTTACTCATAATTAATTCTAAAACTATTACATGAACAAGGACACATCTCAGTTAGAATTATAAATATCTAATTCCCAAAAAAAAAAGTTAATATATTAGTCAATAAAACTATAAACTCACAATACAAATATTATTACGAAAAATACAAACTTAATTAAGACAATTGCTAGTAATTTAAACAATAATTATACTGATTATTATGCTAAAAACATAAAAAAATACAAATTGTCATATTATAGTCAGCTTTATTACAACAAAAATAAAATCAACAATACTAGTACAAAAATAAGTTTACAAGAATATTATATTCAATAATAATAAATATAATAATAATAATATTAATAATTTTCAATTTATTTACATTAATTATTCATATTATTATCTAACCAAAAAAATACTAACAACCATACAAATTAACATAAATAAATAATAATTATAACAATACAAATTAACATAAACAAATAATAATTATAATAATAATAATTAAGGTACAAATTTTATAGCTTTTATTTCAAAAAAACTAACATGTATAACACTAATAATATGAAAAATACTATTAATAAATTTAATGACAACATTTAAATTAATAAACTCATTAGATTTAATAACAACATTTAAATTAATAAACTCATTTAAATTAATATGAAAAATACTATTAATAAATTTAATAACAACATTGAAATATATATATACAATAAAAACAAAAAAAAATAAATTCCTCAACTAAAGTGTTAATCTTATTATTTTCTAATAATACTAACAATATTAGATTTGTCATTTAATTAATTAACAACAATCCTACTAATACTATATAACACTAACAATCATCTATTTCAACAATTGTTTAATTAACATCTAATTACAAAAATTATTCTAATAACAACAATATTACACATTAAAAACACTAATAATAATACATTACAAACAATTTTTTCATAATATTATTTAACAATAATAAAATATTTAATTAACATAAATCAATTAAAATAATTCTAACAACAATTAACACTAATTAATAATTAATTTTTTTATTACACAATATTTAATATTTAACAATATCTAACAAACATAAATAAATTAATAATAATAATAATAATAATAATAATTCAATTTAAAAAAAAATGTTATGGAACCAGATCTGCCTACCTGACTCCGGAGGAGGAGGAGGAGGGGAGGAAGGAGGAGCACGTGGAGGAGGGGACGCGGCCCACACTAGAGCAGCTATGGTCGACGCCAGCGGAGAGGAGGTAACGCGCGGAGGGAGGGAAAGAAGGGAAGATCGGAGCGGGAAAAGAGGGAAGGGAGGGGAGAGAGGAGGAGGAGGGGAGGGGAGCCGCTGATCGGAGGGGAGGGGCGGACCTGCAGGCGCGTCGCGGTGGTCGGCGGCGTGAGGGCGGAGGAGCAGAAAGCGGAGGGGAGAGGGAGGGGAGAGGGAGGAGAGAGAGAGAGTAGCGGGGGAAGAAGATATATTATAGGGTTAATTTTCTTTTAGCGACGGAAGGAATATTCCATTGCAAAATAGCGACGGAATATTCATTTCGTCGCAACCTTTAGCGACGGAAGGATTATTCCATCGCTAAATAGCAACGGAATGTTCCTTCCATCGCAAACTTTAGCGACGGAAGATAATTCCGTCGCTAAATTAAATAAAATTATTTTCCTATTTATTTAGCGACGGTTTCAACGTAAAATAGCGACGGTTTTAACGAACTGTCACTAAAAATTATCAGAGAAAAAGGAGGGAAAGCTTGGTGCCATTTTTAGCGACGAAATTTAATTTTCGTCGCTAAAATTGTGGCGGAAATAAATCTCCGTCGCAATTTAGCAAAGGAAACTATATTCCATCGCGAATTTGCGGTGGAAAATAAATTCCTACCTTTTGTAGTGCAGAAACACATTGCGAAAGCTTTTATAAGGAAACCATTTGTTTTTGGTCACTGGGGGCTTTTATCCACATACGGGATAACAACAGTTATTCCATAATTTAAAAGCCCCTAAAAAATTAAAACAAAAAACTGTGAATGGAAACAAGCCGCCTTGCGTCATATACGTTTTCTCATTACCAAATACTAAGATCTCTCATCTATTTATAGAGATCGTAAAGGTTAGAAACTTATCTCTAGTATAACTCATACTCTTTCTAAGATAGAATTTGGTAATATTAATCAAATTGGATTACTTAATTCTATCTGAATTGGAACTTTATCCAAATTAGAGTCATAGGCATACTCAAAATCTATCATCTCCCACTCGCACATGACGGAATGAATTACACTCTTAATCTTCAATTATACTGGCAGATAGATTGTGTGACCAACATACCTCGAGAGCACTAGTGTTATACACCTGTTAGGGATATATAGTGTCTCGAAAAATAAAATCCTCATTTTCATGTATGCCTAATCCTAGATGACTTTTTCACATTCACTGTTTTAACTCATGATCTCATAAAATAATTTTCGTATTCACTATTATGTTTTTACTCATAGAAACTATAATAGGTATATCGGTGAACCACAAAATAATTGAATGTAATCAAAAGGCTATCTTTCCCTCTTACTGTATGCCATTCATCATGATTCAACCCGCTTTTCTAACTAGATCCTCCAGGCCTAAATTTTTCCCGGATCTCTTGGAGACTAGCTAAGCTAGCCACATTGAACCATACTTTAGGGATAAGTTAAGGGTTGTAAGGGTCAAAATATAAATAGCGTCTCACAATAGGGGAAGTTGAGATCAATATTATTATTAAATTTCCATTCCGTTGGTCACTTAAGCACACACAGTATAAAATATGTGTTATGGTGTTCTTTCCTTCCCTTAAAAGAGCGCATGTCTCACATTTTAATAATGTGTATATAAAACACCATACAAAAGCATAAGGTTGCGATGCACCCAAACATCCAACTTTAGTCCACTTACTTAAAGATTACTTCTGGCTTTTTAAATAGAACATGGTCGTTACATATAACTTACCATCGGATTCCATACAATCATTATTTACATCTCAATCCAAAGCATACAACTTTATGTATGTCTTTATCTCACACCTTAACAAGACTAATCTTGTAATTTTTGCAAGACGGCATTTTTATTTTGAATAGACTCTCAAGCATTCTCATATGTTCAAAAATCGCCTCATTTTTGTCTTTGCCAACTAATTGAAAAAACTAAGGTAAACACCCTTGTGAGTAGGCTACTTTTCTGTCCGACATGCTCAATGTCATACAAATAACAGTAAATGTTTACACATAAACACTCACACTCATGTATTGCCAACAATAAACTTTGGTTATTATCCGTAAACAATAATGTTAAGGGATTACATAAAATATAACAGTACTAATTAAATTCTACGCAAAGCTCGAGATCTAATGTGTTTCTCAAAACACATCTCTCGTTATAGGTTTACTCAATGGATCTGCATGCATAGAAATGTACTGTAAGTTCATTTCATGCAACAATATCTCTCGTATATTGATACTTAATGTCGATATGCTCAGCTCTACTATAAGCTATCAATGACTAACTATCACTATAGACTGTCATTGGTATCTCTGAGATAGTTATGCTTAAATGGCTCACAAATCATTTCATCCAAACTGTGTCTTGTACTGCAATTGAGGAAGTGACAAATTCAACTTCCACTATTGATAGGGCTACATAAGTTTAATTCTTGTTACTCCTTGAGATGACACTCTTGACAAACAAGAATATGAAACCTAAAGTAGATTTCCTCTCATCCACATCTCCTGCCCAATCAACATTTCTATATTCTCTCAATGCAGATCCTTTTCTTGATAATAGAGAGAATAGTTTGCAGTAACTCTAAGGTATATAAGTATCCTTTCAATTGCTTCCAATATGCTTTGCCTAGGTTAAATTGATATCTATTTACCATGCCCACTATATAGCATATATCATATCTTGTACACAATATTGCATATATAAGACTACCCAGGACACTAGCATATATAATGTTCCTCATACGTTCAATTTTTCTGGCTTTTTAGGACACATATCTTTGCTAAGAAACTTATTCTTAGCAATGGGGTTATCTATGGGTTTGCAGTTTTGCGTATTAAATCATTCAAGGTCTTTGTTGATATATTTCTCTCAAGAAAAAGACAACAATCTTCTCGAACAATCTCTTGAAATCTTTAACTTTAAGAATGTAATATGCATAACCCATATCCTTTGTCTCAAAGTTAGACGATAACTAATCTTTGATTTCATTTATGTGCCATTTATCATTTTTAGCTTTAAGTATGCCGTTTACATACAATTCCAAAATGACAAATTCACTTTTAGAGCTTTTACTATAAACACAATGATCTTCATCAATCATGTTGAACCCATTCGACATGATTGTATGATAAAGTTTCAAGTACCATTGTGTTGAAGATTGTTTAAGGCCATAGATTGAGCTTATCAATCAGCAAACCTTATGTTCGCTGCATTTTTCAATGAAACCTATAGGTTATTCCCTCCAATTCTCCATTGAGAAAACTAGTCTTCACTTCCATTTGATGAAGCTCTAGGTCCAAATTGGCCACTATGGTCAGAATCAACCTTATGGACGTAAATCTTACAACAGATGAGAAAGTCTCCTCATAGTCAATCTCTTCCTATTGTGTGAACCTTTTAGCGACTAGCCGAGCCTTATATCTTTTGATACCTCTATCAGCCTTTCGCTTTATTTTGAGAATACATTTATTCTCAATTTTTGTCCTTCTAGTAGATCAACTAGTTCTCAAACATGGTTCGATCTCATGGATGCCATTTCTTCTTCCATTTCTTTAATCCATTTTTCCTTATATGGGCATAAAAAAGCCTTTTGAATATTTTTATGCTCTTTCTTGTCTTATGGGGTAACCAAAAGGGATTCGTTCAAGCCTCATCGGCATGGAACACTTATCCTTTATGATTTTTGCAGTTCTGAATCTTGATAAACATGTCTCATATATTCATCGTGATTCACAATGCTCCCACTGGGACCATGTTCTATACTCCTACTGGAGTCAGGAATATCATATTCTTTACTCCCACTGGAGTCAAGAATACTCCCACTCGAATAAGGTCTCGAACATCCAGATCGTTTGGAAGATTAGGGTCTTAACCTTCTTCCTCTAAATCCCTCCCACTTGGATAGAGTGATCCTGATAGTTCCTCTTCCTGAGATTAATAGGAAGTGAAATCTTAATTCACTTTGCCCAACTTTGGAAATTCATTCTCTAAGAATATGATGACTCGTGATCTGAATTCTGTCACAGTGCCATTTTCTTACTCACCCACAAAAATATATTCGTTTGATACTTCAGAATAACTCACATAGATACTCTTTTTACCTCTTGGTCTCAATTTACCAAATTGAGGTATCATGGACGTAAGCACTATAACCCAAAAGTTGTAAATGGCTTAGGTCAGCTTGTCGATCAGTCCACAACTCATAAATTGTGGAAGTGACAGATTTTTAGGGCACACAGTTCAGAACATATGTGGCAGTTAATAAAACATCCGCCCAATAGGAGATAGGCTAATCTGCCTTTGCCATCATAGATCTAACCATATCTAGGAGAGTCCTATTTCTCCTTTTCGCAACACCATTTTGTTGTGGATTTATAGGAATGAACAACTGATGTTCAATCCTTTTTCATCACATAAAGCTTTAAATTTATCTATAAGATATCACCAACCTCTATCAGTTCTTAAAGCTTTGATCTTTTTGTCTAATTGATTCTCAACTAAATTTATATAAGTCTTGAAGTAACTCAATACTTCTGACTTGTGAGAAATCAAATAGACATGACCATACCTAGTACAATCATATATAAATGTGATGAAACAGTAGGCTCCATGCCTTGCCCTCACCTTCATTTGACCACATATGTCAGAATGAACTAACTGCAATGAAAATTTTGCTTTAGTACTTTTTTTCGAATGATTTTCTAACTAGTTTTTCCTTTTAGGCAATGCTCACACGTATGCAATTTAACCTCATTTGAATCACTTATTAAACCTACTTTGACTAACCGACTCATTCGATTTTATCCAATATGGTTTAATTTAGCATGCCATAACTTCACATTGTTCTCATAACTATGTGAAAAAAATACAAAATTAAAGGAAAAAATAGTTTTACACAAATAGTCATGGTACTATAGGTGGCAAATGGGCGGGTTGGGCGAGTTTGGGTTGGGTCATAAATGGGTGGGTCATAAATGGGTCAAAAATATATGGGTCAATACCCAAATGGGTTTGGTGGATTTAGGTGGACCCATTTGATATTTTTTTAATGAAAAATAATTATCGATATAATAACGGGATACTAAAAAAATTATTATAAAAATATTGGCCTAAATGGGTCGGTGGAGATCCAAACGGATCGGGATATCGGTTGACTTATAGCTGTCCAATTTACTATTCATTTGGTAAAAATTTTGGTAGTGTAACGGCTATATATATAACATGCCCTTCCTGCAATTCGAACAATCCACAGTCACATACAGGGGCACAACAACACAATAATTCATAAACCAAGTGGCACTTTTTCCATTTTTAAGCCAATTATGTAATCCTAAACTATTTCACTCACTTTCTAAGCTCAATTTCTTCCAAAATTAATTTTATAATTCTTAATATATATAAATTAGTCTTCCTGCAAAATTTCAACTCAAACATAGTCCGTTTCTTGATCTGGTACATTTAAATCAGTCGGTTTTGAAAATTTTCAGTGTTACCAAAAAATTAATTTTTTACTGTCAAAAATTTATAAATATTAATCTAAGTCTATATATACCATTAAAATAATTTTTAGAAATCATTTGCTATTTTTAGAGATCTAGTCAAATCTTGGTCAAACCGGGTAACCTTTAAAACGAGCCGGGCTTCTTTTTTTTTGACCTTTGGAGATCTATTTGAGCTCATTTTTTCTCCATATTTTACCCTCGGACTCCTTGTGACTAGTATTTTTTAATGGTCAAATAAAATATTTTTTTTTATTTTCGGGTGTAATTTTTGTCCCCAGTGTACTATTTACCATAGAAAAATACTATTCACAACTAACCCCATAACTCGGCCATTACAAATCTAACTAACAAAATACGCATACACATTATACAATAATAATATAGCTGGACAGTCTAAGCAAAAAATCTTATTCATTAAGGCAAAAGTTTTTAATATTAAAGAAATAATGAAAAAAAAAAGAAAAGAACAAACACCCATTGGGTCTAGGAAGAATGACCCGAATGGGTTGTATTTTATGTGGGTAGATTTTGGGTGGGTTTAAATGGGTCAATTTTTTAGTTGGGTTGAGTTTGGGTCAATTTTTTTTGGACGGGTTTGGGTGAGTTGTTGGGTTTTAGTTAATTTTGACATGCTTACATGGTACACATCCATAACAATAAAATCATTTAGGATATAAGTAGAACCATAATAAATATCATTCAAGCATAAGCATACACTGTCATCCTTAATATGTAAATTGAAAACAAATTTCAATAAAATGAGAACATAACATAAATTTCATAACAAATGCATCTGATCCCTTGTTACATGGTCCATTGGTTTTGAATCTATCACCCACAGAGGATGAAATTCAAAACTGGATATATAAATTTCACTCACTCTTGAGTCAGAATAGTGTATCTTTTTAGGCACAATGTAGTCTTTTGCATAGTATCATTTCTTTAGGCAATTGAAACATTTCACTCTTGAAAAGTTTACCTCCTTTTTGCCATTGCAGGTGTCGAGCCTTTTTTTTTATCCCTTCTTATGAATCTTCTTTTATTTTTCTAATCAGAACTCATTCTATTAGAACGGGACTATGCCATATACACAATGACATTGACCTTAATTGCTGCCAAACGGTCCATTTTAAGCTCCAAATGGAAAACAACATCCTTTTATGTGTTCCATATGAGTTAGTTGCATCTTCATATGCTCCCAACTCTTGGGTAGGAAACGAATAACAGTTTGGATTTGCTGCTCGTCAGTTAACTTATGACTAAGTTCACTAAGCTCACTTATTCTTTTCCATCTCTCTTAGATGTTTTCACATTAAATAATCAGACTTCTTCTGACATGTATAAAATTTGATCATTAATTATTAGAAATTAGTCAGAGACACACCTCTGAACTTTTCCAGCAAAGCGATTCACAGATCCATTGCATTTTGATACTTGTGGATGGCTTAATGATGTCATCACCTTTTTGCACTTAGCAAGATGATTTAAGCAGTTGAATTCTTCTTTTTTCATGCCACATAGGCATCCGGTCCTGCTTATGCTGGGCAATAGTGCCATCCTCAAGTTCAGCCATAACCGAACTTGAGGGTTCAACAGTCTCTTTCTCTTCAACCACATACTGGATTTTCGTATCCTAGATTTCATAATTATAACCATTTAGCTTCATATCTTTACTAAGGGCTACAATTGACTTGGAAGCAGTATCCATTAGGATCCTCTGATCTCAAATGGAATAATATTGCACATATTTAAGGGAGATAAGGTAATACATGTAATTTACTATGCATCTGAAATAATAACCTAGTAAAATTTTCTATTAGGCTCAAATTCGAAAAAGTTACTTATAGTATCCAATTACCCTCTAAGTCCTAATGTCCAACTTTACAGGTTAAAATTTCATGCATAATAAATATGAATTATTGAATTATTAAGTTCTCAAACTTATGAGGGAATTTTTATTAAGCCTCTACTTAATAAACATGCAATCATTTTACTTATAAAATATTGCAAGGCAATTAACAATTAAAATAAACATATTTATTATAAAGTTAAATGCCAAAACTAATAAATAAATGTATTTATTTAACCGATAAATAAAATCTAATAGTCCTAAAATAAGACACTCATGTCAAACATCAATCAAAAACATAAATCCTATTTGACAATAATAAACGCCAACTTAAATTGACACTTATGTCAACTATTGTAAAAGTCCCGATTTCATAAAATCTTTCTTGATATTGGGATTATTTCTTTCACCAACTTCATCAATTCATCAGGCAACTCATAAGTCCATTGATGAAACCATGGACGATGCACACTACGACCATTCCTTAGTGTCATCACAGATTTAGTGTTGCTTCTCAACACTTCCCTTTTGGCAACTCTAACCAAAAAGTGAATAATAGATTTTTTATAAAATCTATTTCCTATAAACTAGGTAGTTTTCAATAACTTTCTCAGTTCTGGATGATATTCAAAGGAGTCAGTCAATACTTTAACCAAGACTCTATCATCAATTTTCATACTCAGACCACCAATCCAAATGCACTCTTACATTTGTTCTAACACATGTGCAGTATGATGCACTATTGCATCAATATCATCAGCTCAAATTTTTCTTCGCATTCTCATGTTGCTTATTGATTGCACTATTGCAATTCTTAAAGCAACATATGCATAATTTAAGGAAGATTTAGTGTCCTTATTTAATATTTCTGTAACATATTACAGAAACATTTATACACTCGTGTATAAATATACATAATTGAAACACATTTCAATCAATAAGGACAGAACCTCAAAAATTTTTCAAAATATTTTTAAAAAAGTCGAAAGGTAGAAAACATATTTTCTACACCCTTTTTTATAATATTTTTAAAAATAAAATTCAATTTTATGGTCATTAAAAAATTTTGAAAAAGTGACCAAAATATCAGAAATAATTTAAAAATTTTATTTGACAAAAATCGGAGTTGAAACGGTGGTAAAAAATGACCATATGCGCCCACACGCGCCGGCTGGGGAGAATAGACATGCCTCACACACCCTCATGCGTATCTCCCTCCATTCTGCTGCGTGGCAACACCACATAGTACCACGTGTTGAAGTCATGCCACGTGTTGCAACCCTATTGGTCCACCTGGCGAACACGTGGCGTCAGGTGACGCGTCACCATGACACCTATCAGACACGTGGCATTGTCCCATTCGGCCATGTGTCAGTGATGTCACATCATCACTGACACATGGCATGACACGTGGCACGATCTGAGTTATCCACGTGTCACTCTTTGGTTTAGCCACGTGTCCTCCCCATACGCTATGTGGCATGGCCACTGTCATCCATGTGGCGTTTTGCCATTGGGCCACGTGTCAACAGTGATGCACCACTGCTGACACGTGGCTGAGCGCGTATGGGCCACTACCCACACGCACGCGCCTTTCGCATAGTGGCACGTGCAAGCCACGTGCCTCCTTACCGTCGATTTTTGTTATCCGAATTTCGGCTGGTGGGGGGTTTTTGGGCTCTGTGATTCCAATGGTGAGATCAAAAATTAAAAATATCGACTTCTAGTTTGCCATTTTGAACACTCCTGTTCATCCCCTCGAATCGCAGTGTACAAACACACAATTCTCGAGCCGAAATATATATATATATATAATTTTCACACAAAAAATAAATTTTTTTTTTGTTTCATACATCCTAGATCTAATAATTTTACACATAAAATTTTATATCTATTTATCTACATGCCAGGATGTAAAAACAACTGCTCTGATACCAATGAAGGAAAAATTATAAAAAAATATAATTTACGTAGGTAACATTAGAAAATAGTACCTACCTCTTGTAGCGTAGAAACATATTGCGAAAGCGTCTACAAGGATCCCGTTTATTTTTGGTCACTGGCCTAACTTTTATCTACATGCAAGATAATATCAGCTATTTCACAATCTAAAATCACTTGAAAGATTAAAATAAAAAACTTTGAGTGTGAACGAGCAGGCTTGCGGCGTATACATTTTCTCGTTACCAAATACTAAGATCTCCCATCTATTTATAGATATTCTAAAGGCTAGAGACTTATCTCTATTATAACTCAGACTCCTTCTGAGATAGGATTTGGTAATATTAATCAGATTGAATTACTTAATTTTATCTGAATTGTAACTTTATCCAAATTAGAGTCATGGGCGCACCCAAACTCTATCAGTAAAAAATATGTGATCCACAATGCCTGCCCAAAAAATTAATATCAGACTATTTAATCTTCCATTAAAGTAATAGCATAACAAATAACAAAAAGAAGATCAAAAAGCATATCATGCAAATAAAAAATCCAAAAATTTCTATACATTTTCCATCAACTGATCATATAATTATTTATTTAATTTTGTTTCTCCCAATGAGTAGAAAACATACTATCCATATTGACTGCTATAAAAAACTAATTATTACTATTTGATCTTCTACATAAAAATGACTAGCAAATTTTTCTATCACGGTATGTGATAGGTGGCTAATTGAAGTATTATTTAGTGTGTGATTTGTGTAAATTATGAAGTTAAGCATGTAATTATTTATATTTTTCATGTTATTTGCATTAGCTTATGTTTTATGTGGTTTGTAGATTAATTTAGGTGAAAAAGGAAGAAAATAGATTAACTGGAGCAGAGGCAGAACAGGACTTAAGCAAGAATCACGACTCGTGAAAGTAGATCACGAGTCGTGAAAGTGCAGGTACGGAGTGAGATGTGAAGATAGCAGAGAGCAAGAGCATGAGTCATGAGTCATGAAAAGCAATCATGACTTGTGACGATGCAGAGAGACCAGCGCAATGACGAAAGAAAAGAGAAGAAGAAAAGGAGGAGGAGGCGAGACGTGAGCCAAAGTCACGACTCACACAAGAAGTCACGACTCGTAAAAGGAGATCATGAGTCGTGAATGGCTTGAAAGTAGCAGAGAAGCAAGGGAGAAAAGAAAGGAAAGAAGAAAGAAAGAAAATCGAATCAGTGTTCTGTTGCGAGCGTGACAGTGGTCGCGAGCGCGATGGAACTAGCCGTTTGGTAGTTTTTCCTTGACAAGTCATTTGAAAAGGCACAATTTTCACCAAGCTTTGCAACTATCTGAAAGGACATCTCCAAAGGACACAATCTTTAGAATTTTATAAATATCAACGTTTACTGTAATTTGAAAGAAGGAGAATTTTTATTAAGTAATTTCTCTAGTTTTAAAGAACAGTTTTCTTTAGTTAAAAATTCTTAGTTTATTTTCATGTTTTGAAGGAGAAGACCAAGGAGAAGAAGAATTTTTACAAGGGTTTGAGAAAAGGATTGAAAGATTTCTTTCTCATTACTCTTATCTATTATTTCTTCTCTGAAAATCAAATGAATGTTATTTGAGAACTTGAATATTATTGTTATTTTCTATTTCCATCTAAATTAGTAGTCTTTTAATGTAAAATTTTCTATTAGTATTTTTATGCATGATCTTTATAAGTAAGTATTTAATTGAAAGATAAATTCTTACTTACATCTAATGCAAGTTCATTATTAAAGTATTTTTTGAGAAATCATAATATTAAATGGTTGTTATAGGTTGGTGATTATTCCTGAAATTTGCATGTATAACCCTCTAATTCATTAATGAAAATTGTGAGTTATAATTATAAATGTATGTTTTAGGCACTATAATTTATGTTGAGAGAGTAAATTGGAACTATATTCCAACTTGGCTTGCTTAAGAGATTAAATTTATATTAAATGATGGAATTAAGTTTAATAATTGTTAATTTTTCATTATATGTTTTGTCTTCTTTGATTAACATGAACTAGGTTTAATTAGTTTGTATAATAAAGTGGTTTAGATTTAACTAACAAATGATCATTGTAAACAAGATTAAAATTGAGTAGTAATAGTGTATAATAATTAGCACGTTCCTCGTGGGATCGACATCTTTTGTACTATAACAGGTACACCGTATGCTTGCGGAATTAGCATGTAAAATAAGCTAACAAGTTTTTTACACCGTTACCAGGGAATGATGTTTTATTTATTGCCATTGTGAAACTTGATTTATGATTTTGGATTACAATATTTATTTTATTTTGCTTGTTTGTTTGTTTAATTGACTTATTTTTGTTTTATGTTGTTTTTACCGGATTTGATAAGTTCATGCCTAGTATAAGAAGTTCTCAAGAAGAGATTGAACCTTTGAATCCTAAAATAGAGAGATATTTGTCAAGTAACTGGAAATCCAACGAGAAGAAGAATAAGAATAAGAGACCAATCATGGCTGAAGAGGAAAATCCACCAAGGTTGATGGATTTTGCTACACCCGCATTGAGTGGTGCTCAACAAAGTGTGGTAAGGCCTACTGTAAATGCTAACTAATTTTAAATTAAACCTTCTCTTTTTCAAATGATTCAAAATAGTATTCAGTTTTATGGTTTGGCAAATGAGGATCCTAATGCTCATTTGGCAAATTTTCTAGAGATATGTGATACTTTTAAAATTAATGGAGTTTCTAATGATGCAATTAAGC
Source organism: Excoecaria cochinchinensis (assembly GCA_947683425.1). Lineage (NCBI taxonomy): Eukaryota > Viridiplantae > Streptophyta > Magnoliopsida > Malpighiales > Euphorbiaceae > Excoecaria > Excoecaria cochinchinensis. Next base: position 788,544 of record CANTUQ010000017.1, on the reverse strand, counting down.
TTAGACTTTTTCCTTGCACTTTGAAGGATAAAACCAAGGCTTGGTTGAATTCATTAAGTAGAGGATCAATAACCACTTGGGACTAATTGGGCCAAGCATTTTTATCCAAGTACTTTCCTCTAGCCAAAACTGCCAAAATAATTAAAGATATCACAACTTTTGTGCACCTTGATAATGAGTCTTTGTATAAAGCATGGGAAAGATTTAAGGAATTGCAGCAAATGTGTCCACATCACAACCTTCCAAGGGAGCTATTGATGCAAATCTTCTACAATGGGGTGAATCCTACCACAAGAGGTACCATAGATGCTGCAGCTGGAGGTTCCCTTATGAGGAAAACAACTGAAGCAGCATTTGAGCTATTGGAAGAAATGTCCATGAATAACTATATGTGGCCTACTGAACGAGTAAGGGAGTCTAATAATTCTAATGCTAGGGGGGTACATTCCATAGACTCTGTTGTTGCTTTGCGAGCTAAAATTTAGGCATTGACTCATAAGGTTAATAGCCTAAGTATGGGAGGTAATTTATCAAATGCATGCAATATTTGCAGTCAACAAGTGCATGTTAGTGGCAATTGCAATTTGAGAATAGCTAATAAGGAGGAATAAGTTAATTTTGTCCAAGGACAAGGGCTTGGGAACCCTTATTCTAACACCTTTAATCCTGGTTGGAGGAGCAATCCTAATTTATCATGGGGAAATAATAATAACAACTAAAATAGAGGTGTAGGATACCAACAACCACAAGATAGGTTTGGAGCATTTGAGGTCAAAATTGATAAATTTATTGAAGAGATTAATTTTAAGATGAGCTCTCAAGATGAAAATCAAAAGAAACTTGAGGCAAAAGTTGACCAAATCACTAATAATCATGCCTCATCTATTCATAATCTTGAGGTTCAATTGGGCCAATTAGCAAGTTCCTTGCCATCTAGAAGTCTAGGATGTCTTCCAAGAAATACTGAGGAAAATCCTAGAGGGCACATTAAACCATAATATTTTCTAGTCTTTTATTTAGGTTGCTTAAATAGATTTTCTTTCTATATGCGTTTTATGTTCTTTTTTGTTATTTTAAGTTATAATATGTCAATTTGTTAATTAAATTTTATATTGTGGATTTTTATATTATTAACACACTTTGTTTTTGATTTTACAGTTCAAAATAGTAAGATTAGGTGTTTTTTATTTATTATTAATACATAAAAAAATATACAGACATGATTTTCTATCGCACGCACGACTAGAATCGCGATCGCAACAGAATATGCAACGATTTACGCTCGAGGCTTCTATCACGATCGCGGAAGGTATCGCGCTCGCGACAGCATGGGCAATTGTCGAAGCTACCGATTCGTGATGTAACTTCACGAGTCGTGTAGTCATGAGGAGGTAAGTACGGCAGCTTCACAAGTCATGAAGATGCCTCATGACTCGTGTAGCATTTTGGGAGTCAGGTACGTACGCGTTCTCAATTAATTTTTCTTTATTTTACTTATTATTTTTCTCTTAATTTGGTTTTGTTTTCTTTCTCCTCAGATTACTATGTCTTAATTTCAATTAATTTAATTTCTATTAACTCTAAACCCTTACAACACAAAATCAGAAATTACAAAAGGGATAATTTTTATTTCAAAAACCTAAAATCGTGACCTTTCGTATTCTCCCCCTTCTGTTTATTTCACTTAACTTTTCACATTTCCCTCTTCGTTTCATTTTCCCTTTATCGTGTTGCACTTCACGAGCTGCACACCATATTTGACTCTTCATCTTCATTCATTCCTTTTCTTCCTTTTTCCTGAGTTCTCATTCACGATTTAATCCCTGTCATTTCTCTTTGTCGTCAGTTCCCTTAGAAGACAGTATTTTTTTTCTTTTAATTTTATTTCATCTTCATTTTTCCGTTGCTTTTCTTCCTTCAGCATTCACTGTCTTTCATTTCTTCTTCACTTGTGTTCGGTCTTTTTTCTTCTTTCTCTTCGTGGGCATTACTTTTAGTGGTCAGTATTTTGTTTCTTTTATGTCCTTTCATTTTCATTTTTCTTTGTTCTTTCGGTACTCTGTTTCTATGTTTTTTTCGGCATATCCCCACATTTTCATTTCTTTCGGCATTTTCCCACCAAAAAAATCAAATATTCTCTGTCTTCCTATAATCTCTGTTTTATTTAAACAATGGTAAGAACCAAAAATCCATCCTCTTCACGTATTGAACAAGCAAGACAGGAGGTAAAAGAAGGTGATATCTCTGCCACATTTGGTGCTGGTTTTTCAATCTTTTCCATAGATAAAGGTAGCAAATTTCTTACCCTTCAAGATAGACCATTTTCGCAATGTAAGTATTTTACATCAACTCTTCTTGAACAGGTAGGCATGCTAGATACTGTAAATGAAATGTTGTCATTTTGTGGCTTCCTTAGATTTGCCAATATGCAAGAGAATATTTATCCTGATTTAATGCTTGAATTTTACACCACTTTGCAAAGGAATGAGGATAATGAACATTGGTTAGATTTTCGATTGGATGGAAAAGCACACACTCTGACTTATTTTATGATGAATCGCATGTTTAGGTTTTCTCAAACTGGTTTATTTGATCCACCAAAATCTTTTAAACCTGATGCATTTTGGACATTTTTATCTGATTTGCAAACACCATATAGAGCTAGAGATGCTAAATCCATGTTTATCAAAGATTTAAAATATTGGGTTTTGCATAAGATTTTTGCATCTTTGATTTTTAACAGGTCTGAATTTAATAGAGTTTCTTTTAATGAATTATTTTTGATGTGGTGTGTGCATAAGAGAAAGGATATATGCTGGTCTTATTGGTTTGTACTCAGTTGTTGAATTGTGCTACTAAACACGACTCACCTATAACACATGGGCATATCATTACTGTTCTTGCACGAAATTTAGATGTTGATCTTTGTTGCTATCATCGAGATCGTCCTTGTGTTTATTTCACTCAAAATTTATTTGTGTGTGGAGAGGTTGTTAGTAGGAATTTTCAGGAAATCCCACCACATTCAAGCTTGTTGGAGGGATCTTCTTGGACCATATGCTCCACAAGATGAAAAAGCTAATGATGATGGGGGTAGTGGTGATGATGCCATGCATGATGCTCCAGCTGATGTGTCTGTTGCACCTGCTATGGGGCCTTCTTCCTCTAATGTGCCAGCAATGCTTGAGCAGCTTTTACAAAACTAGTCTTCTATACAGGATCAACTTTCTTCTATGGCTAGAAGACAAAGGAGGCTTGAGCATAAGGTGGATACATTTATAGCTCAAGCTGGGTATTTGGTTCTCTCACCTCCACCTTCACCATGATTAGGGGAGTTTTTCTTGATTCCTTTTACTTTTATTTTATTTTTGGCGTTTCTTATTCACTTTTCTCTCATTTCTTCACATTGAGGACAATGTTGCTTCTAAGTGTGGGGGAGTGAGTATGTTTAAAGTTTGTTTGTATTTAATGAGTTTTTGTTAGTATGCTTTATATATGAGTTGTTTGTGTGATTTTATTTTTGACCTAGGCTTTTTAGTGAGTTTTATTATAGGGCATTGTTAAATTGGTATATTATATTGGTTGTTTAGTTATTTATCTTTTATGGTCATTTTACTAGTTTTTCAAATTTTTTCGCATGTGTTTTAAGTTTTTCAAGTTATTTTCTTTTATTTTTTACAACATTGTAGATTATTTAATCGTTTTACTAACTATGGTTTTAAGTTAGAATTTGCTCATTTAGTTTAAAATTTTGGGTTCTAGTTGCCTATGGAAACTATAGCCATAATACTTACCCTTATGTCTTTTCAATAATGGATGAGGACTCAAAAAGGAAAAAATAAAGTGGGATGGAGCAAAAAATGCACCCACAGTGTTAAAAAAAAAGAATGCAAGATGTACATCCAAAATTAAAAAATATGGGATGGAGCATAAAACGCACCCATACTACATTCTCTTACTATTCATGGATAAAAATAAAAAATATACCCATGATTCAAAATAAAAAGAAAAATCAAAAGAAAAAAAAAGTCTAAAAATGCCATGAGATTGGATTAAGGGGAAGTGTGCTTACAAATTGTCCCAAAAGGTAGCTAGTAACTTTGGAATTTTAAAGTTTATGATCAATATTCTCTCTTTGAAGCATGATTAGTTTTGGGATTCTATAATCTTGGTGTTGGAATTAGTAAAGTTTGGTGACTTATTAAATTTTCAATATATGTTTTAAATTTTGATTAACTGATATTTTGAGTATATGAGGTATTTGATTTCTTTTCAATCCTATATTATATATGCCTAATGAATAATGTTGTTTTGTTTTACAATTTTCTTACTCTTTTGTCTTGCTTGAGGACAAGCAAGGTTTAAGTGTGGGGAAATTTGATAGGTGGCTAATTGAAGTATTATTTAGTGTGTGATTTGTGTAAATTATGAAGTTAAGCATGTAATTATTTATATTATTTATATTTTTCATGTTATTTGCATTAGCTTATGTGTTATGTGGTTTGTAGGTTAATTTAGGTGAAAAACGAAGAAAATAGATTAACTGGAGCAGAGGCAAAATAGGACTCAAGCAAGAATCACGACTCGTGAAAGTAGATCACGAGTCATGAAGGTGCAGGTACGGAGTGAGATGTGAAGATAGCAGAGAGCAGGAGTATGAGTCATGAGTCGTGAAAAGCAATCATGACTCGTGACGATGCAGAGAGACCAGCGCAGTGAGGAAAGAAAAGAGAAGAAGAAAAGGAGGAGGAGGCGAGACGTGAGCCAAAGTCACGACTCACGCAAGAAGTCACAACTTGTGAAAGGAGATCACGAGTCATGAATAGCTTGAAAGTAGCAGTGAAGCAAGGGAGAAAAGAAAGGAAAGAAGAAAGAAAGAAAAGCGAATCCATGTTCTATCACGAGCGTGACAGTGGTCGTGAGGGCGACTAGCCATTTGGCAGTTTTTCCTTGAAAATTCATTTGAAAAGGTACAATTTTCACCAAGCTTTGCAACTATCTGAAAGGACATCTCCAAGGGACACAACTTTAGAATTTTATAAATATCAACGTTTACTGTAATTTGAAAGAAGGAGAATTTTTATTAAGTAATTTCTCTAGTTTTGAAGAACAGTTTTCTTTAGTTAAAAATTCTTAGTTTATTTTCATGTTTTAAAGGACAAGACCAAGGAGAAGAAGAATTTTTACAAGGGTTTGAGAAAAGGGTTGAAAGATTTCTTTCTCATTACTCTTATCTATTATTTCTTCTCTGAAAATCAAATGAATATTATTTGAGAACTTGAATATTATTGTTATTTTCTATTTCCATCTAAATTAGTACTCTTTTAATGTAGAATTTTCTATTAGTATTTTTATGCATGATCTTTATAGGTAAGTGTTTAATTGAAAGATAAATTCTTACTTACATCTAATGGAAGTTCATCATTGAAGTATTATTTGAGAAATCATAATATTAAATGGTTGTTATAGGTTGGTGATTATTCCTGAAATTTGCATGTATAACCCTCTAATTCATTAATGAAAATTGTGAGTTAGAATTATAAATGTATGTTTTAGGCACTCTAATTTATGTTGAGAGAGTAAATTGGAACTATATTCCAACTTGGCTTGCTTAAGAGATTAAATTTATATTAAATGATGGAATCAAGTTTAATAATTGTATATTCTTCATTATATGTTTTGTCTTCTTTGATTAACACGAACTAGGTTTAATTAGTTTGTATAATAAAGTAGTTTAGACTTAACCAACAAATATATGATCATTGTAAACAAGATTAAAATTGAGTAGTAACAGTGTGTAATAATTAGCACGTTCCTCGTGGGATCGATATCTTTTGTACTCTAACTGGTGCACCATATGCTTGCCGAATTAGCATGTAAAATAGGCTAACAGTGTGATAAGCGATAGTCTGCAAAACAAAGAAAAGAAAATACTGCTATTGATGCTCAAAAATAACATTGCAGTTCATTAGCCCTTCAACGAAATTATGGAAATCAGGAAGATCAACCAGAGAATAGTGCAGCTATATAAAATCCAAAAAATTCAACATATTTTCCTTCAACAAACCATTAAAATATGTATCTAATGGGGTCAATTTCACTCACGGTCACTTAACTTATCACTTATCGCGCAAAAATAACCGACTTTTGTTTTCCACTTAAATGTCACTGAACTTTTAACATTTTTGCAAAAATATCATCAATCTAGCAAGGGTCCTTCCCGGATTCTGATTTACATGATTTTTTTGCAAAAATATTAGAAATTTAGTGACATTTAAGTCAAAAAAAAAGTCGGTTACTTTTGCACGATAAGTGATAAGTTGAGTGATCGTAAGTGAAATTAACCCTATTTAATGTTCGTTCTCTATACTAATGAAGTACTATGTTAAACAATTCACTAATGAAGTACTAACATTTACCATTTTATATTCTGCATAAAAATCTCTAGCAAATTTGCCTACCGAACTACAAGGATGAAGTGGTAATAGAACAAAGATAGAAAACCACTGCTCTTCAACTATTATTAGGAGAAATGTTAAACAAAATGTGACAAATGATTTAGGTGCATTTATGTGACTTATTCTACCATATTATAACTAATGATGCATATTACATGCATATACATGTTTCACAAAATATATAACGTTTACACATTAATCCCACATCTTAATATGAAATTATAGAGGGCCCTAATTTCTTGACATTTTTCATAATAAATATAACTATGTTGAACAATTATTCATATGATTAACTCTTAAACTATTTGTCCTTTTGTTAAAATTAGGGGCTTGGGACTTTTTGTACCGTCCACATACACATGTCAATATTGCAATGCAATTTATGCTATTAAGAACGGACCCTCAAAAGTAAAAAAAAAAGTAGCAAATACTAAATTTTCATTATGTTGTATGGCAGGGCATTTTCTATTGCCTTTTTTTAAAGAGCCACCTTCCACTTTTAATATACCTTCTTGGACCCGCTTCTAGCAAAGTAGGTGTCAATTTTTGAAAGAATATAAGAGTATAAAATGCAATGTTTTCTTTTGCATCTATGGGAGTAAAGTTGACCATCCTATCAATCAAAGTAAAGGAATTTTTTGTTTTAGTTTGAATGGCGAAAACTTCCATATGGTAGGCTCTTTCTTACCTAAAGTTGGCAATCAACCTTGCTCTGTACAATTGTACATCTATGATACAAACAATGAAATATAAAATAGGATGACATTATTGAAGCAAAATGACAGTCGCACACAAATTGACTGTGACATTGTATCAGCCTTATTAAAGATGTTAAATGAGCATTATATCTGGGTGAAGTCATTTAGAATGCTCAAGGATAGAGTCATATCAATATCAGATTGTGAATATTGTTTGAGGTTAATAAGTAGTAGGTCCACAGATGGACTACAATACAACACACCCACTACAAAAAAAATAAGGAATTAGCGACGGCAATTTTCATCGCTAATTGGGAAAATTTCTTTGCTAATTCCTTTTAGTGATAAAACGACTATCCGTCGCTATTTCGGCCATCGCAAGGAATTTTGTGACCAAAATAGAAAACCGTCGCTAAAAATAGCGATGAAAAATTTGTCGCTAATTAACCCCAAAAAGTGGTTGCCATTAGATTTAAAAAATATTAGCGACGAATTTTTTCGTCGCTAAATTCCATCGTAAAACAGTATTTTTAGAATGCCACATAAAAAAGGGAATTTGCGACGACAAAATCCATCGCTAATTCTTTTGCTAATTTAATTTTAATATTTATTATTATTATTATTATTATTATTATTTACAATTTAATTTTTTTATTATTATTATTATTATTATTGTAACATCCAAAATTTAATTTATATAAATAGCAATTCTCCAATATTATTTTAAAATATATAATATAATAAAGATAGATTAAATTGTATAGTACTTAAAAAGTACTTAGAAAAATAAAATCTCAAAATCGCTCATCATATAAACTAACAATTCAACCGATCTTTTTCTTATATTTCTTATATGCTTTTGTCTCTTTCCCAAAACAGATTTAACTTTTTGCAGACTCCTTTTAGTCTGGCAATGAAACAAATCATGCAGTCAATAAAACAAGTGTGAACAAACCAACAAACTTTATTATCACTTGAAAGTTAATATGATACTTTTAATAACATGTAATTGAAAAATTAATAATAATTAAACAAAATAAGAATAATTGGAATACATGCTTCCTAATGAAGCTAATAAGCTACTTGAAATTGGAATACATTCTTATATCCTACCCACATTTCCTTTCGTTTACTAAGGGCAATATTGATCTTTCAATCATATTTACCAACTGAAATTTTCATTCGCAAATATAATCACAATTAACCAAATTCAATTCATGCTCAAGATCATGACATATTTCATCAATATGTTCATATATAAGTATAAACTTGTATTTACATATAATGCTCGTATAAAACTTATAAAACTTACTAATATGATATTATACTCATTTATTAAGCCTTACATAACAAATTCACATGCTATACCATATCATATACCAAATAGCATTTATTATTATAGGCATCAAAAGAATTTAGTAATAAAATCATTTAACTTACCCATTTAATGAAACTCATAACTTGCTAATATTTTAAACAGTCATACATTTATTCAAACTCATCACTTAATCATATTAAACTCTTAACTACTAATATTCATTGACAAATATCATACACCCCATCATAGACTTCATGTTGTGCTAAATCCGCAAGTGCACGGTTTACCGATTATAGTACTTAAAATATCATTCCCATGAGAAAAGTATGTTGATTATTACTCACTATTACTACTTGATTTTATCTTGTTTACAATATTCAATATTTTGAAGATTAATTCTATGCTACTAATGTAATGCAAATTAATTAAACCTAATTAACGATGATCAAAGAAGACAATGTAAATGATGAAGAAATAGTAATTACGAAACTTGATTCCATCTTTTAAATATAAATATAATCTTATAAGCAAGCCAAATTGGAGTGATGTTCTAATCCACTCTCTCGACATGAACTAGAGTGCCTAAAACATGCAATTACAATGCTAATCCTCAATTCTCATTGATGAACTAGTTAATTCCAATTACATATTCTAAGATTAGTTACCAATTTATTGCAATTATCTTAACATACTGGTCTCTCAAGCAATGCTTTGATAATGAAATTCTATTAGTTGTCAGGTAAAGTGAATCTCTCAACTCTACTTTAATTTAGAATGATCATGCAATAATACCAATAGACAATTCTGCATTAAAAGACTATTAACATTAATGGAAATAGAAATAACAATAATATCATTCAAGTTTCCTAAATATAATTCATTTAATTACTGATAAGTTGCAATTATACTAATATTTTAGATTAATTCTTGGCATAATTATGTATTTTATTTATCTAATTTTAATATTAATTAGTTAGTTTTTGTCTTTTTATTAATTTATAATGTTTTTATAACTTTTAATAAGATTTGAGATGTTTTCAGATGTTTTATTTTTAATCCGGAGCTAAATGGGAGGTTCGGGGTTGATTTTAGAAGCAATTGGTGAAAGAGAGCCAAATTTGCCTAAAGCACAGCCGTACTTTTTAATAGCACAGCTGTGCTTTCGAAGGGAGTGCGCATCAGCGTGAACAGCCGACGACACAGCTGTGTCACGCAGCAGGAGGCACGCGAACACGGAGCAGTGACGCGCAGTTTCTCGCCCAACAGCACAGTTGTACTTATGCAAGAAGCACAGCTGTGCTGCGCCTTTTCCCACTAGTTATCGTGCACACGACGCAACCCTAAAAGCGCTACTTACTAACGGACACAGCTGTGCTTTATGAAAGCACAGCTGTGCTTTTCTTCTGATTATAATATCAAAGCGCCGTTCATCTTAAGAGAGTTAGACTTAGTTTTCATTTTTCTTTTAGTTTCCAGTATTATTTTCATTTTATTTTAGGTTTTAATTTTTATTTTAATACGCTGTTTTAGTTTAGATTTAATTTTCAATTGCAATTTTATTCTTAAATAATTTAGATCAATTTAGCTTAAATTTATATTTTGGGGATTCAAGTGGATTCCAAGGTTGAAGAACAAAAGCTTCAAGATCTATTTTCTCTCTCATCAAGGGTGTATTCTAAACTTTAATTTTCCATATTTTATGTTTATATTCTTGATGTTAGAGTAATTATTCATGATTAGGAGTTCTTGAATCATATTTGTATTTTGGATATTTGGATTTAATGAATATTTTCATGATTTCTTTTATTTCTCTCGTTATATTTTTTGCATTTATAATGATCATTGGGTTTGGTTATAATTAAGTCCGGAATGATGATTGATTTAAAATCTAATTTTTGTTGTAATTTGTTTATGCTCAGTTTTCTATCATTTTTGGTGTATCTTTTAGACGACTCCGTTTGGGAATCTAGAAGTACAGAATTTTATGATTTAAAATTAGAGTGAGGAGTGAAGTATTTGAGTTTTGGGTTATTTGACTCCGTATTGGGAAAATAAACCGAACTTAGGATTTTAGACCCGTGCATAGGCTAGTTATGTGGCTGACTCCGGTTTGGGATGTCATATAATTAGAGTGGCTGACTCCATTTGGGAAGCTTGGGTTTAGTTGGTTTGTCCAGAATTTCATGTTTATATTGTTTTACCAATTTTCAATTACATTTATAAGGATAGAATCTCCTAAGCATTTAATTTCAGCCTTGAGTAATTTCTTGATGAACAATTTTATTTTTAATTGTTAATTTATTTTTCTTGCTTAGCTTAGTTTTCTCCACCAAACAAACCGGCGACATCTCAAATTCACTCATCTCTAGATATTTAACTTGACAATCTTTTTTCCCTTGGGTACGATAACTCGGGGTCCTAACTATACCCCACTTTATTACTTGTCGATTCGGTATGCTAGCCGAACACCGATCAAGTTTTTAGCGCCGTTGCCAGGGAAAAACGGTATTATTTGTTTTATATCTTTAGTTGAGTTAGTTTGGGATTTTTATTTTTCTTTGTTTTAATTTGGTGTTTATCTTTGCAGGAAAATTTTGGGGTCTTTTCAAAATGATGCAAGATAGTGTTCAAGATTATGAGTTGGTCCTTTTACGAGCTCAAGTAAATGATATGAGGAGGGAGATGCAAGAGTTACAACAATTGTATTCAACTTCACCAGTCACCTATTCACCATCCTTTGAAGATCCTTACTCTCAATGGGAATCACAAGAGTATAACTTTGCCAAAATCGAAAGTCTTCAAGACTACATATATAGTAGAGAGAAGCAATACCAAGCGGAAAGGCTATAGCTACAAGCTACAATCAACTATCAAGAGGAGAGGATCAAGGCTCAAGGGAATTTATTAAGAAGTCAAGCATTGGAGATCCAAAATTTGGAATCCAAGTTGGAGCTTTTAATTGTCTCTTTAGTTGATCAAAGAGATGGTGGTGAATTGAGTCATGCACCTATAGAGCTTAACGAGAATTTTGAAATTTTTGAGGATGGGTTGCATGAAGGAAAAAAGGAGCCAATCATTGTTGAAGACGAATCTTGTTTTTGTTTGGAAACTAAATTCAATTTTTTTGTGTAGGATAGTGCACCAAAGGAGCAAGAGTTGTGTGATTCTCAAATGGAAGCACTGGATTCAGTCCACTTGAAGAATTTATTTAGGCTGGAAGAGCCGGTGGAGTTCATTTATAGTGAACCCAAGGTGGAGTCATACTTCATCGAAGACATGGAATTTTCCACCTTAGTGGCTTTCGATGATTTTCTCCTACCGACGGGGAAAAATGAGGAGCAAAAACAGGAAAGACCATTATTTGGTTCACAATCTCGTCCACCTGAGAGTAACATGAGTCGAGCTGGGACTCAATAAACTAGAATTGTTTTTTTCTTAACCCTTCCTATTTAATTATATGTCATTCATATGTGTTTTTGTGTTTTATGTTTTTAATTTTTAGTTGTTTATTTTGAATCTTTAAGAAAAAAAATTTGTTTTTATATAAAATAATTTTCCTTAAATTTTTGGTGTGTTAGAAAGTTAATTTGTTATTTTTAATGTTTAATTTGTTGATTTTTAATTTTTTTTTGTTTTAATCGATTTTGGTTTGGTTTATTGTTTTGGAATTTAACAGGGAGAACAATAAGAGAATTCAAAAAATTTTGCGGCCAAAATTGTGCAGTGCAGATGTGGAACAGTAGCAATTTACCAGTTATCTCACGGTGACAATTAAAATTGTTGTCACCGTGAGGTACATTTCATCAGGGCAGTGCGTCAGGTAAAGCACGAAAACACAGCTGTGCTTTTGTTTAAAAAATGCCGATACATAGCGCTGAGTAATAACACCACTGCGCTTATTTCAAAAGCACAGCTGTGCTTTTATTCCAAACCTTTTAAAACGCTGTTTCAGTTCGGCGCTGCTCCCTCTCTTCTTCTTTTCTTTTCTCCTCTGTTTCCCCCTGTTCTTCAGTTTAAATATTTCTTTCGAAATTTTCTCTTTGATCTCCATTGGAAACCCAAGCTCACCTCAGGTAATTTTGATTTAATGCATTTTCATAGAGCTTAATGGAATTCTTTTCATCGTTTTTCTGCATTTCTATTTTTTTTTATGTCGATTCTGATTTCTCCCCAAAATGTCTGCAAAAATTCTAGATTTTTGGGGTTGAGAATTAAGAGCTGTCTCTCTCTTTCCCGTTATTTATCTCCCAAATTTCTTAAGTCAGTAGCTCAATTCGACAGTTCCAGGTATGTAATTTCCTCATTCTTACGCATTCTATTTTTTCATTTTAGTGGACTGTGCTTAATCCTCAATTGGTAATTTTGTTGTGTTAGTTGTAATTTTTGATGCGTTTTGCTTCTTTGGGCCAACATGGACAGAAATGGGTGTTTAGGATTGGAAAGATAGTGCTTAAAAATCTAGTTGTAATCATGCTCACTAGCTATTTGATGAAATGCCTGAATGAGAAATTCATGTCAATTTTGGACTAATCATGTGATTAATTCAACATTTTTATCAATTTATTCTGCCCAACTCTGTCCCCATGATCTGTTGAGGATATGTTCAAATTCATTTTGCATAAATCAGGTTTTTTATTCATTGCTGATTTGGCGCCTTCAACTGTTGGAATTTATCTCAACATTTTGATATTGAGCAATTATTTTGAACCTAATTTCATATCTGTGTTCCTGTTTAATTGCTCTTACAGCAGTGTTGAGTTGATGGATGCCATTAGAATTAAATTTGAGCTTAATAATCATTGTGCTAGATGGGATGTGTTCCTGCATTTTGTCTTGAAATGTGGCTTGCTGATATTGGGATTTTGAGCTGTAGAATTCTGAACTAAATTGTTTTGAGATAATTGGGGCATGATGCATTTTATGAATATGGAAAGAAAATTTTGCACATTAAATTTAAATTGCTTGAGATTGTGCTTGGCATTTATTTTGTTTTAGAAGTATTTGCTGCTGCTTTTAGCTTTATGGTTTAAATGCATGATATTGTGCTTCATTGAATTGAGACAAATGCATGTTTGCCAGTTCCCGACTTGATGGGATTAGGATGAGTTATTTTGGATGCCAATTTTTCACTTTCTTATTTACATGCAACTTTGAATTTTTCCTACATATTTTTGCTGTGAATGACGCAATGGTTAAGTAAACTTTGCATTTCTCTCTTATTTTCCATTAACTTGCATTTATCTTATTTTTGGCATATACACTTCAAGGGTTAATTACTTGTGCTTATTTTTATTCTCCACCTTGTGCTTTTCATTTTTAATTTGTTTAAATTCTAACTTGCGCAATCTTCCTATTGTGATTAAACTTGTGCATTGATTTTGTACTTCAATTTGTTTTTACTTTTGCCTTGTGCTTAATTGTCCACATTTTACATCTTCATTAGCTAGAAAATTTTATTTATTTTGCAAATTTCTGTTGTGAAGTTCTGGTGAGTTTTCTTATTATTCTTTCAATCTAGCCATATATGTGGTTTGCACTTAATAAAACTAAGAATGTTTTGGATAAAGTTTATACTTTCTTTTTCAGGAACCATGGTTCGTAATAGAGAGGAGCAACCATCAGCGCCCATTTCGCCTCCTGATTGGTTGACTCCAGCACAGCACACTTTGTTCAATAAGTTGGCTGCAAAGATTATTGTTTCTAGTAGGTTTATAAGTATGAAGACACTCATTGACCTGGGCATTCAAGAGAGGGTATTATCTTTGCTAAGGAATATTGGATGGGAGGAGTTCTTTTCTCTGAATGGTCCAACTCATCCTATGATAACCTTGGAGTTTCTTAGTACTTTTCAGTACTCTCCAAGGTTATCTAAGGATGATGTAAATACCATTCAATTTAGAGTCAACAATACTCCTTATTTTCTATCGATTTTTAACCTGGCTAGATACTAAAGGTTGCCAGTGGATGGAGAGGTGCACATTGTGGGTGATTCAGCTGCACATTGGGCTATTATCGGGAAGCCCAATATGGACTTTCATGAGAGAAAAACCAAGTCAACAAAGCTCCGCTCTCCAGTCTATCAGTACTTGCATAGAGTGATGACTTCTTCAGTGTTCATATGACCAGGGTGTCCTAGCAATGTGACCACACCAGACTTATTTTTTCTTTATGCTATGGAGGCCGGTATCCGAGTTAATGCCATACCTTGGTTGTGTAAGCAACTGAAGAGAGCCACAGCTACTTCAAGGAAGAGGATCGGGATTGGTGGATTGATCACCTTAATCATGAGAGCCCTACATCTACCTACTCCTGACATGGGACCAGCTTTAAGGTCATCGTACTTGATTGTTGAGGAGGTAGTACTCAAGTGTAGGATTGCTATAGAGGATCCTTCTTCCGAGAGTGGATATAGACTTAGGAGAGCGGAGGAGATAGATGCCCATGACTCTGGTGATGATAGAGAGGGCGATTCTGACGATGGTGGCCACCAGCCAGTTGATCCCGATATAGATGCTCCACCACTACCTCTGCCACAGAGAGCGATAGCCACTACATCCAGTAGAAGGGTGAGACAAAGGAGTGATATTCCATTCTCCCCTCCAGATATGAGCCACTATGCTCAGGGGCATGATGAGCCGTCTTCTTCCACAGCCCCTCCACCCTCAGCTCCATATTTAGATGCTTCGGTGGTCCAGACTTTGATATTAGAGATGCGGTCTATGACTGCTACGATGACACATTTTGAGACTTCTGTTAGCATGCTTCATGATTCTTTTAGTGAGTCGAGGAGGGAGCAGGCAGTCTTCCAGGAGAGGGTTTGGAAGAGATTGGAGGAGTTGAGCAGAGGATTGGCGGAGGTCAAAGCAGCTATCTTTCAGAGTGATTAGTTTATTTCTGGCATGGACCTGTCAGTGCAGAGAGCTTGGGAGCGTTTGTCTTCCATTGAGACTCAGATGGAGTAGGTGCGCCGAGATATGGTCCCAGGAGCTGAGCAGAGAGACGCATTCTTAGGAGCGTTTCAGTAGAGGATTATTGCACAGTTGGACAGGTTGAGCAGTGAGATTCATCCATTTTTTACACCTGTTGCCACTGTATTTCCTCCACATTTGAGATGACCACCACATTGATATATTGTATGTCTTTCAGGAAGTGATTTTTATACAACAGATTTTGTATTTATTTATTTTTATGGTTAATGAAATTGATGTAGTCAGGCAATGTATGATTTTATTTACTTTGTTATATTTTGGAATTATGTGGCTGAGCCAATGCCGTGTGATAGGATAGACTTATTATATATGTTGGCTATGAATCTCACAGATTTCAGAGTATTTCATTTTGCGCAGTGATTATTGGATTTTTGCACAGATTTTGAGTTTTCTTCATTTTGTACAGGTGGCATGCAAGAATTTTGTATGGTTTTTAGTTTTGCACATTAATTATTTTATGTTTGCCATTTTTGAGATGATTGTAATTAATTTTAAATTGCAATGAATTTTTGCACTGCATGAGGGAAAATTTTTGAAAAATATTTTTGTGTGCTTCACTTTCTTGCACTGAGGATAGTGCAACATTTTGAGTTTGGGGTGGAGTACCATTTCAATTTTTCAAACCAAATTCAGTTTTGTTTGGTTGTCTTTTTAGTTTGTTGTGTTTTTTTATATCTTTAGAATAACTTTTTAAATTTTTAGTAGTTTTTAATTAGTTTTTGTTTTGTTTGTGGTGTATTTATACCAAGTTTTTATCTGGATATTGTTATGGTTGTTCTTATTGATTTAACCTTGATTTAAATTTTTATTTCGTCCTAGTAGTTCTCAATTGTGAATAATTTTAACCTCAGTTTTAGAAATTTGTGTTTCATTCAATTTTAAGTTGAGTGAGAAATAGTCTTGTTTGTATCTTTGTTTGCTAGATTGCATGTAAACCTTGATTATTTGGGCTCAATTTTTAAAATTTGAGAAAAATTTAGATACAATTGGGGAATTAGATGAAAACTCACTAAGAGCACTAGAACCTTTCTGATTACCCATCGAAGCGACTCCTAGATGAGGCATAATTTAGAAAATGATTTAGGCAACCCTTCTTTGAATAGCTACTTTAAATGACTTTTCCTACCTCAATTTCATAGTCTCTTGTTAGCCCGTTGAGCCTATTATTTTAGTATGCTAAATGTGTGCATGTTTTATTGTTACACATATTAAAACTACTTTTAGCCTTAAATGATTTTTGCCTCCACTTAGAAGAGTGGCCACTCTAGTAAGGATGGGTTTGTATTTTGGGTGAAAGGGAGTTTAGTTTTTTTCAATTTTTGGTGTAATTTTTGTTTGAAGATTGATTGGTGTGTGTAATGGAGAGTTGAGCCCATTTAAAGAAATGAGTTTAGGATTGACAAGGAGGTATGTGATTAAAGATGTTTATTGGTCTTTTCAAAATTAGGGCTCAATTTTAGTTCTTGTTGAGATTTTTGGATTAATTTAGTACTTCATAAATTGTTAATGGCTAGTTGGTTTTTATGCTTCTTTAAAAAAAAATAAAAAAAATTGGAAAAAAAAAGAAACATTGTAAGTTTTTCCTAGCTAACTGAGCAAAATGTGAGTTTGGGGTACAAAAGTTTATAAAACTTGAACTAGTGCCTTGTGATGATCATTGTTAATTATTTTGTTGCATCTATTATTTTGAGCTAAGTTTGATGAGCTAAGGTGTCTTTAAGACCAATTTTGTTTTGATAGTATGTAATTGGGTTGGGAATATTCGTTAGTACAGTTGGGTGATTGTGGTTTTGTTTAGGTAGTGGCCATTTTTCTCTAGTGACTTGATCTTCCTTTGTTAGCCAATCTACCTAAGCCTAATGTTACAATCAAAATGTAAGACCTCTTGATTCTTTGTTTTGTCTTGTCCAATTTAGCGGAGATGACCTTCTAGTAAGGTTTGGTACGTAAGAAGAGGCATATGGTATTTCTTGAGCTTTAAGTGAAAAGCCATGAATGCATTCGTGCATTCGAGTTGATTTTTGTTCCCAACATTGTATCTAGAAGTTTGTTTTTAAAGGATAAAAATTATGTTTTGGCCTTTTGCACACACACACAGAAATTGCTTAGTATATTCTTGTGTTTATTTGTTATTTAGTAAGCATTGGTATTTACAAGCCTATTTTCTTGTTCCTTAATTGAGAATGATTCCTTATTTTCTTTTGTTGAGATTGAAATGATTGAGAATGTGGTTCATTCAGTTTACTCGAGGACGAGTAAAGGTTTGAGTTTGGGGTAGTTGATAAGTTGACATTATACTAATATCTTAGATTAATTCTTGGCATAATTATGTGTTTTATTTATTTAATTTTAATATTAATTAGTTAGTTTTTGTCTTTTTATTAATTTATAATGTTTTTATAACTTTTAATAAGATTTGGGATGTTTTCAGGTGTTTTATTTTTAATCCGGAGCTAAATGGGAGGTTCGGGGTTGATTTTAGAAGCAATTGGTGAAAGAGGGCAAATTTTGCCTAAAGCACAGCCGTGCTTTTCAATATCACAGCTATGCTTTCGAAGGGAGTGCGCATCAGCGTGAACAGCCGACGACACAGCTGTGCTTCCTCGCAAAGCACAGTTGTGTCACGCAGCAGGAGGCGCGCGCACATGGAGCAGCGACACGCAGTTTCTCGCCCAACAGCACAGCTGTGCTTATGCGAGAAGCACAGCTGTGCTGCGCCTTTTCCCACTAGTTATCGCACACACGACGCAACCCTAAAAGCGCTACTTACTAATGGACATAGCTGTGCTTTATGAAAGCACAGCTGTGCTTTTCTTCTGATTATAATATCAAAGCGTCGTTCATCTTAAGAGAGTTAGACTTAGTTTTCATTTTTCTTTTAGTTTCCAGTATTATTTTCATTTTATTTTAGGTTTTAATTTTTATTTTAATATGCTGTTTTAGTTTAGATTTAATTTTGAATTGCAATTTTATTCTTAAATAATTTAAATCAATTTAGCTTAAATTTATATTTTGGGGATTAAAGTGGATTCCAAGGTTGAAGAACAAGAGCTTCAAGATCTATTTTCTCTCTCATCAAGGGTGTATTCTAAACTTTAATTTTCCATATTTTATGTTTATATTCTTGATGTTAGAGTAATTATTCATGCTTAGGAGTTCTTGAATCATATTTGTATTTTGGATATTTGGATTTAATGAATATTTTCATGATTTCTTTTATTTCTCTAGTTATATTTTCTGCATTTATAATGATCATTGGGTTTGGTTATGATTCAGTCCGGAATGATGATTGATTTAAAATTTGATTTTTGTTGTAATTTGTTTATGCTCAGTTTTCTATCATTTTTGGTGTATCTTTTAGACGACTCCATTTGGGAATCTAGAAGTACAGAATTTTATGATTTAAAATTAGAGTGAGTAGTGAAATATTTGAGTTTTGGGTTATTTGACTCCGTATTGGAAAAATAAACCGAACTTAGGATTTTAGACCCGTGCATAGGCTAGTTTTGTGGCTGACTCCGGTTTGGGATGTCATATAATTAGAGTGGCTGACTCCGTTTGGGAAGTTTGGGTTTAGTTGGTGTAGACACCAGGTCCCGAACTCCGGCATAAAATGAAAATGGTGATTTTGATCCTCGATTATTCCCTCCGAAAAAAAATAATAAATAAAAAAAATATATAAATAAAAAAAAAAACAAAAAAAATATATAAATATGTGTGTGTGAAATTAGGTAATTAATTAGTTGATGTTGTTAGTTAATTAAGTGGTTAATATTATCATGTTAATTAAAATGCATGTAAAATTAAAGTTTAAAGTGTATAATTAATTAGATAAATATATATATGTGATAATTTAAATGGATTAAATGTTTAATTAATTAGATAAATTATATATTAAGTGGATTAATTATATTAATGTGTAATGTTTAATTAATATGTAATGTTTAAATTAATTAATTAATGTGTGTTATTTGAATTAAGTTAGATTAATTAAAAAGAAGAAAATGAGGGAATTATGGAGGAAATTACCATTGTGCCCTTTAGCCCTAATTTTAGGGGTATAAGTAGAATAAGATGAGGAAATTAGAGGGGGTCGGCTGAAACAAGAAAAGAAAAGAAATAGAAGAGAGAAAGAGAGAAGAGAAAGGAAGAACAGAGAGAGAGCAAGAAGAGCCGGCCAAAGAGAACAAAGAAATAGAAAAAGAAAAAGAAAGTGAGAGCAAAAGAGAGAGCAAGAGAGAACTGAGAGCAAGCAAGTGAGAAAAGAAAAATAGAAAGAAAAGAGAGAGTGAAAGAGTGAGTAAAGAGGAAATAAAACAAAGGAAAGAAGTGAGGACCAGACCCAGGCCAAACAGGGACGCCGGAGAGAGAAGAGAAAGAAGAAAGAGGAGGGGAGGAAGCGTCGCCTCCGCCGGCCAGATCCGGCCACCGATCGCCGCACGCGCCCCGCCGCCGTGGAGAGGAGGTCCGGACGATTCAGGCGACGCCCACCGTTCTTCCATAGCGCTCCGGCAGACGGCGCGTGAGGGAGAAGAACCCGAGACAAAGGCAGCGGCTTCGCAGGCGATTTCCGGCTAATCGGCGCCGGCTTTCGGAGCGTGGACACCGCCGGTGAGACCCTGTGACGACGATCTACAGTGCGACGGCGGAGGTGTAGGCCACTGCCTCTCCGGCGAAGCTCCGGCGAGGTAAATCCCTATTTCCTTTATATTTTATTTTATTATTATTATTATTATTTATTTAATTTCTGAATTATTATTTATTATTATTATTTATATTAATATCATTATTATTATTATTATTATTATATATATATATATATTTTTATTTTCTATTTTTTATATTATTATTATTATATATATTTATTTAATTTCTGTATTATTATTATTATTATTATTATATATATTTATTTAATTTCTGTATTATTATTATTGTTATATATATTTATTTAATTTCTGTTTTATTATTATTATTATTATTTCTACTTTATATTTTATATGTTGATCTATTAATGTGTTAATTCATTTAAATATGTCATTTAAACTTATTTATCACCTAATATGCATGCTTTATTTAATTAATTTATTATTATTTGCTTTAATTGATTTTCTTGTTTCGATTTCTAATATTAAGTTTATTTGTGTTTGTTGTCGGTGTCAAATACTTGTGTTCCCCTGTTTGAGCGCCCGTGCGAATGAAGGAGGAGATCCAAGGAGTTGTTATTTTTCATTGTACCTGTTATTTTTCCTTTGTCTGTTTTATTGAGTTATTTGGCATGTGATAATTAATTAAACCATTTATTTTTTGCACGCTTAATCAAAATCACACAAAAATATTTCTACAAATAAACCTGGGTTTTTTAATAAAATGGGATCAATGTCCTAGTTTTTCATCCAAAATAAATTGTCACTTTAAAATGATTTTCTTTAATTGTGCATGAGAGGACCAACTTCCTCAACATTAATAAATACCCCATTTTATGTATGATTTATATTTTATTTACAATGGGGTTGTATTCTGCCCCTAATTTTGTTTGTAATTTAATTTTGTCTTTATTTTTATTTATCGTCTTAGATGTGATTGATGTGCGCTTTAAATTCAATTCGTTAATCGCGTGAGATGAATGAAATTTTATAATTTAAAAACTCATTTATAATTAATCAAGTCACCAATAAGTGTGAAGTTCCGAACACCATCTCTGGTTTAGACCGATAAGAGATTAAACTTTCCCAATTTCTTGTAAATTGGGTGGCGACTCCAAAATACCTCAAAAGTGCCTAAAGGTGTTATGGCGATTAATGGTCCTTTTCAATGTTCTATTGTGAAAGGAGGTGCCGAAAATATCTCATAACACCTAAGATCGGAAAAGACGCGAACCTATCCCTCGAATCCTAAAAGCAGGTTCGACGAGGGCCTTGCTGGTTCCTGCGCGCGTCACAGTGGCGACTCCACTGGGGACTGTTTGTGACTTTGCTCTGAAAATGTCTTGGTTAAAATGTATAATTGGGTTTTTAAAACTAAAATTTCATCTCTCATCTAAATTGCATTGCATTCATACTAGAGCCTTAGAATTACGCTAGTTTGGTCCCTCTTTTAACCTCGGTGCGTTCCTGAAGCGCAACCTTACGTTCACTCAATGTGGGGGAGTGTTAAGGATAATCACCAGCTCAAGCCTCGTACCATTTTGGTACATTAAATGGTGATCCGATTGGTCGTTATGCTCGTGATGAGCTAGACCCGTCGGTAGGGATCATGCTTGGGTAGCCCTAAAGTAACACCACCTTTTGACCCAAGCTCATGTAATGGCAATAGATATTTTCCCTAGGTTACATGTACCTTAATACAATGCTTGTTATGTGGGCCCTTGTATATAAAACCAATTCAAACATATTAATCGGGCATCAAAGGCTTTCATGCCCCGGTGGGCTCATTTTAGTCTGTTTGAAAGGTCCAAATATATAATGGCCAAAATCCATGCGCATGTGCTTTAAATTAAGAGAGTTATACTGCCGGTTTTCCACCGCGCACCATGCGCGCCCATTGGGTTCCCCGTTGTCCCATGGGCCAAACCCACCTAGGAAGAGACTATTTGACCTCGTGTGCGGGAGTAATAAGGTTGGAAGGATCTACTTGCTTGCATGTGTTTGTCTATGTTGCATAACACATGACCATTCATTGTATGCATCACTCATGCAGGTTTTTATGATAAAATTAAAAATTAAAAATTAAAAAATTAAAAAATTAAAAAAAAATAAAAAATGCATTTCATTTTGTGTGTATATATCCTTTTGTCTGCATATCATTTTACATGCATCGCATTATATCACTGTAATTTATTGATCTTTCGCTCATCTAGGACCACCTGCATAATTCACGATCATGCATTGTATATATATCACTCATGCATCATCCTAACAAAGTGAGTTATGCAGCCATCATAGATTCGTCCGGGTGGTCTAGGGATACTAGTGGACGGCTGATCAGGAAGTCCTAATCTCTGAGTTATTTAGAGGGGCAATAGTTCTGTAGCCAGATTCAGAAAGTAGCAAGACTTCATCTTCAATAGCATCCAGTATGGCTGATCCTTCTAGAGAGTTCGAGGCTACCCGTGCATTGATTGCCGAAGAAGTGGGGAAGAGGATGGAAGAGTTTGAGGCTAGAATGATGGCGATGATAGGCAACCTTGCCACTACCTTAGCCCCACCCAAGGGACAACAGGATACCGCTCCGGCTTGGGGGCAAGATGAACAAAGGGCTAGTAGAGAGGATCCCCCAGTGGCAGTTAATCCACCCATGCTTGAGCCAAGAGCGCCAATGCCTGTTGAATACAAAGAAGACCCCAAATCTGAGAGTGACTTATGGGAAGAGCAAGAAGAACATATGGTAGTAAAGGAGAAGTCTCCTAAGTTAGAGGATGAGATATGGAGAAAAATGGAAGAGAGGTTTGAAGCTATGACCAAGATGTTGAAAGTGGGTGGAAGGATGAATCCTGAAAACCGAGAGCTAGATAGTGAGGACTTGATACCTCAGAACTTCAAGATTCCTGATATTCCCAAATTCGATGGCACTTCTGATCCCACTGCACATGTGAAGCAGTATTCATTGGTAATGAAGGGCACTAGCTTAACAAAGAGGCAAAAGATTGAATATTTTTGTCTGAGATTGACAGGCCCCGCAGTGGACTGGTATCATGGGTTAGACAGAAGATCCAAAGAAGATTGGGACTTATTGACTGAAGAATTCCTGAGGCAGTATGACTGTTGTACAAGGATGGAGGTTACTCTAAAAGATTTGGAGCTACTGTACCAAAAGCCAGACGAGTCATTCCATGAGTACCTAACCCGATGGAGGAAACGAGTAATGGAGATGAAGAAGAAACCGGATACTCCGGACCAAATCAGGATATTCATCAGGAATGCTAGTCCATATTTAAAAGATGGGTTAAAGATGAAAGGGCTAAAGGACTGGGAATCCTTAAAGGATATAGCCATCGAAGTCGAGGCCGAGCATTTGGACAATATAGCTGAATCTACAAATCTAGCCTTGGGCAAAAGCAAGGGAGATGGCAGCAGTAATGGGGGCAATACTAAGGTAGTAGGAGTCTCAGCCGCGGGAATAGCTCCTAAACACCTCACTATCTTGGGCAGACCATTATCTTGGCACTTCACCCGTCTCATCAAGGAAGGGAAGTTACAACCCTTGTCAGCTGGGCCTGCCCCAAGTCAAGGAAAGCCCAAGCATAGAACCGACTGGTATTGTGCATATCACCAGTACACAGGGCATAGAACAGACTATTTTCGTCCTTTAAGGGATCGGATTCAAGACTTGATCGACAGTAAACAAACCACTAATCCTGAGCAAAAGGAGGATAAGAAGTCGACCTGTATTGCCATGGTTGGGTCAGGCTTACCTGAATGGTATGTACTGCAAGACTTGTTTGGAAATGAGAGTGCCACTGTTACTCACCCTGAGATAGACGAAAGGAGGGTTCTCGTAGCAATGATAGATTGTTGGTCCACTAGCGAAAGCGAAGAAGAAGTTGGAGAAGATAAAGGAGAGGGATCTGACCAAGTACTAAGGGAGGCCAATTCTTCACGGACTGAAGAGACTTGTGCCTTAATTGCCCAGGAGGTGGATAGAAGGTTCGAGGAACTTGAAAAGAGGTTATGGGCCGCAGTTATGGAAAGGATGGATGCCATGGTGCTAGTTCTCCAATCTCAAATGATGGCTACTGTTGAGAAGGCCTATGCATTGACGACAACAACGTCTCCTTGTACTTCCAAGTCCAGAGGCAGGAAACCACTTGATTCACCAGTTGGACAGGGGGGTGGTAAGAGGCCTACTTTGGAATGTGGCATTATGCTGGAAAGGGATGGAGATCCGGCGAGGATGCATGCCCCGAAAAGTGCAAACCCAAGTATCCACAACGACAATAAGGGCAATGCTAAGAAGACGAGAGTGCCAGCCATGAAAATGAATCAAAGGCATTATTCTAATTTGGGTAGATCTCTATCATGGATTTTCAAGAAGCTAGTGAAAATAGGGATGTTGCAGCCATTGCCCTCTAAGCCAGCCAGATCCCAAGGACAGCCGGGGCATAGAGATAATGAATATTGTGAATTCCACCAGCACACTGGACATCTGACAGACAACTGTGCAAGACTGAGGCATCATATTCAAGATCTGATTGACAGTAAGCAGATTACTGACCCCGAAAAGAGGGAAAAGAAGAAAGAGCCAACCTACAATGCAGTCCCTCCACCAGATATGTGATCGGGTCTGATCCAGCATAGTGGCATATTTTGCGAGAACTACATGGATATGAATAGGTCGCTGACACACGTCGGGAGAGTGGGGAAGAAGATTATGCTTTTAGACATTTTGGTTTCTTTTGTTTCAAGAACTCCTTATGACAGTTTGGTTATTTTCAATAAAATTGAACAAGTTTGCTTATTTGTATGGTATTCCTAATAATTTCATTTCGCATGGCCATGATGCATTCATTTTGACACTAATTCAATTAATATGGCTCCATCTAGTCTCGGAACTTTGGGGAATCCAAATAAAATCTTGATAGCATCTGATATAACTCTTGAGGAGAGGATAATTTTGAGAGATTAAAAAAAAAAGCCTCTGCCTGGACCTGGTGTAACATGCTGAAAATTGACAAGGACGTTCTTGAGATCAGTACTACTTCCACGTGCCAACATGACGACGAACAGAGTTTTGAAAACCATTTCTTTGCATCCACAATATCTAAGTTGCATATGGCACTACCAAACAAGATCAAACCCCGCAATCTACATCAAAAGTTGGACAAATAACACTCAGGACCTCCATGAGAAATATATGACCCATCAGAACCAAACCCTATGACCTCTTTCCTCCTGACCCCCTTTGAAATGTGCACCCTCAAAATCGATTATGATTGACCCTTGACCATCCAGAACCCTTATCGCCAACTTTCTTGCTAAAACCCAATGCTTGACTAGATTGAACCACAACGGTCCCAGTGGTTAAGATGAAAAGTGCACGTATGTGTAACTTCATGACTGGAATGAAGTTTGCAAGGGAATGCTATTTGGGGGCGAGTTTTGTTCAAATCTCATTTGGATTTGTCAACTTTGAGAATGCAGATGATGCTGCTAGAGCTGTTGATGTGCTTAATGAAAAAAAAAATTGATGATAAGGAGTGGTTTGTTGGGAAAGCCCAAAAGAAATTTGAAAGGGACCTAAAAGGCTAATTCACAAACCATCCATCCAACCCCGGCCGTTGGAAGGCCATTCCAGGATTTAAACCACCAAAACCGATAAAGTATCCCAGATCATCCAAGCCCGACCTATCACCCTATCCCAACCATTGAAAGGCCACCCCAGGGTTCGAACCACCAAAGCCAATAAAGGCCAGACGTGAAACTTCATATTCAAGCCCCAAATAAGGAACCCATCACCTCAACTAGTCTGCACAAGGGCTAAGACCAAGACTTTGATACCAAGAGGAGCCACTCTCAGAAGCAGCAGTCCCCCCGGCTGATGAAGATGAAAGCAAATTCAACTAATACTGACAAACTGAAGGAGGGTCCATGGCAGAGGCTAAATAAATTAAAAAAAAAGAGAAAATATTCAATCAAGAAAACCCGCGAGGGCTGATTGATAACAGGAGTTTGATGCTCTCAAGATCTATCCCGAGATTAGATGAGGTCTCATATTTTTCGAGTTAATGCCAAATAGTGATCATGTGTTATGAAATCAGATTGAAATATATGCATTTATGCAAAGATGTATTGATATAACCAGGGCAGTTCATCTTGCACACTCAAAGTTGTCTGAGCCCAATATAAAACTAGCACATTGTTATCATCTACCCTCTACCATTCTCGCTACTCAGGCTCTTCAGCCAACTCATCTTGCTACCTACTGTGAAGCCAATCCTACAAGTTCATACAACCAATATCTGAGACATAAGCACATGCCAATCATACCCGAAAGACGTTTCGCAACAACTCCAACTTCTCTCTCAAA
The DNA here is from genome assembly GCA_947683425.1 of Excoecaria cochinchinensis. Taxonomy (NCBI): domain Eukaryota; kingdom Viridiplantae; phylum Streptophyta; class Magnoliopsida; order Malpighiales; family Euphorbiaceae; genus Excoecaria; species Excoecaria cochinchinensis. The sequence goes on along the minus strand of CANTUQ010000017.1, from coordinate 762,059 downwards.
AAAAAAAAAAAAAAAAAAAAAGAAGGCCGTTAGAGATGAAAACCGTGACTGGCGCTCTAAGCAAAAGTTAGGCCAAAGGGCAGGGTGAAAACCTGGGGACAAGCAGTCTACCCTATAAAAAATGAAATAAATAAAAGCCGCTGGATTGGGTTGGGTCCATTCCAGGCAAAAAATAAGGCACAGGGTTTTGTGAAAATCCAAGAAAGGACGCATTTCCCGCTGAGAAAAGCTAGTGTGAAAATCCACAAGGGACGCACTATCTTTAATTAATGACTCCCGACACCTGGAGCGATAAGGCAGCATTACTTTGAATAACCTCATTTTAGGCATATGGTGCAGAACATGAATTAAAGTCTTGGGGGCAAAATGCTCATTGACCGGGGGGCAAAGATGTGCACGGGTCAGTTCTCGTTAGAAAGATTATGGATCAGAATCCCAAAAGTGAAGACAATGCTTTCCTAGATCCTTGGGAGCATCAGACAATGCCAGGCTATATCCTGAACGGACCTGTCACACCCCGTTTACCCCCTAGTAGAATGAGCCTGTCTGTATGAGCATGCATGTGCATGTGTTCAGCATGTCATAAGGGTATTTTAGTAAAAATGTATGTTTTTGGGTTTATTATTATGTGGGTGCATACATGGCATTAGTATGTGATTTAATTGGGAATTGCTTGTGTACATTGGAGCATATCATTGTAGGGTGTTTTTAGTTGAGTTTGCATTAGATGTGTGAGATGTGTGGGGTTAGGGTGTGAGTGAGTAAGTTCCACCACCAAGAAAATGACATGTGTATTAGGTTAGGGAAAATGAATAAAGGAAAGAAGTAAGAAAGAAGAGAAGATCAGATTTACGTTCTTCCTCTTCAACCTTCATCTTCTTCCTCCTTTTCCCTTTCCCAAATACTGCTAACTGTTAATCAAGTTGTGTTGTGGAGATTGCTCACTCTTGCTTCTAACTTGGTAAGTACATATCTTTGTCCTTGTCTTACTGTAATTCTTCTTCTTCTTCCTTGAGTTTAGGTTTAACTTAGAGTTGCATTATTGAATGTTTGTGTTTAGCTGAGACTACTCGCTATCCCAAAGGCAAGGAGATTGCTGGGAGCAGTGGGACTAAGTGAAGAGAAGCTTAGATTTCAGGTTTGGGAATAATTGGTTGTGAATTGTGTGATTTTGAGTTTACTGTAAATTTCTAGGGTTTATGTTCTTGAATAATTTGAATGCATATATACTTGATTTGGTTGTTTAAATGCTGAATTGAGTTGTATATATGTTGCTTATATTGTTTGAAATGTTTACTGGAAGGTAAGAACAGGTTTGATTGGTTTTGAATCAAATTCGGGATGGATTTCTGGGTTCTGAGAATTCTGGAAATGGGAAAATCGCATTTCTGTTGAAGTTCCCATTTCCAGATCGTGTGTCTCGTGACTAGCCAAGGAAGAGGGGCAAGTCACGAGACGTGACCTTCGGTCACGACTCGTGACCTGCCAGTTTGAGGCCAGTCACGAGTTGTGGCTGCTGTCATAGCTCGTGACCAGCTAAAATGAGGCCAGTCACGAGACGTGACTTCCAGTCACGCCTCGTGACCAGCCTAAGATAAGGCACGTCGCGTGATAGCTGAAGAAGTAGCCAGTCACGAGACGTGACTTCCAGTCACGAGACGTGACCAGCTTGAGCGTTGCATGATCTGTGAGATCACGCCGCGTGATCTGCGAGGGACGAAGCAAGTCACGAGGCGTGACCTCAGTCACGTCTCGTGACCTGCCTTGTGGGAAGGCCAGTTATGCCTCGTGACCAGCCAACCTCACCCGTTACCCCGTTCAGCCCTTTTTCCGAAATTTCCCGGCTTTTGACTCAGAAATGAATTTGGTGTTTCTTCTGAATGGACTTATATTGCGGTATGTGCATGCCATACTTTTATATGCTTTGATATAAATGATACCATGAATTTCTGATGAATTCTATTTCATACCCTGAAATGTGATTTGAATGACGCTTAACCTGCTAGAGTCAAGTAAGTGGATAGTTAGGCATGCCTAATAGAGTCTTTAGCTGCAGCCCTCAGTTCAGTTTGGACCCCGATCAGGTCCCCGTTTGGTTCCTCGCGAACCCTTCAGTATTAGGATCTTGTTTAAGATCCCCTCAGTATACAAATAATGTGTTTTGATAAAAAAATGAATGACTTTTGATTTGTACCTGTGAGGTACCCTCAGTATTCGATTCGTACCCGTAAGGTACCTTCAGTACACTCGTTATCCACTATCTAGAGTCAGCAGGTGTTCTTTAAATGTTTAATAGAATTGTTCTGATATGTTTTGGCTATTAAATGGAATATCTGAATGAGTTTATTGATGAAACACATGTTGGATTATTCTGGAATGGATACGATTATGAGATACTGATTGTATGGCTTTTAAATATGAGCATGTTTATATGGATTATGTTATAGCCTTTGCATTCTACCATTGTGAATGTGTTATGCCTTGATGACCATTGTGAATGGCCGTCCATTATTTTTTATTTGTTTCCCCAATAAGCGTTTATCGCTTAGCACGGTGTTTTTACCCGTGCAGGTGCGGAAGAAGTTTTGCTTTGAGAGAGTCGCCGTCATCAAGCCAATACAGAAAGGGTTTTAGTGTAGGGCTCAGTTTTGTATCAGTGATGATTCTTTTTGTATAGAACTCTCTGTATCAGTTTTGTTTCAGCTTTCGCGTTTGTAATTATATTTTGGATATGTAATATTATTTTGTATCAGCTAGTTGATCAGAACATTATTGTAATAGTTTATTATAGTAATGCATGATCAGGTTTTGCTTTCTGCATGTAAAGTTTTTAATTATTCTGTATTTATGAATGTATGTTATGAATGAATGTATGTTTTTGCTTTGCTATTGTTTGGTGACACCTTGACTCATACGACATTTCACTCCTTATCGGATGGGATCGCCTACGTATGGGAAGGGGGTGTTACAGGACCCCTAACCACCTAGGACGTGGTCTATCCATTTTTGCGTACATCTCATATTTGCATACAGCATTTTACACATGCATACACAGTCTCTGGTATATTCCTATATACACAGCTTTGCAGTAAAAGGCTAAACCAAGAGACAGCTTCGGCAGGACAAATTTAAGATGAAGCCCATGCAAGGTTGAAATCGTGTAAACCATAGAGTGCTAACTCCCTTTAAGTCCTTCTTCTAAAGGCATCCTCAGAATATTATTTTCAAGTCCTTTTTCAGAAGGCATTCTCATAACGTCATCTTCAAGTCCTTTTTCAGAAGGCATTCCTAGTCTCTTAGGAGCATTACCTTTAAGTCCTTGTCCACAGGCACCCCCAGTCTCCTTAAAAATTTATCTCCAAGTCCTTCCTCAAAAGGCATTCCTAGTCTCTTCGCAACATTATCTTTAAGTCCTTATTTAAAGGCACTCCCAGTCTCTTCGGAGCATTATCCTTAAGTCCTTATCCAACAGGCATCCTCAATCCCTTTAAAACATTATTTTTAAGTCCTTCTCTAAAGGCATTCTTAGTCTCTTCGGAGCATTATCTTTAAGTCCTTCTTTAAAGGCATCCTCAGTCTTTTCGGAGCATTATCTTTAAGTCCTTCTTTAAAGGCATCCTCAGTCTCTTCGGAGCATTATCCTTAAGTCCTTCTTTAAAGGCATTCTCAGTCTCTTTGGAGCATTATCTTTAAGTCCTTCTTTAAAGGCATTCTCAGTCTCTTCGGAGCATTATCCTTAAGTCCTTCTTTAAAGGCATTCTCATTCTTTTCGATGTATTACGTTTTAAGTCCTCGTTCAAAAGGCAATACCTCAAATCTCAAAGTCCTCTGAGGAGGTAAATTCTCAAAGTCCTCTGAGAAGGCAAAACCTCAAAGTCCTCTGAGGAGGCAAATTCCCCAAGTCCTCTGAGGAGGCAAATTCTCAAAGTCCTCTAAGGACGCAAAACCTCAAAGTCCTCTGAGGAGGTAAATTCCCCAAGTCCTCTGAGGAGGCAAATTCTCCAAGTCCTCTGAGGAGGCAAAATCTCAAAGTCCTCTGAGGAGGCAAATTCTCAAAGTCCTATGAGGAGGCAAAAATCTCAAAGTCCTCTGAGGAGGCAAAATCTCAAAGTCCTCTGGCAAATTCCCCAAAGTCCTCTGAGGAGGCAAAATCCCAAATTCTCAAAGTCCTCTGAGGAGGCAAAACCTCAAAGTCCTCTAAGGAGGCAAATTCTCCAAGCCCTCGGAGAAGGCAAATCCCGAAGTCCTCTGAGGAGGCAAATCTCGAAATCCTCTGAGGAGGCATATCTTTATCCAACTCCCGGCAAGAAGGCAGGGTCTCCGCCACAGGTATGTAATCCCCTCTCTCATCCTCTTTGAATTTTGGCTCACCTAGGTGTCTATGCACTAGTTTCTCCAAAATTGGGGGCAACTGTAGACACCGGGTCCCGAACTCCGGCATAAAATGAAAATGGTGATTTTGATCCTCGATTATTCCCTCCGAAAAAAAAATAATAAATAAAAAAATATATATAAATAAAAAAAAACAAAAAAAATATATAAATATGTGTGTGTGAAATTAGGTAATTAATTAGTTGATGTTGTTAGTTAATTAAGTGGTCAATATTATCATGTTAATTAAAATGCATGTAAAATTAAAGTTTAAAGTGTATAATTAATTAGATAAATATATATATGTGATAATTTAAATGGATTAAATGTTTAATTAATTAGATAAATTATATATTAAGTGGATTAATTATATTAATGTGTAATGTTTAATTAATATGTAATGTTTAAATTAATTAATTAATGTGTGTTATTTGAATTAAGTTAAATTAATTAAAAAGAAGAAAATGAGGGAATTATGGAGGAAATTACCATTGTGCCCTTTAGCCCTAATTTTAGGGGTATAAGTAGAATAAGATGAGGAAATTAGAGGGGGTCGGCTGGAACAAGAAAAGAAAAGAAATAGAAGAGAGAAAGAGAGAAGAGAAAGGAAGAACAGAGAGAGAGCAAGAAGAGCCGGCCAAAGAGAATAAAGAAATAGAAAAAGAAAGAGAAAGAGAGAGCAAAAGAGAGAGCAAGAGAGAACTGAGAGCAAGCAAGTGAGAAAAGAAAAATAGAAAGAAAAGAGAGAGTGAAAGAGTGAGTAAAGAGGAAATAAAACAAAGGAAAGAAGTGAGGACCAGACCCAGGCCAAACAGGGACGCCGGAGAGAGAAGAGAAAGAAGAAAGAGGAGGGGAGGAAGCGTCGCCTCCGCCAGCCAGATCCGGCCACCGATCGCCGCACGCGCCCCGCCGCCGTGGAGAGGAGGTCCGGACGATTCAGGCGACGCCCACCGTTCTTCCATCGGGCTCCGGCAGACGGCGCGTGAGGGAGAAGAACCCGAGACAAAGGCAGCGGCTTCGCAGGCGATTTCCGGCTAATCGGCGCAGGCTTCCGGAGCGTGGACACCGCCGGTGAGACTCTGTGACGACGATCTACAGTGCGACGGTGGAGGTGTAGGCCACTGCCTTTCCGGCGAAGCTCCGGCGAGGTAAATCCCTATTTCCTTTATATTTTATTTTATTATTATTATTATTATTTATTTAATTTCTGAATTATTATTTATTATTATTATTTTTATTAATATCATTATTATTATTATTATTATTATTATTATTATTATTATATATTTTTTTTTTATTTTCTGTTTTTTTATATTATTATTATTATTATTATTATTATATATATTTATTTAATTTCTGTATTATTATTATTATTATATATATTTATTTAATTTTTGTATTATTATTATTGTTATATATATTTATTTAATTTCTGTTTTATTATTATTATTATTATTTCTACTTTATATTTTATATGTTGATCTATTAATGTGTTAATTCATTTAAATATGTCATTTAAACTTATTTATCACCTAATATGCATGCTTTATTTAATTTATTTATTATTATTTGCTTTAATTGATTTTCTTGTTTCGATTTCTAATATTAAGTTTATTTGTGTTTGTTGTCGGTGTCAAATACTTGTATTCCCCTGTTTGAGCGCCCGTGCGAATGAAGGAGGAGATCCAAGGAGTTGTTATTTTTCATTGTACCTGTTATTTTTCCTTTGTCTGTTTTATTGAGTTATTTGGCATGTGATAATTAATTAAACCATTTATTTTTTGCACGCTTAATCAAAATCACACAAAAATATTTCTACAAATAAACCTGGGTTTTTTAATAAAATGGGATCAATGTCCTAGTTTTTCATCCAAAATAAATTGTCACTTTAAAATGATTTTCTTTAATTGTGCATGAGAGGACCAACGTCCTCAACATTAATAAATACCCCGTTTTATGTATGATTTATATTTTATTTACAATGGGGTTGTATTCCGCCCCTAATTTTGTTTGTAATTTAATTTTGTCTTTATTTTTATTTATCGTCTTAGATGTGATTGATGTGCGCTTTAAATTCAATTCGTTAATCGTGTGAGATGAATGAAATTTTATAATTTAAAAACTCATTTATAATTAATCAAGTCACCAATAAGTGTGAAGTTCCGAACACCATCTCTGGTTTAGACCGATAAGAGGTTAAACTTTCCCAATTTCTTGTAAATTGGGTGGCGACTCCAAAATACCTCAAAAGTCCCTAAAGGTGTTATGGCGATTAATGGTCCTTTTCAATGTTCTATTGTGAAAGGAGGTGCCGAAAATATCTCATAACACCTAAGATCGAAAAAAATGCGAACCTATCCCTCGAATCCTAAAAGCGGGTTCGACGAGGGCCTTGCTGGTTCCGGCGCGCGTCACAGTTGGGTTGTCCAGAAGTTCATGTTTATATTGTTTTACCAATTTCCAATTACATTTATGAGGATAGAATCTCATAAGCATTTAATTTCATCCTTGAGTAATTTCTTGATGAACAATTTTATTTTTAATTGTTAATTTATTTTTCTTGCTTAGCTTAGTTTTCTCCACCAAACAAACGGGGGACATCTCAAATTCACTCATCTCTAGATATTTAACTTGACAATCATTTTTCCCTTGGGTACGATAACTCGGGGTCTTAACTATACCCCACTTTATTACTTGTCGATTCGGTACACTTGCCGAACACCGATCAATTACAAAGAAGAAAGAAATAAATAAATAGAAAGTCGAAAGATATCTCTCAACCCTTTCCCAAACTCCTAAACAAAGTCTTCTTTTCTTTTTGTCTTCTTCTTCAAAAGATAAAAACTAACTTAAGAACTTTAACTACAGAAATTCTTCTTCTAAAATTTTACATAAAATACTTAGTTAAAATTCCATATTTTTTAAATTTACAACTGAATTTTATATATATAATATTCCAAAGTTCAGGTCTCTTGATATGCCTCTTCAAAAGGTTGCAAAGCTTGGCAAAAAGACTTGACTTTTCACATGGCTTTTCAAAATAACTGGCCCAACGACTCTCTCTGTCACGCTCGCGACGTATGTTGCACTCGCGACAGGACACATACTCCTCTTCCTTGGCTTTCTTTAGCTGCGTTGACTACCTTGTCTTTCCTTGCTTTGTCATGCTCGTGACTCCTTTGCGCCCACGACAGTATGCGGCATTCCTCATTTGCTCTTTCTTCTTCTCTTCTCTTCCTTCTTCTTAGGCATCTTCTGTCGCGCTCGTGACTCCCTCGCGCTAGCTACAGAACCATCCTAACTTGTTCAATTTTACTCCTCTTTCCATGCTTTCTCCATTTTCTCCTACATTCACAAAACCTAACACAAAAACATAAAACACACCTAATTCTAACACAATTAACCATAACTACACACAATTTTAATCACAAAACATTAGGTAAATATGAGCTATTTAGGCTCATATCAAATCCCCACACTTGAACATTTGCTTGTCCTCAAGCAAAACTTAAAATGAAAAAACACACATAACACATAACAACATTCACACAATTTTTGGAGCTTGCATCCATATTTGACAAATATTTGGAAACAACATGAGTAAACCTTCATCTCTTTATACAATAGTCTAAATATGCAAATTCCCCAACAATATTGTTGTCCATTAAACCCAAACAACCATGTACATTTGGAAAATCATGAAGTTGCAAAATACAATAATGTTAGCACTAAAGAAATTGAATATCTTAATACATGTATAGATTATTTCTTACAAAATATTGCCTAAAGTAACTCTCACTCAAACACTTTATCTTTTCTTCACTCAATTTGTTTAGAGTTAGTGTTTCACTCTTTCCTTTAATATGTCATTGCATACCATAAGCTTGTAATAAGTAAAAATCTCCACTACTAGCACAAGTTAGTACATGAAATCAAAGGGTCTTATTCAAGGTTGTAGCTTGGCTTAGGTAAAGGTAGGACAAATTTGGTTAAGTAGCTCATCATGTGTAAAGAAAAAGTAATCACTATATCATAAGAGACTTAAAATTTAAGCATAACATGATCTCATGAAGTTCTAACTTGCCATTCTAATTCCCTTATTAATGTCCACTTTTTCCACTAGTGCCCTTTTTTCACATTTTTTGCTTTTCTTTCATTTTTTTTATTGTTTTTGTTTTAATAATTTTCTTAATATTTTTCTTTACTTTTTACAGGAACTAGCTTTTTCTATTATTGGACTTTTGAGACAAACAAATTCAACTAAAATCATGCTTATACAAAACAAAAATTTTCTCCAATGATATAGCAATCCTAATCCTTTAGACAAAAGGGTAATAAAAGAAATAGTCTATTGTTAAAGAATGGACTGAGGCTAATTAACTGCTTTTAGAACAAAAATTGGCTAAAGGCTCAAGATTGGCTACCTAAAGTCAAAAAGGTAAGTTATTTAAGTAAGCTAAAATTGGTTGTTCTAAATGCCCTTATCATTTTTCATGCACATCTCATACTAAATGTAATCTTGAAATTTACCTAAAACAAGTTTTAGAGGATATGGCATACCAAGGCTCTCATACAAAGAAAAATATCAATGTAAAAGGCTTTAAAAGCTCACTTAGCTATAGGTCAAATTACCCTAAGCAATGATTTTCCAAAATAATCATATTTACATGTGAAAAGATAAACAACTTAAAAAGGAACTGCACTAAAGTGCTTTGCTAAGTCATAACCCTCACTATGCACATAAAGTTGTCAAAGTAAAATAACCAATGATATTCCTCAAGAATTTAGCTAACTAGACCAAAAATTAAAAAACTCAAGCTAAACATGTACATGCTTCCAAATATGCATCAAATACAAAAGCTCCAAAACTAGGCAAACTCATAAACAACCTGAACATATAAACCTGCAACACAAATATCCTAACAATATGTATACATAACACAAACAAATACCTAATACTAACATGTCAAGTATATCTATAAGCTACACTAAACGCATAAACAAGTATACATGAACATAACACGAATTTTTCACACTTAAAGGATACAATGTCCTCATTGTGTAAGAAAAACAATCACAACCTAACACAAAACAATACAACCAAAATACAAAACATAAAATAAATAAAAATAACAATAACAGGAGAAAAAAAAAACTTCCCTCAAGATGTCCCACTAGGGGAACCCGGTGGAGACGGAGTGAACTCCACATTTTGCTTGCGAAAAAAGGAAAACAATTTTCAACTAAGACTCTTGTGGCTCTGGTGTATTTCATATATTGATGCCTCCATTGAATCCAGTCTTGCAGCTAAACTTTGGTTGGCAACCTCCATCCCATGCAGGCGAGTTAAAACTTACCTCCACCCTGCTGCAGCACTACCCTCTTTATGCTCAAAATCTAACTCCCTCGCATCACTAGCTTCTTCATCATCAGATTCCTCTTCATTCTCAGTAGGTGTAGAGGTTGAAGGGCCTTTGCCCTTGTCCAAACTAGTGCCTTTGACCTGCTCGTCATAGGGAACAAACTTGGGAGGCCAGCCACCTCTTGTTAATAGATTAAAATTGTGCAAATATTTAGCATCCATCATGGCAATATGTTCATGCTCATCCATTACAAAACTATTCAATTCCCCCAAACAACCTAACACAATTCCAGTTACCATAGGGCCCATACTTACAGTTTTACTCTTGGATATAAAAGCATGATATAAGCCATCAAAAATAAAATCTATAGAACAAGGTGTTTTCATGGATTGCACTAGGTTTAAAACAAATAGGTCTTTAGTTTGAACCTTATTACTCTCCACACGACCAAATAAAGCATGGCATAAAAATTTGTGAAATAGCAACAAAACATCATCTTTAAATTGCCTATTAGTTGAATTTTTGTTGTCAAACCTACTTAAACCTGTCAATTGTTTCCATACATTAAAGGGACTGAAAGTTTGAGGCACAAATCTCTTTCTATTTAAGGGAAACCAAAACCAGTCATGCATTTCCTCAAAACCAAAGATATATTTTGTACCCTGATGCCTAAATTTAAAATTGATTTTACGCTTATCTACATATTCCAAAGTGATAAAAAACTCAATAGCCCACTCTTTCCAAACAGGCAAATTCACATGAACAAATCCAACCCACTTCATATATTTCAAATATGTTTCAAATTTTTGTGTAATTCCAAAATTATTTAACAAAGAAAAATTTAAATGCCACATTCATACATAAGTTTTCTTAGCAAAGTATAGGAATTTCTCACCTTCTTCCTCAGAATAAATTGGAAAGGGAGAATCAAACTTGTATTGTAGAGAATGTGAATCAGGGGCTTCAGAACTAGAACCTCCAGTCACCTTTTTCCTTTGTTTGCAAAGTTTTAGTACGCAACATCGTGAAGATCGCACCCATATAAACAGAAATCCAAACCTAGAAATTCAAATCCTCTGTTCTGTCGCGCCCGTGATGTCCGTCGCACTCGTGACAGAATAAAAATCTGCTATCTATCGCGCTCACGACAGAATGCCCTCTCAATCAATACCCTTCTTTTGTCACCCTTGCGACAGTAACCAAAGTTTGCCTTCCAACGCGCTCACGAAAGCATGCGCGCTCGCGACACTCGTATACAAACAATCTTCCTTTCTCTGTTGTGCTCGGGACACTCATGGGCTTGCAACAGAAAAGAAAAACACAATAAAAATTTTTCTCTTTGAAGAAGACACTCAGCATTTAAATAATACTAAAAAAAATTTACTTAGTAATATAACGTAGAGAACAAAAAATAAACTATGTTAGTAATATTATAATTCATAATTCTAGAATAATATATAATTAACAACATACAAAAATAACTTAAAAATAATGCAATAAATACAAAATAAAAATATTGTGTAAATAACTGTCAACCCAATTGTAGAGAGATACTTGAAACATCTCTACCTTAAAAATTTCCATCTAAATATACCTTACATCTTTAACCATTGATTTTAAATAATTCCCCTTTTGCATTTTTAAGTTCCAAATAACCATGGTCAAATACTTATGTAACCTCAAAAGGTCCACTCCACCTAAACCTTAACTTTTCAGGAAATAACTTCAATCTAGAGTTGAATAAAAGAAGTTTGTCTCTTACTTTGAAAATTTTGTACCTAATGTGAGCATCATGCCATTTCTTTGATCTTTTCTTATATATTCTTGCATTTTCATAAGACATAAGGCGTAATTCATCAAGTTTATTCAATTATAAGCATCTTTTCACACTAGCCTCCTTAATGTCATAATTCAATGTCTTAATGGCCTAATAAGCTCTATGCTCTAACTCAACAGGCAAATGACATGCTTTATCATACACTAACCTATATGGAGACATCCCAATAGGTATTTTAAAAGCAGTACGATATGCCCAAAGTGCATCATCTAATTTGTGTGCCCAATCTTTCCTAGAGGTAGAAACTATTTTTTTAAGTATCCATTTAAGCTCTCTATTGGAAACCTCTACTTGACCACTAGTTTGTGGGTGGTAAGGAGTAGCTACCCTATGATGAACACCATATTTGTGCAATAATAAAGCAAAAGATCGGTTTATAAAATGCATACCTTCATCACTTATAATAGCCCGTGGAACTCCAAATCTTCAAAAGAGCTTCTTTAAGAACTTCACTACCACCTTTAAGTCATTGGTTGGTGTAACTTTAGCTTCAACCCATTTTGATACATAATCCGCCCTAACCAAGATATAGCTTTGTCCAAAAGATGTAGGAAAAGGACCCATAAAGTCTATTTCCCGCACATCAAATATTTCTACCTCTAAAATGCTATTCAAAGGCATCTCATCTCTTTTCCCTATATTGCCAACCCTTTGACACCTATCACATTGAGCTACAAAACTCCTAGCATCATGAAATAGAGTAGGCCAATAGAAACCACACTCAAGCACACGAGATGCAGTTTTTGTACTATCATTATGACCTGAATATAATGATGAATGGTAATGTTGCAAGATGTTCACATACTCATCCTCACTAACACATCTACGAATCATACTATCGCCTCCTATCTTAAACAAATAAGGCTCCTCCCAAAGGTAATTCTTAACATCACTAAAGAACTTTTTCCTTTGTTATCATGTTAATCCATGAGGCACAATTCCTGCAGCAAAAAAGTTAGAAAAATCTGCATACCATGGCACATGCACTTGCTCAATGGACATTAAAGACTCATCCGAAAAGGATTTATTTATTTCATTGCTATCCCCTATAGGTCCTTCATCATTTTTTAATCTTGACAAATGGTCCGCCACTATATTTTTAGAACCTTTCTTATCCTTAATCTCAATGTCAAATTCTTGTAGAAAAAGAACCCAACAAATGAGATGAGGCTTAGCATCTTTCTTAGCAAACAAGTACCTAAGGGCTACATGATCCGTATAGATTATGACTCTAGATCCTAACAAATAAGATCTAAACTTATCACATACAAAGACAACAACCAACATTTCTTTTTCAACTGTGGTATAATTTAATTGAGGTGCCGATAATGTATGGTTAGCATAATAAATGACATGCAAATGCTTACCTTGACGTTGACCTAGCACACATCCTACCGTAAGGTCACTAGCATCACACATTATCTCAAAAGGTAAATTCCAATTAGGTGAAGTGATTATAGGTGCACTAACAAGAGCTTTCTTTAATTCCTCAAAAGCATCCATGCATGCATTAGAAAAGTCAAAAGGTACATCTTTAACTAAAAAATTAGTTAAAGGCTTAGCAATCAAAGAAAAATCCTTTGTAAACCTCCTATAAAATCCAGCATGACCAAAAAAAGATCTTACACCCTTAAGTGTAGTAGGTGGAGGCAACTTCTCTATCAATTCAGTTTTAGCTCTATCAACCTCTATACCTCTACTTGAGATCTTGTGGCCTAAAACTATCCCTTCTTCAACCATGAAATGGCACTTTTCCCAATTAAGTACCAAGTTGGTCTCTTCACATCTAGCCAAGACTCTATCTAGGTTATTCAAGCACAACTCAAAAGAGTCACCACAGATTGAAAAATCATCCATGAATACTTCCATTATCTCTTCTATTAAATTCCCAAAAATTGAAGTCATGCACCTTTGAAAAGTGGCTGGTGCATTACATAGCCCAAAAGGCATCCTCCTAAAGGCAAAAGTCCCATAGGGACAAGTAAATGTGGTCTTTTCTTGGTCACTAGGGTAGATGAATATTTGAAAATACCCCAAAAATCCATCTAAGAAGCAATAATGAGAATGGCCAGCTATCCTCTCAAATATTTGATTTATAAATGGCAAAGGAAAGTGATCTTTCCTTGTAGTTGAATTCAATTTCCTATAGTCAATACAAACCCTCCAACTCGTGGTGGTTCTAGTAGGAATCAAATCCCCATTCTCATTTCTAACTAATAACTTCAATATAGTACTTAGTTTTGATAGTGTTTTCGTATGATTTTTGGGTGTTTAGTTGTGTTTTTTTGTCATATTATATTTCCTTTAGGTTAATTTTGCTAATCTTAGTCAAATTGGAATTTTGATGCATTATAGATAGCTTTTTGATAGCTTTTTGATAGAGTTTGATTTGTCTTTGCAGGTGTGGTTCTAGGTACCTCACGGTCACAACCAAATTGGTTGTGACCATGACGTAAAAAGGAATTGAAAAAAGGAGCTGACTTACATGGGTCATGGTCACAACAAAACTCATTGTGACTGTGACATAGAGATCCATCGGACAGAATGCAAGTATGAAGCACCTCACGGTGGCAACCTATTTGGTTGTCACCGTGACATGAAAATCACCAAGGCAGAATCAGTTGAGAAGGTACCTCACGGTGGCAACAAATTTCATTGCCACCGTGACATACATTTGTCCTGGACAGAAGCTAAAAATGAATACCTCACGGTGGTAACAGATTTCATTGCCGCCGTGACCCCTCTCCTGTGCGCAAAGGCAAATTAACGTTCTCGACACCTCACGGTGGCAACATATTTCATTGCCACCATGACCACTCTGACACTATATAAACGTATTTTTCTGTTTAGCTAGGGTTTCGAATTTTTTAGTTTAGTTTTCATATTAGTTTGGAGATTGACAATTTTCTGAGTGGTTCTTCTATTCTGAATTTTAAGTTTCCAATTTTTGTCTTTAGTTTTGAATTAGAAATCAAGAATATTTCATCAGATATACATAATTTATTTTCAAGAGAGTTTTATTTTTGGGTTTCTAGAATTTGAATTTAATTCTCCATTGAAGATCCAAAGAAGAAGATTGAAGAACGTGGGATTCAACCGGGATTTTCGCCTCAATGAATTTCTGGGTTTATTCTTTCCTTTATTCTTTTGATTTTGTAATGGATCGTGAGTAGTCTTTTAGTTGTTTAGGGGATCTCTGAACCCCCTACCCATGATGTGAATTATGAACATCTTTTGAATTTACATATATGAATGAATGGTTTATTTCACTCTTTCATATTGTCAATTCGTGGGATTTAATTTCTCAATTCAATTTCCAATTTCACTGAATGATTTAATTCATGTATCTCTGTTGGTTATTGAGTTTGTATGGACTGAATGACATGAATATTTTTATTCTCAGATTTTCTATCATGTTTGCTGTATCGTTTGGACTGCTCCGGAATGGAAATCTAGATGTGCAGGTTTTCATGGTTTAAGATTGGAGTGAGGAGTGAAATAATTAGGTTTTGGGTTGTTTGGCTCCGGAATGGGAAAGCAAACCAAACTTAGGATTTTAGACCCGTGCTTAGGCTAGTTGTATGGCGTGCTCCAGAATGGGACGTCATGCAATTAGAATAGCTTACTCCAGAATGGGACGCTTAAGAGGGTTATCCCGATTTCTTTCATATAGGATTTTTAGATTAATTTTATTCACATTTGGGTATGGGGTGGATGAGTGAACCTGAGCAACGTTCTTTTCATTCTTGAATTTTTCGCTTGTTTTATTCTGTTATCAGTTTTTGTTATCAGTTTTTGCTGTTAGTTTTATTTGTTTACTTTTCACTTGTTTTTTTTAGCTATTTAATTCTTTTGTTTTTAATCAATAGATTACTAAATCAATTCAAACTTTTGGGAATTCGTTAGCATACATTTAATTTTCTTCACTTACACACACAATCCGTTGGGTACGATAACTCGGTCCTAACTATACCCCACTTTATTACTTGTCGATTCAGTACACTTGTTGAATGCCGATCAAGTTTTTGGCACCGTTGCCGGGGATTGGCGTTGTTTGTGAGTTTTGATTTTTATTTGTATGTGTTTTTCTTTTGCTTATTAATTTTATTTTATTTTTATTTTTTGCTGGTAGTCGTGGTGTATGAGCAGATTGAGATAAGAACAAATAGCACCCTACGACCCTGAAATCGAGAGGACTTTACATCATCGAAGGAGAGCCAATAGAGATAACAACATGGAAAACAATCCTCCACCTATTGATGAATTTCCTCCCGAGAACGAACAAGTGCCGAGGGCACAGCAAGAGAATCCGAGAATATACAGAGAAGAGGCCCCTAGGCAGAGAACGATAAGGGATTATGCTGTACCGAGATGGAATGAGGATCATCGGACAATTGTGTTGCCACGAGGAGTACAGTTTGAACTTAAGCCAGCAACCATCAATATGGTACAGAGGAACCAGTTTTCGGGTTCAAAAGTGGAAGATCCTGCGCAGCACTTGGACATATTTTTGGAGGTTAGTGATACGGTCCAGATTCCAGGAGTAACATCTGTCTCAGTAAGATTAAAATTATTTCCGTTTACTTTGATCGGAAAAGCAAGAGAATGGCTGCAAATGTTACCGAGACAGTCAATCAGATCATGGGACCAGTTACAAGAGAGGTTTTTGATGCGATTCTTCCCTCCTACAAAGACTGCAAACTTCCGCAACAGCATTTTTGGTTTTAGCCAAATGAGTGAGGAACCTTTTCATGAGGCCTGGGAAAGGTTTAAAAGATTCTTGAGAAGCTATCCACACCATGAGATAGCAATCTAGCATCTGATGACGCAATTCTATAGAGGAGTTACACCGCAGACAAGATCCCTTTTGGATGCATCATCAGGAGGTTCATTCATGAATAGGATGCCGGAGGAAGCTTTTCATCTGTTAGATGAAATGGCAGCGAATGATGCTCAATGGGCTAATCCTAGATCGGTTTCGAAGAGACAAGGAATACATAATGTGGATGAGGTGTCTATGTTGAAGGCATAGATTGAGTCAATGAAAAAAAGAGATGAGTGGATTGAAAGTGCAAAATGTAGCCTCTGTGTCTCAAGAGAGTGGATGGTACGAAAGTGGGCAATCTAGTCAAGAGAGTGGAGCAATGGGAGATGTAAATGCTGTAGGAGATTACCAAAGGAATGACCCTTACAGTAACACATATAATCCGGGATGGAGAAATCATCCCAACTTCTCTTGAAAGGATGGAAATCAGAATGCTTCATCATCCTATTCACAAGCAAGAGCTCCCTTCAACCAAAACACTCAATACCAACCACCATATCCATCCCAACAAAACCAAGGTCAAGGTTTTACTCAATCACAGGGTCAATCATACCACCCACCGGGATATCAACCGAGGCCACCTGTTCAAGAGAAAAAGCCAAACCTTGAAGATATGTTAGCTAGCTTCATGAACAGTTAACAGCAGTTTTTGAATAGCTAGCAACAATTTATGGCTAACCAAGAAGCAAGGTGGAAATCTCAAGAACAATGGAATCGGAATCAAGATGCTTCTATGAGAAATTTAGAAACTCAAGTGGGACAGCTTGCAAATTCTATGTCTCAAAGGCAACTGAGGACTTTTCCTTCGAATGTGGACCAAAATCCTAAGGAAAAGGCTAAAGCAATCACACTGAGAAGTGGCAAGGAGGTGGTACAGAGAGAGGGCCAAGGTAAAAATTCTTCACCATCATCTGATATGGAGGAGCCGACACGAAAGGTAAGCAACCCTAACTCTAGGGTAGAAGTTAATAAAAATGCTCCTAAAAATGATAAGGGTAAAAGTTTAGTGAATCCTAGAGAAGAGGATCTTGATATTAATAGACTGCCATTTCCTGCAGTGGCTAGGAAGGAAAAGAAAAATGAAAAACTAGCTAGGTTTTTAGAAATGTTTAAGAAACTGCACATAAATTTACCATTTGCTGAATGTAACACCCCCATCGCCGTCCCCGTTGGAAGGACGCCGACGGACGCGCTACCGACGCTCACACACACAGATATACACATGCACAATGCGGAAGCATACATTCATACATAACATACATACAGAAATACGGGTTAATTAAAAACTTACCTTACCTTACCTTGCGGTACAGACTGAACATGCAATAACTCACGCCCACGCAGGCACTAAGCAAAAGCATACACAGAAGCATACATATAACCATTCAACGGAAACATAATTGAAATAATAAAACAAAGGAATAACTAAACATAAAACATACTAACTATTACATTCCCACAAGAAAACTCAAGATTAAAACATAATTAATTACATATACAATACTACAGAATTACAAAAGCTGAAATACAGAAGCTGAACAAAAATACAGAACTTCTAACTCCTACGTGGCCGACCTTGCAGAAGCGACTCGAACAGAACCAAACCTGCCACCTGCACGGAAAGGAAATCCGTGCTAAGCGATAAACGCTTAGTGGGGAGAACACACAAGAATATGGACGGCCATTCACAATGGTCGCTGAGGCATAACACATTCAAATGACAAATGCGGATATTCATAACAAATTTGATAAAGCTAGCATAGTAAAGGCATTCATTCGATAAATCACAACCATAACATATACTCATGTCCAGAATAGGCCAAATCAAACATAAAACAATACACGATACAAGAATCATCATGCAGAACTACATACTATATCACATGCATAAACCTACATGGGTAGCAAATATCAACACCTTACCGTGCGGAGTCACATGAGCTTTACACATGCGATTGACATAACTAAGCACCCATGCATGAACCGACAACCCGTTCATCATGTTAAGAATGCTAGCTAAACAACATACTTTGATATACTAAACACACACACTAGTCAAGAATCCAAGGTACAACATTTAGAGTATCACAATACCGCTGCGCAACTCTAATATATTAAGTATCATGCAAAACACTCTGATAGTGGAGACTGAAAGCATAACCATATAACATTACATTTATATCATCATCATGCAGGAAGTACAGTTAATCATTACATACTTACCATCACAACTGCTTCGGTTCACATGCTAATATATATAACAAAATTATGCTTAAGTCATATACTTAAATACATCAATCGAATTGTTTCAAAGCATTCAGAAACTTATAACAAATCACATGACAAGTACGGATAATCATGTTAGATAGTAAATCATACTTCCTTAAAACAGACATACATTCTGAAGCCCATAGACACATCCATATACATATAAACTGATTCCTGAAATCCTTATCATGCTCAAACGGATATCACATTCTGATGGTTATTTCAAAATAACAAGGACAATATGCAAAGGCTAAAACATAATCCATATAAACATACTCATATAATAAAGCCATACAATCAGTATTTCATAATCATATTCTTTCAGAAATAATCCGATATACATTACATCGATATACTCATTCAGATAATCCATTTATAGCCAAATCAGATCAGAGCAATTCAAATAAACATTCAAAGAACACCTGCTGAATCTAGGTAGTGGATAACGAGTGTACAGACAGTACTTTCCGGGTACGAGCCGATTACAGACAGTACGTTACGGGTACGAATCGATTAAACCATTATACTTTAACTTTCACAGATATTTTCAAAAGGGACCTTAAACAAGATCCAATACAGAAAAGGGTTCGCGAGGAACCAAACGGGGACCTGATCAGGGTCCAAATCATTCAAAGGGCGCTGCAGCTACAGAAGACTCTATTAGGCATGCCTAACTATCCACTAGACTGACTCTCGCAGGTCATGCGTAAAACAATTCACATTTCGAATCGCACAATGCATATATAAACAGCATGCATAAACAGAGAACGAAAGACATTTAAATATTCTCATAAAGTTGGTCACAAATCATACAATTCTCATTGCAAAACATAATACAGTCAATACACTTTAACATTAAACAATGTTCTAAAGCATGCCAAGAATCAGGTATAGAATCACTACCATGCCAATGATTATCAATACAAAATCCTAATCATGCGTTGGGTGAGAATAACTAAGTATAAAGCATGCATAATTCAACTTACATTTAGACATAACTCATTGAATTCAAAGGCTAAAGCATAACAATGCATTCAGACATCAACCGTATTATTCCACTAAATATAGTATATCATACTATCAACCATACCTCCTACAAGTCATATTCAAAAGCATGCAATACTTCAATCAATAACATTCTAGCACTACTCATCATAGTAAAGTATGTCAGGAACACATGAGGAATCATATTATGCCAATGACTAAAATACATTGTCTACATCGTGAAATAATACAATATACTCTTAAGCATGGCATGTTATTCTTAGAGGAGAAACAGACTAAAGCTATGATAACAAGATTTACATTAAGATAAAACATGTTTGGGACTAAATAATCAGAAAGTTAGCATTCATAAATCCTTCGTATTCTACAGTCATTTAACAGTATCACTATAATCCAAAACCTATTCCAAAATACCATAGTAACTTATCATAGATAACATGTTATTAATACCAACTAAATTGGAATAATCAATCATACCATCAAGATAATATAACACACAGTAGAGGAAAATACCATGAAAAGCTTTTGGAAACCATTTTATAAAAACTGGTCGCTTGGGGAAAGAAAAACAGAAGCAAAATAGAAGAGCCAGAAGACCTGAGCAACCATCACGTAACGTGAAGGTTGCTCACGTCACGTGAGCAAAGCTCACGTCTCGTGAGCATTGCTCACGTCGCGTGAGCATTGCTCACGTAACGTGAGCAATCTGCTCACGTTGCGTGAGCATTGCTCACGTCGCGTGAGCAATCTGCTCACGTAACGTGAGCAATTTGCGTGAGCATGGCTCACGTCGCGTGAGCCACTCTCCTCGCCCTCTTCTTCTTCCCCGATCTCGAACTTGCAGATTCCAATGTTTTCCAGAAATTCTTTCAAAAACCACTCAGAACTCATTCAATCATTAAATGGACATAAAACCCGCTTAATCTAACAATTACAACAATCAAAAGTATGCATAAACACATTTAATTCATTCAAGATCATAAACCCTAAAAATCACAGTAAGTTAAAAACCAATCTCAGTAACTTTTAATCCAAACCTATACATGCAGTATTAACCTATCTAATCACATAAATCATACGTATACACATGCTTAAACATATCAAATTCTAGAGGTTAAACAAAACATACATTTACATCCTACGTGAGAATAGGGCAGAGACATTCATCAAATACACAAACTGGGATTGAAGAACAGAGAGCTCCAAACATTGCATGCAATCAAAACACTCCCAAACCTGGAAATGACGATCCAAAAATCACGCTTCCAGCTTCAAGATCACTGCTCAATCCTTTCCTTGCCTTTGCTTAGCTTCTTCTTACAATCCAAAACTTGCACAAACAAGAAACCCACAAATCCTTAGCCAAACCCTAACTTAACCAAAACCAGGAAAAAGAAGAAGAAGAAGAACAGTACGTTAACTCCAACTTACCTCTTCAAAGCTAACCCAAAACTCAACCAAGCCAAACACAACTCCAAGCCCAGGGGAAACGAAAGGAAAAGCAGAGAAGGGAGAAGAGAAGAAGAAGAAACGTGAGAGGAGGGGACGAACGGGAATGCAATCTCTGTGTTCCCTCTCTCTTCCTCTTTCTTTTCTTCTTTTCCCCATTCAATGCCCACCTAACACCCACATGGCAGCTCCCAATAGGACCACACAATCCACTCAACTTTTCCAAACCAAAAATGCTCTTAAGTCCTTAGACAAATAACACTTCACTCACTTACACATTTCTTTCCTTACAAACTTAATTATCTTTTCAATTAGGTCCTTAACACTCCAACTTTCTTAAGCACAAATTACCGAAATACCCTTCCGATCCCGACTTAGCATGCACAATCCGACTAGGGCTATTTTGGGGTGTGACAACTCTTCCCTCCTAAAAGAATTTTGTCCTCGAAATTCACAGCGAAACACTTACATTCACACAACCCAAACAAACAAAACTTACTTAAACTAGAGCTTGCAATGTAACTTACCAGAAGAAACTGCGGTCTCCTTCGAATCCTTGCTAGACGCTACAAATTCTGTAGGCACTCGCAAAGATCTAAACAAATCCTCCACTTCCTTTCTAGCTTGCCCAGCTAGACTCTCACTCATCTTCTTAGGACAATCGGCAATCCGGTGTTCCATACTGCCACACCTGAAACAAGCACCTGAAAGCTTCCGACATGGACCCCGATGTCGCTTCTGACAGTACTGACATACTGACGGTACCCACTTCTTACACTTGCTCCCATGTTGCTTCTGACATTGTTGATACAATGAAGGTTCTCGAACCCTCTTACCTGCTGACACTTCACTAACCGATCCTTTTCTCTTCTGAGGTGCATACTGAATAAATTCTCGAGAAGCCCGAGTAGCAGTCAATCTGTCCAAAATCCGAATCAACCCTTGCACTAAAGCCCTATCATCAGAAACACGACCAGAATCTTCAACTGGAAGACGCTCGGAAATATTCTGATCAGCACTAACTCGATTCACATATTCTGTTGTCTCGCCCACATTCTCACTCGGATCAGACTCCATCTAGACACGACACAAAACAAGACACATCTGCATTAGGCCACGACACAAAACTGACTCTCATGCAAAGACTCTACACATAACATACAACACACCCAGAACCATCAAATCTGGGCTCTGATACCACTAACTGTAACACCCCCATCGCCGTCCCCGTTGGAAGGACGCCGACGGACGCGCTACCGACGCTCACACACACAGATATACACATGCACAATGCGGAAGCATACATTCATACATAACATACATACAGAAATACGGGTTAATTAAAAACTTACCTTACCTTACCTTGCGGTACAGACTGAACATGCAATAACTCACGCACACGTAGACACTAAGCAAAAGCATACACAGAAGCATACATATAACCATTCAACGGAAACATAATCGAAATAATAAAACAAAGGAATAACTAAACATAAAACATACTAACTATTACATTCCCACAAGAAAACTCAAGATTAAAACATAATTAATTACATATACAATACTACAGAATTACAAAAGCTGAAATACAGAAGCTGAACAAAAATACAGAACTTCTAACTCCTACGTGGCCGACCTTGCAGAAGCGACTCGAACAGAACCAAACCTGCCACCTGCACGGAAAGGAAATCCGTGCTAAGCGATAAACGCTTAGTGGGGAGAACACACAAGAATATGGACGGCCATTCACAATGGTCGCTGAGGCATAACACATTCAAATGACAAATGCGGATATTCATAACAAATTTGATTATGCTAGCATAGTAAAGGCATTCATTCGATAAATCACAACCATAACATACACTCATGTCCAGAATAGGCCAAATCAAACATAAAACAATACACGATACAAGAATCATCATGCAGAACTACATACTATATCACATGCATAAACCTACATGGGTAGCAAATATCAACACCTTACCGTGCGGAGTCACATGAGCTTTACACATGCGATTGACATAACTAAGCACCCATGCATGAACCGACAACCCGTTCATCATGTTAAGAATGCTAGCTAAACAACATACTTTGATATACTAAACACACACACTAGTCAAGAATCCAAGGTACAACATTTAGAGTATCACAATACCGCTGCGCAACTCTAATATATTAAGTATCATGCAAAACACTCTGATAGTGGAGACTGAAAGCATAACCATATAACATTACATTTATATCATCATCATGCAGGAAGTACAGTTAATCATTACATACTTACCATCACAACTGCTTCGGTTCACATGCTAATATATATAACAAAATTATGCTTAAGTCATATACTTAAATACATCAATCGAATTGTTTCAAAGCATTCAGAAACTTATAACAAATCACATGACAAGTACGGATAATCATGTTAGATAGTAAATCATACTTCCTTAAAACAGACATACATTCTGAAGCCCATAGACACATCCATATACATATAAACTGATTCCTGAAATCCTTATCATGCTCAAACGGATATCACATTCTGATGGTTATTTCAAAATAACAAGGACAATATGCAAAGGCTAAAACATAATCCATATAAACATACTCATATAATAAAGCCATACAATCAGTATTTCATAATCATATTCTTTCAGAAATAATCCGATATACATTACATCGATATACTCATTCAGATAATCCATTTATAGCCAAATCAGATCAGAGCAATTCAAATAAACATTCAAAGAACACCTGCTGACTCTAGGTAGTGGATAACGAGTGTACAGACAGTACTTTCCGGGTACGAGCCGATTACAGACAGTACGTTACGGGTACGAATCGATTAAACCATTATACTTTAACTTTCACAGATATTTTCAAAAGGGACCTTAAACAAGATCCAATACAGAAAAGGGTTCGCGAGGAACCAAACGGGGACCTGATCAGGGTCCAAATCATTCAAAGGGCGCTGCAGCTACAGAAGACTCTATTAGGCATGCCTAACTATCCACTAGACTGACTCTCGCAGGTCATGCGTAAAACAATTCACATTTGAATCGCACAATGCATATATAAACAGCATGCATAAACAGAGAACGAAAGACATTTAAATATTCTCATAAAGTTGGTCACAAATCATACAATTCTCATTGCAAAACATAATATAGTCAATACACTTTAACATTAAACAATGTTCAATAGCATGCCAAGAATCAGGTATAGAATCACTACCATGCCAATGATTATCAATACAAAATCCTAATCATGCGTTGGGTGAGAATAACTAAGTATAAAGCATGCATAATTCAACTTACATTTAGACATAACTCATTGAATTCAAAGGCTAAAGCATAACAATGCATTCAGACATCAACCGTATTATTCCACTAAATATAGTATATCATACTATCAACCATACCTCCTACAAGTCATATTCAAAAGCATGCAATACTTCAATCAATAACATTCTAGCACTACTCATCATAGTAAAGTATGTCAGGAACACATGAGGAATCATATTATGCCAATGACTAAAATACATTGTCTACATCGTGAAATAATACAATATACTCTTAAGCATGGCATGTTATTCTTAGAGGAGAAACAGACTAAAGCTATGATAACATGATTTACATTAAGATAAAACATGTTTGGGACTAAACAATCAGAAAGTTAGCATTCATAAATCCTTCGTATTCTACAGTCATTTAACAGTATCACTATAATCCAAAACCTATTCCAAAATACCACAGTAACTTATCATAGATAACATGTTATTAATACCAACTAAATTGGAATAATCAATCATACCATCAAGATAATATAACACACAGTAGAGGAAAATACCATGAAAAGCTTTTGGAAACCATTTTATAAAAACTGGTCGCTTGGGGAAAGAAAAACAGAAGCAAAACAGAAGAGCCAGAAGACCTGAGCAACCATCACGTAACGTGAAGGTTGCTCACGTCACGTGAGCAATCTGCTCACGTTGCGTGAGCATTGCTCACGTCGCGTGAGCAATCTGCTCACGTAACGTGAGCAATTTGCGTGAGCATGGCTCACGTCGCGTGAGCCACTCTCCTCGCCCTCTTCTTCTTCCCCGATCTCGAACTTGCAGATTCCAATATTTTCCAGAAATTCTTTCAAAAACCACTCAGAACTCATTCAATCATTAAATGGACATAAAACCCGCTTAATCTAACAATTACAACAATCAAAAGTATGCATAAACACATTTAATTCATTCAAGATCATAAACCCTAAAAATCACAGTAAGTTAAAAACCAATCTCAGTAACTTTTAATCCAAACCTATACATGCAGTATTAACCTATCTAATCACATAAATCATACGTATACACATGCTTAAACATATCAAATTCTAGAGGTTAAACAAAACATACATTTACATCCTACGTGAGAATAGGGCAGAGACATTCATCAAATACACAAACTGGGATTGAAGAACAGAGAGCTCCAAACATTGTATGCAATCAAAACACTCCCAAACCTGGAAATGACGATCCAAAAATCACGCTTCCAGCTTCAAGATCACTGCTCAATCCTTTCCTTGCCTTTGCTTAGCTTCTTCTTACAATCCAAAACTTGCACAAACAAGAAACCCACAAATCCTTAGCCAAACCCTAACTTAACCAAAACCAGGAAAAAGAAGAAGAAGAAGAACAGTACGTTAACTCCAACTTACCTCTTCAAAGCTAACCCAAAACTCAACCAAGCCAAACACAACTCCAAGCCCAGGGGAAACGAAAGGAAAAGCAGAGAAGGGAGAAGAGAAAAAGAAGAAACGTGAGAGGAGGGGACGAACGGGAATGCAATCTTTGTGTTCCCTCTCTCTTCCTCTTTCTTTTCTTCTTTTCCCCATTCAATGCCCACCTAACACCCACATGGCAGCTCCCAATAGGACCACACAATCCACTCAACTTTTCCAAACCAAAAATGCTCTTAAGTCCTTAGACAAATAACACTTCACTCACTTACACATTTCTTTCCTTACAAACTTAATTATCTTTTCAATTAGGTCCTTAACACTCCAACTTTCTTAAGCACAAATTACCGAAATACCCTTCTGATCCCGACTTAGCATGCACAATCCGACTAGGGCTATTTTGGGGTGTGACACTGAAGCTTTAGCTCACATGCCTAACTATGCTAAATTCATGAAAGAATTATGTTCTAATAAAAAGAAATTAGAAGGGCATGGAACTGTGCAGCTCACAGGAAATTGCAGTGCTATAATTATGAACAAGATCCCTAAAAAATTGGAGGATCTAGATAGTTTCACTCTACCCTGTGAAATTGGTGAAGGTTTTAATGGAAATGCTTTATGTGATTTGGGTGCGAGCATAAATTTGATGCCTTATTCGATTTACAGGAAGCTTAATCTTGGAGAGCTCAAGGAGACGGGAATGAGACTCCAACTTGCAGATAGGTCGGTGAGGAGACCGAAAGGAGTGATTGAGGATCTGTTAGTGAAGGTGGGGAAATTTATTTTCCCAGTGGATTTTGTAGTGATGGAGATGGAGGAGGACCGCAAGGTACCACTCATTGTGGGTAGGCCGTTTTTAAATACAACCAAGGCGTTGATAGATGTACATGGTCAAACGGTAATCCTAAGGTTCAATGATGAGGAGTTGGTGGTGGACATGAACAAAGCTCAAAAGTATCCATCTGGTGATATGGAGGAGTCTGTTTATTTTGTGGATGAAATAGATGAGTGTGTAGAGGAGGTGCAGGAAAAAGTGTGGGGAGCTGATCCAGTGAATGTGAGTTTGATACATTCATTGGAGGATGGAGAGATGGAAGAAGAGATGAAGGGAGAATCGATAGCAGCCGTGGAGATAAAAGATGAAGAAGAGGAATTACAGCAAGAAGAGCTTAATCCGAAACAGGGGAATTCAAATTCTGAACTTAAACCTCTTCCCTCTCATTTGAAATATGTGTGTAGACACCGGGTCCCGAGTAGCCTTGATCAGGATTACCCAATGATGAAATTAAGTATGCCGATCTATAGGCAAAAGGAAGGAAAGTTGGAAGTGATGATTTCCTTGTCGATTTGTTGTTTTAAAATTAAATAAAAATGTATTTCAAAAATATTTTTAAACAATTTTAAAAAATTATTTTGTGATGGAAAAAAGTGAGTTTTTAAATTATTATATTTTAAAGGAATTTAAAAAAAAAAAATTTCCGAGCGAGTGTCGGGCTGCGGCAGCGCTTGGCGCGCGCCGTAGCGCCTGGCCCGCAGGCGGAGCGCACCGACGGGGCGCCGCGCGCCCCTATTTGTCCGTTTTGCCTATTTTGGCCTTTTTGGCCATAAATTCTTCATTTTTAATGCTTTTTAACTCATTATTTTTTTTGCAAAATTTAATTCAAAAAGCCTTCTATCTTCCAACCCAATAAATTCAGTGGTTTTTTGTAATTATGAGAATTAAATTAATTTAATTTCTTAATTAGAAAATCTGAATTTTAAGGGGAATAAAAATAGTTTTTTAGGGAGAATTGAGGGGGATTTTTTCTTTAGAAAATATTTTTTTCTTCTTCTTTCTTCTTTCAAGAACAAATTCTCTCAATTTCTAAAAAACTTTCCAGCAATTCTTAAGGCAAAAAATAACTATTTTTGTTCTTGAGAATTTTCTTATTTTCAATCAAACAATTTTCTACTTTGAGACAAACAAATTAATTGTTTGTTCTTGAGTAAATTCATCTTTCAATATTTTATTTTTCTAATCATATTCTTCAAATCAAGACAAGGAATTGGATCATCTGCCTTCATCTCTTCAAGATAAATTTGAGGGTAATTATTCTTGGCTCAATTTCTTAAATTAATTTTAATTTCATTCTTTTGTTTTTATTTAATTAATTAACATGTAAATTCTTTTAGTTCTATCATTTTATTCTTTTCTTATTCTTTTAATTTTATTTAATTAATCATCATGTAAATTCTTTTAGATCTATTATTTAATTGTTCATATTTCTTATTTTTTATTTAATTGTTCATATTATTATTTTTTTTGTTCTTATTTCTTCTTTAATTGTTCATGCTATTATTTTTGTTCATAGTATTTTTCTTTAATTGTTCATGTTGTTCACGTTGTTCATGTTGTTCATCTTCTTCTATTATTATTATTATTAT
Source organism: Excoecaria cochinchinensis (assembly GCA_947683425.1). Classification (NCBI taxonomy): domain Eukaryota; kingdom Viridiplantae; phylum Streptophyta; class Magnoliopsida; order Malpighiales; family Euphorbiaceae; genus Excoecaria; species Excoecaria cochinchinensis. The sequence goes on along the minus strand of CANTUQ010000017.1, from coordinate 733,792 downwards.
TATTATTATTATTATTATTATTATTATTATTATTATTATTATTATTATTATTATTATTATTATTGTTGTTGTTGTTGTTGTATTTGATTGTTCATATTCTTTGTTATTATTGTGTTATTATTATTATTGTAGTTATTATCATCATTAGTATTATTATTATTATCCTTATTCTTGTTTAATTTTATTATTACTATTATTATTTATTGCTTATGCATGCTGAATTTTATGTTTGTATTTTCTATTCATGTTTTTTGCATATTGAGTTTTATAATTATTATTTTATGTTTGTTTATGCATGTTGGCTTTTATCAATATTATTAATATGTTTTATGCATGTTGATTTTTATTATGTCTTTTGCTTTTTATGCATGATTGGATGTTATTGATGTTATTTTGTGTTTTTATGCATGTTAAATTTTATTAACATTATTTTATGTTTTTTTTATGCATGTTGATTTTGTTAATTTGTTAAATTGCATATTTTTTATTATGTCATTTTAATTGGCTTGTCATATATGATGCAATTTTGTTTGCCTTAATTTGATTATTTTCAAGTTATATGTTTAATTATTTTTATACTAACTTCATTTTTTATTTGTTTTTCCTATTTTTCAATACTTATTTTTCATATGTGAGTTTTTGTCAAGTGGGAGCACATGGAGATTTGAAGATCCACTTGGGAGTTGTTTATTATTTTTGTTGCTTTTTATTATTTTGGATTAATTGATTATTATGTAATTTGTAATAATAAATTTATTTTCATGCACGTTAATTAAGAAAATCACCAAAAATATTTCTATTAAACTAAATTGGATTTTATTTAATAAAAATGGGACCAATGTCCTAGATTTTTTATCCAAAATAAATTATCACTTTAAAATTCTTTTCTTAAATTATGCATGAGAGGACCAATGTTCTCATTTTTAATAAATAGCCTGATTTATGTTTTATTTACAAATGGGGGTTGTATTCCGCTCCTAGTTTTTATTGTAATTTAGTTTGCTTTCATTTACTTTATTTATCGCTGTTATTATATGATTGATATGCATTTAATTAAATTGCATTAAAATTGAATGAGAAAAGGCATGAAATACTAAATTCAAAACTCGATTATAAACTTAACCAAGGTATGAATAAATGGGGAGTCCCGAACTTTCTCTGGTCTTTGGGCTCAAAGAGGCGAGAGGTTTACCCTCCAAGACACCTCTTGTGTCACGAGACTTGGCGTTAATCCTAGGCTCCTTAGGGCGAGAGGTTTACCTTCCAAGACCCCTCTGGTCGGCCCAAAATGGATGCTAAGCGCAGTCTTAGGCTCTCCGAGGCGAGAGAAACTTTCCCAATGTTCTATTGGGTGGCGACTCCATGAAACCTCCTTGTTGCCCAACATAGATGCACTTGCGATTTATTGCAAGCTGTCAACGGACCCACAAATGCCCCGATCGCCCTCAAGCGGGCGGTCCCATGGGCGGCCGCAGGGATCCGGCGTGCGTCACAGTGGCGACTCCACTGGGGACTTTGAGACTTCCCTTCGAAAGTACCTTGGTTATAATTTACAATTGAGTTTTAATTTAAAAATTTCATCTCTTTTCGAAATTGCATTGCATCCATGTTAGAGCCTTAGATTATGCTAGTTTGGTCCCTTTTTTAACCCCGGTGCGTTCCCGAAGTACGACCCTATTTTCACTCAATTTAGGGAAGTGTTAAGGATAATCACCAACCCAAGCCTCGTACCTTATGGTATATTAAATGGTGACCTAATCGGTCGTTATGCTCATGATGAGCTAGACCCGTTGGCAGGGACCATGCTTGGGTAGCCCTAAAGTATCAATACCTTTGACCAAAGCTCATGTAAATGGCAATAGATACTTCCATTAGGTGTAATGTACCATAATACCGTGCTTGCTATGTGGGCCATCATATATTGAACAAAATCGCTTAAATTAAATGGTCTCCATCAAAGGCTTTCATGCCCCGGTGGGCCCATCTTAATTTAATTGAGGTGTTTAAATACATAATGGCCAAACACCCATATGTAAGTACATGAGATAAGAGCTGTTATGCTGCCAGTTTTCCACCGTGCACCATACGCATCCGATGGGTTTCCTGTTAACCCTTGGATAAAGTCCACCTAGGAAAGAGACTATGCTACCTCGTGTGTGGGAGAGATAAGGTTGGAAGGATCTATCTGCTTGCATGTGCTTGTCTATGCTGCATCAGCACGACCATGCATTGCACTTAAATCATGCATCATCCTAACGAGATGTATTTATTTCAGCCATCATAGATTCGCCCGGGTGGTTTAGGGGTCCCGACGGTCGGTTGAGAAGGATTCCACTCTTGGGGTTACCAGAGCTAGTGCCGTATCAGAGTACAAATTCTCTTTCAGATAGTAGTGAGACTTTCTCTTCAAAATCATCAAGTATGTCTAATCCAGCCAGTGGGTCTGATGCAACCAGGGCTATGATTGCCGAGGAAGTGGGGAGAAAAATGGAAGAGTTTAAGGCTAGAATGATGGCCATGATGGGCAATCTTGCCACTACCATAGCTGGGCAACAAGTTGCTACTGCTCCTATTAGGGGGCAAGATGAACAAGGGCCTGTTAGAGAGGATCCCCCTGCTATAGTTGACCCACCTGCGGTTGAGCAAAGAGCACCAGCACCTATTGAGCGTAGAGAAGGCCCGAGATCTGAGGTTGACCTCAGGGAAGATGAGCAAGAGGAACAGATGGTAGCAAAGGGAAAGTCACCCAAGCTGGAGGAAGCAATGTGGAGAAAGATGGAGGAGAAGTTTGAGGCTATGACAAGGATGATGACGGTAGGAAGGGGAATGAACCCGGAGGATCGTGAGTTGGATGGGGATGATCTGGTCCCCCAGAACTTCAAGATGTACATATCAAGCAGTATTCATTGGTCATGAAGGGGACAACTTTAACAAGGAAGCAGAAGATAGAGTACTTTTGCTTAAGTCTTACAGGAGCTACCATTAACTGGTACCATGGGCTGGACAGGAGGTCCAAAGAAGACTGGGACTTATTGACTGAAGAGTTCCTAAAGCAATACGATTGCAGTACCCGCATGGAGGTTATAATGAAGGATTTAGAGTTGCTACAACAGAAGGCTAGGGAGTCCTTCCATGAATACCTTACCCGGTGGAGGAACCGGGTTATGGAGATGAAGCGCAAACCCGATACACCTGATCAGATTCGGTTATTCATTCGAAATGCCAGCCCATATCTGAGAGATGGACTTAGAATGAAGGGGCTGAAAGATTGGGAGTCCTTGAAGGACATTGCTATAGAGGCAGAAGGAGAATATATGGCCAGAAGGGCAAGCAGTGAGGCTTATGCCAAGAAGGGCTACAACAATCAAGGTGCAACCAAGTCATCTAGTTTCAGCGGTGGTAACAGAATTGGGAAGACAGCTGAGGTGTCGGCAACAGGAATGAATCAGAGGTACTTCTCGAATTTGGGTAGGCCTTTGTCCTGGGTACTAAAGAGGTTGATGAAGGAGGGGAAGCTACAACCCCTACCACCTAGACCAGCTAGGACCCAAGGAGAACCGGGGCATAAAGAGAACGAGTACTGTGCCTTTCACCAGCATACCGGGCATCTGACAGACAATTGCTTCAGGCTGAGGCACCAGATTCAGGATCTGATCGATAGTAAGCAGATCACTGATCCTAAAAAGAGGGAGAGCAAGAAGAAGTCTACTTTCAATGTTGTGCCACTGCCTGTCTTCATGATTGGGTCGAGCCTACCTGAATGGTATGTATTACAGAATTTATATGGCAACGAATACGTCGCTATCACTCGCCTTGAGGCAAGTGAAGAAGGGATTCCCGTGTCGACGATAGACTGTTGGTCCACTAGTGAGAGTGGAGACGAAGACGAAGATGAGAAAGATGGAGAGTTCACGGATCCATGGGATTCGGAGGAGGATGAGAGAGTTGGAGCTGTAACAAGAAGTGGGAGAGTGGTCCCCGAAGTTGAGAAGCAGCAGGACTCAGTGCAAGCACCTGTGGAGAAGGAGCCGGAAGAAAATTCCATAGTAAAGCAGCTGAAAAAGACCACGGCTCAGATATCTATTTGGGACCTTCTAAGGCAGTACCCTTCTCATAGACAGAAGTTAGTCGAGGCATTGAGTGAGTCCACCGTTGCCACCATAATTTGTCCATCCGAGCTGCTAGATCTCGTCAAAGGGGGATCAGGGGAAAGACTGGTGTTTTCTGACACAGACTTGCCAACAGAAGGCCGCAATCACAACCGACCACTATACATCAAGGCTCAAATTAACGGCAAGCACACCGCTTGTGTTATGGTTGATGATGGGTCATCCATAAATGTTTGCCCCCTAGTGGCACTTCAGGCTTTTGGGATGGACGAGAGTATGTTGAGTAAGTCTGATCTGACCATCACAGCCTACGATAATTCTCGAAGACATGCATCGGGAACATTCAGAGCTCTAGTTAGGACTGGGCCTATTGAGACGGAGGCAGAGTTTGTGGTTTTGCCTATCCCAGCCAATTTTTCAGCCCTACTTGGAAGGCCGTGGTTCCATAAATTGGGAGGAGTGTCGTCCACCCTGCATCAAATGGTAAAGATACCTCATGAAGGGGAGGTGGTGACCATCAAAGCAGCAAGCGAGAACCAAGTGTCTGCCTTGGGGATCTCTAATCAGCCATTTAGTGGCTTCCACGTATCAGTGATTGGCGAGGAGCAGGGCTTGGCAGGTAGCCCTCAGGTGATGAGTATGATGAAGAAGATGCATTTCCTCCCAGGGGCCGGATTGGGTAAAAATTCGCAGGGGTTGCAATATGCCATCACAACGCAAGGCCAGAAAGATCGGAAGGGTCTGGGTTACAAAGGAGGACATGGCAGGAAGAAAGTGTCAGAGAAGATTCCCCACATTTCAGAGAGTTTTGTTCCCTCATCTTCGGTCTGTGCCTATACTGGAGAAGAAGAGCCTCAGTGGGTTGATGGAAAGAACATTCCGGGGTTTGAAATTTTCAATGATGTCTTCGACTGGGATGTTGGAGTTATCAAGTCTGCAGAGAACTTCTGGGATGAGGACATTATGACTCAGTGCAGTGTCTGGGACAGGGATGAGCTCGAGGAGATTGTTACTGAAAAGCTGTTAGCTGCCAGGTTGAAGGGAAAGGAAAAGATGGTAGAGCCTGAGCTAGAGATTGAAGACTTGAATATCTCATCGGAGGTAGTTGAAAAGCCTCCACCAAGCCAAGAAGTTAAAGCCCAGTTGGCTGCAACATCGTCATCGATAGAAGATGAAGGCAGTAGTTATTTAGATACTTTTTTTATGCCAGAACTTTTTAATGACAATGTTAATGTTCTGATTACATTAATGAGATGAATAACTTTGCTTACTTGTGTGATGTTTCTGATGATTTCATTTCTCATGATCATAAACATGATGCATTCATTTTTAACATTAAGTTAACTAGCACGACTGCATTTAATCTCAGAACTTTGGAGAATCCAAAGGAAATTTTGATAGCATCAGATATAACTCCTGAGGAGAGGCTAAAATTTGATAGAATATTGAAAAAATATGAAAAAGTCTTCGCCTGGACCTACGAGGACATGCCAGGGATTGATCGAGATGTAGCCGAACATGCCATTCCAACTTACCCAGAAAGTAAACCGGTCAAGCAAAAGCTCAGAAGACTTAGGCCAGAATGGGCTCAGAAGGTGAAAGAGGAGATCCATAAGCAGATTGAGGCTAAGTTTCTACTGGAGCTTAAATACCCGACGTGGCTGGCTAATGTGGTTCCTGTGGCTAAAAAGGATGGAAAAGTTCGAGTATGTGTGGACTATCGGGACCTTAACAAAGCCTGCCCGAAAGATGATTTTCCTCTGCCTCATATTGATGTGCTGGTAGATAGTGCCGCTGCTTGCATGATGTACAGCTTCGTAGATGGGTACGCAGGGTACAATCAAATCCTTAACAAAAAAGTGGATCGGATTAAGACAGCCTTCATCACCGAATGGGGTACATTTGCTTATCGGGTTATGCCTTTCGGACTAAAGAACGCAGGAGCAACCTATCAGAGGATGGCCACTAGAGTTCTCAATGATTTGATCCACAAGGAAGTGGAGGTGTATGTTGACGACATGATGATCAAGTCAGCTACCAGAGAAGGTCACTTCGAGGCTCTAGAAAAGTTCTTTCAAAGGATTAATAAGTATGATCTATGCCTCAATCCCAAGAAGTGCATTTTTGGAGTTACCTCGGGTAAGCTGTTAGGCCATATGGTAAGCCAGAGGGGAATTGAAGTAGATCCCGATAAGGTCAAGGCCATCAGAGAGATGCCAGTGCCTCAGAAAGAGAAAGAGGTTAGAAGTTTCCTGGGAAAGCTTTAGTACATCAGCCGGTTTATTGCCAAGCTGGCTTCAGTATGTGAGCCCATCTTCAAGCTTCGTAGGAAGAATCAGCCGGTGGTGTGGAATAATGATTGTCAATTGGCTTTTGATACTATTAAGGATTATCTCCTGAATCCTCCAGTTTTAAAACCACCGCGGCATGCCAAGCCACTGATCCTGTATCTGGCTATAGAAGACAATTCAGTGGGTGCCATGATGGCCCAAGAGGATGATTTTGGGGTGGAGTTTGCTGTCTACTATCTTAGCAAGAAATTCTTGACATATGAAGCCAAATATGTGGAAGTGGAAAAGATTTGCTTAGCAGTTATTTGGGCTTCTAAGAAGTTGCGGCACTACTTTCATTCCTTCAGTGTGCAAGCGGTTGCTAAGCATAACCCGCTTAGGTACCTTCAGGAAGCGCCCTCTCTGCTGGGAAAGATGGGAAGATGGTTACTACTATTGCAGGAGTTTGATATCGAATACATCACCAGGAAAACCATTAAAGGAAGAGCTGTAGCTGAGTTCTTGGCTGAGCATCCTATTGAGGGAGACCAATTCGAATACAATTTCCCAGATGAAGATATCATGGCCATAGCAGTACAAGGGTGGCAGATGTTCTTTGATGGGGCAGTTAACAGTAAAGGGGCAGGAGTAGGGATCATTCTTACGACCCCGGATGGTGAAAAGCTGCCATTAGCCAAAAAGTTGAGGTACAAGGCAACCAATAATGAAGCAGAATATGAAGCTTGCATCTTCGGATTGGAAGCATTGCTGGCTCTGAGGGCAAAGACTGCAGAAGTCTTCGGAGATTCTTCATTAGTAATTCATCAGATCAGAGGGGAATGGTCAGTTAAGGAAGAGAGGTTGTTACTTTACGTGAAGCACTTGAGAATGTTGAGTAGCCAGTTTGAGACTTGCACTTTTCACTTCACCCCCAGTGATGAAAATCAATTGGCCGATGCTCTCGCAACATTGGTGTCCATGTGGGATAACCCAACAGGGGTTACTATGAAAACCATGCTAATCTCTAGTTCGAAAAAGCCTTGCTTTGAAGCTGAGCAGGTAATGGATGTTGGGGCCACCGATGGAATCCCTTAGTACTACGACATTCAGAATTATTTGGAACGGTCAGTTTTTCCAGAGGAAGCCACTGAGAAAGACCAAAGGATGATTCGAAAGTTGTCCACTCAGTTCATCAGTGTAAATGGCACTTTGTACAAGAGACAGGTCGATGGTATCCAGTTAAGATATTTGGAGGAGAAAGAAGCTGAAAAGGTTATGGAAGAGGTTCATGCCGGAGTCTGTGGAGCTCACATGAATGGCTTAGCCTTAGCGAAGAAGATCATGCGCCAAGGATTCTATTGGCTCACAATGGATACGGATTGTTCAAAATATGTGAAGCAATGCCAGTTATGCCAGCAATACGCGAATTTAAGGCATGTCCCAGTTTCAAAGCTACATAATTTGACATCTCCATGGCCATTTGCAGCTTGGGGGATAGATATCATAGGCGAGATACGTCCTACAGCATCTAATGGGCACAGATTCATCATAGTTGCCATTGATTATTTCACTAAGTGGGTCGAAGCTGAATCTTTTAAGAAGATTGATGCTAGGGATATGGCTAAGTTCATCGAGAGGAATTTGATATGCAGATATGGTCTCCCACACCATATTGTATTTGATAATGGGGTGCAATTCTTAGCAGAAACTAAAAAGATGCTTCAGAGGTATGGAATCCAGCATCATAAGTCTTCTCCTTACCGTCCTCAAGCTAACGGTGCGGTTGAAGTGGCAAACAAGAATGTGAAAAGGATATTGGCCAAGATGGTTCAGAGCTATAAAGATTGGGCGAAAAAGCTGCCTGTTGCACTCTGGGGTTATAGAACCACAGTCAGAACCTCTACGGGGGCAACACCGTTCTCCCTGGTATACGGAACCGAAGCAGTTATGCCGGTTGAAATTGAGCTGAAATCCTTAAGGGTAGTCATGGAAGCCGAGATTCCAGAGACAGAATGGGCACAACAGCGATTGTTGCAGTTGAATTTGTTGGATAAAGATCGGTTGAGAGCCTATTATCACAATCAAGTTTATCAGAAGAGACTAGCTCGGTCCTTTGGCAAGAAGGTATAAAAGCACCCGTTGAAAGAAGGGGATTTGGTGTTTAAGATGATGAGGCCAGGAGTGCCGGACATACGAGGAAAATTCAGGCCAACCTGGGAAGGTCCGTTCATTTTAAAAAAGTTGCTAACAAAGGGAGCGGCAATCTTGGCAGACAGCGATGGGAATGAGTTTAAAGACCCGGTCAATGTCGATAGACTAAAAAGGTTCCATGGCTAAAGACCAAAAAATAAATAAATAAATAAAATAAAAAGAAGAGAATAAATGCCCCGCAGGTCGAAAACCGAAAAAAGGCGGCCTTGCTAAAATTGGGCGCCCTGGCAGGGTGAAAACCGAAAAAAGGCATCCTGGGCAAAAATTAAGGGCTGAGAGAAAATGTTCAATCGAGAAAACCCAAGAGGGCAGATTGATAACAGGAGTTTGATGCTTACAAGATCTATTCCGAGATTAGGTGTAGTCTTGTGCTTTTGAATTCTTGTTAAATAAGGATCATGTATGATGAAATCATATAGAAATGTACTCAATTTTGCAATGAATAAAAGAATGCAGTTTATATTTTCATTGTTCTTTTAGTTCTGTCTTAAAAAGAAACTTATCATCTATTTATCTAATGACTATTGTCTACTCATTCTATCTGAAGATATCTAAGCAGATGTGTGCTGATCACCCGTAAGGGAATAATAGCTTTCTCTTGCAGTTAAAAAATAAAAAAAAATAAAAAATCTTGAAAAAAAAAGAGGCCGTTAGAGATGAAAACCGTAATTGGCTCTCTAAGCAAAAGTTAGGCCAAAGGGCAGGGTAAAAACCTGGAGACAGGCAGTCTGCCCTACAAAAAAAAATAATAAAAAATAAAAAGCCGCTGGTTTGGGTTGGGTCCATGCCAGGCAAAAATTAGGCAAAGGGTTATGTGAAAATCCCTAAAGGGACGCATTTCCCACGAAGAAAAGCTAGTGTGAAAATCCACAAGGGACGCACTACCTTTAAAACAATGACTGGAGTAACAAGGCGATATACTTCGGATGATCTTCTTTTCAGCTAGATAAGGCATAATTCAGGACATGAGTCAGAATCCTGGGCATATGATCATCGACCGGGGGGCAAAGATGCACTGGATGTCTCTTTCAGGAACTCATTGGGGACGGAATCCCTAAGGCCAAGATGACAATCCATTTGATTCCGGGGGCATGGTGGAGCAACCAAGCTATATCCTCAGCACACCCTGGGCCACCTAGGGCATGGTCTATACATTCTTGCAAGCATTCGCATCTCATATCATACACACGTTTTCTTGTATGTATTTTTTGTGCACATAATTTTGCAGGAAATATCTAAAAGAAGACAGTCACCATTCGAAGATGGAGTCCTACACTTTTAGTAGTCTTGTCAGTGACTCGGTGCAGTTCACTTTTGGTAGTCTGTAGCAGACTCGGTGCAGCTCAGAAGAGCAAGTTTTGCATTTCGTAGTCTTGTCAACGACTCGACGCATCATAACCAGAAGAAGGAGCAGTGCACTTTTGGTAGCTTTGGTAGTGGCTCGGTGTAGTTCTTTCGTGCACTTTTGGTAGTCTTGGTAGTGACTCGGTGCATCTCTCTTGTGCGTTTTTAGTAGCCTTGTCAGTGGCTCGGCGCATCACCGTCTTAGGATGGAACCCTGCACGTTTAGCAGTCTTGTCAGCGACTCCGTGCAGCGCACTTTTTGTAGCCTTGTCAGCGGCTCGGTGCGCTTTTCATTCTGCGCTTTTAGTAGTCTTGGTAGTGGCTCGGCGCATTGCTATCTGCAGATAGCACCTGTACGTTTAGTAGTCTTGTCAGCGACTCCGTGCAGCGCACTTTTAGTAGCCTTGTCAGTGGCTCGGTGCGATTTATCTTTCGCGCTTTGTAGTCTTGGTAGCGACTTGGCGCATCACCGTCTTAGGATGGTTCCTTGGCACTTTGTAGTCTTGTCAGCGACTCAGTGCAACTCATAGCTCAAATCACAGCATTATTCCCGGGGGAGCAGCGGGAAGGAGGCAGTCTCAGGTACGCGCTTCTTTCCTTTTCCTGAATTTTGGCTCACCTAGGCATCCATACACTAGCCTCCCCAAAATTGGGGGCAACTGTAGACACCGGGTCCCGAGTAGCCTTGATCAGGATTACCCAATGATAAAATTAAGTGTGCCGATCTATAGGCAAAAGGAAGGAAAGTTGGAAGTGACGATTTCCTTGTCGATTTGTTGTTTTAAAATTAAATAAAAATGTATTTCAAAAATATTTTTAAACAATTTTAAAAAATTATTTTGTGATGAAAAAAGTGAGTTTTTAAATTATTATATTTTATAGGAATTTAAAAAAAAAAAAAATTCTGTGCGAGTGTCGGGCTGCGGCAGCGCTGGGCGCGCAGGCGGAGCGCGCGCGAGGCGCTCTCACCCGCGCGCGGCGTGCTCGCGGCGCGCGGGCGCACCGACGGGGCACCGCGCGCCCCTCTGCTCCCCTGTTCGTCCGTTTTGCCTATTTTGGCCTTTTTGGCCATAAATTCTTCATTTTTAATGTTTTTTAACTCATTTTTTTTGCAAAATTTAATTCAAAAAGCCTTCTATCTTCCAACCCAATAAATTCAGTGGTTTTTTGTAATTATGAGAATTAAATTAATTTAATTTCTTAATTAGAAAATCTGAATTTTAAGGGGAATAAAAAGAGTTTTTTAGGGAGAATTGAGGGGGATTTTTTCTTTAGAAAATATTTTTTTCTTCTTCTTTCTTCTTTCAAGAACAAATTCTCTCAATTTCTAAAAAACTTTCCAGCAATTCTTAAGGCAAAAAATAACTATTTTTGTTCTTGAGAATTTTCTTATTTTCAATCAAACAATTTTCTACTTTGAGACAAACAAATTAATTGTTTGTTCTTGAGTAAAATTCATCTTTCAATATTTTATTTTTCTAATCATATTCTTCAAATCAAGATAAGAAATTGGATCATCTACCTTCATCTCTTCAAGATAAATTTGAGGGTAATTATTCTTGGCTCAATTTCTTAAATTAATTTTAATTTCATTCTTTTGTTTTTATTTAATTAATTAACATGTAAATTCTTTTAGTTCTATCATTTTATTCTTTTCTTATTCTTTTAATTTTATTTAATTAATTATCATGTAAATTCTTTTAGATCTATTATTTAATTGTTCACATTTTTTATTTTTTATTTAATTGTTCATACTATTATTTTTTTTGTTCTTATTTCTTCTTTAATTGTTCATGCTATTATTTTTGTTCATAGTATTTTTATTTAATTGTTCATGTTGTTCATGTTGTTCATATTGTTCATCTTCTTCTATTATTATTATTATTATTATTATTATTATTATTATTATTATTATTATTATTATTATTATTATTATTATTATTATTATTATTATTGTTGTTGTTGTTGTTGTTGTTGTTGTTGTTGTTGTTGTTGTATTTGATTGTTCATATTCTTTGTTATTATTGTGTTATTATTATTATTGTAGTTATTATCATCATTAGTATTATTATTATTATACTTATTCTTGTTTAATTTTATTATTACTATTATTATTTATTGCTTATGCATTCTGAATTTTATGTTTGTATTTTCTATTCATGTTTTTCGCATATTGAGTTTTATAATTATTATTTTATGTTTGTTTATGCATGTTGGCTTTTATCAATATTATTAATATGTTTTATGCATGCTGAATTTTATTATGTCTTTTGCTTTTTATGCATGATTGAATGTTATTGATGTTATTTTGTGTTTTTATGCATATTAAATTTTATTAACATTATTTTATGTTTTTTTTATGCATGTTGATTTTGTTAATTTGTTAAATTGCATATTTTTTATTATGTCATTTTAATTGGCTTGTCATATATGATGCAATTTTGTTTGCCTTAATTTGATTATTTTCAAGTTATATGTTTACTTATTTTTATACTAACTTCATTTTTTATTTGTTTTTCCTATTTTTCAATACTTATTTTCCATATGTGAGTTTTTATCAAGTGGGAGCCCATGGAGATTTGAAGATCCACTTGGGAGTTATTTATTATTTTTGTTGCTTTTTATTATTTTGGATTAATTGATTATTATGTAATTTGTAATAATAAATTTATTTTTATGCACGTTGATTATGAAAATCACCAAAAATATTTCTATTAAACTAAATTGGATTTTATTTAATAAAAATGGGACCAATGTCCTAGATTTTTTATCCAAAATAAATTATCACTTTAAAATTATTTTCTTAAATTATGCATGAGAGGACCAATGTTCTCATTTTTAATAAATAGCCCGATTTATGTATGATTTGCATTTTATTTACAAATGGGGGTTGTATTCCGCTCCTTGTTTTTATTGTAATTTATTTTGCTTTCATTTACTTTATTTATCGCTGTTATTATATGATTGATATGCATTTAATTAAATTGCCTTAAAATTGAATGAGAAAAGGCATGAAATACTAAATTCAAAACTCGATTATAAACTTAACCAAGGTATGAATAAATGGGGAGTCCCGAACTTTCTCTGGTCTTTGGGCTCAAAGAGGCGAGAAGTTTACCCTCCAAGACATCTCTTGTGTCACGAGACTTGGCGTTAATCCTAGGCTCCTTAGGGCGAGAGGTTTACCTTCCAAGACCCCTCTGGTTGGCCCAAAATGGATACTAAGCGCAGTCTTAGGCTCTCAGATGCGAGAGAAACTTTTCCAATGTTCTATTGGGTGGCGACTCCATGAAACCTCCTTGTTGCCTAGCATAGACGCACTTGCGATTTATTGCAAACTGTCAACGGACCCACAAATGCCCCGATCGCCCTCAAGCGGGCGGTCCCATGGGCGGCCGCGGGGATCCGGTGCGCGTCACAATGTGTTTTTAGAAAATGAGCAAAAACCAGTAATTATATCTTCTTTGTTGTCAGATGTTGAAGAGAAGATGTTGCTTGAGGTGCTGAAAAAGCACAAGGGTGCCATTGGATGGGAGACATCAGATTTGAAGAGGATTGACCCTAGTTACTGCACACACCGAATTTCGATAGAGGAGGAATGTAAGCCGGTAGCTCAGCCTCAAAGGAGACTCAATTCGGTCATGCAAGAGGTGGTAAAGAAGGAGGTACTTAAACTCCTAGACTCAGGTATTATCTACCCTATCTCTGATAGTAAATGGGTTAGCCCAGTGCAATGTGTGCCTAAGAAGGGGGGGATGACAGTGATAAGGAATGAGCTGAATGAATTGATTCTAACTCGTACAGTTACGGGGTGGAGAGTCTATATTGATTTTAGAAGGTTGAATAATGCCACTAGAAAAGACCATTTCCCTTTGCCTTTTATTGACCAAATGCTAGAGAGGCTGGCAGGTAATAGGTTTTACTATTTTTTAGATGGGGGCCCCCCTCGCACGAGTACTGCCAATTGCTCGTACCCATCCCCCTGTGTTTGCCCGCCGCTCAAAAGACCGGGGTTGCCCCTGCGACCGAAGCCCGTCAGTCGGGGATCTACGGCGGTTTGTAAGGATTTTCAAAGTGGATTTTGCATAATTCTCTAATTATTCTCCAAAATCAATAGATTTTTATTTGAATTCTGAAAATCTTCTCCAAATAATTGATTTAATTTGATTTAATTTCCAAATATTCTCCAAAATCAAGTGGTTTTAATTTGATTTTGCAAATTTTTTTCAAATTCAAATTTTAATTTTAAAACTTTTTGAATTTCTAATTTTAGCCTATAAATAGTAAGCTAAGATTCATTTGTAAGGGTTGGAAAAATTTTCAGGAAAAGGCTAGAAACATTTTCGAAAGTTGAAAAAAGAATCCCAAAAGAATTTCTAAGAGTTTTTCTTCTTTATTTCATCATTATTTTCATAAAATCTTTTCAAAAAATAAGGAGAATCCGAGAAAGTGAAATCAATTCATTTTTGCTCGATCTATCCTTTTAATATTCACGATGATTATAAAAAATCAAGCATGAAAAATTAATTTTCTTCTCTTGATTTGATTTTGAAAAATAACAATTTTGCGATAGAAAATTTCCTCAAAATTACACATTGCCAATTTATCCTTGTAGAATTCAAGGGAAAGACCACACAACATTCACCTTCAGAAAATAACATTTCGACGGTAAACATTTTGGATCGACCTCTAATTTATTTTATTGCTTTGTATTAATTTATTTATGGTTAATTGCTTAAAAAGGGTATTAATTTATGAAAGATTAGGTTTTAATTGACTTTTCTGCGTTTTTTTTTTGGGTCTGGAATAATCGATGGGCTGAAGGTCCACCGATGGCCGTCCTTTAACCGAGTGACGGGCCACTGTGGAAATTCGCTTCTGCCCGTCGGTAGACCTAGAGGCGCCCGTCGCTCACGTGGCTTGGGCCGTCCCTGGGCCTCCTTTCGCTTTTTCCTCGTTATTTCTTTTTCTACCTCCTTTAAAACCTATTTTTCCCTTTTTTAAAGGTAATTTATATTTTTTATTTATTCAGATTATTTGTTCATTGCTGTTTTTATTAATCCTTTTTCATCGTTATTTTATTTTACTATCTTACTAACATGTTATTTGTTTTTGTGAGTTTAATTGTTTCTATTGAATACGTGGTGCTGAGAAGGGATATCCCACTAGAATGATCCGGGGACACCAACTGGGTTCATTTCTCATACCCTATTCCTCTCTCATATATTTTATTAATATTTGTTGTAAATATTATTTTGAGCCCGCTAACGCGAAAATGGCAAAAGATTTTCACAAGTAAAATGTATTTTCTTAAACAACATTAGGATCGATATCCTGATTTTCTGTGTCCAAATGAAATAGACATGTTAATATTATTTTTCTCTAAAATGTGAATGCAAAGACCAATGTCTTCATTTCAAAATGAATATCTTGGTTTTATGTTTGTTTGTTTATTTTCTATTTATTTACAATGGAGGTTGTATTCCGCCCCTATTTTCTGTGTCCAAATGAAATAGACATGTTAATATTATTTTTCTCTAAAATGTGCATGCAAAGACCAATATCTTCATTCCAAAATGAATATCCCAGTTTTATGTATGTTTGTTTATCTTCTATTTATTTACAATGGGGGTTGTATCCGCCCCTAGTTTTGCTGTAAATTATCATATTTTGATTTATTTTATGCTTCATTTATAGCTTTCCATTATATGATTAATCTGAGATTTAATTATCGTATTGAACTGAATGAGAAAATGGAATGAAATTTTAACTTTAAAATCCAATTATAATTTAATCAAGGTATGAATAGATGGGAAGTCGCAAACCATCTCTGGTTTTAGGCTCAACGAGGTTAGATGAACCTTTCCAATGTTCTATTGGAAAGGGAATTCCAAAATATCTCTTGCTGCCCAAAATAGGCCCAAGTTGCATCGTCTGAGGCTCCACGAAGTTAGATGAACCATCTCGATGTACTATTGGGATGGAAAGTCTAAAATATCTCTGACTTGCCCAAAATAGGCGTATATGCATCGTCTTAGGCTTCACGAGATTAGATGAATCTTTCCAATGTTCTATTGGGAGGAGGATTCCAAAATATCTCTAATTGCCCAAAATAGACACACATGCGCTGTCTTAGGCTTAGTGAGGCTAGATGACCCTTCCCAATATTTTTTTGGGTGGTGACTCCAAAACACCTCTTTATTGCCCAAAATAGACACCCTTGTAATCTTTTAGAAGTCTTGTGAACCTCTCTCAAATACCCTAAATGAGGATTTTTAGGGCTGCTGGGGTTCGGCGCGCGTCACAATAGGCTAATGAATCAAAATGGCCATTCAAACTAAAGAGACGTCAGTTTCCATTATCTTCTTGTTGTGAAATGACATCAACAAGAGTCAGGGACAAACATTGAATTGTGTTTACACATGGCTATATATTTTCTTGCATTGATCTCTCTCCATTCCATCATAAAATATAAATGCATCATTGACCCAAAATTATCACATAAATATGATAACTATTTTGGTATATTTATATATATAGTATATTACAATATAATTTATTAGTTAAGAGATATTGAGTAATTTATATATATAAAGAGAGAGAGGTAAGCATAAAAAAAAATAATTAGTCTATTGAAATAATTTTTTTAAAATCATTAACTATTAACCAACCTGTTACATTCGGTTAAACAATCCATTAATTTTGATTTTTTCGATTGGGTTAACTAATATTTTTCGGTTAACCACTCAAATTTTGTAACATACAATTATAAAAAAAAAAAAAAGCAAAGTTCAATTTAATTTTAAATGTGCAAAATAATTCAAAATAAAAACCATAAAACAAACATAATATAATATAATAATCAAAATTAATGTTCAACAAATTAATAGCTGATATTATAAATTTAATTTGCTATACATTTGTTGAAAATTAGCATGTTTAATCATAATTTAAAAATATTTTGGATAAAAATTAAATGTTAAAACATAGACTCTAAAATATAAAAAAATATATAATTAAATATTATCAATCAAAATATAGACACAAATATATATAATAAAAAATAACATATATAAAGGCTTATCAGTTACTTCACATAAATATTACTTTATATAATTAAAGAAAATGGTATAATTTAAATATAATTTAAAGTATTATATAAATTTTATAAACAAATACAAAAAATTAAAGTATAAAAATAAAAATATAATTTAAATATACTTTAAAATATTATTCCATGTAAATTTTTGGGAGAAATTAAAAAAAATGAAAAATTTTTGAGGTGTAAAAATAAATAAATAAATATATATATATATATATATATATATATATATATATATATATATATATATATATAACCAATTAATCGTAGAGTAATAGCTAACTAATACCCAAAAACCGAAATTAAAACTAAAAATGTTAAAAATAAAAATTAAAACCAAGTCAATTAGACCGATTAATAGAAAAAATCGATTGCATGAGAAAGAGTTCCGAAACCTATTCGAAAGCCTTAGTTATATATATATATATATATATATGAATCAGGAAAGTACGTGGCACTGAACAAGCATGATAACCTAGTTATCCTTTGGACCAGTAGCCCGCAGCTCGTATTGTTTCAGCCTATATACTTTAAAGATCGTTTGAAAAGTTTATGCAAACAGTATTTCTGATGTACCAGATCAGATTAAACCGCAGGTACAGAGCATACTTATGAATGCAGAAACAATTGTTTAAAAAAAATACTTTTATTAATATAACAACATAAATACATAAACTGTAAGGTATAAAGAGGCTCAACACATGAGCTACACTTACAGGTTTTGGAAAAAAAAAGAATATAATTACAAACGGAGATAAACACTCAGCTCAAGATTACAAGGTGTTTTGGCTCAACACATGAGCAACCTAATCTCAGATCTAAGTGTGAGAGTTTGTAGACTGGGAATCCTCTCCAAATTAGTCTCTGCCTTCAACTGGGAATAAGGAGATTCTTAGATAGAGGGACTTCCGTCAATTAAGGGAGCCTGGTGGAGACAAGAAGTGATAAGATGAGCTGGAAAAGGAATCTTCACGTGCTCTTCTACTGTTGTTCCATTATGGCTGTTTGAAAAAGAAGAAAAGCCAAGCACCGAAAGCATAAAATATCTTTTTACTTTTTTTTTTTTTTTTTTTTCTTGAGGCTGGGCCTTAACAAAGGTATGGGCTCAAGCCTGTTTGCAAATACAACATAAAACATAAAATAGGATGGGCTAGGCCCATGTTTACAAAATTCCTTCGTTTAAGGATCCATGCGAGAATTAGGAAAGACATCACAGTCTTCATCTGCCAGATCGAAGGTGGGCTCTGTTCCAGAAGAAGAAGAGCCTGATTTTGAAGAACCTGAAGGGGCTTTCGAAGAAGAGGCCTTACTTTGTAGGAGTTGGGCCATTATCTGAAAGTATTCCTCCTCAGTTTTTGCTGCTGCAAGTTGGGTTTGGGCAAAGGATTTCTGGGCCAAGAACTGTGTTGATGAATGTTCTATTTTGAGAAATCCTTGGCTTTGAAGGTACCTACTTACAGTTGGTCTTTTGATGGATTCCGGAATGTTAAATTTCGTCCACCATCTGGTTTTGAATCTTCTGACTAGGCTTAATTGTGCCTCTTGCTGGTGGTAATCCAGATACCAAGCTGTTACCCAAGGTAAGAAAAACCTGACTGCAAAAAGCATCAAAGGATGAAACCATTTTTTCTCTGTCAGAAGGCTGATAAGAGGTTTTGAAAAGGGTATAGCTTTCCTGAACCTGGGGTTTTAGGATTTCAGGAGAAGCTCCATACAATTTCCACCAATGTGCAAACCAAAAAGGGATTCTGGCTGTGTCATGCTTGGGCTGAAAGTAAAACAACCAAGTATGGGTGGAATTTGTGTTTTGGAAAAGAAAGGCATTGTACCAGGCCTGTTGATAATCCCAGTAGGAATAGGTCCGGCAGTGGTTATAAGTGGTTTTGAAATCAATAGGAAAGGATTTGGGTTGATGAAGGTTTTGTCCCCATTCAAGAGGAGAGATAACCCTGTGGATTTTTCCCATTGAGTAATTAATAGGTCCAGTTTTTGGGTTGTCCACAATGGACACAGAACCTGTTAATTCAAGAATTGCCCTGTAGTAAGGCTGGGGTTTTGTTAAATCCCATGGTTTAAATAACCAGCCTTTAGGGAAAACTTTTGAAATGGCCATTTGAGGATCATTTGCGTAAAACCCTTCCTCAATGGTGCAAATATATTGAAAATCTGTTTTGACAAAATAATTTGAAATGTTTTTTGTTTGAGATAAAACAATTTCAGAACTGTTTTGTGTCAAAACAATTTTTGAAAATTCCTCTTGCGAGGATTTTGAAGTAGAAACTCCGAGATCGGAGGGTTTGATAAGCTGTCTACTACAAGATGACTCTTGTGTAGGTTTTGAAATTTGTTTTGAGGAGGTTTTTGAGGATAAAGATCCTTCCTCTTGTTTTGAAATGGTTTGAGATTTTTTACCTGCTTGCTTTTCAGCAATCATTTTAAAGATGGAGCCAAGTTCTGGCTGTTTGTCGAGAGTCTCGATCCATTGCTGGACCAGGGACTGTTTGGCAAGGGCTTCTTCATCTTCTTCGACAATTTCTGCCCATGATTTGATTTCTGTAGCAGAAGAAGCTGCTACAGGTTTTGAAACTTTTGGGTCCTCTTTCTGGACCTCTTTCCCTTTTCCCTTGGATTTTCTGGGCATTTTAAGTCCTGTTTTGAAGGAACTCTCTGGTCAGAAAATCAGGAATTGAATTTTTATCTCCCTTAATAAATTCAATTTCAAAATCAAAAATACTAAGGATAGCTTGCCAACGGGCAAAAATCTGTTTTGATGCGATGTTTTGAACATCTTTTTGTAAAACGTCCTTAGCAGATTTGCAATCAATCAGAAGTAAGAACTTCTGATTTAGTAAATCGCTTTGGAATTTTGAAATGCACATGACAATTGAAAGAATTTCTTTTTTAATTGTAGAATAATTTTTCTGACAATCATTCCAATGTGCAGAAGTGAACTGGACTATGCATTCTTTTCCGCCCACTGTTTGTTTCAAAATGCCTCCATAACCTAAGTCAGACGCATCAGTCTCAACAATCTTAGGTGCTAATGGGTCAGCTAAATGCAGGCATGGAATTTCTTTTACCTGTTTCTTAATTTGTTGAACTATACTAGTATGTTCTTCAGACCAGGCAACAGGGGTTTTCTTCAACCTATCATGCAAAGGTTTTGCTAATCGGTTGATGTTGGGACAAAAATCTAGAACATAATTTAGACTTCCCAAAAATCTTTGAAGCTGGGTTTTGTCTAAGATTTTGTCTGGAAACTTATCCGCAAAAGCCAAAGATCTCTCAATTGGAGTAATTGTTCCTTGGGAAATATAATGACCTAAGAAACGAATTTTTGTTTGAAAAAGAGAGATTTTTGTTTTTGAAACAACAAGTCCATTTTTCTTTGTTACATTGAAAAAGGTCCTGAGGTGTTTGAAATGCTGTTCAATTGATTCTGAAAAAACAAGAACATCATCAATATAAACAACACAGAATTTTGAGAAAGGATTAAAAATCTCATTCATAATTCTTTGAAATTCTAAAGGAGCATTTTTTAAACCAAACGGCATAACCGTCCACTCATACTGTCCAAACGGAACAGTAAAAGCAGTTTTGTAACGATCTTTTGGTTCAATCTGAATTTGCCAAAATCCTGATTTCATATCAAATTTTGAGAAAACAAATGCAGAATGCAGTTTTTGCAAAAGATCTTTTTTGTTGGGAATCGGATACCGAATCCATTTTAAAGCCTTGTTTAATGGTTTGTAATTGATTACAAGCCTAGGCGTGCCTCTTTCTATTTCAGAGTTTTTGTTAACATAAAAAGCTGCACAGCTCCAGGGAGATCTGGATTCTGTGATTAGACCTTTCTGTTTTAAATCTTGAATCTCTTTTTTGCAATGTTCTTCGAGTTCATGATTCATTTGAATTGGCCTAGCTTTTGTTGGAATTTGTTTTTCTGAAAACTCATTTTCATACGGTAGATCAACCATATGTTGTTTTCTGCTCCAAAAAGCATTTGGTAAATCAGAACAAATTTCATTTTCAATTGTTTTTTGAAAATCAGAAATTCTTTGTTTCACCAAATTGTTTTCTAATCCTTTCTGGATTTTGAAAAAGGAAACATCCTGTTTGAGAAAATGCAAGTGTTTTTGTTTTCCTTGAATTATGCAATTCAATTCACTTTTGTAAACAGAACAAGCCTTTAAAAAATTTAAATTCCTCGTTCTGGGTTTTTCAACAAAAGGAAAAACAATTTTTTCTCTATTTGCTTTAAAGGAAATACCATCATAAGTGACAGAATAGGGAGTAATCATATTGATAAATGGAGTCCCTAGAATGACAGTATGACTGATATTTTCTAGTAACACAAATGGAGTTTTGATAAAGATGCTACCATTTTGGATGGAAGCCTCTGTTTTAAATTTAATTCCCATGTCGGAGTTGTTAGCTGCGACAAGTTTTTCAGAGGTTTTTTCAAAAAATCTTTTTGGGACGATACAGCTTTTTAAACAGTTTAAATCTGCTCCTGTGTCAAAAAGAGCAACTGTATCGATTTTAAAATCATTTGAAAAAACAATGGAAACTTTTACCAAATATTTTCTTGTAGTAATTTCTCTTAAGATAAACAAGAAATCATTTGGAGCATTTTCTAAACTTTGAATTTCATTTTCTAAGTCTAGATTAGCAGTTTCGTTTTCTTCCTTTTCTTCATTCTCATTATTATCAGTGCTAGAATCTTGTGATAAAATTGCATGAAGAAGGTTTGAATCTTTCTCCTGTTTTTCTTTAAGAGCTTTTAACTCTTGTTTGACAATTCTAATTTCTTCTTGAAGTGATTGAATTGTTACAGGAGGTTTTTCTTTTGATTTAGTACTTAGGATTTTTGTGAGATCATAAGTACTGTTTGGAATGAGTTTGGAAGTGGAAGGTTTTGGAATTTTTAGTTCAAAAGACTTCAAAAGTTTTTCAATAATTTCTTTTTGAAGTTTTGAATCTTCCACTTGTTTGATAATATCAAGAATTAATTCTTGATCTTTTGTCAAAACATTTAAAGATTTGAAACTACTACCCGACTCACTACTAGAGGAATCAAAGGCAGCAACTTCATCATTTTGAAAAGAATCTTCTGTTTCTGATGATTCTGTTTGAGATTCATTTTCAGAAGTTTCAAGGAGGATGGCTTCAATTTTTTGAATTGTTTCTTCCTCAACTTGTAATTCATGAAGTTTTTTGTTAAGTCTGCAATATTTTGAAGTATGACCAGGTTTGCCACACTTAAAACAAGTGACTTGTTTGAAAGCTGGTTTGAAGGGTTTTCTAAAAGATCTTCTTTTATGAGTTTTTTGTGGTTTGGATCTCTTATAAAACTCTTGTTTGTTAGGTTTTGAAGAAAAACGTTTGTGAGGCTTTTTGTAGGATTTGGAACAGGAACCTCCACAGGTTTTTGTTTGACCTTCTGTGGAGACTTCAAACTGTTTACAGAACGATCCTAGTTCTTGCCTAGTTTTCTTCATTTCCCATTTGAGATGTTTTTGAAGTTTTAAGTCTTGGCAGATCTTTAAACCTTCTTTTTGTGTGAAACTAACTAATTCCCCATAAGTTAAATGGTTATAAGGAATTTGGCTAATCCCAAAGGCTTCTTTGATTTTACTTCGGACTCTTTCTCCTAAAAGGGTAGGAAGGCCAGCAAGGAATTTTTCTTTCCAGAATGGTTGATTGGAATCTTCCCTAAGCATAACCCTAATTAAGAAAGTGTTTTTGTAGATTTGAAAATCAGAAAGCTTTTTACATCTGAGGTTTGAAAGAAGTTCTGCGTTCTTATCTTTGAGATGAGAAGGGTCACCTATGAAGTGTAGACTGATCGTATGGATTAAGGTCGCTACAGCATCAGGTGTGGGGTTTCCTATCTCATCGAGAATGGGAGTTCCATCTTCTAAGGTCTGGATTGCACCTAATATTTCTAACTGCTGTTGGGCAGTGAGATGATAATCCCACCATCCTTTTAGTTGTCCTGAAAAACCTGCAACTAGAAGTTCAGCAATTGCTCTATCAGGTGTACCTGTTTGGGTTTTATAAGCATTGGAGGCCATAGTCATCTATTGTAGAAGACCAAGGATGTTATACTCGGACATACCATCTATGTTCCATTCATAGACAGTAGAAGCATTGAATTTAGATTGAGACAGAATCTTTGGTCTATTTTCTATGCCTAAGTCTGGGGCCGTGGTCATAGTTAAAGGTTGACCTCTTTGCCAAACGAGTTTGAACAATTCCTCCTTTTGGTTTGGCTGCGTATTTTCAGAGTCAGATACTTGATCTAAAGTACTAACAGCTTTACTACGGTCAGGGGTATCTCTAACAACTTCTGGTGTAGACGTAGAGGTACTCTCTATCCTACTAAGTTGGGTTTTTAGAGCTTCAGTAAATTCTGATTTACCTTCCCTGAATAGTTTTTGGCTTGTCTTGGAGACCTGAAAAGGTTTGAAAACCGGACTTTTCAGTTTTGAAGCTGTTGATTCAACCTGGGAAACAACAGTGGTTGTTTTTTTGTTTTCCTCTATCCTAGTTAATTGTTTAGCAATCGTACTAAGATGAGTGTTTGTAAAATTATTTTGTTGAAGAATATTTTTAATATCCTTGTTTGAGTCACCACTTGGAGTTTTGTAAGGTGCAGCATCTATAGTGGTTTCTAGATGTGCGATTTTGATTTGTCTTAAAGGTGGATGTTCAGATTGAGTTTTCTTTCCATCTACCATTTCCCATTCTGTAACCTTATTCCTAATAGTAACAGGGTTGACAGATTTGGTGTTTGTTTTGAAAGGATATGAAATTTTATTTTGAGATGCATAAATTTCAAACCAGTCAAAAAATAAAACATGAGCTTTGTTTTGTATGACAAAGTCATAAAACTCATTTTGAACTTCTTTTCTTTTATCCAGAAAATTTTTGAAGAACCAATTTCTTTTTTCTGAATTTTTTGAAGAATAGAAATTCTGATGCAAAAATTTTTTATCAACTTCAAATTCCTTTTCTAAAATATTAAGTTCATTGATAACATTTTCAGTTACCGCAGAAAAAGATGGTGAAGTTGGAGGTGAATTATGTTGATCTTCATCACCTACCTGTGGTCTAGTAAAGACCTGGTGAGGTACATTTGAAGAATAATCCACGTTTTGAAAAGAAGCACTTGGAATGGTTGAACAAGAAAATCTTGGGTTTTGAAAGTTCTCCGTCCTATCAGGCAGATGAATTACAGAGGGTAATTTTGAAATATTTCCCAAATCCAGAGTACTCATGGAAGAACCAGCATCTGAATACCGATGACTGGAAGCCCTGTTAAAGCTTATTTTTACCTTTCCGTCATTGTACTGGGTAATTTCCCTTAATTGGGTGTTTGGTTTTGCCTGTTCAGGAGATCTTGGTTTTGAAATTCCTTCTAAAATCCATTCTTCGGGAAGACTTATGTCTTTCCAGAGGATAGATTTTGGAATGACTGTGTTAGATCTGGACAGATCTGTTTGTAAAAAGAGAGTTTCACCTTTTTTAGATTCAACATTTTTTGTTGCTGTAAAAGCTGAAACCATTGCCTTGTAATGCATTTTAAACATAATTGCTACTGGAATTGAACCTTCCAGCATTTTGTAATTATGGGTTTTGATTTGCAAAATCAAGGATTTTAAAATGTTTTTATCTCTAAGAGATAAAGAAATATCCGGATAACATTCAAAAGAGATCGGGCCTTGACAAAGACTCGATTCTACTGATGCTATCATGGAATCTTGAAAATTTATATGTCTGGCATCCCTCAAGACACAAAGAATTGAAGTGTTTAAGCCATCTTTTGTTAATGGTTTGATTCCCACCTGGACAAGTCCTACGTGTATGTAACCGTATTTTCTGTCTAGATGTTTTTGTAAAGTTTTTTGAGAAAGAAGTTGGATGGTTTCAAATGGTTTTGAGATTTGAATATCCCTTTCTTCCGTTTTGATGACATAGTCAGTTTTGAAAAGATTTTGAAACAGACCAGTTTCATAAACTTGATCTTTTTTGATTTTCGGAATTTCCCAGTTATTTAAAGATTTTTGAAAATCCTCAATAGTGATTTCTTCACTATTGGTTGGATGTTTGAAATTCGATTCCGAGGAGCCAGAAGCAAGAGAACTTGAAAGAGAAGTGGATCGACAAAATAAATTATTCATAATTTTGAAAATTTAATTTAATTTTGAAAAAGTTATTTTCTTACCTGGATGACTAGGTCCTGGAATCTTACTGCCCTAAACGCCTGTTCGTCGGCTAAAACGGGACTTACTGCCTCACCTCTAACCTTACCCAGATAATATTTTAGTTTTTCAAAAAGTAAATAAATTTACTAAATTATAAATAATCAATCTTATATAAACACTACCCCCCTAGGCTCTGATACCATGGACGCCGCGGGATCAAAGGGTATAAAATTATGAAAAATAATTAATCTGCCTGGTGGAGACAAGAAGTGATAAGATGAGCTGGAAAAGGAATCTTCACGTGCTCTTCTACTGTTGTTCCATTATGGCTGTTTGAAAAAGAAGAAAAGCCAAGCACCGAAAGCATAAAATATCTTTTTACTTTTTTTTTTTTTTTTTTTTTTTCTTGAGGCTGGGCCTTAACAAAGGTATGGGCTCAAGCCTGTTTGCAAATACAACATAAAACATAAAATAGGATGGGCTAGGCCCATGTTTACAAAATTCCTTCGTTTAAGGATCCATGCGAGAATTAGGAAAGACATCACAGTCTTCATCTGCCAGATCGAAGGTGGGCTCTGTTCCAGAAGAAGAAGAGCCTGATTTTGAAGAACCTGAAGGGGCTTTCGAAGAAGAGGCCTTACTTTGTAGGAGTTGGGCCATTATCTGAAAGTATTCCTCCTCAGTTTTTGCTGCTGCAAGTTGGGTTTGGGCAAAGGATTTCTGGGCCAAGAACTGTGTTGATGAATGTTCTATTTTGAGAAATCCTTGGCTTTGAAGGTACCTACTTACAGTTGGTCTTTTGATGGATTCCGGAATGTTAAATTTCGTCCACCATCTGGTTTTGAATCTTCTGACTAGGCTTAATTGTGCCTCTTGCTGGTGGTAATCCAGATACCAAGCTGTTACCCAAGGTAAGAAAAACCTGACTGCAAAAAGCATCAAAGGATGAAACCTTTTTTCTCTGTCAGAAGGCTGATAAGAGGTTTTGAAAAGGGTATAGCTTTCCTGAACCTGGGGTTTTAGGATTTCAGGAGAAGCTCCATACAATTTCCACCAATGTGCAAACCAAAAAGGGATTCTGGCTGTGTCATGCTTGGGCTGAAAGTAAAACAACCAAGTATGGGTGGAATTTGTGTTTTGGAAAAGAAAGGCATTGTACCAGGCCTGTTGATAATCCCAGTAGGAATAGGTCCGGCAGTGGTTATAAGTGGTTTTGAAATCAATAGGAAAGGATTTGGGTTGATGAAGGTTTTGTCCCCATTCAAGAGGAGAGATAACCCTGTGGATTTTTCCCATTGAGTAATTAATAGGTCCAGTTTTTGGGTTGTCCACAATGGACACAGAACCTGTTAATTCAAGAATTGCCCTGTAGTAAGGCTGGGGTTTTGTTAAATCCCATGGTTTAAATAACCAGCCTTTAGGGAAAACTTTTGAAATGGCCATTTGAGGATCATTTGCGTAAAACCCTTCCTCAATGGTGCAAATATATTGAAAATCTGTTTTGACAAAATAATTTGAAATGTTTTTTGTTTGAGATAAAACAATTTCAGAACTGTTTTGTGTCAAAACAATTTTTGAAAATTCCTCTTGCGAGGATTTTGAAGTAGAAACTCCGAGATCGGAGGGTTTGATAAGCTGTCTGCTACAAGATGACTCTTGTGTAGGTTTTGAAATTTGTTTTGAGGAGGTTTTTGAGGATGAAGATCCTTCCTCTTGTTTTGAAATGGTTTGAGATTTTTTACCTGCTTGCTTTTCAGCAATCATTTTAAAGATGGAGCCAAGTTCTGGCTGTTTGTCGAGAGTCTCGATCCATTGCTGGACCAGGGACTGTTTGGCAAGGGCTTCTTCATCTTCTTCGACAATTTCTGCCCATGATTTGATTTCTGTAGCAGAAGAAGCTGCTACAGGTTTTGAAACTTTTGGGTCCTCTTTCTGGACCTCTTTCCCTTTTCCCTTGGATTTTCTGGGCATTTTAAGTCCTGTTTTGAAGGAACTCTCTGGTCAGAAAATCAGGAATTGAATTTTTATCTCCCTTAATAAATTCAATTTCAAAATCAAAAATACTAAGGATAGCTTGCCAACGGGCAAAAATCTGTTTTGATGCGATGTTTTGAACATCTTTTTGTAAAACGTCCTTAGCAGATTTGCAATCAATCCGAAGTAAGAACTTCTGATTTAGTAAATCGCTTTGGAATTTTGAAATGCACATGACAATTGAAAGAATTTCTTTTTTAATTGTAGAATAATTTTTCTGACAATCATTCCAATGTGCAGAAGTGAACTGGACTATGCATTCTTTCCCGCCCACTGTTTGTTTCAAAATGCCTCCATAACCTAAGTCAGACGCATCAGTCTCAACAATCTTAGGTGCTAATGGGTCAGCTAAATGCAGGCATGGAATTTCTTTTACCTGTTTCTTAATTTGTTGAACTATACTAGTATGTTCTTCAGACCAGGCAACAGGGGTTTTCTTCAACCTATCATGCAGAGGTTTTGCTAATCGGTTGATGTTGGGACAAAAATCTAGAACATAATTTAGACTTCCCAAAAATCTTTGAAGCTGGGTTTTGTCTAAGATTTTGTCTGGAAACTTATCCGCAAAAGCCAAAGATCTCTCAATTGGAGTAATTGTTCCTTGGGAAATATAATGACCTAAGAAACGAATTTTTGTTTGAAAAAGAGAGATTTTTGTTTTTGAAACAACAAGTCCATTTTTCTTTGTTACATTGAAAAAGGTCCTGAGGTGTTTGAAATGCTGTTCAATTGATTCTGAAAAAACAAGAACATCATCAATATAAACAACACAGAATTTTGAGAAAGGATTAAAAATCTCATTCATAATTCTTTGAAATTCTGAAGGAGCATTTTTTAAACCAAACGGCATAACCGTCCACTCATACTGTCCAAACGGAACAGTAAAAGCAGTTTTGTAACGATCTTTTGGTTCAATCTGAATTTGCCAAAATCCTGATTTCATATCAAATTTTGAGAAAACAAATGCAGAATGCAGTTTTTGCAAAAGATCTTTTTTGTTGGGAATCGGATACCGAATCCATTTTAAAGCCTTGTTTAATGGTTTGTAATTGATTACAAGCCTAGGCGTGCCTCTTTCTATTTCAGAGTTTTTGTTAACATAAAAAGCTGCACAGCTCCAGGGAGATCTGGATTCTGTGATTAGACCTTTCTGTTTTAAATCTTGAATCTCTTTTTTGCAATGTTCTTCGAGTTCATGATTCATTTGAATTGGCCTAGCTTTTGTTGGAATTTGTTTTTCTGAAAACTCATTTTCATACGGTAGATCAACCATATGTTGTTTTCTGCTCCAGAAAGCATTTGGTAAATCAGAACAAATTTCATTTTCAATTGTTTTTTGAAAATCAGAAATTCTTTGTTTCACCAAATTGTTTTCTAATCCTTTCTGGATTTTGAAAAAGGAAACATCCTGTTTGAGAAAATGCAAGTGTTTTTGTTTTCCTTGAATTATGCAATTCAATTCACTTTTGTAAACAGAACAAGCCTTTAAAAAATTTAAATTCCTCGTTCTGGGTTTTTCAACAAAAGGGAAAACAATTTTTTCTCTATTTGCTTTAAAGGAAATACCATCATAAGTGACAGAATAGGGAGTAATCATATTGATAAATGGAGTCCCTAGAATGACAGTATGACTGATATTTTCTAGTAACACAAATGGAGTTTTGATAAAGATGCTACCATTTTGGATGGAAGCCTCTGTTTTAAATTTAATTCCCATGTCGGAGTTGTTAGCTGCGACAAGTTTTTCAGAGGTTTTTTCAAAAAATCTTTTTGG
Source organism: Excoecaria cochinchinensis (assembly GCA_947683425.1). NCBI lineage: Eukaryota > Viridiplantae > Streptophyta > Magnoliopsida > Malpighiales > Euphorbiaceae > Excoecaria > Excoecaria cochinchinensis. Next base: position 704,738 of record CANTUQ010000017.1, on the reverse strand, counting down.
GACGATACAGCTTTTTAAACAGTTTAAATCTGCTCCTGTGTCAAAAAGAGCAACTGTATCGATTTTAAAATCATTTGAAAAAACAATGGAAACTTTTACCAAATATTTTCTTGTAGTAATTTCTCTTAAGATAAACAAGAAATCATTTGGAGCATTTTCTAAACTTTGAATTTCATTTTCTAAGTCTAGATTAGCAGTTTCGTTTTCTTCCTTTTCTTCATTCTCATTATTATCAGTGCTAGAATCTTGTGATAAAAGAGCATGAAGAAGGTTTGAATCTTTCTCCTGTTTTTCTTTAAGAGCTTTTAACTCTTGTTTGACAATTCTAATTTCTTCTTGAAGTGATTGAATTGTTACAGGAGGTTTTTCTTTTGATTTAGTACTTAGGATTTTTGTGAGATCATAAGTACTGTTTGGAATGAGTTTGGAAGTGGAAGGTTTTGGAATTTTTAGTTCAAAAGACTTCAAAAGTTTTTCAATAATTTCTTTTTGAAGTTTTGAATCTTCCACTTGTTTTATAATATCAAGAATTAATTCTTGATCTTTTGTCAAAACATTTAAAGATTTGAAACTACTACCCGACTCACTACTAGAGGAATCAAAGGCAGCAACTTCATCATTTTGAAAAGAATCTTCTGTTTCTGATGATTCTGTTTGAGATTCATTTTCAGAAGTTTCAAGGAGGATGGCTTCAATTTTTTGAATTGTTTCTTCCTCAACTTGTAATTCATGAAGTTTTTTGTTAAGTCTGCAATATTTCGAAGTATGACCAGGTTTGCCACACTTAAAACAAGTGACTTGTTTGAAAGCTGGTTTGAAGGGTTTTCTAAAAGATCTTCTTTTATGAGTTTTTTGTGGTTTGGATCTCTTATAAAACTCTTGTTTGTTAGGTTTTGAAGAAAAACGTTTGTGAGGCTTTTTGTAGGATTTGGAACAGGAACCTCCACAGGTTTTTGTTTGACCTTCTGTGGAGACTTCAAACTGTTTACAGAACGATCCTAGTTCTTGCCTAGTTTTCTTCATTTCCCATTTGAGATGTTTTTGAAGTTTTAAGTCTTGGCAGATCTTTAAACCTTCTTTTTGTGTGAAACTAACTAATTCCCCATAAGTTAAATGGTTATAAGGAATTTGGCTAATCCCAAAGGCTTCTTTGATTTTACTTCGGACTCTTTCTCCTAAAAGGGTAGGAAGGCCAGCAAGGAATTTTTCTTTCCAGAATGGTTGATTGGAATCTTCCCTAAGCATAACCCTAGTTAAGAAAGTGTTTTTGTAGATTTGAAAATCAGAAAGCTTTTTACATCTGAGGTTTGAAAGAAGTTCTGCGTTCTTATCTTTGAGATGAGAAGGGTCACCTATGAAGTGTAGACTGATCGTATGGATTAAGGTCGCTACAGCATCAGGTGTGGGGTTTCCTATCTCATCGAGAATGGGAGTTCCATCTTCTAAGGTCTGGATTGCACCTAATATTTCTAACTGCTGTTGGGCAGTGAGATGATAATCCCACCATCCTTTTAGTTGTCCTGAAAAACCTGCAACTAGAAGTTCAGCAATTGCTCTATCAGGTGTACCTGTTTGGGTTTTATAAGAATTGGAGGCCATAGTCATCTGTTGTAGAAGACCAAGGATGTTATACTCGGACATACCATCTATGTTCCATTCATAGACAGTAGAAGCATTGAATTTAGATTGAGACAGAATGTTTGGTCTATTTTCTATGCCTAAGTCTGGGGCCGTGGTCATAGTTAAAGGTTGACCTCTTTGCCAAACGAGTTTGAACAATTCCTCCTTTTGGTTTGGCTGCGTATTTTCAGAGTCAGATACTTGATCTAAAGTACTAACAGCTTTACTACGGTCAGGGGTATCTCTAACAACTTCTGGTGTAGACGTAGAGGTACTCTCTATCCTACTAAGTTGGGTTTTTAGAGCTTCAGTAAATTCTGATTTACCTTCCCTGAACAGTTTTTGGCTTGTCTTGGAGACCTGAAAAGGTTTGAAAACCGGACTTTTCAGTTTTGAAGCTGTTGATTCAACCTGGGAAACAACAGTGGTTGTTTTTTTGTTTTCCTCTATCCTAGTTAATTGTTTAGCAATCGTACTAAGATGAGTGTTTGTAAAATTATTTTGTTGAAGAATATTTTTAATATCCTTGTTTGAGTCACCACTTGGAGTTTTGTAAGGTGCAGCATCTATAGTGGTTTCTAGATGTGCGATTTTGATTTGTCTTAAAGGTGGATGTTCAGATTGAGTTTTCTTTCCATCTACCATTTCCCATTCTGTAACCTTATTCCTAATAGTAACAGGGTTGACAGATTTGGTGTTTGTTTTGAAAGGATATGAAATTTTGTTTTGAGATGCATAAATTTCAAACCAGTCAAAAAATAAAACATGAGCTTTGTTTTGTATGACAAAGTCATAAAACTCATTTTGAACTTCTTTTCTTTTATCCAGAAAATTTTTGAAGAACCAATTTCTTTTTTCTGAATTTTTTGAAGAAAAGAAATTCTGATGCAAAAATTTTTTATCAACTTCAAATTCCTTTTCTAAAATATTAAGTTCATTGATAACATTTTCAGTTACCGCAGAAAAAGATGGTGAAGTTGGAGGTGAATTATGTTGATCTTCATCACCTACCTGTGGTCTAGTAAAGACCTGGTGAGGTACATTTGAAGAATAATCCACGTTTTGAAAAGAAGCACTTGGAATGCTTGAACAAGAAAATCTTGGGTTTTGAAAGTTCTCCGTCCTATCAGGCAGATGAATTACAGAGGGTAATTTTGAAATATTTCCCAAATCCAGAGTACTCATGGAAGAACCAGCATCTGAATACCGATGACTGGAAGCCCTGTTAAAGCTTATTTTTACCTTTCCGTCATTGTACTGGGTAATTTCCCTTAATTGGGTGTTTGGTTTTGCCTGTTCAGGAGATCTTGGTTTTGAAATTCCTTCTAAAATCCATTCTTCGGAAGACTTATGTCTTTCCAGAGGATAGATTTTGGAATGACTGTGTTAGATCTGGACAGATCTGTTTGTAAAAAGAGAGTTTCACCTGTTTTAGATTCAACATTTTTTGTTGCTGTAAAAGCTGAAACCATTGCCTTGTAATGCATTTTAAACATAATTGCTACTGGAATTGAACCTTCCAGCATTTTGTAATTATGGGTTTTGATTTGCAAAATCAAGGATTTTAAAATGTTTTTATCTCTAAGAGATAAAGAAATATCCGGATAACATTCAAAAGAGATCGGGCCTTGACAAAGACTCGATTCTACTGATGCTATCATGGAATCTTGAAAATTTATATGTCTGGCATCCTCAAGACACAAAGAATTGAAGTGTTTAAGCCATCTTTTGTTAATGGTTTGATTCCCACCTGGACAAGTCCTACGTGTATGTAACCGTATTTTCTGTCTAGATGTTTTTGTAAAGTTTTTTGAGAAAGAAGTTGGATGGTTTCAAATGGTTTTGAGATTTGAATATCCCTTTCTTCCGTTTTGATGACATAGTCAGTTTTGAAAAGATTTTGAAACAGACCAGTTTCATAAACTTGATCTTTTTTGATTTTCGAATTTCCCAGTTATTTAAAGATTTTTGAAAATCCTCAATAGTGATTTCTTCACTATTGGTTGGATGTTTGAAATTCGATTCCGAGGAGCCAGAAGCAAGAGAACTTGAAAGAGAAGTGGATCGACAAAATAAATTATTCATAATTTTGAAAATTTAATTTAATTTTGAAAAAGTTATTTTCTTACCTGGATAACTAGGTCCTGGAATCTTACTGCCCTAAACGCCTGTTCGTCGGCTAAAACGGGACTTACTGCCTCACCTCTAACCTTACCCAGATAATATTTTAGTTTTTCAAAAAGTAAATAAATTTACTAAATTATAAATAATCAATCTTATATAAACACTACCCCCCTAGGCTCTGATACATGGACGCCGCAGGATCAAAGGGTATAAAATTATGAAAAATAATTAATCACACAACAATATCCTCGAAAGGATTTCACAACCTAATTCTAAAATGAAAATAAAATGCAATGCAATTGCAATGCAGAAAATTAAAACTGAATCAGGAAAGTACGTGGCACTGAACAAGCATGATAACCTAGTTATCCTTTGGACCAGTAGCCCGCAGCTCGTATTGTTTCAGCCTATATACTTTAAAGATCGTTTGAAAAGTTTATGCAAACAGTATTTCTGATGTACCAGATCAGATTAAACCGCAGGTACAGAGCATACTTATGAATGCAGAAACAATTGTTTAAAAAAAATATTTTTATTAATATAACAACATAAATACATAAACTGTAAGGTATAAAGAGGCTCAACACATGAGCTACACTTACAGGTTTTGGAAAAAAAAAAGAATATAATTACAAACGGAGATAAACACTCAGCTCAAGATTACAAGGTGTTTTGGCTCAACACATGAGCAACCTAATCTCAGATCTAAGTGTGAGAGTTTGTAGACTGGGAATCCTCTCCAAATTAGTCTCTGCCTTCAACTGGGAATAAGGAGATTCTTAAATAGAGGGACTTCCGTCAATTAAGGGAGCCTGGTGGAGACAAGAAGTGATAAGATGAGCTGGAAAAGGAATCTTCACGTGCTCTTCTACTGTTGTTCCATTATGGCTGTTTGAAAAAGAAGAAAAGCCAAGCACCGAAAGCATAAAATATCTTTTACTTTTTTTTTTTTTTTTTCTTGAGGCTGGGCCTTAACAAAGGTATGGGCTCAAGCCTGTTTGCAAATACAACATAAAACATAAAATAGGATGGGCTAGGCCCATGTTTACAAAATTCCTTCGTTTAAGGATCCATGCGAGAATTAGGAAAGACATCACAGTCTTCATCTGCCAGATCGAAGGTGGGCTCTGTTCCAGAAGAAGAAGAGCCTGATTTTGAAGAACCTGAAGGGGCTTTCGAAGAAGAGGCCTTACTTTGTAGGAGTTGGGCCATTATCTGAAAGTATTCCTCCTCAGTTTTTGCTGCTGCAAGTTGGGTTTGGGCAAAGGATTTCTTGGCCAAGAACTGTGTTGATGAATGTTCTATTTTGAGAAATCCTTGGCTTTGAAGGTACCTACTTACAGTTGGTCTTTTGATGGATTCCGGAATGTTAAATTTCGTCCACCATCTGGTTTTGAATCTTCTGACTAGGCTTAATTGTGCCTCTTGCTGGTGGTAATCCAGATACCAAGCTGTTACCCAAGGTAAGAAAAACCTGACTGCAAAAAGCATCAAAGGATGAAACCTTTTTTCTCTGTCAGAAGGCTGATAAGAGGTTTTGAAAAGGGTATAGCTTTCCTGAACCTGGGGTTTTAGGATTTCAGGAGAAGCTCCATACAATTTCCACCAATGTGCAAACTAAAAAGGGATTCTGGCTGTGTCATGCTTGGGCTGAAAGTAAAACAACCAAGTATGGGTGGAATTTGTGTTTTGGAAAAGAAAGGCATTGTACCAGGCCTGTTGATAATCCCAGTAGGAATAGGTCCGGCAGTGGTTATAAGTGGTTTTGAAATCAATAGGAAAGGATTTGGGTTGATGAAGGTTTTGTCCCCATTCAAGAGGAGAGATAACCCTGTGGATTTTTCCCATTGAGTAATTAATAGGTCCAGTTTTTGGGTTGTCCACAATGGACACAGAACCTGTTAATTCAAGAATTGCCCTGTAGTAAGGCTGGGGTTTTGTTAAATCCCATGGTTTAAATAACCAGCCTTTAGGGAAAACTTTTGAAATGGCCATTTGAGGATCATTTGCGTAAAACCCTTCCTCAATGGTGCAAATATATTGAAAATCTGTTTTGACAAAATAATTTGAAATGTTTTTTGTTTGAGATAAAACAATTTCAGAACTGTTTTGTGTCAAAACAATTTTTGAAAATTCCTCTTGCGAGGATTTTGAAGTAGAAACTCCGAGATCGGAGGGTTTGATAAGCTGTCTGCTACAAGATGACTCTTGTGTAGGTTTTGAAATTTGTTTTGAGGAGGTTTTTGAGGATGAAGATCCTTCCTCTTGTTTTGAAATGGTTTGAGATTTTTTACCTGCTTGCTTTTCAGCAATCATTTTAAAGATGGAGCCAAGTTCTGGCTGTTTGTCGAGAGTCTCGATCCATTGCTGGACCAGGGACTGTTTGGCAAGGGCTTCTTCATCTTCTTCGACAATTTCTGCCCATGATTTGATTTCTGTAGCAGAAGAAGCTGCTACAGGTTTTGAAACTTTTGGGTCCTCTTTCTGGACCTCTTTCCCTTTTCCCTTGGATTTTCTGGGCATTTTAAGTCCTGTTTTGAAGGAACTCTCTGGTCAGAAAATCAGGAATTGAATTTTTATCTCCCTTAATAAATTCAATTTCAAAATCAAAAATACTAAGGATAGCTTGCCAACGGGCAAAAATCTGTTTTGATGCGATGTTTTGAACATCTTTTTGTAAAACGTCCTTAGCAGATTTGCAATCAATCCGAAGTAAGAACTTCTGATTTAGTAAATCGCTTTGGAATTTTGAAATGCACATGACAATTGAAAGAATTTCTTTTTTAATTGTAGAATAATTTTTCTGACAATCATTCCAATGTGCAGAAGTGAACTGGACTATGCATTCTTTCCCGCCCACTGTTTGTTTCAAAATGCCTCCATAACCTAAGTCAGACGCATCAGTCTCAACAATCTTAGGTGCTAATGGGTCAGCTAAATGCAGGCATGGAATTTCTTTTACCTGTTTCTTAATTTGTTGAACTATACTAGTATGTTCTTCAGACCAGGCAACAGGGGTTTTCTTCAACCTATCATGCAGAGGTTTTGCTAATCGGTTGATGTTGGGACAAAAATCTAGAACATAATTTAGACTTCCCAAAAATCTTTGAAGCTGGGTTTTGTCTAAGATTTTGTCTGGAAACTTATCCGCAAAAGCCAAAGATCTCTCAATTGGAGTAATTGTTCCTTGGGAAATATAATGACCTAAGAAACGAATTTTTGTTTGAAAAAGAGAGATTTTTGTTTTTGAAACAACAAGTCCATTTTTCTTTGTTACATTGAAAAAGGTCCTGAGGTGTTTGAAATGTTGTTCAATTGATTCTAAAAAAACAAGAACATCATCAATATAAACAACACAGAATTTTGAGAAAGGATTAAAAATCTCATTCATAATTCTTTGAAATTCTGAAGGAGCATTTTTTAAACCAAACGGCATAACCGTCCACTCATACTGTCCAAACGGAACAGTAAAAGCAGTTTTGTAACGATCTTTTGGTTCAATCTGAATTTGCCAAAATCCTGATTTCATATCAAATTTTGAGAAAACAAATGCAGAATGCAGTTTTTGCAAAAGATCTTTTTTGTTGGGAATCGGATACCGAATCCATTTTAAAGCCTTGTTTAATGGTTTGTAATTGATTACAAGCCTAGGCGTGCCTCTTTCTATTTCAGAGTTTTTGTTAACATAAAAAGCTGCACAGCTCCAGGGAGATCTGGATTCTGTGATTAGACCTTTCTGTTTTAAATCTTGAATCTCTTTTTTGCAATGTTCTTCGAGTTCATGATTCATTTGAATTGGCCTAGCTTTTGTTGGAATTTGTTTTTCTGAAAACTCATTTTCATACGGTAGATCAACCATATGGTGTTTTCTGCTCCAGAAAGCATTTGGTAAATCAGAACAAATTTCATTTTCAATTGTTTTTTGAAAATCAGAAATTCTTTGTTTCACCAAATTGTTTTCTAATCCTTTCTGGATTTTGAAAAAGGAAACATCCTGTTTGAGAAAATGCAAGTGTTTTTGTTTTCCTTGAATTATGCAATTCAATTCACTTTTGTAAACAGAACAAGCCTTTAAAAAATTTAAATTCCTCGTTCTGGGTTTTTCAACAAAAGGGAAAACAATTTTTTCTCTATTTGCTTTAAAGGAAATACCATCATAAGTGACAGAATAGGGAGTAATCATATTGATAAATGGAGTCCCTAGAATGACAGTATGACTGATATTTTCTAGTAACACAAATGGAGTTTTGATAAAGATGCTACCATTTTGGATGGAAGCCTCTGTTTTAAATTTAATTCCCATGTCGGAGTTGTTAGCTGCGACAAGTTTTTTAGAGGTTTTTTCAAAAAATCTTTTTGGGACGATACAGCTTTTTAAACAGTTTAAATCTGCTCCTGTGTCAAAAAGAGCAACTGTATCGATTTTAAAATCATTTGAAAAAACAATGGAAACTTTTACCAAATATTTTCTTGTAGTAATTTCTCTTAAGATAAACAAGAAATCATTTGGAGCATTTTCTAAACTTTGAATTTCATTTTCTAAGTCTAGATTAGCAGTTTCGTTTTCTTCCTTTTCTTCATTCTCATTATTATCAGTGCTAGAATCTTGTGATAAAAGAGCATGAAGAAGGTTTGAATCTTTCTCCTGTTTTTCTTTAAGAGCTTTTAACTCTTGTTTGACAATTCTAATTTCTTCTTGAAGTGATTGAATTGTTACAGGAGGTTTTTCTTTTGATTTAGTACTTAGGATTTTTGTGAGATCATAAGTACTGTTTGGAATGAGTTTGGAAGTGGAAGGTTTTGGAATTTTTAGTTCAAAAGACTTCAAAAGTTTTTCAATATTTTTTTTTGAAGTTTTGAATCTTCCACTTGTTTGATAATATCAAGAATTAATTCTTGATCTTTTGTCAAAACATTTAAAGATTTGAAACTACTACCCGACTCACTACTAGAGGAATCAAAGGCAGCAACTTCATCATTTTGAAAAGAATCTTCTGTTTCTGATGATTCTGTTTGAGATTCATTTTCAGAAGTTTCAAGGAGGATGGCTTCAATTTTTTGAATTGTTTCTTCCTCAACTTGTAATTCATGAAGTTTTTTGTTAAGTCTGCAATATTTCGAAGTATGACCAGGTTTGCCACACTTAAAACAAGTGACTTGTTTGAAAGCTGGTTTGAAGGGTTTTCTAAAAGATCTTCTTTTATGAGTTTTTTGTGGTTTGGATCTCTTATAAAACTCTTGTTTGTTAGGTTTTGAAGAAAAACGTTTGTGAGGCTTTTTGTAGGATTTGGAACAGGAACCTCCACAGGTTTTTGTTTGACCTTCTGTGGAGACTTCAAACTGTTTACAGAACGATCCTAGTTCTTGCCTAGTTTTCTTCATTTCCCATTTGAGATGTTTTTGAAGTTTTAAGTCTTGGCAGATCTTTAAACCTTCTTTTTGTGTGAAACTAACTAATTCCCCATAAGTTAAATGGTTATAAGGAATTTGGCTAATCCCAAAGGCTTCTTTGATTTTACTTCGGACTCTTTCTCCTAAAAGGGTAGGAAGGCCAGCAAGGAATTTTTCTTTCCAGAATGGTTGATTGGAATCTTCCCTAAGCATAACCCTAGTTAAGAAAGTGTTTTTGTAGATTTGAAAATCAGAAAGCTTTTTACATCTGAGGTTTGAAAGAAGTTCTGCGTTCTTATCTTTGAGATGAGAAGGGTCACCTATGAAGTGTAGACTGATCGTATGGATTAAGGTCGCTACAGCATCAGGTGTGGGGTTTCCTATCTCATCGAGAATGGGAGTTCCATCTTCTAAGGTCTGGATTGCACCTAATATTTCTAACTGCTGTTGGGCAGTGAGATGATAATCCCACCATCCTTTTAGTTGTCCTGAAAACCTGCAACTAGAAGTTCAGCAATTGCTCTATCAGGTGTACCTGTTTGGGTTTTATAAGCATTGGAGGCCATAGTCATCTGTTGTAGAAGACCAAGGATGTTATACTCGGACATACCATCTATGTTCCATTCATAGACAGTAGAAGCATTGAATTTAGATTGAGACAGAATGTTTGGTCTATTTTCTATGCCTAAGTCTGGGGCTGTGGTCATAGTTAAAGGTTGACCTCTTTGCCAAACGAGTTTGAACAATTCCTCCTTTTGGTTTGGCTGCGTATTTTCAGAGTCAGATACTTGATCTAAAGTACTAACAGCTTTACTACGGTCAGGGGTATCTCTAACAACTTCTGGTGTAGACGTAGAGCCTAGGGGGGTAGTGTTTATATAAGATTGATTATTTATAATTTAGTAAATTTATTTACTTTTTGAAAAACTAAAATATTATCTGGGTAAGGTTAGAGGTGAGGCAGTAAGTCCCGTTTTAGCCGACGAACAGGCGTTTAGGGCAGTAAGATTCCAGGACCTAGTTATCCAGGTAAGAAAATAACTTTTTCAAAATTAAATTAAATTTTCAAAATTATGAATAATTTATTTTGTCGATCCACTTCTCTTTCAAGTTCTCTTGCTTCTGGCTCCTCGGAATCGAATTTCAAACATCCAACCAATAGTGAAGAAATCACTATTGAGGATTTTCAAAAATCTTTAAATAACTGGGAAATTCCGAAAATCAAAAAAGATCAAGTTTATGAAACTGGTCTGTTTCAAAATCTTTTCAAAACTGACTATGTCATCAAAACGGAAGAAAGGGATATTCAAATCTCAAAACCATTTGAAACCATCCAACTTCTTTCTCAAAAAACTTTACAAAAACATCTAGACAAAAAATACGGTTACATACACGTAGGACTTGTCCAGGTGGAAATCAAACCATTAACAAAAGATGGCTTAAACACTTCAATTCTTTGTGTCTTGAGGGATGCCAGACATATAAATTTTCAAGATTCCATGATAGCATCAGTAGAATCGAGTCTTTGTCAAGGCCCGATCTCTTTTGAATGTTATCCGGATATTTCTTTATCTCTTAGAGATAAAAACATTTTAAAATCCTTGATTTTGCAAATCAAAACCCATAATTACAAAATGCTGGAAGGTTCAATTCCAGTAGCAATTATGTTTAAAATGCATTACAAGGCAATGGTTTCAGCTTTTACAGCAACAAAAAATGTTGAATCTAAAAAAGGTGAAACTCTCTTTTTACAAACAGATCTGTCCAGATCTAACACAGTCATTCCAAAATCTATCCTCTGGAAAGACATAAGTCTTCCCGAAGAATGGATTTTAGAAGGAATTTCAAAACCAAGATCTCCTGAACAGGCAAAACCAAACACCCAATTAAGGGAAATTACCCAGTACAATGAAGGAAAGGTAAAAATAAGCTTTAACAGGGCTTCCAGTCATCGGTATTCAGATGCTGGTTCTTCCATGAGTACTCTGGATTTGGGAAATATTTCAAAATTACCCTCTGTAATTCATCTGCCTGATAGGACGGAGAACTTTCAAAACCCAAGATTTTCTTGTTCAAGCATTCCAAGTGCTTCTTTTCAAAACGTGGATTATTCTTCAAATGTACCTCACCAGGTCTTTACTAGACCACAGGTAGGTGATGAAGATCAACATAATTCACCTCCAACTTCACCATCTTTTTCTGCGGTAACTGAAAATGTTATCAATGAACTTAATATTTTAGAAAAGGAATTTGAAGTTGATAAAAAATTTTTGCATCAGAATTTCTATTCTTCAAAAAATTCAGAAAAAAGAAATTGGTTCTTCAAAAATTTTCTGGATAAAAGAAAAGAAGTTCAAAATGAGTTTTATGACTTTGTCATACAAAACAAAGCTCATGTTTTATTTTTTGACTGGTTTGAAATTTATGCATCTCAAAATAAAATTTCATATCCTTTCAAAACAAACACCAAATCTGTCAACCCTGTTACTATTAGGAATAAGGTTACAGAATGGGAAATGGTAGATGGAAAGAAAACTCAATCTGAACATCCACCTTTAAGACAAATCAAAATCGCACATCTAGAAACCACTATAGATGCTGCACCTTACAAAACTCCAAGTGGTGACTCAAACAAGGATATTAAAAATATTCTTCAACAAAATAATTTTACAAACACTCATCTTAGTACGATTGCTAAACAATTAACTAGGATAGAGGAAAACAAAAAAACAACCACTGTTGTTTCCCAGGTTGAATCAACAGCTTCAAAACTGAAAAGTCCGGTTTTCAAACCTTTTCAGGTCTCCAAGACAAGCCAAAAACTGTTCAGGGAAGGTAAATCAGAATTTACTGAAGCTCTAAAAACCCAACTTAGTAGGATAGAGAGTACCTCTACGTCTACACCAGAAGTTGTTAGAGATACCCCTGACCGTAGTAAAGCTGTTAGTACTTTAGATCAAGTATCTGACTCTGAAAATACGCAGCCAAACCAAAAGGAGGAATTGTTCAAACTCGTTTGGCAAAGAGGTCAACCTTTAACTATGACCACGGCCCCAGACTTAGGCATAGAAAATAGACCAAACATTCTGTCTCAATCTAAATTCAATGCTTCTACTGTCTATGAATGGAACATAGATGGTATGTCCGAGTATAACATCCTTGGTCTTCTACAACAGATGACTATGGCCTCCAATGCTTATAAAACCCAAACAGGTACACCTGATAGAGCAATTGCTGAACTTCTAGTTACAGGTTTTTCAGGACAACTAAAAGGATGGTGGGATTATCATCTCACTGCCCAACAGCAGTTAGAAATATTAGGTGCAATCCAGACCTTAGAAGATGGAACTCCCATTCTCGATGAGATAGGAAACCCCACACCTGATGCTGTAGCGACCTTAATCCATACGATCAGTCTACACTTCATAGGTGACCCTTCTCATCTCAAAGATAAGAACGCAGAACTTCTTTCAAACCTCAGATGTAAAAAGCTTTCTGATTTTCAAATCTACAAAAACACTTTCTTAACTAGGGTTATGCTTAGGGAAGATTCCAATCAACCATTTTGGAAAGAAAAATTCCTTGCTGGCCTTCCTACCCTTTTAGGAGAAAGAGTCCGAAGTAAAATCAAAGAAGCCTTTGGGATTAGCCAAATTCCTTATAACCATTTAACTTATGGGGAATTAGTTAGTTTCACACAAAAAGAAGGTTTAAAGATCTGCCAAGACTTAAAACTTCAAAAACATCTCAAATGGGAAATGAAGAAAACTAGGCAAGAACTAGGATCGTTCTGTAAACAGTTTGAAGTCTCCACAGAAGGTCAAACAAAAACCTGTGGAGGTTCCTGTTCCAAATCCTACAAAAAGCCTCACAAACGTTTTTCTTCAAAACCTAACAAACAAGAGTTTTATAAGAGATCCAAACCACAAAAAACTCATAAAAGAAGATCTTTTAGAAAACCCTTCAAACCAGCTTTCAAACAAGTCACTTGTTTTAAGTGTGGCAAACCTGGTCATACTTCGAAATATTGCAGACTTAACAAAAAACTTCATGAATTACGAGTTGAGGAAGAAACAATTCAAAAAATTGAAGCCATCCTCCTTGAAACTTCTGAAAATGAATCTCAAACAGAATCATCAGAAACAGAAGATTCTTTTCAAAATGATGAAGTTGCTGCCTTTGATTCCTCTAGTAGTGAGTCGGGTAGTAGTTTCAAATCTTTAAATGTTTTGACAAAAGATCAAGAATTAATTCTTGATATTATAAAACAAGTGGAAGATTCAAAACTTCAAAAAGAAATTATTGAAAAACTTTTGAAGTCTTTTGAACTAAAAATTCCAAAACCTTCCACTTCCAAACTCATTCCAAACAGTACTTATGATCTCACAAAAATCCTAAGTACTAAATCAAAAGAAAAACCTCCTGTAACAATTCAATCACTTCAAGAAGAAATTAGAATTGTCAAACAAGAGTTAAAAGCTCTTAAAGAAAAACAGGAGAAAGATTCAAACCTTCTTCATGCTCTTTTATCACAAGATTCTAGCACTGATAATAATGAGAATGAAGAAAAGGAAGAAAACGAAACTGCTAATCTAGACTTAGAAAATGAAATTCAAAGTTTAGAAAATGCTCCAAATGATTTCTTGTTTATCTTAAGAGAAATTACTACAAGAAAATATTTGGTAAAAGTTTCCATTGTTTTTTCAAATGATTTTAAAATCGATACAGTTGCTCTTTTTGACACAGGAGCAGATTTAAACTGTTTAAAAAGCTGTATCGTCCCAAAAAGATTTTTTGAAAAAACCTCTGAAAAACTTGTCGCAGCTAACAACTCCGACATGGGAATTAAATTTAAAACAGAGGCTTCCATCCAAAATGGTAGCATCTTTATCAAAACTCCATTTGTGTTACTAGAAAATATCAGTCATACTGTCATTCTAGGGACTCCATTTATCAATATGATTACTCCCTATTCTGTCACTTATGATGGTATTTCCTTTAAAGCAAATAGAGAAAAAATTGTTTTCCCTTTTGTTGAAAAACCCAGAACGAGGAATTTAAATTTTTTAAAGGCTTGTTCTGTTTACAAAAGTGAATTGAATTGCATAATTCAAGGAAAACAAAAACACTTGCATTTTCTCAAACATGATGTTTCCTTTTTCAAAATCCAGAAAGGATTAGAAAACAATTTGGTGAAACAAAGAATTTCTGATTTTCAAAAAACAATTGAAAATGAAATTTGTTCTGATTTACCAAATGCTTTCTGGAGCAGAAAACAACATATGATTGATCTACCGTATGAAAATGAGTTTTCAGAAAAACAAATTCCAACAAAAGCTAGGCCAATTCAAATGAATCATGAACTCGAAGAACATTGCAAAAAAGAGATTCAAGATTTAAAACAGAAAGGTCTAATCACAGAATCCAGATCTCCCTGGAGCTGTGCAGCTTTTTATGTTAACAAAAACTCTGAAATAGAAAGAGGCACGCCTAGGCTTGTAATCAATTACAAACCATTAAACAAGGCTTTAAAATGGATTCGGTATCCGATTCCCAACAAAAAAGATCTTTTGCAAAAACTGCATTCTGCATTTGTTTTCTCAAAATTTGATATGAAATCAGGATTTTGGCAAATTCAGATTGAACCAAAAGATCGTTACAAAACTGCTTTTACTGTTCCGTTTGGACAGTATGAGTGGACGGTTATGCCGTTTGGTTTAAAAAATGCTCCTTCAGAATTTCAAAGAATTATGAATGAGATTTTTAATCCTTTCTCAAAATTCTGTGTTGTTTATATTGATGATGTTCTTGTTTTTTCAGAATCAATTGAACAGCATTTCAAACACCTCAGGACCTTTTTCAATGTAACAAAGAAAAATGGACTTGTTGTTTCAAAAATAAAAATCTCTCTTTTTCAAACAAAAATTCGTTTCTTAGGTCATTATATTTCCCAAGGAACAATTACTCCAATTGAGAGATCTTTGGCTTTTGCGGATAAGTTTCCAGACAAAATCTTAGACAAAACCCAGCTTCAAAGATTTTTGGGAAGTCTAAATTATGTTCTAGATTTTTGTCCCAACATCAACCGATTAGCAAAACCTCTGCATGATAGGTTGAAGAAAACCCCTGTTGCCTGGTCTGAAGAACATACTAGTATAGTTCAACAAATTAAGAAACAGGTAAAAGAAATTCCATGCCTGCATTTAGCTGACCCATTAGCACCTAAGATTGTTGAGACTGATGCGTCTGACTTAGGTTATGGAGGCATTTTGAAACAAACAGTGGGCGGAAAAGAATGCATAGTCCAGTTCACTTCTGCACATTGGAATGATTGTCAGAAAAATTATTCTACAATTAAAAAAGAAATTCTTTCAATTGTCATGTGCATTTCAAAATTCCAAAGCGATTTACTAAATCAGAAGTTCTTACTTCGGATTGATTGCAAATCTGCTAAGGACGTTTTACAAAAAGATGTTCAAAACATCGCATCAAAACAGATTTTTGCCCGTTGGCAAGCTATCCTTAGTATTTTTGATTTTGAAATTGAATTTATTAAGGGAGATAAAAATTCAATTCCTGATTTTCTGACCAGAGAGTTCCTTCAAAACAGGACTTAAAATGCCCAGAAAATCCAAGGGAAAAGGGAAAGAGGTCCAGAAAGAGGACCCAAAAGTTTCAAAACCTGTAGCAGCTTCTTCTGCTACAGAAATCAAATCATGGGCAGAAATTGTCGAAGAAGATGAAGAAGCCCTTGCCAAACAGTCCCTGGTCCAGCAATGGATCGAGACTCTCGACAAACAGCCAGAACTTGGCTCCATCTTTAAAATGATTGCTGAAAAGCAAGCAGGTAAAAAATCTCAAACCATTTCAAAACAAGAGGAAGGATCTTCATCCTCAAAAACCTCCTCAAAACAAATTTCAAAACCTACACAAGAGTCATCTTGTAGCAGACAGCTTATCAAACCCTCCGATCTCGGAGTTTCTACTTCAAAATCCTCGCAAGAGGAATTTTCAAAAATTGTTTTGACACAAAACAGTTCTGAAATTGTTTTATCTCAAACAAAAAACATTTCAAATTATTTTGTCAAAACAGATTTTCAATATATTTGCACCATTGAGGAAGGGTTTTACGCAAATGATCCTCAAATGGCCATTTCAAAAGTTTTCCCTAAAGGCTGGTTATTTAAACCATGGGATTTAACAAAACCCCAGCCTTACTACAGGGCAATTCTTGAATTAACAGGTTCTGTGTCCATTGTGGACAACCCAAAAACTGGACCTATTAATTACTCAATGGGAAAAATCCACAGGGTTATCTCTCCTCTTGAATGGGGACAAAACCTTCATCAACCCAAATCCTTTCCTATTGATTTCAAAACCACTTATAACCACTGCCGGACCTATTCCTACTGGGATTATCAACAGGCCTGGTACAATGCCTTTCTTTTCCAAAACACAAATTCCACCCATACTTGGTTGTTTTACTTTCAGCCCAAGCATGACACAGCCAGAATCCCTTTTTGGTTTGCACATTGGTGGAAATTGTATGGAGCTTCTCCTGAAATCCTAAAACCCCAGGTTCAGGAAAGCTATACCCTTTTCAAAACCTCTTATCAGCCTTCTGACAGAGAAAAAAGGTTTCATCCTTTGATGCTTTTTGCAGTCAGGTTTTTCTTACCTTGGGTAACAGCTTGGTATCTGGATTACCACCAGCAAGAGGCACAATTAAGCCTAGTCAGAAGATTCAAAACCAGATGGTGGACGAAATTTAACATTCCGGAATCCATCAAAAGACCAACTGTAAGTAGGTACCTTCAAAGCCAAGGATTTCTCAAAATAGAACATTCATCAACACAGTTCTTGGCCCAGAAATCCTTTGCCCAAACCCAACTTGCAGCAGCAAAAACTGAGGAGGAATACTTTCAGATAATGGCCCAACTCCTACAAAGTAAGGCCTCTTCTTCGAAAGCCCCTTCAGGTTCTTCAAAATCAGGCTCTTCTTCTTCTGGAACAGAGCCCACCTTCGATCTGGCAGATGAAGACTGTGATGTCTTTCCTAATTCTCGCATGGATCCTTAAACGAAGGAATTTTGTAAACATGGGCCTAGCCCATCCTATTTTATGTTTTATGTTGTATTTGCAAACAGGCTTGAGCCCATACCTTTGTTAAGGCCCAGCCTCAAGAAAAAAAAAAAAAAAAAAAAAAAGTAAAAAGATATTTTATGCTTTCGGTGCTTGGCTTTTCTTCTTTTTCAAACAGCCATAATGGAACAACAGTAGAAGAGCACGTGAAGATTCCTTTTCCAGCTCATCTTATCACTTCTTGTCTCCACCAGGCTCCCTTAATTGACGGAAGTCCCTCTATTTAAGAATCTCCTTATTCCCAGTTGAAGGCAGAGACTAATTTGCAGAGGATTCCCAGTCTACAAACTCTCACACTTAGATCTGAGATTAGGTTGCTCATGTGTTGAGCCAAAACACCTTGTAATCTTGAGCTGAGTGTTTATCTCCGTTTGTAATTATATTCTTTTTTTTTTCCAAAACCTGTAAGTGTAGCTCATGTGTTGAGCCTCTTTATACCTTACAGTTTATGTATTTATGTTGTTATATTAATAAAAGTATTTTTTTTTAAACAATTGTTTCTGCATTCATAAGTATGCTCTGTACCTGCGGTTTAATCTGATCTGGTACATCAGAAATACTGTTTGCATAAACTTTTCAAACGATCTTTAAAGTATATAGGCTGAAACAATACGAGCTGCGGGCTACTGGTCCAAAGGATAACTAGGTTATCATGCTTGTTCAGTGCCACGTACTTTCCTGATTCAGTTTTAATTTTCTGCATTGCAATTGCATTGCATTTTATTTTCATTTTAGAATTAGGTTGTGAAATCCTTTCGAGGATATTGTTGTGTGATTAATTATTTTTCATAATTTTATACCCTTTGATCCTGCGGCGTCCATGGTATGGGCTTTCGAATATATATATATTATGTATATTTTGTAAAATGAAAAATAGTTATATATATATATATAACTAAGGCTTTCGAATAGGTTTGAGAACTCTTTCTCATGCAAGATAATTAATTCTCTTATGAATTTGATAAATTAAAATATTTTTAATTATTTTTAATATATTTATTATTTATGATAGAGTCTACATATGGCCATTACTCTAAATATGGATAGAGTTACATATTAAATAAGATTTAGTATATTTATCTGATAAGAATTATCTAATCACATCTCAAAAGAGTTTGAGTTATACTTAGAAACCAGTCTCCATCTTTTGGGATTTTATAAATAGATAATTAGATATCGGATTTGTGAGGAGGCTTGGGATGTGATGCCGAGATGTTGCCAAAATGACGCTTAAGAGCGTAAAATGTGAAATACTCCAAACAATAATCTCCAAGGGGCTTTTAGACTGTGAAAAAACTATTATTATCCTGCACGTGGATAAAAGCCAGGACAGTGATGCAAGAAGAGATCCTTATAAACCCTTCCGCTAAAGTTTTTACGCTACAAGAGGTAGGTACCATTTTTATATTTATATTACCTCCAGCATTAATTTTTCTTCATTGGTATCTGAGCCAAGATTTTTTTGTCCTAACATGTGGCTAAATTGATCTATAAATTTTATGTGTAAAATTGGTAAATCTAGGATGCATGAAACACAATAAATTTATTTTTTATTTTAAAAATATATATGTGTATATATTTCAGCTTAAAAATTGTATATGCGTACACTGTGATTCGAGTGAACGAACATGAGTGTTCAAAAATGCAAAACTAGAAGTTGGGATTTTAAAGTTTTGACCTCAGCAATAAAATCACAGACCCCAAAAACCCCCCATCGGCCGAAACTGGAACATCGAATTCCACCGGGAAGGTGACATGTGGAATGCACGCACCGCCAGACGAAGGGCGCATACTCATAGGTGGTGGCCCACATGCATGGGACACGTGCTAATAATGATGCGTCATTATCAACACGTGGCCCAATGGGATCACACCACATGGATGACAGTGGTCATACCACGTGGCCCAATCGGGGGTGACACGTGGATGACACCACTCGTGATGTGTCACTGTTGACACGTGACCCAATAGGTTGGTGCCACATGGATGGCAGAGGTCATGCCACGTGTCGTGTGACTTGTCACCTTGGTGCCACGTGGGCACCATGTGGACCAATCTGAAATTGCCACGTGTCATGATAGAGGTTTGACGTGGCAACACATGTGCGGACATATAGACCAATAGGTCAACACTTCGTGCCGGATGGCCATTAAACGAGCGTGGTGGAGCATGATAGTGCATAAGCGTGTCTAAACCCCTTCCACCGGCGCGTAAGGGTGCGTGAGCCCTATTTCAGCCACCAAATCAGCTCCAATTTTTTACAAATCAATTTTTCATAATTTTTTTGTCTTTTTTTTAATATGACTAGAACATAAATTTTTATTTTTTAATTATCAAAAATAAAAATAAAAAATTATAAAAAATGTGTTTTCTATCTTCGAATATTTTTAAAAATATTTTGAAAAATTTTTGAGGTTATGTCCTTAATTATTGATTGAAATGTATTTCAATCATGTGTGTTTATATATAAGTGTATAAAATTTTCTGTAATATGTTCTAAAACTGTTAACAAGGACACCCATTCTTCTTAAAACTTCTTATGGGGTTGCTTTAAGAAGTGCAAAATTGCAATTAGTAAGCAACATGAGAATGCAAAGGAAGATTCGAGCTGAAGAACAAATGCAAGAGTGCATTTCAATTGATCGTCTGAGTATGGAAGGGATGATAGAGTCTTTGATCAAAGTGTTGACTGATGCCTTTGAATATCATTCAGAATTGAGGAAGTTATTGAAAACTACCTAGTTCATAGGAGATAGATTTTATAAAAAATATATTTTCCACTTTTTGGTTAAAGTTTCCAAAAGGAGAGTGTTGAGAAGCAACACTAAATCTGTGATGACATTGAGGAATAGACGTAAGTGCATCATCAATGGCTTAAGTGAGCTTATGACTTACCAGATTAATCGATACATATGTTCAAAGAAACAATCCTAATATGAAGAAAGATTTTGTGAAAATCTAGGCTTTTAAAATAAGTTGTCATAAGTATCAATTTTAGTTAGCATTCTTTTTATTAAATGAGATTCGTGGTTCCTATTGTTATTTAGATATTAGTGTCTAAACAATAAATTATTGGATTTATTTTTTAATTAATGTATGAGATATTTATTAAATATTTGGCAGCTTTTAACTTTTAAATAAATTTTTTTATTTAATTATTAATTTTCTTGCAATATTTTTTGAGTAAAATGATTGCACGTTTATTAAGTAGAGACTTAATAAACCAAAACCAATAACGCTCCCCTCATAAGTTTAAAAACTTAAATATCTAATAATTTATATTTACTATGCATAAAATTTTAACCTGTAAAGTTAGCCATTAGGACTTAGAGGGTAATTGGATACTATAAGTAGCCTTTTTGAATTTAAAACTAATAAAAAACTTTACTAGGTTATTATTTCAGATGCATAGTAAATTACATGTATTGCCTTATCTCCTTTAAAAATGTGCAATATTATTCCATTAGAGATAAAAGGATCCTAATGGCTATTGCTTTCAAGTCAATTATCGTCGAGCTTAACAAATACATTAAGCTAAATGGTGATAATTATTAAATATGAAGTATAAAAATCCAATATGTGCTTGAAGAGCAAAAAGCTCTAGATTAAGTTTGGTTATGGCTGAACCTAAGGATGGCATTATAACCCAACATAGGCAGGACCGAGATGCCTATGTGGCATGGAAAAAGAAAAATTTCACTGCTCGTATCATCTTGCTAAGTGCAATGGATGATGACATCACTAAGCAATTCCACAAGTATCAAAATGCAATGGATCTATGGATCACTTTGCAGGAAAGGTTCAGAGATGTGACTCTGACTAAGTTCTGATCATCAATGATCAAATTTGATATATATTAGAAAAAGTCTTATCATTCGATGCGAAAACATCTAAGTGAGATGGAAAAGAATAAGTGAGCTCAGTGAATATGGTCATAAGTTGATTAACGAGCAGCAACTCCAAGCTATCATCCATTCCTTACCTAAGAGTTAGGTAACTCAAGTGGACAGCATTAAGACATTTAAGGATTTCGTTTGTCATTTGGAGCTTGAAAATGGCCATTTGGCAGTGATTAAGGTCAATGGCAAAATACATATGGCACAGCCCCATTCTGGTGGAATGAGTTCAAACCAGAATAAGAAGAAAATAAGCTTCAGAGGTAGGGCCAAGAAAAGGCTTGAGAGCTAAAAAATCAAAATGTAAAACAGAATAACTATAGGTCCAAAGGCAAAAGGAAGGTAAATGTATCAAGAGTGAAATGTTTCAACTGCCAACAAAAATGACACTATGCAAGAAACTGCACTGTACCCAAATAGATACACTATTTTGACTCAAGAATGAGTAAAGTTTGTGTATCTGGTTTTGAATTTCATCCTTTATGAGCGATAAATTCGGGAGCAATGGACCATGTAACAAGGGACCGAGATGCCTTTGTCAGGAATTCAGTTTCTGTTATTGCTTTATTGAAACTTGGTTTCAATTTACATTTTAAGGATGACGATGAATGCCTATGCTTGAACGATGTTTATTACGATTCTGGTTGTATGATGAACGATTTTATTGTTATGGATGTTGACCATAACTGTTTGAATAAAACTATTTTTTTCTTTAATTCCTTATTCTTCGTATAGTTATGAGAACAATGTGAAATAATGGCATGCTAGATTAAACCATATAGAGCAAGACCAAATGAGTCGATTAGCCAAAGTAGGTTTGTTACGTGATTTAAATAAGGTTGAATTGCCTACATGTGTGTATTGTCTAAAAGGAAAACTAGTTAGAAAATTTTTCAAAAAAGGAACTAGAGCTGATTTTCCATTGCAGTTAGTTCATTCTGACGTATATAGTCTAATAAATGTAGGGGCAAGGCATGGGGTGTAAGGACCTGAATTGCACCCTAGTAGCATTTACACATGTTAGGGCGTAATAATAAGGGAATATGTATGTTTTGGTGATGGATGTGCCGAAAGGACAAATTTGGAATTAACGAAAAAGATTAGGCAAGTGTGGCCATTTGGTAATTTAGGTAGAAATGAAATATATGTAAAGATTTAAGTATTTAGTGGGCCAATACATAAAATTGATTTATATCATATTATAAATGTATGAAGAGATAAGAGATTAAGGATCAAATTGAAATTAAGTATAAAAATCTAAAATGGACCAATCAAAAAGTGACATGTGTAGTGTGTATGGTAGGAATGGTGTGAGGAAAACATGGGATAACTCACATGGCCTATTTAAGCCATGTGAGGCGGCAGATGAGGGATTAGAATCCCCATTTTTTGCTCTTGAATTCAGCCAAAACCTCTCCCATAAACACCTTTAATTCATGTTAATTGAGTTGCTCCAAGAAATTCAAAGGCAGATTTTTGGGTTGGTACAAGATTATTAAGGTAAGAATTGGTTTAACTTTCCTTTAATTGTTCTCTTCTTTTGCTGTGGGTTTAGAGGACTGAAGTTAAGGTTGATTGAATGCTAATTAATGGTTTTGGTTGGTGTAAGTTGAAGAAGAAAGAGCATCAAACAAAGGGAAGGGAAAGACTGATGCACCAAAGGCAATGTAAAAGTAAATATTGAAAGAAAAGGAAGAAATTTTGACGTTTGGGATTTTCTTTTTATTTTATGTTATTTGAATGAATTGTGATGATGTTGTTTTGTTTGTGAGGATGATTGTTGGATTTAGTTGTGTCATAGTTGATTAAATTATTGTAAGAATAAAATTAGGAAGTAAGGATTATTAGGGGTTATGTTGCCCAAATTTTCATCTTGAATGATTCTTATGCCATTTGAACCATGACTTCCATACCTATAACTTACTTAGATATAACCCTAAGCTAATTCTGGCCCCTAGTGGCCTAAAATTAGCCAAACCCGAAGTAATCGTATTGTGGTCGGATTTAGGGGGTAGTGTGTACTATTTAAGCCATAAATCCTAAAATATAATTCCAATTGACCTGAAATTTGTACCATTGGAAATCTAAGACAAATAAAAACAAATTTGTAGAAGACCATTTTGCCTAAAAATGATGTTTGCTAGGTGAACATTTCTGAACAATAACGGACTTGGTTTCTGCCCCATGAAGAGTGGGATAGAATGCGTTTACACTGTGGTAAGGAATTCCTTACCACCGTGTAAAGGCATTCTAGATACTATAGCTACATTTTTGACACCACAAATAGCGGGCAAGAACCCCTTACCGCCATGTGACCTCAATTTTTGACCCGAATGTGAGTTTTGTCACCGTAATGATCCCGAAACTTTTTTGGATGTTTTTGATACTTGACTAATACATGTTCTAAGACAATTAATGATGGTGAGGTTGTGTAATACGTGAATAATTTTAGTTAAATAAAATGAATTAAATGTATACTAAGTAATTATATGAATAATAATAATATATATGGACTTGTAAATGATTGTTGATATATGATATGTAAAAATAATTTCATATAAAGATCAATTGGACATAGTTATATAGAAAATGACATGATAAAGAATTTGAATATGATGTTACATGTTAAAATATAATTAATGGTCAGAAAGGATAAAATACATGAAAATGGCTATGTAATATGGATTGGTAATTATAAATAAATGAATTATAGTGTGTTATAAATATGTAGGTAATGTAAGAATGATGTACATGTAAATATATGAAAATGCAGTTTATTAAATAGTTTGCCTATGAATTGAGTTACATGGAGGTTAAAAATTTCTGACCACCGTGTAACCTCTTATGACAGCCGTGTAGATTTCCATTATGGAAAGGTAACCTAGTGGAGTTATTTTGTAACTTAAATTTCTCATTTCTTTTGAAATGATTTTTGACATGGATCTTTGTTAACTTGTTAAATGTTTAAATAATGACTTCAAAATAGTGAATACGCATGTGCAATATTAAATGTAACATATTTGTAAATGAAATAGAATATGCATACCTATAGAGTATTACCATAATAATATAATTGGAATGAATTCTTAAACATATGTTAGCACCAAGATGTGATTGTAATGAAAGATTATTCATTTGACTATTGAACATTGAAAGTGTTTTGTGATAACTTGGAAATGTGATGATCATTATATGGTTATAATATGTGTTTAGAAGTGTGATCAATATTATATTGTTATGAGTATCATAAAAAAAATGGAACGAATGTAAGTATTAACCTGCGTTATCTGAGTTGTGGATAGATAGGAATGCCTATAGGGTTCTATTCTGTTGTTGCAGCTTATGCATTTTCTAGATCCTGATCAGATCCCTATGTTTTTGGATCTTACTTAAGATCCCTATGCGTTTGTCAAAAGAAAGAAAAAAATGTTTTCGTACCTGCGGGTACCTATGCGTTCACCTGTTATCCACCCCTTGGTATCACAGGTAGCAAATGAATAAAATAATGTTAAATGAACAATATAAGATATGGATTAATAAAAGAATGTGACGACTTGTATTTTTTTTATAAAGAAATATGGAATTAAGCATTTTATATGCATGTGATCATAGTGCTTATTGTGAATATATATTACTCTGAATTTGTGCTTCATGCACCTATGCGTTCTTGGATCCCGTACGGATCCCTATGCATAAAATGTGGAAGTACTTATGTGTTTCAATCATGTTATTCTTTTTGGGAATACCGACTATAGTGAATGAAATAAAATTAAAGGAATAATTAGAAGTATAAATGACTAAATGAATATAATTATATGTGTGGAATACGGGAACACGTTATGATAAGAATTTACAATTTGTTTTATACTCATGATTCTGTAATGAGTGCAAATTGATGTGCTGTGAAGTAAATAGAACATTGATTATTTGTCGGGTTATGTGTAATGCGTGAGATATATGAGTAAATTAATGCATGAAAAATAAATTAAGGTAAATGTCTAACAAACTTCGTGTAAACTTGTGTAGGATATGAGTAGCGATATATATATAAAGCATGTATTAATTAAATGATATATGGCAAAATGTATGGTATGGAGTTATTTGAGGAAAACTTTATGAAAATGCTAATTAAATTTGTCACTCTAATTGGTTATGGATGAATGTGATAAATATATTTCGACTATGATCAATTGTATGCAGTCATTGAATGGAATTCTTATGTGTGCCTAAGCCATGTATTTATGTACATATGTTTTATATGGAATATTTATTATTGTGTGAGATTGCTGACGACCACTGTGAGGGGTCATCCCTATTATGTATTTTTCCCCACTAAGTCTTTGCACTTAGCACGGGTGTTTATCTGTGAAGGTTTGAAGTTAGCAGTGTTGCCGAGGACGTTCCACAGCAATTAAGGCCAACGAGTCTGTAGGAGTATTTGTATTAGATTTTAAAGTTGTTATTTGTAATGTAATGAACTTCTATTTTAGAAATAATGGTTTGTATGTATTGTAATTAAAATGAAAAATATTATTTGAGTTATGTATGTATAAACATGTTGTTCGATAGAAATTTTATAATTCTGCCTTTTTATTTTTCACTTCTAAAGCAAGCGTGCTTAATTAGGTAATTGTCATGTGACACCTTCACCTGTCGTAGTGTACTACGTACGAGTAAGGGGTGTTACATGGGGCCTACTATTTCATCATATTTATAGATAACTATATTGGGTATAGTCTTGTCTATTTGATTTCTCACAAGTCAGAAGCACTGAGTTGCTTCAAGACTTATATGAACTTATTTAAGAATCAATTAGATGAAAGGATTAAAGCTTTAAGAACTGATTGTGGTCGGGAATATCTTTCGGATAAATTTTAAGCTTTATTTGATGAAATAGGGATTAAACATTAGTTGTCCATTCCCATAACTCCACAATAAAATGGTGTTGCAGAAAGGAGAAATATGACTCTCCTTGATATGGTTAGATCTATGATAGCAGAGGCAAATTTGCCAATTTCACCAATTTTCTATTGGGGAGATGTTTTATTAACTGCCGCATATGTTCTAAATCGTGAGCCCTACAAATCCGTTGCTTACACACCTTATGAGTTATGGACTGATCAATAACCTAACCTAAGACATTTATGACCTTGGTGTAGTGCTGCTTACATCTATGATACCTCAAGTAAATTTGATAAATTGGGACAAAAAGGTAAAAAGGGTATCTATACAAGATATTTTGAAGTATGAAAATGATACGTTTTCATGGGTGAGCAAGAGAATGGGACAATGACAGAACTTGAATCATGAGACATCATATTCTTAAAGAATGAATTTCCAAAGTTAGGCGAAGTGAATCAAGATTTCACTTTCTATGAAACTCAGGAAGAGGAACCATCAGGATCACTCCATCCGAGTGGGAGGGAGTTAAAGGAAGAAGGTTAAGACCTTTGTCCTCCAAATGATATGAATGTTCATAACCCTATTTTCAGTGGGAGTTGTAGACACCAAGTCCCAAGACAGCCTAGATTAGAGGTTACCTAGTGATGAAAAGTTGTCTATGACACGTATGGGGGAATAAAAGTGCTGATGCTCGCCCTTGATTTTCATTTTTTGGTAGCTTTGCTCTCTTTTAGCCTTTTGCAATTTGCCGGAAATAAAATGATGGCTTTAAATGCAAAATCTTAGGTTTTTTGTCTACAAACGCCTGTCTGTGGGCAGCAGACGCCTGTTTGTCACTCATTTATCTCGCCTGTAGCTGCTGGATTGTACCCCTCCATGGCATTTTTGTAATTGTTGGGCCAGTCTGTGAGCGATAGATGCCCGTCTGTCATCAGTTTTGCAGAAATCTGCAAAATACTCAGTGCAACAAAAAAGGGGGATTTTATTGGTATCCCTACTTGATTCCTGCAGATCCCAGTTCAAAAAATGAGGTTTTGCCTCTACCAAAAGAGGAAACCCTAACCTTGTGGGTTTAGGTACAAAAAGAAAGAGAAAAGATAATAAAGGGAGAGGAACATTTTCTATGAAAAAAAAAGTTGGGATTTTTAAAGAGAAAAACGGCAGAGAAGAAAAACTTGGGTTTTGGGGGTTTTTGAGAGAACTTCAAAGGCTTTTGATTAAAAACACAATATTTATTACTTCCCTAGGTACATATCTTCTATTAGAGCATTAATCTCTTCTAGATATCAACTAAAAAGGAAGGATATTTTCTAGAGAGGGAAAGAACCTTCTCTCTAAATTTCAAATCTTTTTTTTTTAAGTTTAAGGAGGCACAAAGCACTTTCTGACTCCCCAAGAGTTAAGGAAACAAACTGAGGGTAAATATTTTGGGATCAGACATCACTATTCCATTTTTAAATTTGAATATATAATATATGATATGTTTTGATTTGTGAATATGTGATTTTTGTGATTTTGGATTTTTATTGGCCTAAATGGCCTCTTAGGATCTTAAAAATGATTCTGATGCATTTTTAGGGTTTAATATGCATGTTTAAGTTTCCTTGTGCATGATTGTTAAGTTAGAAAACATTTTATGGAGGTTTGTGTGTTTCTTCATGCTCTAGGCACGACAAACGGGAAGAAGGCTTGAGAGATGGACAGATGGGACGAAGCAAAAGCTCTCTGCCCTGCCTATCTCTACCTTCCCAGCCCGTCTCTCGCATGTGTGCCTATCTGTGGGCCCTGTTTAGCCCTACTTACTTATTTTCATGCATTTTATCTTTATCTTCTAATGGCCTATTGCATGTTTTGCCTTAATTTCATTCCTTTAAGCATGTAACATTATTTTTTGCCTTTTATGCTTTAATATCTTTAATTACAAAATAGTCATTTGTTTAATTAGATAATTTTATGACTTCACTAATGAGTTATTTTCTTCTTAATTTTTGTGGCCAAAATTCGTTCTTTTTTGTGAGCATTCTCCGCAAGAATGGGAACTTTGAGATTGAAGCATTCAAGTCACATCGGGGTTGGTTATGTTTCCATGCGATTGCTTGATTTATTTCATCTTGCTTTCCTTTATTATAATTTATACTTGTGATAATAAAGATTTTCTTGTACACGTTAATATAAAAATTCATCAAAAGGTTTATCCTAATTAATTGGAATTTTCCTAATAAAATGGGACCAATGTCCCAATTTCCATCTAAGAAAATGTCACTTCCAAAGAAGGGTTTTTATTTATCAAAATGAGATCACTCATCCCAGTTTTCTAGAGTTGCTCAAGAAACTCTTCTATTTTGTGAATATGTATGTGGGAACCAATGTTTCAATCCAAATGAGTACCCCGATTTATGTATATGTCTCATTTTCTTATTTTTATGGACTTTGTATTTATTTTTGGAAAAATTATAACTGTATTTTATTTATTGCTTTATTTATCGTATTTCCTTTGTATGTTTGTAATGCACTCTAAACTAATTGCATATATCACTTGAGAAGAGAGTTATTAATTTAATCTTTAAAATCCAATTATATGAATATTTAACCAAGATATAAGTAAGAGTGATGTCCCGAACCTTCTTTGGTTTGGGTTTTATAAGGCAATAATAAACTTTTCCAATATTTTATTGGGTGGTAACTCCAAAACCTACCTCTTGGTGCCCACTTAGATGCCTTCGTAAGTTGATTGTCAAAAATAGGATAGGGGTGATTCCCTTTCTATTACGAAGTGACCAACCTTCACCATTTTTAAATGAACCTCCATTCAGCCTCAAGACATAAAAGCAAATATTCGAGGGCCACCCGAGTGCCATACGGGGTTCGGCCCTCATCACAGTGGCGAGTCTGCTGGGGACTTGTAGACCCCGGGTCCTGAGGAAGTTAATATCAGAGTTACCCGATAAAGATATCAATGCCCGTTTCCAGGCAAATGGACGAAGGTTATGGACTTTCGCCGTTTGAATTCACAAGAATTAAAGATTTTCGATAATAGGGAGTTCCTGGGCATTAGGAGGGGCTTGCTAAGGGGAAAATATGGATTCTGACTGACCGACGGGGTACCCATCGGTCAAAAGGGTGGTCGTCGCTCGTTCTGAGAGATGGCCTCTCCTCGCACAAGTGGAACCCGTCACTCGCATGGGTCTCTCACAGCAGCGACGCCCGTCGCTCGTGTGGGACGGGCCTATCTCTCGCAGGGAGTGATGCCAGTCACTCACATGAGAGACACCTGTCCCTCGCAAGCGTCGGCTATCTCTCGTCAACTGTCTCTTGTCGAGTGGCCCGCCGCTCGACATACCTTCGTAACCGATGCCCGTCGAGCTCCGAGCGACGCCTGTCGGTTGGGGATCTACGCGTGATCATGTAGGATTTTTTGAGATATTCCCAAGATTTTAAGATATCCTTCCAAAATTTTTCAATATTTTATAAATCTTTTCAAATATTTTCAAATTTCGGATTTGATTTTGAGAATATTCTGTAAATCAGTCGGTTTTGATTCTGATTTCATAAATCTTTTTCAAACTCAAATTTAAAATTTAAAAGAATTTGAATTATTTTCCTCAACCTATAAATAGGGAGCTAAAGTTCATTTTCAGAGGTTAGCAATTTTCATCAGATATTGAAGGTTTCTTACTGAAATTCCAAAAGAATTTTTTATTTATTTTCATCAAGAATTTTCTTCAAATCTCTTTTAAACTAAGATGAATCTGACAAAATAAAATCAATTCATTCTTGCTCGATTTAGCTTTTTTGACATTTTTAATTGCTATAAAATATCGAGGGAGAAAAATATAATTTTCTTTTCTTGATCTGATTTCAAAAATACAATTTTGAGGTAAAAACTCTCTGAAATTGCACATTATTGCTTAATCCTTGTAGAATTCAAGGACAGAAATCACTCTACGTTCGCCTTTAGAAGGTAATATTTTGAGGGTAAATATTCTGAATCAACCTCTAATTTATTTCATATTAATTTATTTGTGGTTGACTTGTTTAAAAAATTATTTTTAATGCGAAAATCAAAATTTTAATTAGAGTTTTCTGCCGTTTTCGGATCAGGGACGACTGACGACCTGAGGGTCCACCGACGACCATCCCTCACCCGAGCGACGGGCCGTCTTGGAACTCCGCCTCTACCTGTCGGTTGGCCCGGGGATGCCCGTCGCTCGCATGATGTGGGCTGTCCCTAGGCCGTCCTTCCTTATTTTCTACCTCTTTTCCTTACCCTTATTTTCCATGGTGATTTTCTATAGATTTTTTTCTTTATTCATTTTATCCTTTTTATTGTTTAATTATTTCACTAACATGCTCTTTTTTTTATGAATTTAACTGTTTTTCTTGGATTTGGGATGTTAAAAAATGGAGAACACTGGGATGACCCGAGAACGTTATTCGGGTTTATTTTCTTTACTCTATTTCCTTTTAGTTTATTTTTTTCCCAATTTATTATAAGCATTATTTTGAGCCCGCTAATGTAAAAATGGCTAAAGATTTCTACAAATAAATGGGATTTTCTTAAATAAAATATGACCAATGTACTAATTTTTTATCCAAACAAAATGGATATTTTAATATCATTTTTCTCTAAATATGCATGCGAAGACCAATGTCTTCATCCTTAATCAAATATCCCGCTTCGTATATTCTTTCCTTTTTTGCTCATTTACAATGGGGGTTGTATTCCACCCTTTTTTTTATAAGCTATTGTATTTTGATTTACTTCATTTTGAGCTTACTTTATTTAATGCTTTCATTATATGATTGATCTGATACTTTAATTATTGTATTGAACTGAATGAGAAAATTGGATGAAAGATTAAATTCAAAACTCAATTATAATTTAATCAAGGTATGAATAAATGGAAAATCTCGAACCATCTCTGGTCTTAGGCTCAACGAGGTTAGATGAACCTTTCCAATGTTCTATTGGAAAGAAAATTCCAAAATATCTCTTGTTGCCCAAAATAGGCCCAAGTTGCATTGTCTTTGGCTCCATAAGGTTAGATGAACCTTTCCAATGTTCCATTGGAAAGGAAATTCCAAAATATCTCTGGCTTGCCCAAAATAAACGTATATGCATCGTCTTAGGCTTCACAAGATTAGATGAATCTTTTCAATGTTCTATTGGAAGGAGGATTCCAAAATATCTCTGATTGCCCAAAATACACACACATGTGATGTCTTAGACTCAGTGAGGCTAGATGACCTTTCCCAATATTTTATTGGGTGGCGACTCCAAAACACCTCCTTGTTGCCCAAAATAGAGGCCCTTGTAATCTTTACAAGTTACAAACCTCTCTTGAATACCCTAAAAGTGGGTCATCGGGGCACCCCCGGGGTTCGGCGTACATCACAGTGACGACTCCACTGGGGACACTTAAATGAGACTTCGCTTCGAAAGTACCTTGATTAAAACATATAATTGTGTTTTAATTTAAAAATTTCATCCCTTTTCGAAATTGCATTGCATGTCACTAGAGCCTTAGATCTATACTAGTTTGCACCCTCTTTCAGCCCTGGTGCGATCCCGAAGCACGACCCTATGTTCACTCAATATAGAAAAGTGTCAAGGATAATCACTAGACCAAGCTTCATACCGTTTGGTATATTAAATGGAGACCTGATTGGTCATTATGGTCATGATGAGCTAGACCCGTCGGTAAGGACCATGCTTAGGTAGATTTAAAGTATCATCATCCTAACCAAAGCTCATGTAATGAAAGTAGATACTTCTCCTAGGTGGTATGAACCGTAATACTATGCTTGCTGTGTGGATCATTATGTATTGAGCAAATCCAGATAGATTGGTCAGTCACCTAATCAAAGGCTTTCATGCCCCGATAGGCCCATGTCGATTTATTTGGACTGCCTAAATGCTCAATGGTCAAAACACATATGTTTGCACATTAGTTAAGAGTTGTTATGCTGCCGGGCTTTCACCGTACACCATACGCGTCCATTAGATTCCCCGCTAACCCATGGATCAAACCCACCGAGGAAAGAGACCGCGTGACCTCGCGTGTAGGAGTGATAAGGTTGGAAGGATCTACTTGCTTGCATGTAGTTATGGATGCTTTATAGCACAACCATGCATCGTATGTCAATCATTCATCATCCTGACCGGATATGTTTTGCAGCCATCATAGATCTACCCAGGTGGTCAAGAGGTCCTCGTCGGCGACTACATAGAAATTCATTCTTTGAGCTACCAGAAAAGGTAGAATATTCACAGTCACATTCTGAGAGCAATCACGCTACCTCCTCGCAATTCTCTTTAGATTGTGAAATGGCCAATTCACCAAGAGGAACGGATGCCATCAGGGCTTTGATAGCCGAGGAATTTGTTAGAAGGTTCGAAGAGTTTGAAAACAGAATGATGGCCATGATGGCAACGATAGCTCAACCTGTCACACAAAACCCTCCAGCCCCTCCTATGAGATAAAATGAACAGGAGGAGGCCAGAGAAGACCCACAAGAAGAAATTCATCCACCACCAGTGGATTTGAGGGCCACCATTACAGCAGCGTAGAGAAGAGGGATAACCCACAGAGTAGAGGATGATTTGGAAGAAGATGAATATGAGGAGCCTATATCAGTGAGGGGAAAGGCACCTCAGATGGAAGAAGCCATTTACAAGAAAGATTCAAAGAATGTTAAGGATGTTGATGAGGGGGCGAGGAATGAACCCCGAAGACAAGGAATTAGAAGGAAAAGATCTGATCCCTCAGAATTTTAAGATGCCGAACGTTCCGAAGTTCAATGGCACCTCAGATCCCATTGCGCACATAAAGCAGTACTCGTTGGTAATGAAGGGTATTACTTTGACTAAGAGGCAGAAGATAGAGTACTTCTTGTAGACACCGTGTCCCAGGGCAGTCCAAATCAGAGTTACCCGATGAAGAGATCAATGTCTGTATTCAGATAAGTGGATGGAAATTCGGGAGTTTTCGTCCTTCGGTTTCACAAGGATTAAGAATTTTTACCAATGAAGGGATATTTCGGAGAGTTCGTGAAAATTCCCCTTTGAAAATGAGGTCTTTTTGTCAGGAGACGGGCTTCCCGTCAGTGGTGAGACGCCTATCGCTCACTCCCTCGCAACGAGCGACTGGCTGTCACTCGGATGCAGGGGCCGACTCTTGCGTTTTAGAGATGGCAATCTATCATTTGACCGACGTGCACGTGCTTGAGAGCAACGGCCGTCAATATGCCCTGTGCCTCGTGGATGGTCCGCTGGTCAAATTACCGCGTGTACCCTTTCCACAAACGCTCGTCGGTGACACCATAGAAGGCCGTTCGTTATTGATCAGACTGTTTTAATCGCCTGATTTTGTGAATCTTATCCAAAATTTTTAAAATCTTTTCAAATATATTTAAATATTAGATTTGATTTTGGAAATATTCTGATAACCGATTCGGTTATGATTTGATTTCAGAAATCTTTTTTTAATTCAATTTTTATTTTAAATTTATTTGAATTATCTTCTAAACTATATAAATAGTGGATTAAGTTTCATTATTCAGGGGGGAAAAACTTCTAATCAGAAAACTTTTTGTGAGCAGTTCATTAAAAATCTGAATTTAACAGTTTT
Source organism: Excoecaria cochinchinensis (assembly GCA_947683425.1). Lineage (NCBI taxonomy): Eukaryota > Viridiplantae > Streptophyta > Magnoliopsida > Malpighiales > Euphorbiaceae > Excoecaria > Excoecaria cochinchinensis. The sequence goes on along the minus strand of CANTUQ010000017.1, from coordinate 671,032 downwards.
TCACAAAATCTTTATTTTTCGCATTTTATTCAATAGAAATTCTTTGAACATTTTTATTTCTTTCCTTTACTTTTTACCTGTGAATTGAGCTAATTTGAGGTAACGACATTCATTCGTTTCCGTCAATCCAGCTAATTCCAATATTCGAGTTGCTGTCAAAATATCAAGAAAGAAAAACATAAATTTTCTCTTCTTGATTTATTTTTTCAAGATACGATTTTCGAGGCTGAAAATCTCCCAAAAATACGCAATCACGAACCGATCCTTGTGAAGTGCACAGGACCGAGATCACTCAATATTCACCTTAAAAGGTAAAATCCGAGGGTAAATATTCTGGATTTAATATTTATGTAATTTAGTTAATTTACGCCATCATTCTTTTATTTTGATAAGTTATTTTCAATTTAACAATGGGCAAAGGTTAAAACTTTGATTTTTCCCTCGGTTTTCGAAATTAGGGTGATCGACGGGCAGAATGGTCACCGACGACCGTCTCTTGTTTGAGCGACGGGCCATCGATGGCGTTTCATTCTGTCCGCCAGTCATCCCAAAGACGCCCGTCGGTCATGAATAGTAGGCTGTCCCTACTATAGACGGGCTACCTATCGGTCGTTGAATTCTATATAATGCTGGCGGACCGACGGGCTGTCATTTTCTTCTTTCTTTTTTCTTTTCTTCTTCCTCCGCAAACCGATGCCCTTCCCTCATTTTTTGCTTGTAATTTCTTCATTTTTTGTTCGTTTTACACACCGTTTGCACCATATCAATCCTTGCATCGTCACACATCTTTTGAAGTACATTTTTAGTGTTTCCATCGGGTTTTATTTTCATCGATTTCCAGGTTAGTTGAGCAATTTTTCTACTTTCTTTTATTTATTTTGGGAATAATTTGTATATCAATACATGTGTAGTGCAGTTTAATAAAATGTAGTATTCTTCTACTTATTTTCCTACTTTCTTTATTTTGAGAATAATTTGTATGGCAATGCATGTGTAGTGTAATTTAATAAAATGTAGTATTTTTCTGCGTGTTTTTATTTGGTTTTTTTAGTTAGGCATACAGAACATAGTCATGAAAATACATGCATACTAAAACCAGTGGGAAAAAATAAAAAATAGTGGAGATATTAATCTTGTGAAGTTAGTCTTGTCTTAAAAGGGCATAAATTAGACCAACGGAATGTGTTGAACTGTTGCTTGGGGCCTGAGGCCTGTCGTTTTGGTTTTTTTTTTTTTGCTTTTTTATGCAGGAAGTTGGGGACATCCTTGCCAGGATGCTACCCAAATTTTCTGGGTTGGGTATATCTTTGTCGGGATGCTGCCTAAATTTTTTTAAAAATTTCCTAGGTTGGGCCCATCCTTGCAAGGATGCCATCCAAATTTCTTTTGAAACAGGCATATCTTTGTCGGAAGGCCGCTCAATATCTTTTAATTTTTTAAACATATATTTGTCCAGATATTACTTGGATTTCAGTAGGCCAAAGGTTTATAAAATTTGTTATATGCATCTGTTGACAGGCCCGTCTACGGCCACAATGCTAAACTAATCATTAACTTTCTTTTCAGGATGCCTCCGCGATGACACGTCCCGCATGGTCAGCCTGAGCCTCAGGCTCCTGCCTGGATGAGTACCGAGGCCAAGCAGAGGTTTAGAGCGCTGGCTCGAGTGCAGTTTCGAGCCAGTCGCTTCATTTCCAGACCATTCTTAGAGGCCTTAGGAAAGGTAGATGAGGTCGATGCTTTGATAGCCACTGCTGGGTGGACCAAATTCCTGACGCCTTCTTTGCAGACCCATCCGGGAATTATTCGGCTATTTTTCGCTACCTTACAGCACGAGGAGTTCCAGAGATCAGACACGGATGAGGGTGTCATCTTGTTCTGGATCGATGGTTACCATTACAGCATTACCCGCCAGCAGTTTGCACAGGCCATGGGGCTTCCATTCGGACCTGATGTTATAGTGCCCCAGCGAGCAGTTAGACGCCAGCATTGGGAGGTTATTGCCTTGCCGGGAGTGCCGTATGATCATGATACGGCAAAGAGTATGGTACTCACGTCACAGGCCCTCAGTTACATTCACAGTTCTTTCCAACTCTTACTTGGGACGGACTGGTAACCCGGGCTCCCTAAATGCTGCAGAGATATGGAGTTTGTGGGCTATGGTTGTGGGGCAGCGGCTCAACATTAGTCACGAGATTGTGGCTAATCTGGTCAGGGTGTCTAGGAGGGCGGCTCCTGTGGTATATGTGGGTGGAGTCATTACCAGATTATTGCTAGATTTGGCATCCGTCCCGATGTCCTTGGGCATGCTCTAGACGAGAGCATCTATGTGGATGCAGCATCAGCTCTGACCATGGGGATGATAGTATCGCTACAGGGTTAGCCTGAGGTGTATAGGCTTCGGACTATCCATGAGACCAAAAATGCCTTTGGCCTTCCCTCACTAGAGCCAGTAGAGGAGCAGCCTCAGATGGAGGAGCAGCCACCCAAGCAGCCGTAGTATCAGGAGGGTCAACCTCCCCAATACCCAGATTACTAGGAAGATCAGCCTTCGCAGTAGCAGCCTGAGGGGGAGCAGCCTCATACACCTTTTAATACGGGGATCGAGTTTACTATGGATGAGTTATTTGCCACTCCCCCGGCACAGAGGGTGCAGAGTCCTACTCCTCCTCCACCATCGAGGGTACAACAAATTGTGCCTCGAGCCCCTGGGAGGCTTCATCCGTATGTTAGAGCAGTGGACTCGGGGGCATCTACTTCTACGGCTCTGCCTCCCGGGCAGGCACCAGAGTCGGTCCCCCCTGCATCAGTGCCATCGCCTCAACCAGTGTAGCCAGACCTTACAGCAGTCTTGACTTCTATGTTTGCCTCCTTAGAGCGCAGATAGCAGGAGAGAGACAGCGTCCTTCTTGAGCAGGTTGGGGAGCAAGATAGGGTCATACTAGAGCAGTTGGGCCAGCAGCAGAGCATTATACATGAGCAGGGGAGGCTTATTGATCAGTTGAGGCGAGAGTTGAGTGCCTCATAGGATGTCGCGGTATAGAGGATAGATGTGTCTGTCTAGGTGGTAGACGAGTTAGTTGAGGCTCTTCGGTTCAGGATTGAGGTATTGGAGGGTGCCGTACCTCCCATTGCTCAGACCATCAGAGAGTTCAGGGAGCAGACGGAGGATAGGCTGGGGTGCATAAGAGATGCCTCCAGAGATCAGACTCTCCGACTGGCCGGTGCTTTCAGAGAGTTAGGGGGGTGATCACAGACACACTGCAGTTCATGACGGTATGTGCATAGCCTTTTCTCGATGGGTATGCCCGGGTTCAGTTCCAGTGGTAGGACTCAGCGAGGGGGCAGCCCTTGTCTGTACCGATTGTTGTTCCTCCTTGATATCAACAGCAGCCCGGACCCTCAGTTCCTTAGCAGCCCCGACCCTCAGTTCCTTAGCAGCCCCGACCCTCAGTTCCTCCCAAGCAGCCTTCTACTTCAGGAGCTGGACCCTCCGCTTCTTCATCGCAGTGCTAGTCAGTTCATATATCAGACAATGACGATGATCCAGCTGAGGAACGCTCAGATCATTCGCCTCTGTAGGCTGTTCAGGGAGTTTTGGCACTGTATCTTGTATTTTCACTATTATGGTTATTTTTGTATATGTATTGTACAAAATTTATACTTTTAGTGGAACATTTATGGGTAACTTGTTAAATTTACATTTTATTTTTTTGTATATTTTTCCTATTTTTATCTTACTTTTTTTTTAAAGGCAAATGATGACATCATAAGAAAAGATGATAAATGATAAATGGCAACATAAAAATGTTTATAAATCTACCAATTAGACTTATTTGCATATGAATTAACAAGAATCTTTTACAACACAGGAACATGATTTCACACCAATCCAAGGATGGTCAACAATCAAATGATGGGTAAATAGGTCGAACATTACATGCTATATTTAATCAAAATCATATTACTGATCGGATGGAGATCAGCAAATCAAAATCATACTTTACGGATCGAATGCAGATCAGCAAATCAGAATCATATTCAGCAGATCGAATGGGGATCAGCAAATCAAAAGACATACTTTGTGGACCGGATAGGGGTCAGCAGGATAGAATATCCAATCACATGCCTTGCAGATTGGATGGGGGTTAGCAAGGAAGCTGTGAGGGCTGAGACATGGCCAGCAGAGCACGCGATAGAACAGATCGCAATGAGATCACAGTTAAAGAACACTGCATCTCACAATAGAGATTGTAGTTAGAGAACACTACATCTCAAGAAAGCTGCGCAAGCCGAGACGAGGCCAGCAGAACACCAGCGATAAAACACATCGCAAGGAGGTTGCAGTTAGAGAACACTGCGCTTCACAATGAGGTTGTAGTTAGAGAACACTATAGACACCTCACGAACCGAGATGAGGCCAGCAGGGACACATGCGGTAAAATAGATCGTAGCGAGATTGCAGTTAGAGAACACTGCATCTCACCATCAGTTTGTAGCTAGAGAAAGCTGCATCGTACAGACACCATGTAAGTCGAGACGAGACTAATGGTACACTTGCAATAAAACAAATTTCAAATGGATCGCAATTAGACAACGCTGCCTCTCAAGAACACTTAGACACCAAGCATGCCGAGATGGGGCTCGCTGAACAAATAGTCGCATGCTTCCACGCAATATCAGGAAGGTAAGAACTGCCTCAAGTACGCATTTCTTCCTTTCTTCTCTGAATTTTGGCTCATCTAAGCACTAGTGCACTAGTTTCCCCAAAATTGGGAGCAACTGTAGACATTGTGTCCCGGGACAGTCCAGATCAGAGTTACCGGATGAAGAGATCAATGTCTGTATTTAGATAAGTGGATGGAAATTTGGGAGTTTTCGTCCTTTGGTTTCACAAGGATTAAGAATTTTTACCTATGACGGAGATTTCGGAGAGTTCGGGAAAATTCCCCTTTGAAAATGAGGCTTTTTTGTCAGGAGACAGGCTTCCCGTCGGTGGTGAGATGCCCGTTGCTCACTCCCTCGCAACAAGTGACTGGCTGTCACTCGGATGCAGGGGCCATCTTTCGCGTTTTAGAGACAGCCATCTATCATTTGAGTGACGCACGCCCGCTAGAGAGCAACGGCCGTTGATATGCCCCGTGCCTTGTGGATGGTCCGCCGGTCAAATTACCGCATGTACCCTTTCCACAGACGCCCGTCGGTGACACCATGGACGATCGTCCATCGTTGATCAGACTGTTTAGCTGCCTGATTTTGTGAATCTTATCCATAATCTTTAAAATATTTTCAAATATATTTAAATATTAGATTTGATTTTGGAAATATTATGATAATCGATTCGGTTACGATTTGATTTCAGAAATCCTTTTCGAATTCAATTTTTATTTTAAATTTATTTGAATTATCTTCTAAACTCTATAAATAGTGGATTAAGTTTCATTATTCAGGGGAAAAAAACTTCTAATCAGAAAAATTTTTGCGAGCAGTTTATTAAAAATCTGAATTTAACAGTTTTTCACAAAATCTTTATTTTTCACATTTTATTCAATAGAAATTCTTTGAACATTTCTATTTTTTTCCTTTACTTTTTACCTGTGAATTGTGCTAATTTGAGGTAACGACATTCATTTGTTTTCGTCAATCCAGCTAATTTCGATATTCAAGTTGCTGCCAAAATATCAAGAAAGAAAAACATAAATTTTCTCTTCTTGATTTATTTTTTCAAGATACAATTTTTGAGGCTGAAAATCTACCAAAAATATGCAATCACGAACCGATCCTTGTGAAGCGCGCAGGACCGAGATCTCTCAATATTCACCTTAAAAGGTAAAATCCGAGGGTAAATATTCTGGATTTAATATTTATGTAATTTAGTTAATTTACGCTGTCATTCTTTTATTTTGATAAGTTATTTTCAATTGAACAAAGGGTAAAGGTTAAAACTTTGATTTTTCCCTCAGTTTTTGAAATTAGGGTGACCGACGGGCAGAATGGTCACCAACGGCCATCTCTTGTTTGAGCGACGGGCCATCGATGGCGTTTCATTCTGTCCGCCGGTCAACCCAGGTATGCCCGTCGGTCATGCACAGTAGGCCATCCCTGGGTGATTTCCTCCTTTTTTATCTTACCCTTTTTCCTCATTTACTCCCTCATCATTTTTAGCCCATTGTTCTTTAAATTTTCATGGTTGTTTTACTTTTATCATTTTTTTTTATTCATAATTTTGGCACTAATATGTCTATTATTTTTTGTGAGTTATTATCTGACTATTTTTTGTGGATTAGAATTGTTAATGATGGTTATTCCGCTGATCTGAGGATCTTCACCCGGGTTCTTTCTTCAACCCTATCTTTTCTATCTTTATTTATTATCATTGTAAAAGTTGTTTTAATCTCGCTAATATAAAAATGGTTAAATGTTTATAGTAATTAAATTGGGCTTTTTTGTAAATTGAGGACCGAAGTCCTATTCTTAGCAAATAAAACCGACACTTCATGAGAATTGTTTTGTAATAAATTTGCATGCAAGGTCCAATGTCCTCATTTCAATGAATATCCCAATTTATGTATGATTTGCGTGCTATTTTATGATGAGGGTTGTATTCTGCCCCTAGTTTTATTGTAATTTACTTTCGTGTATTCTATCTCATGCCAATTTATTGCTTTCCTTTATGTGGATGAATTGCACTTTAATTAATTGCATCGACTGGGAAATTGGATGAAACGATAAATCCAAAACTCAATTGTAATATTAGTCAAGGTATGAATAAATGAGAAGTCCCGAACCCACTCTGGTCTTAGGCTCAATGGGGTTAGAGGGCCATCTCAGCATGGAGCCTCTGAAATATCTCTTGTTGCCCATTAAAAGGCCCAACTTGCATAATCCTAGGCTCCACGGGGTTAGAGGGTCATCTCAATGTTTTATTGGGATGGGGACTCCAAGATATCTCTGGCTTGCCCAAAATGGATGTATATTCGCTGTCTTAGGCTCACTGAGCTAGATGACCTTTCCCAATGTTCTATTGGGTGGCGACTCCAAGAAACCTCCTTATTGCCCAACATAGACGCACTTGTAATTTCTTACAAGTTTTAATGAACCTCTCTCGAAAGCCCTAAAAGCAGGTCTTTGGGGTACCTCGGGGTTCGGCGCGCGTCACACTTCTATTTGAGCTTAACAGGCCCAGTAGTAGATTGGTACCACAGGCTCGATAGGAGAACTAAGAAAGACTGGGATTTATTGATGGAAGAGTTCCTGAGACAGTACAACTGCAATACAAGGATGGAAGTGACGCTGAAAGATTTTGAGCTCTTATAGTAAAATTCTGGGGTATCGTTTCACAAATATATGACCCGATGGAGGAACCGGGTGATGGAAATGAAGAGAAAGCCAGATACCCAGGATCAGATAAGGCTCTTTATCAAGAATGCTAGCCCGTATCTGAAGGATGGGCTGAAGATATAAGGTTTCAAAGATTAGGAGTCACTGAAGGATATAGCCATTGAGGCTAAAGGGGAGTACCTCGCAAGAAGGGCGAACAGTGAGGCCTACACTAAGAAAGGAGGTAGTAGTCAGGGGGCAAACTGACCAGTAAGCTCTAGCAATAGTTCCAGGATGGAAAAAATGGCAGAAGTCTCAGCCACAAATACTACACTAAACCATTTCTTAAATCTAGGGAGGTCTCTCTATTGGGTACTCAGGAGGCTGATGAAAGAAGGAAAATTTCAACCCCTACCACCACAACCCGGCAGGACCCATGGTCATCCGAGACACAAGGATGAGGAGTACTGCGCCTATCATCAGTATACCAGGCACACAACTGATAATTGCAAGGCGCTGAGGCATGCATTTTAGGATCTAATCGATTCCAAGCAGATCACAGATCTGGAAAAAAGAGGAAATCAGAAAAAGCCCGGATACAACAATATACGCCCACCTATATTCATGATCGGGTCTAGCTTGCCTGAGTGGGTGGTTTTGAAGGATTTATACGGAGTCGATGTAAATGTTGCTATCATGAGCCTTCATAAGGTTAGTGAAGAAGGGATGCCTATGGCAACGATCAACTGTTGAACCACTGATGAAAGTGGAGATGATAACAATAACTCTGATGTTGAAGGATTTCCCGACCTATAGGGTTCGGAGGAGGAGAAAGAGAAGAAGGATGGAAAAAAGAAAGTTGGGGCAGTGACCCAGAGTGGAAGGATAGTTCTGAGGGTAGAAAGGCCACAAGATCCCGTGGTAGTTCAAAAGGGAAAAGAGCAGGAGGAGGATCCGATAATGAGGCAGTTAAAAAAAATGTCGGTTCAAATATCGATATGGGATCTGCTGAGATTATCTTCCTCGCATAGGCAGAAGTTGGTGGAAGCCCTATGCGAGTCTATGGTGGCTACTACCATGTCCCCTATCGAGCTGCTAGACATAGTAAAAGGGAGTGCTAGGGAGTACTTGGTCTACTCAAGTGCGGATTTGCCGACTAAAGGCCGCAACCACAATCACCCATTGTACATAAGGGCTCAGATAAATGAGAAGCACACGGCATGTGTCATGGTGGACGATGGCTCCTCCATAAATGTTTTCCCTTTAGTGACAATGGCAGCATTCGGGGTGACGGAGGAAATGCTAAGTAAGTCTGACCTCACAATCACAGCCTATGATAATTCCCACAGACAGGCAATGGTCAAGACTGGGCCAATTGAAACTGAGGCGGAATTTGTAGTCCTTCCCATTCAAGCCAACTTTTTTGCACTTCTGGGCAGGCCATGGTTCCATAAACTAGGAGGAGTACAATCCACATTACACCAGATGATCAAGATTCCCAATGAGGGCTAGGTGGTGACAATCAAAGCTGCTAGGGAGAATCAAGTTTTCATTTTGGATATCGCCAGGCAACCTTTCAATAGGTTTTATGTAGCTGTGATTGACGAAAAAGAACACATCGAGAGGAGCCCCCAAGCGGTGAACATGATGAAGAGGATGTCTTTCCTCCCTAGAGCCGGTTTGGGCAAAATTTCTCAAGGGTCACAAACTGCCATAACTATAAGAGGTCAAAAGGATAGGAAGGGCCTTGGATATATGGGCAAAACAGTGAAGAGTAAGAGGGCAGTGAGTGGGATTCCTACATGAAATATAGTTTTATGTCGGCCGCATCATTATGCGCATATACAGGGGAAGCCGAACCTCAATGGGTGGATGGAAGAGTTGTACCGGGATTTTAGGTCTTTAATAATGTCTTCAATTGGGACATTAGATTGATCAAACCAGCATAGAGCTTTTGGGATGAAGAAGTCATGACCAAGGAGACAGTTTGGGATTGCGAAGCACCCGAGGAGATCATCACTGAGAAGATGATGGCCACCTATCTGAAGGGGAAAGAGAAGGTAAAAGATGAAGCTGCAGGGGAACAGAGTGAAGTTACACAGGGGGTTGTTGCAGTGCCTCCGAAATGCCCATTCAACACACCATTATCGGCTGTAACATCTGCATTAGTAGAGAAAGAAGAAGATGAGAATTTAGATTTTCTTTTTATGCCAGAACTTTTTAATAATATTGATGACTTTTCTAGTTCAATTAATAATATGAACAATTTTGCTTACTTGTACGATATTTCTAATGATTTCATTATGCATAATCATGATCATGACTCATTCATATTTGACATTGATTCAACTAATGCCACTCCTGATGAGAGGTCAAAATTCAAGAGAATTTTAAGAAAATATGAAAAAGTCTTTGCCTAGACCTATGAAGATATGCCAGGAGTAGATTGCGAAATCACTAAGCACGCCATCCCAACGTATCCTGACCACAAGTCGGTCAAGCAAAATCTCAGGATGCTTAGGCCAGAGTGGGCAGAGAAAGTAAAGGAAGAAATCCATAAGTAAATTGAGGCCAAGTTCTTGGTTAAATTGCAGTACCCGACTTAGCTAGCCAACATCGTTTCGGTAGCCAAAAAGAACGAAAAAGTGCGCGTGTGTGTGGACTACCGAGACTTAAATAAAGCTTGTCCAAAGGATGACTTTCCACTACCTCACATTGACGTATTAGTAGACAATGTAGCTGATTGCATGATGTACAGTTTCGTGGATGAGTATGCAGGATACAATCAGATTTTCAATAAGATAGTCGATCGAATCAAGATAGCCTTTATCACTGAGTGGGGTACATTCGCTTACAGAGTAATGCCATTTAGGCTGAAGAACGCAGGAGCAACCTGTCAAAGAATAGCTATTCGAATCCTCGATGACTTAATTCATAAGGAAGTGAAGGTATACGTTGATAACATGATTATCAAGTCGACCACTAGGGAAGGTCACTTTGAGGCTCTAGAGAAGTTCTTTCGGAGGATCAGTAACTACAACTTGCGATTGAACCCTAAGAAGTGCATTTTTGGGGTAACCTCAGGAAAGCTACTAGGGCATTTAGTCAGTCAGAAAGGGATTGAAATTGACTCGGACAAGGTCAAGGCCATCAGGGAGATGCTAGCACCTCAAAAGGTAAAGGACATCAGAAGCTTTTTGGGTAAGTTACAGTATGTCAGCAGGTTCATCGCCAAGCTTACTTCAATTTATGAGCCGATCTTCAAGTTGCTCAGAAACGACCAGCCTATAGTATGGAATGAAGATTGTCAGAAAGCCTTTGATACTATTTTGGAATATCTGCTGAACCCCCCAGTTCTGAGGCCACCTCAGCCAGTCAAGCCACTGATCCTGTACTTAGCTATAGAAGATAGCTCTGTAGGTGCCATGATGGCTCAAGAGGATGAGTTCGGAGTAGACTTTGCAGTCTATTACCTTAGTAAGAAATTCATTTCTTATGAGATTAAGTATGCGAAAGTGGAAAAGATTTGTCTTGCAGTAATCTGGGCTTCTAAGAAGTTGAGACACTACTTCAACTCTTACAAGGTACAAGGGGTTACAAAACACAATCCTCTTAGATACCTGCAGGAGGCTCCATCTTTGTTAGGGAAAATGGGGAGATGCTTGTTGTTATTACAAGAATTTGATGTCGAATACATCACTCGAAAGACCATTAAGGGGCGTGCAGTAGCAGAGTTTTTGGCAGAATACCCTATCCAAGGAGATTTGTATGAATTCAATTTCCCGGACGAAGACATTACCGCTATCACAGTACAAGGTTGGAGCAGTAAACAGACCAGTAAATAGCAAGGGGGCAAGAGTAGGAGTCATTTTGACGACCCCAGATGATGAAAACTCCCACTGGCTAAGAAACTGAGATATAAGGCCACTAACAATAAAGCTGAATGCGAAGCTTGCACTTTCGGGTTAGAAGCCTTAATAGCCTTAGGGGCGAAGAGCGTAGAAGTATTTGGAGATTCATCGCTAGTGATCAATTAGATTCGGGGTGAATGGGCTATTAAGGAAGAGCGGCTAATACCATATGTAAAGCACTTAAGGGACTTGAGCAACCTCTTTGAAGTGTGCACCTTCCACTTTATCCCGAGGGATGAAAATCAATTAGCCGATGCGCTTGCAACCTTAGTATCAATATGGGATAACCCAAAGGGGGTAGTTATGAAGTCTATGTTAATCTTTAGTTCCGAGAGGCCCAGTTTCAAGTCCAATCCTGTCATGGAAATGGAGGCTGTAGAGGAGAAGCCATGGTATCACAACTTCAAGAATTACTTAGAAAACACAACGTTCCTAGAGGAGGCTACCGAAAAGGACCAGAGATTGATCCGCAAGCTATCCACTCAGTTTATCTGCATAGATAGCGTATTGTACAAATGACAAGTCGATGGCATTAAATTGAGGTGTCTGGATGAGAAAGAAGCCGAGAAGGTAATGGAAGAAACTCATGCTGGAGTTTGTGGGGCCCACATGAATGGACTAACATTGGCAAAGAAGATCATGAGACAAGGGTTCTACTAGCTTACCATGGATACAGACTGCTCCAAGTACTTGAAACAGTGTCAGCTGTGTCAGCAGTATGTAGATTTGAGGCACTTACCAGTTTTAGAACTATATAGTTTGACGTTACCTTGGCCGTTCGCAGCTTGTAGAATAGACATTATTGGAGAGATATGCCCCATAGCCTCTAATGGTCATAGCTTTATCATAATTGCTATCGACTATTTTACCAAGTAGGTAGAGGCAAAATCATTCAAAAAGGTCGACGCCCGGGATATAGCTAGGTTCATTGAAAACAATCTGATATGCAGATATGGTCTCCCACATCATATTGTGTCCGATAATAGGGTCCAATTCATGGCTGAGATGAAGAATCTACTTCAGAAATATGGCATCGGGCATCAAAAGTCCTCTCTATACCGCCCACAAGCTAACGGGGCAGTAGAGGCTGCCAATAAGAATGTTAAGAAGATTTTGGCCAAGATGGTTCAGAATTACAAGGATTGGGCAGAGAATTTGCCTTTCACACTCTGGGGCTACAGAACCATAGTCAGAACATCTACAGGGGCCACAACGTATTCCTTGGTTTATGGGACAGAAGCTGTGTTGCCAGTCGAAATGGAACTCAAATCTTTAAGGGTAGTCATGGAGGCTCAGATCCCAAAAACCGATTGGGCGCAGCAACGATTGCAATAATTAAACATGCTGGATGAGAATAGATTACGAGCCTATTATCACAACCAGGTCTATTAGAAGAGGCTTTCACATTCATTCGGGAAAAATGTCAGGAAGCCCCCGCAAAAGGAGGGAGATCTAGTTTTTAAGCAAATAAGGCCAAACACACCAGATATACGGGGAAAGTTCAGACCGACATGGGAAGGCCCCTTTGTTCTAAAGAAGCTACTATTCAAAGGAGCAGCAATTTTGTCAGATAGCGATGGGATTGAGTTTAAGAAACCGGTCAACATCGACAGACTCAAGAGCTTCTATGGTTAAAGACATAAAAATCAAAAGAAGAGAATAAATGACGTACGGGTTGAAAACCGAAAGAAGGTGGCCTTGTTAAGATTGGGTGCCTCATCATGGTGAAAACCGAAAAAAGGCACACTGGGCAAAAATTAGAGGCTTGATAGAAAATGACCAATCAAGAAAACCCGAGAGGGCTGATTGGTAACAGGAGTTTTAATGCTATTAAGATCTACTCTGAGAATAGATGTATTTTTGCATTTTGAATCGATATTAGATAATGATCATGTATGGTGAAATCAAGCTGAAATGTACACGATTTTTGCAAAAGGAAATAAAATAGAAGCAATTCAATTCATATGTTCATTATTTTCTAGTTCTTTTATAAAAAGAAAAACATCTGATCATCGTGGAATACACGAAAAACTAAACTAAACTCTACTGCTACTCTTGTCGGCTAGATGCCTAAGTCGATGGATCCTATTGTCAGCAGCAGGGCTAAGCACCCATCTCTTATAGGCACTAGTGGAAATGGTGGAGCAATCTCTAACAGAAGGTGGGATGGTCTTCACCGGCAGTCTGGCCCAGAGATTATGATACCTAGACGTGAAGGCCGAGGATAGGACACCACCCTGAAAAGCTAAAGGGAGTCTCACGACGTCCTGAGTCAGCCCGAACTGTCGAGTACAACATGTAGTGATGAAAAAAGTTGCCTCATGAAGCCCGTACACTGGAACATACCTCGAGGAACCATCGGTGGTCACAGCGGTAAGATGGAGCCAGGCGCTCATAAAACTATTGTCCTCATCCGCAATCCCACTAAATCGAGCAACACCCTAGTCAGGAGAGGTAAAAGCATACAATCGCTGCCAAGGTAGGAAATGCCTCAAGGAATACTGGCCAATCACCCTGGGAGGGGGCTTTAACAAAAGCTTTAGTTTCTCTTGTAGCCACACCTGCAAGACAAGAAGGCAAAGTCAAAAACAAAAGAGCCGCCGGAATGTGTAGGGTCCACTCCGAGTAAAAATAAGGCACAGGATTGTGTGAAAATCCAAAAGGACACATTTCCCTTTAGAAAAGCTAGTGTGAAGATCCAAAAGGGATGCATTACCTTTTAAAATGATAACGTACCTGGAGTAATAAGGGGCTCCCAGTGAAGGCAACAGAAGGGTTGGCACAGAGAGAGTCTAAACTCAGGATCGTCTTAGCTAAAATCAGAGGGAATGGGGTAAGCCCGCGATGGATGCCGTCTACTATTCTGAATAGTCAAAAATCGCCAGTCAACTCAGTAAAAGTCATTGTTAGAAATCTAGAGAGGCAAAACAGAAAGACACCGCTGGCCTAATAGGTAGACATATGAGAATAGCCCTCTAGTGCCTCAACCAACGGCTCTAGAGCGAAAGCCACCCCCTGAAGGGCCAGTTGAATGGCGACGGCAGAAGAAACGCCCAAGGTCAATGCAATGTCCCTCACACGGACAAAACCATAAATCGAGATGCAAGGTAATGTACCGAGTGGAAGCATCGCCCCAATGATAGCAGCAAACTCCTTAGGTAAGGGGCATAATTCCTGGTAGGTAAACCTGAAGACATGAAAATGGGGGTCCCAGAAGCAGGCTGTAGCCAGAAGAAGGTTTTGGTCTATCCTAACTCTTCTCAGGAATTTTAAGCCAGAAAATTGGGTGGTATTTTCCCAAGTTCGGGGGTTATTCGGAACTCGATACATCTTAGTGAGAACATATGCGGACATTATCTAAATGTTGCGGTTAAAAATTAAAATTAACAAGAAAGGGAAGGGAGAAAAGAGAGAAAAACTGGAAAAGAAGCTCTGGCTAAGATCTGACGTGTTGAGTGCATGAAATTCAAGGAAATAAGGGGCTATTTAAAGAGAAATGATGAACAATGGGCTGCCAATCTATCGGTCTTCGAACGGGGAGCCCATCGGTCAAGCCAGTTGACCCCTGGGGAATCTGTCTCCTGCATGTTTCATGCACGTCACGCGCATAAAATAATTTTTTGCATATCTCAGTTGACTCTTCTTTTACAGGGGAGAAAATTTGACAAAGATGTGTACCGGGCATAGAAATCAAGAGCAAAATATTCAGAGAGTATTTGTATTTTCGAAAGATTTTGAAAAAAGGTGGGAAAGAATAAAGGAAAATGGGAATTTTAAGCGACCGATAGGGTGCCCGTCGCTCAGTCTTCCGATGGGCTACTCGTCGGTCATGAAAAACTATAAAAGGTACCCGTAACCATGCACCTTCAGCTTCCTTTTCTCTTCTTCTTCTTCTTCTTTCCTCGCGAAACCGATGCCACCCTATGGTTTTTTTCCTTCTTTCTCACTCGTTTCTCACCTGTTTTACACACCACTTGCGCCAAAACAATCCTTGCAACGTCATGCATGTTTAGCACTAAGTTTTTTGCAAATTTGTTAAGTTTTTTTTCGATGCATTTCATCGACTACAAGGTTAGTTTATCACCTTTTTCTACTTCTTTTCATTTTTTTAATTGAATTCTCATTTTAAATTCATGATAGGTATATATTCTCTAAATATAGGACTAAATTCCGCCTATTTATTTTTCAGCATTTTGGGACTATATGCACTGGCTACTAAGTGTATACCATGTCAATTATGATAAAAAATAATAAAAATAAATAATGGGAAAAAGGGGAAAGGATAATTGACTTATGAACATACCCCCATCTGACAGATATTTGAGAACCAAGCTAGATTAAATTGAATATTTAATCACCGCGTATAAAACTGTTGCTTAAGGCCTGAGGCCTATCCCATTATTTTATGTTTTCATGCAGGAAGTCGGACACATCCTTGCCGGGATGCTGCTAAAATTTTTGGGTAGGCACATTTTGGCCAAAATGCTGCCAAAATTTGCAAAATTTTCGATCTTACGTTTAGCTTACTTGTGATGCAAAGTTAACTTTTATTCTTTTCAGGATGCCTCCATAATGCAATGTCCCTCAGGATCAAGCCGAGCCTCAGGCTCTAGAGTGGATGAGCGATGAGGCTAAGAGGAGTTTTTAGGCCTTGGCACGTGTACAGTTTTGCTCCAGTCGCTTCATCACTAGGCCATTTCTGCAGAGCATAGGGATGCTCGAGGAGGTAGACGCCCTCATAGGCGGGGCAGAGTGGATAGAGTTTCTATGGCCTTCATTTCAGACTCATTCTGAGGTTGTTAGAGAGTTCTTGGCCACTCTTCATTACGGGGGGTTCTAGAGATCAGATACAAAGGATGGCGTTATCCAGTTTTCGATCAGAGGGATCCACTGTAGCATCACACACCAGACGTTTGCTTAGGCCATAGGGCTCCCTCATGGAGGGAATGTGATGATACCCCAGAGGGACATTCAAAGCCAGTATTAGGATGCCATAGCTGTGCTGGGGGTATCATATGATCATGACACGGCGAAAAGCACAGTGCTCTCGTCTCAGGCTCTATGATACATACACAGGGTCCTCTTCAGTTCCTACTTGGGTCGCGTAGGTAACCTGGGGTCGGTGAATGGGGCCGAGATATGGAGTATGTGGACGATGGTAGCAGGCCGACACCTTAATATTAGCCACAAGATAGTGGCTAACTTGCTCAGGGTCTCATGGGGGACAGCCCCTATTGTATGGGCCAGCAGGGTGATTACCATGCTGCTTATACACTTGGGAGTTAATCCTGATAGCTATGGACCTCCACTCGATGAGGTCATTTTTGTGGATGCCGCAGCAGCTCAGACTATGGGAATGATTACACCAGTGCATGGCCACCCAGAGGAGTTTCGGTTACTTACTATGGCATAGACCTGACGGTTATTTAACTTACCTCCAATCCAGCTAGTGGGAGATGATCAGGGAGTCCCCCTGGGGGAGGATCAGCCCCAGTCTCAGGAGTATCAGGTTCCACAGCCACCTTCACAGCAACCTCAGCCAGAGGAGGAGCCGGCTCAGACTCTATTTGATATGGGTATCGAGTTCAGCATAGATGACTTGCTGAACACCCCTCCATCGCAGAGAGCACAGAGCCTCACTCCACCACCACCATTACGGGTCCAGCGTTCCGGGAGACCGGGAGGTTCTACCCCTATAACAGGCCAGGACATTCGAGGGCATCCACCTCCACAGCACCTCCACCAACAGAGCACCGGGCAAAGCCAGCACATCCCAGTCAATCACCACCTCCACAGCTAGCTCAGCCTGATATCATTGCTACTATGATCGCCGTTCTCACCGCCATGGACTAACGGCAGGAAGAGAGAGATCGGGTCCTACTAGAGCGCCTCAATCAGTAGGAGGAGAGAGATCCAGTCCTGCTTGAGCATCTAGGCAAGCAGGAGAGGATCATAGAGGAGCAGGGGAGGCTCATAGAGGAGTTGAGTCATAAATCGGGGCATTTATTTGGAATATAAACACTGGTTCCTTTATGCACACTTAGAAAAATCGAAAAGTTATTTTTGGTATTATTGAGAAAACTGGGATAAGTGATTCTATTTTATGAAAACTAACTCTCCTTTTGAAAGTGACATTTTATTGGTTAAAATTAGGATATTGGTCCCATTTTATTAGAAAAATACAAATTCATTAATATAAATATTTTTGTGATTTTTAATTAAACGTGTATAAAATAAATAATTTTATTATGAATTACATGACAAAATAAATAAAAAGTAAAATAAAAAAATGATAAAAACGATGAAAACAATAAATTTTCTTAATCTCCTCTTTCGATCGCGAGTGTGCTCAAACATGGAAAAAACAAGTATTGAAACAAAAAATAAACACAAATAAAATTAATATTAGTAATAACATAATAAAAAAATCAATTAAACCATAAAATAATAAAATGAATTAAAATAAATAAAATAAAATAAATGCATTATAAATGACAAATAAATTAAATGACATAATGAAACAAATAAATTAACATATTAACAAATTAACATAGATAAAAAAACATAAATAATGATGATGATGATGATGATGATGATGATGATGATAATAATAATAATAATAATAATAATAATAATAATAATAATAATAATAATAATAATAATAATAATAAATAATAATAATAATAAATAACAAATAAAGGATGAACAATCAAGTAAATAAAAAATAATAAGAAAAACAAGTAAAAAAAATGCTACATAATGTTAAATCTATAACTAAAATCACATAAAACAAATAAATAACCGATAAATCCAAAGATCTACATGGTGACTAATTGATTATGAATAAAAAAATAATAAAAGAAAATAAAAATATAAAATCGAACCCAGAATATTTATCCTTGGAATTTGAATTCAATTGAAGAAAAAATATTGTTAATTTTCTTGTCTAGATCCGCAAGAATTAAATAAAAAATCTAAAAAATTTAAATTTTCTCTCAAGAGAAATAATTGAAAAAAAAAACAAAAAAAAACTTGTTTAAAGAAAAATAACAAATGAAAAAAATTAGATTTCAAGAGCAAAAAATTATTTTTTTGTCTCAAAATCAATTTTTCATCAAAAAAAATTCAATCTCAAATTTTTGAATAAATTTTGTTGAAAAGGAAGAAAAAGAAATCAAAATCAAAATTTTTCTTGAAGAAAAGAAAAAAGTTGCAATTAAAAATCTCACTTGAAGAAGAAAAGAAAATTCCAACCTAAAAAATGTCTCCCACCTTTTCTCTTTCTTTATTTTCTATTTATACGATTTTAGAAAAAAAAAAACTTAGTTAATTTAGGAAAAAAATTGTATTTAAATCAAATTCTACCTTATTTAGATGTAAAAAATAGGAAAATCCTTGAAAATCCCGGAAAAAATTGATCAAAGATCAAATTTTATTCAAACCATTCGTTTTTGGGTGAAAAAACACATTTTCAACAATCTAGAGGCGAGGGACGGGCTACCTGCAAGCGCGCGGGCTTTGCTTGCAAGAGCACGACAGGCATGCTGCACGGTCGAGCGAAGCCCACGCAGGCACTGGCTACCGCAAACGTTCGAATTTTTTTAAAAAAAAAAATCTTTAAAAGCAATTTTGACAATAATATTATAACTTCCAGCCCTTTTATTTATATTTTATTTTTTATTTTTTTAAAAAGCAATTTTGATAAAAACAAATCATTACTTTCAACGTTTTTGCCTCTGAACATGCGTTAATTTCATCATTGTGTAACCCTGATCTGGACTGTCTTGGGACTCGATGTCTACAGTTGCCTCCAATTTTGGAAAAACAAGTACATGGGTGCCTAGATGGGCCAAAATTTAGAGAAAAATGAAGAAGTGCGTACCTGAGGCAGTCCTTACCTTTTTAGAGATTGAAGGTCGTGGCTTATGATTGTCCTCAGCGGAGTCACCACTGTGACGTACGCCGAACCCGGAGGACCTCAAAAACCCGCTTTTAGGGTTCAAGAGAGGTTCATATGACCCGTAAAGATTACGGGAGAGTCTATTTTTGACAACAAGATGTGTTTTGGAGTCGCCACCCAATAGAATATTGAGAAAGTTTATCTAGCCTAAGACGATGCAACTTCACTCTTATTAATGCCTAAGACGATGCAACTTCACTCTTCTTAATGCCTTGGTTAAATTATAAGTGAGCTTTTAATATAAATTTTTCATTCATTTTCTCACACGTCATGCAATTTAATTTAAGCGCCCGTCAAGCATCAAAGAAAAGCAGTAAAAAGCAATAAATAAATAAAATAAAGTAAAATAAATAAATAAATAAAGTAAACTATAAAAATAAATTACAAGATGAAATTTGGGGCAAAAATACAATCCCCAAAATATAAAATTAAATAAACAAAATCAATTAAATAAATAACATATATAAATCGGGGCATTTATTTGGAATAAAAACATCAGCTCGTTTATGCACACTTAGAAAAATCAAAGAGTTATTTTTAATATTATTGAGAAAACTGTGATGAGTGATCCCATTTTACGAAAACTAACTCTCTTTTTGAAAGTGACATTTTATTGGTTAAAATTGGGACATTGATCCTATTTTATTAAAAAAATCCAAATTCATTAATATAAATATTTTTCTGATTTTTTATTAAACATGCATAAAATAAATAATTTTATTACGAATTACATGACAAAATAACTAAAAATTAAAATAAAGAAAAATGATAAAAACAATGAAAATAATAAATCTCTTGGATCTCTACATTCGATCGCGAATGTACTCAAACAAGGAAAAAACAAATATTGGAACCAAAAACAAATAAAATTAATGTTAGTAATTAAATCAAAAAAATCAATTAAACACATAACTTAATAAAAAATGACTTAAAATAAAATAAAATGAAATAAGATGTATTATAAATGAAAAATAAATTAAATGACATAATGAAACAAATAAATTAACATACATAAGAGCAAAAATGATGATGATAATAATAATAATAATAATAATAATAATAATAATAATAATAATAATAATAATAATAAAAATAACAAAAGAAAAGCTGGAAGTTATGGTATTATTGCCAAAATTGCTTTTAAAGAAAAAAAATTAAAAAAAAAATTCGGACGTTTGCAGCTACCAGCGCGGGAGGGCAAGCCAACCTCTTGCACCTAGCAAGTGCCCTCACTTGCTTGCCCGCGTGCGCAGCGCGCTTTTCGCCTGCCTGCGCACGCAAGTAGCCCGTCCCTCGCCTCCAGACTGCCGAAAACATGTTTTTTCACCCCAAATGGATTTTTTATATAAAATTTGATCATTGATCATTTTTTCCGGGATTTTCAAGGATTTTCCTATTTTTTACATCTTAAATAAAAATTATTTTCCTAAATTAACTAGATTTTTTTCTTAAGTCATATAAATAGAAAATTATCACTAGGTAACCCTGATCTGAGTTGTCTCGGGACCCGGTGTCTACACAGGGATCCCTCACATTTCGAAGAGGTTTGTACTAGCGGCATCAGCTTGTGCTTATTGTGGGGAGGCCGAGCCTCAGTAGGTTGACGAGAAGATCACCCTAGGTTTTAAGGTCTTCAATGATGTTTTGACTGGGATGTCGGGATTATCAAACCTGTGAAAGATTTTTGGGATGAAGAGGTCATGACCCAGGACACTGTATGGGACCGGGATGTTCTCGAAGAAATTGTCAATAAGGATCTATTAACCACCCAGGTGAAGGGTAAGGAGAAGATAGAAGTGGAAGCAATATCACTATAATGTAAAGAGCTGAACCTCGTGGACTATCAAGAAGATGGACCATTGGCCTCGACATCAACACCGGCGGAAGACAAAAATAATGATAATTTTTTAGATGTACTTTTTCATTCCAGAACTTTTTGATAATGATGTCTGTAATTCTGATTGCATTAATAAGATGAACAACTTTACTTATTTATGCGACGTTTCCTATGATTTCATTACGCATGATCACTCACATGAATCATTCATATTTGATATTAAATCTACTAATACTACCAAATTTAATCTCGAGGACTTTGGAAAATCCAAAGAAAGTTTTAATAGCACCAACATAACTCCTGAAGAGAGAGAAATATTTGAGAGAATTTTTAAAAAGTATGAAAAAGTCTTTGCTTAGACCTACGAGCACATGTCAGGGATTGATCGAGAGGTCACCGAACACGCTATTCCCACCTATCCAAATTGCAAGCCAATCAAGCAGAGGCTCAAAAGGCTCCGACAAGAGTGGGTAGGTAAGGTCAAGGAAGAGGTACACTAGCAAATAGAAACCAAATTCCTGGTGGAAGTTCAATATCCCACATGGTTAGCTAATGTTGTCCCTGTGGCCAAGAAAAATAGAAGGGTTCGAATGTGCATGGATTAATGATTTGAACAGGGCTTGCCCAAAGGATGACTTCCCGTTGCCTCACATCGATGTTTTACTAGATAGTGCAGCTGCCTTTATGATGTATAGCTTTGTGGATGGATATGCCGAGTATAACCAAATTCAAGACGAGAACGAATTAGCAGATGCCCTCATAACCCTAGGGTCCATATGGGATAACCCTGCGGGGGTCATCGTGAAGCTTGTGCCAATTTCAAGTTCAGACAAGCTGTGGTTCGAGGCTGAACAAGTCATTGATGTCGAGGTCGCTGATAGCAAACCATGGCACTATGATGTTCTGAATTATTTGGAGAAGTTAGTGTCCCAAAAGAAGCCACCGAGAAATATCAGAGAATGATTCGCAAGCTATCCACCCAATTCATCAGTGTAGGTGGGGTGTTGTATAAGACACCAGCCGACGGTGTGCAACTGAGGTGTTTGGATGAGAGAGAGGCCAAGAAGGTCATGGAAGAGGCTCATGCAGGTATTTATGGAGCGCATATGAATGGTCTGACTTTAGCAAAGAAAATCATACGCTAAGAGTTCTTTTGGCTCACAATGGACATAGACTGTTCCAAGTACACGAAGCAGTGTCAGTTGCCAACAGAATGCCGATTTAAGACACCTGCCGGTTTCGAAATGGTGCAATCTTACATATCCATGGCCGAAGTAGCTTGGGGGATTGACATTAGAGGAGGATACATCCGACAACTTCTAACAGACATAGATTTATCGTGGTTGCTATCGATTACTTCACCAAGTGGGTAGAGGCCAAGTCCTTTAAAATGTTGGGTGCTCAAGAAATGGCCAGATTCATTGAACAGCATTTGATTTGCAGATATGGGCTTCCACATCATATTGTGTCAGATAACGGAGTACAGTTCCAAGCTGAGACCCGACAGATGCTCAAGAAGTATGGCATTCAACATCATAAGTTTTCTCCTTACCAACCACAGGCCAACGGGGCGATTAAGGCAACCAACAAGAACGTGAAAAGGATACTATCCAAGCTGGTGCATACATATAAGGACTGGGAAGAAAAACTACTATTTGCATTATGGGGTTACATGACCACTGCCAGAACCTTAACGAGAGCCACGCCATTCTCTTTGGTATATGGGACCAAGGTGATATTACCAGTGGAAGTCAAACTCCAGTCTTTGAGGGTGGCCTTAGAAGCAGACTGTAACACCCTTATCGCTTCCGTACATTACATACATTACATTGCTTTAATTATTAACATGATTGTCTAACTACTGTTTAATCTATACTTATGGTAAAATGCGGTAATTTTTTTTTCCTTTCTTTTCGACTTATTCTTTTATTCATCTTGTAAATTTCTATGATACTAACAAAGTATTTTATTCTTTTATTCATCACATTCAATGCTGTACATTCATCGCATCATATCATTCAATAACCGTCAATCATATTTATAATACATAGTATTTACTAAATACTAAAATTTTACATATACATGCCACTAACAATAACAAACATACTATCCTTAGCTTCAATCTAGAGGTTCGATCTGATCTCGAAGCTGGTAGTACGCCTGCTCTTCAAACGTCTCACTCCGTACCTACACGTAGTCAAATAAACTATGTGCTGAGCATTAAATATGCTCAGTGGTGATTACAAATCTAAAGATTTCCAATCCTAACTTACATACACATACATGCACAACACATTAGTCTTCACTCTTAGACTAAACAATGTCATCTCACTATCTATTCCTTTATTTTACTTCAATTACAATTTTACACTATTTCCTATTTCTTACTCTTAACTTATTATCTTCCTTGTAAACTATCCACTTTAGTCCTTTAACTTTACGCTTTGACTTATTACTATTCTGATCCTCACTTTGACATTGTTCACTGACATTATCATCTAACTTCTCTGCTTTTCATTTAGCTTTAACTTCATTTCTTATAACTAAACATTCTATTACTTTAACTTTTGAATTTCTATGCTTATACCTTTTACTTCGATAATACACTTACTTTAATGCAGTCACTTCATATATTTCTATAATACATTTCACTTCAATTAATTCCTTAATTTCATTTCTCATTCAAACCTCGGTTTTCTTTTCACTATTTTCTATCCCTTGTTCTTTCGGTAACAATTTCAAATCAGTTCAGTTCATATTAATATCACTTGTGATAACATTTCTTTATCACATTTGACACAATTTCCATGTTAATGTAATTTAGTCACTTACTTCCTTTTTACATCTTTATTTCTTATTATATTTACATTATTTACTTTTAATTAGTGATAATTTACGCTTTTGTCCCTAAGGTAACTTAATTATTAATTAATTCTTTAAAGTCCATTACATTGTAACTGTACCTTTTACTTTTAATTTTTTACCAAAATGCCATTAATTTAATATTCACTCCTAAAGTTGCCCCTTGATCCTCAATTTTTCGGTAAATTACTAAATAACTCTTTAGTTCATTTTATTTACGTATTTGCCACTAGTTATACACGTTGCACTAGGGAATTCACTATTCCTTTGAAAATTTACGGTTTAGTCATCGATTTCTTACTTTCATTTCTATTTTACATGGTAGTTCATATTAAGCTTTTACATTACAATTAATCATTCATTTGGCTTACAAATGACATATTAGTCCTTAAATTAACATCTTTATGTCAAATTACATTTTAGTCCTCACACTTGGCATTCTTTACATAATGGTCATTATAAATTCACTTTTCAATTACATGTCACTTATTAATTTACTTTCACATATAATTATTGTTTTGCCCTTAAACTTTTATCAAATTACAATATTGCCCTTCTTTTAATGATTACTTATAATTTTTCCATTCAATAATTATATTTTCACATTTATTCACCTTTTAGCTTACAATTTGTCAATTAGTCTCACAACTAATTATTTTAACGGTAAATTATGTTTTAGTTCTTAAACTTTTGTTTTCTTTTATGTGAGTGATTTTTCACTCAACTTATCATTTTCACTTCACTTTTTACATTTTCATGTCATTTTACTATTATTACCCAGTTTACTTATCTTTTGGGTAAATTACCTTTTTCACCCTAAACTTTTCATTTCTTTCATTTAAGTCCTTTTTCGTTTAAACTCTCATTTTCATTTTACCTTTTACTTTTTCATATCACTTTTACAATTATGCCCCTAGTACAATCCCGGTAGAAAATCTGCAAACTGGATATACTAGACGTGGACCACATAGGCCCACTACACTATACTGGGGAATGATCCTGAATGACCACTCCAACACTATCACTGAATAATGAGCATAGAACAAATCTATGCACTATGGGAGACCATCGGGAATCTGCCATAGTAAAGCAAGTTGTCATGACTTGCACCGCAGTATGGGTGTCCCTATGGCTAGCCAAACATATCTTGAACTAGATTTAGACTGCCAAACACTACTAAGGGCAGTACTCTTTCAAATGCACTTTTCATGTTTAACACCTTAATTTTACATTTACATTTCATTTCCATTTCATTTCACTAATTACACAACATTTTCATCAATATTGCACATTTCATATTATATACTTGTTTTACTTAATAAGTACACTTTGGTCATTAAATGGCCATGAATTTATTTCAAAGTCACGTTATTTTTTTCTTATCATTTCACTTCAATTGTTCGTTTAAATCAAAAGTCATATCAAATATACATCTAATTTCAATCATTTCCATATTTATCAATATTTTCCACCATGGGCATAGTGGGAAAACATTCTCAAAAATGCTCAATTAGATTCTTATAATTTCAATTAAATTCATATACTTTCAAATCATATACTTAATCATTATATAGTCTTAATGTCATTAATTGGGCTAATTATATCTTTGATTCATTATGTCAATTATTCGATTTCCATGTATTTCCTTACATTACATTCTTCTTTTCACTTCTAATTTACTCATTTATCCATTTTATCACTCAATTTTCATGTATACCTTAGCACCTACCATAATTCCCTTTACTAAACCATTTAGCCACCTCAGGGTTTTTCTCTAACATTTATTTATCACTCATTCATTACTTATTCCACTAGATTGAACCTCAATTCACATATTTGTACCATTTAATTACACTTAATCATAAGGTATACCATAATTATACCTAAGTATACCATTATGCCTCATTGTGGCCAAAGCTTGCACTTACTTTTCCTTCACTATAGTCATTCTAATTAGCTTAGTTAACTTCCTTAAACTCATCTATCACTTCAATTTCACTTATACATGCAATTTGCACATATTCACTATATAAATATAGCACAAAACCCTAATTTTCATATGCAAACACTTAGATTAGTTAATCACAAACCTCATATCCATGCCTTAGCCTTCACTAGCTCCTTAATTCTTGTCCTTAACCTTTGAAATGCCTTTTCCATTGATTTTTTCCCAATTGGCCGAAAACACAAAACAAGAAATCATCCATCAATTTCATTCTTTTATCAATTATAACTTCATAAACACTCTTAATACACCCTAATCTATCATCTAAAACTAATAAATCAAATTAAATCAACTTATTTCTCTTACCTCCATTTGAAGATATAACCTTGAATCCTTGCTTTTCCTTATTTTTAATCCCTCAAATGGATACTAGAGGCTGTATACTCTCATAAAAAAGGCTGAATTACACTTAGGGTGCTTGGATTTAGGGAAAAATTTAGCAAAGTTTGAAGAAATTGAGAAAGGGGAGGAAGAAGAACATTTCGGCCAACAAAAGGGAGAGAAAAGCTGAAGGAGATAAGGATCACTCAACCACCAAATAGTCATTTAAGTGCTTTTATAGTGGACCAAAATTGGTTCAACCTTGGTCTAACCAGTGGTCCAACCTATAAAGCCCAATTTGCCGTATTAAGCCTAATATGCCATTTTCCAATTCCAATTCATCTCAAATTTAATTTCATAATTCACATCATATAAAAACTAGGTTGTACACAAAATTTTACTTCAATTAGAGTCCGTTTCTGGTCCGGTTCAATTAAATCGATCCGATAAGCAAATTTTTGATGCTCTCGAAAATTTTCCTTTTGACTACTAAAAATTCCTATATATCATTTAGAGTTCATTTAGAACTTTTCATCAATTTTAGAAATCATTTGCTATTTTTAATGTCTCCATCAAGCATTCAGTCAACCCGAGTACTATTTAAACCAAAATCACAACTTTTTTCTTACTTTCTAAGGTTAATTCCCCATAAAAATGACTCCATAATTCTTAACATATATTCATTAGACTCCAAGCATATTTTTGAGTCAATCGAAAACCATTCCTCGGTCCGATAGTCTAATTTTTTCAATGTCACCAAAAATTAAAATTTTAATACCATATGATTATACTCATCAATATGAGTACGTCTATATTTTTAAATTATTTTTCTGAGATTTGTAGCTCAAGATATGATCCAGTTAAACTCGGGTTAGAATCAATCAAACCAGACTGAAGAAAACCTATAGACGTCTTTTGGAAGCTACAGACGGCCTGGCCATCCCTCATGACCAATGGCCTAGCCGTCTGTCTCCCCATAGACGCCCGTCAGTCACCACAAACAGCCATCTGTCGGGGACAAACGCCCCAAATTCCCCTTTTCCACTATTTTACATTTTATAACCTATTTAACCGTTTAACCCTAAATTTTATATTCGGGTTCCTGGTGACATGCTCTATCCAATGGTTTAAAAAATATTTTTTAACTCCAGGAAGTACTATTCACCTCGATGTTACTATTCACTATCAAAAAATACTATTCACAGCAGCACGGTATTGGGGTCATTACAAGAATTACTAGAGATAGAATGGGTGAGATAACGGCTATTGCAATTGAACCTACTAGATGAGGATAGGATGAGAGCTTACTACCACAATCAGGTTTATTAGAAGAGGCTGGCTCATTCATTCGAAAAGAAAGTCAGAAAGCATCCTTTGAAAGAAGGGGATTTGGTATTCAAGCAGATGAGACCGGGGGTTCCAGACTTCTAAGGCAAGTTCAGACCTACTCGGGAAGGACCTTTGTGCTGAAGAAGTTGTTATCGAGGGAAGCAGCAATCTTAACGGACAGTGACGAAAATGAATTCAAGGAACCAATCAATATTGATAGACTTAAGAGATTCCATGGCTGAGACTCAAAATAAAAGAATAGAAAGAGAGCCCTGCAGGTCGAAATTCGAAAAAACAATGGCCTTGCTAAAACTAGGAGCCCTGCCAGGGTGAAAATAAAAAAAAAAAAGAGGGGCATTCTGGATAGAAATTAGGGGTTAAGAGAAAATGTTCAATCATGAATACCTGAGAGGGCTGATTGATAATAGGAGTTTGAAGCTCTCAAAATCTATCCCAAGATTAAAAGAGATCTTGTATTTCTAAGTGTAGTGTCAAATAAGGATCATGTGTAGTGAAATCATACTAGAAATGTACACAACCATGCAAAGATATATTAATACAAAAAAAAATTATGTCGTGCATACTCAGAGTCGACTAGTTCTGAAAATGGTACATTACATATCTGTTAAATACATGTAATCTACCGATGTCCTCTACTTTCGCCGTTATGGAGCTTTACCCAATGCCCCCTATTTTCAGACTGCAGTGCTGATAACCTATCTCTTGTACTCAATCGAAGTGGCAAAGTCACAGTCTTTAGTTTTTGGGATATTAGTCTTCACAGGCAGCTGTGCCTAGAGACCGTGATAATTCGACACAAAAGTAGTAGACAATACACCTCTTTGAAAGGATAGCGAACATCTAACTATGTCCTGTCGCTCCCCAAACTGCTAAGTGCACTAGGCTATAACGCAGAAAGTGGCTTTGTACAACCCACATACGGGCACACATCCAAAAGGGCTGTCTAGAGTCACCGACGGGAGGATCAACCACGGGCACATAAAGATGATGTCCTCGTCTGCCACAATTGCAAGCCATGCAACACCCTCGTGGACTGAATCAAAATCGTACAATCGTTGCTTAGGGAAAAAATGTCTCAATGAGTACATGTTGATTACTCTGGGTGGGGGTTCCAATAATAGATTGAACTGTGATTGGCAGGGTGAAATAAAGGCCCGTTAGAGATGAAAACTATAACTGGCTCTCTAAGCAGAAATTAGGCCAAAGGGAAGGGTGCAAATCTGAAAACAGGCAGTCTGCCCTATAAAAAATTAATAAAAGAAGAAGAGAAAAAAAAGTTGTTGGATGGGTTGGGTTCATTCCAAGCAAAAGTTAGGCACTGGGTTATGTGAAAGTGCGCATTTTCCACTAAGAAAAGCCAGTGTGAAAACCCGTAAAAGTGTGCACTACCTCAAAATAATAACTTTAATTACCTGGAGTGTAACACCCCTTACCTATACGTAGGGAGCCTCATCCCTCGAAAAGAATGAAGGACCCCGATAGATGATGGTTGTCACACGATACAAAACCTCATACAAAGCAAACGAAGTTACAAATCATTCATTCAAATAGGGTAAAATAAAATTTCGTTAAAACAAAAAACGAAGGCTGAAAACAAAAGTACGGCATTTTATTAATTTATAATATAGTCTATACATATCAAAATACAAAAGTTCCTTAGCACAGTAGACCATACACATATCTGATATCAAATCCAAACTACAAAAGTAGAGTTTACATCAAGAGTCATCATTACAAAATGTGTAAACTAATACATATACAAAAAGGTACAATCCTGTACTATAAAATCTCTTTCCTATTTGTGTTGGCCCAGCTGAAATGGATCACCCTGCCCAAAATCTCCAACAACTTCCGCACCTGCACGAATGAAACACCCGTGCTAAGCAAATACGCTTAGTGGGGAAAACACAATAAAAAACGACCACTCACAGTGGACGTCAGAAACAAATCACATACATATGGCATATACTAAAAATCAATTCTTAATAAACAATTCATCATACTTAAGATGTCAACATCATTAATCACACAATCATTCATGCTGAACTGAATTATAACACATGCATACAATAAACCTACTTATTCAAAATAGTGGATAGCAAGCAACGCATATTCATTCGAAACGCATAGATACCCAAGGGTACCAAAATCATTCTTTTCTTTTTGCTTCAAACATTTTCGCATGGAATCTTAAACAAGATTCAAATTTAAAAGGGATCGTGAGGATCCGAACAGGGACCTGATCAGGGTCTAGAACGCATACGCATGGCTACAGCTAACTGAACTCTATAGGCATGCCTATTTATCCACTTATTGACTCTCGCAGGTCATGCATAATTCATCAAATCACATTCATATAATTCATAAAATTGCCCATGCATAATTCTAAAAGCATCACAAGTTCGGAAACCAAACATCGAAAGCATAAAAGAAAACTCAAATTGAAGCCAGGAGGTGTCGCGCTCGCGACAGGTGCGAAAGTTGCCCCAAGTCACGATCACGGCAGTCTTTGTGCTAGCGAGGAGACAGAAGCACATCTCACTGTTGCGCTCGGGACAGTAAGTGGCCAGCCAAAGCTGTCGCACTCGCGCACAGGCGCGCGCTCACGATAGAGAACTGCCCATTTCGTTCGGTAGCCGAGCGTGACAGAGAGCTCTCGCTGCGGCGGCTCAGCAGCCCAGTGCTTGGCCACGCGAGAAGACTGAATTCACCGAGTTCTATCGCGATCTAGCGACAGTGTCGCGCTCGCGATAGAGTCGTGATTTCCAGCTCTTACGCAAAAATCAGCAGAAATCACACTCCCAAATATCACCCAAACCTCCAATTGACTTCAAAACTCAACCCCACACAAATTAATCATTCACAACATCTTAATCAACCTAAAATCCAACTTATAATCCAATTATTACCATCAAAACACACTATTAACAAGATTAAATTCCAGAATTCAATAAATCAGCACTTTCTCTTAAAAATTCATACAAAATTATGCTTAAGTTCAATTCTTCACAAATTATACATCTCAGCTTAAATTAATCAACTCCCATGTCATTTAGATACAATACACACAATATATCTCATCAATTCCAACAATTTCCACAATAGCACAAAATCACACAAAATACACAAAAGTAATAAACATTCCCAAACCTCGAATTCTTGAGCTCTAATCACAGGGCTCCGCTTCCACTTGCTATCTCCTTGCCCTTATGCTCTCTAGGAGGGATTTCTGAGCCAAAACACCCATCAAAATAGAATTTAAACTCTTAACCCAAAATACCCAATTAACCAAATTAAAAAGGGGAAGAAGAGGATAAAGAAAAAGAATTAGCTACCACTTACCCAAATCAACTTAGAATTACCAAAACCCACCAAAACTTGCAGCAAAAAAGGGGAAAGATCATAAGGAAGCAAAGAAGAAAGAAAGAAGAAGATGAAGAACGGGTTGAGGGAAAGAAAAAATGGGAAAAAGTAAGAAGGAACAATTGCCTTCTCTCTTCTCTCAATTTATATCCTTCCCATTTGCCACATGGCAGCCTCCTATTAGAAGACTACCCCAAAACACACCCAACTACCGTCCTCTCTCATACACCCAAAAGCAACCTTACTAAAGCACATCCTAATCCCATGCACATTCTCACACCCAAGCAAACCCCAAACTACAAAATAAATATAACTTAAACCATAACACACACTTAAAAATAACACATGCCAAAATTATACATATAAAATCACACACACACAAGGCTCAAACTACTAGGGTGGGAACAGGGCATTACAATACTCCCCTCTTTAATAGAATTTCGTCCTTGAATTTCTCACCTGATCCAAATAACTGAGGATGCTGAGCTCTCATAACTTCTTCCGGTTCCCAAATCGCTTCTTCAATACCATGATGCTTCCAAAATACCTTAACCAAAGGGACTTGGTTGTTACGAAGCTGTCTGATCTCCTTAGCCAAAATTTCCTTCGGTTCTTCATCAAATGAGAAATCTGGCTGAATCCGAATATCTTGCACTTGTAACACATGAAACGGATCGGATCGGTAGCGGCGGAGCATAGATAAATGAAAAACATCGTGTAATTTAGCTAACTCCACTGGCAACGCTAACCGATAAGCTACCGGGCCAATCTTTTCCAAGATCACATAAGGTCCAATAAACCAAGGACCCAATTTCCCTTTCTTATCAAACCGAAGAACTTTCTGCCAAGGCGATACTTTCAAGAATACCTTGTTGCCAATCTCATATCGAATGTCCCTTCGTTTCAAATTGGCATAAGACTGTTGTCTATCTTTAGTTGCCTTCAAATTCCATTGCACCATTCTAATCTTCTCTTCCGTGTCTCTAACCAACTTCGGACCCACAATAAACCTTTTTGACAACTCAGTCCAACACACTGGAGTTCTGCATTTTCGTCCATAAAGAGCTTCATAGGGAGCCATTCTAATACTCACCTGATAACTATTATTGTACACAAACTCCATTAAAGGCACATACTTATCCCAGTTACCTAAGAACTCCGAAGCACATCCCCGAAGCATATCTTCAAGAATCTAGATAACTCTTTATGACTGATCATCGGTCTGAGGGTGAAATGCAGTGCTGAAATTTAATCGAGTACCCAAAGCTGACTGTAATTCCTTCTAAAACTTTGACGTAAACCTTGGATCCCGATCAGACACAATAGAGATTGGGACTCCATGAAGCCTTATTATCTCCTTCATATAGATCTCTGCCAACTTATCCATGGAATAGTCTAACTGAACTGCCAAGAAGTGTGCTGACTTCGACAACCGGTCGACTATCACCCATATAGAATCATGCTTGCGCTGTTTCAATGGTAAACTAACTACAAAGTCCATCGTAACATCATCCCACTTCCATTGAGGAATGGGTAAGGGATGCAACAATCCTATTGGAACTTGATGCTCAGCTTTCATTTGCTGACACACCAGACATTCCGAAACAAACTTCACTATGTCCTTTTTCATACTCGGCCACCAATAAAACTGCTTAAGGTCTCTGTACATCTTATTTCCTCCTGGATGCATCGTGAAAAATGACGAATAAGCTTCTTGCAAAAGCCTTTTCTTCACATCACTCACATTAGGCACACACAACCGGTTCCTAAATCGGAGTACTCCATCACAATCCACAGAAAATTCAGTCTGCTTACCGCCTTTTACCATATGAAAAGCACACTGCAATACAGGGTCATTCAACTGTGCATCCACTATCAGCTGTCTCAAACTTGGTCTAACCTTCAACCGAGAAATTAGTACTCCTTTTGAATCAAATCTCCACTTTCCTCTACCCAAAGACAGAGCTGAAACTGATTTCCTACTTAGAGCATCTGCCACTACATTTGCCTTACCCGGATGGTAATCAATAATACAGTCGTAATCTTTAAATAACTCCAACCATCTTCATTGCCTCAACTTTAATTCTTTCTGAGTGAGTAGATATTTCAGACTCTTGTGATCTGTGAAGATTGATAGGTGCCTAATTGATGTATATTTAGCTTATGTTTTGTGTGAGTTTAAGATGCTAAGTATGTAATTGTGTGTATATTTCATGTCATATGTGTTAGTTTATGTGTTTATGTGTGTTGTAGGTTGATTTAAGCATAAAAGTGAGAAAAAAAGCATAAATGGTGAAGAAAATGCATGAGTGGAGAAGATGAGCATGAGTTGGATGCTGGAGCACGAGTCATGCAGATATACATGGCAAATAGAGAGCAGAAGAAAAGAAAGAAGAGAAGAAGGAAAAGAAGAAGTGATTGTGCAGGAGGAGCACGACTAGAACAAGGGAGCACGACTCACACGTTTGAGCACGAGTCATGCTGGTACAGAGACAAGGGAGAAGCAAGGAAGGAAAAGAGGAGAAGAAAAGGGAAAGAAGTCGAGACGTGCAGCAAGAGGCTAAGACGCAGCACGACCGAGAGGAATGGACACGACTCGTGTTGGGAGAGCACGAGTCGTGCTGACGCAGAGAGAGAAAGGGAGAGAAAGAGAGGAAAGAAGAGAAAGAAAAGCATTCTGTGTTCTGTCGCGAGCGTGACATTGATCGCGAGCATGGCAGAACTATCCGTTGGACAGTTTTCTTCCAATAGTTATTTGAAAAGGCATCTCTTCTCACCAAACTTTGCAACTATTTTGAAGGGACATTTCCAAAGGACACAATCTTTAGAATTTTATAAATATCAATGATAACTGTAATTTTAATATGATGTAACATTTAGGGAGAATTTTTATTAAGTAATTTCTCTAGTTTTTAGAACAGTTTTCTGTAGTTAGATTTACTTAGTTTGTTTTCATGTTTTGAAGAAGAAGACCAAGGAGAAGAAGAATTTTTACAAGGGTTTGAGAATAGGGTTGAAAGATTTCTTTCTCATTTCTCTCATCTATTACTTCTTCTCTGTAAATCAAATGAATATTATTTGAGAACTTGAATATTTATGATATTTTCCATTTCTATCTAAAATAGTAATCTTTTAATGTAGAATTTTCTATTAGTATTTTTATGCATGATCTTTATTTGCCATTTATACATTTTATGCATCATCTTTATAAGTAAGTGTTTAATTGAAATATAAATTCTTACTTACATCTAATGAAGTTCATCATTGAAGTATTATTTGAGAGATCATAATATTGAAATGGTTGTTATAGGTTGGTGATTATTCCTGAAATTTGCATGTATAACTCTCTAATTCATTAATGAAAATTGTGAGTTAGAATTATAAATGTATGTTTTAGGCATTCTAATTTATGTTGAGAGAGTAAATTGGAACTTTATTCCAACTTGGCTTGCTTAAGAGATTAAAATTATTATTATATGATGGAATCAAGTTTTATAATTGTTAATTCTTCATTTTATGTTTTGTCTTCTTTGATTAACATAAACTAGGTCTAATTAATTCATATAATAAAGTAGTTTAGATTTAACCAACAAATTAATGATCATTGTAAACAAAATTAAAATTGGGTAGTAATAGTGTGTAATAAAGAGCACATTCCTCAGGGATCGACATCTTTTGTACTATTTCGGTACACCGTATGCTTGCGAAATTAGCACATATAAAATAAGCCAACAAAGATCTTACAAGTTTCCCCATACAAATAATGTTGCCAAACTTTAAGAGCAAACACTACCGCGGTCGGATAGTGCTGTTCATGGGGTTTCAACTACCTGGAAGCATAGGCGATCACTTTGCCATCCTGCATCAGAACACAGCCCACTCCTATACCTAAGGCATCACTGTACATAGTATACTCTTTACCCGAAATGAGTTGAGTAAGTACAGGAGCTTTAATCAACATATCCTTCAACTGCTCAAAACTTGCTTAGCACCTATCTGACCAATTGAACTTAACCTCTTTTAGGAGAAGCCGAGTCAAAGGCGAAGCTATCACTGAAAATCCCTTAACAAACCGCTTATAATAACCGGCTAGTCCCAAAAAACACCTCACTTCTGGCACAAACTTAGGTGGCAACCAGTTTACAATGGCTTCAACTTTAGTTGGATCTACCCGAATACCTTCAGCCGAAACCACATGCCCAAAGAATGTTACCTCTTTTAACCAAAATTCACACTTACTAAGCTTAGCATAGAGCTGATGGTCCCTCAACACTTACAATACCAACCTCAGATGTTCCTCATGTTCCCTTTCATTCTTGGAATAAATCAGGATGTCGTCAATGAACACTACAACAAAATGATCCAAATATTGTCTGAATACCTTGTTCATTAAATTTATGAAAGCTGTGGGCATATTAGTCAATCCAAATGGCATCAGTAAAAATTCGTAGTGACTATAACGTGTCTAAAAAGTTGTCTTCGCAATATCCGAATCCTTAACTCTCAACTGATAGTAACCAGATCTCAAGTGTATCTTAGAAAACACTCCAGCTACTCTTAACTGATCGAAAAGATCCTCGATCCATGGCAACGAATACTTGTTCTTTACCGTGACCTTGTTATTCTCAAGGTACCGTCCTTTTTCTTGACAAACAGAACCAAAGCACCCCAAGGTGACACGCTTCGGCGGATAAAACCCTTATCCAAGAGCTCTTACAATTGATTTTTCAACTCTTTCAATTCCACTGGAGCCATATGATACGGAGCCTTAGAAATAGGAGCTGCTCCCGACACAATATCTACAGACAGCTCAACTTCTCTCTCTGGAGGCAAACCCGATAATTTCTCTGGAAACACATTCCCAAATTCTCTTACTACTGAAATATCTTGTATCTTTACTTGCCTTCGTCGAGAATCCAAAATTAAGGCGAAATATACTTCACATCCCTTCCTTATAAACCGTTTTGCCTTCATAGCTGAAATTACGTTATGCAGCGAGTTACTTCCCAAACCTTTTACAACCACAGGTATCTGATCCCTGTCTTTGAGCACAACCGTGTTCCTCTGACAATCAACTATAGCTCGGTGCTTAGACAACCAATCCATACCTAGAATTAGGCCAAACTCATGAAATGGTAGACTAATCAAATCAACTGGAAATTCCTTACCCTGCACCATCAAAAGACAATCCCGATACACCTGATTCACTTTAACACACTGCCTTAATGGACTAGTCACGCATATCTCATAATCCTATTTATCCTCATTAGCCAATTCATCGCACAACTTATCAGAACACAGATAAGAGTGAGTAGAACCCGGGTCTATCAAAGCATACATTTTAATACTGAAAAGTAAAAACTTACCAGCTATCACTTCCGGAGCATCCTGGTCGTCACGAGCTCTCATTGCATAAGCTCTTGCGGCCGTCGGCACTGGACGATCAACTGTCTCAAAGGGTTCTCTTTCCCGAGGCCATCCACCATGACCCCATCCTTTACCTCTAGCACGACTGCCCTGAGGAACATTCGACCCCGCTCGACTAGCCTCTTGTTGACCCTAAGTATTCTTATACAAGTTCGGGCAATTGGCTAAAAAGTGGTCGGTGCTACCACATCTGAAATATCCTCCCATCAACCACCAACATTCGCCCCAATGGCGCTTACTGCAATGGGAGCACTAAGGCACTCCATCACCTCTACCACTCGAAGCTCCTCTACCTATGCCAGACCCTCTAAATGATTCCTATCTCCTTCCTCTAGTGGCCAGACTAGCATGCGACTCACCAGAAGGATTTCCTTGAGACTCGCACGACCTCTTTCCAGAAGAAGAATCTCCTCTACAGGACTTTTTCCTCTGAGCCTGCTCTCTCAAAATATTCTCAAAGTGTTCCGCTCTCAAAGCTACCTGCACTATCTGATAATAACTGATATCTGGTGAAGATATCAAAGAAACCAACATCACCTTCAAAGACTCATTCAGACCCGCCTCAAACTGTTAACATCGGAACTGCTCAGTGAGAACTCCCGGCGGTGCATACTTACTGAGTCGATTAAACTCCTTCTCATAATCAGCCACAGATAACACTCTTTGTTGGAGACTCAAAAACTGCGCCCATCTTGCCTCTTTAAATGCCTTGGTTACATACTTACTCTGGAATTCTCTTTCAAAGAACTCCCATGTCACAGGCTCGGGAAGCTGAGGATGCCTAAGCACTAATGTCCACCAATCATAAGCTGAGCCCTGTAACAGAGACACTACACACTCCAACTCTCTTTTTGAAGGACACAGATTTTCCCTTAGCACCCGACTAACGTTCTCAATCCACCTCTCAGCTTTATCCAATTCATCTAAGTTGGTTCCAAAGAAATCCTCCGCTCTAAACTTCCTCATATTCTCAATCGGAGCTCTAGGGGCAGTAACTCTTTCCAAAACCCTGGCCATATCCTGAGATATCTTGAGCATGGCCTCAAAAGGGACTGCAGGGGCCTCAGGTTGCACCCTAGGTGGTTGAGCCAGACCAAAAATAGACGGATCTTGCTCTTGGAGATTCGCACTTTTAGCTGACCACTCAAGTGATCCACGAGCAGACTCCATCTAACTACAAAACATACGTAATAATCCGCATCAGGCCAACACAACACTAAATGTACACTCTATCCTTCACTTGCCCAGGAACGTCTAAACCTAGGTGTGACATGCGCCGAACCTAGCAAAGGCCCTCTTTGAGCCCGCTTTTAGGGCTTGAGGGATTGGTTCGTGTCTTTTGGATCTTGAGCATCATGAGATATTTTGGATGCCTCCTTCCCAATAGAACATTGGAAAGGATCATCTAGCCTCACGACGCCTTTAGGCACCTTTGAGGTATTTTGGAGTCGCCACCCAATTTACAAGAAATTGGGAAAGGTCTCTAACCTCGGGGGTCTTAAACCAGAGAAGGTGTTCGGAACTTCACTCTTATTAATGACTTAAGTTTATAATTGAGTTTTTAGGAAATTAAAATTTCATCTCTCATCTCACACAATTATACATTAAATTTAAAGTGCATTGCAAGCATATTGAAAGCAATAAGTAAATAAATAAATTACAAAAAATGGGACAGAACAATCCCCCAAAATAAAATAAGAAAGCATATATAAATAAAACTTGCCCCACAATTAATTACAAGGGCCCAAAGATGAATAAATAAACACATACAAAATAATTAAAATGCATCATATATAAATCGGGAGATTTATTGAATTTTAGGAACATTGGTTCCTTTTTATTAACTTTAAAATTAGAGAACTATTTTTGGCATTGATTGAAAAAACTGGGATGAGTGATCCCATTTTATGAGAATTAGCTCTCTATTTGAAAGTGAGATTTTATTGGTTAAAATAGGACATTGGTTCCTTTTATTAGGAAAAACCCCAAGTTATTAATTATTAAAAACGTGACTTTCTATAATACGGATAATTAATAAAATACATTTTTACATACAAGATAAATATAATATAATAAAAAAACTACAGCAATTAAAATGCAAACCCTAAATTGGATGGCTTCTAATTCTCCGATTCTCCGATCCGAGCATGAGTGTAACTCGCGAAGATAAATCATTTTTGAGACAATAAAGAAAAATGAATAAAATATTAGTAAAGTAAATTAAATAATTAATGAACAAATAAATTAATTGAATAAAATAATTAATTAAAATGATTAATAGATCAATTAAATAAATAATTAGTTAAACTAATTTAATATAAACAACTAAGTAAATGGAAATAAATAAAGATAAAACAGATTAAATTAAATTCATGCTAATTGCACTAATCAAAGAAAAACAGCAAACAAATATACAAATGAATCAACAACCAACAATAACATTAACAATTATTAATAGAGATTAATTAGGCAAAAACTGAGAATAACCAAGCGAATTGAGACAACAATATACAAGGAAAATAGGACAAATTAATATTCATGCATTTACGTTCGGACAGGTAAAATAAGAGAAAAAAGAGGATCAGATGATGGATAGAACAAGAGAGAGGGACGATCGGCTAAGACAGGGGAGGAAAGACGAAGAAAAAAAGGGGAAGGGATCAGACATGCACGAGTCATGCAGTCCGATCGGGAATAGAGAGCGTCGCTCGACGTGACTGAACGGGCAATAAACAGAGGGACAATCCAATCGGGAAACCAATAGTACGATCCGATCGGGAAGTCACAGCTTCAACAAAATAAGATCACGACTCTAACGGCAGGTCACGACTCGGATGAAGCAAAGACATAATTAGACAACATAAAAATAGGGATGAACAGAGTAAACCTTAATGAACCTGACAAACGTGATAAGATATAAAAACATGCATAATTAGAACAACAATCATGCCAATAAATCATAATAAATATTTAAAATTCATATCTGATGACAAACAACAACAAACTTACAACAAACAGGTTAATATAATCAAACAATAAATAAACAGAGTATGTATAGTGGGGAGAAATAACAGGTACAGGTAAATAGAAAGAAAAAAGAAAAAGAAGAAAAAAAAAGAAAGAAAGAGGTAGAGATCCCAGTATTTACCCTCAGATATGGACGTTAGATTGCAAGTGAAGAAGTTCTGGTTTTCCTCCTTTGCTTTTCTCGAAAATAAGATTAAAGCAGAGGCTAAAAAGCCTTTGGTAAAATGTTTATATTGAGAAGAAAACAAAATGTGATTGAATCCCAAACACCAGGAATGGATTTCTTGGATTTAAGAGACAATCTCAGAAGCTTTTTGAGAAATGAGAATTATTTTCTTACTCTCTAAACTCTTCTCTGTGTTTTTTTTCCTTTTTCAAAATACTCTCTCCAAAAAATCCCCTCCCCGCTTTAGTTTTTCAACCCCTCTTTTAATATCTCAGACAAGATTAGTTCGTTTCCCACCAAAACCAACATAAACCCACGTTTTCAAACCAAATCCCCACAAAAAATGGGAGAAGGGACGTGCTGGAGCATGGGGTGCGTGAGGCAGGTGAGATTTTTATCTCACCAGTGAAATGGGTCTCACGTGGTGAGGCTGCATCTCACCAACGTGAGATAGGCCTCACAAACGTGAGGCTTCATCTCACGTGGATGAGATGGGCCTCACACCATAGGCCCCCAGTAAACCCTCAATTCTGCCTTTTTTTTAAAAAAAAATGAAAAGTATATCCGAGTAAACCATCACTTCCATTTGTCTCTTTTGCCCATGAACCGGCATCATTTTCATCACTGGGTAACTTCGGTCTGGGCTGTCTCAGGACCCGGTGTCTACACTAGGGCTTTGATACCATAAAATGTAATACCCTTTACCTATACGTAGGGAGCCTCAACCCTCGAAGAGGATGAAGGACCCCGATAGATGAGGGTTATCACGCGACACAAAACCTCATACAAAGCAAACGAAGTTACAAATCATTCATTCAAATAGGGTAAAATAAAATTTCCTTAAAACAAAAGACGGAGGCTGAAAACAAAAGTATGGCATTTTATTAATTTACAATATAGCCTTTACATATCAAAATACAAAAGTGCCTTAGTACAGGAGACCATATACATATCTGATATCAAATCCAAACTACAAAAGTAGAGTTTACATCAAGAGTCATCATTATAAAATGTGTAAACTAATACATATACAAAAAGGTACAATCCTGTACTATAAAATCTCTCTCCTAGTTATGTTGGCTCAGCTGAAACGGATTACCCTGCCCAAAATCTCCAACAACTTTCGCACCTGCACGGATGAAACACCCGTGCTAAGCGAATACGCTTAGTGGGAAAAACACAATGAAAAACGACCACTCACAGTGGACATCAGAAACAAATCACATACACATGGCACATACTGAAAATCAATTCTTAATAAACAATTCATCATACTCAAGATGTCAACATCATTAATTACACAATCATTCATGTTGAACTGAATTATAACACATGCATACAATAAACCTGCTTATTCAAAATAGTGGATAGCGAGCAACGCATATTCATTCAAAACACATGGATACCCGAGGGTATCAAAATCATTCTTTTCTTTTTGCTTCAAACATTTTTGCATGGAATCTTA
Organism: Excoecaria cochinchinensis; assembly: GCA_947683425.1. NCBI lineage: Eukaryota > Viridiplantae > Streptophyta > Magnoliopsida > Malpighiales > Euphorbiaceae > Excoecaria > Excoecaria cochinchinensis. Next base: position 630,018 of record CANTUQ010000017.1, on the reverse strand, counting down.
AACAAGATTCAAATTTAAAAGGGATCACGAGGATCCGAACAGGGACCTGATCGCGGTCCAAAATGCATACACATGGCTGTAGCTAACTGAACTCTATAGGCATGCCTATTTATCCACTTATTGACTCTCACAGGTCATGCATAATTCATCAAATCACATTCATGTAATTCATAAAATTGCCCATGCATAATTCTAAAAGCATCACAAGTTTGAAAACTAAACATTGAAAGCATAAAAGAAAACTCAAATTGAAGCCAAGAGGTGTCGCGCTCGCGACAAGGGCGAAACTTACCCCAAGTCGCGATCACGAGGAGACTGAAGCAAAACTCACTGTCGCGTTCGCGATAAGTGTCGCGCTCGTGACAGTGAGCGGCCATTTCGTTCGGTAGCCGAGCGCTCTGTTGCGCTTGCGATAGAGAGCTCTCGCTGCGGCGGCTCAGCAGCCTAGCGCTCGGCCACGCGCGAAGACTGAATTCACCGAACTCTGTCGCAATCTCGCGACAGTGTCGTGCTCGCGAAAAAGTCATGATTTCCAGCTCTTACGTTAAAATCTACAGAAATAACAGTCCCAAAAATCATCTAAACCTCCAATTGACTTCAAAACTCAACCCCACACAAATTAATCATTCACAACATCTTAATCAACCTAAAATCCAACTTATAATCCAATTATTACCATCAAAACACACTATTAACAAGATTAAATTCCAGAATTCAATAAATCAGCACTTTCTCTTAGAAATTCATACAAAATCATGCTTAGGTTCAATTCTTCACAAATTATGCATCTCAACTTAAATTAATCAACTCCCATGTCATTTAGATACAAACACACATAATATATCTCATCAATTCCAACAATTTCCATAATAGCACAAAATCACACAAAATACATAAAAGTAACAAACGTTTCCAAACCTCAAATTCTTGAGCTCTAATCATGGGGCTCCGCTTTCACTTGCTATCTCCTTGCCCTTAGGCTCTCTAAGAGGGATTTTTGAGCCAAAACACCCATCAAAACAGAATTTAAACTCTTAACCCAAAATACCCAATTAACCAAATTAAAAAGGGAAATAAGAGGATGAAGAAGAAGAATTAGCTACCACTTACCCAAATCAACTTAGAATTACCAAAACCCACCAAAACTTGCAATAAAAAGGGGAAAGATCACAAGGAAGCAAAGAAGAAAGAAAGAAGAAGATGAAGAACGGGTTAAGGGAAAGAAAAAACAGGAAAAAGGAAGAAGGAACAGTTGTCTTCTATCTCCTCTCAATTTATATCCTCCCCACATGCCACATGGCAGCCTCCTATTAGAAGACTACCGCAAGACACACCCAACTACCATCCTCTCTCATTCACCCAAAAGTAACCTTACTAAAGCACATCCTAATCCCATGCACATTCTCACACCCAAGAACACCCCAAATTACAAAATAAATATAACTTAAACCATAACACATACTCAAAAATAACACATGCCAAAATTATACATACAAAATCACACACACACAAGGCTCAAACTACTAGGGTGAGAACGGGGCATTACATGGAGTAATAAAAGGCTTCCGAATATAAGGGCAATGAAGTCAGTGCAAATAGCTTCCAGGCCTAGTAGCGTCTCAGCAAGGATCAGCAGTAATGGGGTTATCCTATCACATATGCCTTCTATAATACTGAATAGTCAATATTCACTGGTCAGTCCATCTGAGGTCACTTTCAGATATTGTGCCAGGTAGGTAAGCAAAAGCACACTGGTCTGGTAGGTGGGAACATTAGAGAAGTCATCCAAATGGTTAATTAGGAGTACCAAAGAAAAAGGGGCATCATGAGGCACTAGTTTGACAGCGCACGAAGGTAGTTGTGGCATGCGCCGAACCCAGCAAGGGCCCTCATTGAATCCGCTTTCAGGATTCAAGGGACTGGTTCGCGTCTTTTTGATCATGGGTGCCATGAGATATTTTGGACGCTTTCTTCCCAATAGAACATTGGAAAGGAACATCTAGCCCCATGGCACCTTTGGGCACCTTTGAGGTATCATGGAGTCGCCACCCAATTCACAAGAAATTGGGAAAGGTCTCTAACCTCTTATTGGTTAAGACCAGAGATTGGTGTTCGGAACTCCCCTCTTATTCATGCTTTTGTTAATTATAAATGAGTTTTTAACTCCCTAAAATTCTACCACTCATCTCACATGATCAATGCATTTAAATTAAAGGAGTATCAAAGCACATAAAAGCGATAAAGAAAGCGATAATAAAGTAACTAAGGAAAGCGGTAAACACGCAAGCACACAATTACAAGAGAAGTTGGGGCAGAATACAACCCCATTGAAAGAAGATTAAGAATATAAATGGGGATGGAATACAATCCCCCAAAATAAAATAATATTGCCCAAAAATTAATTACAAGGGCCCGAAAAGAAATAAACTTAAACCTAAAAACAATCAAACAAAATCAAGTATAAGAAAAACATACATAAATCGAGATATTCATTTTGGATTGGAACATTGGTTCCTTCGTGTTTATTTAAAAAAGTTTCGAAGAGTCGTTTGATCATTGGGTTGGAAAACCGGGACAAGTGATCCCATTTTTTGGAGAAAACTAACTTTTCGTTTTATTGTGATATCTTTTATTTCTTGGCTAAGATAAGTGACATTGGTCCCGATTTTATTAGTAAAAATTTCAATTTAATTATAGAAATATTTTTGTGATTTTTTATCCCACGCGTGCATAAATAAAATAAATATTTACAAACAAACATAAAACACATGAAAGGGGGTTGAAAAGATCTCACCAAACCGAAGTGTTCGTCTACGCATCGTGACCCATCCGGGGGGTCACGGGGATGCCCACACGATGCGACTCAAAATAAATCTCAAACAGGAAAAATGATATTAAGGATATTAGTAATAATTCTAAAAACATTAATCAAGTGAAGATAAAATGAATATTGGGCACAATAATAAATAATGATAACAACAATAATAATAATGATGCAACACAGCAAAATAATAATAATACTAATGGGCAGTGATAATAAACAATAATGAATATAACATAAATAAACATAATAATAATAATAATAATAATAATAATAATAATAATAATAATAATAATAATAATAATAATAATAACAATAACAATAATAATAACAACAATGGCTACAATGGTGGCAGTAACCTAATAATAATAATAAAGTGATAATAGACATGGTAATAATAATAAGACAACAATATAATGAGAACCATGATAACAACTGCACAAACAAAGAAATAATAGTAATAACATGATGATGAGAATCATAATAATAAATAGCATTGGTAATAACACATATAATGAAAATAATAAGGGCAAAATGAGAACAATGCCAATGATAACAATAGAAATGAAAATGTGGACAGTGATGGAAGTCGGTAAAAATGCCAATAAAGAAAAGCCAACAAGCAACAATATGAAAAACTAGAAAAGTAACAATGAAACATGGCAATAATAACAAATAAAAAAACAATATTAACAACAATAAATAATATACAAAAATAAATGAGAATAGGTCCAAAAATGTTTACCCTCAGAATTTATAGATCAAAAAATAGGATGCCTTGATCCGTCCTCCTTGTCGATTTTTATGGTGATAAATGCTTGAAGAAAAAATGAAAATCTGTATTTGAAAATAGGTTAACTCAAGAAAATATTTTTGGAGGATGATTGAGCAAAGAAAATTAATTTTCCAAACTCAAAATCATTCGGGAATTAGATGTTCTCTAAGAGAAAAGGAAAAAAGAAGAAGAAAATTAAAGCTTTGAATTTTTTAGATTTTTCTAAATAAACTACGGCTGCCCCTTGGTTGAGAGAAAAATGAAGTTCTCTCCTTTTTCTTGTGAAAATGCAGCTCTCCTTTAGAAATGAACACCAATCTTCCTTTTAATTTTCTGTCTTACCCAAAAATGGGAATGGACAAAAGGTGCTTTCATTTTTAGTTTATCAAAATTGCACAAAAATGTGAAAGAAATGGGAAAAAAATCAGACTGAAAAAATCAGAAAACGCAGAGAAGAAAGCGATGCGGCAAAAAATGGCCGCGTGGAGACAGGCGAGGCGCGCCCCAAGGGGGGCGCATCGCGCATGGCGAGACGCGTCCCAGGGGCACACGCCTCGCGCAAGTAGCACGCGCCCTCAGCAGCACGTACAGCCTTCGCGGCTCGCGCACCCGTAGGCGCACGCCGGCGCGGCCAGCACGCGACTCGGGAAAAAAAAAGAAAAATAAAAAATAATAAAAAATTAAAATAAAATAAAATAAAAAATAAAGAGTAAAAAGAGATAAAAAAAAATTAGAGGAACAAAGGAGATTTTCAACAAGGATGACATCATTTTCGACACCTTTACTTGTGGCAAGTATTATTTTCATCATCGGGTAATCCTGATCTTGGACCGCTTCGGGACCCGGTATGCACAGTTGCCCCCAATTTTGGGGAACCTAGAACTGGGGTCTCTAGATGAGCCAAAATTCAGAAAAGAAGGAAAGAGACACGTACTTGAGGCGGTCACTTTTTCGGACTAGAAGAGATTGTTGGTGTGTTATCCTTTTTGAGGTGGTGCCCCCTGAGAGGTCTTTGGCTGGCCAGCTGCCCCCTGAGAAGTCTTCGGTTGATCGCCCCCTGAGAGGTCTTCAATTAGCTGGCTGCTCCCTAAGAAGTCTTTGGTTGATCGCCCCATGAGAGGTCTTCGGTTCGCCGACTACTCCCTGAGAGGTCTTCGGTTCGCCGGCTACTCCCTGAGAAGTCTTCGGTTGATCGCCCCCTAAGAGGTCTTCGATTAGCTAGCTGCTCCTTGAGAAGTCTTCGGTTGATCGCCCCCTAAAAGGTCTTCGATTAGCTGGCTGCTCCCTGAGAAGTCTTCGGTTGATCGCCCCCTGAGAGGTCTTCGGTTAGCTGGCTGCTCCCTAAGAAGTCTTCGGTTGATCGCCCCCTAAGAGGTCTTCGGTTAGCTGGCTGCTCCTTGAGAAGTCTTCAATTGATCGCCCCCTGAGAGGTCTTCGGTTAGTTGGCTGCTCCCTGAGAGGTCTTCGGTTGTTCACCCCTGAGAGGTCTTCCGTTCGCCGCCCCCTGAGAGGTCTTCCGTTCGCCGCCCCCTGAGAGGTCTTCTGATGGTTGGCTGCCCCCTGAGAGGTCTTCGGATAGCTGGTGGGATTGGTGTTTTGACCGATGTCGTCGCTTACCCTTTTGTTGGTGTGCGCATTGATTCTCTGTTTCTGCAAGACTTTGAAAGTAAAATATGCAGGAAAAGTAGTGAGCATGCACGTGAGATGCATATGTATGCAGGAATGCAGGACAAGAATTTGTCTAAGTGGATTCAGGGGCGAAAGCCGGTTTGGTCGTAATTTGCAGCAGGATCGGTGCCCCCTGGAATTGCTTTTGAATTTCATGCCTTTGGGGATTACGAGGTTCTCCTCTGATACCTGTAGTCATTTTTTTGAAGGTAGTGCGTCCCTTGTGGATTTTCACACTAGCTTTTCTTAATAGAAAATGCGTCCTTTTCGGATTTTCACATAACCCTGTGCCTTATTTTTTGCCTAGAATGGACCCAACCAAATCCAGCAGCTTTTATTCACTTTATTTTTTATAAGACAGACTGCCTGTGTCCAGGTTTTCACCCTGCCCTTTGGCCTAACTTTTGCTTAGAGCGCCAGTCACGGTTTTCATCTCTAACCGCCTTTTTTTTTGTGGTGTGGCTAAAGTTGTCGTAAAGGATCTTTCAGGTATAATCGGCGTGTATTTATGCCTTAGATTGTGGTTGACTAGTGCCTGAGTAGCGAGAATGGTAGAGGGTAGATAGTAACAATGTGCTGATTTTACGCCGGACCCAGACAACTTTGAGTGTGCAAGATGAACTGCTCTGGTCATACCAATACATCTTTGCATAAATGCATATATTTCAATCTGATTTCATAACACATGATCACTATTTGGCATTAACTCGAAAAATATGAGACCTCATCTAATCTCGATATAGATCTTGAGAGCATCAAACTCCTGTTATCAATCAGTCCTCGTGGGTTTTCTTGATTGAAAATTTTCTCTCTTTTTTTTATTCTTTATTTAGCCTCTGCCATGGACCCTCCTTCAGTTCGTCGATGTTGATTGAATTTGCTTCCATCTTCGTTAGTCGGGAAAGCTGCTCCTTCGAAGAGTGGTTCTTTTTTTGTATCAAAGTCCTGTCTTCGGCCCTTGTGCGAATAGATTGTGACGATGGGTTCTTTATTCGGGGCTTGAATGTGAAATCTCACACTTGGCTTTTGTCGACTTCGGTGGTGCAGTTTCTGAAGTGGCTTTCAATGGTTGGGATTGGCTGAGGGTCACAAGTTAGGCCTTAGTGGTTAGGATTGGTTTACAGGTTAGGCTCAGGTGGTTCCGGGCAAAGTAGTGGGTTTTGTTTTTTTTTTTTTTTTTTGGTTTTTGTTTTTGTTTTTGTTGTTTTTTTTTTTTGCTTTCTCTTTTTTCGTATGTTTTTCTCTCTTCTTTCTTTTTTTTCTATCTTTTTTTTTTTTTTTTGCTAAAAGGTAAAAAGCTTTAAGGGTTCCGGATGGTTAAAGGTCAATCTTAATTGGTTTTGGGGTACACATTTCAAATGGTTGGGAAGAAAGGGGTCATACGGTTTGGTTCTGATGAGTTATATTTTTCTTGTGAAGGTCTTGAGTTTTATTTGTCTAACTTTTAGTGTAGCTCTTGAAGTTTGATTTTATTTGGCAGCACCATATGCATCCCAGATGTTGGGGGTGCAAAGGAATGGCTTTCAAATTTTGGTTCGTCGTCATGTTGGCACGTGGAAGTAGCATTGGTCTCAAGAATGTCCTTGTCAATCTTCAGCATGTCATACCAGGTCCAGGCAAAGGCTCTTTTTTTTATCTCTCAAAATTATTCTCTCTTCAAGAGTTACATCAAATGCTATCAAGATTTTGTTTGGACTCCCCAAAGTTCCGAGATTAAATGGAGCTGTATTAATTGAGTTAACATAAAAAATGAATGAGTGCATTGTGATCATAAGAAATAAAATCAATAGAAACACCATACGAATAAGCAAAAATAGTCCATCATATTAAAATAACTAAACTGTCATAAGGAGTTCTTAAATTAAAAAGAAACAAAGCATCTAAAAATATAATCTTGTCTTCTTCTCCACTCCCCTTATGAGTGGCAGCAGCGTACTCATCTTGCCAGAACCGATCAAACTCATGGCAGGGGAACTACATTGTAGCTCATCTTCTTCTTTTTCTCTCTCCTCTCAGGGTCCGTGATCTGCTTGGAGTCGATGAGGTCTTGAACATGACACCTCAAGGTCTTGCAATCATCTGTAGTATGCCCGGTGTGCTTGTGGAAAGCACAATACTGATCTGCCTTGTGATCAAGATGTCCTTAGTTTTCGGCGGGCCTAGCTGGCAATGGCTGCAATATTCCCACCTTCATTAGCTTCTTGAAAACCCATGATAAAGGTTTGCCCAGATCAGAATAGTGCCTTTGAGCTATCTCGGCCATTGGTACTTTCTCTGTCCTTCTCGTACCGCTGCTACCAACTCCTAGACTTACGGGGCTAGTAATAGTCTTAATGAGGGGTGCCCGGGTAGTTGCCATGAGTTGAGCTTGAAGAACTAGCGCCATGGCATCCATCCTTTCCTTAATTATGGCCAACAACCTCTTTTCAAGCTCCTCGAACCTTCTATCCGTCTCTTGGGTCATTAAGGCATGAGCCTTTTCCATAATAGGTAATTTAACTTGTTCAACAGCAGGGGCTTGCCTGGCATTTGGTGCCATCTGACCAGCGATATTTTCCATCATGGCCAATATCCTCCTTTCAAAATCCCCTAGTTTCCTGGCAAGGTCTTGGGTAGTTAAAGCTCCAGTCTCCATCGAAGATGATGCATTAGTCATTGAGAGTGACTCAAAATCCCAAACAGGCACTAATTCTAGCAATCCAAAGGGCGAGTCTGTCCTTACTAGTCGATCATCAGAACCTCTAGTCCACTTGGATGAATCTATGATGGCTGAAAAGCTTAAATTATTAGAATGATGCATAGATGACATGTACAATGCATGATCGTGCCATGCAAATGGTCTTTGATGAGTGCGAGATCAATGGATTACCACAATACGATGGGATGAATAGAAGAAATTATACGCAAGATGATATGTACGCGTGAAAAAATAATATGCAGATGAAAAGATATATACACGCATAGCATGAGAGAAAATATATTATTATTTATATACACACATATTTATTTTGTTGACATGCATGAATGACATGCAAAGTGCGAGCGTGCTGTTCAGTATCCACAACCACATGCAAGCAGATAGATCCTTCCAACCTTATCACTCCCACATACGAGGTCGTGCGGTCTCTTTCCTAGGTGGGCTTCATCCGAAGGTTAGCAGGGAACCCATCGGACACGTGTGGTGCACGGTGAAAAATCGGCAGCATAACACTCTTATCTAATGTACATACGTATAAGTTTTGGCCATTACGTATTTGGACAATTCAATCAAGTTAAGGTGGGCTTATCGGGGCATGAAAGCCTTTGATAAAGAACCACTTAATTTGCTTGATTTTGTTTAATATGTGACGACCCACATCACAAGCATCGTATTAAGGAGCATATCACCTAGTGGAAGTTTCTATTTGTCATTACATGGGCTTTGGTCGATGGTGATTTTTTAGGTCTACCCAAGCATGGTCCCTGCCAATGGGTCTAGCTTATCACGAGCATAGCGACCGATCGGGTCTCCATTTGATATACATTTAATAGTACAAGGCTTGAGCTGGTGATTATCCTTAACACTTCCCTACAATGAGTGAAAGTAGGGTCATACTTCGGGAATGCACCGGGGTAGGATAGGGGACCAACTAACATAGTTCTAAGGCTATAATGTATGCAATGCAAATTTTGAAAAGTGATAGAATTTTAAGCTTTAAAAACCTAATTATATATTTTAACCAAAACACTTTCAGAGCAAAGTCACAAACAATCCCCAGTAGAGTCGCCACTGTGACGCGCGCCGAACCCAGCAAGGGCCCTCGTTGAATCCGCTTTTAGGATTCGAGGGACTGGTTCGCGTCTTTTTATCATGGGCGTCATAAGACATTTTGGACGCTTCCTTCCTAGTAGAACATTGGAAAGGAACATCTAGCCCCATGGCACCTTTGGACACCTTTGAGGTATCATGGAGTCACCACCCAATTCACGAGGAATTGGGAAACGTCTCTAACCTCTTATTGGTCAAGACCAGAGATTGGTGTTCGGAACTCCCCTCTTATTCATGCTTTGGTTAATTATAAATGAGTTTTTAACTTCCTAAAATTCTACCTCTCATCTCACACAATCAATGCATTTAAATTAAAGGCGCATTAAAGCACGTAAAGAAAATAAAGAAAAGCGATAAAGAAAGCAATAATAAAGTAATTAAAGAAACTAGTAAACACGCAAGCACACAATTACAAGAGAAGTTGGGGCGGAATACAACCCCATTGAAAGCAAATTAAGAATATAAATGGGGACGGAATACAATCCCCCAAAATTAAATAATATTGCCCCAAAATTAATTACAAGGGCCCGAAAAGAAATGAACTTAAACCTTAAAACAATCAAACAAAATCAAGTACAAGGAAAACATACATAAATCGGGATATTCATTTTGGATTGGAACATTGGTTCCTTCGTGTTTATTTAAAGAAGGTTCAAAGAGTCGTTTGATCATTGGGTTGAAAAACCGGGATGAGTGATCCCATTTTTTGGATAAAATTAACTCTTCGTTTTATTGTGATATCTTTTATTTCTTAGCTAAGATAAGGGACATTGGTCCCGATTTTATTAGTAAAAATTCCAATTTAATTATAGAAATATTTTTGTAATTTTTTATCCCACGCGTGCATAAATAAAATAAATATTTACAAACAAACACAAAACACATGAAAGGGGGTTGAACAGATCTCACCAAACTGAAGGGTTCGTCTACGCGTCGTGACCCATCCGGGGGGTCACGGGGATGCCCACACGATACGACTAAAAATAAATCTCAGACAGAAAAAATAATATTAAGGATATTAGTAATAATTCTAAAAATATTAATCAAGTGAAGATAAAATGAATATTGGGCACAATAATAAATAATGATAATAACAATAATAATAATGATGCAACACAACAAAATAATAATAATAATAACAACAACAACAACAACAACAATGGCTACAATGGTGGCAGTAGCCTAATAATAATAATAATAATAATAATAATAAAGTGATAATAGACATGGTAATAATAATAAGACAATAATATAATGAGAACCATGATAACAACTGCACAAACAAAGAAATAATAGTAATAACATGATGATGAGAATCATAATAATAAATAGCATTGGTAATAACACATATAATGAAAATAATAAGGGCAAAATGAGAACAATGCCAATGATAATAATAGAAATGAAAATGTGGACAGTGATGGAAGTAGGTAAAAATGCCAATAAAGAAAAGCCAACAAGCAACAATATGAAAAACTAGAAAAGTAACAATGAAACATGGCAATAATAACAAAAAAAATAACAATATTAACAACAATAAATAATATACAAAAATAAATGAGAATGGGTCCAAAAATGTTTACTCTCATAATTTATAGATCGGAAAATAGGATGTCTTGATCCGTCCTCCTTGTCGATTTTTATGATGATAAATGCTTGAAGAAAAAATGAAAATCTGTATTTGAAAATAGGTTAACTCAAGAAAATATTTTTGGAGGATGATTGAGCAAAGGAAATTAATTTTTCAAACTCAAAATCATCAGGGAATTAAATGTTTTCTAAGAGAAAAGGAAAAAAGAAGAAAAAATTAAAGTTTTGAATTTTTTAGATTTTTCTAAAAAACTACGGCTGCCCCTTGGTTGAGAGAAAAATGAAGTTCTCTCCTTTTTTCTTGTGAAAATGCAGCTCTCCTTTAGAAATGAAGACCAATCTTCCTTTTAATTTTCTGTCTTACCCAAAAATGGGAATGGACAAAAGGTGCTTTCATTTTTAGTTTATCAAAATTGCACAAAAATGTGAAAGAAATGGGAAAAAATCAGACTGAAAAAATTAGAAAACGCAGAGAAGAAAGCGACGCGGCCAAAAATGGCCGTGTGGAGACAGGCGAGGGGCGCTCCTCCCAGGGGCGCCCGCCTCACGCAGGCGGCGTACGCCCAGCAGCGCGCTCGCGCCCTCGGCAACGTGCGCAGCCCTCGCGACGCGCGCGCCCGTAGGCGCATGCCGCCGGCATGCGACTCGCGAAAAAAAATAATAAAAAATAAAAATAAAATAAAAAAATAAAGAGTAAAAAGAGATTAAAAAAAAATTTAGAGGAATAAAGGAGATTTTCGACAAGGATGACATCATTTTCGACACCTTTACTTGTGGCAAGTATTATTTTCATCATTGGGTAATCCTGATCTTGGACCGCCTCGGGACCCGGTGTCTATTGTAGTATCCCCAAGGTCTACGTCACTTGTAACACCCCAAAACCACCCTAGTAGAGCGAGCCTTAAGAGTGTATTTGTGTGTGTATGTGGTTAATGTTGAGTGTGTGTTATGTTAATTGAATTACGTTATTATGTGTGTGTATTGGGTTATGTTCTAGTGTGAGTGTGTATATGGGAGTAGTGTATGTTAAGAGACTAGAATTGGGTAAGTTATGGAGGATGAGAGTTGGGTGTGTTTCCTTGTGAGAGAGTGACATGTGGCAAGTGAGAGGATAAGTATTGGGGAAAGAGAGAGAATGATTTCAGCTGATTTCCTTTCCTCTTCATGCTTCTTCTTCTTCTTCTTCCTCTTTCCCGTTACCTTGATTCTTCTCTTCTTTTCTTCTTTATTTCTCATTGAATTCTTCCTTTTGCTGCAAATTCTAGTGAGTTTTGGGTAGCCTAAGCTGGTGTGGTAAGTGATAAGTAATAATTCTTCTTCCTTTTCTTTAGCTGAGCTTTTGTAATTGTGAGTTAGGGTTTAAACATGTTTGGTGCTGTTGGGTTTTGTGGTTCAGAGAATCCTCCTAGAGAATCCAAGGGCAAGGACATAGCGAGCGGGAGTGGAGCCCCTTGATTGGAGGTTCATTAATTCCAGGTTTGGGAATTTGCTTTGATTTGATGTTCATATATGGGTTTTGAGATATGCGTGAAATTCTGGACTTTATGATGTGTAAATAGGCTTGTATTGGTAACTATGATATGGGTTTTGAGTTTTGGTGAGTTAGGTAGCATAATTATTGAGTTATTGAATTTAATATGAAGTTGATTGAACTTTACTTCATAATTTTCTGGTTTTGTGAATTTTGAAATCTTGATTTGTGAATTGATGATTGATTTTGGAATTAATTGTGTAAATATGTTGTTTGATGTTGGTTATGGTGTTTTGGAAGGCTTAATTTGAGGTAAGATGGAGTTGGAAGTGATTTGGGTTAACGTGGTTTTGGTTTGGAGGCAAATTATGGGTTTGCGTTTAGCTAGGGACTGGAAATCCTGTTTCTGTCGCGAGCGCGATAAAAGAGGATTTCCAGCTCTCGCTTATTTGGCTTGAAGAAGTGTTGACCGTCCGACTCGTGCTCCCTTTCTGTGTGCGCGAGTTGTGCATCTCAGCAGGGCGATAGCAGCAGGAGTGGATCAGCACGACACGTGCTGATGAAGCACGACTCGTGCTTGAGCAGCACGACTCGTGCTGCTGTGGCTCTCTAGGCATGTCGTGCTCTGAAGCACGACTGGGGCTGGAGAGACATCAGACACGATTCGTGTCCCTCAGCATGACTCGTGTCATATGCCTTTCTGTCGCGAGCGCGACAGAGACCCCCCCCCCCCCCCCCCATTCTGCCCTGTTTTCTCACGTACCCAGTTTTCCTAAAATGAACTTCAAATGTCTTTTTCCTACCGTTTGTTATATGAATTTGTTATATGACTATATTTATATGAATTTTGCATGGCAAATTATATATGTTGCGAATTGAGACATGATTTGGTTTATGCATGACCTGCTGGAGTCGAATAAGTGGATAGTTAGGCATGCCTAATAGAGTTAGTGTTGCTGCAGCTAGTGTATGATTTGGACCCTGATCAGGTCCCCCGACTGGATCTTCGTGATCCCTGTGTACCAAATCTACGCGAAAATATTTTAGAATAAAATTAAAAGATTATTTTGATACCTTCGGGTATCTATGTGTTATGAGAATAGTATTGATACCTTCGGGTATCTATGCGTAATCGTTATCCACTATTTTGGTTAAAGCAGGTGCAATGTTATGATTGTGTATGAGTTCCGAAGTATGGTGGATTATGATAAATTGTATACAGTGTGTAAACACATGAATATTGTGACTATTATGCTCCTATGCATTATTTTGAATTTATGAGAATTCATTCCATAATTATGCCATTAGCTTGTGATTATTTGTTGACGCTACTGTGAGTGGTCGTTGTGCATCTTGTTTCCCCACTAAGCGATTTCGCTTAGCACGGGTGTTTTATCCGTGCAGGTGTGGAAGATTTTGAGGGTTTTGAGCAGCGCATTCCGCATCAGCAGGGCCAACACGACTAGTGGATAGAAGATTTTGTAGTTAGGCCTTGTATTCTTTTTGTATGTGTTATAGTCCTGTAAAGGATATTTTGTAAATTGTTTTGATACTTGTTATATGTAACTATTCTGTGTCCTGAGGCACCTTTGTATCTTTTTGGAATACCTGTGTTATATTAATGAAATGCAATATTTGGCTCGATGGCTTATTCCTCAATGAGTTATGAAATTTTAATTTATTCGGTTATCGATGTGATTAGTATGTATGTATCTGTTTAATTGAGCGTCTGTGTGTGGCAACCCTCATCTATCGGGGACCTTCATCCTCTTCGCAGGGTGAAGTTCTCTACGTATAGGTAAGGGGTGTTACATTTTGTGGTATCAAAGCAGTAGGTTTAGACGTTTTTGGGCTAGAGTATCATAGAAAGTTTGTTAGAGTTGTGTTGGCCTGATGCGAATTGTGGTTTATGTTTTGTAGCTATGGAGTCTGCTCGTGGATCGCTTGAGGGGTCGGCCGAGAGCGCTAATCCCCAAGAGCAAGATCCATTAGTTTCAAATCTGGCTCAACCTCCTAGGGTGCAACCTGAGGCCCCTGCGGTTCCTTTTGAAGCAATGCTTAAGATATCCCAGGATATGGCCAGGGTGCTGGAGAGAGTAACTGCACCTAGGGCACCTATTGAGAATATAAGAAAGTATGGAGCTGAGGATTTCTTTGGAACCAGCTTAGATAAATCAGATAAAGCCAAAATGTGGATTGATAAAGTGAAGCGGGTGTTAAGGGAAATAAGATGTCCTCCAGATAGGGAAGTGGAATGTGTGGTGTCACTATTGCAAGGCTCTGCTTATTACTGGTGGAGGTTAGTGCATAGTCAGCCTCAGCTTCCCGAGCCTTTGACATGGGAGTTTTTTGAGAAAGAGTTCCAGAATAAGTACATAACTAAGGCATTCAAAGACGCTAGATGAGAGCAGTTCTTGAGTCTTAGGCAGAGGGTGATGTCAGTGGCAGATTATGATAATGAGTTCAACAGACTTAGTAAGTATGCACCACTAGGAATTCTTACTGATGAGTTTCGATGTCAGCATTTTGAGGCGGGTTTGAATGAATCTTTGAAGGCAATGTTAGTTTCTTTGATGTCTGCCTCGAATGTTAGCTACTATCAGTTGGTTCAAGCGGCCTTGAGAGCGGAGCGATCAGAGAATTTTTTGAGAGAGAAAGCTTTGAGAAGAAAGTCCTCCAGAGGCAGTTCTTCTTTAAGGAAAAGATCAAGAGAATCCCAAGGGAATCCTACTGGTGAGTCTCCTGCTAGTCCCACTGCTAGAGGAAGGAGACAGGAATCTTCTAGAGGATCAGGCACAGGTAGAGAAGGTTCAGGTGGTAGAGGCGATGCTATGCCTCAATGCTCTCATTGTAGTAAGCGCCATTGGGGTGAATGTAGATGGCTGACAGGAGGGTGCTTTAGGTGTGGTAGTACGGACCACTTCCTTGCTAATTGCCCTGCATTTTGAGAATGCTCCAGGTCAACAAGAGGGTAGCCAAATAGGGTCCAATGCTCCCCAAGGAAGCCGTGGTAGAGGTAGAGGACGGGGTCGTGGTGGACGGCCTCGAGAGAGAGAAGTATCTGAATCTATGGACCGTCCCATTCTGACAGTTGGTAGAGCCTATGCCATGAAAGCCAGGGATGAGCAGAACGCACCGGAAGTAATTATCGGTAAGTTTTTATTGTTTGATTCTGAAGTGTATGCTTTGATAGATCCGGGTTCTACTCATTATTACCTGTGTTCTAGTCAGTTGGGTGATAGTTTGAGGAGTGAGGAAAGGTTGGATTATGAGATTTGTGTGTCTAGCCCGTTGGGTCAGAGTGTTATTGTGAATCGAGTTTGTCGGAATTGTACTTTAAGGATTCAAGGCATGGAATTTGCGGTTGATTTGATTCGATTGCCTTTTCATGAGTTCGATGTTATCTTGGGGATGGATTGGTTAGCCAATCACCGAGCTGTAGTGGATTGTCACAGGAAAGTTTTGGTCCTAAAAGATAAAGATCAATTATCCATGATTGTGAAAAGTGAGGGAAGTAGTTCGTTGCGTAATGTCATTTTTGCAATGAAGGCAAAGAGGTTTATCAGAAAAGGATGTGAAGCGTATTTAGCTCTAGTTCTGGATTCTCAGAGAGGACAAGTAAAAATACAGGATATTCCGATTGTGAGAGAATTTGAGGATGTTTTTCCGGAAGAGTTACCGGGGTTACCTCTAGAGAGGGAGGTAGAGTTGTCAGTGGAGATTGTACCAGGAGCATCTCCAATTTCTAAGGCCCCATATCGGATGGCTCCGGTGGAGTTAAAAGAGTTAAAGAGTCAGTTGCAAGAACTTTTGGATAAAGGATTTATCCGGCCCAGTGTGTCTCCGTGGGGTGCTCCTGTCTTGTTTGTTAAAAAGAAAGACAGAACCTTGCTGATGTGTATAGATTACAGGCAGCTCAACAAGGTTACGGTAAAGAATAAGTACCCGTTACCTCGGATTAGGGATCTTTTTGATCAGTTAAGAGGTTGGAGTATTTTCCAAGATAGACTTGCAATCGGGTTACTATCAGTTGAGAGTAAAGGATGTGGATGTGGCGAAGACGGCTTTTCGGATGCGCTATGGTCACTATGAATTCTTCGTGATGCCATTTGGGTTGACCAACGCACCCGCAGCCTTTATGGATTTGATGAACAGGATTTTCAGACAGTATCTTGATCGGTTCGTGGTGGTGTTCATCGATGACATCCTTGTTTATTCGAAGAATGAGAAGGAACATGAAGAACATCTCCGTTTAGTGTTACAAGTGTTGAGAGATCACCGGCTTTTTGCTAAACTTAGTAAGTGCAAGTTTTGGCTAAAAGAAGTGAGCTTCCTTGGACATGTGGTGTCAGCGAAAGGTATTCGGGTAGATCCGTCCAAGGTGAAAGCGATTGTGAACTAGTTACCGCCTAAGAATGTGCCAGAAGTAAGAAGTTTTCTTGGTTTGGCTGGGTACTATCGACGTTTTGTTAAAGGATTTTCGGTATTGGCTTCACCTTTAACTAGGTTGCTTCGAAAGAAAGTCAAGTTTGTTTGGTCTGAAAAGTGTCAAGCAAGTTTTGATCAGTTGAAAGAGATGTTGATTAAGGCTCCTGTGCTTACACAGCCTGTATCGGGTAAGGAATTCACCATGTATAGTGATGCTTCGGGAGTGGGTTTGGGTTGTGTCCTGATGCAAGAAGGCAAAGTAGTTGCCTATGCTTCTATGCAGTTGAAGCCCCATGAGCAACACTATTCGACGCATGACTTAGAATTAGCGGCGGTAGTGTTTGCACTGAAAGTGTAGTGGCATTATTTGTATGGAGAGAAGTGCAGAATCTTCACCGATCATAAGAGTTTGAAGTATCTGCTGACTCAGAAAGAGTTGAATTTGAGACAGCGAAGGTGGTTAGAATTGTTCAAGGACTATGACTGTATCATTAACTACCATCCGGGTAAAGCAAACGTGGTAGCGGATGCTCTTAGTAGAAAATCAATTTCGGCTTTGTCTGTTAGCAGAGGGAAGTGGAGATTTGATTCAGAAGGTGCATTGATTGCTTGGCTTACAGCTAGACCGAGCATGAGGCAAGAAATTATGGATGCACAGTTGAGTGATTCGGTTTTGTAGCGTGCATGTCAAGCAGTGAAAGATGGTAAGCGAACTGAATTTTCAGTGGATGGTGAAGGAGTGCTTAAGCATGGGAATCAATTATGTGTACCGGATGTGAGTGAGGTAAAGAAGAAGCTTTTGCAAGAAGCCCATTCGTCGATTTTCACTATGCATCCGGGCAGAGATAAGATGTATCGAGATCTCAAGTAGCATTACTGGTGGCCGGGTATGAAGAAGGACATAGTGGACTTCGTTTCAAAGTGTTTAGTATGTCAACAAGTGAAAGCCGAACACCAAGTTCCATCGGGTTTGCTTAACCCCTTACCCATTCCTCAATGGAAATGGGGTGATGTCACGATGGATTTTGTGTCTGGCTTGCCATTAATGCAGCGCAAGCATGATTTGGTATGGGTTATAGTCGACAGGTTGTCGAAGTTAGCGCACTTCTTGCCTGTTCGGCTAGACTATTTGATGGACAAGTTGGCGGAGATATATGTGAGAGAGATAGTGAGGCTTCATGGTGTTCCATTGTCCATTGTGTCTGATCGAGATCCTCGGTTTACATCCAAGTTTTGGAAGGAGTTATAGTCAGCTTTGGGTAGTCGGTTAAATTTTAGTACAGCCTTTCATCCCCAGACCGATGGTCAATCTGAGAGAGTGATTCAGATTCTTGAGGACATGCTTCGTGTATGTGCATTGGAATTTTCTGGAAGTTGGGATCGATATATGCCTCTGATAGAGTTCGCATATAATAATAGTCATCAAGCAAGTATTGGTATGGCCCCTTATGAAGTGTTATATGGGCGAAAATGTAGAACGCCGGTGTGTTGGACTGAGTTGTCGGAAAGAGCTATGATAGGTCCGGAGATAGTGAGAGACACCGAGGAGAAAGTTAGAGTTGTTCAACAGAATTTGAAGGCAGCTAAAGACAGACAACGATCTTATGCTAATTTGAAGCGTAGAGATATTCAGTATGAAGTTAGTGATAAGGTCTTTTTGAAAGTTTCACCATGGCGGAAGGTTCTTCGCTTTGGTAAGAAAGGAAAGTTAAGCCCACGATTTGTTGGACCTTATGAGATTTTGGATAGGATTGGTCCGGTAGCTTATCGGTTAGCATTACCGATAGAGTTAGCTAAATTACATGATGTCTTTCATGTGTCTATGCTCCATCGCTATCGATCGGACCCATCACATGTGCTCAAAGTGCAAGATATTCGGGTTCAGCCAGATTTCTCTTTTGATGAGGAACCGAAAGAGATTTTGGCTAGAGAGGTTAGGCAGCTTCGGAACAAGCAGATACCATTGATTAAAGTGCTTTGGCAGCATCACGGTGTTGAGGAAGTGACCTGGGAACCGGAAGAGGCAATAAGAACTCAGTATCCTCAACTATTTGGATCAGGTGAGAATTTCGAGGACAAAATTCTGTTAAGGAGGGGAGTATTGTAACACCCCGAAACCACCCTAGTAGAGCGAGCCTTAAGCGTGTATGTGTGTGTGTATGTGCAGCTTATTGAGGGTTGGTGCCGACATAGTGCGGGGTAAGTAATATCTAAAAAAAATAAAAATAAAAAATATATATACACACATGTATGTGAACGATAAAAAGGAGATACAAAAAAAATGATGAAATAAAATGAAATGAATGAGGAAGGAAGAGAGAAAATTCCTATGGATAAGCTTTCGTCAAAGAAACCGTGAATATTAAGTGTTTAAACTCCAAAATTCAAGCTCCTTTTCATAGAGATGTCTCGACAGATGGGTGTGGCTCAGCCAGCGAGTCACTACCAGCCCGTCTGTCACCCCTAGGTTGCTTAGATGGATCTTTTCTTCTGCATTTTCATTTGGTCATGCATTTCAAGAGCACATGCATTCGTTGCATATTTGTTTTGCCCATTTTCTGTAGAAAGAGAAGGAAACTCATTTTGGCTGGATGCGAAAGGTGGCATATGCATCTGCATGAGCCGAGTTTGAATGTTCAGGGAGTATTTATTGATTAAAAAATAGATATTTCGAATGATAGATGGGAAGGAGCTTGCGACCATCACTCGCTAGCGATAGACGGGCCGCCCGTCTGTCACATCATAACTATAAATAGCCTAATTTCTTCTTTCTTTTTCCTTTTTTTTTCCTTCTTCTTCTTCTTTCTCCTTCCTCTGCACGAACTGACAGCCCCTTTGGTTTTTTTGTTGATTTCTTCTTCATTTTGCTCCATTCCGCGCGCCGTCTGTGCTCAAACGATCTTACAAGAGTCATGCACGTTGGGGAGCCATTTATTTTAAGTTCCGCCAAGTTTTGCAAATTTACCTTTTACACTCCACAGGTCGGCTTTCTGTGATTTTCTCCATCTTTCTACCATTTTCTTGTATGTTTTTTCCTTTTATGTGATTGACGAGATAAGAATTTTGTGTTTATTTCTGCTTTTCTAAGTGGCAGTGGTAGCACCGTGTTGCTAAAAATAATCAATAAGTGTATCTATAAATGTGAAAAATGAAAAATAAATAAATAGTAAATAACAAGAATAGTACTGAAGATAATAATATATAAAAATGTGTAGATGGTTTTCTTGTGTGGCCTAAGGATGCTTAGAAGTTTATTTAAATTTTCTCTCTTAGTTGGAGATATTAATTGTACCTGCAAAATATTGAGAATTTTGTTACAAATGGTGCCTTTTGCGCAGGGAGGTAAGCAAATTTCTAGCCAAAATGCTGCCAAAATTTTTTTTCGAAAAAAACTTATGAATTAAAATTTTGTTCAAAAAAGATAATATATATATATATAATACTAAATGAAATAATAATTTTTGTGGGAATCATTGTTGTGTAGAAATTGCTGCATAGAGTAACTATTTTTATTTTTTTTATAAATGCCTCCCTAAAGAGAACCACAGGTACCTGAGACACCACCTGCACCCGATTGGATGACCTCATAGCAAAGGCACTGGTATGAGTCTCTAGCCCGTGTACAGTTCAGGACCAGTAGGTTCATATCCTACCTATTCCTCGGCGAGATGGGCATTCTAGCAGACACGGACATTTCGCTTACGGCGGTAGGGTGACCCAGTTCTTCGAGGGAGAATATCAGACATATCCTGAGGTCACCAAAGAGTTTTTAGCCACCGTGCGAGATAGGGGGCTTTAGAGGCTGGATACCGAGCCAGGAGTGGTCACCTTTAGGGTGAGATAAAGGTTTTATAGTATCAGCCGACGGTGATTTGCGAAGGCTATGCAGCTCCCGACAGGGGAAGAGATTTTCACAATCGAGCGGATAATGGAACCACAGCATTGGGCCGCGATCGCATTGCCAAGTGTGTCGTACTATCCCGACACGGCGAAGAGCACACTCCTTTCATCTCAGATTTTTAGATATATCCAGAGAGTGCTATCCTTCTCATATCTAGGCTGCATGGGTAGCCCTGGATCTCTGAATGTGGCAGAGATAGCCTCTTTATGGGCCATGATCGCCAGGCCACACATTGATATCAGCCATGAGATAGTGGCAAACTTGGTTCGTTTCGCCAGTCAGCCTGCTACGTAGATATGTGTAGGAGGAGTGACGACGAGGCTCATTGTAGACACCAGGTTCCAAGGCAGCCCTGACCGGGGTTACACAGTGATGAAATTAGCACCTATTCACAGGCAAATAGGTTGAAAGTGATTGTTTTCTTGTCAATTTTGTTTTTAAAATAATAATAATAAAAAAATATTAAAAATAAAAATAAAAAAGAGGTCGAAAGTGATTGTATTCTTGTTAAAATTAATTTTAAAGAAAAAAAATTTAAAAAAAATTAGACGTTTGCGATCGCCAGCGCGTGAGGGCGGGACTTCCACATGCATCAGGCGAGCGCCAGCGCGCAGCACCCGCAGGTAGCCCATCCCTCACTAGGGACGGGTGTCCCTCGCCTCCAGGTTGCCGAAAACGGGATTTTTGGGTAAATTTTGATTTTTAATCTTTTTTTTTTGGGATTTTCAAGGATTTTTCTATTTTTTACATCTAAATAAGGTAGAATTAAATACATTTTCTTTTCTTAAATTAACTAGGTTTTTTCCTAAAGTCATATAAATAGAAAAATAAAGAAAGAGAGAAAAAAAACATTTTGGGTGGCATTATTTTTTTCTTTTCTTCTCTAAGCGAATAGTTGGCAGCAATTCTTTTAATTTTTTTTCTTCAAAGGGAATTTTTAAGGCTTCAAAATTGATTTCTTCTCAATCAAAAAATCATTTTTGAGGCAAAAAAAAAATTATTTGCTCTTGACATCCAATTTTCTCATTTGTTTTTCTTTTAACAATCTTTTTGCAATTTTCTTTCTAAAGAAAAAGTTTAGATTTTTATTTTTCAAATTTAATTTTTGCGGATCTTGACAAGAAAATCATTCATTTTCTTCCCTCAATCGAATCCGAATTATGAGGGTAAATATTATGGGCTCAATCTTACATATTTATTTTATTTATTTTTATTTATTGTTTACAATCAATTAATCACCATGTAGATTTTTAGATCTATTATGTATTTATTTGTTTTATGTGATTTTAGTCATACATTTAACATTATTTAATATTATTTGTGCTTTATTTTTTTATTCTATTTATTTACTTGATTGTTCATTCTTTATTATTATTATTATTATTATTATTATTATTGTTCTTATGTATGTTAATTTATTTGTTTCATTATGTTATTTAATTTATTTGTCATTTATAATGCATTTTATTTTATTTTATTTTATTTTAATTCATTTTTTTATTAAGTTATGTGTTTAATTGATTTTTTTTATTTAATTACTAATATTAATTTTATTTGTATTTGTTTATGATTTCAATACTTATTTTTTCATGTTTGAACACACTCGCGATCGAAGGAGGAGGTCCAGGAGATTTATTATTTTCATTGTTTTTATCATTTTTCTTCATTTTGCCTTTTATTTATTTATCATGCAATTTGTAATAAAATTATTTATTTTATGTACGTTAAAATGAAAATCACAAAAATATTTTTATTAATAAATTGAATTTTTTTAATAAAATATAACCAATGTCCTAATTTTAACCAATGAAATCTCACTTCAAAATGAGAGTTAATTTTCTTAAAATGGGATTACTCATTCCTATTTTCTCAATAATGCCTAAAAATAACTTTTCGATTTTTCTAAGTGTGCATAAAGGAATCAATATTCATATCCCAAATAAATGTCCCGATTTATATATGTTATTTATTTAAATGATTTTGTTTATTTAAATTTTTATTTTGGGGGATTGTATTTTTGTCCCAATTTTCATCTTATAATTTATTTTTGTAGTTTATTTTATTTATTTATACCTTTTTATTGCTTTCTTCGATACTTGATGTGCGATTAAATTAAATTACATAACGTGTGAGAAAAGGGATGGAAAATTAATAATTAAAAGTTCACTTATAATTTAACTAAGGCATTAATAAGAGTGAAGTTTTGAACCACTCTCTGGTTTAGACCTCCGAGATTAGATGAACTTTTCCAATTTTTGTAAATTGGGTGGCGACTCCAAAATATCTAAAATGTGCCTAAAAGTTTCATGAGAATAGATGAACTTCCCCAATGTTTTATTGGGTACCAAAATATCTCATGTTACCCAAGATCTAGAAGTGAACCCACTCGGACCCTAAAAGCGGGCCTGGGATAATTACTAAGTGGATTCGGTGCGCATCACACTCATACTGCGCATGGAGGCACAGGAAGACACCTTCGGAGAGCCTTTAGAGAAGGATATCTATGTCAATCATATAGCAGCATGCATCATGAGGATGATTGCTCCCATTCCCTGACACCCGGGTCAGTACAGGCTCCTCACTATCCAAGAGACGAGGCGAGCCTATAGATTGCCAAAGCTTCTAGCAGCCACACTCACCTCAACCAGAAGAGCCTTAGTATAAGAGGCGCAGCCACATCCCCCTCAGCCAGAGGAGCCTACACCACAACCTGTGCAGTCACCTCCCTACACTCATCAGGACGACATGGACCTTGATAAGGATTTGGAGGAGATGCTACGCCCGCCTTTACAGTCAGTACCCTTTGAGACATAGGGGCATACCTTTCCATCTTCATATGTACAGCGCATGTGTAACAATCCAAAATTGACCCTAGAAGGATTTACAGTGTAAATTGGATTAATAAGGGCATAAGTGTAATTGGACTAGTATGAAATTGGTTTAATCAAGGACTAAATTGAGAGAGAAATTAAAGTTATTAAATGAAAGATTTTATTTAGTGAGTAAGTGGTAATTGAGCAAGGAGCAAAGAGATAAAAGTCAAGGATTGTTTAAGTTTGACCAATAGGGAAGTGACACCTAAGCTTGGATGGTTGAAAGCATTAAATGAAAAGAGGAAAAGATAGGTAAGGAGGAGAGAGAAAAAATTAGATTTTTGCCCTTTTGTTTTTCCCGTTCTTCTTGCTACGTGTGTGTGTGTTTCCTTTCTTCTTCTCATTTCTTGCTTCCTCTCCTTCTCTTCTTTGGTTGATCGCATGAGATTTGGGTTGGAATTGTAGAGATAAGAGTTTGAGTTTAAAGAGGTAAGTTGGTTGAATTGGTTTTCTTCTCCTCTTCTTCAGCATTTTGGATAAGTTTTGGATATGTGGGTTTTTGTTTAAATGTGTTTTGGTTGGTTTGATTATAAGAAATTGGTGACAAGAAAAAAGACAAAGGTAAAGAGAAGATTGGATCTTAAAGAGAGAGGGCTTGAAGCTGCATTTAGAGGTTTGGGAGTTGTGTAAATTGATTGAGTTTGCTTGAATTCTTGTGATAAATTTCTAGAAATTGAGTTGCCAAATATGTTGATATGCATGTTTTGAGTTGAGTTTGATATATGTATGATATGTTAGGATTAATTTGGCATATGAGAGTTCAAATATGGAATTGTAAGATTTTAGAGCAATTTCTGAGTTTGTTGTTTTAATTGTGCATTCATGCCAATTTAATTGTTTCTAATAAGCATAAATTGTTACTCACATGATTATAAGTATGTTTGGAATGCACATTTTAAGTGGATTGAAGTTATAAGCATGTAAATATGATGTTGGGATAAGATGTGCTTGAGTTGAGTTGGTGTTTGGCATTTCCAGGTCTGGAACTTGTCGCTATCGCGAGCGCGACCTCGATCACGGGCGCGACAGAGAGCTCGGTTCCTGACTGGGGCAGGAGCTCGGACTTCGATCTTCAGCCGAACTCTTGCTGAGCGCGTTCTATTACAAGCACAACAGAGAGCACGGTAATGAGCATCAGCCATGCGGTCCTGTCGCGAGCACACTGGCTTGCGGGGATGTGATTGAGGCCCCTGTTTTCTGTCGCGAGCACAACCATTGGAGTTTTAGGAGTCTATCGCGGACGCGACCTTGGTCGCAGGCACGACATAGCCCTATTTTGGAAATGTTATTTGTTTGAGATCATTTGTATGGTTTCTCACTTATGAGCTATGTATGCATATGCATTGTAAAGTTCATTCATGTTAACTTAAATGATTATATGAATCATATGCTTGCTCAATTGATTAGTTTTTATATGAAATGAATTAATGTGCTTTGGATGTATTCTTATACATGGGCAATGTATATGTGTCAGAAATAGAGTTAGTTTAAGCCTGAATTGTCATAATACTGGATAGATAAGCATGCTTATAAAGGGTTAGAGTGTGAGTGCATCTGCTACATGTTGGCCCCGTTTGGGTCTATATGATTTGAGACTTCGGTCTCTTCTTTTACCTTCGGGTATATATGTTTCAAGACTCATGTCTCTATATGTTCGATACTGTGTCTAATCAGCATCATTAGTACCCGTATCCACTATTTATTATGAACTCAGGCTACTACTTGTCTATTTGATTATAAAAATACTATTATATTATATGTATATGTAATTGAATAAGGGTAAGATGTAGTGAGTTGTTGTTTTACTATTACACTGATAATAATTTGTTATGTGCCTATATGCTTAAACATGTGCTGGAGATATATAGATATGTTATTGCATAATTGGTTCATTTAGAAGGGAATAAAGTTCATGTTATTGCATGTTAAATATATGTGAAGCTACCCAAGATGTTCTTATATAACTTAAATGTACATGACAATTGCATATTTCTTATTATAGTATTTGTGATATACATTATTATATGTTGATCATGCTTTATTGTATTTTTTTGGCATTGTGACTTCGATAGAAGTCTTTTGTATTTGTTTTCCTCCCCACTAAGCGTTATCGTTTAGCACGGGTATTTTTCCATGTAGGTGGCAGGTTCATTTTCGGAGTCGGGTATCTGCAGGTCGGCCACTAGGAGTTCCAGTTGTAGTTTTTTTTTTTTTCTTTTGCTATTATATTTTGTATAGTTCTACATATGTTTATGTAAGAGATATTATGACCAAGTTTTGTATATATATATATGTTTTTTTGTAAATGAATATTTTAGTATATGTACATGTATTTTTTAAAAGAAGGCTTTGATCATTTTGATTAATCAGATATATTATTACATGATTGTTTCTAATTGTTTATATTTGGTTTTTCGCTTCCGCTTCAGTTGTATGTATGATTGTATTTGTGTGCGTGGCTCTTTGATATCTTCCCAAGGGGTATTGGGATGTTACAGCATGTCCACCTGAGCATCTAGGAGGTACATGCCATACGATCACCCGAGGGCATCCACATCCACTGCTCCACAACCACTTGAGCCTCAGACGGAGCTCGTATAAACGAACACCCATACATCCACCCAAACATCCATACGAGAGATCATAGCCATCGTGACCGCTGCCATAGCTGTGCTAGGCCAACGCCAGGAGGAGAGGTTAAGGGCACTGGATGAGGTAATGGTCAGGCAAGGAAAGCGCCTAAGCAGATAGGGAGAATCTATCGAGGAGCTGAGAAAAACCCTTAGGACATCGCAGGCAATAGCCGCCTAGAGGATTGATGAGTCGATCGCTGTTATAAGGTTGCAAGTGAAGGTGCTTAAGGGCACTATCCCAGGAGTGTCAGGTGCAGTGAGGAAACTGTGGAGAGGAGATAGACACTCAGTTTACACAGACAAGGGACCGCTCTGGATAGCAGGCTATGAGGCAGACTCAACCTGTCCAAGTCTTGGAGAGAGGCATCACCGAGCTCTAGAGGTTCTTAAGGACTTGTGTGCGCCCATTTGTAGAGGACAAACAAAGGTCTAGATTCGTCAGCCTCCACAGCCAGAGCATCCAGTAGTTCCCCGATCCTCGCCAGAGGATGTCATTCGCTGGCCATCGACCTCTAGAGATCAGCCATCTTTTTCTAGAGCCCAGCCAATCCACGTATCAGATAGTGACCAGGATCTAGATGAGCCATCAGATTATTCCCCTTTATAGTTCATATTTCAGGGAGATGTGTATATAGATACCTTTTTTATGTGCAAACTTCTCATATTTAGTCGCATTTTTTTATGCTTATTATTTTTCATTCAAATTTTACTTTGCTTTGAAAATAGATAATGAATAAATAAAAATATATAAAAAAATGATGATAATGAAAATAAATGAAAATGAAAAAAGAGAGGAAAAATTAAAAAAAAAAGAAATGAAATGAAAGATGAAAAATTACTCAATAAATAAGATAACAAGTTTATGCTTTGAAAAATCTAGTTAATACGATGAATTAACAAAGTTCTTTAAACTCATAGGGATTACACTCTAACAATATGCATAACGACTCAAGGGTGAAATTCACCATCAATAATTTGCACAATGACCCTATGGCATTAATGATAAGCCACACCGACGCCGATAATCATATATTGATGTCTCGATGGTGACAATCATATGCTGGACAGACCAACTGCAGACCACAGAATGAGTCAATGGCGACAATCATATGCCAATGGCTCAACAGCGACAATCATATGCCGATATCTCGATGGTGATAATCATATACCGGACATAGCAGCTGTAGACCACAGAATGAGTCGATGGCAACAATCATATGCCAATGGCTCAATGATGACAATCATATGCCGATGTCTCAATGGCAACAATCATATGCCAGACAGACCAACTGCAGACCATAAAATGAGTTGATGGCAATAATCATATGCCAATGGCTCAGCAGCGATAATTATATGCCGATGTCTCGATGGCGACAATCATATGCCGGATAGACCAATTGTAGTCCATAGAATGAATCAATGGCGACAATCGTATGCCAATAGCTCGACGACGATAATCATATATGATGTCTCGATGGCAATAATCATATGCCAAGTAGACCAACTATAGCCTACAGAACAATGCAATGGCAACAATCATACGCCAATGTTTCGATGGCAATAATAATATGTCGATATCTTGACGGCGATAATCATATGTCAAATAGATTAACTATAGTATACAGGATATCCCAACGGTGATAATTATATGCCAGACGGATCAATCATAGTCTTCAGAATGACTCGACGATGATAATCATATGCCAATGTCTCGATAGTGACAATCATATGCCAGAAAGATTAACTGTAGTCTTTGGAATGACTCAGTGGCGATAATCATAGGCTAAAATCTTTAATCAAGATCATCATTAATCCATCAATCACAACAAAAGGGTAAGGACTGCCTCAGGTACGCGTCTCTTCCTCTTACTCTAAATTTTGGCCCACCTAGGCATTCTTATATTAGCCTCCCCAAAATTGGGGGCAACTGTAGACACTGGGTCCTGAGACAGCCCAGATTAGAGGTTACCTAGTGATGAAGAGTTGTCTATGACACGAATGGAAGAGCGAAAGTTCTTGGTCTTAATCTTTGACTCTCATATTTTTAGTGATTTTCCTCTCTTAGCTCGTCACATTTTGTCGAAGCTAAAATGATGGCCTTAAATGCAAAATTTTGAGTTTTTGTTGATAGATAGGTGTCTATTGATGGGTGACACTTGCCTGTTGTCGTATTTGCCCGTCTATGGCATTTGGCACTCATCGGTGGCATTTTTGTAATAAAAAGCAATAGTATTTTTGACAGACACCCATCTGTGGAGAAACTGTAACAACTAAAAATATACCCTAGATGGATTAGCATATGCCTAGGGTACGATGGTGGCCGGAAAGGCATAATCGGAAGGGTAAAGTGGTGAAATGAAGAAAATGACATAATCGGTATTAAGTAAAAAAACCAAGGGCAAATTGGTCATTTTATATTTATGGACTAAATTGCATAAAATCATAACTATTATATGTTAATGTATGAATAATAATAAATTACAAGACAAATGTAGGAAATGAGGGAAGATATGGACTAATGTGCAAAGTAAAGGAGATAGCTAATCATGCCTTGACACACACATAAACTCTAGAAAAATGAAGATATATGTAGACTTTTGAAGAGGAATTCCTTGGCCTATAAATAGGCCATTTGGCACGGCAAAGAAAGGCTGGAAATTCAGCCAATTCCACTATCAAAAGCACATTAAAAATTTGCTCTATTATATGTTCAAAGGAATCCTAAGATAAGTTCAATTATCTCAAAGGCAAAGTGAGCTAGCAAAAAGATAGTAGAGAATAAGTTTAGAAAAGAATTGAAGCAAAAATAGGTTTGGGAACTATATTTGTTTTGTATGCATTTGATGAATGATTTATATAATCTTAAGTGTATATGAGTTGATTTGTGATTGTTGAGCTTGCAAAAATGGTTGAATTGGGCATATAAGAGTTTTAGGGGAAACTTTGTCCAAATCCCGTCTGATCTTTGGTGATAGTTTTGACTATAAATTGAGTAATAGAACTATAAATTGGATTCTTCTAGTTTGTGGTGAAATTTCATATCTATACCTAAATATTTATAGAAGAGGTCAAAAGCTGATTCTGGCACTAAGTGCCTTAAAGTTGAGCCCAAAATTAGGGTATCTGTTCTGCTCGGGTAATGGGAGCAGGTTCTGTTCCTAAGGCCATTTCTAGATTTTTAGTTGTCCAAATGTGGTGAGACAAAATTCTAATGAAATTATACATCCATTGAAACAACTTTCATGAAGAGAGTATGGTAAAATTATATCTCCACCATTCCCAGTAATTTTTCAGAGTTGGAACACAATTCTATCCCTTGAAGTTGCTCTGGAATAGTCTGTACTTTTAAGGCCATAACTCCTAGGATTTAACTCAAAATGATCTAAAATTTTTGGATCAGAAATACAAGACATAAGGAAGCATTGTTAAGAATACACTTTGGTTAAAAATGCCATTTACTAGCTCATTTTGAACGCACAAGGAGAGGGTCAAAATGTGCCCTTGATGCATGTCCTGTCCCGAGTCGTGACTATCATCACAACTCGGCACATTTGGCTTCTATCCCGAGTCAGCACAGCTGTGCCCACTTAGTATAACAAGCCACTGTCATGAGTCGTGACATGGGGCACGACTCGTGACAGCCCTTTCCTTTTCTTTTGATTTGTTTGTCCTATATATGCAATTCCTCAATTTAAGCTTTGTAATTGTACTTTAATATATTATAATATAATGAATGCGAATCTTTGAAACATGAGTATGAAATGGGAATCATGGTTAATTGTTTTATAAAATGTTATAATATTAGTTATAACACACACACACACACACACACACACACACACACATATATATATGGAAATATGCATTTGGATGGAATATATGGAACCAAATGTTATTTTATTTAATAAAATTATTTATGGAATTAACATGATGAAATAATTGAATTAATTTACCCATGATATGGAAATTGAAATAAATGGTACCCATTTGAATTTAATTATGAACATAAAGTGAATTTATATGAAATAAATTAGTCGTATGCTTGCGTCCGGGTTATGGATAAATAGGCATGCCTATAGGACCATAAATGCTGCACCTACTATTCTGTTCTGTTGGCCCCGTTTGGGTCATTATTCCAGCCCCATTTGGGTCTTCCGTCAGCTCCGTTTGGGTCACCTTCTGTCACATAAATATAAATAATTAATTAAAATGAATTTGTACTTACCGGTACCTACTGTTCTATATTCCCGCTATCCACTTCCTTAAGCATTGCAGGCTACTTTGTATCTGACAAATGGATATGTATTATATAAAACATACTGGTTATGAATATTATTATGCATAATTGTTAAAAGATAAATGTACATACCTCTCCATGATAAAACAAGTTATATAAAGTATGCTTATGGGATGCATTTGTTTATATGTATATATGTATGTATACTTTATGATTCTGATTAGTTATTTATATGTTTTTAGTTATTAAATTAGCTTTAACTTATGTTGATATATAGTACGATTTTTGGTAATGTGTGATAAATATTTAAGTGATTATGCATAGTAAATGGAGAGTATGTGCTTGCATTGTAACCATGTTCTTTGACAATGAATATTTGATTACGCAAAGATATGTATGATCTTTTGTGTATGCATGCAATTAACAACTTCTGTGAGAGGTCATTCACATCATGTTTGTTCCCCACTAAGCTATATGCTTAGCACAGGTGTTCTATCCGTGCAGGTATCGAAGGTAGGATGTGTCGCCAAGGACATTCTGCAGTAGTCAAGGCCAATGAGTCTGTAGGAGTATTTTAAATAGATTTTGTAATTATTATTTGTTATGTAATTAACCACTGGTTCAGTAATAAGTGATCTATATGTAATATGATTAAAGTGAAAAGTATTATACAAGTTATGGATGTGAAAGTGTTTTGTATTGAAAGGAATTTTGAAAGAAATTTTATAATTCAGTTATTCATTATTTGATATTGTTCCTATTGTATGTCGTGTGGTGGCATCCTTCACTCGGCATTGCATATCGGTAATGTTATTATACGATTTACTACGTATGGGTAAGGGGTGTTACAGAGATAGGTTGCACGTCTGTCGTCACTTTTACAGAATTCTGTGCGCGGCGGGAAAGAATGGATAAGTTTGATCTCTCCCCCCTGATTCCTGCTACACTAGGATCCCAAAGTTAAAGTTTTTCCCCAACAAAAAAGGAAACCCTAGCCTTGAGAATTTAGGTATAAAAGGAAAGAAAAAAGGTAAAATAAAGGGAGATTTTTTTAGGGGAAGAATTTTTGAAAACAGGATTTTTGGAAAAAAGGCAGAAGAGGTTAAGTGAGTTTTTTGAGTGAACAATCAAAGGTTTATTTTATTAAAAAGACTATTTTTATCCATCCTCCTAGTTGAAACCTTCTATTAGAGCATTAATCTCTATTAGAAAGGAAAGTTTTCTAGAGAGAGAAACCTTCTTCTCTTTTAAATTCAAAATCTCATTTTGGAGTCAAGGAGGCTGAAGCACTTTCTTTTTTTTTCTCTAAAAGCTAAAGAAATAATTATAAGGGTAAATATTCTGGGCTCTAACCATTATTCCATGGTAGATCTAAAATAAATAATGCTTTATGTACCTTGATTCTTGAACATGTGTTTTTTTGTGGTTTATAAAAAAAATAATGCTTTATGAAAAATCTTCTAAGTTCCAAAAAGTAATCTTGATGCATTTTTAGGGTCAAATATGCTTGCTAGAGGTCCTCCGTACTTGATTTTTTGAGTTAGAAAGTGTTTTAATGGAGGTTTGAGGGACTTTACTTGCTCCTAGGCACGATAGACGGGAAGAAGGCTTATAAATGAGTATCTCTCAAGCGATAGACAGGACAGAGCAAAAACCCTCCGTCTCGTCTGTCGTTGCTTTCCCACCCATCTCTCCTGCAACTGCCCGTCTGTGGGCCCCATTTAGCCACATTTGCTTTTTTTTATGCATTTTTTTTTGTCTTTTAATCCTTTTTCATCCTATTTTGCTCTAACTCTTCTCTCTTAAACATGTAGTTTTATTTTTTGTCTTTTATGCCTTAATATCCTTATTCGTTTAAATTTCAGAATGATTTTTATTCATTTAAATGTTTTCATGACTTCACTACTGATTTACTTCGTTTTATTTTTTGTGGCCTAAATGTGTTCCTTTTGGGAGCTTTCTTCGTGGATGGAGATTCAAAGGGTAGAATACCAAAGGAAATATGTGGTTATTTTCCCTTTACTTTTTTATGGCTTTGCCTTATAATTTGTTTCCATAGTGATGAAATTTTTCTTGTGCACGTTAATGTAAAAGATCACCTAAAGATTATTTGTATTCACAAAAGGGGATTTATTCAACAAAATAAGACCAATGTCCTAATCTTCATCCAAAGAAAAATAACACTTCCAAATAAGGGATTTCTATCTATCAAAATGTGATCACTCATTCCGGTTCTCTAAAACTATTCAATGAACTCTTCGATTTTCGTAAGTATACATGGGGGAACCAATGTTTTCACCTTAAATAAATTCCTCATTTTAGGTATGATTTATTTCATTTTACTTGTTGGGATTGTATTATGCCCTTTCCCATTATAAGTTAGTTTTATTTATTTACTGCTTTATTTACCGCTTTATTTACCGCTTTATTTACCGCTTTCTTTATATGCTTGAAATACGTTTTTAATTTACTTACATGAATCATATAAGGGGAGAGATGGAAATTTAAGCTTAAAAACTCACTTATAATCTTAACCATATAAGTAAGAGTGATGTCCCGAACCTTCTCTAGTCTAGGCTTCATGAGGTTAGACTATAACTTTCCTAATGTTTTATTGGGTGGCGACTCCAAAACCTAACTCTTGGTGCCCACTTAGACACTATTGTGGGTTGATTGTTAACAATACAATAGGGTTCTATTGCAAAGTGATCAACTTTCATGAATTAAATGAACCTTCATCCGGTCTTGAGTCCTAAAATCGGACCATCGAGAACCAAGCAAATGCCTCGTGGGGGGCATCACACCTTCTCTACTAGGTAAAATAGGGTGATGATTAATACTATTACAAGAATTTGGCATAGAGTGCATCACTAGAAAAACCATTAAAAGCTAAATTATAGCGGAGTTCCTAGCTAATCATCCCATCGACAGAGACCAATTTGAATTTAGGTTCCCTAATTAAGGCATTACAACTATTATAGTGCAAGGGTGGCAGATGTATTTTGATGGAGCAGTGAACAACAAAGGAGCCAGGGCGGGAGTAATTCTGATAACCCCAAAAGGTGAGAAAATTCCCTTAGCCAATAAGCTAAGATATAAGGCTACCACTAATGAGGCTGAGTACGAAACTTGCATTTTTGGGTTAGAAGCGCTTTTGGTTGTGGGGGCAAAGACTGCAGAAGTCTTTGGAGACTCATCCTTGGTAATCCATCAAGTCAGAGGCGAATGGTCCGTCAAAGAAGAACAGTTATTGCCATATGTAAGGTGTTTAAAGGAATTGAGTGGCCAATTCGAAGTCCGCACTTTCAGCTATGTGCCTCGAGATGATAACCAATTGGCAGATGCTCTTGCCACCCTAGTGTCCATGTGGGATAACCCAGAAGGAGTTGTCATGAAGCTCGTGTTGATTTTTAGTTCAAGCAAGCCATACTTTGAAATCGAATGGGTCATGGACATTGTCGTTACTGATGGGAAACCACGGTACTATGATGTTCAAAACTATTTGGAGAGGTCAATATTCCCAGAAGAAGCTTCTGAAAAGGACCAGAAGATGATCCGCAAGCTGTCCACTCAGTTCATTAGTATGGATAGGGTGCTATATGAGAGGCAAGTCAATGGCATTCAGCTCATCAGTATCGATGGGGTGCTATATAAGAGGCAAGTCCATGGCATTCAGCTGAGGTGCCAAGATAAGAAAGAAGCCAAAAAGGTTATGGAAGAGACCCATGCTAGAGTATATGGAGACCACATGAATGGCCTCGCTTTGGCAAGAAAAATCATGCACCAAGGTTTTTTCTAGCTAACAATAGATATAAACTACTCCAAGTATATCAAATAGTGTCAACTATGCCAACAGTACGTCGACCTCAAACATCTGTCGGTTTCAGAATTGTGCAACCTCACGTCTCCTTAGCCATTCAAAGCTTAGGGAATTAACATCATAGGGGAGATACGTCCGACAGCTTCTAACGAGGCATAGATTCATTATAGTAACTATCGATTACTTTACCAAGTGGGTAAAGGCTGAATCCTTCAAGAAGTTGGGTGCTCGAGAAATTGCCAGATTCATTAGGCAACACCTAATTTTAAGATATGGGCTTCACCACCATGTTGTGTCAGATAATAGGGTGAAGTTTTAAGCCAAAACTAAGCAAATGCTCAAGAAGTACGACATCCAACACCATAAGTCTTCCTACCGTCCATAGGCCAATGGGGCAGTTGAGGCAGCATATAAAAACATGAAAATAATACTGGCTAAGATGGTACAGACCTACAAAGATTGGGCAAAAAAACTACCTTTTGCATTATGGGGTTATAGGACCACCGTCAGAACTTCAACAGGGGCTATGCCATTCTCCTTGGTATACGGGACAGAAGCAGTAATCCCAGTGGAAATTGAGCTCTAATCCTTGAGGGTAGCTTTAGAAACTAAGATACCAGAAGTGGAATGGGCACATCAACGGCTGTCACAGTTGAACCTCTTAGATGAAGGTAGGGT
Source organism: Excoecaria cochinchinensis (assembly GCA_947683425.1). Taxonomy (NCBI): domain Eukaryota; kingdom Viridiplantae; phylum Streptophyta; class Magnoliopsida; order Malpighiales; family Euphorbiaceae; genus Excoecaria; species Excoecaria cochinchinensis. The sequence continues at coordinate 595,315 of CANTUQ010000017.1, read as the reverse complement.
ATGAGCCTACTACCACAATCAGGTCTATTAGAAGCAACTGGTTCGTTCATTCAGAAAAAGGTTAGGAAACATCCCTTAAAGGATGGGGATTTGGTATTCAAGAAGATGAGACTAGGGGTTCCAAACATCTGAGGTAAGTTCAGACTGACTTGGGAAGGGCCTTTTGCATTGAAAAAGCTTCTGTCAAAGGGAATGACAATCTTAATGGACGGCGATGGAAATGAATTCAAAGAGTCGGTCAACATTGATAGGTTGAAGAGGTTCCATGGCTAAGACTAAAATAAAAAGAAGAGAATAAAAGCCCGCAACCCGAAAATTAAAAAATGGAGATCTTGCTAAAATTGGGTGCCCCGCCAGGATGAAAATCGAAAAAAGGCATCATGGAAAAAAATTAGGGGCTGAGAGAAAATATTCAATCATGAAAATCCGTGAGGAATGATTCATAATAGGAGTTTGATACTTTCAAAATCTATCCTGAGATTAAATAAGGTCTTGTATCCACTAGTTTAGTGTCAAATAATGATCATGTGTATTGAAATCAGACTTAAAATGTACGCAAACATGCAAAAGATATATTAATATAAGAAGAACAATTTGTTATGCATACTCAAAGTTGATTAGTTCTAGAATAGTACATTGTTCTTCACTAAATATGTGTAATCTGCTGGCTACTATCCACTACTCTCGCTGCTATAGTACCTCAACCAACGCACCCTATTATCAACAGCGGGGCTGGTAACCCACCACTTGTACTCAATTGAAGTGATAAAGTCATAGTCTTCAGTCTTCAGGATGTCAATTTTTACAGGTAACTGCACCTAGATATGGTGATAGCTAGACACAAAGGCAATAGACAAGACGCCACCCTAAAGAGACAATGGACATCTTACTGCATCGTGCCGCTCCCCAAATTGTCGAGCATATCGGGTTGCAATACATAAAGTGGCTCTGTATAACCAGCATAGTAGTATGCAACTAGAAGGACTATCCCGGACTACCGACTGGGGGGTCAACTATGGGCACATGAAGATGATGTTACCATCCGCCACAGTAGCCAGCCATGCAGCACCTTTGTGAATGGAATTGAAATCATATAGTTATTGCCTAGGAAGGAAATGTCTCAGTGAGTACGTGCTAATCACTTTGGGTGGAGTTTTTAACAATAACTTTAGCTTTTCCTATAGCCAAACCTTTAAAAAAAAGAAGAAAAAGTCGCTAGATAGGTTAGGTTTATTCTAGGAAAAATTTAAGTACAGGGTTATATGAAAATCCAAAAGGACGTATTTCCCGCTAAGAAAAGCTAGTACGAAAACCCACAAGGGGCGTACTACCTTCAAAATAATGACTTTGATTACCTAGAGTAATAAGGGGCTCCTAGTTAAAAGAGCAGCAGGGTCAGTACAAGCAGCATGTAGACCAAGTAGCATCTCAGCCAAGATCAGTGGGAATAGGGTCAGTCCATCAAGTATACCCTCAACGACGTTAAATAACTGATAGTCGCCGATCAACCCATCCGAGGTCACCATCAGATAGCATGCCAAACAGATCACAGAATGGCGCCGGTGTGATAAATGGGGTTTAGGGGTGTGCAAATGGTCGGTTCAATTTTGGACCGAACTGAATAGACCAAAAATCAAACTTTAATAATTTTCAGAATTGAACAACATACCGAAGTTATTAGGACCGAAACCGAATAAATCAAAATAATTTTAGTCGGTTCGATTTTGTCCAATCAGTTTCCTATACCAAATAGTGAGTGGGGGTAAAAAAGTATATTACTCATTTTCTACAATTCTACTAACTTTCAGTCTCTCTCTCTCGTTCTCTCTCTCCTCTCTCTTATGCTTCTTGGATCGCCGATCGGAGCTCCCCCCATCGTGTCGCCCCCTATCGCCGTTGGCCCCCCTTCTCTCTCTTTCTCCCTCCCTCCCTCCCTCTCTCTCAGTAGATCTGGTTCCCGTCGCCCCTCCCCTCCCCGCTAGCGCTTGCCCCCATGCTGCCTCCCTCCCTCGCATACGATCTATGTCGCTCCTGGGTCACCAGAATTCGGGATTTGTTTACTGTGTTGGTACTTTTTTTAATCCTTTACTGTGTTGGTTGGTTTTAGATATATATATACACACACACACACACACACATACACACATATATACATACATACATACATACATACATACATACATACATACATATATACATACTGTGTTAGTTGGTTGGTTTGGTTTTAGATCTATATATATATATATTGTGTGGGTTGGTTTGGTTAGGTTGGTTAGTTTTAGATCCATATATACTGTGTTGGTTGGTTTGGTTAGGTTGGTTAGTTTTAGATCCATATATACTGTGTTGGTTGGTTTGGTTTTATATATATATATATATATATATATATATATATATAAAACGGTGAGTTTTGGATAGTTTGGTCGGTTCGGTTCCTTCAGTTTTATAATTTTAAGAACCAAACCGAACTAATTGAAGTTTAATTTTGGTTCATAATCGAATGAATCAAAAACTCGAACCAAACAGACCAAAATCTATTCGATTCGATTTTCGGTTCTGTACACTCCTAGTGGGGATATCTGAAAAGTCATCTAATGCATTAATTAGGAGCTCTAAGGAAAATTGGGCATCTCGAGGCACCAATCTGGCAGTAGACGAGGGCAGAATTCCCAAGGCCTGCACTACCTCCCTCGAATAGTTCGGTATGCAGTTCGGACATACCGACTATCGCGGTAAATTCTTTAGCAAGGGGGCATAGCTCTTAATGAGTGAACCTGAAAACACGGAATCTGGGCTCCCAGTAATGAATGGCAGTCAACAAAAGGGTCATATCAAGCTTGATTCTCCATAGGAATTTTAGGCCAGAATAAAAGGCCAAGGTAGAGCTTTCCCAAGTTTTAGGGCATCTAAGAGTTTGTGTAGTTTGTTGAGGATCGGTGCCGACACGGTACAATATGAATAATATCTAAGCATAAAAAGAAAACAATGATGCATAAAAAAACAGAGAAAATAAGGAAATGGAAAATACCTACTCAGAAGCTCCGGTTAAACAAGCCGGAGAAGCAATGCTTGAACTTCAAAAGTTAAACTCCTTTTATAGAGAAGCCATGACAGATGGGCGTGTCTCAACCAACGAGTCATGGCCAGCCTATCTATCACCCCTGGATCGCTTGGATGAACCTTTCATTCTGTATTTCCTGCATAGACCATCCATTCTACATGCACGCGTATTTCATTGTATATATGTTTTGTTCATTTTTGTAGGAAAACGAATTCATTTTGGCAGGACACGGGATCCAACGCAAGCGTTCGCATAGGCCAGGTTTGAATATTCATGGAGTATTTAATTAAAAAAAAGGAAAAAAATGAGAAGATATTTTTGAGTGACAGATGGGAAGGAGCTTGTGCCCGTCGCTCGTTAGAGAGCGATGGCCTGCCTGTCTGTCACGTCGTAACTATAAAAGGCTTTCCTTTTGCTTCTTCCTTCCTCCTTTCCTCTTTCTACTTTTTCTTCCTCTTTCCTCTGCACAAAATCGACGGCCCCTTTGTTTTTGCTCCATTTTACGCACTGTTTGTGCCCAAATGATCCTACAAGAGTTGCTCACGTTAGGGAACCATTTATTTTAAGTTTCTTCGGGTTTTATGAGTTTGCCTTTTCTATTCACAAGTCGGTTTCTGTGATTTTCTCCACCTTTTTATAATTTTCTTGCATACTTCTTCTTTATAAGCGTGTTTATGTGTTTTATGGGTTAAATAGGGTGAAGAATTTTTGGTTTCATTTTCTGCCTTTTCAAATGCATGTACTGTACTTTTGAAAAAAATAATATAAAAAAATATAAAATATAATAATAAATAATAAAATACTAGAAATTTTAAAGTGTGAAAAACAGAGTGTGGAAACAACATTTTTGTTTTTTTTTTTTTGTTTTATTGCCTAAGGGTGCTTGGGAATTTTATTTGAATTAGTAGATTACAATTTTATTTTCTCTTCAAGTTGAAGATATTAATTGCACATGTGGTAAGTTGTTGAGAATTGGGTTGCAAAATGTGTTTTTTTGCAGGAAGTTAGGCATATTTTTAAGCCAAAATGCTGCCGAAATTTTCAGAAAATTTCACAAATTAAAATTTTCGTTTGAAAAAACAACAACAACAACAACACTAATAATAATAATAATAATAATAATAATAATAATAATTATTATTATTATTATTATTATTATTATTATTATTATTATTATTATTATTATTATTATTATTATTATTATTATTATAAACCAATAGTTTTTGCATGGATTATTGTTATTCGGACCCCTTTGCGCAAATATTACTGTCTCTATAGTTGTTATACACAAGATAATTATGTTTTTTTTTTTTCAGATGCCTCAAAAAAGAGAGCCACTGGGAGCTTGACGCACCACCGGTACCTGGATGGATGACCAGTGGAGACGTAGATATGAGTCTCTGGCCCACGTTCAGTTCAAGGCCAGCAGATGCATGTCTGGTCTTTTCTTTGGGGAGATGGGTATGTTAGCGGATACGAATGCCCTAATGGCGGTGGCAGGATGGACACAGTTCTTTGCGAGCACATTTTAGACATACCCCGAGGTCACTCGAGAGTTCCTGGCTAATATACAATACTGGGGGTTCTAAAGGCCAGACATCGAGCAGGGCGTGATCACCTTCTAAGTCAAAGGTATACCTTACAAAATCAGCCGGCAACGATTCGCTAAGGCCATGCAGCTCCAGACGAGTGAGGGAGTTTTTATTGCAGAGCGGACAGTAGAGCGACAACATTGGGCTGCGATAGCACTGCTAAGGGTTCCTTATCACCCCGACACGGCGAAGAGCACGATATTATCCTCTCAGATCTTCAGATATATCTAGAGGGTGCTATCTAGCTCATATCTGGGCCGCATGGGTAATCCGAGGTCGCTGAACGCAGTAAAGATAGCTTCCATGTGGGCGATGATTGGTGGATGATGTATTGACATTAGCCACGAGATAGTGGCAAATTTGGTTTGGCTTACTAGACAGTTGACCGTGCAGATATGTGTGGGAGGGTGGTGACAAGGCTTCTACATCGCTTGGGGGAAGAGAAGGCCACCTTTGGAGAGCCAGTGAAGGAGGATATCTTGGTCGACCATGTGGCGACGCGGATCATGAGGATGATTTCTCCGATTTTACGGCACCCGGTCAGTATAGGCTCCTCACCATCCAACTAACGAGGCGAGCATATAGATTGCCAAACCTCCCTACGGTAGATGTTCAAGATGAGGCATAGCCATATCCACCTCAGCTAGAGGGGCCTACACCGTAGCTCGCGTAGTCTCCTCCTCATATGCCTCAAGATGGTATGGACTTGGACATAGATTTAGAGGATATGCTTTGTATTCTGTCATCACAGTAGCACCCTCCGAGGCGCGGGTTCGCACTCCTTTATCTTCACATGTACAACGCTCGGCCACCCGGTTATCTAAGATATACATGCTATATAGGGATCCAGGGGCCTCTATATCTCGAGCTCTGCCACTACCTAAGCCTCAGCCAGAGCAATCCCCAGGAGGCATAGAGACTTTCATATGAGCCGTACAGCGAGAGATCATGACTGCCGCTATGACCTCCATGATCCAGTATATGGATGAAGGTCCGGGCCCCAGGAGAGGTGGTGGCCAGACAGAGAGAGCTCCTTAATAGGCAGGTAGAGCGCTTGGACAGGTTGGAGACGGCTGTGGTTACTGGCCAGGCTGCAACAGTACAGAGGGTCGACGAGGCACTCCAGTTAGTAGACGAGTCTGTTGCCATAACAAGGCTGCAGGTCGAGAAGTTGGAGGGGACCGTACCTAGAGTATCTGAGCCGGTGAGGAACTTATGTGAGGATATGAAGACTCGGTTTGCGTGCAAGGGATGATTCCAGGCAGTATGCGTCGAGGTAGACTTAATCCATCACAGCTTTAAAGAAGGGCGTCCATGAGCTTACAGGACTCATAGGGACCATTACGCGCCTATTCTTTGAGAAACAGGCTGACATAGAGTTCCGTCGGTTAGCGCCTCAAGCAGCTTGCAAACTGTTGTCAGTTTTCGCAAGTATACGAAATCGATTCTAGTAATAAAGAGTGAATGAGTTATCGTTCCCACGAGGACTGATGATCAAGTACCAAAACTATGATAATTTTCTATTATTTAGACAGGCAAAACTTAATTGATTAAAATAAATAGTAATTATGAAAATAGAACTACAAAAATAATTAAGAAATTGAAAGAAATCACTAGATGAGAAGCAGGGGTATCTTTGAGTTCACTTGAATTTACTTTTTCAATTATAACTATTAACAATCAAATTTAATTACTCAAGCAAGGAATAATAATCCTTAAATATTTAACATGCTCTCCCAAGCTAAGCTAAACTTATTCACTAATGCCTATTAATCTTTTATAACAGAGATTAATGAATGAATTTATGAATATGATTATTCTTAATAAATTCCCACAAGTCAAGTTATATTATTTCCATTCAAACTATATTCTTGTGTTGTTTACAATTCAAATTCAATCTTAAAATTTTTCCTTCCGTACTAATCTTAAGAAAATAGATCAATCAATCAATGGCCAGTTAATTGATGGCATTAAGCATAATTGTAAACAATTGCAAAAGTAAAGAAAGCTAATTGAAATAATTAAAAAGAGTAAAAATTCAAGCTACATCAAAGATAACCCTAAAGAAAATTTAGCTCATGTTAATCATGTTCAAGAATCCAAAATAACAATTCAAATTCAATAACATAGTTAAAGCAAACTTGAAATTGAGTAGAGATGAAAATCTTGGTGCTTGAAACTTTGATTCCAAATCTTGAGTTCTTCAATTCTTTTTCTTGTTTTCGTCTCTTTTTTGAGATAGAATGACCTCTTTTTATGGAAAAAGTGTCCCCCTTGGAATAGGAGAGCTCTAGGGCTTGTTTTGGAATAAACTAAATAGAGTTGGAATTGGAAAACAATTAAAATTCTTCATTCCCGTTTTTATCCAAATCACCACACCCTCAGGTGGTGATTTCTGCCCAGTGTCACCACCTCAGGTGGTGAAACAATCTGTCCATTTAACCCTCACAGCCTTGGGTGGTGAAACTCTCTGGTTGCTTTCTTTCACCATTTAGCACTCTTTTTGGACCTCTAAAGCTTCCAATGAATTCTCTTTGTCTTCAAATGAACTCCTAACTCTTTAATCATTGAAAATTAATAAAATTAAACCTAAAACCACCAAAATTAACACAATTAAGACAACTTAACAATCAAAAGAAAAGAATTAAAAATTGTAACTAAAAGATAATGAAAATTAGCTACTAAATAACTATTTCAACCTAAAATTTACTTAAAATGGCCCATAAAACCTATGTAAAACCTACTAACAAAATACCCCCAAACTTAAACTTTGCTCGTCCTCGAGTAAAGAAGAATAAACCATACTTTTAAATAATTCAAACTCAGATTTTCAGATGATAGCAACCAATCTTAACCAAGATAAGTAAAAGCAATGTTTACCAATTATCACAAGTACATTGTCCGTTTTCTCTTTTATAGTCCAAATCCAACGAAGTACAGCTTCCTATAAATCATGACTTTCAAAGCTAAATTGACGTATCAAAAGCAGCTAGCATTTCACAATAAATTCTCATCAATCCACATTAAACATAACAAATGTCAACCAAGTTCTCAAGAATGAGATATAGAGAATTTAGAATCATGACCACACAGTTAAGTTTCGATAAGAGTTAAGCCAATACATAGGGAAACATATACTCAACCTGCCAAGATAAATAAAATTTACAAATTCGTGCAAATAAACTTAGAGAATACAGGAGCCAAAATTTTTTTTTTCTTTTCTTTTTATTCACTTTTCCTATTTGAGGCATTTTTAATGGCTTTGTTCGAGCTTATATCGGCCCCTACGGGGGTACACTCTCCCAACACTAATTTTTTCCATACACAAAGCTCATTACCGAGACTTTGCTTAAGGGAAACAGGTCCGAACCACCTGAATCAACCAACGATGGTGAACCATTTTTTTTTCACGTGGCAAATTTCGAGCTATGAACGGCCCCTACGGGGTAAAGCTCTCTCAGCATTAACCTTTTCCATTCACAAGGATCATTACCGAAACCTTGTTTAAGGGGAACAAGTGCCGTACCACTTGAACCGATCAATGTTGGTAAACCACTTCTCAAAAAGGAAAATATAGATATTTATTATTTTTGTTTTGGTTTTTTTTTTTTTTGGACATCCCATATTTCTAAATTCATTGCTCAAAAATTAAAAGTCTATGCATATCAAGGCAAGGTTGAAATAAAGTTTTCAAATGCATTAACAGTGTCTCTTGCAAACAAGTTTAATTTCTTAGAACTCATACATCCTGTCCTTGAGAAACATAGTTAAAATTAATTATGCTGGATGCAAAAAGATGAGAAAAAACCATTTGTGCTAGCTTATTAAAATAAATCAATCTAGATATGAAAGTCATAATTTAGAAAGTTTGTTCATCGACAGATTGAAACTTAAGCACAAAATGATTAAGCTAACTTAGCCACTGTCAACTATACTCTAGCTTAACTTAGTCTTTAATTAGATGCCATCATCCGAAATTGAGCTTAAATATATTAAGATGCAAATGCCAACCAAGGTCCAAGCAAATTTCAAGCTCAAATTAATTCAAATTTTTTTTTTCAAAGGCAAAATAAACCATACAAAAATAAATTACAGCCACCTACCCCCAAACTTAAAATATGCATTGTCCTCAAAGCATGAAAATGATAAGCAGAGAAAGAAACGAAAAAGAAATAAAATAATTAGTTAGATAAATTAGAACACTTCCCTGAAATTGTGAGGACGACATGGCATGAGAGATTACGGAGGTGGACGAAAATATGGTACGAGAGACGCAATTAAGAACTCCACGCGATCCCGCAGGGTGGAAATTTGCGCTTGCACATTATCAATTCGAGCATCAATATGATCTTTCAATTGCTCAATAGTGAAGGTGGTGTTGGAGGAGCTTGGTTCAGTGAGTAAGAAAATCGGGCTCTCTTCATGCTCGGTTGGCTCTTCTGGGTTGTCATTCACATCCTGAACCTGGTGTTTCTCAATAGGAATAGAATTGCCATTTCTATCTAACAACATCCATTGGTTAGCATCCCATTTACAGAATTCCATAGATTGAAGAGTTTCAAAATCCACAAAACTGGATCGTATTGAAAACGGACCCAAGTTTTCTATTCTAAAATGTTTTGCTATTGCTGTAACAAAGCCTCCTACAACAATTTTTCCTTTCTCTTGCTCACTCACCTTTTTGAGGTGGTCCAAAAGCCAAACACCACCATTAACCAGGATACCTTGATGCATGCAATACAAAAAGAATAATTCAGATTTGGTGACAGACCCTTGGCTATTACCCCTACTACAAAAAGTATGAGATAACACCCTTTGAATATAACGAAATGCATGCAGCAACTTAGAAGATTTACTTACAGCAGGGTGAAACTCGTCACTACTATCGGTAAGGATGCGCCAAGCACCAGACATACTAAAATCCTTAGGATATGAACGATGACCTTGGTTGGACAACTTAAAGATAGAATTCAGAGTTGGTAAATTGAGTTTATAGTTCTTATTTCTAAGTCTAAATGTGAATGTATCAGTATCATTCATATAGTGTGGGCTTATATCACATTTAAAAGAGCTTAGAAATTCTAAGGTCAGATCATGATAACTATGATTTTCAAAATTCATGAACAATTCCCAACCAATTCCTTTCATTAATGCATGAACATCATTGAACAAACCCAAAGTTTGAAGCATATTCTTATCAAAAAATTTCATAGCACCATGGTGTCTATTGCGAATTTGTTCATACCTGGTTTGCTGGAATGGCGTACCAAACTGAAAATTAGGCTCACCTAATCTTCGAGGTTCGATTACTTCCTGTTCTTCGATGATGGCTGTTGTCGGTCTCAATTTCTTGTTGGATGGTTTCCCCTGTTTTTGCTGCCTTTCAGTTGTTTTTCTGCCTTTTGAAGTATCTGCACTCTTCCTTTTCATGCCTTCTCTACCCATAGATTACCCGAAAAATCACAATTCAAAAAGAAACACACTCAATCTATCAGCCAGTGATTGAACAAAATACTTGTAAGTCTAACAGAGGATATGTAAAAGTTCAACAGTACAAATTAGCTACAAAAACTCAAAGTTAACAGCAATTTCAGTCTCAAAGTAGCAGCAATTTCAGTCTCAAAGTAGCAGCAACCAAGCAAAACCACTAAATTAAATTATCACAAATGCAAAACACAAACCACTAATTAAGAAATTCTAACTGCAACAATTCGTTAAACAGACTAAATAACAAAAAAATAAATAAATAAATAAATAAACAAACAAAAACAAGAAAATAAAATAAAGTCTCAAAAAGACTGCCCTGTTCTTCGATGTGTTGCAATGGTGAGCAGATATAGGGTGGCGGATATGGGGCGGCGCTGGTTGGGGCAGGGGACAGGTGCGACACTTTGGAAGCTAGACTGGAGGCTAGGCGACGGTGATGGTGGCAGAACTCCCTCGTCGTGGTCGGTGGCGCTGCTTCGTCGGAAGTTACGTCAGGAAATAAGAAACTAATGTTGAGAGATGGGGTCTGATTTTTAAAATCCCCAATTAGAAAAACTAGGGATTTAAAACACAAACCAAAATGGGTAGAATCTCTGCTTAAATGAAGACCAATGACAAGAAGAAGAAAAGAATGATCAAGACAAAATCGGGAGGGCAAAGCAAAGCAATTTGGGTTCTTTGAGAGAATGCAATTCACGATGGGATTAGTGAGGTTTGAGGTTTTACTGTGCCTAAATTAAAGGAAAAGAAAGTACTTCACGGGCCAGTAATGTGAAAGGGTCTGCTTAAAAATGAAATATTGAAATAATATGAACCCAAGAGATGCTATAAATGATTTCACGGGGTGAAATCGTGAAAGCCACTACCTGTATGCAATTGTTGGTTTACTTTGTCTTTTATTCCAATTTCCCATTTCACACTTTACCCTTGTGGAACCCACTGGTCACATGGTTGCAACTTGTTTAATTTTTGGCAAATTCCCTTTTCATTTCACGCCCTTCCCATGTGAAAGCCACTGTTACCATTTTTTTTATTTTGCCTTCTTTAGCTTTGGTTTCCCATTTCTTCACTTTTGATCTTTTGCTTCTTCTTTTTAATATTTTTTTGTTCTTTTTTTTTTTGTTAAAAAGTGCACATCTGCAAAAGAAAAAAAATGATTTAAAATTTCAATAAAAATAATAAACAAATTCTAATTAATAAAAATAAATAAATATTAAGCTACTAAAAATCTACTTAAATTTAAATAAATAGATAAATGAAATAAAATAAATTAAACTAAGTTTTTTTTTTTTTTTATTGGGTTGCCTCCCAATTAGCGCTTTATTTAATGTCTATAGCTAGACCAAGTTACTCCCTTTTACTCGAGTCGGAATACTTCGATGGATGAGATGTTATCACCCTCGAAATAAGGTTTCAATCGGTGCCCGTTTACTTTAAAAGTGCGATCCTCACTTTGAACTTCAATAGCTCCATGAGGGAAAATCCTTGAAATTGTGAATGGACCAGACCAACGAGATCGAAGTTTACCTGGAAAAAGCTTAAGACGAGAGTTAAATAGCAAAACCTTTTGTCCAACATAAAACTCGTGTCTTACAATATGTTTGTCATGCCACTTCTTGGTCCGTTCTTTATAAATTTTGGCATTCTCATAAGCTTGAAGGCGAAACTCATCCATTTCATTGAGTTGTAACAATCTTTTTTCTCCTGCAGCTCCTTCATCAAAATTTAACAGCCTCATTGCCCAATATGCTTTATGTTCCAATTCCACTGGCAAGTAGCATGATTTTCCATATACCAACCGATACGGGGACATCCCAATTGGAGTCTTGAATGCTGTTCTATATGCCCATAATGCATCATCGAGTTTCCGTGCCCAATCTTTCCTAGAAGAACACACCGTTTTCTCAAGAATCCTTTTGATTTCCCTGTTAGATATTTCAACTTGTCCGCTGGTTTGGGGATGATACGGTGTTCCTACACGATGAGTCACACCATATTTCATTAGTAAGGAATCTAAATAACGATTGCAAAAATGTTTACCTCCATCACTGATAATAGCTCATGGGGTTCCAAAACGGGCAAAAATATTCTTCCGTAGGAACTTCATAACGCTTTTAGATTCATTATTTGGCAACGCCACTGCTTCCACCCATTTAGACACATAATCCACTGCCATCAAGATGTACTGGTTTGAGCCAGATTTTGGAAATGGACCCATGAAGTCGATTCCCCATACGTCAAATAACTCAACTTCTAAGATATTTTGTAGTGGCATCTCATTTCTCTTGGAAAGGTTACCTGTTCTTTGACATCTATCACAATTAGAAACAAAATGAAAAGCATCTTTGAATAGGTTAGGCCAATAAAAACCGCATTGTAATACCTTAGCTGCTGTTTTGGAGTGTCCAAAATGACCACCACATTCAAGAGTATGACAATGTTTTAGAATATCATTCATTTCATGCTCAGGAACACATCGCCTAATAATCTGATCAGCACATAATCTAAACAAGTATGGGTCTTCCCAATAATAATATTTAACATCAGAAAAGAATTTCTTCTTTTGCTGATATGTCAAATTTGAGGGAATTATTTCACAAGCTAGATAGTTGGCTATATCAGCATACCATGGCAATTGAGTTGCAAAGACCGCGTACAGTTGTTCATCAGGAAATGATTCATTGATTGAGCACTCATTATCAGTAGTTCTCTCTAATTCCAGTCTAGAGAGATGGTCAGCTACCACATTCTCAGCACCTTTCTTATCTCGAATTTCAAAATCAAATTCCTGCGAAAGTAACACCCATCTAATTAGTCTTGGTTTGGCGTCTTTCTTTTGAAGGAGATACTTAATAGCTGAATGGTCAGTGAAGACTATTGGTTTTTTTCCTATCAAATAAGAACGAAATTTATCAAAAGAAAAAACAATAGCTAAAAGCTCCTTTTCAGTGGTTGCATAATTAAGTTGCGCATCATTTAAAGTCCGACTAGCATAATAGATAACATGCTACTTTTTGTCCTTTCTTTGTCCAAGAACCGCTCCCACTGCGACGTCACTCGCGTCACACATCAATTCAAATGGCAACTCCCAATTTGGTGATGCCATAATTGGTGCCGATGTAAGCTCCTTTTTCAATCTGTTAAAAGCAATTAAACACTCTTCGTTAAAATCAAAAGGCATATCTTTGGCTAACAAATTACAAAGAGGTTTAGTGATTTTAGAGAAATCTTTGATGAACCGGCGGTAAAATCCCGCATGCCCAAGAAAGCTTCGTACTCCCTTAACCGAGGTTGGAGGTGGTAGTTTTTCAATTACTTCAATTTTCGCTTTATCCACCTCAATGTCGTGCTCTGAAATCTTGTGACCTAGAACAATTCCTTCCTGCACCATAAAATGACACTTTTCCAAATTTAAGACTAAGTTAGTCTCTTCACATCTTTGTAAGACTCGGGAAAGGTTAGTTAGACAATGATCAAAAGAGGAACCAAAAACAGAAAAATCATCCATAAAAACTTCAATAAAATCCTCAATCATATCAGAAAAGATAGCCATCATACACCTTTAAAAAGTCGCTGGTGCGTTACACAGGCCGAATGGCATTCTTCTATAAGCAAAGGTACCATATGGACATGTAAATGTAGTTTTCTCTTGGTCCTCCGGTGTGATGGGAATCTGTAAATAACCTGAATATCCATCTAGAAAGCAATAATATTTATATCCTGCAAGTCTTTCAATCATTTGATCCACAAAAGGTAAGGGAAAATGGTCTTTACGTGTTGCATTGTTAAGTTTCCTGAAATCAATACATACACGCCAACCTGTTACTGTTCTAGTTGGTATTAGGTCATTATTTTCATTGGCTACAACAGTAATTCCCCCCTTCTTAGGCACAACTTGTGTAGGACTAACCCAATTGCTATCTGAAATAGGATATATAATTCCTGCATCTAAAAGTTTGATGACTTCCTTTTTAACAACTTCCTTCATACTAGGATTTAATCTTCGTTGAGGTTCAATTGAAGGTTTGTGATTTTCTTCCATTAAAATTTTATGCATGCACAAAGAAGGGCTAATGCCTTTAATGTCAGCTATTGTCCAACCTATAGCTCTAATATGTGATTTCAGAACATGCAATAATTTTTTCTCTTGTTCCTTAGTCAAATCAGCAGCTATGATTACAGGAAGAGTGGAAAATTCTCCTAAAAAGGCATACCTGAGATGAGCTGGAAGTTGCTTAAGCTCTAATGTAGGAGCTCTAACAATGGAAGGTACTGCAGGGGTTGATTCCTTCTCAAGTTTCTCAAACACTTGCTTCATTTCAGCATAAGTCCTATCAAGACCTTTCTTTGATCCACTTTTTCTAGATCCTACCACCTGTACCTCATCAATCTCTAGCAACTCATTAGAACACAAAAATTCGGGTTGATTTAAAGTTTCTTCCACACATTCATCGATAATATCAACCCGATTACAATCAGAAAAATCAGAGGGGTATTTAGAAGCATTGAAAACATTAAAAGTTACCTCTTCTTGTCCCACTATCAATGTCAACTTACCTTGTTCTACATCAATTAAGGCGCGTCCAGTGCGAAGAAAAGGTCTTCCTAAAATCAGTGGTACTTCTCCTTCCTCTTCCATGTCAAGAATTATAAAATCAGCAGGAAAGATGAATTTTTCAATTTTGACAAGAATGTCTTCAATTACACCCAAAGGATGTCTGATCGATCTATCCGCTAGTTGCAATGACACGGTGGTGGGTTTGACTTCCCCCAATCCTAATTTTTTAAACAAAGAAAAGGGCATTAGATTTATGCTAGCACCAAGATCACATAAAGCTTTACTACTCTCATTATTTCCTATTTTGCAATCAATAATAAAACTCCCTGGATCTTTTAGTTTTTGAGGTAGTTTTCTCTGAATAATGGCACTGCATTCAGCTGTCAACTTCACCGTCTCATATTCTTCCAACCTTCTCTTTTTGGTAAGAATTTCCTTCAAAAATTTAGCATATGATGGCATTTCTGCTAAAGCCTCTGCAAAAGGAATGTTAATGTGCAGTTTTTTAAAGATATCTAAAAATTTAAGAAAATTCTTATCTTCTTTATGCTTTTGAAGTCGTTGAGGAAAAGGAACTGGTGGAACATAAGGCTTGACTTGCTCGGATTCCTTTTTTTTTCATCTCATCTTCTTCCTTCTTGTCATTGTTGTCCGTTTTTTCCTTTCTTGATACATCAGCTTCCTTATTCGTTTGCTCTTCTAGCTCTCTACCATTCCTCAATGTAACTGCCTTCAATTGTTCCTTTGGATTTGTCTCTGTATTGCTCGGTAAATTACCTTGAGTTCTATTTGTCATGGCTTGTGCCAATTGACCAATTTGAAGCTCTAAATTCTTGATAGAGGCTTGTTGATTTTGAAATGTAGTCTTTGTATCGACCATGAAATCTGTGGTTGCTTTGGTGAGGTTAGCAACTAAATCTTCTAATGAAGTTTTCTTCTCTTGCTGCTGAAATCCAGGTTGAGGTCTTTGCAAATTCTGCTGGTTAGTCCATGAGAAATTAGGGTGATTTCGCCATCCAGGGTTGTACGTGTTAGAATATGGGTTGTGCTGTTGGCGGCCCTGATTAGCTAAATAATGAGCTTGCTCCGAATTTGGCTGATTAAAAGATACCTCCTCTTGGCACTCATTGGTTCCATGTTGTCCACCACACGTTTCACATACCTGCACATAAGAATGAATAGCATTTAGTCCTAATTTATCAACTTTGCTAACTAAAGCATCTATTTTAATATTAAGAGCAGAAATAGCATCAATTTCTAGAACTCCATTGGGTTTCTTGAGGGTGCTTCTGTCGGAAGAGTTGTACATATAGTTGTTCATTGCGGTTTCCTCAAGAAGCTTCATTGCATCATCCATTTCTAATCCCATAAAAGCTCCTCCTGCTGCTGCATCTACCAGGATTCGAGTGTTGGGATGGAGACCAGTGTAAAAATTCTGCACTAACATCCAATCTGCTATTCCATGAAGTGGACATTTCCTCAAAAGATCTTGAAATCTCTCCCAAGTATCATATAAAGCTTCAGACTCTCGTTGTGCAAAATTATTGATTTCAAACCTTAACTTTGCCGTCTTTGCTGGCGGAAAGAATTTTGTTAAGAATCTCTTAGCTAGATCATTCCAATTAGTAATTGTCCTTGCTGGCAGAGATTCCAACCAACTCTGAGCCTTGTCTCTAAGTGTGAAAGGAAAGAGTCTTAGTCTAATTGCCTCATCAGAAGCTCCGTTAGTCTTAAATGTACCACAAATAGCCAAAAATCTTGAAATATGCAAATTTGGATCTTCAGTGGTCAATCCTCCAAATTGACATGAATTTTGAAGTATAGACAGTACAGATGACTTAATCTCAAAGTTGTTAGCTTCAATAGTAGGTTGCACAATGCTTGATGTTGCTCCTTCAACAGTTGGGGTCGAATAATCGCGCAATGCGCGTCTGGCTGGCTCCCCCATTACTAGACCCGTCAAAAACTGACCCAAACCCAATAAGCTACCCAAACCCACCCAACAAAATCTGAACCAAACCCAACCCAAATAAAAAATTACCCATGTAAACCCATCCAACAATCACCCGCTTGAAATCCAACCCGTTTGGGTCATCATCCTTACACCCAACGGGTCTAATTCCCAATTCTCTATTTGCTCTGCTTCAGTTCTTCTTCCCTGTATTTCATCAAAAGAAAAGCAGTAAGTGTTTGGTTTATATTCTATCTCTCATCGTCATCTTCAGTGCAATAACCCTAATTCTAGCCTTGACTGTACTACGACCAACAACTCCCGTCACTAAATTCTCCTTCATTAGAGTAGAAAATCTCAACTTCAACGCAAACTCGTCCTCTCCTTCCTTCAACATCACATTAAACACTGAATTAAAGATCAATAATAAGAATTTCGGAAGGTTCGATTTTGAAAATTCTACTGTGAGATTTTTGTATGGAGATGTTGTGGTAGGCGAAGTTTTGGTGAGAGAACGGCGTGTTGGATCAAAAGAGTCGAAGTTTATGAATTTTGAAGTTAAATTGAGATCGAATGATGGAGTATTGAATAGTGGTAGGAATTTGAGCAGTGATTTGAGTTGGGGGATTTTGAATTTGAGTAGCCATAGAAGTTTTAGTGGAAGAGTTGTGATTTTGCATTTGAAGAAGAAGAGAACTGCTGTTATGGATTGTAGTATGAAGCTTAATTTGAGAAACCATTCTATTCAGGATTTAGAGTGTAATTAATTATAACAATACAATTAATATTCTTTTATTTATATATTTAAGGATATATATAAATTTTGAAGCATTAATTAATGTGGAATTAGAATTGGTTATTGTTGTATTGTATAGGTTGTAATTTTATTTATTTATTTTTTAAAAATTATAAATAAATAAAGGAGAGATGAGTATAGATAGGGGTGAGCATGGACCGATTAACCGGTCCATGAGTCCAAAAAAAAAATCAGTCTATGAATATCGATTTTTTGAAAATACTAACCATTAACCAGTCCGTTACTATCGGTTAACCGGTCACATGAGTCAAAAAATATTAACCAGTCCATTAATATCGGTTTTTGCAAAACACTAACCATTAAACAGTCCATTACAATCGGTTAATCAGTCCATCGGTTCGGTTTCGAATTTTTTTTTGGTTAACATAGTCTATCGGTTTTTTTGCTCACCCCTGAGTATAAAAGCTTTGATAATTTTACTTTATATATGTCCATGTCAAAGTGTTCCTTTGTAGTAAAGATTTTTAATAAAAATGGAGTTATTGGAATTTTTTTTTTATTTTTTTAGTATTTTGTTATTGAGAATTATTTTTGGATCCATTTAGGCCTTCACCGATCCATTTAGAACACTCGACCCATTTGGGTTAAAATGGGTCGACCCAAACCCACCCAACCCGTTTGGGTAATTGACCCATTTACGACCCAAATATTTTTGACCCATTTATGACCCACCCATTTATGACCCAACCCAAACCCACCCAACCCGCCCATTTGCCACCTCTACCCATTACTATATCCTTTTTCGGTTCTTTCTTTTCTCTTTGTTCCCTTAATCTAGCTTTGAAGGTGCGCTCAATTTCAGGATCAAATTGCAATAATTCAAAACTTTTTGATCTTCTCATACACCTGCAAAACAAAATCAAGAGAGAAATTAAAAATAAAATAGAATAAAGTCTAAAGTAATAGTAAATTATTTTGTATTGATATTAATCTAATCAGTCCCCGGCAACGGCGCCAAAAACTTGTTGTCGGTTTTCGCAAGTATACGAAATCGATTCTAGTAATAAAGAGTGAATGAGTTATCGTTCCCACGAGGACTGATGATCAAGTACCAAAACTGTGATAATTTTCTATTATTTAGACAGGCAAAACTTAATTGATTAAAATAAATAGTAATTATGAAAATAGAACTACAAAAACAATTAAGAAATTGAAAGAAATCACTAGATGAGAAGCAGGGGTATCTTTGAGTTCACTTGAATTTACTTTTTCAATTATAACTATTAACAATCAAATTTAATTACTCAAGCAAGGAATAATAATCCTTAAATATTTAACATGCTCTCCCAAGCTAAGCTAAACTTATTCACTAATGCCTATTAATCTTTTATAACAGAGATTAATGAATGAATTTATGAATATGATTATTCTCAATAAATTCCCACAAGTCAAGTTATATTATTTCCATTCAAACTATATTCTTGTGTTGTTTACAATTCAAATTCAATCTTAAAATTTTCCTTCCGTACTAATCTTAAGAAAATAGATCAATCAATCAATGGCCAGTTAATTGATGGCATTAAGCATAATTGTAAACAATTGCAAAAGTAAAGAAAGCTAATTGAAATAATTAAAAAGAGTAAAAATTCAAGCTACATCAAAGATAACCCTAAAGAAAATTTAGCTCATGTTAATCATGTTCAAGAATCCAAAATAACAATTCAAATTCAATAACATAGTTAAAGCAAACTTGAAATTGAGTAGAGATGAAAATCTTGGTGCTTGAAACTTTGATTCCAAATCTTGAGTTCTTCAATTCTTTTTCTTGTTTTCGTCTCTTTTTTGAGATAGAATGACCTCTTTTTATAGAAAAAGTGTCCCCATTGGAATAGGAGAGCTCTAGGGCTTGTTTTGGAATAAACTAAATAGAGTTGGAATTGGAAAACAATTAAAATTCTTCATTCCCGTTTTTATCCAAATCACCACACCCTCAGGTGGTGATTTCTGCCCAGTGTCACCACCTCAGGTGGTGAAACAGTCTGTCCATTTAACCCTCACAGCTTTGGGTGGTGAAACTCTCTGGTTGCTTTCTTTCACCATTTAACACTTTTTTTGGACCTCTAAAGCTTCAAATGAATTCTCTTTGTCTTCAAATGAACTGCTAACTCTTTAATCATTGAAAATTAATAAAATTAAACCTAAAAGCACCAAAATTAACATAATTAAGACAACTTAACAATCAAAAGAAAAGAATTAAAAATTGTAACTAAAAGATAATGAAAATTAGCTACTAAACAACTATTCCAATCTAAAATTTACTTAAAATGGCCCATAAAATCTATGTAAAACCTACTAACACAAACCCCTGTCGGAAGATATAACTTCTCGACCATCTACCTCTAGAGCCTCACTTGTGCAGGTCAATTCATCCTCGTCAAATCCATCTGAGGACTACTCTCTTCTCTCTCCACATCAGCGCATTTGTTCCTCACGCACAAATTACATTTCAATTATCTCTGTTTTTTTTTATTAATTGTATAATTAACAAGATAAAGTGTTTATATGGTTATTTTTGAAATTTAAATGCCCAAATAATTTTTGTTTACAAATATAGGGGCTGCATATGGGTTTACTTATTAATATATTATAATGGCGTGAGGTGTGGCTGTATGACTAGTTAGTAATTAATTAAGATGTAAAAAAGTGGACTGTGACTAATTAGATAAAATTTGAAGGTGGGATCCAGGGATTCAATTGTGGAGCTTGTGGTAGCCAATAATTGCTAAAAAAGAAAAAAGAATATTTTAAGAAAAAAAGAGATGTTGATTCGTGTTATGTCATTTCAATTCAAGTCCAGCTTCACAACCGTGTTTTCTTCTTCTTCTTCTTCTCTCTCTTTCTCACTCTGTCGTTTCTCTCCCTTTTTAGGGTTTTAAATCGCCGTTTCGCTCTTCGCATAAATCCTATTCTCAAGGTATAATTTTTCATTATTTCTGGTAAATTAAGGTGATTTTCTCAATTGATCTCGATTAATTTAATTGTTTCGAATTTTTATTGATTTCTGGATTTCGCTTTCAAATATGGATTCCGTGTGTTTCTTGTCTTATTTTATGATGTTTTCTTATTTTACTGTTACTGAATCTGATTTGGATCTCTGTTTTGGGTTTATTTCTTAATCGTGGATTCGAGTTATTTTTTTTGGGTCCTGCTGTCGTTCTATTGAAATTGATGGATCGATTTAGGTTTTGTACTTGTATAGGAGAATGCAGTTTAGTTTTTGTTTACTGATTTTAGTGTGATTGTTGAACTTGACTGTGTTACTTGATATCTGTGTGCGCTTCTTTGTTAATCGTTAATTATAAGTGTCCTGGACTGATTCTTGGATTGACCAACTAACTTGAAATCCAGTCAGCCAAGGAATAGTCAGCGGAACAGTGACTGTGCAATCTATTCTAGACTTTAGTAAGCTTAAATTGAACTAACTTCTACTACAGATATACTAAACTGTGGTTTGCTTTAAAGTCTACAGTAATGATTTGTGGGCATGTTTCTTTTGAAAATCTTAGTTTTTCTTGTTGATGACCTTTTTAATCAGTCCCTACTTGTTTCCATTTAGCTTTTGCCTATTTCACATGCGTTTGTATCATGGACAAGCATATTATACAGGCTACTGTAAACATGCAATATTACCTGTTTGGGTTGGGATTGTAAACGATAAGAGTGAGGAAGATGTATTTTGAATTTGCAAAAGATTTTATTTTGTATTTTGAATTTGCAAAAGATTATATTTTATTTTTTCCTTAAATCAATGTTTGCTTTTGTTAACTAAGTTATGAATAAAACTCTGGCAAAGATCTTTTGGGTAGGAAGTTTAGATGTTCTATAAAAGGTTAATAGGTTTCTCCTTTTTTACAGGCTTTCTTGTCAATTTCTCTTGCAGTGGCGCATTTTCCTTTGATTGTTTCTATTTTCCTAACAACATCTGCAAATTTAGCACCTAAACTAACCATTTGAGAATGGGAACTTTCAGGTACACTATGGCTATGGAAGTTACCCAAGTGCTTCTAAATGCACAGTCAATTGATGGAAATGTGCGTAAGCATGCAGAAGAAAGCTTGAAGCAGTTCCAAGAGCAGAATCTCCCTAGTTTCTTGCTCTCACTCTCTAGTGAGCTAGCAAATGATGAGAAGCCTGTAGATAGTCGCAAATTAGCTGGTTTAATACTTAAAAATGCATTGGATGCCAAGGAACAACATAGGAAACTTGAGCTTGTTCAAAGATGGTTGTCCTTAGACAACACTGTGAAAAGCCAAATCAAGGCACTTTTGTTAAAGACTCTTTCTTCTCCTGCGGCTGATGCTCGATCAACAGCATCCCAAGTCATTGCCAAGGTTGCTGGCATTGAGATACCTCAGAAGCAGTGGCCTGAGTTGATAGGATCACTTTTATCAAATATCCACCAGCTACCTGCTCACGTCAAGCAAGCCACTTTAGAGACTCTTGGATATTTTTGTGAGGAAGTCTCCCCTGATGTGGTAGATCAAGATAATGTGAATAAAATACTTACAGCAGTAGTCCAGGGTATGAATGCATCTGAAGGGAACAATGATGTTAGGCTTGCTGCCACCCGTGCCCTATACAATGCTCTGGGCTTTGCACAAGCAAATTTTAGCAACGACATGGAGCGTGATTACATTATGAGAGTTGTATGCGAGGCAACTCTGTGTCCAGAAGTTAAGATAAGGCAAGCTGCTTTTGAGTGTTTGGTTTCTATTTTGTCAACTTACTATGAGAAATTAGCTCCTTATATCCAGGACATTTTTAGCATCACAGCAAAGGCTGTGAGGGAAGATGAGGAGCCTGTTGCTCTTCAAGCAATTGAGTTTTGGAGTTCAGTTTGTGATGAGGAGATAGACATATTGGAAGAATATGGGGGAGATTTCACTGGAGACTCTGATATTCCTTGCTTTTATTTTATCAAACAGGCACTCCCTGCTCTTGTACCAATGTTGTTGGAAACACTCCTAAAGCAGGAGGAGGACCAGGATCAGGATGAAGGGGCTTGGAATATTGCAATGGCAGGGGGTACATGTCTTGGTTTAGTTGCACGAACTGTTGGAGATGATATTGTTCCACTTGTCATGCCATTTATTGAAGAAAATATTACAAAACCTGATTGGAGGCAAAGAGAAGCAGCTACATATGCCTTTGGTTCCATATTGGAGGGTCCTTCCCCAGACAAGTTAACGCCTATTGTTAATGTTGCTTTGAACTTCATGCTTAGTGCTTTAACAAAGGATCCAAATAATCATGTCAAGGACACCACTGCTTGGACCCTTGGAAGAATCTTTGAATTTCTTCATGGGTCTACTATGGATGCACCCATAATTACTCAGGCAAATTGCCAACAGATAATCACTGTATTGCTTCAGAGTATGAAAGATGTTCCCAATGTGGCTGAGAAGGCATGTGGTGCCCTTTATTTTCTTGCCCAGGGTTATGAGGAGGTGGGTCCTTCCTCTCCTTTGACTCCATACTTCCAAGAAATTGTTCAAGCACTGCTCACTGTTACTCACAGAGAAGATGCTGGGGAATCTCGGTTAAGGACCGCTGCTTATGAAACATTGAATGAAGTGGTTAGGTGCTCCACTGATGAAACAGCTCCCATGGTTTTGCAATTAGTCCCTGTGATTATGATGGAGCTTCATAAAACTCTTGAGGGCCAGAAGCTTGCATCTGATGAGAGAGAGAAACAAAGTGAATTGCAAGGGCTTCTTTGTGGATGTTTGCAGGTTATTATTCAGAAGTTAGGGTCATCCGAGCCAACTAAATATGTGTTCATGCAGTATGCCGATCAGATAATGGGACTCTTCCTGAGAGTTTTTGCTTGTAGAAGTGCTACTGTGCATGAGGAGGCGATGCTTGCCATTGGAGCCCTTGCCTATGCGGCGGGTCCTGATTTTGCAAAATATATGCCGGAGTTTTATAAGTATTTGGAAATGGGTCTTCAGAATTTTGAGGAGTACCAAGTCTGTGCTGTCACAGTTGGTGTGGTGGGTGATATTTGCAGGGCTTTGGAAGATAAAATATTGCCTTACTGTGATGGGATTATGACACAGCTTCTCAAAGATTTGTCAAGCAATCAGTTGCATCGATCTGTGAAGCCTCCAATATTCTCATGCTTTGGTGATATTGCACTGGCTATAGGAGAGAATTTTGAGAAGTACTTGATGTATGCCATGCCCATGCTCCAAAGTGCTGCAGAGTTGTCTGCCCATACAGCTGGTGCTGATGATGAGATGGCTGAATACACAAATTCACTGAGAAATGGAATTTTGGAAGCATATTCAGGGATTCTTCAAGGGTTTAAGAACTCTCCTAAGACTCAGCTCTTGATTCCGTATGCGCCACACATCCTCCAGTTCTTGGATAGCATGTATATGGAGAAGGACATGTATGTTTTACTGAAATAGTTATTCTTTTTTCTTTTCCTTTTTTGTTTTGGATTCATAAAGTATTTTGAATTGTTCTGGTTTGACTTACGTGGAAGTTATTTGATTCAGGGATGATGTGGTGATGAAAACTGCTATTGGGGTCCTTGGAGATTTAGCAGATACATTGGGAAGCAATGCTGGTTCCTTGATACAGCAATCCCTTTCTAGCAAAGACTTTTTAAACGAATGTTTGTCTTCTGAAGATCATATGATTAAGGAATCCGCTGAATGGGCCAAGTTGGCCATCAGTCGTGCCATATCTGTTTGAAGTTATTGCTATTCAGCATGCTCTTTCCTTTTACAAGTCCCTGCATGCATTTGGGTGTATTGAGTCGGGGTCCGGGGTTGCATATGTGTCAGGTCATCTGCCATTTTCAGATAACAAAGTTATCAGTCTTCAGGTGTCACTAATTCTTGCATCAGCACCGTGGAAGGACATTAGTTGACAATTCCTTTGAAAGATGTGGGTGAAGGTGTCTGTTGAAAGCTCCAAAGACTAGCATTCATAGAGCATAAAATTGGTTCTACCAAGGGAGAAAGGTAACTATGATATGCTGAATATACAAGTAAGGCAGCATCTTGTCTATTGGTGTTTATGGGTCATGTAATGGTTGAGGCCTCTCGTGCTGATGTGGTGGTCATTGCCTGAGTACATTTAGGTTGTTGGAGTGATGACTGCATTGGTTGGTCGAAGTTTAGTGATGCTTGAAGGTGAAGTAGGTGCCTCATTTCAGAAGACCCACATTTCATTCCTGATTTTTTGCCCCCCCTTTTTTTGTTATTTGAACTCTTTTTATTCATATCTCTTATTAGTTCATCATCATCATGTCTGTCGTGGTTGGGTTGTACCTTAACTGCTGCACTTGTTTGGTATACTTGGTCGGGGGTCTTCAACATATTATTACTGCATTTGCATTTTTGAATTGTTTTTCTATAGGTTTCAAGTCAGTAATATACCTTGCATTCATTCAATCATATACTGCCTTTTCCCCTCCTTTTGTCTAATATAGGGTCTTTTTGTTTTCCAATTCTATTTTATTTTTTTTCCCAGAATGTGTAATATTTTCATCAATCTATGCTTGTAGAGAACAGTTATATTAAAATATGCCATGTTCTGTGCTGACATTACAAGAATTGGGTGGAAAATTGGACAACAGATAAAATTAGAGGCAGTGAAATTGTAACTTTCTTGTCATGTCTAGAAAAGCTACAAGATTGGGATTTTTGTATGGGAGTTTGTCCTCCTATCTCCACTTATTTATGTTGCGGTAGGAGAGAAAATTGGGGTTGCGTTGCTGTTTTGACTTATGTTGGATTTTCTATGCTCCATGAATGTGATGGTCACCTTTCATGAAGTGCTTAATTTAAAAATTATAAAAGGCATTTGAAAATTACATGATTGCGATTTTACCCTTTTTATTATTTACAAGATACTTTGGTGAACTTGATTGTTGATGGTTTGAAGATAAATGAAAACCTGAATAGGACAGAAAAGATTCTATATTTGTGGATTTTTAAATTTAGTGTTTACAATAGTGAGTAGTAAATATTTAAAAAGTGTGTGAAGCTTGGAGATGATATATAACATGATGTTTTGAAAACGCCAAGAAACCGGAAGAACCGATTTGCCTTGGCATCATGTTCTTTTTAGCGTCTAATTCTGCGCAGTTATTTATTTTTTAAAAACCTTAAAAGTCACCTAAGCTCTCTAAGTGAAAAAGAATCTGACTATATCGCAAATGATTTAGAACGAATGTTCTTATTGGCTTCTCATTCTCAGCAGATATTATTTTAAATAACTGTAAAAAAATTGCTGATCACCTAGAACGACTGTTACTTTTTAGCTTTTAATGCTCTGCAGTTATTATTTTCAAAACCTTCAATTCGTTAAGCTCTGAAATCATTAGAACTGATGAAAGGGAGCAAATTGGAGGTGGATAATAAGTAGGAGAATATGCAATTCATTTGATTTTGTAAAATATATGGAAACACTGAAATGGATGTTCAATTCCTGTTGAGGTGCTTAAGACCATCTGCAGTAAAAGATATTTATCCAAGTATTTGACATAACTTTATATTTGTCACATATGCACTATTGGAGGCTAGAAGAGAGACTTTCTACTATGTCTCTTTTAAGTCAGTCATAAGGTCCACAAACTATTATATATATATATATATATATATATATATATATATATATATATATATATATATATATATATATATATATATTAAAAATGCCATGTGTCAATTGGTAAGTGGGTCTTTCAAGTGAGAAACGCATCTCTCATTAGAGAGATCCATCTTTCCAATTCAATGATCTGCAGTGTGAGAGACTTGTGTGGGAGACGCTGTGTCGGAGTGAGAGATGCAAACTGTAAGGCGCTGCTGATAGTTTAATTGTCAAAGCTTTAAGATGTGGATACGTAGGAGTTGCATTCAAAGTGCATAGGAGTTTTCGGAAGAAGAAGTGGCAGGTTTTACTTTAAAGGTAGTTCAGGGAAGGTGGCTTTGATCTATAATCTGGTATGACTAGCACCGGTACCATCCACGTCTATCAAAAGAAATGGATGTGGAATTGTGGATGGGTGGGATTCCCCAATTCTGGTCTTTTTTATATTATTATTATTATTATTATCATTATTATTATCTGTCATATTTAAAAGTTTAACTGAAATATAAAATTATTTATGCTTTGAATATTAAGGATAAGAAAAAGAAAAAAAATACATGTAAAGAGATCAAGGTAAGCATCCAAAATGAATAGCTTCTACCACTTCGTACAGAAATCAAGTGCCATGCATACTTTCAGTCATTAAGCATATGCACCCGCAACCGCAACAAATACATACCATATTATTGTTTAATATTTTGACTCGACTACGGCCATATATCATGCAAAGATACATATTTTTTGGATGTAGTTGGTCGTCATCCAATTCTACATTTTTTCAATTATACTGTTTTATCAAGTCTTTTATTTTTTTTATTTAATTCATGTTTTTTTATAGAGGAGAAAAAATTAGACACTAACTCATGTTTTTTATTAACCAACATATTGGATATATTCTTTGTTTAATACATACAATTGCAAATTAAATTTTGTATTAATTAGTCATTTTGCTATCCTAACTCCTCGAGAAGTTGTATCACACCTTATATCCACATATTTCGCTATACTTGAATGAGGATTCTTCGATACATTGGACGCATGATGCGTTAGAAAGTTATCCCATTAATACTTACGGAACTTTTTTTTTTAATTATCCATTCCTTTTTTTTTTTTTTCAAATTTCCAATTAATTTTTTTAATGTCATAATTTCTGTTTATTTAAAAATTAAGAAAATGATACACTAGGAATGGCAGTGGGTAGGGTTTTCTAAGGTATCCTATCAGTTTCGCTCTGTTTAGTGAGGATATGAGTATTTATAAATGAATTTGAGACGGATTTTGATATTAAAAATAGATTATGTGACGGATTTGAATCAAACATGAATTTAGTACTTCGGGTGTCCATAATCCGATCCCATTTATATATTTAGCCGTAAATAATGAGTACATGAGGATACCCATCTCTTTTAAATTCATTTATTTGAAAATTAATTTAAAATTGTAGGTGCGTGAGTGAGAATTTGAGTTCTTATCCTTCCAAGTTTATGTATAATTAACTTGTTAATTAAGGTTTTTGATAAATGCTATCTTAGACTTTACAAGTGAGAAGTGTATTATGAAGAATTAAAAATTTAGAATTGAAATTTATTGAACTTCAACTATGTATTTTTTTTAATTGAAAGTTTTACTTTCATTTTTTGCGAAATAACCTATATACAACTTTTAGTTTGTAAATGGTTGTAGATTTTTACTTAGCTTTTTTCTGAATGCATTTTTTATTTAAAAGTTTACAAAATTATAGTTTTTAATTTCATGATTGTTTTACTAAATTTACTAACTTTTAGTTTACATATGGTTTGTGTAGATTTTTACTTAGATTTCTGTACTATGATTTTTACTTAATATTGATTTAAAAATTACTAAATTACAGTTTTTAATTCTATGGTTGTTTTATAAGCTACAATTTTATTAAAATTTATATTTTTTATGATATCCATAGACATTGATAAACGGATTTAGAATTGATATTGATATTAAGCTAGTGTTTGGAATAAATGAATTTCATAAAATTTTATGAAATTTATTTGTAATTCTCATTTTTCATTTTTGCAATGAAAGAAAAAAGGAATTTTATGGATAGAATTCAATTTTTCCATGTAATTCATTATTCTTTCACCAAATTCCATCAAAATAGGTGAAATTTGCAAATTAATTCCATATTTTTAAGAGTTAAAATTGAAAAAACTATAATACTTTCTTGATCATTTGTTATAAATAAATTATTTTTATACAGTTAACGTAATCTGTTATTCTTTCTTCTCCATCACTGTTCTTCTCTCTCTCCTATTACTATTTTTCTATCACCCAAAACCACCATTACCGGATTTTGACTCGTTTCCGTTGCATTTTTACTGACTAATTTCATTTGATATGTACGGATTTTTTTTATTGGTAGTAATTGAAATTGAAAGAAAACATCAAAATTGAGAATAATTAAATTAATAATAAATTTTAAAATAATGATTACTGGTTGTTAATTTTTTTTATTGAAAGTAATTGAAAGAAGAAATCAAAATTGATATTAAGAATATTTTAGTAAATAAAATAAAAATGAATTCATTTATTCCAAAAAAAAAAGAAATTCATTTTCAATTCTATATTTTAATAATTTTATTCCAAACATAGTAATTCATTTACAAATAAATTTTATAAAATTCAATTTGTAAATAAATTTTACAAATTGAATTTATTTGTTCCAATCGGAAAAGATAAATTTAAATGAATTTGGAATGGATATAAATACATTAAAATTAAACAGGTTTAATAATAAATCTTTCAATTTTTTAGGATACCTGCCCTGTTACAACGTTGTAGTCACTCTATTATGCACCTTAAAATTTTGTTTCAAACTCAACCTTCTCTGCAGGTTTCAAGTTAAAAAATGAAGGGTTAAAATTTAAAATAGCTAAATGGACGGTTGTCCACTTAGTGATGCATGATGCGCGAAACGCATTAAAGATGGACTCTACTGGAATCCTTCATTGCTGATATGGCACATGGCACGTAATACACGCATTTTCAGCTTTAGTGGCTTCTTCTCATCATCTAATAAAATGAAATTTTGAAATAAAAATGCTCATGATTTAATATAAATGGGTACAAAAATGCATTATAAGTAACTTTCATAAATTTTAAATTAATGCACTGGCCGAGCTACATGTTATTGAGGGTGTGCACATACACACCCTCAATTTTAATTTTTGTTTAAATATGTATATATAAATTAGAATTGTGACCTCTCCTAAAAATTTTTAAGTGCCCCCTCTCAAATTTTGGTCCCGATGTTTTGGGCACATAAATAAAATTCAAATTTTATTTATAAGAGAGTATATTTGTAACACCATTATTTGAATAATGTGAATAAAAAAATCCAATATTTTAATATTTTTGCGCATATAAAAAAAAATTGCCCCTTTACCCCAGTCGTTTTGCTCTTGCATTTCTTTTTTTTTTCTCTTTCTTTCTTTTTCTTTTAACTTTTCTTTCCTTCCCTGGCTCTGCCGCTTGACCCATAAAAAATCCACAGTCTTCGATTTTTACGTGCTTAGACCCATTGTATCTCTCTTTTTTCTTCTTAATTGCACGATTCTTAATTTTTTTTGCTCCGTATTGCTCATCTCTTCCATTTTTAAGGTATGGTTTCTCTCTTGATCATCTGAATCTCAGCTGTAATAGTCTGCAATGTTTTTCAGATGATTAACTACCTGTTTAAGAAGAGTGAATTTACCAAACCATTTAGACCAAATCATAAGATAGTTTCAACTATCCAAAGAAGACATTTTAATTTTCAAATAAAAATATGTACATATTTCTTTTTAACTTCTGGATTTTTTTCATTTTATTTCTATGTTTTATTCGTTAATTTATTGAATAAATTGATAATGACGTTAGAATTGTTCAAGTGAATCAATTGGTAGAAGTTTTAAAATAATAAGAACATAAATTAATTATAGTTTAGTTAAATTTTGACTGTTTAAAGGCAATGAGTTTTTTGTGTTTAAGTATATGTCCACTTGGTTCATCAAAAGCCTTTTATATATATTGAATTCAAAAATTCTACCAAAAGACGGTGATATATAGTTGTTTGTCTTACACTGTAAGAGTGGTTAAAAATTAAGGATGAAAGTAAAAAAAAAAAGCTCTATGCATGAATATAATATGTTATTTACTAAGAATTATTGGTCTGTAAAAGACTTCTAATTAAGATCTTGTCAGTAGCAAATCTATCTAATTGTATGACTTTAGAACAAACCATTCATACCTATTTCAATCCTTCTACCTTAAGAATGGCTTCCAACGATTTCCCTGGAATGGGCATTAGCTTTTTAGAGCCGTATAGCATTAGGGCACATGTGAATAGACAATGAGTTAATTATTCAACGTTTCAAAAAATGAAATCGTGTCGATGACAATTGTTAAAGTTATATTTTTATTTTATTTTATTCATTATCCTTTTTTAATTTTAAATGAAATATGTTTTTATGGTATAATTTATGTGTTTTAAATTTTAAATTTTTTATAATAAAATTATAATGTGTGCCCAAAGGCGGAACTACGTGTTACTGACAGTGTGCCCCCTCTGACCCTGGGGTCCTGGATCCGCTCCCGAATTAATGATGTTAACGTAGCATTAACATATAGTAAAACATGTCACTTTTTAAATATTTTTTTAATTTTATTTATTAAGAATTTATTTATTGATTTGACAAAATGTAGCACTGATGCAATATATTTTTGTTATGTATCGATGTCATTTCAGTACATATTAGCACTATTTGAGCATTATTAATTCAGAGTTAATGAAAATTACATATAAGGTATTTTTATATAATTTCAGTTATATTAAGAGTATTTTTACTTTAAAATAAACGATTGTGGCATTTTAGTATTATGAAAAAATATGATGGGCATTTTTGTATCTTTTATTTTTTTAAGAAAAGCATTATAGAAGTTATTTACTTTTGTTTATATTTTTAATGATTGATTAATGTTCAAAAATATTATTTGCTCAATTTTATGTTTTTTAATTATAGATTAATATGTATAAGGATGGGGATTTGGATATATATATGTGTGTGTGTAGTAGGTGAAAACTGAAAACTTTTCCAGACAATTATAATCATATATTGCTACATTATTAACCAAAAAAATAATTAAATTACGAGTTTGAGTAGAAAACAACTATTAATAAATATAATCAACTAAAAAGATAATTAAAATAGGAATTTGACTCAAATTATTTGAGTTAAAAACAACTATTAATAAATGTAATTAACTAAAATATTTTGATATAATTCCAATTTCCAATATAATTGAATTAGGTTTTTAATATAATTAATTTATTTTTAATTCTTTTTTATAATATTGCGATACCTTTGTCACTTTTTCAAAATAAATTTGCCACTTTTTCAAAATACATTTTCATATTAATCCCTTCATTTTTACATATTGATAGCTCAATTTATTATTTTTTTAATTTATTTCTTTAAATTTATCAATTATTAAATTTTGGTCTATAAATATTAAATATTATTACACCCCAATGCATTTTGGCTTTAATTTATGATAAATAAATATTTAAATATATATTAAATTATAATGTGTCATATATAGGGGTGTTCATGGACCGGTTAACCGGTGCATGAGCCCAAAAAAAATTAGTCCATTAATGTCAATTTTTTAAAAATACTAACCATTAACCAGTCTATTACTATCGGTTAACCAGTCATCGGTTTCGAATTTTTGGACCGATTAACCAATATTTTTCGGTTAACCACTTCAATTATAAAATATATTTATAAAAAAAATTAAAATATTCTTAATAAAGAAATTAAAATATCCATCATTCAATATATAATTTCAAATTAGAAATTTAAATGATATTGTTAATTTTCCTTATCAATTATTATAATATTTGAATACTAATGATAACTAAATTGTCTTTTTTACAGTTGAACTACATTTCAAATAGCAATTGAAAATTTCTTATTTAACTCCTATCTCATATATGTCAATAATTTATCAACTGAATTAATAATATCAATTTCTTTTTTTAATTTATCACGGGTATGATACTTCACTAATTTCTTTCAACTTTTTTTTTCTTTATAATAATAATAATAATAGAAAAAGAATAAAAAAAAATGGGGGGGGAGGGGGGGCAAGAAAGTGGGATGGGATAGTGCCCCTTGAATTTATTTTTTTGCTTTTTCTTTTAGTTGGCCACTGCCAACTCCTTTCCCTCTTTCTTTTCTTTTCTTCTTCTTCTTTTTCCATAAGAGTGGGGGAAAATTAACAAAGATAATAATGGCAAGTGGTGACCCTTCTCTCTCTCTCTCTTTCTAATTTCATTTCTTTCTCTTTGAAATCTTCTTCCATCCGATCTTCTTTTTGTTAGATCTGCTGCTGTATCGGTTTTGGTTTCTTTTTGTTAGATCTGCTGTTGTGCGGCGGATGGCGAGAGGGAGGCGTTTTTAATTTTGTATATATATATATATATATATATATATATATAACCGGTCGATTAACCGAAACTGACGGCTTTTTGAAATAAAAAATCGAAATACTTATAAAATTGTAACCATGAAATGTAAAACCGGTTTGAATAACCCAAAAATCGGTTCGATTTTTCGGTTAACCAAAACCACCGATTTTTTTTGAACACCCCTAATATATATATATATATATATATATATATATATATATATATATATATATATATATATATATATATATATATATATATATATATATATATATATATATATATATATATATATATATATATATATATATATAACTTCCAACATAAGATTGACTAATAATATTATATATTATTATATTAGAAGAATCATGCTTATCCAATACATATTGATATGCATTTTATATATATTTTTTAATTTTATTATATGTTCAGTAAATATGAAAATTTTAGAAAATCAAAACAAATGTGAATGTAAACTATTTTCTATTAATAATTATTTACTATCAATTATTAATTATACAAATAAATAGCTATATATAATTGCACGTGCATACAAAATTATTATATATATAATATATAAAAGAGTAAAGCTGAAACACTTGAAGTGTCTTTAGAAATTTTTATCTTTTGAAAAAAATATTTATTTTTTTTCTCATTAATTTGATAATTAATTAAATTTTCCATTAATCTAATTTTTATTTATTTAGAAAAATTTCATTGGAGTTTTTATCTTTATCAATTTTATACCCAACAAATATCGTCATCACTATTATGCCTCTGTATATACATATGCACAGTTCAAGCGCCATCTCCCCTACCCCGGAAGGCTCTACTATCTTATGTAGGGATGTACACATTTCGACACAATCCACAAATTTGCAAATTTTCATATTATTTTGAAATTTCGGGTATTTTAAAATTAAGTATTATTATTATCTTAAAAATTCGGTTTAGCTCTTTCAAAAATTTAGAATAGTTTGGTACGGTTTTTCAATTTTTTCGGTACTAAATAATAAAATACAAGACAATCCGGCATTTCAAATATTTCTATATTTTTAAAAATTTGCAAAATAAATAAATACACACAATAATAAATAAAAATACAACTAAAATATTTCAATAAGTGCAAATAAAATTTAAATTAAATTACAAAATTTGAAAATTAATATTTTACGGTATTTCTTTGTATTATGTTTGCACTGATTTAAGAATTTTGAGTAATATCTAAAACAAGATAACAAAGAAATTAGATAATTAGATCGCAAAAAAAATTCTAAAAATTAAATAAAAAATTTAAGAATTTATGCTAATATAATAATTATCTAATTCAAATTTTTCAAAAATTTCAATTGATGTTTCTAAAATTAAAACTGTAGTCGATCTCAACCAATTTTGATAACAAAAAAGAATTTCAGCAGTAATTGAAAGTTTATAAACTTGTTTAAATTTTCCATTTTACCAATGAATTTTCTTTTAATTTTTTCACCTCAAAAAAATTATTTTTAATATTTTAGAAAACTATCAAAATCTTAAATTAAATCTTTAATTCTCTCCTCAAACTCAAAAAACAAAAAAATCCCAATTAAAAACTTTCAAGTTTACTTTTTAAATCCCTTTAAAAGTTTTTAATTTTTTTCTTTTCTATTATTTTTAAATATACAACTAAAATTTCATTATATATAATAACTCTACATAATTACATTATTAATTTACATACTCTGTAACACCCCGATTTTCACCTTAATAGTTTTGAGTTTGTGTGTATGTGTGTGCTTTTTTGTAAAGTAGAGGGTATTATTGTATGATAGTTTTTAATTGTGTGGCTTATTTATGTTGTTGAGAAGGATAGAAGGACTAGAAGAATGAATTGCCAAGATCCACCCTTGATTTAGTGAGAAGTGGCAGAGAGAGAAAGAGAAAATGGTCTTCGCTTTAAAAGCCAAGAAAGAGAAACGTGAAAGAGCAGATTTCCGCCCTTCTCTCACGTTTCCCCCCTCTTCTTCTTTTTCTTCTTCTTCATTGCCCTAGATCACTTCCTCAAGTTGTTCTTTGATTGGTTTTGGCAATTCAAGAGCTATTCAAGAAAGTGTTTTGCTCTTTTCTTCTTCTTTTTCTTCTTCTTCTTCTTCTTCTTCTTCTTCTTCTTCTTCTTCGTTTTCTTTTCTTCTCCCCGTTTTCCCTTTTGTGACTGTGTTTGGGGTTTTGAATTTTGGTGTGTTTGGGTTTATTTGATCAGAATTTCCTGCTAAAGATCCCAAGGGGAAGGATAAAGCAAGTGGTAGTGAGCCAATTGATCTTTGTGGAGTTTAGGAGCCAAAGGTTTGGGAATTGTGTGAAATTGAATGATTTTGATTTTGAAATTTTGTTATAATTTTTGAAAATTTGTGGAATTAAACTTGTTATAGTGTATGAATGATATGGGTTTTGACTAATTTTGAGTGGATTTGAGAGGAAAGTTGCATATTGAGGGATAGATTGAATTTATGTGGCTTTTGGAGGAAAATTCAGGGTTTTTGAATTTTGATGATCAAATTGCTTCTTTTGCCCTTTTGGTTATTTCTTTAAGTGCAAAACTTAGGTAATATTGTGGGTAATGAGTTTTAGTTGTTGATTTATGCTTGGATTGAGGTAATTTGGATGTTGGTTTGTTTTTGGAAGGTTTTTGGTTGTGGGGAAGAGTGCAGGTCGGCAGTAGGAGCAGGAAGCTCGACTTTGTCGCGAGTGCGACCTCTGTTGCGAGTGAGATAGAACTTGGGTATCCGAACTTCTGCTGATGAGTATCTCTATCGCGAGCGCGACAGAGAGCTTAATGGCCGAGCATCTGCCGAGTTGATCGTTATCGCGAGCGCGATAGTTACCTCCCTGCCCTCTGTCGTGAGTGCGACAGAGGCTTTTCTGCCTTTCTTTCGCGAGCTCGATTGGCTGTTGCGAGTGCGCCCTGCCGTGCGATCAACCTCTATCGTGAGCACGACCGGTCATCGCAAGCGCGACGCTCCCCTGCTTTCAAATGTTTATTAATTTATTCTCCTTGCATGGTTTCTCACTTGTGATCTAGAATATATCAATGTATGATTATTTCATGCTTTATTATGTGATTCTTAATTGATTTAATGCCTAGCCTGCAAGAGTCAAGTAAGTGGATAGATAGACATACCTATAGAGTTCTATAAGCTGTAGCCCTAATGTATTCTGGACCTTGATCAGGTCACCGTTTGGGTCTTCGCGATCCTTATCAGTTGGGTCTTCTTTAAGATCCCCCATTGTAAAAATATTTTTGAATGAAAATGAAAGATATTGCTTTTATTTGTACTCACGGGTACCAATGTGTTCATTTGTTATCCGCTACTCTGAGTTTGCAGGCAAATCTATGAATTTGATATTGATATGATATAGTGATGCTATATGAATGCCTATATTTTATAAAATATCTGATGAATGTAAGTTATTATGTAAACTTGTTATGCTCGTATATATGTATGTGCCATATGTATGTGAATTACCTTAACGTCCATTGTGAGTGGTCGTTCATCTTTTGTGTTTTATCCAATAAATGTTATCATTTAGTACGGATTTTTATCTGTGCAGGTGTGGAAGCGGTGAAAGTTTTTGGGAGGTTCGATCCGCAACAGTCTAGGCCAGCACAATAGGAGGGCTTTTGTTTGAGGCTTAGTTATTTTTGTATATCCTGATGTATAGTTTTTGGTTTGTAACCATTTTTGTATTATGTATCTCTCAAGTTTATAATTATGTAAACAGTGATGTAATGTAAATATTGTAATATATAAATGAATGAGATTTGATTAATTCAGTTTGGCCTCAGTTGTGTTTCTCTTTATATGTATGGTTTTTTTTTTTAATAGATTTTATGATTTTCGATTCTTTTATTATGTATGTCTGTTCTTTAGTTATGATTGGTATGCTTTGTTCATTTTGGTAACAACTCTTATCTATGCAGGCACTCACTTTTCTATGCGGGTGAGCTCCCCTACGTATAGTTAAGGGGTGTTACATACTCACATGAGTATTGTGCAAAAAATAGTTAAGTACTAGTTGAGTGACATTAAAAATAAATAACATTAATTGGTAAGGTGATTATATATTCATATAATTATATTAATTGAAAAAATTGCATTATATATAATAACTATATTCAATTATATTATTAATTTACATACTCAATTACTCATATATGTATTATGTCAAAAATAGATGAGTTTTAGTTGAGTCAAATTAAAAGTAAATAAAATTAATTGATAAGGTGATTATATACTTATATAATTACATTAATTGGTAAAATTGCACTATATATAATAATTGTATATAATTACATTATTAATTTACATACTTAATTACTTATATATGTATTGTATTATAAATAGATGAGTATTAGTTGAGTGATACTAGAAGTAAATAAAATTATTTGGTAAGGTGATTATATATGTATATAATTACATTAATTGATAAAATTTCATTATATATAATAACTATGTCTAATTATATTATAAATTTACATACTTATGTAGGTATTGTGCCAAAAATATATGAATATTAATTGAGTGATACTAAAAGTTAATTTCATTAATCGGTAAAGTAATCATATACTTATATAATTACATTCATAGGTAAAATTTCATTATATAAAATAATTATGTATAATTACATTATTAATTTATATGCTGAATTACTCATGTAGTTATTAAGTAAATAAAATTAACTGATAAGGTGATTATATGCTTATATAATTACATTAATTTGTAAAATTTCATTATATATAATAATTATATATAATTATATTATTAATTTACATACTTATATAGGTATTGTGCCAAAAATAGATGAGTACTAGTTGATCGATACTAAAAGTTAATTTTATTAATTGGTAAAGCAATTATATAATCATATAATTACATTAATTGGTAAAATTTCATTATACATAATAATTATATATAATTATACTATTAATTTTCATGCTCAATTTGTCATATAAGTTTTGTGCCAAAAATAAATGAGCACTAGTTAAGTGACACTAGAAGTAAATGAAATTAATTGATCCGGTTTCATTGTATATAATAATTATATATAATTATACTATTAATTTTAATGCTCAATTTGTCATATAGGTATTGTGCCAAAAATAGATGAGTAATAATTGAGTGATACTAGAAGTAAATAAAATTAATTGATAAGGTGATTATATACTTATATAATCACATTAATTGGTAAAATTTCGTTATATATAATAACTATATATAATTATATTATTAATTTACATACTTATATGGGTATTGTAAAATTAAAGGAGTATTAATTGAGTGATACTAAAAATTAATTTCAATAATTGGTAAAATAATTATATACTTATATAATTACATTAATTTGTAAAATTTTGTTATATATAATAATTATATGTAACTACATTATTAATTTACGTATTCAATTATTTATATAGGTATTGTGCCAAAAATAGATGAATACTTGTTGAGTGACAGTAAAAATAAATGAAATTAACTGATAAGTTGATAATATACTTATATAATTACATTAATAGGTAAATTTTATTATATATAATAATATATAATTATATTATTAATTTATATACTTATATAGGTATTGTGTCAAAAAAAGATGAATACTAGTTTTTTTTTTTTTTTTTTTACGAAAACTGGAACTTATATTACTTAAACAACCAATACATCATTTTGCAGAAGACTCATGACAAACAAAGGAGCCCCCTGCCAGACCATAAGACTAGCATGAAAACGAGCTGCTTTTGCAAGAGCACGAACAACTTCGTTTGCTTGTCTACGAACAAAGCCAACAGACACATTAAGGCAAGATTGAGCAATAGAAATACAAGAACTCATAAGACAACCAAACTCTGAGAAATCCGAAGCCTTACTATAAAAACTATCAACCACAATCTTCGAGTCGGACTCTGTTATAACATTCGAGATGGATTGGTCACGCAACCACCTTAAAGCTTCTTTAAGACAAGCATCTTTTGCAAGAGAAGGACTAAAGCGACCTGAAATATACCGAGACACACTTTTCACAGCTTGACTTTCATGATTACACAACACCATACCAAAACTAATGGAATCTGAGTCATCATCAATAGCAGAATCTATATTCAGTTTCAAGGTTCCCTCAATAGGTTTCTTCCACCTCTCACGCGGGCAAGATAAGCTAGGCATACCACAACAACCAGTGGTCAAGTTAGTAGCTTGAAATTAATGCAGCAAACCCAAGCAATTATTAACACAAACTTCCGCATTTGAAGACTTATTATTCCATAGAACATTATTTCGTTCATTCCAAACCGCCCACATAACCATACAAACACACTCTTTAAGTTCTTTGTCAGGCGAATGCAATAAATCACTCAGCCAAACAATAAAATTGTCATGATAAATATTTGCAAGAGAAATATGTAAGAGACTCCAGCGTTTCACCACAAAATCACAATCCAAAAATAGATGTGCCAAGTGTTCACCAACATTACCACAAAGAATACAAACATTTGAAACTGGATGGCCTTTAAGAAAAGTCTTTCCCTTGTAGGAATATAACTAGAGCAGACCCTCCAAATAAACATACGCACCTTCGGTGGAAGGTCAAGTTTCCATAAACAAGACCAGCTCTTCATTTCTGGATTATGCCCATCATACACCAAGGTCCTAGATGCAAGTCTATAACCAGATTTCACACTATAAACTCCCTTCCGATCGTAATGCCAAATTAATTTATCATCAAAACCATGACTACCCGCTGGGATACTAAGAATCACCTCCACATCTGGTCTCTCAAAATATTCTTGTATTAACTCCACATCCCATTCCAAGCTTCCTGGAATTATCAGATCACTAACCTTGATATTTTCCATACCCATAACTGGGCAAGTGGTAGGCTTAAAAATATTATCATTAGGAAGCCAAGGGTCTTGCCAAACTCTGATAGTAGTCCCATCAACGATTCGCCATCTGCAACCATCTAGTTGAGTAACACTAAAAGTAAATGGAATTAATTGGTAAGGTAATTAGGTAATAAATTGTTTACTTTATACATTTATGCAGATATTTGTACGAAAAAAAATTAAGTAATAGTTGAATGACATTAAAGGTAAATTAAATTAAACACAAATTGCTCTAGTTACATATTCATATTTATATAGATATAATAATTATTATAATAATTAAAATATTCAATTTAATTTATTAACTAATTATTACCTTAATTTCATGTATTAAATTTAATACAAATAGTTATAAAGTTAAGTTTATATAATAAATGTAGAATAAAAATTATATATAATTATATATAAATTATTAGTATTATATATAATAATTAATAAATATCGATTTTTTTGATCCAATTCGATACAGTTCAATATGATTTTTAGGTTGGTTCTAGATAAAATATGTAGATTCCAAATAAAGTTAATGATACAATCCGATTCGGTTCTAGTGAAAAAATCAATGGTACAATTCGATTTTGAATATTTTTCTTCAGCAATTTGGTTCGATACAGAAATATTTAGATCCGCGCACACCTCTGATTCGTACGATAGCTAATGCAATAATAATAATATATATATATATATATATATATATATATATATATATATATATATATATATATATTCAAATTTCAATTTATGCATGCAATTTAAAACTAAAAGAGAAGATGAGAGAATATTACGGATTCTAAAGTCTGCCATCCAATATTGATAAGAAATCTTTTGCAAAACAAATTTTTAGGGTTTGCTCATTATATGAAATATTAAAGCTTGCAACTTTCTTCGCAAGCTTTTTTTTTTCGTTGTTTTCCTTAGTCTCTTATTGTTTATGAAATTCATCTATTTGTTATTTGATAGCTTTTTAATTTGGTTTTATTTTTTTTTATTTTTATGTGCAGACTATTGTTACTATAAAAATAAAAATTTGCAAATTGTATCTGTCTTATAATTATAATTATTGATTTTTTTCTTTAAATTACAATGACCTAATATTGTTGAATTCTTATGCTAGATTCTATTTTGTAAAAACAATTCATATTATATTTTTTGTCACCAATGATTAATGTATATCAAACTAAAAAAGAATTTTGTTAGATGCTTTTTTATGCATTAATCAGTACCAATTGCCAACTAGAGCATTATCTAGAGTATCAGGTCACATTCTCATGCACTACTATTAGAGACTCTATATTGTTATGTTTAGTGGTGAGAAAAAAATCGGTTGATGCGGTTAATCGGTAAATCGGTCCGAAACTGAACCGATCGACTGGTTAACCGATTGTAATAAATTGTTTAATGGTTAGTTTTTTGAAAAAATCGATATTAATGGACTGGTTAATGGTTTTAACTCATGTAACCTCTTAACCGAACCGATAACCGAATTTTTAGTTAATTTATTAATTATTTAATATATTCATATTTAATATTTATTATTATTTATTAATTTTTCAATTTTTCAATAATAAAAATTATAATATATTCGAAAAGTTATATAATATTAATATATTAACAAAAAGTTACATATGTGATGGACTTTTATTTCCACGTACACAAAATTTTTTACTTTTCAAACATTTTAATATATATAATTAATTATTAATTGTAATTAATTTAATAATTTTAACTCTTTAATTAAAATATTTTATATTTAAATTATTAAAATTTAATATGATAAATAATATTCAATTAAAATGTAGAATGTTAGTTTTAATATTCTTATAGGTAGTATTTAATACTTGTAATTCTAATTAAATATATTTTACTTTAAAAATAAAAAATTTCGTTGCAAGTAATAATTAATATTTAATAAAATTAATAAATTACAATTTTTCCATTTATTACATTTTTCTATTCTATGAATGTATATTGACACAACATTTTTAGTTTATATTTATAATTTGAATATTATATTGAATTATATTTGGTTTCTAATTTTTATTTTTAAATAACATGAACATTTTAATTTTTTTTTATAAATGTATTTTATAATTATAGCGGTTAACCGAAATAATATTGGTTAACCGATCTAAAAATCTGAAATCGATGGACTGGTTAATCGATAGTAACGAACTGTTTAATGGTTAGAGATTTTTAAAAACCGATAATTAATGAACTGATTTTTTTTGGGTTTTATGGACCGGTTAACCGGTCCATGATCACCCCTAGTTATGTTTAGATGACTTGCTTTTATTGTTGTTTGTTGCCATGTGACTACAATAGTGCTTTTTAAATAAAAAAGAATTATAGAAGAAGATGTTACTATGAAAAAGCATATTATTTACTGATAACCCTGCAAATATCATTTGCACAAAGGCCCATCTAGTCGGCCCAGTCCATTGGAAAGGCCCAAGACCCAATAGCAGAGAGTAGCAGGCGTGAACTCCTAGGCAAGGCACACGCCTGATCGACTGATGTGACCGCCAGTCCCATC
The DNA here is from genome assembly GCA_947683425.1 of Excoecaria cochinchinensis. Lineage (NCBI taxonomy): Eukaryota > Viridiplantae > Streptophyta > Magnoliopsida > Malpighiales > Euphorbiaceae > Excoecaria > Excoecaria cochinchinensis. Next base: position 553,312 of record CANTUQ010000017.1, on the reverse strand, counting down.
AGCCGTCTGACACAAGACAACGCCCATGCCCATCAACTGCTCCCTGTCACTTCGCCGCACACCTACTCTGACTGCCAATTTTCACATCCCAAGCACTCAAGTGCACCTCAACTATCTCTTATAAATAGCCTAACCAACGATGGTACCAGGTATTGAATCTCTAACATTCTACCTCTAAGCATTCTCTCTCTAAAGCTACTAACTTAAGTTTCGGAGTGCTTACGCCTGGTCCGACCGGGCACTTTCTCTTGCAGGATTCACTCATCTGATCAGATCTTCTGCCACAAACCAGCCAGCTCTCCTTCTATCTCGGATAAAGACCTTCTATGCTTTATCATTTGGTGCTTTCGTTGAGAGCATGGCTAACTCAAGATCTAATGAGAGCGCATCCTCCAGAGAACATGATCGCGATGGCGGCAGTCATGCCAGATCAGGAACCTCACAGAGAAGGGAAAGACCTCCCAGGTCCCCAACCAGGACCAACCTTCTTCCCGAATTCGACAATGCCATTCTAAGGCAACCGAAAGATACCTCTGTCACCGTTAAGAACATGCGTGCTCTTCTTAGTGACTTCACTAAGAGCATCATCCAAACACTCAAAAAAGGCAATATGCCAAGAACCTCTGAAAGAGCCCATGAGGATTATCTCATGGACGAAGACTTCAGACGGAGAAGAAGCAAGGGGATCTCCATCAATGAGCCACAAGCTCAAGATAGTCGAAGGGGCGTCATCAGGACCCCAGGAAGGTATGATAAAGGGAAGGGAACAATGTCCACGAGCAGGGACTCCCCCTACTACCCCAGCAGGTCTTCCACCCCCTCCATAGGGGATGATCTGTCTTTTATGTGCACCCCAAATCGCAGCCACTCAAGAAAGGCCAAAGGCGAGTCTACCACCACCGCCATGAGCAGAGAAGACTAATGGTTTAAACAAAAGCTCATGCAGTTCAGCTTCACCGCTCCTAAGAAAGGCGCATTTGAGGGGAACACATGCAGGAATACTGCCTACCCGTTTTGAAAGGAGATCACAGACTCCGAGCTACCTCCCAGGTGGAGATATGTGGTGATGGACAAATACACAGGTAAAACTGATCCCACCACTCATCTAGCAGAATATCTGACTAAAGTGCAGGTCTACACCTATGACGAGAGGATAGCCTGCAGAATCTTCCCCACCACCTTGGGAGGAGACGCTCTCAATTGGTTCCATGAGCTACCACAGGAATCAATCACCTCCTTCAAACAACTCAAGGAGCAGTTCACCACGAGATTCATCGTGCAGACACGAGCACCCAAATCAGTGAGCGACCTGTGCAATCTCTATCAGAGATATGATGAAAGTCTTCGAGACTACATGGACAGGTTCCAAGCTACCATGTCTGAAGTGAGGAATGTTAGCATTGAGATGGTGACTAACGCCTTAGCTGGGGGTACCGCTGACCGCCCTTTGTTTGAATTAATAACAATAAGACCCCTAACCAGCTTTGCCAATCTGATGGAGAGGGCTAGGTAGCACATCCAACTGGATGACACCCTAAGGTCCAGCAGGGGAAGAAGGACCAATGTAATGGATCGGCTACAGCACCCAGACGGTCGCTCATTCAATAGAGCTTCCGAATCCGAATGGATAGCAAGAAGCCCAGACCGAGCTGCAACTTCCAGGAATCTGGGCAAAAGGAAGGAGTCCAGACGGGGCAGGGCTGAATGCTCGGACGATCGCCCGGTCAAAACCTTCACTCCACTCAATGCCAACCCGGCCACAGTACTGATGTGGATCAAAGAAAAGCACAGCAATGTCAACTGGCCCAGGAAGCTGTTCGAGAGGAGCAGAATTGGGAGGGACCCCAAGAAATATTGCGAGTTTCACAGAGATGTCGATCACCTGACTGACGAGTGTACCTCGCTAAAAAAGGACATCGAAAGGCTGATACGGAGGGGGTCCCTCAGAAAATTCATAGGCCTGGCTAGAGGGGAGAGTCCCTGTAGACAGCCGAAGCCTCGAAGGGATAATTCTGGCTCAGACGACGATAATGAGCACAGAAACCCGAGGAATGCCGACTCGCGTAGGCCGTATGCCGGGGTAATAAATGTGATCACCGGAGGATCATCTTATGGAGAAGACCTCTCTAGAAAAAGAAAGGGAAAGGGTGTTTACCTCTCCCACCAGGCCGAACAGCTAGCCTCAGTCACCATATCCAGCGAAGATGCACGAGACGTCATGTTTCCACATGAAGACGCTCTCATTGTAAGAGCTCCGATTAACAACTTCAATGTCAAAAGAATCCTGGTGGACAATGGCAGTGCTGTCAACGTACTCACCCTTCAGGCCTATTGAGCCATGGGACTCCCAATCGAAGAGTTGAAACCAAACGCCACACCGCTGATCGGGCTCGGCAATGCTACTGTCTCAGTGGTGGGATCCGTCGAACTCTTCATTGAGCTTGGCCAAGAGGCAATCGCTCATGCTTGTAAGGTAACATTTATGATGATTGACATGACTTTTGCCTATAATGCTATTTTCGGCAGGCCGCTGCTTTTTCAAACCGGAGCTGTCACCAGCGTACGGTACATGGTGATGAAAATCCCAACTAGAGGGGGCGTCGCCATCATAAGAAGCGATCAAAAGGCGTTACGAGAAGCCTACGTCACCATGATAAAGTAGCAAAGGGAGGCCATGATCGTAGAGCCAGGCCTGGAGTGGTTTGAGCAGGTGGAGAGGCCAAGAATGGACCCGGCTGAAGAGGTGAAGACAAGGACACTGTCAAAAGGAAAAAAACGTTCAAGTCGGGACCAGCATGGATGCAGAAACAGAAGATACTATCATGCGGGTCTTGATGATAAATCAAGCATCCTTTGCCTGGAAGACAGAGGATATTCCTGGCATAGATCCAAAAGTGATCACCCACAAATTAAATGTGGACTCAACTCATCCCTCGATCAAGCAAAAGCTTCGGAGGCATGCGCCCGATAGGAGGAAATTCATATCTAAGGAGGTGGATAAGCTACTAAAGACCGGAACAATCCGAGAGGTAGACTATCCCGAGTGGCTCGCTAACGTGGTCCTAGTAAAAAAGAAGTCAGGGAAGCTGCGGATGTGCGTGGACTTCACGGATCTCAATAAAGCATGTCCCAAAGACAGCTACCCCCTGCCAAGTATAGACCAATTGGTGGACGCCACTGCAGGCCATGCCATTTACTCCCTCCTCGACGCGTACGCTGGTTTTCACCAGAGCCTGATGTGGCTTGCAGATCAGGAAAAGACCAATTTCATCACAGACAACGGAACCTTTTGCTACAAGGTGATGCCGTTCGGTCTAAAGAATGCTGGTGCCATGTATCAGCGTCTCATGAATAAAATTTTCAAAGACCAGATCAGGTAGAATGTGGAGGTATATGTGGACGACATGATCTTCAAAAGCAAGAGCCCTGAAGAGCATCCCGCCGATCTGGCCAAAGTTTTTTACACATTAAATGAATTTCGAATGAAGCTCAATCCCGAAAAGTGCATCTTCAGAGTCCCCTCAGGAAAGTTTTTGGGCTTCATGGTTTCCCAGGGGGGGATTGAAGCTAATCCGGAGAAAATAAAAGCCATCCTCGAGATGCAACCCCCCAGAAGCATAAAAGACATCCAGAAGCTGAACGGGAGAATCACTGCCCTAGGAGGATTCATCTCCTCCTCAGCCAAGTGATGCACTCCTTTTTTCAAAAAGCTAAGGAAGAGTGAGACCTTCAATTGGAGGGAAGACTGCCAACAAGCCTTTGAAGAGTTAAAGAAATTCCTCACTAACTCACCACTGCTCAGCCGACCGATACCAGGTGAAAACTTGTACCTTTATTTGTCCACCTCTGGTGAAGCTATTGCAGGTGTCCTGGTAAGAGAGGAAGGGACCCAACAACTGTCGGTGTACTACGTCAGCCAAGTACTCAGGGGTGCGGACTTAAAGAAAGGATCGGTCGAGCAACTCATCATCGCCCTCATGATGTGCACAAAAAATTTAAGGCAATACTTTGAGGCGCACATGATAGTGGTCCGGTCGGGTCATTTGATCAAAAAAATTCTTCAGACACCGGACTTGGAAGGCAAGATGGTGGGATGGGCGATCAAGCTACAGTCGTGGGATGTGAGGTATGAGCCCAGAATGGCAATAAAGGCTCAAACTCTGGCAGATTTTATTGCTGAATTTGCCGGTGAAGAACCCCAAGGTCAACCCAAATGCCCAAGTTGGGAAATGATAGTGGACGGCGCAGCAAACGACACTCGAGGAGGCGTGGGCATCGTAATAATGGGCCCCTTGGGCATTGCAATAAGGTATGCAATAAAGCTTAATTTTAAAGCCTCTAATAATGTGGCAGAGTATGAGGCGCTTCTTTAAGGATTGAGACTGCTTCATGCCATCCGGCCGGAGTCAGTGACCATTAAAAGCAACTCTCAGCTCGTGACAAGCCAAGTCTCGGGCACCTTCGAAGCCAGAGAAGCCAGCTGTAAGCACCGTGTCTCGGAGCGGTCCGGATCAGAGGTTACCCTATGATGAAATCAGTGCCCGAGCCAGTATAAAGGGTTGGATTTGGAGGTTTTAGTCCCACGTTCCATGAGAAATGAGGCTTTTTACCATTCCTGGGCAGAGGGGGAGAGAACAGAGGTTTTTTCGAGTCAAAAAGCTTTTTGTACTCCACAGACGGCCAGCCCGTCTGTGAAGTCAGCCCGTCGCTTCGAGTCACCGACGGCTGGTGGTATTTTTCGACGCCCGTCGGAAAGTCACCGCCCCTGTCAGAGCGCCGCCTGGTTTCCCGGAGCACGTAACCCTTCCGACGCCCGTCGGTGGATGTGGCAGGGCCGTCGGACGAATCCTTGTGTCAGAAGGATTCTTCCAATGCCTGCCCCTATACACTGACACCCGTCGGTCGTGTCTGGCTTATAAAAGCTCCGGATTTTCTAGAGAAAAGGGGTTCCAAAAATTTTCAAAAGGGGAAACTCTGCCCAAATTCAAGTAAATTTTCTCTCTCCTCCAACAAGACACATTTACAAAGGAAATCTATTTAATCAAGGATCAAATCAATCGAAAAGGAACTAAAACTAATTGGTTTTCTTTAGATTTCGATTCCAAAATCAATCTTTTGAGGGGTTAAAGAAGAAATAGCTCATTTTTCTCTCTTTGATCCTTCATCTTTTGCTTCTCGTGGAACGCGCGGGGCTCTAATCAACACAAGAATTTCACCCAAAGCGATTATCTGAGGGTAAATATTCCGGATTCCTTCTCCTTATCATTTCATATTTATTCCTTATTTTGTGGGATTTGTCAATATCTGTCATTATTTTCCTTTATTTTGACTCTCTTTATCTCCTTTTGGGATAAAACCCATTTTTTGGCTTTGGAAAGAATTTCCTCTCTCCTCCATTTTTTGGTTTCCCGGAGCACGCAACCCTTCCGACGCCCGTTGGTGGATGTGGCAGGGCCGTCGGACGAATCCTTGTGTCAGAAGGATTCTTCCGACGCCTGCCCCTATACACTGACGCCCGTCGGTCGTGTCTGGCTTATAAAAGCTCCGAATTTTCTACAGAAAAGGGGTTCCAAAAATTTTCAAACGGGAAAACTCTGCCCAAATTCAAGCAAATTTTCTCTCTCCTCCAACAAGACACATTTACAAAGGAAATCTATTTAATCAAGGATCAAATCAATCGAAAAGGAACTAAAACTAATTGGTTTTCTTTAGATTTCGATTCCAAAATCAATCTTTTGAGGGGTTAAAGAAGAAATAGCTCATTTTTCTCTCTTTGATCCTTCATCTTTTGCTTCTCGTGGAACGCGCGGGGCTCTAATCAATACAAGAATCTCACCTAAAGCGATTATCTGAGGGTAAATATTCCGGATTCCTTCTCCTTATCATTTCATATTTAGTCCTTATTTTGTGGGATTTGTCAATATCTGTCATTATTTTCCTTTATTTTGACTCTCTTTATCTCCTTTTGGGATAAAACCCATTTTTTGGCTTTGGAAAGAATTTCCTCTCTCCTGTTTTTTCGGAGACAGTGGTGACCGACGGGTCATCTTTATCACCGACGCCCGTCGGTCACCCCACCTACAGACGCCTCTCCTTGAGTGATAGACGGACATGTCGGTTACCTTAACCGACGCCCGTTGGTCATCTAAGGAAGGCCGTCTGTGGGTTCTGCCTCCATCCTTTTAAATCGTTTTTTTTTTTATCTTTTTCAAATCCTTTCGGTTTCCTACATGTTAATTTTATGTATATTAACATCTTTAAACTTTTTTATGAGTGTATATTGATTTCTCTTGGACTACCACAAGCTTGAGCGGCTATCTACCATATTCGGAGGATTCCGTCCGGTTCAGTTTCCTAACCCTCTCGATTATTTCCTTCATTTTGTTATTCATTGATTATTTCATGTATATGGATATATTCTTCTCATATCTCGTTAATGTATAAAAATAATCTAATGATTTTATACTTAAATAAAAATGAGGTTTGTATAAAATGCAAAAGGGGCCAAAGCCCTATTTTTATCCAATAAAATCATCATAAACAAAAATCTCCAATTTTAATAATGATGCATGCGAGGACCAAAGTCCTCAAAATAAGCAATGCCCCGATTTATGCATGATTCGCACATTTATGAAAGGGAGTTGTATTCCGCTCCTTGTATTATTGTAATTTATCGCTTTCATTATCTATCTGATCATTTATCGCTTTCAAAATGTGAATAAATGCGCCTTTTAATCAATTGCATAGTGTGGAGAGAGAGCAAATTAATGATATTAAGATTTGATCATAAAATAAATGAGGTAAAAATAGATGAGAAATCCCGGACCCAGCTCTGGTCTTTGGACTCAAGAGGTTAGAGGTTATCCTCCAAAATACTTCTTGGGTCACGAGGCTTTAGCGCTAATCCTAGGCTCTTTAGGGTGAGAAGTTCACCTTCCATGACCCCTCTGGCTGGCCCAAAATGGATACCAAGCGCAGTCTTAGGCTCTCCGAGGCGAGAGTAACTTTCCCAATGTTCTATTGGGTGGCGACTCCATGAAACCTCCTTATTGCCCAACATAGACGCACTTGCAATTTATTTGCAAGATGTCAACGGACCCACAAATGCCCCGATTGCCCACGTGCGGGTGGTCGAACGGGCGGCCGCGAGGATCCGGCGCGCGTCACAGTGGCGACTCCACTGGGGACGTTTATGGTTCGAGATTTCGATTTAAAAATACCTCGCTTAACATTTATGATTAAAATTTAATTCATAAATTCGCTTTCTCTCAAAATTGCATTCGCATATCATTAGAGCCTTAGAATATGCTAGTTTGGTCCCTCTTTTAGCACCGGTGCGTTCCTGAAGCACGACCTCATTTTCACTCAATTTGGGGAAGTGTTAAGGATAATCACCAGCCCAAGCCAGGTACCTCAATGGTATATCAAAATGACGACCCGATCGGTCGCTATGCTCGTGATGGGCTAGACCTGTCGGTAGGGATCATGCTTGGGTAGCCTTAAAGAAACATCTCCCTTGTCCAAAGCTCATGTAACTAGTTATTTTCCACAGGTGAAATGAACCTTAATTCCATGCTTGCTGTATGGGTCCTCATGTATTGGGTGAGTCCACATGTATCGCTTGGTAACCTAGCCAAAGGCTATCATGCCCTGGTAGGGCCATGTCGAAATTTATGGAACGTCCAAATACGTGACGATCATTATCCATCCGCTTGTACATTAGCATAGGAGTGTCATGCTGCCGATTTTTTGCCGTGCACCATGCGTGTCCATTGGGTCCCTCGTTGACCCTTGGGCTAATCCTACCTAGGAAAGAGACTGCACGACCACGTGTGTGGGAGAAATAAGGGCGGAAGGACCTACTTGCTTGCTTGTGCTCTGTAAGTGTTGCATATCACGACCATGCATTATACCTGCATTTCATGCATCATGCCTAACTTTTTATCCCTGCAGCCATCATAGATTTGCCCAGGTGGACTAGATCACCAACCGGACGACTGATCCGAGTTCCTACTCTTGAGCTGTCAGATAGAGAGGGTCTACCAGAAATCTTATCAGAAATCAGTGGTACAGTATCTTAGATGGCAAACTCGCCTAGGGGGTAAGACGCCACCAGAGCCATGATAGCGAAAGAAGTGGGCTGCCGTTTTGAGGAATTCGAGGGTAGGATGATGAATATGTTGACCGCCCTGGCACAACAGAATGCTCGACAGAATCCTCCTCCTCTTGTGAGACAGAATGAGCCAGAAGAAGAAAGGGTCGAAAGACGAGAAGAGCCTGTTAGGCCACCTCCAGTAGAGTTAAGGTTAGTAGCCTCGAGAGAGCAGAGAAGAAGGCCTGTGCTGAGAATTGATGACGATAGAGATATCGAGGATGATAGGATGAGTATTGCGTCTGAGAAGGGGAAGGCACCTCAAGCTGATGAGTTTATTCTGGAAAAGATGGAAGAGAGGTTCGAAGCCATGGCCCGTATGATAGGCAGAGCTCATGGGATGAACCCGGAGGATAAAGAGTTGGACGGAGAGGACCCGATCCCTTACAACTTCAAAATGCCAGATGTGCCGAAGTTTGACGGTACTTCTGACCCGACCGCTTATGTGAAACAGTATTTTCTAGTCATGAAAGGGACCACGTTGTCTAAGAAGCAGAAGGTAGAATACTTTTGTCTGAGTCTGACCTCTCATGCCATCGACTGGTATCATGGCCTTGACCGCCGCACTAAAGAAGATTGGGATCTGCTCACTGAGGAGTTTTTGAAGCAGTATGACTGTAATACCAGGATGGAGGTGACTCTAAAAGATCTTGAACTACTCCAGCAGAAGATCGGGGAATCTTTCCATGATTATCTCACCCGATGGCGAAATCGAGTAATGGAGATGCGCAGGAAGCCGGACACCCAGGATCAGATTCGTTTGTTTATCAAGAACGTGAGCCCGTACTTGAAAGATGGGTTGAAGATGAAGGGGTTGAAGGACTGGGAGTCTCTCAAGGATATAGCCATCGAGGCAGAGGGAGAGTTCTTGACTAGGAAGGCTAACAGTGATAATTTTGCCAAAAGGGCTAACCCCGGTCAAGGAGCTGGTAGGCCAACAGGTCCCAATAATGGCACTAGAAGAACGGGTGAAGTGTCTGCTACCGAAGTGACCACCTAGAGGAAGTTCTCGAACTTGGGGAGACCATTATCTTGGGTCTTGAGAAGGTTAATGAAGGAGGGAAAATTGCACCCTCTGGCTCCTAGGCCAGCTTTGATGCAAGGGAAGCCTGGACACAAAGATAATGAATTCTGTGCGTTCCACCAGCACTCAGGCCACATCACAGATAAGTGCAAAGCGCTCCGGCACTCTATCCAAGACTTGATTGATAGCAAGCAAATTTCTGACCCTGAAAAGAGGGAAACTGAGAAGAAGCCCGGTTATAATGCTATACCACCACCCGTGTTTATGATCGGATCTAGCCTGCTAGAGTGGTACGTGCTACAAGATCTATATGGGAGCGAGGAGTTTGCCACTGATTTTTCCAAGGATAGGAAGGAGAAGGCAGTTGTGGCGACCCTTGATTGCTGGTCTAGCAGTGAGAGCGGTGGAGAAGTCGATGAAGAAGGGGAAATGAACCTTGATTTGTGGAGGTCCGATGGAGACGAAGAAGAGATAGGGGTTGTGACAAGGAGTGGAAGAGTGGTTCTTGAGATTGCGAGACTACCTGAGCCAGTGCAGCCATCAGCAGAGAAAGAGCCAGAGGAAAGTCAGATTGTCAAGCAGTTGAAGAAAACTGCAGCTCAAATATCCATCTGGGATCTATTGAGACAATCCCCCTCTCATAGGCAGAAGGTAGTAGAGGCTTTGGTTGAGGCCACGGTCGCCACCACAATTTCCCCATCAGAGCTTTTGGGTCTAATTAAGGGAGGATCCAAGGAGAGATTGATCTTTTCTGACGCCGACCTACCGGTTGAAGGCCGTAACCATAACCGACCCTTGTACATCAAAGCGCAGATTAATGACAAGCACACTGCTTGTGTTATGGTAGACGATGGGTCTTCTATCAATGTGTGCCCCCTGATAGCTCTACAGGCTTTTGGTTTAAACGAGGATATGCTCAGTGGATCAGATCTGACTATCACAGCCTACGATAATTCGAGGAGGCAAGCCTCGGGAACCTTTAAGACCTTGGTCAAGACAGGACCTATTGAAGTGGAGGTAGAATTTGTAGTGCTGCCCATCCCTGCTAACTTCTCAGCTCTACTTGGGAGACCCTGGTTTCACAAATTAGGAGGAGTGCCATCCACGCTGCATCAAATGATAAAGTTTCCACATGAAGGGGAGGTGGTGACTATCAAAGATGCCAGGGAGAACCAGGTCTCAGCGCTGAAAATAGCTAATCAGCCATTTAGCGGCTTCCACGTGTCCATGATAAGGGAAGAATACGGGTCAGTGGATAGCCCAGCTGTGGTTAATATGATGAAGAAGATGCACTATCTCCCTGGGGCTGGTTTGGGCAGAAACTCTCAAGGGTTGCAAACAACGATCACCACTCGAGGTCAGAAAAATCGGAAAGGTCTGGGGTACAGAGGTGGCTTCGGCAAGAAGAAGGCGACGGACAAGATCCCTCACATTTCAGAGAGCTTCGTACCAGCATCCTCAGTTTGTGCTTACACTGGCGAAGACGAGCCGCAATGGGTAGATGGGAGGATTGTCCCTGGCTTCGAGATCTTTAATGATGTATTTGACTGGCGTGTCGAGTTTATCAAGACTGCCGAGAGCTTTTGGGATGAAGAGGTCATGACTCAGGGTATCACTTGGGACAGATGCGAACCTGAGGAGGTCGTTACCGAGAAAATGATAGCTGCCAGGCTAAAAGGGAAAGAAAAGATAGCAGAATCAGAGCTGAAAATGGGGGATTTGAAGATTTCTTTCGACATGCCTGGAGGGCCTCTGCTGAATCAGGAAGCCAGTGACCAAGCTACAATGGCATCAACCTCGGGAGTGGCAGAAGAAGACTCTAGCTTAGACTGTCTTTTTATTCCAGAACTCTTTTATGATGTAAATGACAATTATAATATTATTAATAAGGCAAACAATTTCTCTTACTTGTGCGATGTTTTTAATGATTTCAACATGCATGAACATGATCATATTCCATCAATTTTTGACATTGATTCCACTGATACAACGCCTTTTAATCTTGGAACCTCAGAAAATCCAAAAGAAATTCTAATAGCATCAAATATAACTCCTGAGGAGAGGAAAAATTTTGAGAGAATAATAAGAAAACATGAAAAAGTCTTTGCCTGGACCTATGAGGACATGCCGGGAATTGACCGAGATGTGGCAGAACATGCTATCCCGACTTATCCGGATTACAAGCCTGTGAAACAGAAGTTGAGAAGGCTCAGACCAGAATGGGCTGACAAGGTCAAGGAGGAAATTCGACAGTAGATTGAAGCCAAGTTCCTTGTTGAGGTGCAGTATCCTACATGGCTGGCAAATGTGGTCCCTGTAGCAAAGAAGAACGGAAAGGTCAGGGTGTGTGTGGATTATTGAGATCTGAACAAAGCTTACCCTAAAGATGATTTTCCACTACCCCATATCGATGTATTGATAGACAGTGCCGCCAATTGCGCGATGTACAGCTTTGGAGATGGTTATGTGGGCTACAATCAAATCCTGAACAAAATAGCTGACCGGGTTAAAACCGCTTTCATCACGGAGTGGGGGACCTATGACTACCGGGTCATGCCTTTCGGCCTAAAGAACGCAGGGGCCACATACCAGAGAATGGCGACCAAGATCTTAAGTGAACTGATCCATAAAGAAGTGGAAGTGTATGTCGATGACATGATGGTCAAGTCAGCCACCCGGGAGGGACACTTTGAAGCTCTAGAGAAGTTCTTCACCAGGATTGATAAGTATAATCTGCGACTTAACCCCAAGAAGTGCATTTTCGGAGTGACTTCAGGAAAGCTATTGGGACATGTCGTCAGCCAGAGGGGGATAGAAATTGACCCGGACAAGGTGAAGGCCATCAGAGAGATGCCCGTGCCACAAAAGGAGAAGGATGTAAGGAGTTTCCTGGGCAAGCTGCAGTATGTCAGCAGATTCATCGCCAAGCTCACCTCGATATGCGAGCCTATTTTTAAGCTGCTTAGAAAGAATCAACCTGTGGTCTGGAACGAAGAATGCCAGAAAGCCTTTGACAACATCAGGGAATACCTGTTGAATCTGCCAGTGCTAAGGCCTCCGCAACCGATCAAACTGATTATCCTGTATCTGGCAATAGAGGACAGTTCAGTGGCCGCCATGATGGCTCAAGAGGATGAATTTGGGGTGGAGTTTGCAATTTATTACCTCAGCAAGAAGTTCCTAGCTTATGAGATAAAATATGCTGAAGTAGAAAAGATCTGTCTCGCAGTAATTTGGGCGTCAAAGAAACTGAGACATTATTTCCACTCGCACAAGGTTCAAGTAGTGGCCAAGCAGAATCTGTTAAGATATTTGTAGGAAGCACCGTCTTTGCTTGGAAAGATGGGGAGGTGGCTGCTCTTGCTACAGGAGTTTGATGTGCAATACATCACCCGCAAGACTATTAAGGGGCGAACCGTAGCCGAATTTCTTGCTGAGCATCCTATTCAAGGAGACACTCTCGAGTTCACCTTTCCTGATGAGAGCATAGCCGCAATTTCTGTTCAGGGATGGCAGTTGCACTTCGACGGGGCAGTAAATAACAGAGGAGTCGGAGTTGGGATCATCTTGACGACCCCAGATAATGAGAAACTTCCCCTCGCTAAGAAGCTGAGGTACAAAGCAACCAACAATGAAGCCGAATACGAAGCGTGCACCTTTGGATTGGAAGCTTTAGCGGCATTGGGGGCAAAGAATATAGAAGTCTTCGGTGACTCATCCTTGGTGATTAACCAGATCCGAGGTGAGTGGGCAGTAAAAGAAGAACGGCTGATGCCCTATGTTGAGTATTTGAGAAAGGTATGTGGGCAGTTCGAGACCTGCACTTTCCACTTCGTGCCGAGAGATGGAAACAGTCTGGCTGATGCGTTGGCAACCTTAGTGTTAATGTGGGATAACCCCGAAGGAGTGGCTATGAAGCCAGTGCTAATTTCGAGATCTGATAAGCCCAGTTTTGAAGCCGAGCCTGTGATGGAAGTAGAAGTGGCGGATGGGAAACCATGGTACTTCGACATCATGAACTACTTGAAAAACAATAAATTTCCAGAAGAAGCTACTGAGAAAGACCAGAGGATGATCCGGAAGCTATCTACTCAGTTCATATCCTTGGAAGGGGTGTTGTACAAAAGACGGTCGGACGGGATTCAGCTCAAGTGCCTGAATGATGAAATCAGTGCCCGAGCCTGTATAAAGGGCTGGATTTGGAGGTTTTAGTCCCACGTTCCACGAGAAATGAGGCTTTTTACCATTCCTGGGCAGAGGGGGAGAGAACAGAGATTTTTTCGAGTCAAAAAGCTTTTTGTACTCCACAGACGGCCAGCCCGTCTGTGAAGTCAGCCCGTCGCTTCGAGTCACCGACGGCTGGTGGTATTTTCCGACGCCCATCGGAAAGTCACCGCTCCTGTCAGAGAGCCGCCTGGTTTCCCGGAGCACGCAACCCTTCCGACGCCCGTCGGTGGATGTGGCAGGGCCGTCGGACGAATCCTTGTGTCAGAAGGATTCTTCCGACGCCCGCCCCTATACACTGACGCCCGTCGGTCGTGTCTGGCTTATAAAAGCTCCGGATTTTCTAGAGAAAAGGGGTTCCAAAAATTTTCAAAAGGGGAAACTCTGCCCAAATTCAAGCAAATTTTCTCTCTCCTCCAACAAGACACATTTACAAAGGAAATCTATTTAATCAAGGATCAAATCAATCGAAAAGGAACTAAAACTAATTGGTTTTCTTTAGATTTCGATTCCAAAATCAATCTTTTGAGGGGTTAAAGAAGAAATAGCTCATTTTTCTCTCTTTGATCCTTCATCTTTTGCTTCTCGTGGAACGCGCGGGGCTCTAATCAACACAAGAATCTCACCCAAAACGATTATCTGAGGGTAAATATTCCGGATTCCTTCTCCTTATCATTTCATATTTATTCCTTATTTTGTTGGATTTGTCAATATCTGTCATTATTTTCCTTTATTTTGACTCTCTTTATCTCCTTTTGGGATAAAACCCATATTTTGGCTTTGGAAAGAATTTCCTCTCTCCTGTTTTTTCGGAGACAGTGGTGACCGACGGGTCATCTTTATCACCGACGCCCGTCGGTCACCCCACCTACAGACGCCTCTCCTTGAGTGACAGACGGACATGTCGGTTACCTTAACCGACGCCCGTTGGTAATCTAAGGAAGGCCGTCTGTGGGTTCTGCCTCCATCCTTTTAAATCGTTTTTTTTTTATCTTTTTCAAATCCTTTCGGTTTCCTACATGTTAATTTTATGTATATTAACATCTTTCAACTTTTCTATGAGTGTATATTGATTTCTCTTGGACTACCACAAGCTTGAGCGGCTATCTACCATATTCGGAGGATTCCGTCCGATTCAGTTTCCTAACCCTCTCGATTATTTCCTTCATTTTGTTATTCATTGATTATTTCATGTATATGGATATATTCTTATCATATCTCGTTAATGTATAAAAATAATCTAATGATTTTATACTTAAATAAAAATGAGGTTTGTATAAAATGCAAAAGGGGCCAAAGCCCTATTTTTATCCAATAAAATCATCATAAACAAAAATCTCCAATTTTAATAATGATGCATGCGAGGACCAAAGTCCTCAAAATAAGCAATGCCCCGATTTATGCATGATTCGCACATTTATGAAAGGGAGTTGTATTCCGCTCCTTGTATTATTGTAATTTATCGCTTTCATTATCTATCTGATCATTTATCGCTTTCAAAATGTGAATAAATGTGCCTTTTAATCAATTGCATAGTGTGGAGAGAGAGCAAATTAATGATATTAAGATTTGATCATAAAATAAATGAGGTAGAAATAGATGAGAAATCCCGGACCCAGCTCTGGTCTTTGGACTCAAGAGGTTAGAGGTTATCCTCCAAAATACTTCTTGGGTCACGAGGCTTTAGCGCTAATCCTAGGCTCTTTAGGGTGAGAAGTTCACCTTCCATGACCCCTCTGGCTGGCCCAAAATGGATACCAAGCGCAGTCTTAGGCTCTCCGAGGCGAGAGTAACTTTTCCAATATTCTATTGGGTGGCAACTCCATGAAACCTCCTTGTTGCCCAATATAGACGCACTTGCAATTTATTTACAAGATGTCAACGGACCCACGAATGCCCCGATCGCCCACGTGCGGGCGGTCGAACGGGCGGCCGCGGGGATCCGGCGCGCGTCACACCAGCATGATCCAGTATTTGGCATAGGTCAAGGCCGCTATCAAAATACTTGAAGAATCTGGATCAGAATGGAACCTCCAGAAGGTGCCGAGAGATCAAACATCTGAAGCCGATCGGCTGGCAAAAATGTCTGCTTCCGAGCAAGGAATAATAGAAGAAAATATCACTATCATCGACCAAACCTCCTCCTCCTTAGACGAGCTGGAAACGATGGAGATTGATCAAGGGGAAGAATCCTGAATGAGCCCGATCAAGCAGTACCTGCAGACAGGACAGCTGTCGGAGGATAAAACCGAAGCTCTAAAGGTATTTCGCAAATCCCTTAACTACTCCATAAATAACGGTGATCTATATAAAAAATCTTTCAGCCATCCCTGGCTTAAGTGCGTTGTCACACCCCATAAGTGGCTTAATTGGATTTAGTAATTTTTAATTGGACAATTAAGGGTATTTGGGTATTTTCAAGAGAAAGGAGGATTAAATTGTAAGAATCTAATTTAAGTAATTACAGATTTTTAGTTTTGAGTAAGGAGTATTTTATCAAGGACCATTTGGTAAAAGAAGAGTATCTGGTTTTGTGTAACCGTGCATGTGTGCCAAGTGGAATGAGAGTGTGTGTGTACGTGGTGAGGGAAAAGAAAAGAGTGAGAAAAGTTCAGTTGGCTGGAAACAAAAGACTGAAAGTTTCCTCTCTTCTTGCTCTCTCTCTCTCACGTAAAACCACATTCTGTTCTTTCTTTCTTCTGCATGTGGGTGTTCTTTAGTTTTGAGCTAAAGGTTAAAGTTGTTAGAAGCTTCAGAAGGTAAGTGGTTACTGGTTTTCGTGTGGTTCTTCTTTCTCATTTGGGTTTATAGAGATTACATTCTTGGGTTTGACTGTGGTTTCCTCTGTTTGCAAGCTTCTGTGGATAAAAGAAAAGAGAAGGGAAAAGATAAAGTGGTGGATTGAGAGTTACAGTGGACATTTTTGGACTTCATTTACAGGTTTGGGAGTGTCTGCCTTTCTCAATTTCGGATCCTGGTTAATGTATTTATGTGTGTGTTTGTTTTATCAAATGCATAAGTAATAGAATTTATATGTGTGATTAGTAGTGTTAAAGTTCTGTTGCTTGATATGTTTAAATGGAAGTCCAGATACATGTACGTGTTAAAGGAAAGATTTTGGGTTGTGACCTCTGTGAATGTTATTTGATTGTTTGAGAATGTGATGATTTTGTATTAAAATCCCTATAATTGTATTCTTGAGACTTGAGGGTATGTGTTTGTACAATAATAGCATGAAAATTGGTTTTGGGCTAGATGGGGTTCTGATTTTTGGTAGTACTCTGTTTTTGAAATTTTATGGTTTCACGTTCTTCTGTCTGAAAATTTAGCTTTGAGAAGATGAAGGAGTCTGAGAAGAAGATCACGAGACGTGATGGGGCATCACGCCGTGATCCCCTTTTCTGGGAAGTCACGCAACGTGATGGAGCATCACGCCTCGCGACTTCGGCTAGATCCCTGCGTGTCACGAGATTTTATCTCGTGACCTCTCTCCCTCTCCTCACAGGCGTCACGAGACGTGACGGATGGTCACGCCGTGACCGCCTGTTCTTGCTTGCTGTTTGGCTTGGCGCTCGCGTGAAGCCGGCGTCACGAGACGTGACCAGTAGTCACGACGTGACCGGCTTCTGCTTGCTGCCCTGTTTTCCTAAAAGCATGATTTTAACTTCTGGTTTAAAGGGTTTTCAACACCTATTAAATGTTTGGGTTTTTAAGATTTGTACTGCATTTTTAATAATTGTTTAATTATGAGATTTGTGGTTATAATTAATATTAGGGTACATGATTTATATGTTTATAATTTACATGAATATAGTTATTCCAATGCGGGTTTTATGTTCTTTTTACCTCCTGTGTTTGATAATTGAATATGTTTACATGTTTCTGGATTCGATTAGTATACACGAATACATGGATTATTATAAGATGAATTATAAGTTCTTATTACTTCCGGTAATTAATATTTGAATATATGTATATGTTTCTGATTTTGATCAATATACATGAATACATGAATTGTTAAGTTGTATTCTTTAAGCCTGAATAGTCATAGTAGTGGATAAGTAAGCGCTTACTTAGGTCGGAGTGTGTGTGCAGCTGCTATATGATAAAATGATATATGCGGGTCCGTTTGGATCCTTGTTTCGACCATGTTTGGTCTATATGAAAATAAAGCGGGACCTTGGTCTCTATATGAAAATTATATGTTCGAGACTCATGTCTCTATATGCTTGGGATATTATGTTCTATCAGTATCCAAATGACCGTATCCACTTCTTAGGTTTATACCAGACTAACCAGGCTACATGTTTATATGTGATATATATGTTGAGGTGTTTATTGACATGATTAAAAGTATATATTGCACATGAATTCTTGTATATCCTGTATCGGTGTAATCAGAGAAGTAGGTGTGTATTTGTTAATTGCTTATATTGTAAATATCATAATGGTGATGAGATACTATATTGTATATGTATATTGTTATTTTGTTTTGTTCCTCCCCACTAAGCGTTATCGCTTAGCACGGGCTCTTTTCCCGTGCAGGTGGCGAGTGTAGCTTGGAGTCAGATATCTGCAGGTCGGCCACTAGGAGTCTTTTTGGATGAAGTTGTTATATTTTTTATGTCTTCCGCTGTAGTTTTGTATATGGCTTGTGTATAGCAAAGTAAACTTTTGTAAAGGAACAAACATTATTTTTGTATATGTAATTGCTTACGAGCCTCTTTTTGTAAAACGATATTGATATATGTTATATGTAAACAGGATTTTACTATTAAATGATTAAAAGTTTCTTTATATTTCATTTGGTTTTTGTTTATACATGTGTATATGGATTCGTTATATGTGTTTGCCCGCGTGGCACTCCGGTATCCTTCCAACGGGGATGGCGGGGTGTTACAGCTTGGTATCAGAGCCCAGGTTTGGTGGTTCTGGGTTATGTTGTGATTGGTTGAGTATAGAGTTAAGTCTATGCATGAGAGTCAGTTTTGTATAGTGGCCTAATGCAGATATCTTGTTTTGTGTAGTGTTTGTATGGAGTCGGATCCAAGTGAGTATATGGGCGACACCATGAGTAGTACCAATGTGAGTCGTGGAGGGAATCCAGTCAGAAGAGATGATCCAGTTAGACAGGATAGACATGAGCGGGAACCTGCACCAGCTGAGGGTGCAAATAGAGGTGTTGCTTTTGATCCAGCGTTAGTTCAGGGGTTATTGCAAGTGGTTGATAGGTTGACTGCACCTAAGGCTCCAACTGAGTTGTTAAGAAAGAGAGGAGCAGAAGACTTTCATGGGACTGCTTTAGATGAATCCGATGTGGCTGAGTTTTGGCTCAAGAGAGTAAGTAGAATTTTGCAAGAGATTAGATGTCCTGCAGATCAGAGAGCTTCTTGTGCAATATCGTTGCTTCAAGGACCAGCATATGATTGGTGGGAACTTGTGATGAGGAATCCTCAGCGACCAGCTGAGCTGACATGGGATTATTTTAAGCAAGAGTTTGAGCAAAAGTATATAACGAAGGCATACCAGGAAGCGAAATGGAGAGAGTTCATTAGTTTGAAGCAGCGGGGCATGACTGTCAGTGAGTATGATAAGGAGTTCAACCGGTTGAGTAAGTATGTGCCTGAGCAGTTGTTGACAGATGAGTTCAGATGTAGGCACTTTTTAGAGGGATTGCGTGAGGTATTCAAAGGCCCTTTGTCTGCGATGATTGTCTTGCAGCCAGTTGGGTATTATCAGATTGTGGCTACAGCAATGAGGTTAGAGGAATCTGAGGAGATTAAACAGAAGATGGCACAGAAGAGGAGAGCACCAGAAGGGGGAATTGCGAGTACTAAGAAGTCTAAGGGTGCTCCACCCGAGCAAGGATCTAGAGGGGATGTACAAGTGCCTTCACAGGTAGAGAGTGTAGCCCCACAAGGAAATAAAGGAAATCGAGCACCAGAATGCGAGCATTGTCATAGGTATCATTGGGGTACATGTCGCAAGATCACCGGAGCCTGTTTTAAGTATGGGAGTATGGAGCATCGGTTTGCCTTTTGCCCTAATCGACAAGTGGACCAGAATCAGCAAGAGAGTAAGAGATCAAAGGTCATCCAAAGTAATCGTGAAGGAAGTAGGCATCCGAGAGCACCATCTGAGACGGTGCAACGACCGGGTGCTACAGAGGATCATAATCAGTATAGAGGTTATGCTATGATTGCTAGAGATGCGACTGGTGCAGCGGGTCCTTCGGGTAAGTGTTTATATGTTAAGTTTTGTTTCGTTTCGGTTTTGATATTTGAGTTGTATTCGGTAAGCAAGGAAATTTCGAGGACGAAATTTTCTTAAGGAGGGGTGAGTTGTCACACCCCATAAGTGGCTTAATTGGATTTAGTAATTTTTAATTGGACAATTAAGGGTATTTGGGTATTTTCAAGAGAAAGGAGGATTAAATTGTAAGAATCTAATTTAAGTAATTACAGATTTTTAGTTTTGAGTAAGGAGTATTTTATCAAGGACCATTTGGTAAAAGAAGAGTATCTGGTTTTGTGTAACCGTGCATGTGTGCCAAGTGGAATGAGAGTGTGTGTGTACGTGGTGAGGGAAAAGAAAAGAGTGAGAAAAGTTCAGTTGGCTGGAAACAAAAGACTGAAAGTTTCCTCTCTTCTTGCTCTCTCTCTCTCACGTAAAACCACATTCTGTTCTTTCTTTCTTCTGCATGTGGGTGTTCTTTAGTTTTGAGCTAAAGGTTAAAGTTGTTAGAAGCTTCAGAAGGTAAGTGGTTACTGGTTTTCGTGTGGTTCTTCTTTCTCATTTGGGTTTATAGAGATTACATTCTTGGGTTTGACTGTGGTTTCCTCTGTTTGCAAGCTTCTGTGGATAAAAGAAAAGAGAAGGGAAAAGATAAAGTGGTGGATTGAGAGTTACAGTGGACATTTTTGGACTTCATTTACAGGTTTGGGAGTGTCTGCCTTTCTCAATTTTGGATCCTGGTTAATGTATTTATGTGTGTGTTTGTTTTATCAAATGCATAAGTAATAGAATTTATATGTGTGATTAGTAGTGTTAAAGTTCTGTTGCTTGATATGTTTAAATGGAAGTCCAGATACATGTACGTGTTAAAGGAAAGATTTTGGGTTGTGACCTCTGTGAATGTTATTTGATTGTTTGAGAATGTGATGATTTTGTATTAAAATCCCTATAATTGTATTCTTGAGACTTGAGGGTATGTGTTTGTACAATAATAGCATGAAAATTGGTTTTGGGCTAGATGGGGTTCTGATTTTTGGTAGTACTCTGTTTTTGAAATTTTCTGGTTTCACGTTCTTCTGTCTGAAAATTTAGCTTTGAGAAGATGAAGGAGTTTGAGAAGAAGATCACGAGACGTGATGTGCCATCACGCCGTGATCCCCTTTTCTAGGAAGTCACGCGACGTGATGGAGCATCACGCCTCGCGACTTCGGCTGGATCCCTGCGTGTCACGAGATTTTATCTCGTGACCTCTCTCCCTCTCCTCACAGGCGTCACTAGACGTGACGGATGGTCACGCCGTGACCGCCTGTTCTTGCTTGCTGTTTGGCTTGGCGCTCGCGTGAAGCCGGCGTCACGAGACGTGACCAGTAGTCACGACGTGACCGGCTTCTGCTTGCTGCCCTGTTTTCCTAAAAGCATGATTTTAACTTCTGGTTTAAAGGGTTTTCAACACCTATTAAATGTTTGGGTTTTTAAGATTTGTACTGCATTTTTAATAATTGTTTAATTATGAGATTTGTGGTTATAATTAATATTAGGGTACATGATTTATATGTTTATAATTTACATGAATATAGTTATTCCAATGCGGGTTTTATGTTCTTTTTACCTCCTGTGTTTGATAATTGAATATGTTTACATGTTTCTGGATTCGATTAGTATACACGAATACATGGATTATTATAAGATGAATTATAAGTTCTTATTACTTCTGGTAATTAATATTTGAATATATGTATATGTTTCTGATTTTGATCAATATACATGAATACATGAATTGTTAAGTTGTATTCTTTAAGCCTGAATAGTCATAGTAGTGGATAAGTAAGCGCTTACTTAGGTCGGAGTGTGTGTGCAGCTGCTATATGATAAAATGATATATGCGGGTCCGTTTGGATCCTTGTTTCGACCATGTTTGGTCTATATGGAAATAAAGCGGGACCTTGGTCTCTATATGAAAATTATATGTTCGAGACTCATGTCTCTATATGCTTGGGATATTATGTTCTATCAGTATCCAAATGACCGTATCCACTTCTTAGGTTTATACCAGACTAACCAGGCTACATGTTTATATGTGATATATATGTTGAGGTGTTTATTGACATGATTAAAAGTATATGTTGCACATGAATTCTTGTATATCCTGTATCGGTGTAATCAGAGAAGTAGGTGTGTATTTGTTAATTGCTTATATTGTAAATATCATAATGGTGATGAGATACTATATTGTATATGTATATTGTTATTTTGTTTTGTTCCTCCCCACTAAGCGTTATCGCTTAGCACAGACTCTTTTCCCGTGCAGGTGGCGAGTGTAGCTTGGAGTCAGATATCTGCAGGTCGGCCACTAGGAGTCTTTTTGGATGAAGTTGTTATATTTTTGATGTCTTCCGCTGTAGTTTTGTATATGGCTTGTGTATAGCAAAGTAAACTTTTGTAAAGGAACAAACATTATTTTTGTATATGTAATTGCTTACGAGCCTCTTTTTGTAAAACGATATTGATATATGTTATATGTAAACAGGATTTTACTATTAAATGATTAAAAGTTTCTTTATATTTCATTTGGTTTTTGTTTATACATGTGTATATGGATTCGTTATATGTGTTTGCCCGCGTGGCACTCCGGTATCCTTCCAACGGGGATGGCGGGGTGTTACATGCGTGACGGAGGAAGAGGGAGATTACATCCTCATGGAGGTTCATGAAGGCATCTGTGGGGCACATGAAGCTAGCAGAGCCATGGCAAGGAAGGTACTCCAAATAGGGTACTTCTGGCCAAGAATTTTCAGAGATGCTCAGGAGAAAGTAAGGAGATGCCCGCAATGCCAGGTTCATGGAAGGGTCATAAGACAGCACGGAGTAGACCAACAGTCGATCGGGGTCGCGTGGCCGTTTGATCAATGGGGCTTGGATATCTTGGGACTTTTTCCCCAAGCAAAAAGGCAGATGAAGTTTCTCATCGTTGCAGTTGACCACTTCTCCAAATGGATCAAAGCAGAGCCTCTGGCAACGATCACGGTAGAGAAGGTCAAGAACTTTGTGTGGAGGAACATCATCTGCAGATATGGCTTACCTAACGTTTTCATTACAGATAATGGCAAGCAGTCTGACAGCTCCATCTTCAGAGATTTTTGCCAAGGCCTAAACATCAATTTGAGATTCACCTCAGTCACTCACCCTCAAAGTAAAGGAATGATGGAGGTCTCTAACCGGACCATTCTGAAAGGGTTGAAGAAACGGCTGGGTGAGGCGAAAGGCAACTGGACTGAAGAACTGCAGAGTGTCCTGCGGTCTTATAGAACTTCACCAAGGACAGGCACTCACCAAACACCATTCTCTCTTGTCTACGGCTCCGAAGCAATGATACCTGTAGAGGTCGGCCTCCCATCCTACTGATCGGCATTCTATTCCGAACAGACGAACATCCAAGAAAGATGCCAAGATCTAGATCTCATAAAAGGAAGGAGGGAGGATGCCTATGTCAAGATCGCCACTTACAAACAAAGGGTCGCCAGATATCACAATGCCAAAGTAAAGCCTAGAGCTTTCAATGTGGGCTACTTGGTGCTCAGAAAGGCGGACATAGGTGCGGGAAATGCGGGAGTTGGGAAGCTAATGCCAAACTGGGAAGGGCCTTATGAGGTCTCCAAAGTCTTAAGCCCGAGCACGTACAGGCTCAAAACAATAGAAGGGCAAGACATCCTGTGACGCGCGCCGAATCCAGCAAGGGCCCTCGCTGAACCCGCTTTTAGGATTCGAGGGATTGGTTCATGCCTTTTTGATCATGGGTGCCATGAGACATCTTGGATGCTTCCTTCCCAATAGAACATTGGAAAGGAACATCTAGCCCCATGGCACCTTTGGACACCTTTGAGGTATCGTGGAGTCGCCACCCAATTCATGAGGAATTGGAAAAGGTCTCTAACCTCTTATTGGTCAAGACTAGAGATTGGTGTTCGGAACTTCCCTCTTATTCATGCTTTGGTTAATTATAAATGAGTTTTTAATCCCCTAAAATTCTACCTCTTATCTCACACGATCAATGCATTTAAATTAAAGGCGCATTAAAAGCAAATAAAGAAAATAAAGAAAAGCGATAAAGAAAGCGGTAAACACGCAAGCACACAATTACAAGAGAAGTTGGGGCGGAATACAACCCCATTGAAAGAAGATTAAGCATATAAATGGGGACGGAATATAATCCCCCAAAATTAAATAATATTGCCCCAAAATTAATTATAATGGCCCAAAAAGAAATGAATTTAAACCTTAAAACTATCAAACAAAATCAAGTACAAGGAAAACATACATAAATCGGGATATTCACTTTGGATTGGAACATTGGTTCCTTCACGCTCGTTTGAAGGTTTAGGAATATTGGTCCCTTCGTGTTTATTTAAAGAGGGTTTGAAGAGTCACTTGATTGTTGAGTTGGAAAACTGGGATGAGTGATCCTCTTTTTGGAGAAAACCAACTCTTCATTTTATTGTGATATCTTTTATTTCTTGGCTAAAACAAGGGACATTGGTCCCGATTTTATTAGTAAAAATTTCAATTTAATTGTAAAAGTATTTTTGTAACCTTTTATCTCATGCGTGCATAAATAAAATATTTATTTTACAAGCAAACACAACAAAAGGAGGGAAATAAGGAAGGTCTCACCAAACTGATGTAATCCTCTACGCGTCGTGACCCATCCGGGAAGTCACGGGGACACTCACATAACGCGATCCAAATTAAATCTCAAACAGAAGAATAATATCAAAAATATTAGTAATAATTCTAAAAATTAATCAAGTAAAGACAAAAAAATAATTGGGCACAATAATAAATAATGATAATGATAATAATAATAATAATAATAATAATAATAATAATAATAATAATAATAATAATAATAATAATAATAATAATAATAATAATAATAATGATGATGATGATGATGTCAACAGTGAATAAACATGGAATAATAATAGCAACAACATAATATAATGATAACGATATAAAATGGTAATAATAATAATAGTGGTGTAGAACACATAATAATAATAATAATAATAATAATAATAATAATAATAATAATAATAATAATAATAATAATAATAATAATAATAATAATGAAAATGAGAATAATGGCAACGGGAATCACAAAGAAATCAAGCTAAAACAATAAAAACACATCAACAGTACTAAAATCACATTAAAATACTAGGACTAAATTATAAATGATAATAACATGAAAAACAATAATATTGATAACAAATAAATGATATACAAAAATAAATGAGGACGGGTCCAAAGTGTTTACCCTCAGAATTTATAGATCGGAAAATAGGATGCCTTGATCCGTCCTCCTTGTCGATTTTTGTTGTGATAAGTATTTGAAGAAAATATGAAAATTTGTGTTTTGAAGCAAGTTTAACTCAAGAAATTATTTTGGTGAAAATATTTCCTGGTAAAAAGTAGAGCAAACGAAATTAATTTTCCAAGCTCAAAACCATCCAGGAACTAAAAAGAAAAAAATTCTTGAAGAAAAAAGAGGAAGAAAGAATTAAAAGCTTTTGAATTTCCCTTGATTTTTGCCTCAAGGGAACCCACGGCTGCTCCTCCTTCTTTTGAGAGAAAAAACCAAGTTCTTTTTTGTTTGAATAAAATTGCAGCCCCCCCTCTCAAATGAAGGTAAAATTCCTTTTAATTTTCTGTCTTTTCAAAATGGAAAAAAGACAAAATTAATTTCTTAATTTTATTTTTTCAAAGACACCAAAAGAGTGAAAGAAACGGAAAAAAAATAGACTGAAAATTGTAGGAAACGCAGAAGATGCAGGCGAAAGGGACCGCGGGCAAAGATGCCCGCGTGTGGGGTAGGTGACAGGCGCGCCCTTGCGAGGAGACGCGCCCCAGTGGGGCGCGCGCTCCCGCGGGGAGACGCGCCCCAAGGGGCGTGCGCTCCCTCGGGGAGAGCGCGCTGCCTCGGTAGTGCGCGTACGCCCGCAAGCGCAAGCGGCTCCCTCGCTGGCGCGACCTGCCCGCTCGACATGCGGACAAAAAAATATTAAAAAAAAATAGAAATAAAAAATAAAAAAAATAAAAAATAAAAATAAAAGTAAGAATAAAAGTGAAAATAAACAAACAAAAAAAATAATGACGCAAATTTTAAATCGAAGTTTTCAGAGGAACAAAGGGAGCTTTCGACAAGAAAGACATCATTCTCGACACCTTACTGGTGGCAATTATCCTTTTCATCATCGAGTAATTCTGATCTTGGACCGCCTCGGGACCCGGTGTCTACACATCCCCCGGAGCTGGAATGTTGAAGTACTCAAAAAGTACCACTTACAGTAATGTATCTGGATACTGTAAATGTTAAATCAATGAAGAAATTCTTTTCCATCTTTGCGAAAGGCATGTACAATGCAACTTATACGCTAGGCTTGATGCCCATCCCAAGCTGAAAATGCGAAAGTTGGAACCTATTTCTTTGCAGGTATAATTCATCCGTTAGGATCGATGTCATTCCCGATCCAAAAAAATGGAACAACTCTATTTCAATCGTTAGGATCGATACAACTCTCGATCCCAAGATGCGGAAAAGGACAAGCGCCCGATAGTTCGACCGTTAGAATCGACGAACATCCCGATCCGAAGATACGGGAACCACAAACATTATGTCGATCCCGTCCGTTAGGATCGGCTATACTCCTAATCCAAAAATACAGAACGTGCCCCGCTTGCGCTGACTAATTCGCTAGATTCGACGCCCATCCCGAATCCAAGATGCGAGCGTTGTGGTTAGATTAAGGTAAACGTTTCTTCCAAGATAAGTGTTGTGCAACGGTCACGAACCGGAGTGCAAATCAAACACTAACTTGACGAACGAAACTATTCGCCTGATTCTAAGTCTAACTCAAGAGTCGTTCCAGATGGCCGACTAATCGTGCATCCTAAACTAGATTGGGCAAATCGGTCACTAGACTTGAGAAATTATTCCAATTCAGGAAGTATTCGTGATTATTTAGCCTAATCATATTAGCAAATTTTATGCAATTTTAGCAAGTCACGTGCAGTTTTACAAGTTATTGAAGATTTGCGATTCCATAACTATGAAAATTTGCGAATTACGCAAAAGTTGTCATTTATTAAAGAAATTGTATGCTGTATAACTTATAAGAATCAGTACAATAAATAAAGTATACAAAGGGAAATCTCTACATGTCTACAATTTATAACCTAAGTTTCTATATTTACAACTTCTATGTCAGCTGAAGCCAGGACCAGATCAGGAGAAGGCTCTGCACTCGCCTCGATAATGGGTTGAGGAGGATCGGCAACAGGCTGAGAAGGCTCGATAGCCACATCAGAGATCGGCTCGGCTTGCGAAGAAATGCCAACTTCAGTTCCTGAAGGCACATCCGGCTGGGCTTCGGTCGACAAGGGGTTCTCCCCAGGGACTCTATCAGTTGCCTCCTCTCTAGGAGCCTCTTCCTCGTCATCACTAGATGGCGGATCGGGAAAAATGGTGGGATCCTCCATCCAGTTGAGATCAACCCTAGGGAAGCGCCTCCCGGCCTCGTAGATCAGCCGAGATAGCAACTTCGCTTGAGCGTCGCCCAATTGATCAAGAAGTTGCTCCTCTCGAGAGGCAAGCTCCTCTTCAAGCCTCTTCCCCCAGGCCATCTCTTTGTTTGCCAAAGTGGTGTGCAGCTGGTCACACTTCGCAAGTGCTTTGCCTTTCTCCTCCTGCGCCTTGGCCTTCTCAGCGCCCAGAAGCTTGCACTCGGCGCCCAATCTGGCCGCCTCTTCTTCAAATTTTTGGCATTGAGCGCTGTCAGCTGTCAGGCGTGTGACCTCACCCTTCAGCCGATCGACCTCGACGAGCCGAGACTTTAGCTCCTGGGCGTGCCGAGTGGCCTCCATCCTCGCGTCCACCACCTCTCCACGAAGAGCAGAGGTGTCCTTTTGCAGATCTGATACCTCAAGGCGAAGGGCATAGTTTTCTTTCTGAACAACATCACATTGAGCAATCGCCTCCCCCCTCGCCTTAGCAGCGTCTTTTGACCTTGCCTCCAAAAGGCTGCCCACGCCGTGCAAGCGCTGACCCCTCCTAATCAGCTATAAGAAGAAGAAAACAACAACATTAGCAAAGGAGGGTTTTGCCAAGTTTCAGGCAACAAAAATTAAAGCGGCCAAATCTCACCTCCAAGGCCTGTTGGTTAAACATACTGAGCTCCCGACCGAGCGAGCTGGGATCTCCCATGACCTTGAAGTCATCCTCTTGAAGAATGCCCCGAAAAAGATAACTGGCAACCGCTTTGTTGCTTGTTGACCAGTCACTGCCAAAGTTCTCCTTCAAGAACTCCTTCAAAGGCACAGGTCGCCTGTCCGGTCGCCGAACCGGCTCACTCGGCACAACAGTTTTGTCTTTGGCACCACATCAGCGACCCTCTTCCTGGCATTTTCCTTAGCCTGCTTCTGTGCGGCCTCATCCAGCCGTGCCAGCCTCCCCTGAGCCATCTCCCTCAAAGTTTGAATATCAGGACAGACAGCTCCAGGCATTTCTTCCTCCTTCGACTCATCTCGGAGTACTATCTTTCGCTTACGAAGGAGCTGATCCACTACTTTCAGTTGAGGCACCGAGGGACCTGAGGTGATTGGAGGTTGACGAGTGGCTGAGGCAGTTGCAGCAGCAACAGTCATGGGAGGAGCAGCAGAAACCGGGACGGCAGCGATTGGGGCAGCGGTAGAGGTAGCGTCCTTCGAACACTGCTGCAATTGGTGTGCTTCTGAAGCGGGCAAGATCTTTCGCCTCTTCCTCTCCTCCCTGGCCTTCCGATCGGCTTCTCTTTTAGTTGCAGCCCGAACGCCTAGCCGTTGTGTCATGTCGCCCCCTCTAGCCATCGCAACTGCATCATAAATACAAACAAGATAAGTTTTTCTCTCATAAAAGAGATATTTAATGCAAATGCAATGTATGAGTAACAATTTATGTTATCCCCTCTACTCCGATTCTAGTGCTAACGTTAGACATTTTCAGCAGCTTCAGAGTTGGAGGACCCATGTAATGTCAATAGCAGTTGCTTGGACTTATACGGCCCTCCCTTCCGAGCCACGGCGTCTGTCAGTTTCTCGACGTCAGCCTCATACATGGACTGTCCTGCGGCCTGGTCCTTTAGAATGTTGGCCTCTCCCGATCGGGCAAGGCTCACCCCAAATCCGCCAATCCTTCCTACCAGAAAATATCTCTGTTTAAATCCTTTCATGGAAGTGGGGACGTCTTTCTCGTTCGACTAGTGAAAAAATATTCTGTTCCATCGCTCCGACACGAGATGTAGAAAAAATGGGTGAAGAGATCAAGAGTCGGGGTCATTCCCTCTAGGATGCACAAAATTTTGAAGCAACCCACTGTTCTCCACCCGTTTGGATGCAGTTGGTTGGGGGCGATGCCATAACCCTTCAACACAGCAATCTCAAATGGGCCGAAAGGGAAACGCATTCCTGCATCCAAACTCCACGAATGACAAACGAACCATTCATTATGGTCTTTTCCAAATGGCCCCTCTATTACTGCCATGGAATCGGGGCACGGCATCACAAAAATGTTGTCGGAAAAACCATACTTGGCAGGAAACTCAGTCACCTCTCTAGGGCTCAGTCGGGAACAACGCTCAACTGGTGACTTACCCTTGTATTCCTCCACGAAGCTTCTATCTATTGACTGGCTGCTACTGTAAGCCATCTTTGACAGAGAAAAGAAGGAAGAAATGCAAATCCCTAACTTCTAAAGGGAATGAATGTAGATGAAAAATCAAAAACAAGGAGAAATCGGAGAGAAGTGTGAAAGAGGTACTTACTTGATAATGGGTAACTTGGAAAATTTTCGGAAAGAAGCAAAAGAGGCTTGCTGGAACTCAAAGAGAGCGAGAAAAAATTTTGGTAGAGCTTCGCCAGGGATTGCAAAAGTGAAGAGAAAACTGCACAGGAATTGCTCTATTTATAGGCAAAACTTCTGGGGCATGCCAACCGTCTCACCACTAGCAGTGTGCCACGTGTCCTAAAGGCATAATGGCTGTACGAAAAACGCAGTGCCACCCTCGAAGCACGCGCAGCATTAAATGAAGACAGCTGTGCAAGCAGGCACGCCTCTTCATAAAAGGCGCCGTGCAAAATTCAAAAATTTCGCCAACGTATGTCTCCCGATCGGAACAGTTCAAAGTAGGCACTCCATGAACGGGGCACCTCAAGGCAAATCTACGCCCGATCGTACCAGTTTGAGGGGAGACAAATGATAACCCTGCAAATATCATTTGCATAAAGGCCCATCTAATCGGCCCAGTCCATTGGTAAGGCCCAAGGCCCAATAGCAAAGAGTAGCAGGCGTGAATTCCTAAGCAACGCACACGTCCGATCGGTTGATGTGACTGCCAGTTCCATCAGCCGTCTAACACAAGGCAGCGCCCATGCCCATCAACTGCTCCCTGTCATTTCGCCGCACACCTACTCTGACTGCCAGTTATCACATCTCAGGCACTCAAGTGCACCTGAACTATCTCTTATAAATAGCCCAACCAACGATGGCACCAGGTATTAAATCTCTAACATTCTAACTTTAAGCATTTTCTCTCTAAAACTACTAACTTAAGTTTCGGAGTGCTTACGCCTGATCCGACCGGGCACTTTCTCTTGCAGGATTCACTCATCCGATCGGATCTTCCGCCACAAACCAGCCTGCTCTCCTTCTATTTCGGATAAAGACTTTCTGTGCTTTATCATTTACTAAATCCATTTTTAGTTTAAGGATAATTATGAAATTTTTATACATGATTAAAAATTGATAAATGTTATCACAATTTTATTTATAATTCAAAAATAATTTTTTTAGAATAAAGATAATTGTTCAACATTATTTTTTTAATTATTATATATATATATATATATATATATATATATATATATATTTAAAAAAAAAGAATAGTGTTAAATACATGCTTTTAATGATTTTTACTATCATTATTTATATTTTCTCTCTCTCTCACACACACACATATATATCCCAATCAACTTCTTATATTCATAGAAAAACAAATTTTATAGATACATATTGAATTTATTGTTCACTTTGTTGAGTTTTTAATTTTAGATTGAGCTAATGACTTTAAATGTACAAGCACTAGATTTGATCGTAACTTTATTAATTATTTGAATTATGGTAATGAAACGACGGGTTGCTATTTGGCTTTAAGTTAGAAATTAAATGATTTTTCTCATATCATTGTTAGAGAATTTAACTTTCAATTTTAAAATTTTACATTTACGTTTACATATAAATAAAATAGCCATAACAATATTTCAATTTTTTAATTAGTGACAAAATGAACATTGCAAATTTTTTGTATGCTTTATTACTCTTATATGTAGCGCATATAGAACTTTATTCTTTAAATTGTAATAATTGAAAGATAAATGTTTGAATTTATTTCTAATTAGATGGCATGGATATTATATTAATTCAATAGAAAATACGTTCTAATGGAAATAGGGTTTTTCGTTTCTTTTATTTATGTTATTTTCTTTTTGTTTTTGAAATTAAGAAATGTTAATTTCATGCATTGAAAGAATTCTAATGCTTATACAGTACCCAAAATCATGGAGGGACATTAAAGCACACAAAATCAGAACGTTAAGAAAAATTAAGGACAAATTTACTCAAAAATAAGCGTTAACAGTAAATAAACTCTTAATATTAAGGACAAATCAGAATATTAAAAAAAAAAAAAAATTAAGAGATCGTGCTTATATTAAGCCTTTATTTTTTTTTCTAATCATTTAAAATGTACGTTCAAAATTACACTAGTACTAACATCTACGGCTGATATGTCATTTTGCAGACTTATCAACAATTAATAATAAGAAAAAAAAGGTATTCCTTTAAAAATCAATATAGAAAATTTGCAGCTGTTTGTAAATTTTATTATTCAGTAAAAACTAGATTATTAAACATGACAAAGGTGAGATTAGCTTATATGACATTTTGATCTCAAAATAAGTAATCATAGCTCCTGGTGTTTTACCACTTTATGGAAGTTTCCTTTATATTTTTGTATTGCAAATTTATTTTGTTAAAACTTTCTTATTGGCCTCGTTAAAAAAAAATTATTTGAGTGTTACTCAATTTCTAAAGTTAATTCATGCAGTAAAACTCCTTCAAGTTATTATAAAAAAGCACTTAATTTTTATACGACAAATCTCTATCTTTAAAATTAATGCAATTTTTTTAATAGACGTCCTGATTTGAAATGTAACTGTAGATTGAATGCTAAATTGTGAAATTTAATTTGAAAAAAATTAGAAAAATGAGTAAAAATTTAAGTGTAAATTTGTAATATATTCTTTTTCATAATAAATTCATGTGAGATACCTAACAAACTTAGCCATGTATTCACTCACGAACTAAATAATATAAATACAATGAATCAAATAATAATAGATTGTTAAATAGGGAGGCTAATTTTGGTGTTTGACAATGATAGCACATGGTATGAATTTTTTAGGTGTCTCAATGCATGAATATTTATGCATATATTGGAGGAAATGATATTGTTGATGGACAAGCAAGACAGCTTCCTTTAATATGTTTGGTTTCATGATCATTTAGTAAGTACCACTAAACCATTAGTTTAAATTAGTAGAAGGTTAATTAGTCAAATACCAATTTTTTAATTAAGAATCATCATTACCAACATAGAATTAATATAAAGTTTTTGTGGTCTTAATTGGTTAAAATAAGTAAGGAGTGTTGGAGTAGAAGTTTTCAAAGTGTTGTGTTGTCCCCTACTTTAGCTAAGTGGTACGGGTCACCAAAGAAAATCCAACCCTAAAAATGCTTTCAAGTGTAGGGCCGTAGGCCACTCCCCATGTTTATGTTGGTCTCCGTATCTATTTTTGACTTTTCAAGGTGATGAAAGCCGAAATACGAGGATCACAAATATTTTCTTATCAAGTGCTGTTTGGTACCACGGAAAAAAAAAAAAAATTGTTGAATGAAATTATCACACTCCACATCCACTACTTAAATGCCCATAAAATACATTTGAGTGAAAGCGAAGCCCTGTTTAATTAGTTAGCCCTAGTTACCACTTTTCCACTCCTTAAAAATTTGATGTTGACACTAGTAGATGTATCAAACAGATTGGGTTGGACATAGATCAGCTCAGTTTCGAATTATTAATTTTGGATCAATTTTGAATTTGAGACGGATCGGATAGGTCTTAGATAAATTTATAATTTTTTTTCGTAATAAATTTTTCAAATTATTGAATTAAATTTTAATTTTATATTATTTTTAATTTTTTTAATATCATTATATTTAAAAAGTGACTTATTTTTTTAATTTTAAAATTTTTTTATTAAGAGAACATTACATGTACTATATAAACAAAATTAAATTAGAGTACCATTTTACGTTAATTGAGGAGCTTGAGGGAGATGGCATTGGTGAATGTAGCTAGAAGGTGTCAGTGCCGATAATGAGAACTGAGATGGAAGGATGTAGCGGTGAATAGACCCAATCATGGGCTTCGGTACCTGCTAAGCATGGTCTGTAATGGTCCGATCTATACCCTAGTAGCTGGTTGGCTTTATTAGGGTAGTTGGGTGAGTTTGAATTAAATATGTTAATTTTGGACTTAGAAGTAATAAAAAGTGGACTTAATTGCATGTATAAAGAAAGTTTAAGTGATCAATTGGTAATTGTGCATGATTAAGGTTGATTAAGGTTAATTAATGTTAATGGAAATCAAATTTTGGCTAAGTGAGATTAAGAAACTTAGTGGAATCCGAGTGTCAACATTAGATGATGCCAACCCACTCTAGGCATCCAATAAAAGGGAGTATGAGAGAGAAAAAGGCTTCATTTTCTCCATGTGGGTTCTTTAGTTCCTTCTTCATCAAATTCTTTGTGCTCTTCCTCATTCTTAGAACAAAACTCTGCATACATAGGTTAGCTGGCAAATTGATTAAGTTATAAGAGTAAATTCTGAATTGAATTCTTGAACAAGGTAAGTGTTAGTTGCGGTTTTTCATTCTCCTTCTACTCTATTCTTGATATTGAGATTGAATTGGTAATTGATCCTTGGCTTCAAATTCTGGAATTTGGATATTGCTTGTAGAGGTGGATGCAAAGAAAGCTAAGGGTAAGGAGAAGATGGTTGATTAAGGTGACAAGTGAGCTCTCTAGGAGCATAGGTGTCACAACTCGAAATGTATTCTAGAAGGATTGGGCATATTGAGGATGAGTAGTGACCAAAGTTGTGCAAGTTGAAGTGTTGGTATGCTAAATGGACAATTTCATAATTAATGTCAAAGTTTCAACAAGTGCGACCAATTGTAAATTGTGAAGATGGAATTAGGACTTGATTGAAAGGATAAAGAATTAATTAGTAGGCCAATGTGAAGGATTAGTAAATTATGAATATCAATGTATGAGGTTATGAGAGTTGGAGGATTAAAAAGAGAATTTGACAAAAATATCTAGATTGGACCAATGGCAAAGTGACAAGTGACATGGAAATGGGAAGAGGTATATAAGGAAGAGAGAGAAAAAGAGAGAGGGCAGAAAATCTGCTTTCCTCCTCTCTCGTTCTCCCCTTCTTCCTCTCCTCCTCTTCTTCTTCTTCTTCTTCTTCTTCTTCTTCTTCTTCTTCTTCTTCTTCTTCTTTTCCTTCTTGTTTTAATGTCATTTGCTCTCCCTTAAGATCTAAACTCAAGATTAGAAGATGAAGTTGATTAGATCAAATGATTTAAGTGAAGATTGTGTTAAAAAGGTAAGTTAAGTTTTGATTTCCTTGATTTCTTTTAATTAACTTTTAAATCCTAGATTTGTTATTTGTATATTTGTATGTGTTTTGATGAGGATTTTGGTTAAGAAAGATTTTGGATGGGTTTGGGAGAAAGAAAGATCAGATAATGAAGCTATTGGAGCAAAGGAGTTGAGGTTAGAGATTTTTGTGTGTTTGCTGTATTTTTGAAATTTTGGGGATCTTGATTATATTATTTGTATGATTAAATTGTGGTTTTTGGTTTAAAAGTTGGGTTTTATATTGCTTTTGATGATTTGAAAGTTTGATTTGAGTTATGTTGAAGTTTGGATTGTATTGGAGGTTTGGGGTAAGCTTTTGGAAAATTGGGTTCTGCAATTTTCGCTGGAAATCTGAAAAATGCGACTCTGTCACGACCACAATACTTGTCGCGATCGCGCTAGCTGAGAGTTCGGTGAGGGGGTGCACGAGTCGTGCACTTGGCGCACGAGTCGTGCATGTGGTGCCCGTGCACTTGTGCAGGAGTCGTGTGCATGGTGCAGGAGTCGTGCGCTTGGTGCACGAGTCGTGCACTTGGAGCACGAGTCGTCCTGCTAAGCACGACTCGTGGCAGTCTCCTCTCCCTCTTGTGCCTGCTTTGTTCCTCTGTGATTCGCCTTCACGAGTCGTGTCTCTGAGCACGACTCGTGCTTGGTGCCTTGTCCATAGGGCAAGCTTAGCCGCTGTCGTGAGCGCGACCTTTGGTCTCGATCGCGACAGTCCCCTCTCTATTTCAAAATGTTTTTGAAAGATCTTCTTCTTTGCACGGTTTCTCACTTATGCTATGCATATATGATTTAAAATGTGAAATATTCAATGTGTTCCCATGCATAGTAATTATTGAAATATGAGAATTTGATCTACTATTATTGTGTTATAAATGTATATGTATAATGAAATGTAAGATTATCTGTTAAGTTTAAATGAATGCATGATGATTAATAATATGATTACGTTTAATATGTTCTTATGAATACTTCGATCTATGAAACCACACGTGATTAGTTTTGAATATGATAAATGTAATTGTATATATGATATGCAAATACATGAATGCATGTGATCATAAAAGAATGATACAAGTATTTAATGGAAGTATTTAATGGAATGTATACATATAAGTGAAACGTGACAAATTCAATAATGATATGAAAAATTTAGCCTGCGTTAGTCGAGTCGTGGATAGATAGGCATGCCTATAGAGTTCTGATGCTGCAGCCCCTTTGTTCTGTTTGGACCCTAATCAGGTCCCCGTTCGGATCCTTGCGATTCTCAATGTGTATGGATCTTGTTTAAGATTCCCCAATGTGAAAACGTTTTTGTGAGAAAATAAGAAATTGCTTTTCGATTGTAGCCTCGGGTACCCCCAATGTGTTTTGTTACTCGCTTATCCACCCTTTGACTTAACAGGCAATTAAAAGAATAAAAGAATGTGAATAAATCGATAAGTTTTGTGATGATGTGCAAAAAGTTATGCGAATAAGCATCTGAAAGTGTTTATTAAAGTATTGAGCTTGTGCTTTACGCACTTAATTGTTCTGGATCCTTTATGGACACCTATGCGGAAATGTGTGGTATCTTCGGGTACCGATGTGTTTTGTATAATAAGCCAATGTCCGTAAATGAAAAGAGATATAACAAATAATGTTGTTCTGATAAGTGTGTATGAATGAATACTGATTACATAAGAATTCGTACGTGAGAAAATACCTGTTATTAATCTGTTCAAAAGTTATGAGTACGACTGTCTATGTAAAGTCTGTGTAAAGAATTTTTGAAATGATTGATATGCGTATTTTGCTATAGTTAAATACTTCATAAATGAATTCTACAAATGTATCCATTTATATGTTTAAATTGAGAATACAGGTATGTTTTGTGTTATCTACCTTCTAGACAAATTCTTGTGCTCTGTTGTTGATTTTAATGAATACGGTAAATTATATATTGATTGGTAAGTAAGGAATAATAAAGTGTTAAGCATGATATAGATAATTGAATTTAGGAAATGAGTTAAGATTAAATTTGGAATATGTGTGTAAAAAGGTTTTCTGTAGAACTACGTGGTTCTGATTCCCCAAAATAGGGATAAGTAGGAAGCTCGGAATAATTATTTCAAGCCCGAACCAAATCTGAGAATTGAAGTGTTTGGTTTAGTTTTGAACAAGTAATGGTTTGATCAAAAGAAATGTTTTGACTTAAGTATTGATACTGTAATTTGCATAGTTTTGGAAATATTCATAATAATGGGAGTTTCTAGACATTATATTTTGATTTTCGAAATTATATTTCGGGAATTCATGAGGTACAATTATTTATAAGGTCATTAAGCATTTTAATGCAAACGATAAGTATGTATATTGTATGGTGACAAAAGTAGTAAAGTATTTCTGTTTATGGTTTATAAAATGCATATGCGTGTGAAATGGCTTAAGTTTTCGTATGAGATTAATGTTGCAATTCTATGCTAACTCTAGCCGGTATCTTTATGCTTATGTATATATTGCTTATGCATGTATTTGTATCGACCGCCACTGTGAGTGGCTGTCTATTATTTGTGTATCCCCGCTAAGCGTTATTGCTTAGCACGGTTGTTTATCCGTGCAGGTTAGGAGATTGAAGTTTAGTTCGTGCAGTCCGCTGTGTCTTTGGCCAACAAGTCGGTAGAAGTTTATAGGAAGTGTTTTTGATTTTGGAATGCAATTAAGTGTTATTTATTAGTATTTGTATTGAGTTGTAATATTCTTTAGTGCGAATAATGGTGTGTGAGTGATATAAGTTTAGGATGTATATGCCGTTGAGGTTCTAGCTGCTAGAAATTTTATTATTCCATTTTCTATTTTGCTAAGTAAGTATTTTATCTGGTAGCACCCTCCGCTCACCGTAGCTCTCTGTCCTTCGTTATGCTATGTGTGGGAGTTAGGGGTGTTATAATAGGAGAAGAGGTTTGGGAATCTATAAATTTGTGTTGTTTTGAATAGGTTATGAATGATGAATAATGTATAATGAATTATTGTTCAAGGTAAATGAAAATGTGTAATTGTGTGTTTGTGTCTTGGTATTGATTTGAGTCAAGTTAATGAGTGATAAGAATTGTGTAATGGTTTATTTAGATGTGTTGAAGCCCTATTTTGAGTTGGCTTGAAATGGCATGTTAGATAATATATGTACATTGTGGCTGGTTGGAAAAAGTGAGTATGTTGGGTTATGGGTTTATAATTGTGTTATGAAATTGGATAAGCTAGTAAAAAGAGAACTATTGATGAAAGTGTATTCTATTGGCTATGTTTTGTTGGATGAGAACTAGCATAATGTAAAATGTAATATTGTAAATTAACTTGAATAAATGTGGTCTAGTAGAATGTCTTAAAAGTGGAGATATGCTAATGCGAGATTTTGAAGTGCAAGTAAGATTGTGCATAGTCGCATGAATTAGTTGTGTGTGTGTTTAGAAGTTTGATTGCCTAACTCTGTTCTGTCGCGAACGCAACAAGGGTCACGGGCGCGACAGAACACTCCGTTGGGCATGGGTTTGCAGGATTGGCTTTTGTCGCGCACGCGAGTTGTGGCACGAGCACGACAGAGGCGAGGTTAGGTTCTGTCGCGGTCGCGACTGCTGTCGCGAGCGCGACAGAATCTAATTGCCCATTCTGTCACGGGTGCAACAGGGGTCGCGAGCTCGACACTCCTGAAAGTTTTAAGATGTTTTAAATGATTTGCTTTATTTATTAAAAAAAAACGTATATGATTGCATGATAAATGATTGTGAGTATAAAGACTATAATTATGTTATACTATGGTTTTATATATATATATATATATATATATATATATATATATATAAGTATGTATGTATGTTTATTTACATATGTGAATATGTGAATTTGTTGGTCATAGTGATGACTCCTGAAAGTTTTAAGATGTTTTAAATGATTTGCTTTATTTATTAAAAAAAAACGTATATGATTGCATGATAAATGATTGTGAGTATAAAGACTATAATTATGTTATACTATGGTTTTATATATATATATATATATATAAGTATGTATGTATGTTTATTTACATATGTGAATATGTGAATTTGTTGGTCATAGTGATGAACTGTGAAGTGAGCCATAGTGTGGTGATGATTCTATTGAATTGCTTTTATGATGATATTAACCGGACTAATAATTAAGCCTGCTAGTCAAGTAGTGGATAGATAGGCATGCCTATAGTGTTTAAGTGTTACAGCCAAAAGTGTCTGATTCCCCTGGAGTCATCAATGCGAAATGAATCCATATTGGATTCCCTTATGCGAATATGCTTGTAATTACTGATATTTTTTGGTACCGAATGCGATAGTGTGTATCTCCGGATACAAATACGATTACTGTACCTTTGGGTACTGATGCGATAACCGTTATCCCCATCTTTGAGTTGCAGGCAAAACTATAGTAATTCTGTTAATACATAATTAATGCGAATTGGGTGTATATAAATGTGATGTGTATGTGAGGATTATGCGAGATGGTGAGTGATATGCATGCGAAGAATATGCATTATGGTGAATTTAAATATGATTATCTTAAGGGGCTAAGTTCTATGAATATATGTCTATGTTGATTGTGAGGCATGATAATTTGTATAAAACTCTTGTTGACTATATATGTGATGTTTATATATATATATATATATATATATATATATATATATATATATATTGTGCTTTGTTCCCCACTAAGTGTTATCGCTTAGCACGGGCTTTCTAATCCGCGTAGGTTTTGAAGTGAAGTGATCTGGAAGACAGTCCCACATTGGCAAAGGTCAACACTAGGAGTGCTAATAGTGTAGGTTTTGGGTAAATTTGTGTTTTGTAATGCGAGCATGTAAATATTTATTTTGGAAAACTTAATATATGTGATGTAATAATTAGCTATAGACATGTAAGTATATATGTGTGTTTAGGTATGTGATCGGTATGAGTAATCCGCTGTATGAGAGTGAGTTGTGGGAAAGAAATTTATTTGTACAGGTTTCTGCATGTATATAGACATTGTTAGTGCATGTGATTGTTGTGTGACGGCTATTCTTGATTGCTTTAGCTGAGCTAAATGAGTGGTTGGGAATGGACGTTACATGGTCTGCCCGTAAATTTTGTGGGTTTTCATTTAATTGAAATTAAATTTGAATCAATTGACTCAATCATGCAAACACTATAGCAGCAAGCTCCAAATCACGGGCAAGGTAGTTCCCTTCATATGACTTAAGTTGCTTGGATTCATAAGCAACTACCTTACACTCTTTCATAAACACACAACCAAGGCCATTTCGGAAAGCATCACTATAGATCACAATAACTTTCCCGAGTTCTAGCTATGTGAACATACTTTTTTGCTTCTCAACTCTTTTGGCATTTATTAGTCCTCATAACTTTGCATTCTTCTAAAATAGCTTGGTAAGTGGAATTGCAATTAAAGAAAATCCATTTACAAATCTCTTGTAGTAGCTA
Source organism: Excoecaria cochinchinensis (assembly GCA_947683425.1). Taxonomy (NCBI): domain Eukaryota; kingdom Viridiplantae; phylum Streptophyta; class Magnoliopsida; order Malpighiales; family Euphorbiaceae; genus Excoecaria; species Excoecaria cochinchinensis. The sequence goes on along the minus strand of CANTUQ010000017.1, from coordinate 513,329 downwards.
GCTAACCTAAGGAAACTTTTAATTTTTATGGCATTCTTGGGTGTCTTCCATTTGAGAACAACTTCAAGCTTCATGTGAGCTACTTTAATTCCCTTGCTGATACAACATGGCCAACCAAAAAACTTTATCAAGCCAAAATTCACACTTATTAAACTTCGCATAAAATTGCTTCTCCCTTAATGTCTGAAGAATTATTCTGAGGTGCTTATCATGCTTTTCCTTATTTTTGGAATACATCAAGATATCATCAATAAAAAACACTATAAACTAATCTAAATATGGATGAAAAATCCTTTTCATGAGATCTATGAAAGCTCTATGAGCATTAGTGAGTCCGAACGGTATGACTAAGAACTCAAAATGCCTGTATCTAGTGCAAAAAATAGTATTTGGAACATCTGCTTCCTTAACTTTGAATTGGCAGTACCTAGATTTCAGATCAATTTTTGAAAATATACCAGTTTGTCTCAACTGGTCAAAGAGATCATTAATTCTTGGTAATAGGTATTTATTCTTAATTTTCATTTTATTCAATTATCTATATTCAATTCACAATCTAAGTGACCTATCTTTCTTCTTTATAAACAATATTTGTGCTCCCCACGATGAAACACTAGGGTGAATGAAACCCTTATCAAGAAGCTCTTGTAATTGTATTTTGAGTTCTTTAAGTTTTGCTGGTGGCATTTTATAAGGAGCAATAGACATGGGTGTTGTACTAGATATGACATTAATGGAAAACTCAACCTCTCTATCAGGAGGTAATCCTGGTAAGTTATAAGGAAAGACATTAGGAAATTCACATACTACGAGGATATCACTGATTTTAGGCTCTTATTTCCTAGCTTCAAGTACACAGGCTAGGTACGCCTTATAACCCTCCCTAACTGACCTCTTAGCTACCATGGTTGATATTACACTAGACAGAAAATCATATCTCTCACCCATTATAACGATTTCTTGCTCATTTGTAGTTTTCATGGTGACCCATTTAATTCTACAATTAACTGTGACTCGATGTTCATATAGCCAATCTATACCCTTACATCAAACTCATGGAATAGAAGCTTGATAAATTTGTTGGGAAAGTGTGGTTTTGAATTTAGAGAGGATAATTTCCATATACTTTGTTCATAATAACACTGTGTCATAATGCATTGCATTAGTCACGAAAATGTCTTGCTCTGACTGTGATGTATCTAAACCCTTCCCTTCTGCTACCTGTTGGAGTGTTTGACTCCTAAGTAGTCACTTCGATAGTTTTAGACCTTTGGGGTCCTTGTCCTGTATATCCAGTTTGTTGGATTTCCTTTGGATATTACTAGGGGCAAAATGGTAATTTTAAAGCAATACAGAAATGAATAAGGCAAAATAGAAATAATGAGGTAAAATAGAGAAAATAATGCAAGATGGTAATTAATGGTAAAGAAATTTGGAAAATGAATTAATGGTCACTTAATTGACTTACTTATGCAAAAGATGTAATTAGAATTGTAAATATGTTTGTTAGGATTTTTATTTGTTGAAATTAAATTTCATATGCCTAAATATGTGTGTGGTGTACTTTATTGGTGTGAATTTTGTGTGATTATGAAAAATGTCAATATAGTATCCACCACTAGGTATGAAATATTTAGCGCATAATTTGTTACTGCGCTAGGTACAATATAGGTAGTTAGGAGTTACTGGAAGGGGTAGGACAAATCGTGCAATCTTGGAGCCTAATCATTGAGAAGAGATGAATTCTGATTTTGTATATGGCATGTATATGTATATAACCTTGTATATTAAGAAGAGTATTATGTATGTAACTATAAAGTTATGAAATTAATGAAACTTGATGTACTCTTTTGAAGGAATGATAATGGTTAATATGTTTAAATATTTGATTCTTGATGACGTTGGTACATGTTGGGTTGATGGAGGTTGAAATGGTTATATGTATATTAGGAGTGTTAAATTTGAATGTGCAGGAGGGATAAGAACATTTATAGTCATTATGCTGTCGAAAAGTTTACCAAATGAATAGTAATCACATATTTTTGGTAGTCAATTTTTGCATGACAATGATAATAAGATAAAAAAAAATTCTCTACCAATAAGAACATTTACAGTCATTATGTTGTCAAAAAATTTACCAAATGAATAGTAATCACACATTGTAGTTGTCAATTTTTGCACGACAATGATAATAAGATGAAAAAAATTTCTCTACCAAATACATAAGGAAATCTAATATCGATATGGTTAAGAATAATTAAGGAAATTGTTTTCGTAATACTCGGTACTAAGTAATCATAGGGTGTTACACTACCATGATGCTTATATAAGAGTGACTGGATCCTGGATCTAATAATGCATGAATATAATGATCAAGGAGCAAAAATTTACTAATAATAACATCAGGAGCATATTGCTCTTGCCTCGCTCGAATGGCGTAGGCACGAGCTGGAGCACTCATCTTAGATCCCTGAGCTATCTGAGTAGCACCTCTATGTGCAAATGACCTAATGGCATCACCTCTGCCTCTACCTCTCTGTGGTGCTATAACTAGTCTATCAGTCTGTGATGCCGGTGTAGCAAACTGTGCTCTAGGACAATCCATCTGATAATGATCTTTAGACCCACATTTGAGGCATGCTTTAGTCAATTTCCAACCCTCACCAGAATGCTTCCTACCATAATGCTCATATATGGGGAGAGTCACTTTGCCTGCCCCTCAGGATGTACTAGCCACAAAAGCAGCTGGTTAGCTAGCTTGAGCTGTAGATCTCTAGCTCTATGCAGAGCTCTAAGGAAAAGGCCATGTTTGTGTAGAGGGACCTTTGGTTTTCTTACTATGAAGCTGGAAGGGCTTGCTTGTCTTGCCCTTCTCTTTTGATGTGCACGAGCCTATTTTCTTTCCTCATCTATGTTGATGGCTTCGGCTTTCAAAGAAGCTTTCACTAAAGCCTCATCTTTTGATCTTGGGTAACACGAGACATTTTGGAATTCCTTACCCAATAGAACATTGAAAAGTTCATCTAATCCCATGAAATCTTTAGGCACCTTTGAGGTATTTTAGAGTCGCCACCTAATTTACAAGAAATTGGGAAATACTATGATGCGCGTGAGCCCGAACCCAGCCAAAAATCGGATCTTTGGGTGTCCACTTTTAGGGCCCGGGATGGTTGGTGTCTTTTGATCTTGGGCAACACGAAACATTTTGGAATTCGTTACCCAATAGAACATTGAGAAGTTCATCTAATCCCATCAAACCTTTAGGAACCTTTTTTTGGGGGGGGGGGGGGGGATTGTTCTGTCCCGTTTTTCATTTGTGATTAATTTATTTATCGATTTCTTTACTGCTTTCCAAAAAATGCTTGAAATGCGCTTTAAATTTTGTTACATGATCGCGTGAGACGAGAGATGGAATTTCAATTGCTAAAAAACTCATTTATAACTTAACTTAAGGAATTAATAAGAGTGAAGTTTCAAACACTTTCTCTAGTTTAAAACCCCCGATATTAGATGACCTTTTCCAATTTCTTGTAAATTGGGTGGCGACTCCAAAATACCTCAAAGGTGCCTAAAGGTTTAATGGGATTAGATGAACTTCCCAATGTTCTATTGGATAAAGAATTCAAAAATGTCTCGTGTTATCTAAGATCAAAAGATGCCAACCATCCCGGGCCCTAAAAGTGGGCACCCAGGGATTCGATTTTCGGCCGGGTTCGGGCTCGCGCACGTCACACCTCCAATTCTATATAATCTTGGGAGGCAAGATAGACCATGACCTTGTTACAAAGGCTATGTTTAAACCGCTTGCACAAGTGTAGCTCGGTAAGGTGGTAATTATATATGTGTACATCGAGCCTTTCAAATTCTTTCCCATATTCAGTCATTATCTTATTTCATTGCCTAAGCTTCCAAAAAGCATCCTGCATAGCATCTTTGTACTGCTCCCCAATATACTTCCCTTTAAGTTGCTTTAGGAAATATTCCCATGTAATCTTAACTGATGGAGTATGCTTTTTAATAGATTGCCACCAGGTAAAATTTAGTACCTTAAAATAGTGCTAATACACCCTATAACATCTCTTTTGGCGGACTATATGTGATGTCAAATAATAGGGCCAAAATTAATCCAAATAACTTCAGAGAAAGTGCCTATTATTAAGTAGAGTTTGCAAATTGCTTTTAATAGGCAAAATAGTTATGTAGATCTGAGAAAGAGGGATGTACAATTTATGGTGGGAGATTATGTATTTGTGAAGGTGTCACCTATGAAAGGCATTTTGAGGTTTGGTAAAAAGGGAAAATTGGAGCTTAAGTAAATCGGACCCTTTGAAATTTTTGATTGTATTAGAGAAGTTGCTTATCAGCTAGCATTACCTCCAAGTTTATCTCAAATTCATCCAGTTTTTCACATATCCATGTTGAGAAAATAAATTCCGGAATCTTCACATGTTCTTTACACTTAAGTTGTGGAGATAAAAAAGAATCTATAATTTGAAGAGCAATCAGTGGCTATTATAGATTTCCAAATTTGACAACTTTGAACTAAAGCAATTCTGATGGTTAAAGTGTTATGGAGTAACCATACAGTAAAATAATATACATGGGAATCTATACAAGAGATGCATGCTTGATATCTTAATATTTTCCAGATGTACCAATCTTTAAATGAAAATTCGATTATGAGTTTTTTTGAGGAGAAAAGAATTATAAAGCCCATTTTAGTTGAGTTGAGGCCCATATTTTAAGACCAAATTTCTCATTAAAAAAAAAGAAAAAAGAAAAAAAAAATTTTAAATCAAATTTCAGAATCTACCCCCTTATTTTTTTTCCTCTCTCTCTTATTCATTTTCTCTCCAAACTTCATTTTCTCTGTAACACCCCATACTTATACGTAGGGGAACTCACCTGCAAGGAGAGAGAATGCCCGTATAGATAAGTATGTTTCCAACAAACAAACATACGAACATAATTAAAGCCGAAAAATAGACATTTAAAATACAATAAATTAAAACTTATAACACAATAATGGGCCAACAGAAATCTCATATCATATATCAAAATATTCTTTAAAAGGAGTACAATGTCCTTACAGTGTTATAGAAGTTATATACTTTAAATAATTACAACATCTAATACATTACAAGAGGTTACATCAGAATACTAAAATACAAAAGATAAGATACAAAGAGAATCTCTCTAATGTGTTGGCTCTAACTGCTGCGGATCGGACTACTAAAAAACTCGGACAACTTCCACACTTACACGGATGAAACACCCGTGCTAAGCGATAATGCTTAGTGGGGAAAATAAAAAATGAATGACCACTCACAGTGGCTATCAAGGCAAAACACATACATATGGCACATGCAAAAGTACACAAATATTCAAATAAAACATATCATACTTTATGCACAAGAGTAGGTTAACATAGTCACAATCATATCTTATCATAACAAGATTGCATTCATAAGCGAATCAAACATATGTGCCTGCAAACTCAGAGTAGCGAATAACGAGTGAACACTAGGTACCCGTGGGTATGAATAAAGGCAACTTCTTTCATTTTCATACAAAAACATTTTTACTGGGGATCTTCAACAAGATCCAAACACTCAGGGTCGAGAGGACCCAAACGGTGACCTGATCAGGGTCCAGAACACTAAGGGGCTACAGCTTACAGAACTCTATAGGTATGTCTACCTATCCACTTACTTGACTCTTACAGGCAAGGCATCTATAATAAAATTTTCATATTCATCACCCAAGAATTCACATATCTCAAAGAAAAATGCTATAATTCAATATCATTTACTAGGCGCAATATTAATAGATAAACAATAAAAGCAATGCTAAGTTCAAAAGAAATAAGCAAGATAGAATTCAATAGATCAATTTTCTAAAACAGGGAGCTTTTAACGGCAGTATGACAAAACCTTACCACCGTGTAAGACATTCCACACGGTGGTCAGGAAAACCTTACCGCTGTGTGGCCTGCAAGCCAAAATCCTCAAAAACAGAATGCATTTACACAGCGGTATAGATATCCTAACCGCCGTGTAAAATGCACAGTAATAACTCATCAAAATAGAATACATTTACACGGCGGTATGAAAATTCCTTACCGCTATGTAACTCCACGGACAAGCAAAACTCAAACCCAGAAATCCGATCACACGCTGGAATGACTTTCCTTACCGCCGTATGAATAAAAAAAAACCCAGAATTTTGCCCAAACTCATGTAAAATCATACCCAAATTCACTTTCACTTTCAAAATCACCAAACCCACTTAATTCCACAAAATACACTTCAATCAAACACACCTATACATACTTTCACACTCAATTTCTAGGAATTAAAACAATAAATCAATAATAGATCAAAATATGCAATTACAAACGAATTCCCAAACCTTGAACTCCTAAGCTCCAAGATCAAGGGGCTTAACTTCCTCCAACTACGTCCTTCCCTTTAGGATCTCTAGGGGGAAATTCTGAGCCAAAAACACAACCAAAACACACACTAATTAAACAAACCCACACAGCCACATGCCCACTCAAAACCAATGAGAAAGTAAGAAAGAGAAAAGGAAGAAGAAGAAGAAGAGCAACAAAATACATACCCAAAAGAGCTCTTTGAATTTGCCAAACTGACACAAGTCACCACAAGAAGGAAAAAGGAGAAAAAAGCCGAGTGAAGAGGAGAGCAAAGAGGTAGGAGAGGCGTGAAGAGCAGGAAATGGGAGAGAAGGCTGAAATTGCTTTCTCTCTCCTTTCCTCTCTCATCCTTTAAATAGCTCCTCTCTTCTCTTTTTCTCTCTCTTGCCACATGTCACAATCTTATGGTGAGTTGGCAAATTCCTCTTCTAATACTTCCTTTTCTTCCAAAAACTAAACCAACCACACAATTAAATACACAAACACAATTAAACCCTTAACTACACACACAAACACTCTCACATGCTCAAAACTACTAGGGTAGGAAATGGGGTGTTACAACTCTCCCCTCTCTAAAAGAATTTCGTCCTCGAAATTCTCACCTGAACTGAACAAAAGTGGATACTGAGATCGCATCACTGACTCCAGTTCCCATGTAGCTTCTTCAACTCCGTAATGTCGCCATAAAACCTTAACCAGAGGAATTTGTTTATTTCTGAGCTGTCTCACTTCCCGTACCAAAATTGCCTTCGGTTCCTCATCATACGAATAATCAGGTTGAACCCTCACATCTTGAACTGATAACACATGAGACACATCTGATCTATACTGACAAAGCATCGACACATGGAATACATCGTGCAGCTTGGCTAACTCTATCGGTAAAGCTAATTGGTAGGCAACGGGACCAACTTTATCCAAAATCTCATAGGGTCCTATAAATCTCGGACTCGATTTTTTTTTCTTACCAAAGCACAAAACCTTTCGCCACGGTGACACTTTCATGAATACCTTATCCCCAACATTGAACTGAATATCCTTCCACTTCAAATTGGCATAAGATCTCTGTCTGTCCTTGGCTGCCTTCAAATTTGACTGAACCACTCTAATCTTTTCTTTGGTATCCCTGAGTAATTCCAGACCCACAAAAGAGCATTTCAATAACTCAGCCCAACAAATTGGAGTCCTATATTTGCTTCTATAAAGAGCTTCAAATGGAGACATTCCAATACTCATCTGATGACTATTGTTATAAGCGAACTCAATTAACGACACATATCTATCCCAACTCCCGGAAAAATCCAAAACACAACCCAGCAGTATATCCTCTAAAATCTGTATAGCTCTCTCTGACTGTCCATCGGTCTGAAGGTGAAAAGCAGTACTGAAATGCAGTCGGGTACCCAAAGTAGCTTGCAATTCTTTCTAAAACTTCGATGTAAACATCGGATCTTTATCTGACATAATAGATAACAATATTCAATGCAATCGGACCACCTCATTCACTTAAATCTCTGCCAACTTATCCATTGAGTACTCTAGTCGAACTGGTAAAAAGTGAGCCGACTTGGTGAGTCAATCAACTATTACCCAAACTGAATCATGTTTCCGCTGAGTCAATGGCAAACCCGATACAAAGTCCTTAGTTACATTATCCCACTTCCACTGTAGAATAGGTAAAGGATTGAGCAACTCAGATGGAACTTGGTGCTTAGCCTTTACCTGCTGACAAGTCAAACACTTGAAAAAAAAATCCACTAGATCTCTTTTTATCCTGGGCCACCAGTAGAATTCTTTCAAATCACGATACATCTTGTTACTTCCAGGATGTATAGTGAAAACCATAGTGTGTGCCTCTAACAAAAGCTTTCTTTTCACTTCATCATTACTAGGCACACGCAAATGATTTCTATAACTTAGCACCCCGTCCTTAGCAGAAAAATCACTCTGATTCCCACTCTGAGCCACTTGTATAATTTGCTGCAATTTCAGATCATTTTTCTGAGCATCAACAATTAACTGCTTCAGAGAAGGCTTAGCTTTCAACTGGGTAATTAAAACTCCTTCAGAATCAAAACTCCATTTAACCCGATACAAAGATAAAATCGAAACCGACATTCTACTCAAGGCATCTGCAACCACATTTGCCTTACCTGGATGGTAATCAATAATGCAATTGTAATCCTTAAAAAGTTCTAACCACCGCCTCTGCCTGAGATTAAGCTCTTTCTGAGTTAGGAGATACTTTAAACTCTTATGATCAGTAAAGATCCTACAAGTCTCTCCATACAGATAGTGTTGCCAATCTTGAGAGCAAACACTACTGCTGCTAATTCCAAATCATGCGATGGGTAGTTCTGTTCATGAGGCTTCAACTGTCTAGATGCATAAGTTACCACTTTACGATCTTTCATCAAAACACAGCCAAGTCCAATACTTGAAGCGCCACTATATATAACATACTCTTTACTCGAAATGGGTTGAGTAAGCACAGGATCTTCCACTAACATCCTCTTAAGCTGATCAAAACACACTTGACACTTGTCAGACCACTCAAACTTCACACCTTTCTAAAGAAGCCTAGTCAAAGGCGAAGTAATGACTGAAAACCCCTTCACAAACCGTTTATAATATCCAGCTAAACTAAGAAAACTTCTAACTTCCGATACACTTCTTAGCGGCTTCCAATCCATAATGGCCTCAACTTTAGATGGATCCATTCGAATACCTTCCGAGGAAATAATATGCACGAGAAAAGACACTTCCTTCAACCAAAAATCACACTTGCTAAGCTTAGCAAATAACTGATGATCTCTTAACACTTGAAGCACCAAACGCAAATGCTCTTCATGCTCACTTTCATTCTTCGAATACATCAAAATATTGTCAATAAACACAACTACAAATCGGTTAAGATATGGCCTAAACACCTTGTTCATCAGATTTATAAAAGCCGCAGGTGCATTAGTCAATCCAAACGGCATCACTAAAAACTCATAGTGGCCATATCATGTCCGAAAAGCAGTCTTAGCCACATCCACGTCCTTAACCCGCAACTGATAATAACCCGACCTCAAAACAATCTTGGAGAATACTCTAGCTCCCCTAAGCTGATCAAATAAATCCTCTATCCTAGGTAACGGATACTTCTTCTGCTCAGTAACTTTATTGATCTACCGGTAATCAATACACATTCTTAAAGTGCTGTCCTTCTTCTTAACAAATAAAACCGGAGCACCCCATGGAGAAACGCTAGGCCTGATAAAGCCTTTATCTAATAGCTCATGTAATTGAGTTTTCAATTCTCTCAATTCCATAGGAGCCATTCGATAAAGAGTTTTAGAAATAGGAGTAGTGCCTGGCATAATCTTTATGGATAGTTCTACTTCCCTCTTAGAAGACAAACCCGACAACTCTTCAGGAAACTCATCCGCAAACTCTCTTACAGTAGGGATATCCTGAATCTTAACTTGACTCCTCCTAGAATCCAAAACCAATGCCAAAAATGCCTCAAATCTCTTCCTCATACAATGCCTTGCTTGTATAGCTGAGATCACATTACCTAAAGAACTAGAACCCAAACCTCTCACAACCACTACAGACTAATCACTACTCTTAAGCACTATTATGTTTTTATAATAATCTACTAATGCTTGGTGCTTACACAACCAGTCCATACCCAAAATAAAATTGAATTCATAAAATGGCAGACTAATCAAATTCACAGGAAGTTCTACACCTTGTATCATCAAAGGAAAATTCCTATATACTCTACTCACATTAACACTATGCCCTAAGGGACTGGTCACACAAATCTCATAATCTAATTGATCCACAATAGGAAACTTAGAACACAACTTATTAGAACACAAATATGAGTGTGTGGACCCAGGGTCTATTAGAGCATGCAATTCAGTGTCAAGGATTAGAAACTTACCAGCAATCACTTCCGGTGCATCTTGCTCCTCCCGAGCTCTCATAGCATATGCCCTCGCTGGTGCCATAACCGAGCAATCCACAAACTCAGATGAAGCTCCATCTCTATGCCGGCCACCACGACCTCGACTGGCCTGAGGGGCATTAGACCTCTCTCTACTAGCTTTTTGCCTCCCTTGAACATTCTCAAACAAATTCGGGTAGTTAGCTAAGAAATGATCTATAATACCACACTTAAAATAGCCACCAGTCAACCAACGACACTCGCTCCGGTGGCGCTTATTATAATGGGAGCACTCCGTTCGCAAAGCCGCTTGCACAATCTGATAGTAACTCGCTGTTGGAGAACTCATCAAAGAGACTAACATAGCCCTCAACATCTCATTCAAACCTAACTCGAAGTGCTGACACCTAAAATCTTTCGTGAGCACACCCAGAGGCACATACTTGCTAAGCTTGTTAAACTCCTTCTCATACTCGGCAACTGACAATGCTCTTTGCTTAAAGCTCAGAAACTGTGCCCACTTAGCATCCTTATATGCCCTAGTCACATACTTCTTATGAAATTCCCTCTCAAAGAACTCCCATGTGACCGGGTCAGGCAACTGGGTTGATTTAAAACCAATCATAGGCGGAACCCTGCAAGAGTGAAATCGCACACTCCATCCTCCTATCCATAGGGCAACGAATCTCCTATAGAACTCTCTTCACTTTCTCAATCCAAAACTCTGCCTTGTCAGACTCATCTAAACTTATCCCATAAAAGTCCTCAGCTCTAGACTTCCTCACACTTTTTATCGGAGCTCTAAGACTCGAGCCATATCCTGATATATCGTCAACATAGCCTCAAAAGGCACGGCTGGAGCCTCAGGTTGCACCCTAGCTAGTTGAGAAAGACCAAACACAGATGGATCTTGCTCTTGGGGATTAGCACTCTCGGCTGACCCCACGAGGGACCCACGCACAGGCTCCATCTAACAACAAAACATAAAATATCCGCATCAGGCTAACACAATCCTAAACAAAATTTTACTCTACGGTCGCCCAAAAAAGACTAAACCTGTGCTTTGATACCAAGAAAATTGTAACACCCCATACCTATATGTAGGGAAACTCACTCACAAGGAGAGAGAATACCTGTATAGATAAGTGTGTTACCAAAAAACAAACATAACTAAAGCGAAAAAATAGACATTTAGAATACAATAAATTAAACCTTATAACACAATAATGGGCTAACAGAAATCTCATATCATATATCAAAATATTCTTTACAATGAGTACAATGTCCTTACAGAGTTATAGAAGTTATATACTTTAAATATTTACAACATCTAATACATTACAAGAGATTACCTTAGAATACCAAAATACAAAAGATAAGTTACAAAAAGAATCTCTCTAATGTGTTGGCTCTGACTGCTGCGGATCGCACTCCTCAAAAACTCGAACAGTTTCCAAACCTACATGAATGAAACACCTGTGCTAAGCGATAATGCTTAGTGGGAAAAACAAAAGATGAACGACCACTCATAGTGGCCATCAAGGCAAAAGACATACATATGGCACATGCAGAAGTACACAATTATTCAAATAAAATATATCATACTTTGTGCACAAGAGTAGCTTAACATAGTCACAATCATATCTTATCATAACAAGATTGCATTCATAAGCGAATGAAACATATGTGCTTGCAAACTCAGAGTAGCGGATAACGAGTGAACACTGGGTACCCGTGGGTATGAACAAAAGCAACTTCTTTCATTTTCATACAAAAACATTTTCATTGGGGATCTTAAACAAGATCCAAACACTCAGGATCGCAAGGACCCAAAACGGTGACCTAATTAGGGTCCAGAACACTAAGGGGCTGATTAGTCATCCATGTAAGTGCTAAAATTCTATCTCATATTCTGCCACTATTTTGTTCCCTTGTCTAAGCCTCCAAAAGGCATTTTGCATGGCATTTTTGCATTTTACCCAATGCACTGATCTTCAAATTTTTTCAAAAAGTACTCCCAAGTAAGTTGTGTAATGGGAGTATGTTTCCTGGCAACCTCCCACTATGTGAATGAAGGACCGTGCAATAATGCTATTGCTCCTTCCAGCACCTCTTCTAGTGAAGCATGAGAAATTTTAAACAAACTCTTCATCTTATGAAGCCATTCCTTAGCTTTAGTAATAGCAATCTGAGCCCTACCATAGGAATTCTCAGCTCCTAGCTTCTTAAACTGCTTTAATATAGGTTTCTTTGGTGGAGAGGGAGGCCGCTACTGTTGGGGCTGGGCCTGCAGGACCTGTTTAACTTGCACTATTTGATGGATAATCTGCCATAAACTTTAGAAAATTCAGCTATGGTGGTACCAATATAGCAAGAGGTGGCGTAGGCTGATCATGTTGATTTGTGGCATCCTTATCTCTAACACTGGCTGAAGCTCTACTTTCTACTTCATCAACCACTTATTGTTGTAAACTAGTGGCCATTCTTTATCTTGTAATAATCATGTTATTCATAAATATTCATTTATGGCATGTATATATAATTACTTAATCCATATCAAAATATTCTCCAATCTTAAAATCATTTAAACCTGCTCTAATACCGCTAAATGTAACACCTTATACCCGATTACTTAGTAATGCATACCAAGTATTACAAAAATGTCTTCCTTTATTATTCTTAGCCATATTGAAATTGAATTCAATAAATAAAAATCCAAATAATCATATTTTCTAATATATTTTTAATTCCAAACATCATATATTATTTTGCACAAATAATTCAATTAAGTGACCACTAATTTACTTTCCAAATTCTCTTACCCTTAATTATCATCTTGCATTATTTTCTCTATTTTACCTCATTATTACCATTTTGCCTTATTCATTATTGTTGTAATGACCCAAAATGTATACTAGATGGATTTGCACATTTCTAGGCATAATAGTGGAAGAAAATGTGTAATTGGATATTTCAAATGGTTAAGTGTAGTAAAAGACGTATTCGATATTTAACAAAAAGGCTAAGGGTACATTGGTAAATTGATCTTTCGGGATTTAAATGAATCAATTAAAAAAAAATAATTGCATGCTATTGTGTAAGAAACACGTAGTTAAATGTTACATCTATGAGGATATAATAATGAAGGATTAAATTGGAAGATTTCTATAAAAATCAATCAAGAACCAATTGAAGCTTGACATATTGAATTCATGATAAATATGAATTGAATGGCCATATTTAAGCCATGAGGAGCTGGCTATATTGGGGATAAGAATAGCCATCTCATCTTTCCAGTGTCAATCTCCCAAAAATATTATCTAAGCTTTGCTAATGGATTTTCTAAGAAAGAGTTCAAGTTCTAGTGAAAGTTAAGCTAGAAAAAAATGGTAAGAAATAACTTGTTTTTCTTTTCTTCCTTCTTTTACACTTCTGAAGAGATAGAAAGTATGAGTTGGTAGGGATGGTATTGTGTAATTTGTGGTGTTTCTATTGAGAAAATTGGATGAAGTGAAGGAAATGAAATGAGGAGAGCAAAGGAGGCATATAAAAAGAGTTTGGGCACAAAACAGGTTTGGAAACCTTTAAATTCTTATATATGTGTTTATGATGAAATGAATAGATTTTATGTGTGATTTGGGTATGGAAGAATTGTTGGAATGATGATTTGTGTGTAGTTTGAATAAAAATGAATGTTAGTGACATGAGGTGTTAGAGTATCAAAATTCTGTCTTAGAGTTCACTTGACCTCGTCTCTGTGTTTTGTCCATATCTCGGTCTAAAGAATTCAAAACAAGTTAATTATAGTGTAATTTGAACCTTGAATTCCATACCTACAGATGTTTTAGAAATGACAATGAGCTAATTTTAGCTTTAAGTGCCTCAAAATTTGACAAAATAGAAGTGTTCCTACTCTGGCCAGGTCAATGGAGCAATGTGTGCTTGTAAAGCCATATCTCCTAGGATATTGCTCCAAATAATCTAAAATTTTACCAGTATATAGTTAAAACATAGGGGAACAAAATTCTAGAGGTATTTTTGCTAATAATGCCATTTTCTAACTCAGTTTGGACGTGCAAGGTGAGGGCGAGAGTCTGCCCTGGAGTAGACTAGGCACTTTTGGGTTCTGTGCCGGCTCAACACGGCAACCTTTTGTCATGAGTCGGCATAATGGTGCCGACTCATGACAACCCCACTTCTCTTTGTGATTTGTTTTCCTTTTGTCCAAGATGTGCACTTCCTCATGTAAAGCCATGCATGTATAATTTAAAGTGAAATGAGTTAATGGAACTTATAAATGAGTGGAAATAATAATAATAATAATAATAATAATAATAATAATAATAATAATAATAATAATAATAATAATAATAATAATAATAATAATTATTATTATTATTATTATTATTATTATTATTATTATTATTATTACTACTACTATTATTATTATTATATTGTATATAATTGCAAATATTTATATATATATATATATATATATATATATATATATATATATATATATATATATATATATATAGGTATATGCATCTAAATGGAATATATGCAACTAAATATTATTTTACTAAATAATATTATTTATGGTGTGTGTAACAACCCATTTTTGACCCTAGTAAGATTTGCATTGGGGTGTTTCATAATTGAGTTTGCAAGTAGAGGAGGTAGTGCATGATATTTGACCAAGGATTTAGTGAAGTGGCTGAATCCTGGTTTTGTCGCGAGCGCGACAGAGCATTCCATGGGAAATTCAGCAAAAGTGGAAGTTAAATGAAACTTTGAGTAAAGTTTGGCCAAGTGACAGTTTGAGGGAGTGACACCCGGATTAGTGCATGATAATTAGAGTTAATGTGTTAGAGTAAATTAATTGTGTTTGGTGGCTTTTAATTTGAGTTGTTAGCTTTTATGGTGGGTTGATGACCTTTAGTGGGTTTTGACCGGCACCTCCTTCTTTCCTTCCTCTTCCTTCACTTCTCATTTCTACCATTTGCTTTTCTTTCTTGTTCTTTGGTTTCTACCATGCTCCTTATTCTTCTTTTTCTTCTTCTTCCATTTGTTTTTGTATGGTGAGCTTGGATTGGTTTGAAGAGTAAGTAGAGTTGTGTGAAGGCAAGTGGTTGGATTTCTAAACCTTGGTCTTCTTCTTCTGCTTGGATTTCTACTTTTAACTTAATGTAACATGAGTTATTAGATTAATTTTTGTCTTCGTTAATTTGTGCAAGAAGCTATTGATTGGAGGCAAGACAAGGGCAAGGAAAGGGTTTGAGGTGGATAAGAGAAGGGACCTATGTAACGCCCACTCCTGACCACACAATTAGCTTAGCTAAAGCAGTCGTGAACAGTGGTCACACGCTAATCTCAAGCACATATAACTTTACACACATTCATAACCAAACCTATACAATTAAATTTCATTTCACATAAATTCGCATACAACGGATATCTGATACTATCACATGCTTGAACTTATATACTTACATATACACATACATCATAAGCTTAATATTACAAAACTTAGACAATCCATTCATTACATACATTATGCTTCTCAAAAGATTTAATAAACATAAACATAACTCTTTGCCCAAAATCCCAAAACCTATACTATAGGCACTCCTAATGTTGATAGTTGGCAATGCGGATCCGTCCTTCGAAATCACTTCACGTCCGAACCTACATGGATTAGAGAACCCGTGCTAAGCGATAACGCTTAGTGGGGAAAATAATACAATAACACAGTATATGCACATATATGTATAGATAATTCATTGTAACAATAACAAGTCTTATAGATTCCATATTCCAAACTCAACATAAGCATATATAAATATAACTATTCAATGTACATATCATAACATGACAGTCACATTTTGGTTACATTTCCACATCATTTTCGCATGCTCATTATAGTCATACTCAAGGATATGTTACATAATTTCACGTCATTCAATTAATTAACATATTTATTTTTAGCCTTGGCTGCAACTTAAAGATTCGGATAACGGGTATCGCATTAGTACCCAAAGGTATAGTAACACATTAGTATCCGTAGATACCACACATTCGCATTAGCACCCGTAGGTACCGGAAAGATCAATAATATCAATAAATTCGCATTAGGGAATCCAATAAGGATTCAAATCGCATTGATGATTCTAGAGGAATCGGACGCATTTGGCTGCAGCACTTAGACCCTATAGCCATGCCTATCTATCCACTACTTGACTCATAGATACCACCCGTAAATACCACACATCTCATGTTTATTACAACACATATATTTCATCCTCCAATTCTAAGTCATACTGCATCAAGAACAACACACAAGGAAAAGTGTTTTCCCAAACATCTTCTCCTAAGCTCCTTAGGAAGTCAATTAGCACCTTGGTCCACCACTTTCTCATTTCCTTTGCTTTTCTTTGTTTCCTCAACAACAATTTCAAGTCCAATTTCTAGAATTGGACACCAAGGTTAATATCAAAGATGATGAAAAGCAACTCAACTCAATTACTTACCTTTATCAGTAACAAATTCAGCTCAATTAATCAACTATCCAACTTACTAATCAGATTTTGGAAGGAATAAGCATATAAAGATGAAGAAGAGTAACTAGAGAGAATTTAAAGAAGAGCAGTCGAGAGTCACACATGCAAGAGATCAAGATTTCTCTCTCATCAAGCCTTATATTGCATATAATTAGATGAGGTGGCAGCTCCTAGGAGTGACACCCGGATTCCACTTCCTTCCCACTAATCCCACTTAAACAAATATGATTTTAGTTAATCTCCATTAGCCACTAATTAATCTTGTTTAACATTAAACATGCATATCTACTAATTAGCCACTTAAACTATTATATTTGATCAATTTAGTCCTTAATCAACTTACACTTAAGTCCTTAATTAACATACTCAATGCAATCTCATCCCAATTATTTTAATTGAATCAATTAGCTACTAGGGTATAATTCGGGCCATTACAACCTAGCTGCTTTTAGAGGTTGGGATCGTGTGTGGTTTGATTTTATCAGCATGTGTTTGAGTTAGAGTACTATTGTTAATTTTCTTGAGATGCATGTTTGATTGTATGAGAGAGGGAGGGAGAGAGAGACCATGCCATCATGCTAGTTCAATGGCTCTTTTAGTGTAAATTCATGATTATGATCATTTTGATTACTTATAGTATCATTGGAGGGTAAGTTGTAGTTGTATGGGATTTTGATTTGAAGCATGTGGAATTTTATGTTAGAGATGAGGAGTGATTTTACATGTATATAGCTGTTTTGAAAGCCATGTTAACTGGATTTAGTGCAAGTGTAAGTTAAAGACCATGCATGAGATTTTGGGTTGGTGTGTGCATAGATGAAAGTCATTTGCTTTGGTTGCTTGGCACAATTTGGGTTTTGTCGTGAGCTCGATAGAATACTTTGAGAGAAAATTCTTGCCTTGCCAAGCAGTGTCGCGAGAGGGACCACTATCGTGGGTACGACCTTGCTTGCAAGCACGACAGTAGTGTACCTCAGGTACCGTCGCGAGCGCGATACTACCCTGATTTGTGATTTTGAATTTTGTGTCCTTGCATGTTTGTACTACTACATTAAATTATGACTGATCACGCATGAGTGAGTCTATGGTATTAAAATAGAAGTTTGTATGAATCATTTGTATGTCAGGAATGTATATGCATGCGTATGGTTTGCTTAGTTAATACATGAATTGAGTTGAAGTATGGTAATTTGCATAGATGCTTGAATATGTGTATAGCATATGGTTAGTGTATAGAGTTATATGTTTAAGCCTGAAGGGTCATGGTTGTGGATAGATAAGCATGCTTTTAAAGGGTTAGAGCTCAACTGCTAGAGTGGCACCATTTATGTCAAATGTTGAATACCTCGAGTATTCAAACGATTTGAGTTAGGTCTCTAGACGTATGATACTGTCAAACAGTATCTAATGTACCTGTATCCACCACTGATGTGAATTCAGGCTACTTATATGTTTAATGTTGCATTAGAGTTATAGTGAAGACTATTACATGTTTATGCTAATATGCGTAGTGCAATTATATGATTGATGTATATGTATTTGAACATATGTACGAGGCACAAAATGATATATTGTGCATAGATATGTCACCTATGCTTGGCATGATTATTTGTTATGCATAGTGTGCTATGTTAGTGACTTCGTAAGAAGTCATTTGCATCTGTTTATCCCCACTAAGCGTTATCGCTTAGCACAGGTGTTCTTCCCATATAGGTTTGTAGGTTCAATATAGAGAGTGTTCTTCTGCTGGCCACTAGGAGTTGGAGTGTGTTAGATATCTTTTGTTTTGATAGCAATATGTATATGTATTTGTATAGAACTTTTTGTAATGTCTAAGCGTATGCCTTACATATGTTCATGTACTAGAAGATTGATATCTTTTTATAATATGTACATTATCAATGCTAGAATGTTTCTTTATATTATGCTTCCCCTTTCATTTCGAGCATGCTTCTGCTAGTCATAACTTTCCTGATATCCTTCCAAGGGGTGTCAAAGGGTGTTACAGTGTGTATGGGCTTAATGGGATAAATGAGTGTATGTTATGTGAAGTAAACTAGTGAATATTGTGCAAAGTGAAATCTTTTATTTGAATCTGAATTTAATATAGATGTAGACATATAGGGGATAGTGATTTGACACCTTCATGGTGTCGAGTGATCTAATACGTTCGAGTATTAAGTGTTGACACCTTCACGGTGTTGAGTGATCGATACCTTCGAGTATCGAGTGTTGACACCTTCACGGTGTCGAGTGATCCGATACCGGTGTCGAGTGATCCAATACCTTTGGGTATCTAGTGTTCCCGATTGTCCATACCCATATTGAGTTCATGTTACAAGTGATTGTAATGTAATTAAAGTAATGTTAGAGATGTGTATAATTTAAAGGATTATTAATGAATATTTTGATAACGTGTTAATTAGTTATGACTAAAGTATATGTATTATGATTAATCTATATGTATTGATGATGTTACAAGATATATGTGCTATAAAGAAGAGGATGGGTGTGGTGGATATGTTATGTGTTTATTAGAGTAAAGTGTTAGTAATAGTTAAACTACGTGGTTCTGATTCCCACCTTCGGGATATATAGGAAGCTTGGAATACCAATTCCAAGTTCGAATACAATGTTAGATGTATTTTTAAATATTGTAGTGTCTAGTGAGAAATATGAACACGAGCAAGAAGTTGATATGTTAATACACAAAAAGGTAATTGGTGAAGGATAGTGCCCAATAAGTCTGGAAAAAAAAGGATAATGTTAGTGGTCGGGTAATGTACTTAAAGATTTAAAATTACTGGGTAATGTACTTAAAGATTTAAAATTACTGAGTTAATTAAGTGAATTCTTAGCTATACTTAACAGTTTCATTATTAGGTATAACTAAGTTTAAATTGTTATCTGTGTAGGTTCCATATTAAAGTCAAGCATAAAGAGGAGATCGAGAAGTGTCAAGCAGAGTTCCTAGAAAATATAGATCTTAGTGAATGTTTAATGTATATTAAATGATATTGTAAAGATTTTGTTGTATAGTTATTGTGACGCGCGCCGGATCCCGAGCACCGCCCTTCCGGACCGCCCGCACGTGGGTGATCGGGGCATTTGCGGGTCCGTTGGCATCTCGCGATGAATCGCAAGTGCGTCTATGTTGGGCAACAAGGAGGTATCATGGAGTCGCCACCCAATAGAACATTGGGAAAGTTTCTCTCGCCTCGGAGAGCCTAAGACTTGCGCATTTTATCCATATTGAGCCATGAGGCCTAGGATTAGCGCTAAAGCCTCTTGACCCAAGAAGTATTTTGGAGGATAACCTCTAACCTCTCGAGCCCAAAGACCAGAGCTGGGTCCGGGATTTCTCATCTATTTCTACCTCAATTAGTTTATGATCAAGTTTTAAAGTCATTAGTTCGCTCTCTCTCCACATTATGCAGTTTGATTAAAAAGGCGCATTTATTCACATCTTAAAAGCAATAAATGATCAGATAGATAATAAAGCAATAAATTACAATAATACAAGGAGCGGAATACAACTCCCTTGTAAATGTGCAAGGCATACATAAGTCGGGGTATTGCTTATTCTTGAGGACTTTGGTCCTCGCATGCATCATTATCAAAAATGGGATATTTAATTTGTAATGATCTTTATTGGATAAAAACAGGGCATTGGACCCTTTTGCATTTTATACAAAACTCAATTTTATTTGAGTACAAATCGTTGGTCTATTTTTACATTCAACGGGATAAAAGAGCTTATTCATATACATAAAATAATCAATGAATGAATAGGCGAGAGAAATAAATCAAGAGGTTTAAGAAAACTAAACCGGACGAAATCCCCCACGCATGGTAGGCAGCCGCTCAAGCTCGGGATTATCCAAGAGATCTAATATACACTCACAGAAAGTTAAGAGATGTTAATATACATAAAATTAACACATAAGAAATCAAAGAGACTGGATAGAGATGAAAAATGATTAAAAAATGGAGACAGAACCCACCGACGGCCTTTCCTGGTTGACTGATGGGCGTCGGTTTGGTTATTCGATATGCCCGTTTGTCACTCAAAAAGGGCGTCCGTAGGCGGGTGACCGACGGGCGTCGGTCATGAAGATGACCCGTCGGTCACCTCTGTCTCCGAAAAATAGAAAGGAAAAAGAGGCCTTTCGAGGTCAAAAAGCAAGTTTTATCCAAGAAGGAGATGAGGGAGTCAAAATGAAGGAAAGTAATGACAGGTATTCAAAAATTTCACAGAATGAATAAATAAATAAATATATGGATTAAATATGAGATGAAAATGGAGAGAAAATCCGGAATATTTACCCTCAGATAATCACTTCAGGTGAGATTCTGGTGTCGGTTAGATCCCCGCGCGTTCCACGAGAAACAAAAATGAAAGATTAGAGAGAGAAAATGAGATATTTCACCTTCAATCCTTCAGAAAATCGATTTTGGAGTCAAAATCTAAAGAAAACTAATTAGCTTTTAGTTCCTTTGATTGATTTGATCCTTGATTCAATAAAGTTCTTTAGAAGAAAGTGTTTTTTGAAGAGAGAGAAAACGTGCTTGAATTTTGGCAGAGTTTCCTCTTCTGAAAAATTTTCCAACCCTTTTCAAATAAAAATCCGGACCTTATATAGCCAGACACGACCGACGGGCGTCGGTGTATGGGGGCGGGCGTCGGAAGAATCCTACTGACACAAGGACACTTCCGACGGTCCTGCCACATCCACCGACGGGCGTCGGAACGGTTGCGTGCTCCGGGAAACCAGGCGGCTCCTGACAGGGGCAGTGACTTTCCGACGGGCGTCGGAGAATACCCTGAGCCGTCGGTGACTCGGAGCGACGGGCTGCCTCCACAGACGGGCTGGCCGTCTGTGGAGGACAAAAAAGCCCTTTTGACTTGAAAAACTTCCGTTTTCTCCCCCTCTGCCCAGGAATTGTAGAAAAACCTCATTTCTCATGGAACGCGGGACTAAAACCTCCAAATTCAGCCTCTCGTACAGGCTCGAACATTGATTTCATCATAGGGTAACCTCTGATCCGGACCACTCCGGGACACGGTGCTTACAGTTGCCCCCAGTTTTGGGGAAACTAGTGCATAAGCGCCTAGATAAGCCAAAACTCAGAGAAAGGTTGGAAGGGAAGCGTACCTGCGACGGCTTTTCACCTTCCGTGCCTTTTGCCGGGTAGACCTTGTCTCGATCCGCTCGGCGATGCGAAATACTCTCCTCGGTCTTCTCTCAACCTGCAGGTATTTGGTGAGGTGCAGCAGGCTTTGGCCACGGCCTCGATCTGGTGAAGTGCGGTGTGCTCTGACCACAGCTCCGATTTGTGAGATGCAGCACTCTCTGGCTACAACCTCGATCTGGTGAAGAGCAGTGTTTCTTCAACTGCAGCTTCGATCTGTGAGATGTAGCGCTCTCTGGCTACAACCTCGATCTGGTGAAGAGCAGTGTTTCTCTAACCGCAACTTCGATTGGTGAGATGCAGCACTTTCTGGCTACAACCTCGATCTGGTGAAGAGCAGTGTTTCTCTAACCGCAGCTTCGATCTGGAGTGTGGAAACTCCGCTGGTTTCCTGGTTTTAAAGGAGATCTTTTTAATCGATGTCTGTGTTCAGATCGGTATCTCTCTGTACCTGTGTGATGAAAAATTTCGTTAGCTCATGCTTGAGTGGTCGTCTTTTATCCTGTCTATTGATGGCATGGTTTTGCTTTATTTGCTATGCCATGTTTCACCCTTTGTTCATTTTTTCTTATTGAGATGTTATTGATTATCATTCTTTTGTTGTTTGTTTCGTATTATTTTTTATTGTCATTTTTATCGACACATAAGTAAATGTGAGAACATACACTTTCTGTGATGTGATTTAAGCAATTAACAATCAAGTGATCATGTAATAAGGAAGCAAAGTTTTCCACTAGAAATGTCATTTTTGTACAGTGCATATACAAAATATAAAATATACAAGAGATACAAAAATAACTCCCTGAAGCTCAGAGAGGTGTGTAGTCTGAGGGCTCATCGGGATCCTCATCATCCGATATATGCACGGTCCCTGGCGGAGGTGGACGGGCCGGAGGTGGTGGCGGAGCTGTAGAGGGTCCTGCCTCGTGATCATGGGCTCACCTGAACTGAACCTGAGCATAGCCGTCCAAGAAGGGCTGGGTACAGGTGCCCAAAAACCCTAAGGTCTCAGAGATCTTGTCCCCCAACTTCTTGAAGGCTTGGCTCAGCTGAGTGGTCTGCTCAGCGGCGGCCGTCCTCCTATGCTCTAGGCTCTGCTCCGTCTGCTCCCTAAACTCCCTCATGGTCTGAGAAAGAGGGGGGAGAATCCCCTCCATCGCCTGGACGCGGGATCTCAGAGAGTCAAGTGACTCATCAATCATCTATAGGGTCATATCGACCCTCTGAGACGCCTGGTCCTGTGACGATCTCACATCATGAGCGAGCTGCTGCCTGAGCTCTCTCTGCCCCTGAGCAATCTGCTCAATCAGCCTCATCTGCTCTCCTCTGAAAGCCTCCAGGACCCGAGTCTGCTCCTCGCTAAAGGCATCCATGGCCCGAGTCTGCTCCCTCGCTGTATGCTCAATGTAGCCCGCCTGCTCTCGAGATAGGCGCTCTACCGACTGGGACTGCTCCACAATGGCAGCCTGCTGGCGATCCAACCTCTCGTGAATGGCCTTATCCCTCTCATCCTGTCGCCGCTCAAAGGCCGTAAACATGGAGGAGAGGAGCTGAAAGTAGTCCGGCTGAGCTGGCTGCTGTGGTGCTGGCTCTGGTGGTGGTGCCGAAGAAGTGGATGCTCCTGGATCGCCTCGGGAGTACGGATGGTATCTCTCGGAGGGCTCGCGGGCAGGCCTATGTACCCTGGCGCTCGACGATGGGGCTGGAGTCGGGGCCCTAGATGCCGGTGAAGAGGCGAAAAGATCGTCCATCGTGATCTCAAAATCGAAGTCCGAGGGGGTCCTAGGTGGCTCCTGCTGCTGTGGCGGAGGCACCGTCTGCGGCTGAGGAGGCTGAGGCTCCGGCTGAGGCTCTGGCTGCAGAGGCTGAGGCTGGGGCTGTGGCTCGGGCTCTGGCTGTGGAGGCTGCTCCTCCTGGTGCTCTGGGTGATCAGGATCTGCCCCCAAGGGTGGAAGGCTGAACATCTGCCGGGTCTCGTGGATAGTCAACACCCTATAGGCCTCTGCATGGCCAGAAATCGGGGAGATCAACCCCATCTGTACTGCCGCTGCGGCGTCTACATGGATCCCTCAGGCAAGGGTCCTCTCAACCTCTCGGGGTTAAACCCCAATCTCAACAGTAATCGAGTGATGACTCCTCCTACCATCACCACCGGTGTCAACCCTCTGCCAACTCTGGTCAGGTTGGCCAAGATCTCGTGGCTAATGTTGAGACGCTGGCCTGCCACCATAGCCCAGAGGCTCCAGATCTCGGCCGCGTTAAGTGACCCTGGATTACCAGCTCGACCGAGGTACGAGCTGGAAAGCACTATGTGCAAATATCGGAGTGCCTGAGACACCAGTACGGTGCTCTTCGCTGTATCGTGATCGTACAGCACTCCTGGTATGGCAATGGCCGCCCAATGGGCGCGTCTCACCGCTCGCCGCGGGATCTCAACCCCCTCCCCCGTAGGGAGCCCCATGGCCTGAGCGAACCTCTGCCTGGTGATGCTGACATGGTCGCCATCAAACCAAAACTGAATCACCCCCGGGTCGGTATCCGCACTCTGAGAGCCTGTGTAGCGGAGAGTGGCCAAGACCTGGCGGGTAGCCTCTGGAAATGTCTGGAAGGCGGGCTCGAGAAACTCTGTCCAACCAGCTCCCTCGGCAAGTAGATCAAACTCCGGGGCCAACCCAAGGGCCTCTAGAAAAGGGCGAGATACAAAGCGGCTGGCCCGAAACTCTACCTGAGCCAACGCTCTGTACCTCTGAGCGGACTCGTCATCCATCCAAGCCGGAGCCACAAGCTCGGGCTGGGCCTGTGGTGCTCTGCGTCTGGGAGGCATCCTGCAAAAGGGAAGGATTCAGATAGCGAAAACTTGGCAAAACAAGCACTATCAGGTTTATTTTCCAAAATCTAAGGTCCATCTAGGCCTTAACAGGGCAATGGCAGCCCAACGTGAGATAAAAAAGAGAAAGGTAATGACAAATAAAAATAGCAAACATCCTGTCTAAGGAAGTAGCCTAACATGCCTTGCATGTATCATGGCAAAAGGAACATGCAATCCTCATGGAGATAATTAAAGTGAATAAGAATGGGCTTTCTAAGTCCCAAGGCATGCATTATACATGGAAAGAAAATAAATATTCAATTCTAGAATAAATAATAAAAATTTGGGCAGCATCCCGGCAGGGATATGCCCAACCTCCTACACAAAAGGATAAAAACATAGGCCTCAGGCCTCAAGAATAACGCGCATGTAAATGGGGCGCACCCCGGCAAGAGTGTGCCCCCAACAACACAAAATAACGGCCTCAGGCCAAAATAATATATATACAGGATAGTGCACTAAAATATTTCTAAAGCACCAAAGTTATAGGAAAAATCTATTTCTATGTGATCATGCATAAATTCAAAATTAATTGCACTAAAACGATATAGAAAAATGGGCAGCATTCTCCCTAAATTCTAAAACCATCTAAAACTTCTTAAAGTTAAAAGAAGGAGAGATGTAGGAATAAATTGGATAAAAATAAAAAAGAAGTAATTATTTACTTACTTGTAGTCCGGAGAAGTGTAGGAACTGGAGAAATATAAAATATCCGGGCACCGGATGAGTATATAATGCGAAAAAATGAAGAAATCGCGAAAAAATAAGAAGAAAAGCCTCAAAAAACGCTAGAAAACGTTAAGAAACCGCTTGAGAGAGGAAGAAGAAAGGGACAGCAACGTTTGCGCCGTCTGTCACTCGCCCTTATATAGAATTTTGTGACCGATGGGCAGGGCGTCTGTACAAGCGACCGACGGGCTGGCCGTCTGTCGCGCAATGAATGCGATTTAATGCGCGTGATGAATGCAATGATGACGCATGCATCTGCCCGGTGGACTTCCGACGGGCAGGCCGTCCCTATGGAGAGGCGGTCAGGTCGTCTCCGTAGAGAGGCGGGCAGACCGTCTCTGTAGAGGGGCAGATAGGCCATCGGTGACCCTTCCCTATAAAATCTTGCAAAATTTTGCTCTTCTTGTCTCTTCATTTTCCAACACCTTGGGCCTTTTATCTTTCTCGAAAATGTCTTCTCCTCTAGCCCAAAGGATGTACCGTATCTTAGACGACAAACACACTTGGGGAGAAGGCGCCCTCTCCTCTCTGGCTGGGCTGAAATATCTGTGCCGGGTGAGAATCGACCAGAACCTCCTCCTGGCGGTGACCCATTTCTGGAACCCCCGATTTCACATCTTCCAATTCACCTACCAGGAACTGTGTCCCTTGCCTGAAGAGTTAGCTTCCATTCTGGGAGCTCGGTTCCCTCCTAGCGCTCTGCCTTGCGTCCCCCGCTGCGGCCTACTTCAGACCCGGGACGTAGCCCTAGCTCTGGGCATATCCCCTTCGGAGGCTAACCAGCTGATTCCTCTGAGCTCCTCCTTTGCCCTGGAGCCATTGATCGAGGCCCTGGATCGGTTCACCGACATTCCCACATATCGGGTAAGCATCCTATTCTTATTCTGCATGGCGAACTTCCTTACTGTTATTCCAGGTGGTTTGACAGGTGACTTTCGTCTGCTTGGAATCTTGAGCGACTTTCATCTGGGCCTGTCACCCCTACCACTTGTCCTAGCCGAAACCATCCTAGGTTTGGACGCTGTGAGCTCTGGGTCCACTATAACCTTTACCGGTAGCCCCTTATTACTCCAAGTACGTCATTATTTTAAAGGTAGTGCGTCCCTTATGGATTTTCACACTAGCTTTTCTTAGCGGGAGGTGCGTCCTTTCGGATTTTCACACAACCCTGTGCCTTATTTTTGCCTGAAGTAAACCGTACTTACTCCAGCAGCTTTTTTTTTTTTTTTTTTTTTTTTTTTCAGATCTGGCTACAAGAGAAACTGAAGATGCTGTCTGAGCCACCCCCTCGAGTCACTCCGCAGTACTCGCCGAGCCATTTCTTGCCTCGTCGACGACTGTATGGGTGTGCCACGGCTGGTGAAGGCATTACCAGATTTGGTGAGCTGTCAGATGACGATATCAATTTTACATCAGCTTGGCTCCCGCTGTCTCATGTGGTCACAGATGGGCCATCGGGTTGCGTTCCCCTCTGCGGCCTCCGTCAGGCCACCTTCTGCATCACCTCCCGGTGTACACGGCAGCTTGGGATGACCCAGGATATAGTGAGGGTTCCCCTATCCTTCCGAGGAGGAGATCTCTCGGTCGCATTTGCTTCCCGGTATCATGAGCTATGGGGTAGATTACCTGTGAAGACCGTCATCCCGAGGTTTGGCAACCATTCTGCATCCTCAACCAGCGGGTACAAGAAGTGGATCCTTAGCCCAGCTTCTGATAACAGGACCCGAGGGCTCAAGCATCTGATCGGCGAGAGCAGCAGCAAGACCTAGCTTAGCCTATATGAGTATTTCTTTTGGTGCTATATTTCTTTTTAATGCAGAACTAGAAAATGACAAAAGTGAAAAGAATAATATTCATCCCTTTTCACGAGTTTTGTGTACATTTCCATATAATTTCAGCATACATGATCAGTTTTGGCATTTACTCAGCTGCTTACGCACCATCAATGCATGAAACTAAATTTTAACAGCATCAACTCCTGTTACCAATCGGCCCTCTCGGGTTTTCACAATCGGACATTTTCTCTCATGCCTCTAATTTTTGCACAGGATGCCTTTTTTTGGTTTTCACCCTGTCGAGGCGCCCAATTTTAGCATAGCCGCCTTTTTTCGGTTTTCGACTTGCGGGGCATTTTATTCTCTTCTTTTTATTTTGGTCTTTAGCCGTGGAACCTTTTGAGTCTGTCGACATTGATCGGCTCTTTGAATTCGTTCCCAATTCTATCTGATAAGATTGCAGCCCCTTTGGACAACAGCTTCTTAAGGATGTACGGCCCTTCCCAGGTAGGTCTGAATTTCCCCCTGATGTCTGGTATCCCTGGCCTCATCTGCTTGAACACCAAGTCCCCTTCTTTCAGCGGGTGCTTCCTCACTTTCTTTCCGAAAGTTCTTGCCAACCTCTTCTGGTAAATCTGATTGTGATAATAAGCTTTCAGCCTACTCTCATCCAGTAAGTTCAAGTGCTGTAACCTCTGCTGCGCCCATTCGGCTTCCGGGATTTGGGCTTCCATGACCACCCTTAGCGATTTCAGCTCTATCTCTACCGGCAACACTGCTTCCGTTCCGTATACCAGGGAAAACGGTGTAGCGCCTGTAGATGATCTTACCGTCATTCTGTATCCCCACAGGGCGAAGGGTAACTTTTCAGCCCAGTCTTTGTAGGTTTGGACCATCTTGGACAAGTTCTTCTTCACATTCTTATTGGCGGCTTCTACTGCTCCATTCGCTTGCGGTCGGTAGGGAGAGGATTTATGATGCTCAACACCATATTTCTCGAGAAGTTTTTTGGTTTCTCCCATGAACTGCACTCCATTATCAGACACTATGTGATGAGGGAGGCCATATCTGCATATCAAATTCCTCTCTATGAACTTGGCCATGTCCCTTGCGTCAATTTTCTTGAAAGATTCTGCCTCGACCCATTTGGTGAAATAGTCGATTGCGACTATAATGTATCTGTGCCCATTGGACGCCGTAGGGCGAATCTCTCCAATGATATCTATCCCCCAAGCAGCAAACGGCCAAGGTGATGTCAGGTTATGTAGTTCTGATACCGGCAGGTGTCTCAGATCTGCGTACTGTTGGCACAACTGACATTGCTTGACATACTTTGAACAATCAGTGCCTATCGTAAGCCAATAAAAACCTTGCCTCATGATCTTCTTGGCCAAGGTCAAACCATTCATGTGGGCCCCACAGACCCCTGCATGGGTTTCCTCCATTATCTTGCGCGCTTCTCTTTCATTCAAGCACCTAAGCTGAATCCCATCTGACCGTCTTTTGTACAACACCCCTTCTAAGGATATGAACTGAGTAGACAACTTACGTATCATCCTCTGGTCTTTTTCAGTGGCTTCTTCTGGAAATCTATTGCTTTCCAAGTAATTCATGATATCAAAGTACCATGGCTTGCCATCTGATGCCTCGACCTCCATCACTGGCTCGGTTTCAAAACTAGGCTTATCAGAGCTCGAAATTAGCACCGGTTTCATGGCCACTCCTTCAGGGTTATCCCATATTGACACTAAGGTTGCCAACGCATCAGCCAGACGGTTCTCATCTCTGGGCACAAAGTGGAAAGTGCAAGTCTCAAACTGCCCACACATCCCTTTCAGATATTGCACATAGGGGACCAGTCGTTCTTCTTTAATAGCCCACTCACCTCGGATCTGGTTTATTACCAAGGATGAGTCACCAAATACCTCTACGTTTCTTGCCCCCAATGCAGCTAGAGCCTCTAACCCGAAGGTGCACGCTTCGTATTCAGCTTCGTTGTTGGTTGCTTTGTATCTTAACTTCTTAGCAAGAGGAAGTTTTTCATTATCTGGGGTTGTCAAGACGACCCCGACTCCGGCTCCTTTATTATTCACTGCCCCGTCAAAATGCAACTGCCATCCTTGAACAGAAATCGTGCCTATGCTCTCGTCAGGAAAGGTAAATTCGGGGGTGTCCCCTTGGATAGGATGTTCAGCAAGAAATTCGGCTACAGCTCGCCCCTTAATAGTCTTGCGGGTGATGTATTGCACATCAAACTCTTGTAGCAAGAGCAGCCACTTCCCCATCTTTCCAAGCAAAGATGGTGCCTCCTGCAAATATCTTAACGGATTCTGCTTGGCTACTGCCTGAACCTTGTATGAGTGGAAGTAATGTCTCAGCTTCTTTGATGCCCAAATCACTGCAAGGCAGATCTTCTCCACTTCAGCATATTTTATTTCGTAAGCCAGGAACTTCTTACTGAGGTAATAAATCACAAACTCCACCCCAAATTCATCCTCTTGAGCCATCATGGCGCCCACTGATCCGTCTTCTACTGCCAGGTATAGAATAAGCGGTTTAATAGGTTGCGGAGGCCTTAGTACTGGCGGATTTAACAGATACTCCCTGATATTATCAAAGGCTCTCTGGCAGTCTTCATTCCAGACTACAGGCTGATTCTTTCTAAGCAGCTTGAAAACAGGCTCGCATATCGAAGTGAGCTTGGCAATAAACCGGCTGACATACTGCAGCTTGCCCAGGAAACTCCTTACATCCTTCTCTTTCTGTGGCACGGGCATCTCTCTGATAGCTTTCACCTTGTCGGGGTCAATTTCTATCCCCCTTTGACTGACGACATGTCCCAACAGCTTTCCTGAAGTCACCCCGAAAATGCACTTCTTGGGATTAAGTCGCAGATTATACTTATCGATCCTGGTGAAGAACTTCTCTAGAGCTTCAAAGTGTCCCTTTCGGGTGGCTGATTTGACCATCATATCATCGACATACACCTCCACTTCTTTGTGAATCAGGTCACTTAAGATCTTGGTTGCCATCCTCTGGTATGTGGCCCCTGCATTCTTCAGGCCGAAAGGCATGACCCGATAGGCATAGGTGCCCCACTCCGTGATAAAGGCAGTTTTAACCCGATCAGCTATCTTGTTCAGGATCTGGTTGTAGCCCACATATCCGTCTCCAAAGTTGTACATCGTGCAACTGGCGGCATTGTCTATCAATACATCAATATGGGGTAGTGGAAAATCATCTTTAGGGCAGGCTTTGTTAAGATCTCGATAATCCACACACACCCTGACCTTTCCGTTCTTCTTAGCCACAGGAACCACATTTGCCAGCCATGTAGGATACTGGACTTCCACAAGGAACTTAGCTTCAATCTGCTGTCAAATTTCCTCCTTAACCTTGTCAGCCCATTCTGGTCTTACCCTTCTCAACTTCTGCTTCACAGGCTTGCAATCTGGATAAGTCGGGATGGCATGCTCCGCCACAGTTCGGTCAATCCCCGGCATGTCCTCGTAGGTCCAGGCAAAGACTTTTTCATGTTTTCTTATTATTCTCTCAAAATTTTTTCTCTCCTCAGGAGTTATAGTTGATGCTATTAGAATTTCTCTCGGATTTTCCGAGGTTCCAAGATTAAAAGGCGTTGTGCCAGTGGAATCAATGTCAAAAATTGATGGAATATGATCATGTTCATGCATGTTGAAATCATTAGAAACATCGCACAAATAAGTGAAATTGTTCATCTTATTGATAATATTATAGTTATCATTTACATCATAAAAGAGTTCTGGAATAAAAAGACAATCTAGGCTAGAGTCTTCTTCTGCCGCTCCTGAGGTTGATGCCGTTGCAGCTTGCTCACTAACCTTCTGATTTAGCAGAGGCCCTTCAGGCACGTCGGAAGAAATCTTCAAATCCCCCATTTTCAGCTCTAAACCTGCTATCTTCTCTTTTCCTTTCAGCCGGGCAGCTACCATCTTCTCAGTAACGACCTCCTCAAGCTCGCACTTATCCCAAGTGATACCCTGAGCCATGACTTCCTCATCCCAAAAGTCTTCAGCAGTCTTGACGAACCCGACATGCCAGTCATACACATCATTAAAGATCTCAAAGCCAGGAACAATCCTCCCATCTACCCATTGGGGTTCATCTTCACCAGTATACGCACAAACTGAGGATTCTGGCACAAAGCTCTCTGAAATGTGGGGGATCTTGTCTGTCACCCTCTTCTTGCCGAAGCCACCTCTATACCCCAGGCCTTTCCGGTTCTTCTGCCCTCGAGTGGTGATCGCGGTCTGCAGCCCGGGAGCTTCTACCCAATCCAGCCCCGGGAAGATAATGCATCTTCTTCATCATATTAACCACAGCCGGGCTATCTACTGATCCGCGCTCTTCCCCTATCATGGACACATGGAAGCCGCTGAATGGCTGATTGGCAATTTCCAGCGCTGAGACCTGGTTTTCCCTGGCCGCCTTGATAGTCACCACCTCCCCTTCGTGTGGGAATTTTATCATCTGATGCAGCGTGGATGGCACTCCCCCTAATTTATGGAACCAGGGTCTCCCGAGCAAGGCTGAGAAATTAGCAGGGATGGGCAATACTACAAATTCAACTTCCACTTCAATAGGTCCCGTCTTGACCAAAGTCTTGAAGGTTCCTGAGGCTTGCCTCCTCGAGTTATCGTAGGCCGTGATAGTCAGATCGGATCCGCTGAGCATATCCTCGCTTAAACCAAAAGCTTGCAAAGCTATCAAAGGGCACACATTGATAGAAGACCCGTCGTCTACCATAACACAAGCAGTGTGCTTGCCGCTAATCTGCGCCTTAATGTACAAGGGTCGATTGTGGTTGCGTCCTTCCATTGGTAAGTCAGCGTCGGAAAAGACCAATCTCTCCTCGGATCCTCCCTTAATTAAACCCAAAAGCTCTGACGGGGAAATAGTGGTGGCGACTGTGGCCTCAACCAGAGCCTCTACTACCTTCTGCCTATGAGAGGGGAATTGCCTCAACAGATCCCAAATGGATATCTGAGCTGCGGTCTTCTTCAATTGCCTTATAATCTGTTCCTCCTCTGGCTCTTTCTCTACTGATGGCTGTACCGGCTCGGGTAGCTTCGTAATCTCGGGGATCACCCTTCCACTTCTAGTGACAGCGCTTATCTCTCCCTCGTCTCCATCGGAGCCCCACAGATCAAGGTTCAACCCTTCTTCATCCTCAGCTTCTCCACCGCTTTCACTGCTAGACCAGCAATCAAGAGTCGCCACAACTGCTTTCTCCTTCCCATCCTCGGAATTATCGACAGCAGACTCCTCACTCCCATACAGATCTTGTGGCACGTACCACTCTGGCAGGCTAGATTGAATCATAAACACGGGCGGTGGTACGGCATTATAACCAGGCTTCTTCTCAGTTTCTCTCTTCTCAGGGTCAGAAATCTGCTTGCTATCGATCAAGTCTTGGATAGAGTGCCGGAGCGCCTTGCACTTATCAGTGATATGGCCGGAGTGCTGGTGGAATGCACAGAATTCGTTGTCCTTATGCCCCGGTTTCCCTTGCGTCAAAGCTGGCCTAGGAGTTAGAGGGCGCAATTTTCCTTCCTTCATCAGCCTCCTCAAGACCCAGGATAATGGTCTCCCCAAGTTCGAAAACTTCCTCTGGGTGGCTACCTCAGTAGTAGACACTTCACCCATTCTTCTAATGCTGTTACTGGGACCTGCCGGCCTACTGGCTCCTTGACCGGGGTTAGCCCTTTTGGCGAAATTGTCATTGTTAGCTTTTCGGGTTAAGAACTCTCCCTCTGCTTCGATGGCTATATCTTTGAGAGACTCCCAGTCCTTTAACCCCTTCATCCTCAATCCCTCCTTCAAGTACGGGCTCGCGTTCTTAATGAAAAGACGAATCTGGTAATGGGTATCAGGCTTTCGGCGCATCTCCATTACTCGATTCCGCCATCGGGTAAGATACTCATGGAAGGATTCCCCGGCCTTCTGCTGGAGTAGCTCAAGATCTTTCAGAGTCACCTCCACTCTGGTATTACAGTCGTACTGCTTCAGAAACTCCTCAGTGAGCAGATCCCAATCTTCTTTAGTGCGGCGGTCAAGGCCGTGATACCAATCTATGGCATGAGAGGTCAGACTCAGACAAAAGTATTCTACTTTCTGCTTCTTGGACAACGTGGTCCCCTTCATGACCAGAGAATATTACTTCACATGTGCGGTGGGATCAGAAGTACCATCAAACTTCGGCACATCCGGCATTTTGAAGTTATAAGGGATCGGGTCCTCTCCGTCCAGCTCCCTATCCTCAGGATTCATCCCATGAGCTCTGCCTATCATACGAGCCATAGCCTCAAATCTCTCTTCCATCTTTTTCAGAATAAAGTCATCAGCCTGAGGCGCCTTCCCCTTCTCAGATACCATGCTCAACCTATCGTCCTCGACATCTCTATCGTCGTCGATTCTCAACACTGGCCTTCTTCTCAGCTCTCCCGAAGCCACTGATCTTAACTCTACCGGCGGCGGCCTAACGGGCTCCTCTCGCCTTTCAACCCTTTCTTCTTTAGGCTCATTCTGTCTCATTGGAGGAGGAGGAGGATTCTGTGGAGCATTCGGCTGAGCGTTCTGCTGTGCCAAGGCGGTCAACATATTCATCATCCTGCCCTCGAATTCTTTGAAACGGCGGCCCACTTCTTCAGCAATCATGGCCCTGGTGGCATCTTCCCCCCTAGGTGAGTTTGCCATCTGAGATACTGTACCACTGATTTCTGATAAAATCTCCGGTAGACCCTCTCTATCTGACAGCTCAGGAGTAAGAACTCGGATCAGTCGCCCGGTTGGTGATCTAGTCCACCTGGGCAGATCTATGATGGCTGCAGGGACAAAAGTTAGAATGATGCATGAAATGTAAGTATAATGCATGATCGTGATGTGCAACATTTACAGAGCACAAGCAAGCAAGTAGGTCCTTCCACCCTTATTTCTCCCACACACGTGGTCGTGCAGTCTCTTTCCTAGGCGGGATTAGTCCAAGGGTCAACGAGGGACCCAATGGACGCGTATGGTGCGCGGCGGAAAACCGGCAGCATAACACTCCTATGCTAATGTACAAGCGGATGGATAATGATCGTCACGTATTCGGACGCTCCATAAATTTCGACATGGCCCTACCGGGGCATGATAGCCTTTGGCTAGGTTACCAAGCGAGATATTTGAACTCATCCAATACGTGAGGATCCATACAGCAAGCATGAGATTATGGTTCATTTCACCTGTGGAAAGTGACTACAGCCATTACATGAGCTTTGGACAAGGGAGATGTTTCTTTGAGGCTACCCAAGCATGATCCCTGCCGACGGGTCTAGCTCATCACGAGCGTAGCGACCGATCGGGTCACCATTTTGATATACCATTGAGGTACGTGGCTTGGGCTGGTGATTATCCTTAACACTTCCCCAAATTGAGTGAAAATGAGGAGGTGCTTCAGGAACGCACCGGGGCTAGAAGAGGGACCAAACTAGCGTATTCTAAGGCTCTAATGATATGCAAATGCAAATTTGAGAGAAAGCGAATTTATGAATTAAATTTTAATCATAAATGTTAAAAGAGGTATTTTCAAATCGAAATCTCGAACCATAAACGTCCCCAGCGGAGTCGACACTGTGACGCGCGCCGGATCCCGAGCGCCGCCCTTCCGGACCGCCCGCACGTGGGCGATCGGGGCATTTGCGGGTTCGTTGGCATCTCGCGATGAATCGCAAGTGCGTCTATGTTGGGCAACAAGGAGGTATCATGGAGTCGCCACCCAATAGAACATTGGAAAAGTTTCTCTCGCCTCGGAGAGCCTAAGACTTGCGCATTTTATCCATATTGAGCCATGAGGCCTAGGATTAGTGCTAAAGCCTCGTGACCCAAGAAGTATTTTGGAGGATAACCTCTAACCTCTCGAGCCCAAAGACCAAAGCTGGGTCCGGGATTTCTCATCTATTTCTACCTCAATTAGTTTATGATCAAATTTTAAAGTCATTAGTTCGCTCTCTCTCCATACTATGCAGTTTGATTAAAAAGGCGCATTTATTCACATCTTGAAAGCAGTAAATGATCAGATAGATAATAAAGCAATAAATTACAATAATACAAGGAGCGGAATACAACTCCCTTTTGTAAATGTGCAAGGCATACATAAGTTGGAGTATTGCTTATTCTTGAGGACTTTGGTCCTCGCATGCATCATTATCAAAAATGGGATATTTAATTTGTGATGATCTTTATTGGATAAAAACAGGGCATTGGACCCTTTTGCATTTTATACAAAACTCAATTTTATTTGAGTACAAATCGTTGGTCTATTTTTACATTCAACGGGATAAAAGAGCTTATTCATATACATAAAATAATCAATGAATGAATAGGCGAGAGAAATAAATCAAGAGGTTTAAGAAAACTAAACCGGACGAAATCCCCCACGCATGGTAGGCAGCCGCTCAAGCTCGGGATTATCCAAGAGATCCAATATACACTCACAGAAAGTTAAGAGATGTTAATATACATAAAATTAACACATAAGAAATCAAAGAGACTGGATAGAGATGAAAAATGATTAAAAAATGGAGACAGAACCCACCGACGGCCTTTCCTGGTTGACCGACGGGCGTCGGTTTGGTTATTCGATATGCCCGTTTGTCACTCAAAAAGGGCGTCCGTAGGCGGGTGACCAACGGGCGTCGGTCATGAAGATGACCCGTCGGTCACCTATGTCTCCGGAAAACAGAAAGGAAAAAGAGGCCTTTCGAGGTCAAAAAGCAAGTTTTATCCAAGAAGGAGATGAGGGAGTCAAAATGAAGGAAAGTAATGACAGGTATTCAAAAATTTCACAGAATGAATAAATAAATAAATATATGGATTAAATATGAGATGAAAATGGAGAGAAAATTCGGAATATTTACCCTCAGATAATCACTTCAGGTGAGATTCTGGTGTCGGTTAGATCCCCGCGTGTTCCACGAGAAACAAAAATGAAAGATTAGAGAGAGAAAATGAGATATTTCACCTTCAATCCTTCAGAAAATCGATTTTGGAGTCAAAATCTAAAGAAAACTAATTAGCTTTTAGTTCCTTTGATTGATTTGATCCTTGATTCAATAAAGTTCTTTAGAAGAAAGTGTTTTTGGAAGAGAGAGAAAACGTGCTTGAATTTTGGCAGAGTTTCCTCTTCTGAAAAATTTTCCAACCCTTTTCAAATGAAAATCCGGACCTTATATAGCCAGACACGACCGACGGGCGTCGGTGTATGGGGGCGGGCTTCGGAAGAATCCTACTGACACAAGGACACTTCCGACGGTCCTGCCACATCCACCGACGGGCGTCGGAACGGTTGCGTGCTCCGGGAAACCAGGCGGCTCCTGACAGGGGCGGTGACTTTCCGACGGGCGTCGGAGAATACCCTGAGCCGTCGGTGACTCGGAGCGACGGGCTACCTCCACAGACGGGCTGGCCGTCTGTGGAGGACAAAAAAGCCCTTTTGACTTGAAAAACTTCCGTTTTCTCCCCCTCTGCCCAGGAATTGTAGAAAAACCTCATTTCTCATGGAACGCGGGACTAAAACCTCCAAATTCAGCCTCTCGTACAGGCTCGAACATTGATTTCATCATAGGGTAACTCTGATCCGGACCACTCCGGGACACGGTGCTTACAGTTATGTATCAAAAGTTTTATTTATTATACATACTTATTACAATGTAATGTAATGATAAGTTATTGAAATTTTAAGACTTATATGTTTAATTTATATAAGACTTGCAATGGTTGTAGGTGGTTTTAAAATCAACGGGGAAGCGTTTAGGTTGGTGAAGGTTTTGGCCCCACTCCAAATGAGAGAGGATTTTGTGGATTTTACCCATTGAATAATTTACTAGGCTAGTTTTGGGATTGTCTGTGATGGTTATAGAACCTGTTAATTCCAAAATTGCCCTGTAATATGGCTGGGGCTTTGTTAAATCCTATGGTTTAAATAACTAGCCTTTTGGAAAAAAATTTGAAATGGCCATCTGAGGGTTTTAAAGATAAAAACCTTCCTTTATGGTCCAGATATATTGGAAATTCGTTTTAACAAAATAGTCCGATTTTATTTTTGATTGTGATAGCACAATCTGATAATCATTTTGAGATAAAACTATTTTTGAAAATTCCTCTTGCGAGAACTTTGAAGAAACTACTCCGAGGTCGGAGGGTTTGATAAGAACTCTATCACAAGATATTTCTTGTGAAGGTTTTGAAACCATTTTAGAGGAGTTTTTTTGAAGATAAAGGTCCCCCTATTTTTGGAATGGTTTGAAGAGCTCTTTACCTGATTACTGCTCTATTTAGGTTTTGATAAGGAAGCCAAGTTCCTGATGTTTTTAAAAGGCTTAAATCCATTGTTGGACTTAAAGGTTTTTGCTTTAGGCTTATTTGTCTTCGATGGCTTGGGCCCAAAATTTGATTTGTGCAGCAGATGAGGCTGCTACAGGTTTTGGGTTTTGTTGGTCATCCTTTTGGACTACCTTCTCTTTCCCTTTTGATTTTCTTAGCATTTTAGGTCATGTTTTGAAGGAACTCTCTGGTTAGAAAATCTGGAATTAAGTTTTGATCTCTTTTTATAAATTCAATTTCAAAATCAAAAATACTAAGGATAGCTTGCCATCTGGCAAAAATGTTTTGATGCGATGTTTTAAACATATTTTTGTAAAATTTCTTTTGTAGATTTACAATCAATGGGAAGTAAAAACTTTTGATTGAGTAAATCGTTTTGAAATTTTGAAATGCGCATGATAATTGAAAGAATTTCCTTTTTAATTGTAGAATAATTCTTTTAACAATCATTCCAATGTGTAAATGTGAACTGGACTATGCACTCCCACCCGTTCACCTCTTGTTTTAAAATGGCTACATAACCTAAGTCAGATGCATATGTTTCTACAATCTTAAGTGCTAAGGGATTAACTAAATGAAGGCATGGAATTTCTCTAACCTGTTTCTTAATCTGCTCAACTATTTTCGTATGTTCATCAGACCAGGCTACAAGGTTTTTCTTCAACCTATCACGCAAGGGTTTTGCTAACCTTTTGGTGTTCGGACAAAAGTCTAAGACATAATTCAAACTTCCTAAGAATCTTTGAAGCTAGGTTTTGTCTAGAATTTTGTTTAGAAATTTATTAACAAAAATAAAGACCTCTCAATTAGAGAAATTGTTATTTGGAAAAATAATGCCCTAATAAATGAATTTTCATCTAAAAAAGAGAGACTTTTGTTTTTGAAACAACAAGTCCATTTTTCTTAGCCACATAGAAAAATGTCTTGAGGTTTTTGAAATGTTGCTCGTTTGATTCTGAAAAGATAAGTACATCATCAATATAAACAACACAAAATTTTGAAAAAAGATTAAAGATCTCATTCATTATCCTTTAAAATTCTAAAGGAGCATTTTTTTAATCCAAATGGTATAAATATCCACTCATACTAGCCAAAATAAACAGTAAAAGCAGTTTTGTAACGATCTTTTGGATCAATCTGTATTTGCTAAAAACTTGATTTCATATTAAATTTTGAGAAAACAAATGCAGAATGCAGTTTTTGTAAAAGATCCTTTTTGTTTGGAAGTGTGTATCGAATCCATTTTAAAGCCTGGTTTAATGGTTTCTAATTATTTATAAGCCTAGCCATGCCTCTTTCTATTTCAGAGTTTTTGCTAACATAAAAGGCTGCACAACTCTAGGGAGACCTGAATTTTGTAATTAGACCTTTTTGTTCCAAATCTTGAATCGCTTTTTTGCAATGTTCCTTGAGTTCATGATTCATTTGGATTGGTCTAGCTTTTGTTGAAATTTGTTTTTCTAAAAAAATCATTTTCGTATGCTAGATCAACCATATGTTGTTTTCTGTTCCAGAAAGCATTTAGTAAATCTGAGCAAATCTCATTTTCAATTTGTTTTTGAAAATCATTCTCCAACTGTTTCTGGATTTTAAAAAAGGATACATCATGTTTTAGAAAACACAAATGTTTTTATTTTCCTTGAATTAAACAAATCTGTTCATTTTTGTAAACAGAACAGGCTTTTAAAAGATTCAAATTCCTCGTTCTGGGTTTTTCAATGAAAGGGAAAATAGTCTTTTCTCTGTTTGTTTTGAAAGAAATACCATCATAGTTGAAGGAATAAGGAGTAATCATATTGATAAATGGAGTCCCTAAAATGATAGTATGGCTAATATTTTCTAACAAAACAAAAGGAGCTTTTATCAAGACACTTCCATTCTGAATAGAAGCCTCTGTTTTGTGTTTAATTTTCATGTCGGAGTTGTTAGTTGCGACAAGTTTTTTACAAGTTTTTTTAGAAAATATTTTTGTACCGATACCCTTTTTAAGTAATTTAGATCTGCACCAGTATCGAAAAGAGAAACTGTGTCAATTTTGAAATCTTATGACAAAATGAGAGTAATTTTGATCAAATATTTTCTTGAAGTTATTTCACGTAAAACAAACAAGAAATCATCTGGAACTTGTTCTAAACTTTGGATTTCATTTTCTAAGTCTAGATTTGTAGTTTTATTTTCTTCTTTTCCCTTATTCTTATTATCACTAGAACATGAATCTTATGATAAAAGAGCATGAAGAAGTTTTGAATCATTCGCCTATTTTTGTTTAAGAGTTTTCAATTCTTGTTTAACAATTCTAGTTCCTTCTTGATGTGACTGAATTGTTACAGGAGTTTTTGTTTTTTTCTTCATACCTAAGATCTTTGTAAGATCATAAGTACTGTTTGGAAGAAGAGAAGAGAATGAAGATGTGGAAGCTCAAGATGGTTTTGGCTCAAAGGATTTTAATATTTTTTTCTATGATATGCTTTTGAAGTTTTGAGTCCTCCACCTATTTGATGATATCAAGAATTAATTCTTGATCTTTTGTTAAAATATTGATTGATTTTAAGCTAGTATCTAACTCACTACTAAAGGAATCAAGGGCAGCTAATTCATCAATTTGTAAAGAGTCTTCATTATCTGTTGATTCTGTTTGAGTTTCACTATCAGAAATCTCAAGGAGGATTGCTTCAATTTTTCGAATTGTTTATTCCTTAACTTGTAACTCATGAAGTTTTTTGTTAAGCTTACAATATTTTGAAATATAGCCAGGCTTGCCACACTTGTAACAAGTGACCTATTTTAATGTTTGAGGTTTGAAGGGTCTTTTGGAAGGCCTTCATTTTTTGTAAGGTTTTTAAGGTTTTGATTTTTTGTAAAACTCTTCTTTATTAGGTTTTGAAGAAAATTGTTAGTAATGCTTTTTATAGGATTTTGAGCAGGAACCTCTATAATTTTTTCTTGGTTTTCTATGGAAAATTCAAACTGTTTGCAAAATGATTCTAGTTCTTACCTAGTTTTCTTCATTTCCCATTTCAAATGTTTTTGAAGTTTCAAATCTTGGCATATTTTTTATCCTTCTTTTTGAGTGAACCTAACCAATTCCCCATAAGTTAAATGGTTATAAGGGATTTGAATAATCCGATAAGCTTATTTGATTTTATTTCAGACTCTTTCTCCTAAAAGGGTGGGAAGGCCTGAAAGGAATTTTTCTTTCCAAAATGGTTGGTTGGAGTCTTCCCTAAGCATTACCCTTGTTAAAAAAACATTTTTGTAGTTTTGAAAATTAGAAAGCTTTCTACACCTAAAGTTTGAAAGCAATTCTGCATTCTTATCTTTTAAATGAGAAGAGCCACATGTGAAGTGCAAGTTAATCGTATGGATTAATGTTGCTACAACATCAGGAATTGGGTTACTTATCTCATTGAAAATGGGTGTTCCATCCTTTGTCTGAATTGCACCTAATATTTCTGGCTGTTGTTGGGCAGTGAGATGATAATCCTACCATCCTTTCAGTTGACCTGAAAATCCTGCAGTCAAGAGTTCAACTATCGCTTTATTAAGTGTATTCGTTTTGATTTTATAGGCATTTGAGGCCATAGTCAATAGCTGGAGAAGACTAAGGATGTTATACTCAGACATACCATCTATGTTCCACTCATAGATAGTAGAGGCATTAAATTTAGAATGTGAAAAAATGTTTGGTGTATTTTTTATGCCTAGATCTGGCTAATGGCTAATGGCTGGCCTTTTTGCTAATGGAGTCTGTAGAACTCCTCATTTTGGGTTTGATGTTGGTCTTAAGAGTTAAATACTTGATTTAAAGTACTAAGTTTTGCTACGGTCAGGGGTATCCTCGACAACTACTAGTGGAGAAGTAAAAGTTTGTTTTATTCTACTGAGTTGGTTGCAAAGGGCTTCGGTAAAGTCTAATTTACCTTCCCTAAATTGTTTCCAACTCATTTGAAAGATATGAAAAGGTTTGAAAAATGGACTCTTCAGTTTTGAATCTATTGTTTCAACATGGGAAATAACGGTAGTTTTTTAGGTTTCCTCTATTCTAGTTAATTGGCAATTGTGCTAAGATGAGTGTTTGTGAAATTATTTTGTTGAAAAATATTTTTAATAACCTTATTTTTGTCATTACTTAGGATTTTGTAAGGAGTAGCATCTATTGTTGTTTCTAGATGTTCTATTTTGATTTGTCATAATGGTGGATGTTCAAATTGAGTCTTCCTACCATCTACCATTTCCCATTCTACAACCTTGATTCTGGTTGTTATCGGGTTAACAGATTTTGTGTTTGTTTTGAATGGATATGAAATTTTAGTTTGAGATGCATAAATTTCAAACTAATCAAAAAATAAAACATGAACTTTATTTTCTAAAAAAAAGTCATAAAACACTTTTTCAATTTGTTTTCTTTCATTCAAAAAATTTTTAAAGGACCAAGTTCTTTTTCTAAATTTTTTGATGCATAAAAATCTTAATGAAAATTTTTTTTGTCAACTTCAAATTCTTTTTCAATAACATTTAATTCATTAATAATATTTTCAGTTATTGCTGAAAAAGATGGTGAAGTTGGTGGTGAATTATTTTGATGTTTTTTATCAACCACTTGTGGTCTTGTTTAGACCGAATGGGGTACATTTGAAGAATAATCCACATTTTGAAAAGAAGTACTTGGAATGCTTGAACAAGAAAATCTTGATTTTGGAAAATTCTTTGTCCTATCAGAAAGATGTATCACGGAGGGTATTGAAGGCTCTGCCCAAATCTATAGTACTCGTAGAAGAACCAGCATCAGTGTAACGATGGCTGGAAGCTCTACTGAAACTTATTTTTACCTTTCCATCATTATATTGAATAATTTCCCTCAAATGAGCGTTTGGTCTTACTTATTTAGGAGATTTTGGTTTTGAAACTCCTTCTAAGATCCATTCTTCGCGAAGACTGATATCTTTCCAAATGATAAAATTTGAATGACAGTAATAGATCTAGACATATCTATTTATTAAAAGAGGGTTTCACCTCATTTGAAATCAACATTTTTAGTTGCAGTAAAAGCAAAAACCATAGCTTTATAATGCACCTTAAAAATGATGGCTACTGGAATGGATCCTTCCAGCATTTTGTAATTGTGAGTTTTGACTTGTAAAACCAATAACTTTAAATTTTTTTGATCTTTTAAAGAAATTGGAAAATCTAGATAACATTCAAAAGAGATTGGTGCTTGACAAAGACTCAACTCTACCGAAACTATCATAGAATCTTAAAAATTTAACCATCTTGCATGCCTTAAAACGCAAAGGATTGAAGTGTTTAAACCTTCTCTTATTAACGGTTTGATTTCCACCTGGATAAGACCTATGTGTATGAAGTTATATTTCCTATCGTAGTGTTTTTGTAAAGTTTTTTGTAAAAGAAGTTGGATAGTTTCAAAAGATTTTGAAATTTGAACATCACTTTCTTCTATTTTGATCAAAAAGTTAGTTTTTGAGAGATTTTGAGATAAGCCAATTTCATAAACTTGAACTTTTTTTTTTATTTTTGGAATTTCCCAGTTGTTCATGGATTTTTGAAAATCTTCAATAGTGATTTCCTCGTTATTGATTATCTATTTTGAGTTTTGTTCTGCATAATCTGTAATAAAAGAACTTGAATAAGAAGTGGTTCCACAAAATAAATGGTCCATAATTTTTTGAAAAATTAATGGTTTTTTAAAAATATTATTTTTCACCTGAATAACTTTGCCTCGGACTTTACTGCCCTAAATGCCTATCAATGGCTCTCACGAGACTTACCACCTAACAACTATCATTTATCCATATAATATTTTAATTTTTCAAGAACAATTAAAATTTTCAAATTATGAACAATTAATCTTATACAATCACTACCCCGAGGCTCTGATACCAAAGACGCTGCATAATGTTTAATATATATATATATATATATATAAACAAACCCTTAGTTGGCAAAAACTTTTAGT
Organism: Excoecaria cochinchinensis; assembly: GCA_947683425.1. Lineage (NCBI taxonomy): Eukaryota > Viridiplantae > Streptophyta > Magnoliopsida > Malpighiales > Euphorbiaceae > Excoecaria > Excoecaria cochinchinensis. The sequence goes on along the minus strand of CANTUQ010000017.1, from coordinate 469,452 downwards.
TACAATCTAAACTTTACAAACGACATTTTACACACATCAAGTTAAGAAAAATAACTTATTGTCCCCCTTAATTTGGCAATTTGGACAAATTAACCCCCTAATGTTGACAAAAGTATACTTTTTATCTCCCTAAATTATTTTTATACATACATTTTTCTTTATTATATTTAGGGGGTAATAGGTACACTTTTGTCAAGATCATGTGAATCTAACAATGAAAATGTACATGCCAAAAGAATTCAATGGGGTAATAGTTATACATTTTGTCAATATTAAGGGGTAATATGTGCACATTGCCAAGTTTAGGTGGGAAATAAGTTATTTTTGCCAATTTCAAGTGTGTAAAACATCATTTGTAAAGTTTAGATATATAACTAAAAGGTTTTGCCCACTACAAGTTTGTTTTTATTTACACATACATACATACATATGTGCATCCAAAATCCACCCTAGGAGAATAATTCGCTAGTTATAATTTTAGATAAAGGTACTAAAATACTCTTGAAGTTATTTATAGAATACTAAAATGCCCTTAAAGTTAATTTTGGAATAAAAATGCCTCTAATGTTAATAAAAAGGTATTAAAATGCCTATGAATAAAACTTTCGTCAGTTTTGAGTTAACGACGCTGACATGGCATTGACAATTCGCAAAATATTCCATGTCATCGGCACGTCAGTGCCATACATATTTTTAATCCAAAATAAAGTTGATAGCATTTTAGCACTCCAAGAAAAACTTTAGGGGCATTTTAATACTCTAAAAACTATAAAAGCATTTTAGTATTTTGAGAAAGATGTTAAGTACATTATAGTACCCTAATGAAAACTTTAATGGCATTTTTGCACTATGAAGAAAACATTAAGTGCATTTTTTCTAAATTCTCAAATAACTTAGTAATTATTTTTCATTTTTAGTATCTTAATCACTAAATAATATTTTTAATAGGTAAAATTAAAAAAAAAAAGAAGCGTAATTAGTTTTTTTTACAACTTCACTTAGTTGCTAATAAATTTGCTACACCATGTAACCATACTTTCAAATTTTAATATCATATTCATTAAGAAAAATTAAGTTTAATAAATATTCTTGAACTATATAATTTATTTATAATTTACTTTCTCATTCTTATATTTAATCCGGACGTATGTAAAGAGCATGAGATATTAATAAATTTTTATTCGTAACAAAAAATTATTAAATAAGTATATATTAAAAAAATTAATCAATTAATGTTAATTATCAAGTGAGTTATAGTGTGATATACCTATTAAATTGAAACATAGTAGGTTATAATATGATGTAATTAGATAATATGTTAAATTTATATTTTATTAGATATGTAAAACAAATTAAAAACAATTACTTAGCTAAAATATTCTAATTAATAAATATTTATGTTTGTACAAAAAATATAAAAAAAAATTAAATGAATTGAATATTCAAAATTCTTAATATCTTAATCTAATTTATACATTCACTAAAATTCTACATTATATATTGCTATGCAAAATATACTTTAAATAAATTAAGAAAATATTTCCTAAATAGAAATTTTATTTAATTTTTTTCGAATATAATGCATTTTTCAAAAATGCCCTTAATGTTATTCATATGATGCTAAAGTGCATTTAAAGTTTTTCTCAAAATACTAAAATACCTCCAATATTTTTCGTAGAGTGCTAAAATGTCGCTGACTTTATTTTAGATTGAAAATATATGTGGTGTTGATGTGGCATATTTTGTCCATGTCGCGTCAGCACCATTAATTCAGAATTGAAAGAAGTTTGATCCAGGAGTTTTAGTACATTTTTACTAACATTAGGGGCATTTTTGTTCTAAAATTAACTATAGGGATACTCTGAAGACAATATCAGAGGCATTTTAGTACATTTTCCCTATAATTTTTAAGGGTAAATAAGGGTTATGTTAATTTGTAAATAAATACAAGGGAATTAGAAGAATTATTAGTAAGTTAGAGGACTCATATGTAACTGTGATAAATAAACTAATAGGAGTAAGAAATATGGTTTTTCTAGAGAATTCTAAGGATTAGTATAGGTTAAGAAGGGAGAAAATTGAATTTCACTTACAGTGAATCTCGGTTCTCTCTGTCTTACACTTGTGTGGGTTCTCCTGGTGATTTGCTTTTGTTGGTTATTTAGGAAGAATGGTAAAGAATAAAGGTAAGTTACGGGTTTGATTTCATTGAAAATCTAAATATCATCTTCTCCATATAACAACCCGAAATTGACCCTAGTAGTTTTGAGTACGATTAGAGTAATTTAGTGAGCTTAATTAAGGGTTCATAGTAATGGGATTAAATTGTAATTGAAAATTAGGACTTAATTGCATGAAATTAAGTAGTGTAATGACCAAAGTGTAATTTTGCTTGATTAAATTAAGTGGAGGGTTAGATTAAGTTAAATAGGGTTAATTAATGTTAATTGTGAGTTAGTGGAATTCTATGTGTCAAATTTGTCTAAGTTGAATTACATGTGTCAAATGTATCTTGTGATACCTAGCTATTGCATTTAATTAAAAGGGTTCTTGAGAATCAGAAATTGGGCATTTTGTGTTCTTCATTTGACTGGCCACTCTCTCCATTTTATCCTATTTCTCTTGTTCTTCAATCCGTTTCGTCTCTCCTCCTTGTTCCTTCATCTTCTTCATTGTTTTTCCAAGATTTGAGTTGAATTGATTAGAGATCTAGTGATGAGTTAGAAAGGTAAGCTTGAGTCAAGTGTTCTTCTTCTTTGTTCTTCTTGATTTGGATTTCAATTCATAGTTGTAACTCATTTTTGCATGTGTATATTATATTGTTTGTAAGTTGGAGAAGCTAGTAGAAAGGCAAAGGGGAAAGAAAAGGTAACTTAGCTTGTGAAGATTGAATGAGTGCTTCAAGAGGTTTGGGATTTTACTTGTACTTTATGTAGATTTGCATGTGTAATTTATTTGGGAAAAACATGGGTTTTGAAGGGCTCCAAAACTCTTCTAATTTTTGGGTTGTATTAAGAGTAGCATGTTGAGTAGATGAAGTTCTATTGATTATTGACTTGTGTTATGTATGATAATATGCATGATGTTATGTTGGTGCAAAACTATGATTATTGTTGTATTAATTGTTTGTATAATTATGAGACATGAGTGTGTTGTCTATCTGTAGGTATGTGTGGATGATATGAATTATGTATATGGTTAGCTTAGAGTGCATGTAAATTTAGTAGTGTGAACAAGTGTTAAAGAGGTATGTGATATTGTAACTTTGATTTGAGATTTGTGTTCTATCGCGGGAGCGACATAATGCTCTGTAGGATGATTATTGTTGGATTGTACACTGTCACGAGCGCGATAATGGGCACGAGCGCAACAGTAGTGCATGTGTTGTTCTGTCGCGTGCGCGAGCTATGCCGCAAGCGCGATAAAAGAGGTATCCCTGCTCTGTTGCAGGCGCGATAAGGGTCGCGAGTGCGACATTACTGGAGCTTTGTAATGCGAATCCTTTACCTTATTTCTTATGAATTATATTATGTGGCCTATAAATGTTTATGCACATAGAATTGATAATTGTATTTATACATATGAGCAATTATGTTTGGATAATGAATGACTTTACCTAATGTGATGATGAATATATGTATTTACATGAACATTAAATGAGATAATTGAGTAATAGCCTGTAATCGAGTCGTGGATAGATAAGCATGCTTATAAGGGTTAGTGTTCGCAGCTGCCAGTGTGACCCTCTGGGTCCAGTGTTGGTACCTAATCTGTATCTAGTGTTCTGAGATTTATATATCTCTAGTGTTAATATCATTTTCTCCAATAATCTAGTGATCGGTACCCGAGTGGTATCTAGTGTACCCGTTATCAACTACTGCATAGGTTCAGGCTATAATAAGCTGTTATTGTATTGGTTGACTATAGTAGTGTGATACATGTTATGAATTGCCATGTGTTTGAGCTATTTCTGGTAACATTGTTTATTAGTGACTTAATGATATAAAGTATGGAATAATGAATATTTGTATATCAACTGATTATAGTGTATGTTGCTGTTGTATGTTAGTGCATGATTATCTATATTAGTCTATTGTATGTTTATATCTCCACTAAGCGTTATCGCTTAGCACGGGTGTTCACCTCCCATGTAGGTTTATTGCTTGGAGCCGTATTTTGAGTTGAACATTTGCAGGCCACTAGGAGAAGTCTTCAGTGAGATCTTCTAGCTAGGTTATTCTTTTGTAATGTATAGTTCTTGTTCCAATATTTTTGTTTTGCAAGTATATGTATTATAACTCATATTTTGTACTTAAAAGATGTAGCCTTTATTTGGTTAATGTTAATGATAATACTTTTGTAAAGTAATGTTTTAAGAATTTTCTTTTATATCATGTATGTCTATAGTTATGATAGTGTTGCGTGGCACTCCCTTCTCCTCCCAAGGGGCTTTAGGGCGTTACACTCCACCTTTATCTCTTTCTCCATACTTTTAAGTTCTTGAAGGAACTTGAGTTGTATATTAGACATTGAGTTTTTGTATGGCTATCGTGTGATAGTTGAAGAAAATAATAAGGACAAGGACAAAAGAAGGTTTGAAGAGAGCTAGAGAAGAAAAGGAAAGATTTTGATAGGCTTCAATTGAGGTTTGGGAAATTATTTAACTTTTGTATGTGCTTGTGTATGTGAAGTTTTGGCTTAGTTTTCTTTAGTTGGACCAAATTTGAGATCTATTGGTTTGAAAGAATGGTTGAGAACTGAATTGGAGTTTTAGGTGTTGTAATTAGAAAGTTCTGGCTTGAAAACTCAAATTTTTACATAATTCTAGGAATATCAACGGCAGTTGCTTTGAGCAAATGCCTATTGGGTGGCTCAACACTCGTTCATTTCTGTTGATACCCGTTGAAATTTTTAATGTTGAGTATAAATTCTAGAATTACCAGTGTCAATGGCCGTTGAATAATGTCAATGCCCATTGATTGCTTCTGGATTAAATAGAGAAAAAGTTATGATGTTTTCAGATTCAGCGGTTGTTGAACATGTTCAATGCCCTTTGATAACTTCTAGACTATTGAGATGACTTTTGAATTTATATGATCGACACCCATTCTATTTTGCCAATGCCTATTGGCTTGATTCTCAATGCTTGTTGAAGATTTGTCAACGGCCTTTAGATCTTGAAAATTGTTAACTCTGGAAATAATTTTTACATTATATGCGCAATAAAACTTTGTCATTTATAAATGACACTTGAGAAAGCAAAAAAGACTTGATATGAAGTTATATAAGAGACACATATGCATATACATAAATACATATTTGCAAAAATTATAATGCATATCTTGTATTGAATGAAAATGAAACAAAATCACTTGAATATGTGAAAAATGCAAGTGAAATGTTCTGTATGGCTTGCTAAAGTCTGAGTTATGGATAGATAGGCATACGTAGAAAGGTTATGAGTGTAGTTGTTTTCGTGACACTATTTAGTATCTTCTGTTCTAATATGTGATTCTGAGACATATTGTCTCTTATGTTGATGCCCTTCGAGGTATCTTCTGCAGATGTTATATGATGGTATCTTTTATTCTCGTTATCCACACCTATAGATAAGTAAGGCAGGCGACTGAATTTCAATGAATAATAATGAATGAACTATAAGTCATTTAATAGGAAAAATTCAAAATTGATATGTCTTAGTAAAATTATTACGTGAATATGATAATGGCATTTCAATATGAGTTGAATTCCAATTATGAAAAGTTCTTGTATGTTTATTACTTGCACTAATTATTACTTTAGTGTTATCAACTACATATTTTCTATTATATTTTACCATAATCTCCTGTATGTGGAGTTTTGATGACTTTTGTGAAAGGTCGTCCAAGTTGAATTTTTCCCACTAAGCATTTATGCTTAGCGCGGAAGTTTTTCCTGTGTAGGTCCAGGAGACAAGGAGGATAGTTGTGGGACATCTGCAAAGGCAAGTTCGGACACTTAGTGGAAGTATGTTTGGACAATGGTTTTTCAAGATTCATTGTAAACATTTCTGTAGAACAAGTTTAAATGGCTCAAGAAAATGTATCAAAATATCATTTTCACTGTAATTTTGAAAGTATTTTGTAATAATAACACTTGATGATGTAAATCATAATAGTAAATATGTAAATATGTCCTTTGGGATGCACGATCAGTATGTGTATGTTAATGTCTGTTATAAAAGTAAGATGTTAACTTGTATATGAATGGTTGGTTCAATGGTGTTTGATATCTTGGGATGTATGCATGTATAAATAGTACATGGATCGTTTAAGGAAGGGTGTTACATATCTATTTAGTATGAATATGTTTGCATATATATTTAGATAGGTATACACACATAGCCATTCTATACATACATATGCACATATGTAAGTATGTATGTATATATACCAAAAATAAAATTGTTTACAAATTTGGTGAGTTCTATTTTAATGAAATGGAAAGAGAAAGTCGTTTAATTTATTGTAGTAGAAATATTTTATACATCAATAAAATGATATAATATAGAAAATTTTGATTTTTTTTTAAAGAATATTGTATTGATTTTAAAAATTGAAAAAAAAAATTATATAAAGCGGGTCATTTGGATTGACCTATGATTTATTTGTTTGGGTCAATTTTAAATCAATCCATTCAGATTATAGATTAGATCTAACCCTTGATTTTAAAATTAAGTCATGCCTTTTTTTTTTTGGGTCAGGATCAAATTCAAATGCTTTTTTGGGTTACATTCATTTAACAATCCTGGACCATCTGGTATTGGTGGAGTTTTAAGGGACTCTTCTAGTCTTGTTATCTGTCTTTTCTCCTGTAATGTTGGTGTGTCCAATGCGGTAGTAGCTGAAACTCCCGCTGCTCGAAAGGCCTTACAAGTTTCAGTTGACTTCATTGTTAGCCATAATTACTAGGTCTGCTTTGAGTTAGATTCTTCATCTGTTGTTTCTTGGTTGCAATTCTCAAGTGATCATAGGCCATGGAAACTTGGCCATATCTTGAATGGTATCAAAAATCTAGTGTCCAAAATAAACAAAGTCTCTTTCGTGCACAAAAAAAGAGAAAACAATCATTTTGCTGATACTCTAGCAAAACAAGGTGTCTCAAGAACGGAGGATTTCTTGGCATGGTTATAGTCATCTACTGGTAGCTACTGGAGTAGATCTTTGCCGTCTTTTATGCAGGGGAGGCGCTGCTAATCTTGTGATTAAGGGTCACGTCCTTGTTATGCCATCTGGCAACTGCCTCTCTCAGTTTTGCTCATGTTACTAGCTAGGTTGGGACGGGTCTGGTATGGGCTCTCTCCTCCTCTTGATGGGTGGTTGTTGCATCAGATATGGATTATATAGCTCTAATATTATTTGGTTCTTTTGTTTGTGATGCTGTCCCATTACGTTTTGAATGTGGGGCATCTATTTGCTATATCTCGGTTTTATGCTATAGGCTGCTGTAGATTTCGTAACTATGGGAAGGATTTGAAGTTCTCTGGTTGATCATGGAGGCCATATCTTTTTATATGCTGATGGGCTGACTCTGGTTGAGAATTGCTAATCTTCGGGGTGCAACAGTCTTGTTAGTTTTCTACTGGTGGCCCTTGCGTTGTCCTGGTTTGCTACCTGGTCGTTGGTCTCTGTTGATTTGGCTGACTGCTGGGCAGACTTGGATTGATGTATGGTTTATGTTTTAATGGATTGGTTTGACTTAAAAAAAAAAAAAGAAAAAAAACCATCGTAAGAGAAATATAGGAAGGGAGTGCAACCATTTTGCAGATACTCTGGCCAAACAGGGTGCTCATAGTTTGGAGGATCTTGTAGCATGGCTTATTTGACCTTGGGATGCTTTTGGAGCTTTATTGTCGACGGTGGCTGACAACTCTGGCAAATTTGGTTTCTTCGGGGTGGTTAAGAGGTTGTGGCATCGGGATTAATTGTGGCTGGAAGAGGACTTATCAATTTGTGCCGTTCCACTCTAACGAGGTCTGTTGCTGTTATGTAACTTCACAGAGGCAACTCTTCTGCTGATTTTTGGCTTATGTTGTAAAGTGATTTTGCTGTATTGTTGCCTTGGTTGTCTGCTATTATGTCTCTGTTTTTAGGCAAAAATTCAAGGTTGGGTGCTAGGCTCTTGGGCCTGCCAAGAGCAGCTTCTCTGTTCTTTTCTCTTTTATTAAATCTTCCGCTTATCAAAAAAAAATCATATCCAAATATTAAAATTGAAAGTTATAGTTATAAAGTTTTTTTTTATTAAGTGATATATTTTTCTTTTGGCAATTACAAATGTTGAAATACATATTATAAATAAAGAAAATTAAAAATAAATAGTATAGTTGACTTTGGGGTTTTAATTGTGGGCTATAGGGTTAATGCATTTCATCATCATGCTGTAGCTAATGGGTGGGTGCACCATAAACATTCAATCTTTTTCTACTGCCACTAACAATAAAAACCCAACTTCCTTCCCTTTCTCTGCCCACTGCCCTTCTCTTGATAAGAGCCAACAACTAAGAAATCTTTCAATATTAATTCAAATTAATGGGTCTAAAAAATGTTAGGATATTCAATACTCTTCTTCTACTTTACCTATTACTCCTCATTAATCTCTTTTCTTCAGGTCAGTTTATATGCTATTTACATAAATTAATATAATCTATAATTATTAAAAACCCATTTCCAAATATTATTTACCATCTGAAAATTATAGCATTGCTTTCTCTTTTAGGCATGGTTGAAGGCTTCAGAGAAGGCATTACCCCAAATCTCTTCCTTTACCAGGTACCTGTTTGTTTATTTATATATAGTTAAGTATGAGGTTTCAAATGCAATTAAAAGAAATATAATCTCAATCTTAAAAATATCGAATTTTTGTTTTCTTTTTTTTAAAAAAAAAAAAATTAATCAGTCTACGATAAATCAAATTAATTAGTGAACGTAATTGAATTGGCTTGTATGTATTAGGTATATATAAGTATTATTTGAAAATAACTTTGATACTATATATTGACACCAAATGTATTATGGGATGCACATATAATTTCAAGCTAAGAGTACAAATTCATAGCAAATTGATGAATATACTAAGTTTTGTGGGAGGCCAGAATTATTCTTTTTTTTTATTATTATTATTTAATCTGAGTTTCTTTGTTTTTTTTTTTTTCGCCTCACTAATATCAATGTGTTTATAGTATGTGAAGAAGGATGGCATCCAAAAGAATAACAGGAAACTTTTGATGGATGTGCTGGATTATGATGATACGGGAGCAAACCCTAGACATGACCCTAGAAGGAAAGGAGGCAAGCCTTAATTATAATTTGAAGTATTATTATCATAATATACATAATTATATAAAATATACATTAATTATCTCTCTCTCTTGAGATTTTACCATGTACGAGGTCTATCGCATTTTTCTACGATTTTCTTTAATATAATGCCATTATTGTGTGTATGTACCCCTAATCATATATCGTGAGGGGTATTAATTAGATAAAGTATTTTTGACGAAAAATGCAAGGTTTGCATTGTACGTATCTCTTCGTGGTATGCTGCTATTTGGGGTGGCTGCTCCCTACATTATATGTCAATAATAATTAAAGCCTTTGCCTACTAATATTAATGCAATTATGCAGTAAAAAGTTCCTTATTTTATGTTTTCTTGCCTCACAACAGCATGTTTTTCTTTTTATTTTTAAGTGATTAGCAAAAATATATCAATGAAATAATTGATTCCTTATAATGTCCATTTTGTTTCTGCATTAATTGATGGGACATTGTTTTAATCTTTAATTTTATTTTATGCCACCCTCAAGTCCAAATGAACTGATATGGTTTTTTTTTCCGTAATGAGAGATCTTGAATTTAAATTTTAAATACTGGACATTTTTAAATATTTGTGAAGGAGAGTTTTGCTTCTTTTATGGATTTATCTAATGTGAATATAAATTTATTGGGTATTGAAATTCAAATATCGGATGGTTATAAAAAATATATTATTTTAAGTCAAGAATCTCCAAATCTTTTTTTATTATTTTTTTGATAAAAGAAAAGAGAAGCAAGAGCTCGAATTCAAGAGCTCTCAATAAATTAAAATCAACATTTACTGCTGAAATGCCCTTTTAAGAATAGAAATTTTCAAATCTTGACTAAGTAGAAAATAACAAAATGAAACTGTCTACAAAAAAAATAACAAAATGAAAATCTCAATAAAGAAAATATTATCATAAATAAAAGTCTTTCATTAACTTAACAAATAATAATAATAATGAAAGGTCAAATTGTATATTACGGGGAAAAGAAAAGGGATACACAAGTAACAAATGAAGAAAGCAACTCAAAATTCTTATTAAGTTCGAAGGAAACACTTCCCCGCAGGAACACTCCAAGTACCATTTCATACATACGCATAACAAAGAAACAAGCATTTAGCTTCTCTTAGGAAGGAGTAGAATCTATTATATCAATAGATCCATGAAGAATAATCTGTTATTGTATAATTATTAGTTGAACTATATGCTTGATTAATATTGTGGTTTGTCCCATTGGAGTTCAATTTCAAGCTAAACTCGTCGGCTCATAAATTCTTTCAGCAGGATGGAATGATTTTAGGAGTTTTTTAAAAATAAGATTTTTTTAAACAAAATTTGGATTATGGTGCTATAGTAAACTTATTTAGGAAAATGGGATTGATAGAAATCGATGGTGGGACTGTCCAATTTTGAAGCAAGTGGAGTCCATAGAAACAATGAATTTTTATATTAAGATCGGTAAAATCACTGTCGATTTTAATGTCAAATCGGGTCAAACTAATCACTGTCATTCAGGTCAGAAATCGGCAATATCAGAACCGATTTTAGATTGCCAAAAACCGTTTTTGACATTGCTATTTTTTACCTGATCGGTTTCTAGTGTGACCAGTTTCTAGATGCATCAAATATGAAATTTCTGCATTGTCTCTTTTTTTTTTCAAATTTAGCGTGATAAAATAAATGGTAATTTGAATCCGGTATTTATATATACAAGGAAATACATATAAAAAATATGGCTTTGTAATAAAGTTCTTGAGAAAAAAAAATCCCATCAAGCAAAAAAAAAAAAAAATTGCCATAATTAAATTACAAGACTTTCTATATGAGAAAAAAATTAAGTCACCACAAATCAAAAAATAAAGGAATTACCATAATTAAATGATAATACTTTATTGATGGAGTTTAGATATATTCATAACTCTAGATATTGATAGAATTACATATCAAATAAGATTTAAATTATAATTTGAATTTGAATAATTATTTAAACATATTTATCTAATTCTATTTTAAAAATAGTTTGACTTATAATAGAGATTGGTCTCTAGTATTATAATACTATAAATAGATAATAAAAAATCATATTCAGTACACAAAATTAGCTCGATAAGAAACGTATGAAATGTTATCTTTCTCATAGTCAAAAATTATCAAGGAACTTTTAAACAGTGAAAAGTTGTTATTATCTCACAAGTAGATAAAAGTCTGGCATGTGACACAAAAAGCAGATTTTATATTTGCTTCCGCAATAGTTATGCGCTATAAGAGGTAAATATCATATTGTATTTTGAAATTAATTTTCTTTCATTTGTATAAAAGCCTTTTTTTTTTGTATCATGACATATGGCTAAAATATATCTAAATTTTACATGTAAAATGGTAGATCTATAAAATAGGTTGCATAAAATACTATAAAAATTAAATAATATTTTTAAAAGTGTTTATGATATATATGTGTATATATTTTCATTTCTAAATTGTATATATTGACATTGCATTTTGAGGGGAAGAACATAAGTGTAACACCCCTTACCCGTACGTGGCACTATACACATGTAATATAGTCGAAACACGACGATAAGTAAAGGATGCTACCAGACAAAGTACAACAGAGACAATAACAGAACAACAACAACAGAATTATAATTTTTTTTTTCATTACAAAATACTTTCACATACCAAACTCGTAACATACCTTTTACCGTAAATCATATTACATACAGACCATAGATTTCTAAAACAACAGTTCATTACATTACAAATAACAGTTACAAAATCTATTACAAATACTCCTACAGACTCGTTGGCCTTAACTGTTGCGGAATGTCCTTGGTGACTCTTCTATCTTCATACCTACACGGATGAAACACTTGTGCTAAGTTTAAAACTAGTGGAGAATACATAAACATAATATGGACAACTACTCACAGCAGTCGTCGACAAATTCTACACAGTGGAAGCATTCAATAAGATCACACACACACATACATATATATATATATATTCGTGTATTAAATACACATGTAAATTATCACACAATAATCGCATATAATTGATCATAACCCAAATATAGCATATCCATTCATGCACATACTTACACAAACATTCTTTAGGCATTTATTCTAATTTATCTTTCATGTTCCTTAATGTATATGACTAACATATTAAACATAGCCCAGCGGCTAGCTATTTCTTTATTTATTTTCCCTAAACATCAGTTTTTGCATTTATCAAAGAAATAAATAATAGGCATCGAAACATATAGTCCCTGATGGTACATTCATTTCAATAATAGAGGGGATCTAGTGAGATCCAGAAGCTTGTAGGTACCGGAAGGTACAAGCATATCAATACATAAGGGATCTATCAAGATCTAGAAACACAGAAGGATCTAAATTCAGGATCTAGTCCTGATCGCAAAGGCCATCAAGACACAGAACAGAGGTTTATAACATTTATATCAATTCCGCATTTGTTACATTCATAAATATTCACTTTACTTTTTGTATTGTCAAGCCATTTTACCATTATGCTCCTAGTACAAACCCGGCAGAAAATCTGCTGACCGGATATACGGGATGTGGACCCCACAGGTCCGCTGCACTACACTAAGGAATGACCCCGAAGGACCACTTCATCACTTTCACTAAACATATAACGCATAACGTATAATATATAACATTTAACAATGCACTATGGGAGACCATCGCGAATCTGTCATAGTAAAACAAGTTGTCATGACTTGCACCGCGTTATGGGTGTCCATATGGCTAGCCAAATATAACCTGAACTAGATTTAGACCGCCAGACCACTACTAAGGGCAGAATTTTCTCAATTTTCTTAAATCCAATTTTCACATTTTAACACTTTCACTTACGTTTACATTTCATGTACACATATACTTTTAATTTATATGGTATTAGCATATAATCAATTACTTGAATATTTGTGTGTCTCCTAATTACAGTCATAATATTAGTTTCTACGTATACTATTTATTTCATTTACAGTCACATTCCATTTTTAAACAAAGGATTCATTCGCTTTATTGGTTCATGTGCTCACACATGGACATACAATCATGATAATTACTCTAGTATTAACAATAGACAATTCAGAACAATATTTTCAAACAACATTCTTTTACAAATACTCTATACAATAAATTTACAATATTCCTTGCATAATAGTACATTCTAGTACTATCTATGTCATGTCAATTCATGCATGACCCCGAGTTTATGCCATATTATTTTAGGACTCTAATTAGTATATCCTTCATAAGGTTTCATGCACTTCCATATGACAACATATTACTTATTCATTATGCATTATCTAATAACGTTAGGCAAATGATTTAGTCACACATTCATTGAACATATTCATACTTAACCTTACTTTTTGCATAATAAACACATAAGGTACCTTCTTTACATAACATCATCAAAATCAATTTAACGTTTACATTTCGGATATTACATATAATAATTGAACATGTCACATTTACACATATTCACTATAAGCATACAATCATACTCTTACACATCTCATTCATTTCAATCCCAAAAATATACATAATGCTTACTTTGAAATGCCTTACACATATCATCATTACTTTATTAGTTGCTATTAACCTTACTCTCGTTCATGTATATTTTCTAAGTGATAAATATCCATATATTCAGTTGATAGTCCTAAATATATATTGGATCAATCCCAAAAAGTTTCGGTGCAATACGGGTTCAATTCAGTAAAAAAACACATAAAATAGTCAAAATAGGGGGGTCACGGTGGCAAGGATTTGGTTGTGACCGTGAGGTCCAAAAATAGGCAATTCTGCCTTCTCTCGACATTGGTCACGGTGGCAAGGTTTTGGTTGTGACCATGAGGTCCAAAAATAGGCAATTCTGCCTACCCGGAGCATTGGTCACGGTCCTCAGATTTTGGTTATGACCGTCAGATACCAAGATTTTGCCTTACAGAGGCAAATTCTTAGGACTGCTTTACTACTCCATTTGGCACAGCCTAAAACAACATCTAAACATCAAATTTAAGCAAAACTCCCTCTTAACAATTGTTTCCTAGGATGTCAAACTTCATATGGCACACGTTTTAAGTCATTTGGACATCTAAAACGTCAGATGTGGTTTAAATAACCTGAACTACTTTGAAGCCCTTTTCCAGGAAAAAGGTTACAGTTTTAGACACTTTTGGAGATATTAAAGCCAGAAATAAATTATGGTTATTTATAAGACATTTGTGGGTATCGAAGTCACGGTTCAAATGCATCTAGAATCACCCAATTTGGAGATTCCTAACAAAATCTACATCCCAAAAACTGGATTGAGGTCAGATTTCACCAAGGACAGAACTGGTTCCGATCACTCTGCCAAAATAGAAACCTTTCTATTTTGGCCACTTTTGAGGATTTTAGAGCTAGAATTAGCTCATGGTCATTTCTAGGACTTTTATAGGTATGGAAGTCATGGTTCTAAAGGAACTAGAATTACTTAATTTGGAGTTCTTAAACTCTACTTATGACTAAACAATCACATGGAAGTCTGGCAAAATTTTAGCAGAGTTTCCCCTAAAAACTCAAGCTCCCCAAACTCAAGCAAATCCACACAACCAATCAACTCAAGCAATCCAATTTAACAAATACATATCAAAAACAGAAACTCGGCAATATATACACATCAAAACATATAAATTTTCCCAAATCTCATTTCTTTGGTCTTTTCCTTGCTTTACTTAACTCTTTCCTCAACCACCTTCTCTTTTCCTTAGCTTTGCCAATTCTAGCTCTTCAAACACATCACAAATCCATCAAACATGAAATCCACTATTTCAATCCCTACAAATTACGTAAGAAGAAGAAGAAGAAGGGTATTTAGCCATAAACTTACCTTAAACAACTTGCCAAAATCCTAACTTAACTTATTCCATCTGCATGAATTCTTATGCAAGACTTTTATGAAGGATTTGTGAATTTATTGAAGTGGAATATAGAGGCTAAAAAGGGAGAAGAGGAAGAGATGGGTTCCATTCCTTCTTCTACAGATTTTTGGTTGTTATTTATAGTCACGAATTCATCCTCATCCATTAACCTAAGTGTCTCAAGATAATTGGCCAAAGTTATCCACTTGTCCACTCTTAATTGGTTCACACTTTGAATTTGCATTTTAGTCCTTTTACTACCTTTAAATTATGCATTAATCCTTTTAATTACTTAAATCATTCATTCATACATATAACATAACTTGTTTAATGCAATTTAGTCCATAATTAAATGTAAAACTACTAAAATGGCCACGTTTGCCGTATCTTTTACGTTAATACCGAATTCGTCCTTTCAGCACACCCGACACCAAAACATACATATATTTGGCATAACACTCATCCATTCTCATAAATTGGCCGACATACTTGCTTAATTTATTCATTTAGATCCTTATATGTTAATTTACCAAATTACCCTTGACTTTTTATTTCTCTCTCTTCCCAAATCCAATTTATCCCGAATTTGATTCCATAATTCATAACATGTAAAAATTAAGCTGTACACAAAATTTCAACTCAATTGAAATCCGTTTCTAGTCCGATTCAATCAGATCGATCCGATTCAATAATTACCGGTGTTACCGAAAAATTACCTTTTTCTGTCAATAAATTCTAAATATTATTTTAGGCAAATCTGCAATTTTTGGAGCTCATTTACTATTTTTAAAGGTTCGTTCAAACCTTAGTCAAACTAGTTACTATTTGAACCGAACTGTTACTTTTTTATATTTTTTACTTTTAGAGGCTTATTTGACCTCAATTTCACTCCAAATTTTAACTCTGGACTCACTGTGAGTAATAGTTTTTGATAGTCAAATAAAATATTTTTTTACCACCGGGTGTACTTTTCACCCCGAAAGCACTATTCACTATCGGGAAATACTATTCATGGCTAACCCAGTATTGAGGCCATTACAATAAGTGTTCAAAAACGTTAAACTAAAAGTTGGGTTTTGACATTTTTTTACCTCACCATTAGGATTACAGACCCTAAAAACCCCTTCTAGGCCAAAACCTGATCGTCAAATTCCACCGAGAAGGTGGAATATGGAATGCACGCCCCGCCATACGTAAGGTGTGTGCATAGGTAGTGGCCTGCACGTGCTACGATATATGTCAATAATGATGTATTAATATTGACATATGGCCGAATAGAAAGATGCCACGTGAATGACAGTGGTCATGCCATGTGGCAATGACAAGCCACGTAGGCACCAAGTTTACCAACCAGTACTTGCCACGTGTCACGACAGAGGTTCGATATAGCGACACGTGATCCAATAATGTTGTGCTGCATCAAATAAAAACATAAAAGGTTCACCAGCGAGTGGGGCCACGTAAGGATGCTTCCGACCACCAAATCAACTCCAATTTTTTATAGATAAATTTTTCTAATTTTTTAGTTATTTTTAATTTTTTTATGACCAAAAAATAATTTTTTTTATTTTTAACCAAAATAAAATTTTAAAAAATTATAGAAAATGTGTTTTCTGCCTTCAGATATTTCTTTAAAAATATTTTTAAAAAATATGAGGTTTTGTCTTTACTTATTGATTGAAATATGTTTCAATCATGTGTGTTTATAAATCAGTGTATTAATCCCCTAATTTTCTGCAATATGTTCCAAAAATGATAATAAGGACACATATTCTTCCTAAAATTTCACATGAGGTTGCTTTCAGAAATACAAAAGTGCATGAAGTAAGCAACATAAGAATGCAAAGGAAGATTCGAGCTTATGATATTGATGCAATACTGCATCATATACTGCATATGTAAGAACAAATGCAAGAGTGTATTTGGCTTGGTGGTCCGAATATGGCAAGGGAAGATAGAGTCTTATTGAAAGAAATGACTGATTCCTTCAGAAACCATAAAGAGCTAATGAATTTAATGAAAAGTAGTTGGTTCATAAGAGATACATTTTATAAAAAATTTATTTTCCATTTTTATTCAGGGTTGCCAAGAAGGGAGTGTTGAAAAGCAACACTAAATTTGTAAAGGTGTTGAGGAGTGGATGTGGAGTGCATTGCCCATGGCTTAATAAAAAAATTTATGAGTTGCCTAATGAGTTGAAGAACATGGTTAAAGAAACAATCCCTATAACAAGAAAGATTTTGCTAGGCTTCTATAATAGTTGACATAAGTGTCAATTTTAGTTAGGTTTTTCTTAGATAGAATTTATGTTTCCTATTTTAGACATTAGTGTCTTAACAATGAATTATTGGGTTCTTTTTTAATAAATGTATGCAACATTTATTATATATTTGTGATGACTTTTAACTTTATGATAAATGTGTTTATTTTATTGTTAATTGTCTTACAATATTTTATAATTGCATGACTATTAAGTTAGCACAATGAATCATACCAATTTAATTCCCCTTCTAAGTTTGAGAATTTAATATCCAATAATTCAGATTTACTATGCATGAAATTTTAACCTATAAATTTAGACATTAAGACTTAGAGGATAATTGTATACTATAGGTAGCCTTTTCGAATTTGAGCTCGTTAGAAAACTTTACTAGGTTATTATTTCGGATGCATAGTAAATTACGTGTATTGCCTAATCTTACTGTGCAACATTATTCCATTAGAGATCAGAGGATCCAAATAGCTACTACTTCCAAATCAATTGTCACCTAGCTAAACAAAGATTTGAAGCTGAATGATGAAAATTATGAAATCTAGAGTATGAAGATCTAGCATGTGCTTAAAGAGTAAGAGGTTCTAGATCTCTTAAGTTCGGTTATGGCTGAACCTGAGGATGGTACGACAGCCAAGTATAGGCGAGATGAGATGCCTATATGGCATGGAAAAAGAAAACTTCCATTACTCGAATCATCTTGCTAAGTGCAATGGATGATGATATCACTAAGTAGTTCTGCAAGTATCAAAATGCAATGGATTTGTGGATCACTTTATGGAAGAAGTTCGGTGGTGTGACTCTGACTAAGCTCCAATTATTAACAATCAAATTTGATAATTATCAAACTAAGTCTGATCAACCGATGCGAAAGCATTTAAGAGAGATGAAAAATATGATAAGTAAACTTACACTACAAGAAAATAACATACTAGCGATGGAATTTCGTCGCTAATCGTAAATAGCGAAGGAATTTAATGACAGATAAGGATCGTCGCTACGAAGTCCATTGCTAAAAATAGCGATGGAAAATTTTTCTTCGCTAACTTTAACAACAAAATTTATTTTGGAGACGCTAATTTTGGAGACGGTGACTAAGACTTTAGCGACGGACATATAGTTTATGTTGCTAAATAGCGGCGAAAAATTTGCTTCCATCGCTATTTAGCAATAGTGATGGATGTGTAGTTTCTGGCGACAAAAAATTGGATTTCATCTCTATTTAGTGATGGAAACTTAGCTTCCATCACTAAATTTATGAAATTTTTATTTTATTTATTTATTTATTTTAATTTATTTTTTTAAAATTTTTAAATAATAAAATTATCAATAGTATAAAAATTATAATTAACAAAAATAATATAATTTAAAATGTATTAATTATAACAAATAATATTTGTAAAAATATAACAGTAATGTATAATCATATAAAATAATTACAAAAACTAAATTGTTTAAGAATCTCTAACTAATTACAAATCATAGCAAGCACTATTAACTAAGTTACAAATTTTAGTCCTGCAGTAATGAGATCTATACTCCTTGGTTGAGATGGCTAAACAAAATCTTCAAAGAGAAAGAGGATAGAAAGTATGAAGCGTCAGCTGAACCATTAAAAGAAAAAAATCAATAACATTATTAACTTTATAATTTCATAATATACAACAAAAACGACAATTTCTTGTATAATCGTTAGCTTAAAATTTAAATATATGTATAATCATCTTTCTTCAGTTTCCTATAATTAAACTTTATGCAACAAATTTTCATTAATTTCTTTTAACTAAGCCTTTCTATAGTCAAATAAATCATTTAATTAGTCTTTTACATAATCAAAAAATTTTGTTAAAGTAGTTAAAGCCTTGACCCCACAAACACAGACAACAATATATACTGCTACAAAGTATTAAATAGTCATATTCGTAATATTTTTTGGAGAAAGCACATCTCTAATCTTAACATGCAAAATTTCCTTATTTTACATCTAGAACAAAAATATCGCATATGCTTGTAGTTATTGATGCATATATCTATTAGACATGCAAACATGAGTAATTTTATAATCTGCTAGAGACTATATTAACTTTAACTGTTGCAAGCAAACAATGTCTTGAGATCTCATCCCCTACCTTAATGTCAACAAGAGAGAAGAATTGAATTACCAATGTGAGAACGAGAAGTAAGCTACACCATGCTATTCTAAATATCTTAGTTCCCAACTTTCTTCCTTCAATCTCAAAGGGCATTAATTAAAATACCCATGAGTACAACATGACAGACAACAAGAAATGAGTTCATTGATTAGCACGTAGAGTCCATTACATTAAACATGAGTGCAATGGAATTTGTTCTAGTATAAACATTTAGCAAGATAATAATCAGAAATGAAATCATTGTCCATTGATCAGCACCCAAAACCATATACATTAAGAAAAGAATGCAATGACATTATTAAGATAATATCCAAAGCCAATGGCTCACTCACACCATGCATGTGATTAAATTACCAAAACTAAGAATCTAAAACTGTAACAGTACCATAACCACATGATATAAATGGCTTGAATATTAGAAACCATATAACTTAGCATAAAAACAAAACAAATACCAAGATATATATCAACATGGACCAAAGGTTCAGATTTATACTATTTGGTTGATATTTAAGTGCTCCAAAGAAGTAGAGCATATAAATCAGTAATGAAAAGTCTTATGGCTTTTCAGTTTCTCAGGCCGTCATGACAGATATCTAAGAACTAGTAGCAACCAATATAAACCAGGCATTAAACCATCACATCTCTTCCTTGATGATGGAAAATCAAGACCAAATTATGATTAATTATCTTTAATTAATGAAAAATTTAAATCAATTATCAAACTAGACAACTAAACAAGTGAAGCACCATAAATTACTTGAATTAAAAATGAATAGTAAGACTAAGAGTAGTTAATAGAAAACCAAAGTTTGATAAACAACAGAATTTATATTGACATTTCCAGTCCAACACATGAGTTGTTCAAGTTTAAGCTTCCCAATTTTGAATTTCTCATTGCATTTACTTGCAACTTTCAAGCTTCTTTATACAAACAAACAGCTTTACAATTCATGATAAGACATAGAACTTCACTCACTCTTAAAGATTTCCACTTGTCCGAATCAACATACCTAACTAATCAATGATTTTTAAATTCAAAATAAGCAATCCAAGCAAAATTCACACTCAAAAAAAATTATACACAATATTAAGGAATTTCTACATTTCTCTTAAACATAAACATACCAAAAAGCATATTAAGAATCACTTAGCAGCAATACAGTCAAATTTTTCAAACCTTTGACCGAAATTAATGAAAAGAATAAAAAAATATACATACAAAAAAAATAAAAATATAAATGAAAATAGCATACATACAGAAAAAATAAAAAGATATATAAAGAAAAATTTTTTAAAAAAAGGAAAGGAAGTGACTGACTAGCGATTGGTGGTAGGGTGGGAACAGCACAACCCAAATCCAACCCGAAAGATAGCGCGTGGGTGGGTAGGGAGAACGGCAGCGCAGGGGGAGTAGATCTAGGCAGGGCGAGGGTGACCAGTGGCAACGACTGCCACCAGCGCGGTGAGCGGGGCAGAGAGAAGGAGAGGAGCAGTGCATGCAAGAGGGAATGAGAGGAGCAATGCGCACGCGAGGTCGAAGGGGGGAGGACCGAGTGGCGGAATGGCACCAGGGGGAGCGACAGGGTAGGGCAGTCGGGAGGGGCCGATTTATGAGGGAGAAAAGGAGGTAGGGAGAGAGATAGAAAAAATGGGCAGATTTTTTTCTATATATATACAAGTTTTTAGCGAAGAAAATTCCCTTTCTTCACTAATTTTCACACTTAGCGATAGAAATAAAATTCCATCGCTAAATAAAATTAATTATTAGGTTTTAGTGATGCACCAATAATTCTGTCGCTAACAAAAAATATTAGCAACTGTATTCAAATTCCATTGCTAAGAAATTAAAATCCATCACTAATTTTCATAGCAAATAATGATGTGATTTTTTGGTGCCATATTTACCGACGGTTTAATTTTTCCACCGCTAAAAATCATCGGTAAAAAATAGAGGGAATATTTGCCTCCTTTTCTAGCGATGAAAACTTTTTTTCGTTAATTTATTTTCTGTCGCTTAGCTACGAAAATTATTTTTTCATCTCTATTTCTATATTTTCTTGTAGTGTTAATGAATATGGTTATAAGTTAACTAACGAGCAGTAGGTTCAAGCTATTATCTGTTACTTATCTAAAAGTTAGGAGCATATGAAGATGCAATTAACTCATATGGATAGTATAAAGACATTTCAGGATGTTGTTTGTCATTTAGAGCTTGAAGAGCATCTGGAATCGATTAAGGTCAATGCCAAAGTGCATATAGCACAGTCCCATTCTGATGGAATGAGTTCTAACTAAAACAAGAAAAGAAGCTTTAAAAGTCGAGATAAGGAACAAGCTAGAAAAAATTAAAAAAATAAAAATAAAAAGAGGAACAGAATAATAGAAGGTCCAAAGGCAAGAAAAAGGTGAACGTTTCAAGAGTAAAATGTTTCAATTGTCAACAAGAAGGACATTATGCAAGAGAGTACACTATGCCTAAAAAGGTACACTATACTGACTCAAGAGTAAGTAAAATTTTTATCTGAATTCGTCCTTTGTGGTAGCAGCAATGAAGCACATAACAAAAAGTCAATATTCCTTTGTAGAATTCCGACGAATTTCAAATGGAGATAAATGGATTTATGTAGGAAATAATGCTAGAGTGGCAGTTTAAAGGATTCTGATGTAAATAGCCATGAACTAGTTGATAAAGAGAAGAATCCATTGAAGTTTCCAAGTGGGCCAATTACAAAAAGTCAATATGCCTTTGTAGAATTTCGACGAATTTCAAATAGAGCTAAATGGATTTATATAGGAAGTAATGACAGAGTGGCAATTCAAAGGATTGTGATGTAAATAGCCATAAACTAGTTGATAAAGAGAAGAATCCATTGAAGTTTCCATATAGGTCAATTACAAATAGTAGAGCCAAGAATCTAAAAGAGAAGTTGCAAACCTTTATGCAATCATTCATTGAAGAAAAAATGAAGCTTCAAAGGTAGAAATGTCAATGGGCTAAATTTGAATTCATGGAGACTAAATTTAGAGAAGTTCAAGAAAGCTTGATCATGGTTCACATGTTTAATTCAGAAGTGGGCCATGAAGGAAGTCCATAGGCCAAATCCATGGAGAAGCTAGGAGGGAAATATGTCTATGAATGAGGCATGTGAAAGTCATGTGACATACCAACATGTGCAAGTCATGTGCCTTGACATGTGACAAACATGTGACCTTGACATGTGCTTGACATTTGTTATATGCATGTGCACATCATATGAGTTACACATCCTTTATAGGTAATCTTTCTTTTTGGTTGTTAGTTTCTAATTTCAAGTGGGAAAAGACCAAATTCCTGTTCCTAGTCTAAAGCGAAATTCAACCAACTAATAGCTCTAGAATTTATTTTGTGCCTATATAAAGGCTTGATTAATGTATGTTCAACTTTACATTATTACAAAATTTTATTATGCTTTATGCGTGAATTATATTCCAAAGTGAGAGTTCTTACTTTGAGTAGTTTTAAGAATTGGGTTATTCAAGTTTTACTTATATAGTTCTATTCTACTTATTTTCTATTTTACGTCTTAATTATCTTTGATATTAAGAAGTTTCTCAAATTAGATTACATGCTAAGGTTTATGAATATTCAAATTGATTTGGGGTTCAATTTTTAATTAATCCTTCGGTTCTAATTCATTTGGTATCAGAGCTTTGGTTGCTGTTTGGTGTTAATTTTGAAATTTTTCATCACTTAACTACTGTTCATTTGCGATTTAATTGATATATAAATCATGTTGATGACATCTATTGCTTGATATAAAGATTTGAAACCGAATTGAACAATATTGAACAAGTTAAAAGGTAAAAGGCATAAGTCTATTTGCTTGAATTGAAGTTGGTTCCTTGAGTTCTTTCATACATGAATTTGATTAAATTGAACCTTATGAAGATAGTTTAGCTACTGGTCTTTAATAAAAAAAATAAAAAAGAAAAAAAAAAGAAAAGATTAGTAGGCCAAATTATAAACAAAGAGTTCAACAAAAAAAAAATTGAAAGGCTTATGAGGACTTAAACAATTAATTGAGGGCTATTTACTATTTGAATATAGGTATTTACATGTTAGTTAGAGCTAGCTTGGGTTGGGTTAGATTATTTCGGGTTCTAATTTGGTTTCTTTCTTAAGAAGAGCCGAATCCATTACATTTAGTTCCAATTCTGCTTTTTCTTTGCATTCATAGTTTCTTTTGTTTATTTTTACTTACTTTTGCTTCCATAAACATTTGTTGAGTGATAATTTGTTTCTTATTGCTCATTTGCAAGAAAAAAAGATAAATCAGTTTGCACATGTTCCTTCATCTAATGTGTAACAATTTTGTTTTATTGTTTCCTAAAGTAAAATTTGCCTTTAAACTTGAGTTGCTACCTTTCTTTATTGAGTTATCTTGTATTCTTTACATAACAATTGCTTGAATTACAATCTAGTTCTAAAGAACAACTCTATAGCTAAGAACAAGAGAGAAAAAAAAAACCACGAGAGTATGAGTACATTCAAGAGGGTAAAAGCCTGTATTGTGTGAAACATGAGAGAAGTGACATATATTTGAGTGTAAACACATGGGGGAGTGTTTATAGGGCTATTTATCTAACATCTTTTTGCATGTATACACAATGACTAAAAAATTTAGTAAGAAGGGAATGTCCCAAGAGGAGGTGGCTTACGCAGTGCAAGCAATGCATAGTAATTTGAGAAGTTTATGAGGGACATGGGAAACATAAATGATATATTAGAGAGGCTGAAAGTGCGCACATCTAACACTTCTAGAAAGACAGTAAGTAGAGGCTAATAGGTCAATGAGAATGAAGAGGAAGATCATGATGAATTAGAGGAAGAGGAGGAGGTTCGTTCAGTAAGGGGAAGAGTAAGGAGATATGATAAAAGGGATAGTAACATAAATGCTATCAAGATGAATATCCAACCCTTCAAGGGTTGAAATGATGTTGAGGAGTATTTGGAGTGGGAAAGGAAAGTAGATATGATATTTGAATGCTATACTATTCTAAGGAAAAGAAGGTTAGGTTAGGTGTAGTAGAGTTCTCAAACTATGCACTAGTGTGGTGGACTAAATTGCATAAGAATAAGAGGAGAAATTGAAAGATTCTTATTTCTAGTTGGGAAGAGATAAAAAGAATTATAAAGAAGAGATTTATGCCTAGTTACAACTATAGAGAAATACATCATAAACTATATAGGCTTACTCAAAGATCTAAATCAGTGGAGGATTAACACAAGGAGTTAGAGATGTTGATGATTAAGGCTAACCTAAAGGAAGAAGAAGAATCAGTTATGGTACAGTTCTTAAGTGGCTTAAATAGGGAGATAGCCAATGCTGTGGAGTTGCAGCACTTCATTGACATGGATGAGCTTGTGAATATGGTTATGAAAGTGGAAAGACAAATAAAGTACAAAAGAGGTAATAGGAGTAACATTTTGGGTTCCACATCTCAATGAAATTCGAGACGGAACAAAGGTGATAACAAGGCTGCCCAAAAGTCTTATGATTCAAAAGAGAAGTTCAAGGACAAAAAAGGTAGCAAATCTGATCCTAAAGGTACTTCTGAAGTAAATCCTTCTAATAATAAGCATAGAGACATTAAATATGTTAGATGTTTAGGTATTAGGCATACTGCATCTCAATGTCCTAATAAAAGGGCTATGCTTGTTAGGGAAAGTGGGAAAATTAAGTCCGAGCATGAAAGTAATTCTAATTCTATGCCTACTATAATTGATGCATTTGATGATGAAATTGAATTTGTTGAATATGGTGAGTCGTTTATTGTTAGGCGTGCTTTGAATATGCAATTTAAGGAAGAATCAAATTTAGGTCAAAGGAAGAATAACTTCCATACTAGATGTAAAGTGAATAATAAGGTGTGTAGTTTAATCATTGATAGGGGTTGTTGCTTATTTTCATAAGTATAAGAAATCGATTCAAGTAAATAAAGAGTGAATGAGTTATCATTCCCACAAGAACTGATGGCTAAGTACCAAAATTATGATAATTTCCTATTATTTAGACAAGCAAAACTTAATTGATAAACTAAATAATAATTGCAACAATAAAAATCACATGAATAATTGAAAGATTGAAAGAAATCAATAAATGAGAAGCAAGGGTATCTTTGAGTTCACTTGAATCTACCTTTTTTAATAATAACTATTAGCAATCAAATGTAATTATTTAAACAAGAAAATAATAATCGTAAGAAGTTTAACATGCTTTCCCAAGCTATGCTAGACTTATTCACTTCATTTCTATTAACCTTACAATTAATACTAATGAATGAAATTAGAATTATGATTATTCTCAATAAATTCCCACAAGTCAAGTTATATTATTTCCATTCAAACTATGTTCTTGTGTTGTTTACAATTCAAATCCAATCTTAAGGTTTTCCTTCCATACTAATCTTAAGAAAATAAACAAATCAATCAATGGCCAGTTAATTGATAGCATTAGGCTTAATTATAAACAATTGCAAAAGTAAAAAAAGATAATTAGAATAATTCAAAAGAATAAGAATTCAAGTTACATCAAAGATAACCCTAAAGAAATTTAGTTCATGATAATCATGTCAAACAATCCAAAATAATAAGTCAAATTCAATAACATAGTTAAAGCAAACTTGAAACTTGAATTGAGATGAAAATCTTGGTGATTGAAGCTTCCAATCCTTAAAATTTCTTCTTGATCTCCAAAGCTTGCATGCTTAAATCTCTCTCTGCAATTTGAGATGGAAAGACCTTTTTATAGGAGAGAAATATCCTAATTTGAATAGAAAAACTTTAAGTCTTATTTTGGAAGGGATAAAATAGAGCTTAATAGGAAAGTAGACTAAAAATAGAAAATCTTGTTTAAATCTTAAAAATTCCAAAATTAACACAATTAAACCATATTGTGATTAAAAACTAAAAACAACTGAAAAGACAATGAAATTTAATTACAAAACTACCATTCTAAACTAAAACTTGACTTAAAAATGATATAAATTTGCTATATAAAACCTACTAACAGGGGTAGTTATACTAATGTTACTAATACTACAATAGTCAAGAAGTTGGGATTGAAATGGTTGAAACACCCTAATCCTTATAAACTACAATGGTTGAATGATTATAGAGAAGTAAGAGTAACAAAACAAGTTATGATTGCTATTTTAATCGAAAGATATCATGATAAGGTGGTTTGTGATATGGTACCTATGCATACTGGTCATACATTACTTAGAATGCCTTGGCAATTTGATAGGCGAGTTATGCATGATGGATACATGAATCGACACTCATTTAAGATTAATGAGCAGAATTTGACTTTGGTCCCTTTGACACCAAAAGAAGTGCATGAAAATCAATTGAAGCTTAAAAAGTCACTTGAAGAGGAAAAGGGTAGTGAGGCTGAAAAGGCAAAAGAAAAAGAGGGACAAAAGGCCAAGAGAGAAAAGAAAGAAAATGACCCAATGGTGAGTGACTGTGCAAGTGAGAAAAAGAAAGAGAGTTTATATGAAAGGAACATTCATGTTATGAAAGGAACATTCATTCTATGCAAAAGAGAGGGATTCGAATAGTGCTTTAGTTTCAAGGAAATCTCTCGTTATTCTTTAATTCAAAGAGAATTTTTTGAATGTAACTAACCTTAACCCCGAATTTGCTTAGTGGTATTGTTTCTTTGTTACAAGAATTTGATGATGTCTTTCCCAAAAAGATTCCAGAAGGGTTACCACCTTTGAGAAGGATTGAGCATCAAATTGATTTTATGCTAGTGCAACCATTCCAAATCGGCTGGCTTATAGAAGTAATCTTAAGGAGACAAAGGAACTTCAAAGGTGAGTTGATGAATTATTTGAAAAAGGGCATGTAAGAGAAAGTCTTAGTCCTTAAGTCTTAGTCATTGTGTTGTTCTTATACTACTTGTGCCGAAGAAGGATGTGTGTTGATTGTCATGCGATTAACAAAATCATTGTAAAGTATAGACATCCTATTCCTAGACTTGATGACATGTTAGATGAATTACATTCTTCACAAATATTGATCTTAAGAGTGGATATTATCATGTTAGGATGAAATTAGGAGAAGAATGGAAAACAACTTTTAAAATGAAATATGGTTTATATGAATGGTTAGTTATGCCTTTTGGGTTAACTAATGCACCTAGTACATTTATATATTAATGAACCATGTCTTGCGTTAATTCCTTGGAAAATTTGTGGTTGTCTATTTTGATTATATGCTTTATAGTAGGTTTTAGATAATCATATAAATCATGTTATGGCTGTTTTAGAAATGCTAGGGAAGAAAAAGTTGTATGCCAATGAGAATAAGTGCACATTTTGTAGTGATAAATTGAAATTTTTAGGATTTATGGTTTTAGCGAAAGGTATAGAGGTTGATGATGATAAGGTTAAGGCTATTCAAGAGTGGCCTACACCTAAATTAGTTGCTGAGGTTAGGAGTTTTCATGGACTTGCTAGCTTCTATTAAAGGTTTGTGAAAGACTTTAGCATTGTTGCTGCTCTATTAACTAAAATTGTTAAGAACGATGTGCCTTTTAAATAGGGTGAGAATCAAGAAAATGTTTTTGATTTTCTTAAGGAAAAGTTGTGTACTATTCCTGTTTGAAGTTTACCTAATTTTGATAAAGCTTTAGAAATTGAATGTGATGTATTTGGGATTGGTATTGGTGTTGTTTTGATGCAAGATAGGAAGCCAATTGTATACTTCACTGAGAAGCTTAGAGGGACCGAATTGAGGTATTCTTTATGGTAAGGAGTTCTATGCCTTGGCAAGGGCTTTGGAGGTTTAGCAACACTATCTATTACCAGGAGAATTCATGATCTATATTGATCATGAATCACTTAAATACTTGAAGTCTCAAGGTAAGTTAAACAAGAGACATTCAAGATGGATGGAATTTATAGACATATTTCCATATGTAATCCATTACACGAAAGGTAAGGAGAATGCAGTAGTTGATGCACTTTCAAAAAGTATGCCTTTATGACTTATTTAAGTTATAAATTGCTAGGATTTGAGCACAATAAGGATATGTATGCTACTAATTTTGATTTTGGTAATGTTTTTAATGCATGTGAGCATGTTGCATTTCAAAAGTTCTATAGGCATGATGGATACTTGTTTAAGGATGGAAGATTATGTGTGTTTATATGTTCTTTAAGGGAATTGCTTGTACATAAAGCACATTGTGGGGGTTTGATGGGATTAGAACTTTAGATATATTGCATGAACACTTTTAATGGCCTTATATGTGAAGAGATATTGAAAGAATATGTGAAAAATGCATTGCATGTAGGCAGGCAAAATCTAAAGTCAAACCACATGGATTGTATACTCATTTGCCTATTCCTAATGAACCTTGGGTTGATATATTTATGAATTTTGTGTTAGGTTTACTTAGGACTAAAAAGGGAAAGGATAGTATATTTATTGTAGTTGATAGGTTTAGCAAGATGGCACATTTCATTCCTTACCATAAAACTGATGATGCTACAAATGTTGCTGAGTTGTTCTTTAGGGATGTAATCCGTTTGCATGGCCTTTCTAAAACAATTATGTCTGATAGGGATGTAAACTTCTTAAGTTACTTTTGGAAAACTTTGTGGGGGAAATTGGGTACTAAATTGTTGTTTTCTACTACTTGTCACTTGCATGCTATTGTTGGTAAGAATTTGAAAACCTGGGAAGAGTGTTTACAATGGATTGAGTTTGCATATAATCACAATATCCATTCTTTTATAGGTTTTTCTCCTTTTAAAATTGTGTATGGTTTTAATCCTTTAACTCCTTTAAATTTAGCACCTTTACCTTTCAAAGAAATATCTAATTTAGATGGGTAGAAAAAGACTAAAGTTGTTAGATCCATACATGAGAAAGCTCATGCGCATATTGAGGAAAAGAACTGAACTTATGCTGACCA
The DNA here is from genome assembly GCA_947683425.1 of Excoecaria cochinchinensis. Taxonomy (NCBI): domain Eukaryota; kingdom Viridiplantae; phylum Streptophyta; class Magnoliopsida; order Malpighiales; family Euphorbiaceae; genus Excoecaria; species Excoecaria cochinchinensis. Next base: position 439,780 of record CANTUQ010000017.1, on the reverse strand, counting down.
AGCCAACAAAAGACATAAAAAAAATGTTGTTTGAACTAGGAGATTGGGTTTAGGTATATTTAAGGAAAGAAGGTTTTCCAAATCAAAGAAAGAACAAGCTCGATGCAAGAGGAGATGGTCCTTTTCAAGTTTTTGAAAAGATTAATGACAATGCATACAAGACTGATCTACCTGGTGAGTATCAAGTTTTAGCTACTTTTAATGTTTTTGATTTGTCTTCTTTTGACATGGATGCAAATTTGAGGACGAATTTTTTTTTGAAAGGGGGGACTGATAGAGATAGCCATCAACTAGTTGATAAAGAGAAAAATCCATTGAAGTTTCCAAATAGGCCAATTACAAAGAATGGAGCTAAGAAGCTAAAAGAGAAGTTGCAAGCCTTTATGCAATCATTCATTGAAGAAGAAATGAAGTTTCAAAGGCAGAAATGTCAGTGGGCTAAATTCGAATTCATGGAGACCAAATTTGGAGAAGTTCAAGAAAGCTTGATGATGGTTCACATGCTTAATTCAGAAGTGGGCCATGAAGGAAGTCCATAGGCCGAATCCATAGAGAAGCCAAGATGGAAATATGTATATGAATGAGGCATGTGCAAGTCATGTGACATACCAATATGTGCAAGTCATGTGCCAAACATGTGACCTTGACATGTACTTGACATATGCCATACGCATGTGCATATCATATGAGTTACACATCCTTTATAGGTAATCTTTACTTTTGGTTGTTAGTTTCCAATTTCAAGTAGGAAAAGATCAAATTCCTATTCCTAGTCTAAAGAGAAATTTGGCCAACTATCTTATTCCAAGAAAAAAAAGAGACTAAATTCCCATTCCTAGACTAAAAAGGAATTCGGCCAACTATCCCCTTGGCTCTAGGATTTTTTTTATGCCTATATAAAGGCTTGATTAATGTATGATCAACTTTACATTTCATTACAGAATTTTGTTCTGCTTTATGCATGAATTATATTATAAAGTGTTGTTGCGTTTTGGCATATATTTTGAATATAAAATGCAACGAAAATTAAAATAAAACCCACCAAGATCCATGCATTTCAATTGATAAAAAAAAAACAATTATCAACCTTTCTTTGCACATAAACTATCGATTTATGTGTTAATTCTAATCAGATTGAATTCTTTCTACATCAATGCAAACGATTTGCTCTAAAGGTCGGATCAAACTGCAGGTACTATTCCAAGAATGACCACCCTCTACCGATGTCCACACACGAATGGTGAATGGAATGCAATGGTACTAGCTCTTATTAGTGCAACTAGGGTTTATCTTTTCACTCTATAAAAGCAGCAGATATGGAAACCTTTTATTCTCTCTCTTTTTCTTTTCTGAAAAAGGCAGAGAATGTTAGAAACTAATTAGGGCTACAAACTATACATATACACACATACATATAGTCACATGTTAACCCTAACTCAATTTAATGAGTAGTTAACGTGAAGAGATATTTTAGGAATATTATTTCTTATTCAAATAATAATGAGTGTTATTTTATCCCTAAAATTAAATTATTTCGAATTTTATATATGACATAGTTAAAATTTGAAATGCCCAAATAAAACCTAGCTCGTTCATTACGTTTTAGATGTGTGACCCAATAGATTCATATTATATTGGCAATAAACCCAATCCCATTATAGGCCCACAAGTCATAAGTGGTCTCTAGCAAGATATTATGACTACCCAAATAATATGAATATCGATAGTCCGATTTTAACCTAACTAATAGAACATGTTATAACCATTTTGTCACACGATATCTTATTTGAACATAAGTCATGGTCAAGCCAAACTTATATTGTTCAAACATATTATTTCTGGATTACTAAGTAGACTAATAAAATCAAATGACTTTGATCACTCTATCAATTTATTTGTGCATGGTCATGCTTTTCTCAGTCATACTTATCGAGGGGCCCATTAGATATCTCTTTCATAAGAGATGAACAAATTCTATCTTAATTATTCACTTTACTCTGCATAATTCTCATAATGTCCAATCATAACCTTTGTGATTATCTGATTAAAGATAACATTTAATTATGTCAAAACATGATGTTCCTCATATAGGAAACTGTGATAATCTCAGGTATAAGGATTTAATAACATAACATATGTGATCACTTATGACACTAACCCATATAGTGATCTCATAGCTAGTTTATTCAGTACTTTATTCTCTATTAAGTACCTACAAGTTTGATTTATATCTCCTTATACAATCATCTTATTATTATCAGTCAAACCTATACTAGTCTTAATTTATCATTATTCCTTTAGTGAAAAATTACTGTAGATATTTAAAATTACATTAAATAGTTATTCATAAATATTATTATAATGTAACATGTCAACAATATATTAATGTTGAGAAAGCCCTTTTATAAATGACAATATGACATAACATAAAGGTCCAAATATTTATCCTAACGCATAACCACTAATAAGTGAGGTTTTACTTTGAATTGTTTCAAGAATTGAGTTATTCAAGTTTTACTTGTGTAATTTATTTTACTTATTTTCTGCTTTAGGTTTTAATTATCTTCAATATTAAGGTTTGGAGTCTCTCAAATTAGATTGCATGCTAAGGTTTATGAATAGTCAAATTGATCTGGGGTTCAATTTCTAATTGATCCGGGGTTCAATTTCTAATTGATCCTTAGGTTTCGCATTAGATTGGCACATGTAGATTAGTATTGCATGAAGGCTGAACCCTTATACTACATGTTGTACTTTATGCCCCAAATATTCATAAGAATTTAGTTTATGTTCTTACTTTAATGACACTTGGTTTCAATTTATTTTTTAAGTATAAGAGTATGCTTATGCTTGGATAATGTTTATTATTGTTCTAGTTTTATTTTGAACGATTTTATTATTATGGATATTGATTATGACTATTTGAATAAAATTAGTTTTTCTTTAATTTCATCTTCTTCATATAGTTATAAGAATAATGTAAAATTATAGCATGTTAAAGTAAACCACATCGGACAAGACCAAATCAGTAGGTTAGCCAAAGTGGGATTTTTATGTGACTTAAATAAGGTTGAATTACCTATTTATGAGCATTGCCTGAAAGAAAAACTAGTTAGAAAACTGTTTGGAAAGGGAACTAAAACTGAGTTTCCATTACAGTTAATTCATTTTGACGTATGTGGTCCAATGAATGTGAGGCAAGGCATGGGGCCTACTACTTCATCATATTTATAGATGACTATACTAGATGTGGTCATGTCTATTTGATTTCTCACAAGTTAGAAGTATTAAGTTGTTTCAAGAATTATTTAAACATAGTTGAGAATCAATTAGATAGGAATAATAAAGCTTTAAAAATTGACAAAGTTCAAAAATATCTTTCAACTGAATTTAAAGCTTTATGTGATGGAAAGGGGATTGAGCATCAATTTTCCAGTCCCAGAACTCCACGATAAAATGGTGTCATAAAAAGAAAAAATAAGATTCTCCTAGATATAGTTAGATCTATGATAGCAGAGGTAAATTTGCCCATATTGGGGAGATGCTTTAGTAACTGTCATATACGTTTTAAACCATATGCCCTCCAAATCTATCACATCCATACCTTATGAGTTGTGGACTGGTCAATAGCCTGACTTAAGCCATTTACAACCTTGGGCTTGTGATGCTTACATCCTTTTCACCTATAGCAAATTTGGTAACTTAAGACCAAGAGGTAAAAAGAATATCTTTGTGAGATATTTTAAAATATTAAAAGGATGTAATTTCATGGGTGAGCAGGAAAATATCACAGTGACATAATTTAAATCACGAGACACTGCATTCTTAGAGAATAAATTTCCAAAGTTGGGTAAAGTGAATCAAGATTTCACTTTCTATGAAACTCAGAAAGAGGAACCATCAGGATCACTCCATCCAAGTAGGAGAGAGTTAGAGGAAGAAGGTCAAGACCTTCCTGCACCAAACGATCAGAATGTTCAAGACCTTTATTTTATTGGAAGTATTCCTGACTCCAGTGGGAGTATGGAAATTGATCCCAGTAGGAGCACTCCCAATTACGATAAATATATGAAATATGTTTATCAAGATTTGGAACTACAAAAATCTAAAAGGATAAGTGTTCTGCGTAAAAAATTTGAAATCAAAGGCTCAAACGAAGCCCTTTTGGTTACCCTACAAGGTGAAAAAGAACCAAAAATGTTCAAAAGGCTCTCCCATGCACAGCTAAAGAAAAATGAATTAAGGAAGAAGAAATGGTATCCATGAGGTCAAACCAAATTTGGGAACCAGTTGTTCTACTGAAAGGACACAAATAAATTGGGAATAAGTGGATTCTCAAAATGAAGCAAAAGGCTGATGAAGTATCGAAAGATATAAGGCTCAGCTAGTCGCTAATGGGTTTACACAATAGGAAAGGATTGACTATAAGGAAACTCTCACCTATTATAAGATTTACATCCATAAGGTTGATTGTGGCCATAGTTGCGAGTTTGGACCTAGAGCTACATCAAATGGATGTGAAGACTGTTTTTCTCAATGGCAAATTGGATGAAGAAATCTATGTGGAATAACCTATAGGTTTCATAGAAAAAGGTAGCGAACATAAGTTTTTTAGATTAATGAGATCAATCTATGGCTTTAAACAGTCTTCATAACAATGGTATTTAAGATTTCATGATACAATCATGCCGAATGGGATTGATGAACACCATTGTGTTTATAGTAAAAGCTCTAACAGTAAATTTGTCATTTTGACATTATATGTAGACAACATACTCATAGCTGAAAATGACAAAGGGTACGTAAATGAAATCAAAGATTGATTATTGTCCAACTTTGATGTAACACCCTCTACCCATACGTAGGCGATCCCATCCGATAAAGAGTAAGATGCCGTATGAGTCAAGGTGCCACCACGCTCATACAATACAAATCATACGTTCGATTAATATACATTCATAAATATGGGATAATCAAAAACTTTAAGATACATCATGTGAAAGCTGATCATGCATTAATATAATAAAGTACATTACATTACTGTTCTGATCAACTTGCGGATACAAAAGATAATACATATCCAAAATACATATACAAGAGCGGAAGCTACACAAAATACTAATACAGAGAGTTTTATTATAAAAAGAATTATCAAACAATTACAAAAATAAGCCCTACACTAATCCCTTTCGTGTTGGCTTGACCGGCGGCGACTATCCCAGCAAAATAACTTCCGCACCTGCACGGGTAAAAGCACCGTGCTAAGAGATAAACGCTTAGTGGGGAAACACACAAGTAAAAATGGACGGCCATTCACAATGGTCATCAAAGCAAACCACATTCATAATGCTACATGCAGATAATCATAGTATATGAATGTACATTCCAGCATATAAAAGCCACACTTTCAACAGCACATGTCCGCATCCTTATACATATACACTGATCAACATAAACATTCGGATATCTCATTCGTATAATCACATCGGGGTAAATAAAGCAAACAGAACACCTGCTGACTCACAATAGTGGATAATGAGTAAACGCATAGCGTACCTTAGGGGTACGAATCGAACGCCTAGCGTACTTCACAAGTACGAGTCGAAAACCATTTTATTTTCTCGCATTCAAAACATTTGTACAAAGGGGGCCTTAAACAAGATCTGAAACGCATAGGGTTCGTGAGGAACCAAACGGGACCTGATCGGGGTCCGAACAGAATTGAGGGCTGCAGCTAAGAGACTCTATTAGGCATGCCTAACTATCCACTAGACTGACTCTCGCAGGTCGTACATAACACATTTCAAGTTCCAAATTATAGCATATTATTATCATAAGAGATTCGTCATAATATACATATAAATAAGCATTTTATACAACATACAGGGGAAAACTCATGAAGAAACCCTTGGAAATTCATTTTAAAAGAAAAGACGAAGTCAACAAATAAGGCAGAATCAGGTTCACTGTCGCGATCGCGACAGAGGCGAACTCGCCCCAAGTCGCGACCACGGTAATCCTCGCGACCTCACGGTGGAGCAAGATCAACTCGCTATCGCGCTCGCGATAGTGAGCTGCCTAGCAGATCCATCTCGCTCGCGACAGAGGCTTGCTCTAAAACATGCGGCAGATAAGCTCTCTGTCGCGCTCGCGACAGCAGCGTTGCTGCGCAGCTCGGCGGAGAGCTCAAGCACGTGCGAGGGCTGCTTTCACCGAGCTCTGTCGCGACCTCGCGACAGTGTCGCGCTCGCGATAGAGTCGTGAACTCCAGGCCTTACATGAAAAATCTGCAGAAATTCCAAGTTCACAACACCCAAAACTCAAACCATTCAACTCAAATCACTTCTTACCTCAAATTGAGCTTCCCAAACACCAAGAGCAACACAATATAACACATTTCAACCATCAAATCTCATCAATTTAACAATTTACACAATTAACATCTCAAGAACCTTAAAATTTGGAAATTTCAGCTCAACACAATCAACTTCACAATCACTTCAAAAATTCACATTTATGCATAATCAATTATCACAACTAATAACCCATAACATGCATACCAATTTGAGTCCATTTACACAATCAAAATCCATAATTCCATACACATGCACATATGAACACAAGAACATCAAAATGACATAAATTCCCAAACCTTCTCTCCTTAGCTCCAATCTAATGAGCTCCACTAGTTCCAGCCTTCTCCTTGCCTTTCAGGTCACGGGGAGGCTCAACTAACAACAACCCAACAAAACACATAACAAAATAACTCTAGATTAAAAACCCAAACCAAGAAAAATATGAAGAAGATGATGAACCAATTGAATAAAAGAAGAGCAAATGCAATAGACTTACCTCTAAAATGCTAAAGGATGATCAATTCCTACCAACTAAGCCTTGATTCCAAGCTAGGGTTCTTAGAGGAAGAGAAAGGAAGAAAAAGAGAGCGAGGGGAAAGGGAAAACGGGAAATGAAGGCAGCCACCGCCCATCCCACTCTTCTCTTTCCTTTTTCTTTTTCTTTTCCTAACCTTAGACAAGTGTCACTTCCCTATTAGTGGGATTTGATCACTCACACCCGAAGCACATGCATCACATACACACAAGACTCTCCCAACTAATGCATACCCTACAAATGTGTGAACACACACACTCTAGCACAGCCCAACAAACACATCCTACAAGCATATGAGTAAGCACACCCAAGTGCAACCCAACTAATTCACACCCTAACACCACACATGCACCCATATGCTAACAAAACTCTTAAAATATACATTTCTACCCATATGCCCTTATGACATGCCAAAACTCATACAATGCACATGCACAATCATGGCTCATACTACTAGGGGGCAAACGGGATGTGACATTTGAGATGAAAGATATGGGCCAAGTAGATTATATCCTTGGAGTTAAGATTTTAAGAGATCATTCGAAAAGGTTGTTATCTCTTTCACAAAAGACATATATCAACAAAGCCCTTGTACGATTTAATATTCAAAACTGCAAACTTATAGATAACCCCATTGCAAAAAAAATAGTTTATTAGTAAAAGTATGTGTCCTAAGATGCTAGAAGAAATGGAATATATGAGGAACGTTTCATATGCCAATGCCATAGGTAGTCTAATATATGCAATGTTGTGTACAAGACCTGATATATGCTATGTAGTGGGCATGGTAAGTACATATCAATCTAACCTAGGTGAAGCATATTGGAAAGCAGTCAAAAGGTTACTTAGATACCTTAAAGGTGCCGCAGACTATTCTCTTTGTTATCAATGCAAGAATTTGCAATTGAGAGGATACGCAGATGTTGATTTGTAGGAGATGTGGATGAGAGAAAATTCACTTCAAGTTTCATATTCTTGGCAAGGGTGTCATCTCATGGAGCAGCAAAAAATAAACCTGTGTAACCCTATCAACAATAGAAGTAGAATTTGTCGCTTGCTTAGCTGCAGTACAAGAGGCAATTTGGCTAAAATATTTTTTGGACCATTTAAGAGTAACTACCTCAGAGGAACCGGTGACAGTCAATCATCGATAGCTTATATTAAAGATCCTAAATTTTATAGTAAGACTAAGCATATTAACATTAAGTATAAATACACCAAAGATATTATTGTACGAGGAGAGGTGAAATTATACTACATTTTCACGCATGATATGATTACAGATCCATTAACTAAACCTGTAATGAGAGATGTGTTTGACAGACACATTAGATCTCAAGGATTGCATAGGATTTCATTTGTATTTTTTTATTTTATGTAAACCCTTAATATTATTATTTATAAATAATAAGCAAGTGCATTATTGGCAATACATGAGTGTGAATGTTTAATGTGTGAACATTTACTGTCATTTATTATGAGATTGAGCATGTTGGGTAGAGAAGTAATCCACTCACAAGGGTGTTTACCTTAATTTTGTCAATAAGTTGACAAAAACTAAGATAGGGTGAATTTTGAACATATGATGATGCTCAAGAGCCGATTCAAAATAAAAGTGTCATCTTACAGAAATTACAAAATTAGTCTCATTAAGGTGTGAGATAAAGACATATATAAAGTTGTATACTTTGAATTAAGATCCAAATCAACATTAAGTGTAATACCATGATAAGTTAAACGTAACTACCATGTTTTATCCAAAAGCCAAAAGTAGTTCTTAAGTAAGCGGACTAAAGTTGGATGCTTCGGTGCATCACAACCTTACACTTCTATATTGTATTATATATATATTGTTAGAAATGCTTCTGTATCATAACATGTGTTTTATACCATGTGTGCTTAAGTGACCAAAGGATGAGAATTTATTGTTATCCATCTCAACTTTCCCTATCGTGATATCCTATTTGAAATTCAACCCTTTGGACCATTAACTTATCCTTGAAGTATGGTTTAGTGTGGCCAACTTAGTTGGTCTCTAAGATGTCATGAGAAAAATTCAGTCTGGCAAATATAGCCAGAAAAATGAGCTGGATCATCATAGATGGCATACAGTAAAAGGGAAAGTTAGCCTTTTGATCACATTTAATGATTTTGTGTTTCACCGGCATGCCTATTAGAGTTTCTATGAGTAGAGACATAATAATGAATACGAAAGTTTTTTATGAGATCATGAGTTAAAACAATGACTATAAGAAAGCTATCTAGGGTCAGGCATATGTGGAAAAGAGGATTTTATTTCTTCGAGATGTTATATATCCTTAACCGGTATATAGCACTAGTGCTCCTGAGGTATGCTGGTCACACGGTCTATCTCTCTATATGATTGGAGATTATGACTGGAAATTATTTCATCTTGTGCGAGTGGAAGATGATGGAGTTTGGATATGCCCATAACTCTAGATATGGATAGAGTTTCATATTAAATAAGATTGAGATTTTAATTTGAATTTGAATAAGTATCTTTATTTGACCAAAATTATCTAATTCTACTTCAAAACAAGTTTGAGTTATACTAAAAATTGGTCTCTACTATTAAAATACTATAAATAAATAATGAGAAGTCAGATTCAATATGCAAAAAGAACGCGATAAGAAACGTAAGAAATATTCTCCCTCTCATAGTTAAAAATCAGCAAAGGGTTTTTATACTGTGAAAAATTATTATCCCATAAATGGATAAAAGTCTGGCCAGTGACACAAAAAGCAGATCTTGTATTCGCTTGAACAATAGTTCTGCGCTACAAGAGGTAAATACCATATTGTATTTTATCATTAATTTTCTTTTATTTCCAATAATATGAAAAAAATAAAAAATAAATCACCATCAAGTAGAAAAACAAGAAATTACCATAAAAAAAATAAATTTATTTGTACGCACAATGTGCATTTATTTGAATTTTAAACTTAATCTTTTAAATATGGGTTACTAAATATTCGATCACTAATAATGGCGTTTTGTTTATAACAACAACAATAATAATAATTTTTTGTATTTTCCATTTTCTTTTCTTTGATTGATGGATGCTTTTTCCATTTTCAACTATATAGTAAGAGAACATTTATTTTTTTAATAAATATTAGTGGAATGGAGAAATTCTTAATTTATTATTAATAAAAAGTTAATGAGATTTTGTTTCATTATTTTTTTTTTTTTTGATAATCGAATTATTATTCTACCATTATCTAGATCAGTTTACTGATGAATGTTTAGAAGTTAAAATATGAATAGGGGATTGTGTTTCCATGACAAATGGTAATTTCTTGATTGTTTTGCATGATGGTAATTTTTCTTATATAATTGGAAAGTTTTGTAATTTAATTATGGTTGGGAATTTTTTTTTTCTCTTGAACTTTATTACAAAGTCATTTCTTTCTTTGTTTTTATGTGTATTTCCTTTTTTATATAAATATTGGATTAAGTTCCCTTTTATTTCATTACCCTCAAATTAAAAAAAAAAAATATATATATATATAGATAAATGCAGAAATTTCATATTTGATGGGTCCAAAAATCGGTCAGACCAAAAACTGATTAGGTCAAAAACCTGCAGTTTCAAGATCAATTTCAAAATTTTAGAGCCAGTTCCTGCCAGTCTGAAATCGGTTCAGACACTGCTGGTTTCTAACCTAACCGACATTGATGTTTGACCCAATTTGACATTAAAACCAGCATTGGTTCAGCTGATTTTAATGCAAAATTTCTTGGTCCATGTGGGGCCACAATGTCAGAAACCGGCAGTCTCACGCGGGTTTCTATCAACCCTATTTTTTTAATTATGTTTATTGGAGCACCCCTAACTCTAATTTTAAAAAGAAAACATTATTTTTTGAAAAAAAAAAAAAAAAAACCTTTTCTCCTATTTTCACTAGTTGAAGACTATGACTAAAAAGTCAAACTATATTATTGTATATAAAGCCAAGAAGAAATATGATTAATCAAACTGCATTTTCATTACTTAAAATCAAGTAAAGCAAGCAATGAATTCTGCTTTGAACAATTTGTTAGAATAGTATTAATAAGCTACAGCAAACATGTTCATCCCACATGATAATTATTATACGCAAAATCCCATGTTCATCCCACATAACTTATTTGTTGCATTCTGCAGTATTTGTATGGGAAATAGTTTTTGAAGGAACAAACTGAAAGGGAAAATGAAAGTGGGGAATTCAAAGCCACAAATCGTAGAAGAATTTGAAAATACAAAGTTTTAACTACAATTCAAACAAGCAGCGATGCAATAAATTAACAAGCATGAATTATACAAATTTAACCAAAAAAAAAATTACTGAAGATAGAATATATACCTGAACAACGAAGTAAGTCTCAATCGGTACTTGTAGAAAAAAGTTAATTGTGATATATAGAAAAGAAAGAATATGTTTGCATAAGAAAAGTTATATTTGCTTAAAATTTTCTACGTATTTAGATGGGATTAGTAATTCTAATTTAATCAAATATTAACTTCTTAATGGAGTTTTAACATAAAATAAAAAGATATTTAGTTGATTTCAAAAAGGTCCGGATGCTGATTAGGGTTGAATAAGCTATTAGATGCTAATAGAAAAAAATAATCAAACACTTTTAGACCAATTGTTTGAACTCAGCCCACTCAAAAAATTAAATCAAACGCTTCCTTATATCTACGTATAGTTAAGAAAAGGGAAGACTTGATTCTTCAAAACTTAATCTAACTGATTTGGTGATGACAAAGCTTTGGGCCTTTGGCTGGAGAATAATTAAAAACTTATTCTGATAAAAAAAACTGTTATTTTCAGTAATGGTATTATATGATTGATGATTTCGTATTAAGTAATAAATTGAATTAAATGTATTGGTACAAATTTTGAACCATTTGACTAACACGTAGGGGTGTACACGGTTCGGTACAATTCGGGAATTTCTAAATCTCCGTATTGTATTGAAATTTCGGTTCCTAAAAATTTCGGTACAATTCGGTTCTTAAAAATTTCGGTACAATTCGGTATGGTATTTTTAATTTTCGGTACAATTCAGTTCGGTTTTTCGGTTCTTTCGGTACAAAACAAAACAATACAGTACAATACGGAATTTCGGATAATTTTAATAATTTATTTTTTAAATATTTTAAAAATTATCAATTCTTTAAACTTAAATTTTAATTCACTCCAAAAACTCAAAATAAAAATTTTCATCCCCCTAAAAATTTTCAAATTTTATTCTTAATAATATTGCTTTACAACTAAAATAATATTGACATTATTTTTAATAGTCCTTGATGATGATTGGTGTGTTAATCATATATTAATTAAGTTTCTGATAATAAAAATTATACATATTACTATCTTCAATCATATATGAATTTATAAAAATAAATTGGTTTTGTTTGCAATATATATAGAAACACTTGAATTGAGGTAGATTATTTATACATTTCATTATGTCAACCAAAAAGTGCAAAGTAAATATGAAATAAAATTTTAATAGTAATGGCAAAAGTTTTGACATATATTAATTCATATTATAGTAGTGGAAGGAAATTCTAGTTATTTTTTTGGATATATAGAGATTTTAAACTATATATAAAATGTGTACTATGTTTATAATTTTGACATATATATTAAATACAGGTTTGACTAAATATAATATTTCATCCGTATTCAATTACTCATATAGATAATTAGATATTGTGCTAGATATAAATGGGTATTAGCTGAGTGATATTAAATATAAATCAAATTAATTAATAAGAAAATTACATACTCATATAATTAGTTATATATATAACCTTAACTAATTATATTTAGAGAATAGAAGATGGCTCTATAGACTATGATTATGTTTAGGTTTTATTCACATTTATTATCTTGACTCAATTATTATACTCAATTTCATTAAATTTGGCTTAACAGTTAAGAGATTGTTAATTGCTATTATAGTCAATAGTTATACTATAAGGGTGAATGTGAAATGCAGCCATCTTTTTATAGGTTTTGTAGTTTAATGGAATATATAATTAATAATACGTATTGAACTTGAACAATTATTTTATGTCTTAATTTTCTTTTATCAAATTATCCATATATATAACAATTTTCATGAAAAATAAAATATTGTGATAATGAAAAACCAACATTTTTATAGTATTAATTACTAAGCTAATTAAATTATTCGTAAGATTATTATATTCTTATATATTTATATTAATTGGTAAAATTTCATTGATACAATAATTGTATATAATTATACTATTAAAATACATAATCAATTACTCATATAAATATTATGCCAAAAATAGATGAGTATTGGTTGAGTGATGCTAAAAATAAATTGAATTATTGATAAGGTGATTAATATTATATACCCATAAATTTACATCAATTGGTAAAATTTCATTTTTAATACATTCTTATCTATAAATAGATTTTTAATTTACATACTCATATAAAAATTGTGATGAAAATAGATAAATATTAGTTGAGTGACACTAAAATTAAATAAAATTAATTGCATATTCATATAGATATAATAATTAAATTTATCAAATTAATAATTAAAATATCCATTTTAATTTATTAACTATTTATTATATTAATTTAGTGCATTAAAATATTTAATACAAATAATTATGAAACTAAATTTATATAATAAATATATAATATAAATTATAAATAATATTTATATATAAATTACTAGTATTATATAAAATAAGTAATAAATATCGGTTCTTTCGGTCCAATTCGGTTCCAAAACAGTTCGGTACTGTTCAATACGGTTCTCGGTCCGGTTCCAGTACAATTCGGTTCGGTTCTAGTCAAAAAGTCAACGGTACAATTCGGTTCGGTTCTAGTAAAAAAAGTCAACGGTACAATTCGATTCTGAATCTTTTTTTTCGGAATTTCGGTTCGGTACAAAAAGATCCAGACCCGTGTACACCCCTACTAACACGTAGTAACCTAAACAATTCTTCTTAAATTTTCTACCAAAAAAGAAACAAGTGTTTCTTTTATTTTCTTTTCTTTTTCAAATATATGTGATGGGGCTTTTATTTTTTGAGGCCATTCATTGGCCTTTTCATTTAATTTTCGGATGGGCCAAATTTTGCCTCAAGTAAAATAAAAACAAGTAAAATAAAAAGGCTCACACCATCTGGGGGGCTTTTTTTTCGGTTTTTTGAAAGTTTTAAGAGCAAACATGATGTTGCATGCCTTTTGTTTAGAAGACATTACATAGATTGCCATCTTTTTAATTTTTGTTTTCAAAATTGCTCCATAGTTTTTTACAGTGTCATAATTGCATTTTAACTTTCAAAAATACCGCATTTCAATTATATGAATGTGTTCATTTCAAAACTATCCTTTTATATATTATTGTTGATAGCAAATTCTAATATCATATTTGTCATTCCCTCCTTCCATCTTGGTGTCGCTTCTTCTTTTTTTTCTCCTCACTCGATATTGATCAAAATTTTTCTATAATTTTCTATGACTTTTGGTCTCAAATAGTATTTTCTCTGTCTTCGTCTCTTTCTTTTTGTGCTATTGGTTATTGAAGGCATAAATCACCAGAAATATCTGCAAGATATTTTTTTATATTTGATTGATTGTTTGCTTATTTTGGTATTGAAATTGTTTTTGGTATTTTTTTGGGTCGATTTACTTCCTCTTATTTATTTTCTATGAGTTTCTTTTATTAATTTTGTGAATCTTAAATGTATGGCAATTCATTGAACTTGATTTATTTGTGTGTTGAAAGCTGATGAGAATTGGCCTTACGTATCTTCATTTAATTTGAGGGTGTGTTAGAGATGACAATCACCACTCCAAGCCTTGTTTATTTAAAGTATATAAAATGATGAACTAATTGGTCGTTATACTTGTGATGAGATAGTGTGGAAGGATCATATTGGATGACCATAAATTGCAAGACAATGCCAAAGCCCATGTAATGACAATAGTTATCTCCCATAGGTACCATAATATCATGCATTTTGTGCAATGTGAACCTTTATTTATCAAGTACAACCAAAAAGCTGTCAAAATGCATATGATGAATTATACCCATATTTTGATTGTCGCAGCTCATGTGATGGGTTCGACATATATTTTGGTTCGATTAAATATACCTCATAAAAAAGGCCCAAATCTTGAATGTGTTTTAATTACGAGCATTATAATACCTATTTTCTTAATCGTTCATTATAAGAGTCCATTGGGTTCCTCATTGACCTATGGATAAGCCCGCCTAGGAAAGAATTGCAATTACCACGTGTGTGGGAGGAATAAGAATAAAGGACACTTGCTTGTGATTTTAGATGCTACATCTCATGCATACATCACATTTCAATCATGCATCATAGTAACGATAGAATTGCTATAAGAGATATTGTTGTTGAACCAAGCACAATGACTGATGGAAATCAATGTATCCCTAATATTGCCTAAGAGCTAGGCAAAAAGATGAAGGACTTCAAAAAAAAGGTCATGGCCATGTTGTCTAATGCTTTAGCAAGTCTTAAAATAAGTTCAAGTGTTGCATTTATTGCTTTACCTCCAATTACTCTTTCAGTAGTGGAAGTGCCAAAAAATTCTAGGGTTAAACAAAGTAGGAAGCTTGTGAGATTCGAACATTTCAACCTCAAATATAACTTTTGTGAGGATGATCTAATTGATGAGGAGCCCACTAGTAGAAGATTGTTGCCTCAAAGTTGGATAACCCAGCTATAAAGAGGATCAAAGAGAAGCTGGAGGCAATGGCTAAAGTAATCTCAATGGGAAATGGATTAGAACCCAAAGACATGGAAATCAAGTCTGAAGAGGCCTTTCCTCCCAAATTCAAGATGCTTGGCATGTTCAAGTTCGATGGTGTGATGCGGGCCGAACCCCCGACTAGTACCCGGCTTGTTCTCGAAAGTCCACTTTCAGGACCCGAGAGCGAATGAAGGTTCATTTAACTCGTGAAGGTTAGTCTTTCATAAATTGTCAGGGATTCAACCCAATTCGCCAAGCCTCGGGCCTCTAAAAGGGCATGAGATAGCGTGTCGAGGTATCTCTATTCCATTGTTGGCAATCAACCTACGAGGGCATTTATTAAGCACCACAAGATAGATATCATGGAGTCACCACCCAATAAAATATTGGAAAATGAGTTCTAACCTTATGAGGCCAAGACCAGAGATAAGTTCGAAACCTCACTTTTATTTTTACCCTGGGTTAATATTATATAAATGATTTTTTAGATTAATTGCTTTGCCTCTTTTTCATACAAGTTATCATGCTGGAAAGTAAACATGCACTCAAGCACATTTGGAAAGCTGTAAAAAACATATTATAATGAAAGCGGTAAAGCATGGCATAGAAAAATGGTAAAGCATGATATGGAAATGAAATTAAAGATAAAATCATACACAAATCGGGATATTTATTGAATATCATTTTAGGCGGGAACACTGGCTCCCACATGCCATTATTATAAGAAAAATGATCTTATTATGTACATTTTGATAAAAAACTGGAATAAATAATCTCATTTATTGTGAAAAATATATGTCAATTTATATACAAAAATCATTTATAATTTAAAAAGAGTTATAATTTATGTGTAATTTTATGATACAAAAATAGGACATTAGTCCTGTTTTATCGGAAAAATCCCCATTAATTAATAGAAATAGTTTTGGTGTGATTGTTATGTTAGCGTGTAAAAAACCTTTATTATTACAAACTTTGTAAGAAATAAAAGAATAATAATACAAGCCAAAATAAATGAATAAGGCTAAACTAAATTCCTAAGTTATTCTCCTGCTTTGTTTTGTCCTATCTGAGGACGCGCAATGTGTCCCTCACACTCGCGGTCATGACAAAAAATAATATTGTGTAATAATGGGTTGAATTAAATAAAATGAAAAATTACTTGGATTGAATAAATTGGATAAATAATTAATTTAATAGAATAGAATAAAAATAAACAAAATAGATAAAATGCATGATACAATCCGAGATTCATGCAATAAGCAATTGGCATGCGCATGCTAAAGCATTTAAATAAATTGTGAAAAATAATAAATATATAATAAAATAGAATAAATTAACAAAATTAATAAATTAACTAACATAAGAACATAAATAATAATAATAATAATAATAATAATAATAATAATAATAATAATAATAATAATAATAATAATAATAATAATAATAATAATAATAATAATAATAATAATATATGTTCAAATTAAATAAATTTAAAAAATTATTATGAACAATATTATGAAAATAGAAAATAAAATAAATTCTTATGACATACAATATATATTTGAAAGCTAATTAAATAGAAGTAGGAAAAAATGCAAAATGCAATATATGATACACAAGAAAATAAGATGAAGAAAAGGGACATCAAAATGCATGTAAAAAAGATGACAGTGGCCAAAACAATTAAATTGCCATGGGAGGCAACATGAGGGATGGGTTGGTGAGGGAAGCGCAGCATACGTGCAGGAGGAATAGCGGAGAAGGCATGACGCACACACAAGGAAGAACTAATGCAGGGGCCGAGTCACAGGCGAGTCAAGGCTGAAACGGCCGAGTCACGCCCTAATAGCCGTGACTCAACCCAGAAAATCACTACTAACACTGAAATGATGCCATCAGTCCTCGAGATGTTTCAAAATGCAATTTTAAGCCATTTTAATGCATGGAAAAGTTGAAAAGCTCATTTTTATGCATAAACAACATGATTTATATGAAAAAACCAAGATTAAAGCAAGAAATAAAGAATTTGAAATTTTGAATCCACGGTAGAAGATGATGACAAGTAAAATTCTAAAATCTCATTTACTCAATTTTAGCAAGAATGTGATGGGTTTTCAAGGATTAATGATCAAAATAAACCAAATAATAAGAAATAACAAATTAACAAACTTAAATTAAGTGATCCAAAGAAATAAGAAAATCAAAATATGACAGTAAAGAAACAGAGAGAGGAGGAAGTGTAATGGCCCGAAATGTACCCCAGTCGAATTCGCATGTGTTTGGAGTATAAAAGTGATCGAAATGTGTAATTGATTAGTTGAAATGGATAAGTGAAGTTGCGAACGCTTTCGGTAATAATTGAAAAGTTAGAGATAAGTTAGTTTAAAGCAAGAAAAGAGCTACTTGGTATGAAAATGAAAATAATAAGGTAAATGTAATATGAGCTGATTAAAGTAGTAAAATGAAATGAAGGGCATAATCATCATTAAATGGAAAGTTTCGGTAAATATGGTAAGTTGAAATCTGTTAAGTATGATTTGTATTATATCAAAAGAATTAATTTAGTGACCGAAAGTGCATTATCAGGTGATTAAAATTGTTAAGTGTGGTAAATTTCGCAATTGTAACGTTATGATCACTAAACTTTGATTTGTAATGAAAAAATAACACATCTTTTATTTTGTAATAAGAAGGTCACAATGACCGGAATTTGCTTAATCCGCGCACCGGCGCATGAAAATCACGGTGAGACCCATTGCCACGTAAGAAAAAATGCCATATCGGATGCTGACTAGATCTAGCGTTAATTTCATCCGCGGTAACTAAACTTTTGAAATTGTAACGTTGTGGTCATTAAACTTTGATTTGTAATGAAAAAATAATCCATCTTTTATTTTGTAACAAAAAAGTCATAATGATCAGAATTTTCCTAATCTAGCTATCGTCGCATGAGAATCACGGCAACATCCATTGCCACGTAAGAAAAAATGTCACGTCGGGTGCTGACATGGATCTGATGTAGCATGATTTTTTATAAAAAAAATTAATTTTTTTGTACTGTCTGTCTCTTCGTTCTTCTCTTTCTATCTACCTCTCCATATTTATCTCGCGTAATCACTGACAAGATCATGGTGGCTCATTCTTCTTCTCATTTCTCACTGCTTAGTCTTCGAAGTCATCATTACGGCTTCAAACTTGCAACCACAATTAGGGATAACAATTTCTCTTCCTTCATTTCAATTAAAACGGTTTTCAATTTTCTTTAGTTGAAAACCGTTTTAGTTGAAGTGAAGAAAGAGAAATTATTATCTCTTATTGTGGTTGTGAGGTTGAAGCCGTAATGAAAACTTCAAAGACTAAACAGAGAGAGGCAAGAAGAAGAAGAAGCCACCATGATTTGGTCAATGAGTACGCGAGACAATTTTGGAAAGAAAGCAATAGAGAGGGAGAGAGATAGATAGAAAGAGAAGAATGAAGAGGCAGACAATAAAAAAAATTTAATTTTTTTTAAATATGCCACTTCGAATCTAGTCAGCATCCGACGTGGCATTTTTTCTTACGTGGCAATGGGTTTCGCCATGATTCCCTCACGACGGTGGCTAGATTAGGCAAATTCTGATTATTATGACCTTCCTATTACAAAATAAAAGATGAGTTATTGTTTCGTTACAAATCAAAGTTTAATGACCACAATATTACAATTGCGAAAGTTTAATTACCACGGATGAAATTAACCCCGGAACAGTCAGCGTCCGACGTGGCATTTTTTCTTACGTGGCAATTGGTCTCACCGTGATTCTCACGCGCCGGTGGCCAGATTAGGCAAATTTCGGTTATTGTGATCTTTTGTTACAAAATAAAAGGTTAGTTATTTTTTCGTTACAAATCAAATTTTAGTGACCATAACGTTACAATTGTAAAAGTTTAGTTATCACGGATGAAATTAACCCGATATTTATGGACTTTAAAGCAAGAAAAGAGCTACTTGGTATGAAAATGAAAATAATAAAGTAAATGAAAAGGTAAATGTAATATGAGCTGATTAAAGTAGTAAAATGAAATGAAAGGCGTAATCATCATTAAATGGAAAGTTTCGTTAAATATGGTAAGTTGAAATCTGTTAAGTATGATTTCTATTATATCAAAAGAATTAATTTAGTGATCGAAAGTGCATTATCAAGTGATTACAATTGTTAAGTGTAGTAAAGGAGGTAATCGGTATTAAGTAAAAAGGTTAAGGATAATTTGGTTATTTTACATTTATGGATTAACTTCAAGGAATTAATTAGTATATGGGCCAATGTTTGACAATGGAATAATTACATGTTAAATGTATGAAGCATTAAGAGATAAAGGATTAAAGTGAAAGTTTGGATAAAAATCTTAAAAGGAACTAATGAGCATGTGACATGTGGCAAGGTGGATTAACATGAATTAAATGGCCATTACTAAGCCATTTTGTTTGGCCATTTTTAGGCCAATTTGGATGTCCAATTGAGAGGGGAAAGAGAGGAGATTTCTTTATCTCCTACTTCATGCCACTCTCCCTAAATCCAAGACACAAGATTGAAGTTTTGGACTCCTCAAGTTTCAAGTGTTTTTGGATGGAAGATTTGTATGAAAAAAGGTAAGAAATAAGTCTCCTATATCTTTGATTTCTTCTTAAATAGTTAAGAATTCTTATTAGTGATATGTTTGGATGTTAATGAGGGATTTTGGATGATTATGACCATGAAAGAGAAGGAGAACAAGAAAGAAAGCAAAAGTAAAGATGAATGAGCCATCAAATGAGGTTTGGGAATTGTTGTGTTAATTTTTATATTAATGAATAATTGTTGATGAATTGAATATTCTAAGGTGTTTATATATGCATTATGTTGGTTTGGATTGAATTTGGTGGATTGGTTGTGTCAAATTAGTTGACTATAGGCTTGTTGAATTTTATAGTGCAATTCTGGCCAAAGGTGTAGAATGACCTTTGTTGACTTTTTTAGGTATAAGTGGAGTTTTAGAACTCCAAATTAACTGAACCTAATTGTTTTGGAACCTTGACTTCCATACCTATAATTGTCATAGAAATGACCATGAGCTAATTTCAGATCTAAGACCCTCAAAAGTGACCAAAACAGAAGCATTTCTATTTTGGTCAGGTGATTGGAACCGGTTCTGTCTATGGTGTTATCTGACCTCAATCTGGTTTTTAGGTTATAAATTGTGTTAGGGATCTCTAAATTGGGTGATTCTAGATAAGTTTGAACAGATACTTCTGTGTCTATAAAAGTTCTAGAAATATCCATAATTTATTTCTGGCCCTATGGTCCCCAAAAGTGTCCAAAATAGTAGCCTTTTTCTTGGAATAGGGCTTTGGAGTAGTCTGTGTTTTTTATATCATATTTCCTAGGTTACACCTTCAAATGACCTGAAATTTATGCCATTAGAAATTTAACACCTTAGGGATCATTTGTTAAGAGACCATTTTGGCTAAAAATGGTGTTTGCATGATGTTTCAAGCTGAACAATTTAGGGTTAAATTCTATTTTGGTTGCAGGGTATTCTGTTTGTATGGTAATTATTCCCAAGGATGCCCGTTCATGATGGGCAATGCCCGTCGGTCAAGGATTATGCCTGTATGTTGATGGCCGTCTGTCGGTCAAACCCGTCCATCCATGGCTGTCCGTCGGTTATGGAAGGATGCCCATCAGTCGATGTTAAGCCCGTGGGTTAGGCTTGATTGCCACCTATCATACCCATCCATCTGCCATTGCTCGTCTGTCCATGGCCGCCCGTCAATCATGTGGGGACGGCCGTTGGTTATAAGGCACGGCCGTTGGTCACCCCTGTTTTGTCTATATTCTCCATTTTGACTCCGAATTGAATTAGAACTTTTTTGAATCCTTTTAGGTTTCATCTAATGCATGTTTAAGGCAATAATATGAATATTTAAGTGATTAATATATGGAAAGTAATTCAAAATAAGTATTATGCGATATAGCAGTATGTAAGTATGGTATGAAATAGATGTCATATAAGTAGTAAATGAGTTTAATGATTTGCATGATTACATGAATGTGAAATTTCATGATGTCTAAGTGCATGGATAAGCATTTATAGATTCAACGAGAATATAAGTGTGTATGTAGTATGTATATGTGTGAATAGGTGTTATATGAGAATATGATGAGCATAACAGTGTTATGCACGATATGTAAATCTAATATATTTATAGATGTGCAAGTTTGTGAACAGTATATGGTCATAATAATTATTTATGGATACGATGATTATGACGGGTATAAACATTATGTGAATGAATGAATGTGTGATCATTATATGATCACAATAAGCATGTGAGTAAATATGGAAATGTGATAATGAATTAGGTGTCATAAAATGGAATAAATATATGTATAGCCTGCATCAACCGAGTCGTGGATAGATAAGCATGCCTATAGGGTCTTTATTGTTGCAGCCTATGCATTGGACCTTGATTGGATCCCTGTGCGTCTCTAAATCGTATTTGGATTTCTATGCGATTTTGGATCCTGCTTGGATCCCTATGTGTTATGAATCTCATATGGATCCTTATGTGTAATTGTACCCTCGGGTACCTATGTGTTTCAACCCATTATCCACCTCCTTGGTAATACAGGCAATAATTGAGTGAAAAAGTGCTAAATAAAGAATATGGAAGCTATTGATAAATAAATATTTTCATATAAATGAACCTTAAAGTTGTGTTGTAATGAATGTTTGTGTGATTTATTAATCGTATAGTTCCCTATCTAAAATGTATATATTATGATAAAGAATTAAGTAAATTGTTATGCATAAACGTTCAGTTATTGTGATTGTATTAAAATGATAAAGCAATAACATGAAAGATAAACTGTGATGTATGAGTGATTGTTGTTAGAAGTGTGGCCAGATTAAAAGTCTATTTGGCCTATACTTCTATTTACATTTAAACCCATATTAAGTTAGGTTTAGGATTATCCTTTTATTTAATAGTATATTAAATCTTAACCGTTAAATTAGTATTTGATGGACGTACTAGATCTAAAGTTAATAGGGTATATAAACTAGTCCTCTCTCCACCCTAATTAAGTTTAGCAAACAAAACAAAATACATAACGATCGTATTTTTGCTTTCCATCAAGCATATGCTGCATAAAGAGGGTTAAGGGAGAGAAACTAGTTTACGACGTTCGTGATTGTCAAACTTCTCTTCATCATGTCGAATTCCGCTCAAGGTAAGTGATCTATTCACTTTTTCTATGTGATTATTATTATATTCAAGATCCGAATGGGGCATGAATATTTATGATGATGTCAGTATGAAATTATTGATCGAAAACTTACATGTGGTATCAGAGCCTGTGATTTTGAATAAATAATAATTCTTAGATTTATGATTTAATGATTGTTTTAATTATGATATTGATCATAAATATTATTATGTTGGTAAAATTTAGAATTTTACATTAAGATTAAATTTTCATTATATATATATAAATATATATATATATTGTTGCCGCCGGTAAATTAAGAATAAGGAATTGAAGTGAATTGGTGCCGCCATAGTTGCCCTAAAAACAAAAGAAATATTTTAGGTTGCCGCCACAATATAAGAAATAAAGAATTTTGTATTTATGTTTTAGTTATGCTGTATTTAGGTCACGATTATATATTTATATATTAATTGTTATGGCATAATAAAACTTGCAGCATAATGAAACTTAAGTCTATTTGCTTTAAGGGCAACTAGAATTAAAGATTAATAAAAGGAAGTAGAAGTTAGTGTCGCCGTATTGATCCGATGAAACAAATAATGTTAATTTTGTTTCGTTTTAGGGCAGCACATATGAAGAATAATAATAATAGTTATAATTTATGAGGTTGCCGTCTTAATGAAATTTATGAAGTTTGGTTGTTGCCAAAGAAGTTTGCTGCCTAATGATATTGAAAGTGGTGGCCGAAAGAATTTATTTGATGAATGATGTTATCGTTTCCGTAATTGATGATGCTGCCGTAATAAAGAAGAATATTGCCACTTTATGTGTTTAGGATAATAGCTAAGTTTTGTTATTGTATCAAATTATGATTGTCTTATTTGGATCAAATTATAATTGTTTATTGTATGGAATTATTAATTATGGCAAATTATCTTTTGATCCATAAAGTTTAATAATATTGTATAAATTGATTTTAAAGTTTTGATTTTTATGTTTGGTCATATTAATGTTATTTTGACCTATAACCAAAATTTCAATCTTAATTTATCTCATGGGTATATTATTATTATTATTTTATGATAGTATGATCAAAATTAATTTATTAGTCACCAAAGTGGCTAAATTAATTTTGAAAATGTGTGGTAATATATATTGTATGACATTAAGATTAAAATTAATTTGTTAGTCACCAAAGTGGCCAAATTAATTTGAATGTGTAGTCATATAATTTATGTATTTTATCATATGCTATTATAAATAATTTATTGGTTGATAGAAATTAAGGAATTTACCCAAAGGTAAATCAATGTTCTATAACTAATAAATATAAAGGAGAAAATTAATATACTATTGTCACATATATATAGTTATCCAAAGATGCTATATATATTTGGTAAAGTTTATTTAATTTTCTCATAAAGTTTAAATAGCATTCTAATGATAATAATGATATGTATTGTTGAGTTTACCCAAAGGAAACCTGCAATATATATTTAATGTATGTGCTTCCTGTATGAATCTGTTAATAAGTGAGCGTTTTATACTTGCAGCTATTAATCTTCACTCTCAAGCTTCTTCTGTTACCTTGTTCACTGGTGTGAATTTTTCTGAATGGAGCGAACAAGTCACTTTCCATTTAGGTGCTTTGGATCTTGACTTGGCGCTATTAGAGGATAAGCCTGCTGACATTAATGATACTAGTACAGAGGCTGAAAAGGCACACCATAAGGCATGGATAAGGTCTAATAGATTATGCTTGAATTTTATGAGAATGACAATTGCCAACAACATTAAGTCTACACTTCCTAGCACTGAAAATCAGAATGCCAAAGATTTTATTAAGCTAGTGGAAGATAAGTTCCGTTCTGCTGATAAGGCACTTGCAGGGACACTTATGGCTGAACTCACGACCATGAAGTTTGATGGGTCAAAGAGTATGCAGCAACATGTCCTTGAAATGACTAATATTGCAGCAAGACTTAAGACACTAGGTATGACTGTAGAAGACTCCTTCTTAGTACAATTTATCATGAACTCACTTCCTACTGAATATGGACCGTTCCACATCAATTATAATGCATTAAAGGATAAGTGGAACATTGATGAATTGTCCAGTAAGCTTATTCAGGAGGAAGCGAGATTAAAGAAACAAGGAGTTCATTCTATTAACTTAGTGGGTCAAGGAGCTGGAAAAAGACTCAAACCAAAGGCCAAGAATTTCAAGAAAAAGGAACCTGCTAAAGTTTCACAGGTTGCTAATGATGAAAAGAAGGAACAAAAATTCGATAAATGTCACTTCTGCAAGAAGCAAGGACATTATCAGAAAGATTGCTTAAAACGTAAGGCTTGGTTCGAAAAGAAAGGTATACATTATGTTTCTGTATGCTTAGAATCAAACTTATCTGAAGTTCCTTCTAATACTTGGTGGTTTGATTCTGGTGCCACTACTCATGTTTCTAATATTATGTAGGGATTCCTTTCAATCCAAACCATAAGCCCAACTAGCAAATTTTTATTTATGGGGAACCGAATGAAGGCCCCAATTGAAGGTGTAGGGACTTATCGATTGACATTAGATACAGGGCATCACTTGGATCTAATGAACACTCTCTATGTACCTTCGATTTCTAGAAATTTAATTTCTGTTTCTAGACTTGATGCTAGTGGATATACCTTTAAGGGTGGACATGGTTATTTCAATTTGTATAAGAATAATTCCTTTATCGGTTCTGGAATTCTTATGGATGGTTTATATAAATTGAAACTTGATGATGTTTTTTCTGAATCCCTATTTAATGTTAATCATAATATTGGAATAAAACGTAGTTTGGTGAATGAATATTCTGCTTATTTGTGGCATAAACGTTTGGGTCATATATCCAAAGAAAGATTAGAAAGATTAGTAAAGAATGAGATTTTACCAAATCTAGATTTTACTGTTCTTGGCTTATGTGTGGAATGCATTAAAGGCAAGCAAACCAAACATAGCAAGAAAGGAGCCACAAGAAGCAGTCAGCTTCTTGAAATAATACACACTGATATTTGTGGACCTTTTGACACTCCGTCCTTTAATGGAGAAAAATACTTCATCACCTTTATAGATGATTTTTCACGGTATGGTTATATCTATTTGCTGCATGAAAAATCTCAAGCTGTAAATGCCCTTGAGGTGTTTGTAAAGGAGGTTGAAAGGCAACTAGATAAAAAAGTAAAAATTATAAGATCAGATAGAGGTGGTGAGTATTATGGAAAGTATGATGAATCTGGACAATGTCCTGGTCCATTTGCCAAGTTCCTTGAAAGTCATGGCATATGTGCACAATATACTATGCCAGGCACACCACAACAAAATAGTGTGGCAGAAAGGCGAAATAGAACATTAATGGATATGGTTAGGAGTATGATAAGTAATACCTCATTACCCAAAAGTTTGTGGATGTATGCATTAAGAACTGCTGTATATTTGTTAAATAGGGTTCCTAGTAAAGCAGTTCCTAAAACTCCTTTTGAGTTATGGACTGGAAGGAAACCTAGTTTAAGACACCTGCATGTTTGGGGTTGTCCAGCAGAAGCAAGAATTTACAATCCACATGAAAGAAAATTGGATTCTCGAACAGTTAGTGGTTACTTTATTGGTTACCCAGAGAAATCCAAAGGGTACAGGTTTTACTGTCCAAACCACAGTTCTAGAATTGTTGAAACAGCTAATGCCAAATTTTTAGAGAATGGTGAGGTTAGTGGGAGTGCTGAAAATCAAGTTATGGATATTAATGAAATAAGGGTTGATGTTCCATTGCCCATAAATGTTCTTAAATCCATAACCACAACAAATGTTGTCCCTGATTTGGAAGAACAAAATAATCAAGAACAACATTTGGATAACGAAGAAGTACCCCATGAAGAACCTAACTTACCACCAACTCATACAAATGAACCGGTTGGTATAGCCTTAAATAAACCTGTAAGGGTTAGAAGGTCAGCTATTCCTAATGATTATGTGGTTTATTTGCAAGAGTCAGATTTTGATTGTGGCATTGATAATGATCCTGTTTCATTTTCACAAGCCATAGGTAGTGATAAGTCTGAAAAGTGGATTGATGCTATGAAAGAAGAGTTAGAATCAATGGCTCAAAATAATGTCTGGGATCTTGTAGACTTGCCAGAAGGTTCTAAAAGAGTTGGCTGTAAATGGGTCTTTAAGACCAAACGCCACTCAAATGGCAATGTTGAAAGATATAAAGCTAGACTTGTTGCCAAAGGTTATACTCAGAAAGATGGCATTGATTATAAGGAGACTTTTTCACCCGTCTCAAAGAAAGATTCTTTGAGAATAATTTTGGCATTAGTAGCTCATTTTGATTTAGAGTTACATCAAATGGATGTGAAAACAGCCTTTCTGAATGGGGATCTTGAGGAGGAAGTTTATATGGATCAACCTGAAGGTTTTTCCATTGAAGGTAAAGAAAATATGGTGTGTAAATTGAAGAAGTCAATATATGGACTTAAACAAGCTTCCAGGCAATGGTATATTAAGTTCAATAATACCATTACTTCTTTTGGTTTTGAGGAAATCACTGTTGATCTGTGTATTTACCGAAAGATCAGTGGGAGTAAGTTTATATTTCTAGTTCTGTATATTGATGACATTTTGCTTGCTGCTAATGACTTGGGTATATTGCATAAGACTAAAGAATTTCTTTCTAAGAGTTTTGAAATGAAAGATATGGGAGAGGCATCCTATGTGATCGGAATTTCAATATTCCGTAAGAGATCAGAAGGTTTATTAGGACTGTCTCAGAAAGCCTATATTGAGAAAATTCTTGAGAAATTTAACATGAGCAAATGCTCAGCAAGTGTAGTCCCTATTCAAAAGGGAGATAAATTTAGTCTTATTCAATGTCCAAAGAATGATGTAGAACGTAATGAAATGGAAGCAATTCCATATGCTTCTGTTGTGGGCAGTTTGATGTAC
Source organism: Excoecaria cochinchinensis (assembly GCA_947683425.1). NCBI lineage: Eukaryota > Viridiplantae > Streptophyta > Magnoliopsida > Malpighiales > Euphorbiaceae > Excoecaria > Excoecaria cochinchinensis. The sequence continues at coordinate 411,892 of CANTUQ010000017.1, read as the reverse complement.
CTTCAAACCTGTACTAGACCCGACATCAGTTTTGCAGTAGGGATGCTGGGTAGATATCAAAGTAATCCTGGTATTGATCATTGGAAAGCTGCAAAAAAAGTGTTGAGATACCTTCAAGGAACAAAGGATTACATGCTCACTTATAAGAGGTCTAATCATTTAGATGTGATTGGATATTCAGATTCAGATTTTGCTGGGTGTGTTGATAGCAGAAAGTCAACGTTTGGCTATTTGTTCCTATTAGCTGAAGGAGCAATTTCATGGAAAAATGCCAAACAGTCTATTATTGCTTCATCCACTATGGAAGCAGAATTTGTAGCTTGTTATGAGGCTACAATTCATGCATTATGGCTGCGGAACTTTATTTCAGGGCTTAGGATTGTCGACACCATAAGTAAGCCGCTGAAAATTTATTGTGATAATTCTGCAGCAGTTTTCTTCTCTAAAAATGACAAATATTCCAGAGGCGCAAAACACATGGAATTAAAGTATTTTGTTGTTAAAGAGGAGATTCAGAAACAAAGAGTGTGTATAGAACATATTAGGACGGATCTTATGATTGCAGATCCTCTAACTAAAGGTTTACAACCAAAGACATTTAAAGAACATGTGCTTAGGATGGGTCTTGGTTGTATTGATGATTGATAATAATGTTTAACACTCTTGAGCTCAATAATGACATGTTTCTGAATTTTATATTTCTTATTCATTGTGTTTACGTATACATGATTGTTTGAATGAGAAATATGTATGTATTTTCATAACAAGTATGTGGACTGTATGTTGTTTATATACAACTTATGAACCTGACATAATAAGTTCTTAATGTAGTGGTATATGGAAGGGAGTATGCGACTATACTGTGTATGACTGCCATAACCCGCATTATGTAATTTGTTATGTTGAGGTGTTTATGATGTTAACGGTTTATAAGATTTAATCTTTGCTAGCCTTATGTTATACTATTAAATATGATGATGGAACATCCGGCCAAGTGGGAGAATGTTAGAAGTGTGGCCAGATTAAAAGTCTATTTGGCCTATACTTCTATTTACATTTAAACCCATATTAAGTTAGGTTTAGGATTATCCTTTTATTTAATAGTATATTAAATCTTAACCGTTAAATTAGTATTTGATGGACGTACTAGATCTAAAGTTAATAGGGTATATAAACTAGTCCTCTCTCCACCCTAATTAAGTTTAGCAAACAAAACAAAATACATAACGATCGTATTTTTGCTTTCCATCAAGCATATGCTGCATAAAGAGGGTTAAGGGAGAGAAACTAGTTTACGACATTCGTGATTGTCAAACTTCTCTTCATCATGTCGAATTCCGCTCAAGGTAAGTGATCTATTCACTTTTTCTATGTGATTATTATTATATTCAAGATCCGAATGGGGCATGAATGTTTATGATGATGTCAGTATGAAATTATTGATCGAAAACTTACAATTGTTACTAGTTATAAAGGCTCTAGTTTTAAGAAAATGATAAACTAAATATTTCCATGCATGTAACAGTAATGATTAATTATAACAATTTTATTTGGTTTATATTGATACATCATGAGTCTATATTTGTTAATATGAATATGTTGTGCAAGAAACTTAAAGGTATTGGAAATGGACGAATATTCTTATGTTATTTCTAGATGAATGTAATTTCGACGGTAAGGAGATAAAGATAAGAACATGATAAACAAATATAGGATACTTGTTCTAATTAGAGTAAACCATATAAGCAAGAGAAGTTAAGATAAGCAAACATTTATAATGTATTTGAAGAACATGAAATAAATAATTGATATAACAGTTAATATTATATGAGATTGTTGGTATGTAAGTAATTAGATGTAACTTATATGAGTGCAAATACATATTTGAGTTTTACATTTGCCTTTAATAGGCTTAAATGTTCTAAATACAATATTTATATGAAGTAATAGATATGCGACTTTATATGTAATTATTTGAGTGTATTGTTAACGACTACTGTGAGTGGTCGTCCACCACGGGTGTTTCATCCGTGCAGGTTTGGAGATAGAAGTGTCACTAGAGACATTCCGCAGTAGTCAAGGCCAGCAAGTCTGTAGGAGTATTTTTAATAGATTTTGAAACTGTTATTTGTAATCTAATTAACCACTATTTTAGAAATAAGTGGTCTATATGTATTACGATTAAAGTGAAGAATTTTATACGAGTTATGGATGTGAAAGTATTTGCTATTGAAAGAAATTTTATAATTCGGTTTTCCCATTATTTGTAACTATACCTTTTGAATTTTGTTTGGTAGAATCCTTCACTCGATGTCGTATACCGGCTATGTTATCATATGGTTGCTAGTATTGCTAAGTGGTGTTACAGGAAGACAATGAACAATAAAAATCAATTAACTGTTAACTTAATTTTTACACAATTTTAAGAGGTTTTTATGGATTAATGAATGAAATCATAAGAAAAATCAAGAAATAACACCCAAGAAAGCAAGAATTAAAGAAATAAAAGAACCAAGAAAATTAGGCATAAAAGAGGGAAATAAATATTTACAGTAAGTTAACAATCATAAACACTAGATGAATAAATCTTAGGGGCTCAAGAATATTACCCTCAATTTATCTGCTCAAAGATCCAGTGTTTCGTGACCTTTCCCTTTTTCCTCTATTTTTGGTTTTAAATTACAAAATAATATTATTTCTTTGGCTGCTTAAGAACAAAGAAAATTATGAAAAATTTTATGAAAATAGAAAATAAAATCAATTATTATGACATGAAATATATATTTAAAAGCTAATTAAATAGAAGTAGGAAAAAAATGCAAAACGCAATATATGACACATAAGGAAATAAGATGAAGAAAATGGACATCAAAATGTATGCAAAAAAATGGCAGTGGCCAAAATAATTAAATTGCAATGCGGGGCGACGTGAGGGAGGGTTGGCAAGGGAAGCGCAGCATGCGTGCAGGAGGAATAACGAAGAAGGCATGATGCGCGCGTGGGGCAGAATGAATACCAGGACTAAGTCACAGGCGAGTCAAGGCCGAAAAGGCCAAGCCACAGGCGAGTCACGCTATAATGATCGTGACTCAAACCAAAATTTCACTCCCAACACTGGAATGACGCCATCAGTCCTCAACATGATTCAAAATGCAATTTTAAGCCATTTTAATGCATGGAAAAGTTGAAAAGCTAATTTTTATGCATAAACAACATGATTTACATGAAAAAACTAAGATTAAACCAGGAAATAAAGAATTTGAAATTTTGAATCCAAGGTAGAAGATAATGAATAGTAAAATTCTAAAATCTCATTAACTCAATTTTAGCATGAATGCAATGGGTTTTTAAGGCTTAATGATCAAAATAAACCAAATAATAAGAAATAACATATTAACAAACTTAAATTAAGTGATCTAAAGAAATAAAAAAAATCAAAAGCTGACAGGAAAGAAACAAAGAGAGGAGGAAAACAATGAACAACAAAAATCAACTAACCTGTTAACTTAATTTTTACACAATTTTAAGAGGTTTTTATGGATTAATGAATGAAATCATAAGAAAAACCAAGAAATAACACCCAAGAAAGCAAGAATCGAAGAAATAAAAGTTCCAAGAAAATTAGGCATAAAAGAGGGAAATAAATATTTATAGTAAGTTAAAAATCCTAAACACTAGATGAATAAATCTTAGGGGCTCAAGAATATTACCCTCAATTTGGTTGCTCAAAGATCAAAGATCCAGTGCTTCGTGGCCTTTCCCTTTTTCCTCTATTTTTAGTTTTAAATTATAAAACAATATTATTTCTTTGGCTACTCAAGAACAAATAAAATTATGAACAATATTATGAAAATAGAAAATAAAATAAATTCTTATGACATGCAATATATATTTAAAAGCTAATTAAATAGAAGTAGGAAAAAGTGCAAAATGCAATATATGATACTTAAGGAAATAAGATGAAGAAAATGGGCATCAAAATGTATGCAAAAAAATGACAGTGGCCAAAACAATTAAATTGCAATGCGAGGCGACGTGAGGAATGGGTTGGCAAGGGAAGCGGAACATGAATGCATGAGGAATAACGGAGAAGGCATGATGAGCGCGCAAGGCAGAATGAATACCAGGACCAAGTCACATGCGAGTCAAGGCTGAAAAGCCCGAGTCACGCCTTAATAACCGTGACTCAAACCAGAATTTCACTCCCAACACTGGAATGACGTCATCAGTCCTCGAGTTAATTCAAAATGCAATTTTAAGCCAATTTAATGCATGAAAAAGTTGAAAAGCTCATTTTTATGCATAAAAAACGTGATTTACATGAAAAAAACTAAGATTAAACTAGGAAATAAGGAATTTGAAATTTTGAATCCAACGTAAAAGATGATGACAAGTAAAATTCTAAAATCTCATTTACTCAATTTTAGCATGAATACAATGGGTTTTTTAGGCTTAATGACCAAAATAAACCAAATAATAAGAAATAACAAATTAAGAAACTTAAATTAAGTGATCCAAAGAAATAAGAAAATCAAAAGTTGACAGGAAAGAAATAAAGAGAGGAGGAAGACAATGAACAGTAAAAATTAACTAACATATTAACTTAATTTTTACACAATTTTAAGAGGTTTTTAAGGATTATTGAATGAAATCATAAGAAAAACCAAGAAATAACACCCAATAAAGAAAGAATCAAAGAAATAAAAGAACCAAGAAAAATAGGGATAAAAGAGGAAAATAAATATTTATAGTAACTTAGCAATCCTAAACACTAGATGAATAAATCTTGGGGGCTTAAGAATATTACCCTCAATTTGGCTGCTCAAAGATCAAAGATCCAGTGCTTCGTACGTGGCCTCTCCCTTTGTCCTCTGTTTTTAGTTTTAAATTACAAAACAATATTATTTCTTTAGCTGGTCAAGAACAAAGAAAATTATGAATAATATTATGAAAATAGAAAATAAAATAAATTCTTATGACATACAATATATATTTAAAAGCTAATTAAACAGAAGTAGGAAAAAATGCAAAATGCATTATATGATATATAAGGAAATAAGTTGTAGAAAATGAACATCAAAATGTATGCAAAAAATATGAAAGTGGCCATAACAATTAAATTGCCATACGAGGCGACGTGAGGGATGGGTTGGCGAGGGAAGCACAACATGCGTGCAGGAGGAATAACGGAGAAGGCATGACGCACGCTTGAGGCAGAATGAATGCCAGGAACGAATCATAGGCAAGTCAAGGCTGAAAAGGCCGAGTCACGGCCGAATCACACCCTAATGGCTGTGACTCAACCCAAAAAATCATTCTCAACACTGAAATAATGCCATCAGTCCTCGAGATGTTTCAAAATGCAATTTTAAGCCATTTTAATGCATGAAAAAGTTGAAAAGCTCATTTTTATGCATGAACAACGTGATTTACATGAAAAAACTAAGATTAAACCAGGAAATAAAGAATTTAAAATTTTGAATCCAAGGTAGAAGATGATGAATAGTAAAATTCTAAATTCTCATTATGTGTTTTTAAGGATTAATGATCAAAATAAACCAAATAATAAGAAATAACAAGTTAAGAAAATTAAATTAAGTGATTCAAAGAAATAAGAAAATCAAAAGATGACAGGAAATAAACAAAGAGAGGAGGAAGACAATGAACAGTAAAAATCAACTAACCTATTAACTTAATTTTTACACAATTTTAAGAGGTGTTTATGGATTATTGAATGAAATCATAAGAAAAACCAAGAAATAACACCCAAGAAAGCAAGAATCAAAGAAAAAAAGTACAAAGAAAATTAGGCGTAAAAGAGGGAAATAAATATTTACAGTAACTTAACAATCTTAAACACTATTACCCTCAATTTGGCTGCTCAAAGATCAAAGATCCAATGCTTCATGGCCTATCTCTTTTTCCTCTGTTTTTGGTTTTAAATTACAAAACAATATTATTTCTTTGGCTGCTCAAGAACAAAGAAAACTTTGAACAATATTATGAAAATAGAAAATAAAATAAATTCTTATGACATGCAATATATATTTAAAAGCTAATTAAATAGAAGTAGGAAAACATGCAAAATGCAATATATGATACATAAGGAAATAAGATGAAGAAAAACAATGTCAAAATGTATGCAAAAAAGATAACAGTGGCCATAACAATTAAATTCCCATGCGAGGCGACGTGAGGGATGGATTGGCGAGGAAAGTGCAATATGCATGGAGGAGAAATAATGGAGAAGGCATGACATACGCGCAAGGCAGAATGAATGCTAGGACTGAGTCACAGGCGAGTCAAGGCTGAAAAGGTCGAGTCATAGCCGAATCACGCCCTAATGGTTGTGACTCAACCCATAATATCACTCCTAACACTGGAATGATGCCATCAGTCATCGAGATGATTCAAAATGAAATTTTAAGCCATTTTAATGCATGGAAAAGTTGAAAAGCTAATTTTTGTGCATGACCAATATGATTTACATGAAAAAACTAAGATTAAACCAGGAAATAAAGAATTTGAAATTTTGAATCCAAGGTAGAAGATGATAAATAGTAAAATTCTAAAATCTCATTTACTCAATTTTAGCATGAATGTAATGTGTTTTTAAGGATTAATGATCAAAATAAAACAAATAATAAGAAATAACAAATTAACATACTTAAATTAAGTGATCAAAATAAATGAGAAAGATGACAGGAAAGAAACAAAGAGAGGAGGAAGACAATGAACAGTAAAAATCAACTAACCTGTTAACTTAATTTTTACACAATTTTAAGAGGTTTTTATGGATTAATGAATGAAATCATAAGAAAAACCAAGAAATAACACCCAAGAAAGCAAGAATCAAAGAAATAAAAGAACCAAGAAAATTAGGCATAAAAGAGGGAAATAAATATTTACTGTAAGTTAACAATCCTAAACACTAGATGAATAAATCTTAGGGGCTCAAGAATATTACCCTCAAATTGGCTACTCAAAGATCAAAGATCCAGTGCTTTGTGGCCTTTCCCTTTTTCCTCTATTTTTGGTTTTAAATTACAAAACAATATTATTTGTTTGGTGCTCAAGAACAAAGAAAATTATGAACAACATTATAAAAATAGAAAAAAAATAAATTCTTATGACATGCAATATATATTTAAAAGCTAATTAAATAGAAGTAGGAAAAAATGCAAAATGCAATATATGATACATAAGGAAATAAGATGAAGAAAAAGCAATGTCAAAATGTATGCAAAAAAGATAACAGTGGCCATAACAATTAAATTGCCATGCGAGGCGACGTGAGGGATGGGTTGGCGAGGAAAGCGCAACATGCATGGAGGAGGAATAATGGAGAAGGCATGACACATGCGCGAGGCAGAATGAATGCCAGGATTGAGTCACAGGCGAGTCAAGGCTGAAAAGGTCGAGTCATGGCCGAATCACGCCCTAATGGCTGTGACTAGGGGTGTACACGGGTCTGGATCTTCCTGTACCGAACCGAAATACCGAAGAAAAAGATCTAGAACCGAATTGTACTGTTGACTTTTTTTACGAGAACCAAACCGAACTGTACTGTTGCCTTTTTATTAGAACCGAACCGAATTGTACTGGAACCGGACCTAAAACTGTATTGAACTGTACCGAACTGTTCTGAAACCGAATTGGACCGAAAGAACCGAATATTTATACTAGTAACTTTTATATAAATAGTATTTATAATTTTTATTATATAAATTTAACTTCATAATTATTTGTATTAATTATTTTAACGTATGAAATTAATATAATAAATAGTTAATAAATTAAAATAGATATTTTAATTATTAATAAGATAAATTTAATTATTATATCTATATAAATATGTAATTACTTTTATTTACTTTTAGTGCCACTCAACTAAAACTTATTTATTTTATTCACAAATTTTATATGAATATGTAAATTAAAAATGTATTTATATATAGTTATTATTTATTATGAAATCTACCAATTAATGTAAATGTATGAGTATATAATATTAATCACCTTATCAATAATTTAATTTATTTTTGGCATCATTCAACCAGCACTCATTTATTTTTAGCATAATACTTATATGAGTAATTGATGATGTATTTTAATAATATAATTATATATATACAATTATTGTATCAATAAAATTTTACCAATTAATACAATTATATGAGTATATAATGAAATTTTACCCATTAATATAAATATATGAGTTTATAATGAAATTTTTCCAATTAATATAAATATATAAGTAGATAATAATCTTACCAATAATTTAATTAGCTTAGTTGTAACACCCCAAAACCACCCCAGTAGTTTGAGCCTGTCCGTGTTTGTATGTGTGCATTTTTATATGTTGTATGTAAGTGTTTAATTGGTTTATTTATTTAATTTAAGTGTATTAATTTGAGTTGAGAAGAGGAGATAGGCTAGTGTAGGGTATAAGTGAGTGTATGGAAATTAAGTATGAATTAGAGATAGCCTAGAGTGTTTAATAGAGTATGGGAGTAGGGTATGATTTAGGACATGTGTCTTTTGGAGAGTTGGACAAGTGGCAAAGTGGATAGGCTAGCATTTATGAGGTTGGTGGTGATAGAGATTTCAGCTTTTCCTTTTGGTTTTCCCGTTCTCCCTCTTCTCTTCACGCCATTTCCTTCTTCTTCTTCTTCTTTCTCCTTTGTTCTTCCTTTTCTTTACATAATCTGCTCCCTCTTCCTTAATTAAGTAATTTGAGTTGATTAGCTTGTGGATTTGGAAGCTTATAGGTGAGTTTGGGTTATGGGTGTTTTAGATTCTTCTTCTTTCTCTTTTCTAGGTTTTAGTTTATAATTATTTAGATATATGGGTTGTTTTAGAATTGATCTTGATTGTTATGGGTTTATGATTCAGAGGAGGCTCCTAGACCGGATAAAGGAAAGGGAATTGCTAGCAGAAGCGGAGCTCGCGATTAGGAGCTGAGGAAAAGAGGTTTGGGAACGTTTGTGTAATTGTGTTTTGAATGAATATTGATGGTTGCTATTTTTGTGAAATTGATGAACTATGATGAGTGGATTTGTACTTGTATGATGTGAATATGGTTAATTTGAAGTGAATTGTGTGGAATGCGAAGTATAGAGTTTGAGTTTATGGTTGCAATTTGGGGATGTTTCGCTGGGAATTATCGCAACAGGGCATGGGTCACGGTGGCAACCAATTTGATTACCACCGTGAGGTATGCTCGGGTTGCATTCTACCCAGGAATTTTGGTATGTCACGGTGGCAATGGATTTTGTTACCACCGTGACCTACCTTTGATTTACATTATGTTTTGGAATTTTGGTATGTCACGGTGGCAATGGAATTGGTCACCACCGTGACCTACCTTTATTTTACATTCTGTTTTGGGGTTCTGCTATGTCACGGTGGCAATGGTTTTGGTCACCACCGTGACCTACCTCAAGCCTACATTCTGTTTTGAGTGGTGGTATGTCACGGTGGCAATGGAATTGATTACCACCGTGACCCACCCTTATTTGGTATTGAATATTTATTTGTTAAACGCAAAGTTTGAGTGTGGAATTAATGAATTTATATTCATATCAACATTGGATTAATGCTTCGTTCTGATAGGGTATCCATTGTTTTGAATAATCGATGATTTCTGTATGATTTGTAGATTTAATTTATTTGATCGTAACCTGCAAACCAAATAAGTGGATAGTTAGGCATGCCTAATAGAGCTTTGTGCCGCTGCAGCTATATGTACGACTTTGGACCCTGATCAGGTCCCACGATTGGATCCTCGCGATCCCTCTGTCTGAATCTTTCTTAAGATTCCACGTAAAAACAATTTGAAAACAAAATAAAAAGAATGGTTCGATACCTTCGGTATCTATATGTTCATAAGACGATATCGATACTCTCAAGTATCTATATGTACTCGTTATCCACTCATTATGATTATGCAGGTGTCATTGTGTTTTGTACATGAACTATTGAATATGAATGTCAATATTTGAATTAACTATTTATGATTATATGCCCATAATCGTATTGTTATCATATGTTTTCTGTCATCGTCACTGTGAGTGGCGGTTATGCATTTTGTGTTTTCCCCACTAAGCGATTTCGCTTAGCACGGGTGTTTATCCGTGCAGGTGTGGAAGGTTTTGGTACGCATATTCTGGGCGTGTCGCATCGGGAAGGCCAACGCAACTAGAGATTTGGGTGCCTTATAGTATAGGCTTTCCTTTTCTTTTTGTAATAGATGTAATGTTTTGTTAGCCCTTTTGGAACAGTGTATCTTGGGCTTTTGTAAATTTGGTCCTTTTGTAATATGTAAAGATTTTCTTTTGGTATATTAATGAAGTATATATTTTGTTCAGTATCACTCTTCTCTGTTTTAAAGATTTTAATTATCTCTGATTTGTCGCTATATTTATGTAATGTTTGCATGTTTGTACTAGTGGGATGTGACACTCCTATCTATCCAGGGAGCCTTCTCGAACCTCCAATCTGTTTGGAAGTCTCCTTGGTATAGGTTGGGGTGTGACATTAGGTGGTATCAGAGCACTAGGTTTAGATGTTATTGGGTTTCAGTATGTTAGCTAGTGTTGGAGTTGTGTTGGCCTGATGCGCACTGCGTTTATGTTTTGTAGTAATGGAGTCCGCTCGTGGATCGCTTGAGGGGTCAGCGGAAAGTGCGAATCCCCAAGAGCAGGATCCTTCAGTTTCTGGTCCGGCTCAACCTCCTAGAGGTTATCCTGAGGTGCCTTTGGGACCAATGGAAGCGATGCTTCAGAGTATGACAAGAGTATTGGAAAGGGTAACGGCGCCAAGTGCACCTATTGAGAGGTTAAGAAAGCATGGTGCAGAGGATTTCTTTGGTACTGGTATAGATGAATCTAACAAGGCAGAGATGTGGTTAGAAAAGACATCCAGAGTACTTAAGGAGATAAGATGCCCGCCGGAGCAAGAAGTGGAGTGTGCCTTGTCTTTGTTACAAGGTTCTGCCTATGATTGGTGGAGGTTGGTGATTAGTCAACCGCAAGTTCCTGAACCGATAACATGGGAGTTCTTTGAGGGTGAGTTTCAGACTCGGTATGTGACTAAAGCTTATAAGGATGCTAAGTGGGCACAGTTTCTCACTCTTAAGCAAAGAACAATGTCTGTGGCTGAGTATGAGGATGAGTTCAATAAGCTCAGTAAGTATGCGCCGCCAAGGGTTCTTACAGAAGAGTTTCGATGTCAGCATTTTGAAGCAGGCTTGAATGAGTCTTTAAAGGTGATGTTAATATCATTGATGTCGGCTCCAAATGTGAGGTATTATCAGTTAGTTCAAGCAGCCTTGAGGGCGGAGCGTTCTGAGAATATATTGAGAGAAAAGGCGCAAAGAAGAAAGTCTGCAAGAGGTGGTTCTTCTTCAGGCAAGAGATCGAGGGAATCGCAAGGAAACTTTGCTGATGAATCTACAGTTAGTCCGGCCCCTAGAGGGAGGAGACAGGGTTCTTCCAGGGGATCAGGCTCAGGTAGGGGAGATGGTCCTCCCCGATGTTCTCATTGTAATAGACAACATTGGGGTGAATGTCGGTGGCTAACGGGAGGCTGTTTTAAATGTGGCTCTACGGACCATTTACTTGCAAATTGTCCGAACCGACTTGGAGACCCTTCGGGACAACAAGAAAGGAGCCGAGCTGGATCTAATGTACCCCAAGGAAGTCGTAATCGGGGTAGAGGAAGAGGTCGTGGTGGACGGTCTCGAGATAGAGAAGCCTCAGAATCAGTAGATCGCCCTGTGCCATCATCTGGTAGGGCTTATGCTATGAAGGCCCGAGAGGAACAGAATGCTCCTGAAGTGATTGCCGGTAAGTTCTCTTTGCTTGATTCTGAAGTCTATGTTTTGATTGACCCGGGTTCTACCCATTCCTATGTGTGTTCTGGTAAGCTTTGGGATAGTTTGGGTAGTGAGGAAAAGATGGAATATGAGATTTGTGTATCTAGTCCGTTGGGTCAGAGTGTTTTGGTTAATCGGGTGTGTCGAAAGTGTCCTTTAATGATTCAAGGTACAGAATTTGTTGTGGATTTGATTTGTTTGCCATTCCATGAGTTTGATATTATTTTGGGGATGGATTGGTTAGATAAGCACCGAGCGGTAGTGGACTGTCATAGGAAAGTAATGGTTTTGAAAGATAAGGATCAAATGCCTGTTGTGGTAAAGGGAATTGGAAGTAGTTCTTTGCATAACGTGGTATCAGCTATGAAAGCCAGAAGATTTATTAGGAAAGGATGTGAAGCGTTTTTGGCTGTAGTTTTAGATTCTCGAAGAGGTTAAGTCAAGATTCAAGATATTCCGGTTGTAAGAGATTTTATAGATGTTTTTCCGGAAGAACTACCGAGATTACCTCCGGAGAGAGAAGTTGAACTGTCAGTAGAGATTCTTCCGGGAACAGCTCCGATTTCTAAGGCTCCTTACAGAATGGCTCCAATGGAATTGAAGGAATTGAAAAGTCAGTTGCAGGAGTTGTTAGATAAAGGGTTTATTCGGCCAAGTGTGTCACCGTGGGGTGCTCCAGTGCTGTTTGTTAAGAAGAAAGATGGAACCCTTCGGATGTGCATTGATTATCGACAACTTAACAAAGTGACTATCAAGAATAAGTATCCACTGCCGAGGATTGAGGATCTTTTTGATCAGTTGAGAGGAGCTGGGGTGTTTTCTAAAATAGATTTGAGGTCAGGCTATTACCAATTAGGGGTGAAAGAAGCAGATGTGGCGAAAATGGCTTTTCGGACGCGTTATGGTCATTATGAATTTCTAGTGATGCCTTTTGGTTTGACCAACGCGCCTGCAGCCTTTATGGATCTGATGAACCGTGTTTTTCGACCGTATCTGGATAAGTTTGTTGTGGTGTTTATTGATGACATTTTGGTGTATTCTAAAAATCAACAGGAACATGAGGAACATCTTAGATTAGTATTGCAAATGTTAAGAGATCATCAGCTGTATGCGAAACTCAGTAAGTGTGAGTTTTGGTTGAAAGAAGTAGCTTTCCTTGGACATGTGGTGTCAGCAGACGGAGTACGCGTTGATCCAAGTAAAATTGAAGCGATTGTTAATTGGATGCCTCCGAAGAATGTGCCATAAGTAAGAAGTTTTCTTGGATTAGCAGGGTATTACCGACGGTTTGTTCAGGGGTTCTCAGTGTTAGCATCTCCTATGACCAAGCTACTTCGGAAGGATGTCAAGTTTGTTTGGACTGACAAGTGTCAAGCCAGTTTTGATCGGTTGAAAGAGTTATTGGTTAAAGCTCCTGTGCTCACACAGCCAGTTTCGGATAAGGAATACACTATGTACAGTGATGCTTCGGGAATTGGGTTAGGTTGTGTTCTGATGCAAGGGAATAAAGTGGTAGCTTATGCATCAAGACAGTTGAAGCCTCATGAGCGGAATTACCCGACTCACGATTTGGAGTTGGCAGCGGTAGTGTTTGCGCTTAAGGTTTGGCGACACTACTTGTATGGGGAAACATGTAGGATTTTCACCGATCACAAGAGTCTCAAGTATTTGTTAACTCAGAAGGAGTTGAATTTGAGACAGCGGAGATGGTTAGAGCTATTCAAGGATTATGACTGTATCATTGACTATCATCCGGGTAAAGCTAATGTGGTGGCAGATGCTCTTAGTAGGAAATCTTTGTCTGCATTACTGGCTAGTAGAGGTAGATGGAGATTTGATTCTGAAGGTGCTTTGATTGCTCAACTGAAAGTTAAACCAAGTTTGAGATCAGAAATTGCAAAGGCTCAGTTAGATGATCATGTGCTTCAGCGTGTTTGTCAAGCAGTGAAAGAAGGCAAGCGTACTGAATATTTATTAGACAGTGAGGGAGTGTTGAGGCATGGTAATCGGTTATGTGTACCTAATGTGGGTGAATTAAGAAAGAAACTGTTGCAAGAAGCTCATTCATCAGTTTTCACTATGCATCCTGGTGGAGACAAAATGTATCAAGACCTGAAGCAATTTTATTGGTGGCCAGGAATGAAAAGAGAGATAACAGAGTTTGTTTCAAGGTGTCTTACTTGTCAGCAAGTGAAAACCGAGCATCAAGTGCCATCGGGATTGCTTCATCCCTTACCCATTCCTCAATGGAAATGGGATGACATCACGATGGATTTTGTATCTGGTCTTCCTATGACTCAGCGTAAGCATGACTCGGTATGGGTTATTGTGGATCGGTTGTCGAAGTCTGCACATTTTCTACCAATGCGAGTAGATTATTCGATGGACAAGTTGGCAAAACTTTATGTGAATGAGATAGTCCGATTGCATGGGATTCCACTATCCATTGTATCAGACCGAGATCCTCGTTTTACATCCAAGTTTTGGAAGGAACTTCAGGTAGCCTTGGGAACACGGTTAAATTTCAGTACTGCTTTCCATCCGCAGACTGATGGTCAGTCAGAGAGGGTTATTCAGATTTTAGAAGATATGCTCCGAAGTTGTGCTTTAGAGTTTTCAGGAAGCTGGGATCGGTATGTGTCTTTGATGGAATTTGCGTATAATAACAGTTACCAGGTAAGCATTGGTATGGCTCCTTACGAAGCACTGTATGGACGGAAATGCAGAACACCAGTATGTTGGACTGAACTGTCAGAAAAAGCTATGATAGGTCCGGATATAGTGCGGGATACTGAAGAGAAAGTGAGGGTTGTACAACGAAACTTGAAGGCAGCTAAGGACCGACAGCGTTCTTATGCTAACTTGAAGCGCAGAGACATTCAGTATGAAGTGGGTGATAAGGTTTTCTTCAAAGTGTCACCGTGGCGTAAGGTTCTCCGTTTTGGAAAGAAAGGCAAATTAAGTCCACGTTTTATTGGACCGTATGAGATCCTAAGGAAAGTAGGTCCAGTAGCATATCAATTAGCTTTGCCTATGGAGTTAGCTAGACTACATGATGTTTTTCATGTGTCTATGCTTCGGAGATATCGGTCAGATCCTTCGCATGTGCTACCAGTGCAAGATGTTAGGATTCAGTCAGACTTTTCTTTTGATGAAGAACCGAAGAGGATTTTGGATAGGGAAATCAGACAGCTTTGGAATAAGCAGATACCGTTAGTCAAAGTTTTATGGCAGCATCACGGTATTGAAGAAGCTACATGGGAACCAGAAGAAGCTATGAGATTGCAATACCCTCAGTTGTTTGAAGCAGGTAAGAATTTCGAGGACGAAATTCTGTTAAGTGGGGGAGTATTGTAACACCCCAAAACCACCCCAGTAGTTTGAGCCTGTCCGTGTTTGTATGTGTGCATTTTTATATGTTGTATGTAAGTGTTTAATTGGTTTATTTATTTAATTTAAGTGTATTAATTTGAGTTGAGAAGAGGAGATAGGCTAGTGTAGGGTATAAGTGAGTGTATGGAAATTAAGTATGAATTAGAGATAGCCTAGAGTGTTTAATAGAGTATGGGAGTAGGGTATGATTTAGGACATGTGTCTTTTGGAGAGTTGGACAAGTGGCAAAGTGGATAGGCTAGCATTTATGAGGTTGGTGGTGATAGAGATTTCAGCTTTTCCTTTTGGTTTTCCCGTTCTCCCTCTTCTCTTCACGCCATTTCCTTCTTCTTCTTCTTCTTTCTCCTTTGTTCTTCCTTTTCTTTACATAATCTGCTCCCTCTTCCTTAATTAAGTAATTTGAGTTGATTAGCTTGTGGATTTGGAAGCTTATAGGTGAGTTTGGGTTATGGGTGTTTTAGATTCTTCTTCTTTCTCTTTTCTAGGTTTTAGTTTATAATTATTTAGATATATGGGTTGTTTTAGAATTGATCTTGATTGTTATGGGTTTATGATTCAGAGGAGGCTCCTAGACCGGATAAAGGAAAGGGAATTGCTAGCGGAAGCGGAGCTCGCGATTAGGAGCTGAGGAAAAGAGGTTTGGGAACGTTTGTGTAATTGTGTTTTGAATGAATATTGATGGTTGCTATTTTTGTGAAATTGATGAACTATGATGAGTGGATTTGTACTTGTATGATGTGAATATGGTTAATTTGAAGTGAATTGTGTGGAATGCGAAGTATAGAGTTTGAGTTTATGGTTGCAATTTGGGGATGTTTCGCTGGGAATTATCGCAACAGGGCATGGGTCACGGTGGCAACCAATTTGATTACCACCGTGAGGTATGCTCGGGTTGCATTCTGCCCAGGAATTTTGGTATGTCACGGTGGCAATGGATTTTGTTACCACCGTGACCTACCTTTGATTTACATTATGTTTTGGAATTTTGGTATGTCACGGTGGCAATGGAATTGGTCACCACCGTGACCTACCTTTGTTTTACATTCTGTTTTGGGGTTCTGCTATGTCACGGTGGCAATGGTTTTGGTCACCACCGTGACCTACCTCAAGCCTACATTCTGTTTTGAGTGGTGGTATGTCACGGTGGCAATGGAATTGATTACCACCGTGACCCACCCTTATTTGGTATTGAATATTTATTTGTTAAACGCAAAGTTTGAGTGTGGAATTAATGAATTTATATTCATATCAACATTGGATTAATGCTTCGTTCTGATAGGGTATCCATTGTTTTGAATAATCGATGATTTCTGTATGATTTGTAGATTTAATTTATTTGATCGTAACCTGCAAACCAAATAAGTGGATAGTTAGGCATGCCTAATAGAGCTTTGTGCCGCTGCAGCTATATGTACGACTTTGGACCCTGATCAGGTCCCACGATTGGATCCTCGCGATCCCTCTGTCTGAATCTTTCTTAAGATTCCACGTAAAAACAATTTGAAAACAAAATAAAAAGAATGGTTCGATACCTTCGGTATCTATATGTTCATAAGACGATATCGATACTCTCAAGTATCTATATGTACTCGTTATCCACTCATTATGATTATGCAGGTGTCATTGTGTTTTGTACATGAACTATTGAATATGAATGTCAATATTTGAATTAACTATTTATGATTATATGCCCATAATCGTATTGTTATCATATGTTTTCTGTCATCGTCACTGTGAGTGGCGGTTATGCATTTTGTGTTTTCCCCACTAAGCGATTTCGCTTAGCACGGGTGTTTATCCGTGCAGGTGTGGAAGGTTTTGGTACGCATATTCTGGGCGTGTCGCATCGGGAAGGCCAACGCAACTAGAGATTTGGGTGCCTTATAGTATAGGCTTTCCTTTTCTTTTTGTAATAGATGTAATGTTTTGTTAGCCCTTTTGGAACAGTGTATCTTGGGCTTTTGTAAATTTGGTCCTTTTGTAATATGTAAATATTTTCTTTTGGTATATTAATGAAGTATATATTTTGTTCAGTATCACTCTTCTCTGTTTTAAAGATTTTAATTATCTCTGATTTGTCGCTATATTTATGTAATGTTTGCATGTTTGTACTAGTGGGATGTGACACTCCTATCTATCCAGGGAGCCTTCTCGAACCTCCAATCTGTTTGGAAGTCTCCTTGGTATAGGTTGGGGTGTGACATTAGTAGTTAGTACTATAAAAATGTTGGTTTTTCATTATCACAATATTTTCTTTTTCACTAAAATTGTTCTATATATATATATATATATATATATATATATATATATATATATAATTTGATAAATGAAAATTAAGATATAAAGTAATTGATCAAGTTCACTATGTATTATTAATTATATATTATATTAAACTACAAAACCTATAAAAAGATGGTTGCATTTCACATTCACACTTATAAGTTATAACTATTAACTATAATAGTAATTAACAGTCTCTTAATGTCACTCAACTAATTTCATTTATATTTAGTGTTACTTAACTAATATTTATCAAAATTTGTATATGATTGAAGATAGTAATATATATAATTTTTGTTCTCATAAACTTAACTAATATTTGATTAACACACCAATCATCATCAAGGACCAAATGAATGGTGATCAAAGCATAAATATTAATTAAACATTAATAATATAGGTCAAAGCAATTTAAAATTCATAACTATATTATATATTTAAATAATTGAATATACTTATAATTTTAAATAAATATATATTTTTTGTGCAATGAACTTCAGCATCAATATAATTTTTTAGTTGTGCATTTAAAAAAAATAAAATTTTTTTGGTGTGAATTGAGAATAAAATTTGAAAATTTTTAAAAAGATGAAAATTTTTATTTTGACTTTTTTTTGGAGGGAATTAAAATTAATATTTAAAGAATTGTTAATTGTTAAAATATTTAAAAAACAAATTATTAAAATTAAAGAAAATAAAATGAAAGATCCATGCAAATTAGGTTTTGAGTGCTCCCTTCCCTCTATTTCTCTTCTCTTTTCTTTTCTTCGGTTCCCTTCCTGGCTGCCGCTTCTTCTTCTACTCGCTTTTCTCTTTGTCTGTTCTTCGGTGCTCCCTTCACTCGTAGCCGCTTTTGCTGCTCATCTTTTTTCATTTCATTTCTTTTCTTCGGTGCCCCTACCACTGTGACAGTGAAACCCACAAAAGATCCCCTGCATCTTGTTCAGTAACCAAACTTTGGCGATTCCCTCCAGGTAATTGAGTCTGCATTGTTTGGATGGTTGTTTTGCTTATGTTTTTTTGAAACCATTGATTTTGTGCATTTGGAAAACCCTTGATTTTGTTCAATAATTAACCATTGTTATTTGAATGGTTGTTTTGCATATGTTTTCTTGGCCTTTTATTTATGGTATTTTGCATTTAGGTGTTATTTTTTAAAAAAAGATGATATTGGGTTTTGCAGGAGCTGTGTGTTTTCACATTTTGTTTCATCTGTTTGTGTTGCTTCACGTCGTTGCTATTCAAGCAGGTATGAGAATTGTGTTTTGATGCTTTCATTTATATGCTTGTTTCTGTATTTAGTAATGTGTTTGATTGGGTTAGAGAAATTAGATAAATTAGTTAATCAAATCAACGTATTTGTTCTTGAGATATCTTTATTTAATAGGGGCTAGTTTTTAGAAAGTCCCGATAAAATATAATATGCTTTTGAAGTGTTCTTCATTTTCTTACTAATTATGTATATGATTTTCCCTATGGACTTTGGGTGTTCTTCATTTTCTTACTTTTTTACATGCACACACAGTTTCAGCATTTTTTGGACACAAGCAACTGTCAGCATTTCTTGCATTAGCCTATGTATTTGGAATTAATTTTTGTTTTTGAAACAATTAAAAATTTAGAATGACAGGGTTTCAAGATTACGAGATGTTTGGCATCAAAGAATGAAAAAAAAAAAAGAAAAGATAAGAAAAAATTATTCTCATTAGTGCAGTAGACGTTTCATGTATAATTGTTGTTCATCTATTGTTAACTGCAAAAAATGGTAGGACAGTATGAGTTATGGATCTGTTCTTGAGATATCTTTATTTAATATGCTTTTGAAGTCATTGAATACTTCATAGATAATTCAATATTAGGTTAGTAGATTGGCAAAGTCTAATATTTTATTTATTGTTCTATTTTCTTAATCTTTTCAATTTTTTTTCATTAGCAAATATTAATTAATTAATATATGCATTAGATAGATTAATTAGATTGCCAAAAGTCAAATTCAAAAATTTCTTATGCCTATATGCTAAAAACTTAACAAGGATTAAATCGATTAGAAAAAAAAAATTACCTTATAAAAAAAGTAGGAAATTACATAGACAAACGCAAACTTTGGATTTCAATTGAGTTGACCGAAAAAATGTAATATAAGAAAATATGATTTTTGTCCTTTTTATGTGATACTTCACAAATAAAATTAATTATGGATTCAGTTTAGATTAGCAATTAAAATATCTGGACATAACTAACCTTCTTAATGTCCTTCAGGGCTAAATTGCATTTGCTGCCATCATTTTGCAACTTGTATTTGCCTTCTTTAAAATCATTAAAAGAAGAAAATATTATTATTATTATTATTATTATTTTACTCTTTTTTTGTGAAATAAGAAAAAGACATCAAGTTAAATAATAAATAGTATATTGTGACCATTTTTTATGTGATAATCTTCACATGTGATTTTATCATAAATTATGCAATTAACCGTATATATTTTCTTATATTGGTACCTTCATATGTGTTTATAATTGCTCTTAATGTTGTATGCAGAATTGGCTCATAGGAAAATGAAAAAAGTTTCTAGCTTCACTGGCTCTTCTTCATTGAATAAAAGAAAATGTTCAGAACCATCAAATGATGAAGTTATGGGTCCTCCGCCTCCTGTTCCACAAACCGAATTTTCTGCAACTCCAAGTTTAGCAGGTAATGCTAATTCTTCTAATCTGCCAGCAAGTAAAAAAAGTAGGTTTGGAGTTTGGAAACATTTTGATAGATTGGTTGACGCTAATGGTAATGAAACTGGGACGGCTGCATGTAAGTGGTGTGGTAAAAATTATCAAGGAAAGAGTGAGTTAGGCACTTCGGGATTATGGAAACATTTAAGAGAGAGTTGCAAAAAATTTCCAAATAAAAAAGAGTTAGCGGCTGCATATAAAAATAAGGATAAGTCACAGACAACTTTGGATTTTGTGGGGTCTGGTAATAGTACGCAATTAGCTAGTTGGAAATTTGATCAGGAGGCTTGTACGAAAGCTTTAGTTAGGATGATCATTAGGGATGAATTGCCATTTAATTTTGTTGAACATGAGGGTTTTAGAGAGTTTATTGAAGCAATTTGTCCTGAATTTAAAATTCCATCTAGAGTGACTATTGCTAGAATTCTCTTTTTATGGATAAGAGAGAGAAATTGAAAGATTTTCTTAAAATTGAATGCAAAAGAGTTTCTATGACAACTGATACTTGGACTAGCATTCAAAATGTATCATATTTGTGCTTAACTGCTCATTTTATTGATTCAAGTTGGAAGATGTATAAAAGAATTTTGAATTTTTGCGTTATTAAAAGTCATAAAGGAAGTAATGTTTGGGTAGTTGTTGATAATTGTATGGATGATTGGGGTTTGACCAAAGTGATGTGTATAACTGCTGATAATGCATCATCTAATGATACTGCAATTCAATAGTTGAAAAATAAATTAAATAAGAGAGATGCATTTGTTTTGGTTGGTGAAATGCTTCACATGAGATATTGTGCTCACATTTTAAATCTCATTGTGAAAGATGGACTTAAATGTGTTGAAGAGTCTGTTAAAAAAATTAGAGATGTTATCAAGTTTGTTAGAAGCAGTCCTCAAAGGTTGGATTCTTTCAAAAAATCTTATGAGGCAGTAAACATCAATTATGCAAAGAGTTTGATAATAGATTGTCCAACTAGGTGGAATTCAACATACTTGATGTTAGATATTGCTTTAGAATATCAAAAGGCTTTTGATAAGTTGGAGGATATAGATAGCAAATATTTTATTGAGTTTGGACCTATTTATTTGACTGAGGCTAATTGGAAACAAGTCGCAACTTTAACAAAATTTCTGAAAAGATTTTATGACGTGACTTGCAAATTATCTGGGTCATTATATTCAACTTCAAATTTGTATTTTCCAGAGATTGTGCGTATTTTGAATTTGTTGCAATCTTCTCAAACTAGTGGTGATGATTCTTTAATGGAAATGGGAAAATAAATGCAGTTGAAATTTGACAAGTATTGGGGTTCTATTAATAAGATGAATATCATTCTTTTCATAGCTGTGATCTTGGATCCTAGATTTAAAATGAAATTTTTAGTTTCAAAGTACACAGCTTTTTATGGTGAGCGTGAGTCAGAGAAATTAGTTTCTAGAGTGACAACCGCTTTGAATGGACTGATAGATGAACATAAAAAAATGGAAGAAGATGTTAATCAAATTGTTGCTCCAGCACCTAATTCTAATGATATTGATGATGATGTTGATGCGTGGTTTTTAGAAAATGAGGATAAGGAGCAAGTTGTGTCTCAAGGAGATTTAGATACTTATTTGACTGATAAATTAGTAAAAAATTCTCCTGATTTTGACATTTTGAGCTGGTGGAAAATTAATGAGCCAAATTATCCAATTTTGGCTAAAGTTGCGAGAGATGTTTTGGCTGTTCAGTGCTCTACTGTGGCTTCTGAATCAGCTTTTAGCACTGGAGGGAGAACTTTGGACAAATTTAGAAGTTCTTTAACTCCGCTTACGGCCGAGATTCTTATTTGTTGCCAAAATTGGTTAAAATCGGCTACACTTTTAGCTTCAGAGGCATCAACAGAAGAAATGGAAAAATTTGAATCAGGTAATTATTATATATACATAAATTCTGAAATTATTTATTGAATGTTTTGATTTTTTTGGTCTAATATTTAATTTTTTTGTTGTTTTTAGATATTACTCAAGATCCTCAAATCAATGCGAGCATAATACAGAGAAAGACTGTTGAATGTTAATTTTTAAATTTTGTATGTTCTTATTGGGATATTTTAATTATATTTGTGTTTATTATTGTTTATATTTATTTTGTAACTTTTTAAAAACATTGAATTATCCGAATTACCGTATTGTACTGTATTGTTTTGTTTTGTACCGAAAGAACTGAAATATCGAACTGAATTGTACCAAAAATTAAAAAAACTGTACCGAATTGTACCGAAATTATAATATCCGAATTGTACCGAAATTTTTAGAAATCGAAATTTTAATACAATACGGAGATTTGGAAATCTCGGAATTGTACCGAACCGTGTACACCCCTAGCTGTGACTCAACCCAGAATATCACTCCCAACACTGGAATGATGCCATCAATCATCGAGATGATTCAAAATGAAATTTTAAGCCATTTTAATGCATGGAAAAGTTGAAAAGCTAATTTTTATGCAAGAACAACATGATTTACATGAAAAAACTAAGATTAAACCAGGAAATAAAGAATTTGAAATTTTGAATCCAAGGTATAAGATGATGAATAGTAAAATTCTAAAATCTCATTTACTCAATTTTAGCATGAATGTAATGTGTTTTTAAGGATTAATGATCAAAATAAACCAAATAATAAGAAATAACATATTAACAAACTTAAATTAAGTGATCTAAAGAAATGAGAAAGATGACAGGAAAGAAACAAAGAGAGGAGGAAGACAATGAACAGTAAAAATCAACGAACCTGTTAACTTAATTTTTACACAATTTTAAGAGGTTTTTATGGATTAATAAATGAAATCATAAGAAAAACCAAGAAATAACACCCAAGAAAGCAAGAATCAAGGAAATAAAAGAACCAAGAAAATTAGGCATAAAGGAGGGAAATAAATATTTACAGTAAGTTAACAATCCTAAACACTAGATGAATAAATCTTAGGGGCTCAAGAATATTACCCTCAATTTGGCTGCTCAGATATCAAAGATCCAGTGCTTTGTGGCCTTTCCCTTTTTCCTCTGTTTTTGGTTTTAAATTACAAAACAATATTATTTGTTTGGTGCTCAAGAACAAAGAAAATTATGAACAATATTATGAAAATAGAAAATAAAATAAATTCTTATGACATGCAATATATATTTAAAAGCTAATTAAATAGAAGTAGGAAAAATTGCAAAATGAAATATATGATACATAAGGAAATAAGATGAAGTAAAGAAATGTCAAAATGTATGTAAAAAAGATAATAGTGGGGATAACAATAAAATTTCCATGCGAGGCGACGTGAGGGATGGGTTGGCGAGGGAAGCGCAACATGCATGTACAAGGAATAATAGAGAAGGCATGACACACTCGCGAGGCAGAATGAATGCCAAGACCGAGTCACAGGCGAGTCAGGGCTGAAAAGGCCGAGTCATGGGCGAATCATGCCCTAATGGCTGTGTCTCAACCCAGAAAATCACTCCCAACACGGGAATGATGCCATCAGTCCTCGAGATGATTCAAAATGAAATTTTAAGCCATTTTAATGCATAAAAAAAGTTGAAAAGCTCATTCTTATGCATGAACAACATGATTTACATGAAAAAACTATGATTAAACCAGGAAATAAGGAATTTAAAATTTTGAATCCAAGGTAGAAGATGATGAATAGTAAAATTCTAAAATCTCCTTTACTCAATTTTAGCATGAATGTAATGTGTTTTTAAGGATTAATGATCAAAATAAACCAAATAATAAGAAATAACAAATTAACATACTTAAATTAAGTGATCAAATTAAATGAGAAAGATGACAGGAAAGAAACAAAGAGAGGAGGAAGACAATGAACAGTAAAAATAAACTAACCTGTTAACTTAATTTTTACACAATTTTAAGAGGTTTTTATGGATTATTGAATGAAATCATAAGAAAAACCAAGAAATAACACCCAAGAATGCAAAAATCAAAGAAAAAAAAAGTATGAAGAAAATTAGGCATAAAAGTGGGAAATAAATATTTATAGTAACTTAACAATCCTAAACACTAGATGAATAAATATTGGGGGCTCAAGAATATTACCCTCAATTTGGCTGCTAAAAGATCAAAGATCCAGTGCTTCGTTGCCTCTCCCTTTTTCCTCTGTTTTTGGTTTTAAATTACAAAACAATTTTATTTCTTTGGTTGCTCAAGAATAAAGAAAATTATGAACAATATTATGAAAATATAAAATAAAATAAATTCTTATGACATACAATATACTTTTAAAAGCTAATTAAATAGAAGTAGGAAAAAATGCAAAATGCAATATATGATACATAAGGAAATAAGATGAAGAAAATGTACATCAAAATGTATGCAAAAAAGATGACAGTGGCCATAACAATTAAATTGCCACGCAAGGCGACGTGAGGGATGGGTTGGCGAAGGAAGCTCAACATGCATGTAGGAGGAATAACGGAGAAGACATGATGCACGCGCGAGGTAGAATGAATGCCAGGAACAAGTCACAGGCGAGTCTAGGCTGAAAAGGCCGAGTCACTGGCGAATAACGCCCTAATGGCCATGACTAAACCCAGTAAATCACTCACAACACTGGAATGATGCCATCAATCCTTGAAATGATTCAAAATGCAATTTTAAGCCATTTTAATGCGTGGAAAAGTTGAAAAGCTCATTTTTATGCATGAACAATATGATTTACATGAAAAAACTAAGATTAAAGCAAGAAATAAAGAATTTGAAATTTTGATTCCAAGATAGAAGATGATGAATTGTAAAATTCAAAAATCTCTTTTACTTAATTTTAGCATGAATGTAATGGGTTTTCAAGGATTAATAATAAAAATAAACCAAAAAGTAACAAATTAATAAGCTTAAATTAAGTTATCCAAAGAAATAAGAAAATCAAAACATGACAGTAAAGAAACATAGAGAGGAGGAAGACAATGAATATTAAAAATCAACTAACACATTTACTTAAGGTTAACACAATTTTAAGAGGTTTTTATGGATTAATGAATGAAATCATAAGAAAAACCAAGAAATAATACCCAAGAAAGCATGACTTAAAGAAATAAAAGAACCAAGAAAATTAAGCATAAAAGAGGGAAATAAATATTTACAGTAACTTAAAAATCCTAAACACTATATTAATAGATGTTAGGGGATATTACCCTCAATTTGGCTGCTCAAAGATCAAAGATCCTGTGCTTCGTGGCCTCTCCGTTTTTCCTCTATTTTTGGTTTTAAATTACAAAACAATATTATTTCTTTAGCTACTCAAGAACAAAGAAAATTGTGAACAATATTATGAAAATAGAAAATAAAATAAATTCTTAGGACATGTAGTATATATTTAAAAGCTAATTAAATAGAAGTAGGAAAAAATATAAAATGCCATATATGATACATAAGGAAATAAGATGAAGAAAAGGGACATCAAAATGTATGCAAAAAAGATGACAGTGGCCAAAACAATGCGAGGCGACGTGAGGGATGGCGAGGGAAGCACAACATGCGTGCAGGAGGAATAACGAAGAAGGCATGACACGCGAGTGAGGCAGAATGAATGCTAGGACCGAGTCACAAGGGAGTTAAGGCTAAAAATGCCGAGTCACGGGCGAGTCATGCCCTAATGGCTGTGACTCAACCCAGAAAATCACTCCCAACACTAGAATGACGCCATCGGTCCTCGAGATGATTCAAAATGCAATTTTAAGCCATTTTAATGCATGAAAAAGTTGAAAAGCCCATTTTTATGCATGAACAATATGATTTACATGAAAAAACTAAGATTAAAGTAAGAAATAAAGAATTTGAAATTTTGAATCCAATGTAGAAAATGATGAATAATAAAATTCTGAAATCTCATATACTTAATTTTATCATGAATGTAATGGGTTTTCAAAGATTAATGATCAAAATAAACCAAATAATAAGAAATAACAAATTAACAAACTTAAATTAAGTTATCCAAAGAAATAAGAAAATCAAAATATGATAGTAAAGAAATAGAGAGAGGAGGAAGATAATGAATAGTAAAAATTAATTAACTTGTTTACTTAATTTTTACACAATTTTAATAGGTTTTTATGGATTAATGAATGAAATCATAAGAAAAACCAAGGAATAACACCCAAGAAAGTAAGAATCAAAGAAATAAAAGAACCAAGAAATTTAGGCATAAAAGAGGGAAAAAATATTTACAAGAAGTTAACAATCATAAACATTAGATGAATAAATCTTGGGGGCTCAAGAATGTTACCCTCAATTTGGCTGCTTAAAGATCAAAGATCCTTTTTTCTCTGTTTTTTGTTTTAAATTACAAAACAATATTATTTCTTTGGTTGCTCAAGAAAAAAGAAAATTATGAACAATATTATGAAAATAGAAAATAAAATAAATTCTTATGACATACAATATATATTTAAAAGCTAATTAAATAGAAGTAGGAAAAAATGCAAAATGCAACATATGATAAATAAGGAGATAAAATGAAGAAAAGAGGCATCAAAATGTATGCAAAAAAAATGACAGTGGCCAAAATAATTAAATTACCATGCGAGGCGATATGAGGGATGGGTTGGCAAAAGAAGCGCAGCATGCGTGCAGGAGGAATAACGGAGAAGGCATGACGCGCACGCTCGAGTCAGAATGAATGCCAGGACCAAGTCACAGGCGACTCAAGGCTGAAAAGGCCGAGTCACTGGCAAGTCACGCCCTAATGGTTGTGACTCAACTTAGAAAATTACTCCCAACACTAGAATGAAGCCATCAGTCCTTGAGATGATTTAAAATGAAATTTTAAGCCATTTTAATGCATGAAAAAGTTGAAAAGCCCATTTTTATGCATGAACACCATGGTTTACATGAAAAAACTAAGATTAATGCAAGAAATAAAGAATTTGAAATTTTGAATCCAAGGTAGAAGATGATGAATACTAAAATTCTAAAATCTCATTTACTCAATTTTAACATGAATGTAATGTGTTTTCAAGGATTAATGATAAAAATAAACCAAATAATATGAAATAACAAATTAACAAACTTAAATTAAGTGGTCCGAAGAAATAAGAAAATCAAAATATGACAGTAAAGAAACAGAGAGGAGGAAGACAATGAACAGTAAAAATCAATTAACCTATTTACTTAATTTTTACACAATTTTAAGAGGTTTTTATTGATTAATGAATGAAATCATAAGAAAAACCAAGAAATAACACTCAAGCAAGCAAGAATGAAAGAAATAAAAGAACAAGGAAAATTAGGCATAAATGAGGGAAATAAATATTTACAACAAGTTAAAAATCCTAAACACTAGATGAATAAATCTTGGGTCTCAAGAATATTACCCTCAGTTTTACTGCTCAAAGATCAAAAATCCCGTGCTTTGTTGCCTTTCCCTTTTTCCTCTGTTTTTGGTTTTAAATTACATAGTGTTTGTGTTTGTGTTTGTGTTTAGAGAGAAAACACGAGAGATAAAAAGATAGAGAGCGGCCCCCTCCCACAAATTAATGTTTTTCTCTCCTTTATATATTCTCATGATGAGCAATAATGCTCAAATAAGATCAAAATAGATTTTCCCTGTTGCCAACTGTAAAATGGCCTAGAATTAAAATAACATGAGTCACTCCCTTGACTCTATGACTCAAGGTGGGCTTATTTTGTCCCCTTGTGAGCTTCCATAAAAGATTTATTTTGCCCCTTTTTGGTTAAGTTACGGCCTTGACTTGTGAATCAAGGGAGTGACTCAACACTAAATCACTTTTTAGCACTTAAAATCATGCATTTTTACCCCAACAATAGGGGGACAAAAACAAAACCCAAAAAGAGATTTTTAAACACTGAAAAAACACAAATTAAAGTCGTAAAAAGGCATATTTTTTAAGAAATATAAAACCCGAGGGAGAGCTTAGCACTTCCATTCCTTATCTATTTATAAGCAACAATATCCTCATTAGGTAGATGGTGAATATAGGAAAGTCTGGGCCTTCACTAACAGTCATGGCTTTTAGTTAAAATGGTATCAGAGCCTACCTAACTCACTCATCCAACACGAGGTCGCGAGTTCGAATCCCAAAAGAAGCAGGCAGCCGCGGAAGAGTACGCAAAGGGCGAAAGAGCGTGGGCCCTGTTTTGAGGGAAGAGTGCGAGCGAAGCATGGTGGATGGTGAATATAGGAAAGTCTGGGCCTTCACTAACAATCATGGCTTTTAGTTGATAACCTGATCAGAAGCCGCCTTAGGACCCAGTCTCTATAATTGCCCCCAACTTTGGGGAGGCTAGTACACTAGTGTCTTGGTTAGCCAAAGTTTAGAGTAAAAAGTTAAAGATGCGTACCTAAGGTGGTTGTGTCACTTTCGGTGAGAATTACTAATGGAGCGATCCGTGCTAGCTTGTCAACGTGAACTGCTTGCTTAGATGGTGACCTCCTTATTGTTGGTGGTTGCTGATGGTGCCTTATTGGAAGGTTTAGATGCCTCTTAAGAAGGCTTGAATGCCTCACAAAAAGGGCTTGAATGCCTCATAAAGAGAGCATAAATGCCTTGCAAAAATGGCTTTGACGAAGGAATAATTGATGCCAGTTTATCTGCGTGTTGGATTATTCGGATATTTAGTTGATGCTAGCTTATCGGCGTGTTGGACCAAAGTGGATTGTGTGGTTAATGCCAGCTTATCTATATGCTTAACCCATTATTTTGTTCCTAAGAGACTTTGAATGCCTCACAAAGAGGACTTAATACTCTGAAAAGAGTTAAAATGCCTTGAAAAATGACTTAATGCTCCAAAAAGACTTGGAATGCCTTGAAAAATGATTAATGCTCTGAAGAGACTTAGAATGCCTTGAGAAAAGGAGTTATTACTCCGAAAAGACTTGGAATGCCTTGAAAAGGACTTAATGCTTCGAAAAGACTTGGAATGCCTTGAAAAAAGGACTTAATGCTCCGAAGAGACTTGGAATGCCTTGAAAAGGACTTAATGCTCTGAAAAGACTTAGAATGCCTTAAAAAAGGACTGAATACTTCGAAGAGAGTTGGAATTCCTTGAAAAATGACTTAATACTCCGAATAGACTTGGAATGTCTTAAAAATTAACTTAATGCTCCAAATAGACTTGGAAGGCCTTGAAAAAATGACTTAATGCTCTGAAAAGACTTGAAATGCCTTAAAAATAACTTAATGCTCCAAAGAGATTTTAAATGCGGGGGAAGAAGGTTTTGCCTATGCCTGTTTTTTTATATATACTTGGTGTATTTAGAGTGTTTTTGGGTTTATCTTTGAATGTATTTTGATTTCGTAAATTTTTTGCAGTTTGGAATTTTTAGAATTTTTATATTTTGAGTGTGTTTTGAATTTTTACAGGTTCAATGTATTTTAAATCTTTACATTTTGAACGTATTTTGAATTTATACAATTTGAGTGTATGTTGAATTTTTCAAAGTGTTTTAAAGCCTTGAAATTTTTAGTGTTTTAATTTTAAGTTTTTGATATTTTTATTATTATTTACATAAGGAATGTTACTTGATTGGCTCCAGCATGGTGCATATAGATATGCTAATTCTTATGGGTGTCCCCTTTCTATATGGATCTGCATAACTTCTATTGCAGGGGAATTTTTTCTTGATTTGATTGTCCAGTGTAGGTGAGTGCCAATGTTGAGCTGAAGTCATCCCTTGGCCCATTTTTATGCATGAGATCTATTCTAACCTTTCCTGCAAAGTTATGTACACAAGAATATGTTCAAAAGGTTGTATGTGCATAAAGAATTATGTGTGTGAAATATATGCACAAAGCTACGTACATGAAATAACTGCAAAGGATTATGTACGTGACGCGTATGGAAAACATATCGTATAGAAATGCATACATAAACTATATGAAAAGACGTGTGTGGAACATATGTACAAAATTATGCGTGTAAGGTAGGTTCACACAATTAATCAAAGCATATGTGCAATGTATTATGCGCATGAAATTTATACAGATTTATGCGTGTCAAATATGTTTGTGAAGAACTATATGTGCAAGGTACTTATGATAAAATATGTGCAGGAATGTGTACTACATGCAAAAATGTATGGACCACGCCTTAGGTGGTTATGGGATCTAGTTGTGGGTGAGACTTAGTTGTTATACCACGAATTTCCCCTTCAGAACTCCATTTTCAAGTAAGTTTCAGGCAAGTTTCCTCTAAGGTGTCTTCCCTTGGTTTTTTCTACTGTGACGCGCGCCGGATCCCGATGAGCGCCGCCCTTTCGGACCGCCCGCACGTGGGCGACCGGGGCGTTTGCGGGTCCGTTGGCATCTTGCGATAAATCGCAAGTGCGTCTATGTTGGGCAACAAGGAGGTATCATGGAGTCGCCACCCAATAGAACATTGGGAAAGTTACTCTCGCCTCGGAGAGCCTAAGACTGCGCTTGGTATCCATTTTGGGCCAGCCAGAGGGGTCTTGGAAGGTAAACCTCTCGCCCTAAGGAGCCTAGGATTAGCGCTAAAGTCTCGTGGCACAAAAAGGTGTCTTGGAGGGTAGACCTCTAGCCTTTTTGAGCCCAAAGACCAGAGCTGGGTCCGGGATTTCTCATCTATTTCTACCTCGATTATTTTATGATCAAATTTTAATACCATTGATTCGCTCTCTCTCCACACGATGCAATTAATTGAAAGGCGCATTTATTCACATTTTGAAAGCGGTAAATGAGCAAAATAAATATCGAAAGCGATAAATTACAATAATACAAGGAGCAGAATACAACTCCCTCTTGTAAATGTGCGAAGCATACATAAAACGGGTTATTCATTTAATAGTGAGAACATTGGTCCTCGCATGCATATTTATTATGAAACAATTTTGATGTGATGATTTATTTGGGTATGAAAAACTAGGACATTGGTCCCATTTTTATTTAGAAAAAATGTCAAGTTAATTAATAAAAATGTTTTTGTGATTTTCTTTTTAGCGAGCCTAAATAAAGAATTTTACAAGAAAATTATATGGCAAAATTAAATAAAATATTACAAATAAAGAAAATAAATATATGAACCAAATGAGCCTACTGGACCTCCCGATGTGCTCGCAAAAACGCCCAAGCGAAAAATGAGTTTAGACATAAAAAAATACAAATAAAATAATGTTAGTGATTAAATCAATTAAACCAATTAAACGTACAAAATAATGAATAACAAATTAAAATAAAATAAGGTGATATGAAAAAAATGATAATGGAATCAAAAATATTAACAAACAAAAATAAAATGAGAAACATGGATTATATGTGATAAATGATTAAATGATGTGATGAAAATAAAATAAAACATGTTAATTAATTAATTAATACATGTAAAAAATATGAACATGATGAAAATAATGATGATAAGTGAAAAATAATGAATGAATAAATAAACAAATGATAATAAAATCATGTAACAATGATAAAAATTAGTAAACAAAGGAATGAAAATAATAATGATATATAACAAGGTTAATTGATGTGTTCATAGTTAATACAAACTATTTACATGGCAAAAAGATTAGTTTAAATTAATTAATTATTCGCATATTAAAAATAATGAGGAATCAAAATAAATTATTTACATGTTAGGAATTAAAAAAACAATATTCACATGAATAAAAATCAAAATCATATATAAACAATTAAATGGAACAAATATAAGATGAATACAACAAATGAATAGATGAAAACAATAAATAAATCAATAAAAACAATAAAATATATATGAATAAATTAAATAAAAATAAAATAAAATAGAAATGGAGCCAAGAATATTTACCCTCAGAATATTGGATTTGATGAAGGAAAAGTGATGATTTTCCGGAAAATTGCTTGAAAGAATAATTCAGCAATAAAATTAATTCTCTTTGTTTATGGAGAAAAACAAACGAATTGATTTGTATGCTTAAGATTAAAAAGAAATTGATGTCAAAATGATGATTAATTTCTTGTGTTTATGGAGCAAAAATAAAGAAATTAATTGGAATAATTAACAATTGAAAATTAATCTTTCAATTTCAATTAAACCTTATTAAAAAAAAAAAAAAAGAGAAAATCTGAAATTTTGAAGAGAAAATAGAAGAGAGGAATTCTGGAAAATTAGGTCTCAAAAATGTGGAGGCTCCCCCTTTTTTGATTTCATCCTAAACTATTTAAAAGATAGGAAATGTTGCCCTAATTTAATTAAGGAAAACAAACCTAATTTTATTCAAATTCTTTTATTTTTAGGGATAAAATCAAGTTTTATTAATTAATAATCTATAAAAAATATTTTGGAATTTTATTTGAAGTCAAAAACCCTTAATTTTGGGATAAAAACGGATTTTTGGTTGAAAAAATCAGAAAAAAGGCTGAAAAAATGGAAAATAGGATAACAGACCCTATACCGACGGCCAGGATGCCCGTCGCTATAGAGTGGCGGGCGTCGGAGCGGCAGCCAGGCGAGAATCGCGCGCGATCCGCGCGCTGGCGCTCGCGCACGAGCGCTCCGTGCGGCGCTCAGCGTGCGCGATGCTGCGCGCGCCTTTAGCGACGCGCAGCATCGGCGACGCTGAGCGTCGCCTTTGCGCTCGCTGCGCGATGGGCGCCTGCGCGCTGGGCGCCCAGGCGCCTGCGAGCTGGGCGCCAGCGCGCCTGCGCGCTGCCGCGCCCGACACTCGCGGTCCGAAAAATTTTTTTTATTTTTTATTTTTTTTCTATTTTTTTTAAATTTTAAATTGACTAAAAAAACCATAATTTTAAGCCCCCATTTTTCAAAATTAATTTTTTTAAATATTTTTTTATTATTTTCTAATTTTTCACTCTAAAATGCAAATTTGACGAGAAAATCATCACCTTTAACCTTTTAAGCCTGTGAAGGCAATTATCATCATTGGGTAACTTCGATCTAGGCTGACTCAGGACCCGGTATCTACAGTTGCCCCCAGTTTAGGGGAATCTAGTACACTAGTGTCTAGGTGAGCCTAAACTCAAAGAAGAAAAGGAAAGAGACGCGTACCTGAGGCGTCGATCTTCCTGCTTGATGGAATTGTAATGATAGCTGTTGCTGTCTTTTGGTTGTAGCTGGTAATGCTGTGGTCGTGCCAACCTCTTGTGGGTTGTGCCGCCATCGTGCTAACCGCTGTGAATTTTGGTAGTGCCGTGGTCGTGCCAACCTCTTGTGGGTAGTGCCGCCATCGTGCTAACCGCTGTGAATTGGTAGTGCCGTGGTCGTGCTAACCTCTTGTGGGTAGTGCCGCCATCGTGCTAACCGCTGTGAATTGGTAGTGCCGTGGTCGTGCTAACCTCTTGTGGGTAGTGCCGCCATCGTGCTAACCGCTGTGAATTGGTAGTGCCGTGGTCGTGCCAACCTCTTGTGGGTAGTGCCGCCATCGTGCTAACCGCTGTGAATTGGTAGTGCCGTGGTCGTGCTAACCTCTTGTGGGTAGTGCCGCCATCGTGCTAACCGCTGTGAATTGGTAGTGCCGTGGTCGTGCTAACCTCTTGTGGGTAGTGCCGCCATCGTGCTAACCGCTGTGAATTGGTAGTGCCGTGGTCGTGCTAACCTCTTGTGGGTTGTGCTGCCATCGTGCTAACCGCTGTGAATTGGTAGTGCCGTGGTCGTGCTAACCTCTTGTGGGTTGTGCCGCCATCGTGCTAACCGCTGTGAATTGGTACTGTGCTCCTTTAGATGTTTGGACTGGTGTCGTCACTCGGCTTTTGTTGGTGTTCCCCGCCGATTTCTCCTGCAAGATTGTATGCATAGGAATATACAAGAAATCACGTGTGCATGATATGGAATGCAAATGCTTGCAACAATGTATAGACTGTGCCCTAGGTGGTCCATGGTTCGCTGAGGTTGTAGCCTTCCTGCTCTACAATGCCCCCTGAAACCTGAGGATCGTCGACAAGTTTTTTTGAAAGAGACGTCCGGTATATATCCTTGCCCCCCCTGGTCAATGATCATTTACCCGGGATTCTGTTTCATGTTCTGTATTGTATGTTACCTGATTGAAAGAAGATCTTCTGAAGTAACGCCGCCTTATCGCTCCAGGCATTGAACGTCATTGTTTTAAAGGTAGTGCGTCCCTTGTGGATTTTCACACTAGCTTTTCTTTGCGGGAAATGCGTCCCTTATGGGATTTTCACACAACCCTTTGCCTAACTTTTGCCTGGAATGGACCCAACCCAATCCAACGGCTTTTGTTTATTTTATATTTATATTTTTTGTAGGGCAGACTGCCTATTTCCAGGTTTTCACTCTGCCTTTTGGCCTAACTTTTGCTTAGAGAGCCAGTTACGGTTTTCATCTCTAACGGCCTTCTTTGATTTGCTGCTCCCTGAGAAGTCTTCGATTTGCTGTTCTTTGAGAAGTCTTCGATTTGCTGTTCTTTGAGAAGTCTTTGATTTGCTGCTCCCTGAGAAGTCTTTGATTTGCTGCTCCCTGAGAAGTCTTTGATTTGCTGCTCCCTGAGAAGTCTTTTGTTGATTGCCCCCTGAGAGGTCATTGGATGGTGCTTGGATTGATGATTAAGCTGGTATGTGGATTGATGATTTGATCGATGTCTGGATTGATGATTGAATTGAGGCTTGGATATATGTTTTGATCGATGTCATCACTCGGCTTTGGCCGGTGTCCGCATCAAGCCTTTCTTTCTGCAAAATAAGGAAACTAAACTATGCAAAAATGGTGAGCATGCAAGTGAAATGCATGAGTAATGCAGGAATGCAGGATAAAAATTCATCTATGTGAACTTGAAGATGATAGCCGGGCTAGCTGCAATTTGCGATATAATTGATGCCTTTTGAGCTGCTTTTGAATTTCATGCCCTTTGGGATTGTGAGATTCTCATCCTGTACCTGTAGTCATTATTTGAAGGTAGTGCGTCCCTTGTGGATTTTCACACTAGCTTTTCTTAGTGGGAGATGCGTCTTTTGTGGATTTTCACATAACCCTGTGCCTTATTATTATTATTTTTTTTTTTTTTTTTGCCTGGAATGGACCCAACCCAATCCAGCGGCTTTTCTCTTTCTTCTTTTTTTTTTAAGGATAGACTGCCTGTTTTCAGGTTTTCACCCTATCCTTTTGCCTAGTTTTGCTTAGAGCGCCAGTTACGGTTTTCACTCTAACGGGTTTTTTTTTTTTTTTTTTTTTTTACGACTTGAAAAATTAGAACTATTGTCAAGGCTTCCTCAGTATCTTGTCTTCGGCTTTCACTCCTGAGTACCACAACCCCTGGACACAATTGCTTTCCCAAAATTGTCATATTGTGGGTCAGAGACTACATCCTTGCTTCCATAAGTGCCTGCGAAAAAAATGATACATAACCTTCCGGTAGATAATAAAACTCAACGGCTTAAGCACCTGGTCGGCGAGAGTAGAAGCAAAGTATAGCCAGTTAGATTTTATACACTCAATAATGAATGACATCTTTCTTTTTATAAAAGAACTAGGAAATGATGAGTTAAAACTACTTCTGCTTTATGCATTTGCAAAGATTGTGTGCATTTGGTATGATTTCTCCGTACATGATCACCATATAACATAGATTCAAAATGCAAAATTACGTTTAATCTCAGAATGGATCTTGAAAGCATCAGACTCCTGTTTCCAATCAGCCCTCTCGGGTTTTCCTGATTGGATATTTTCTCTCGAGCCTCTAATTTTTGACCAGAGTGCCTTTTTTCGGTTTTCACCCTGACGAGGCGCCCAATTTTAGCAAGGCCGCCTTTTTTCGGTTTTCGACCCGCGGGGCATTTATTCTCTTCTTTTGATTTTTAGTCTTTACCATGGACCTTCTCGGGTTTGTTGAGTTTGACTGCTTCATCGAACTTGCTTCCTTTACTGTTTGTCGAAACGCTGCTCCTTGGGATAATGACTTTTCAAGAACAAACAAGTCTTCGTTTGCTGGCCTGAATTTACTTCGTTCATCTGGAATACTTGGTCTTATTTTCCTGAATACCAAATCTCACTATTTTCAGTAGGTGCTTTCTAACTTTCTTCCCGAATGATTAAGTAAATTATTTCCTGATCGATATGATTGCAATAGTAATCCCATAACCTATTTTGGTCTGATGTGCTTAGCTGCTGCAAAACTGTTTCTATGACTGTCCCGGTATTGTCTGATGTGTTTAGCCGCTGTAGCATTGTTCCCATAATTGCCCTTTAAGATTTAAGTGTTGTGACAGGTAGTGCTTTTACCCCATGCCTCGAGTAATAAAGTGTAATACGTGTAAAGATTTTTTTGATTGCAAGCCCCTGCATGGGTCCCCTTCATAATCTTCTTGGCCTTTTCCTATCTAGCATCTCAACTGCATGTCATTGGCTTTCCTCTCGTACTGCACATCCTTTACATGAATTAACTGGGTGGATAACTTGCGAATCAGTCTTCTGGTTCCTTTCAGTAGTCAAATAGAGTGACAAGGTGCAGGTATGTGTATACCCGCGAGATTTGGATAAAGCTTGGCCGCAAATTTTCCTTCTTTTAGCAAGCTTTGCTCAAATCCTGAAGTTTACACATACACGCACTTTTCTTTTTAACCCTCGGGATGCCATTGGCCAACCTAGTTTGGCGTTGTGTTTCAAAAAGAAATTAGGTCTTGTTTCTACTTGCGGATCTCTCCTTTCAACCATTTCTACCCACTTGGGCTTGAGTCTTCTGAGCTTCTGTGGCACCTGTCCATGATTTTGGCATAGCATTCTTAGTGGCTTCATAATCGTCTTCTACCATGTCTTCACTGGTCCAGGCAAAGACTTTTTTATTTCATTTTTTTTATTCTCTCAAGTTTCAATCTCTCTTCAAGAGTCATAACAGATGCTATCAAGATTTTCTTTGGGTTCTCCCAAGTTTCGGGATTAAATGGAATAGCATTAATTGAATAAATGTCACACATTGATTATGCACAATGAAATCACAAGAAACATCACACAAATAAACAAAAACACAAAAGCATTCCTTTTATTTCATAAAAGTAGAGTTAAAACATCATCATTAGATAGTTCAAAAATAAATAGAGCATCTAAATAGCTACATCTTTTCTTTCTCGCCAACATGGATGCTGTAGCCGACAGTCTATCACCCCCGGGAACCATTCTCTTGCCCCATCCTTTCCTCATCAATGAGACCTTGAATAAGCTTTTTTAGAATTCGGCATCTATCAGTCTTATGCCCAGTATGCTGATGGTAGGCACAATACAAATTCGATCGGTGACTAGGGAATCCTTGGCTCTTGGCGGGTCTTGCAGGTTTCGGTTGTAGTTTCCCTTTATCGATGAAATAGGAAAGGAGCTCAGATAAAGGCTTTTCGCAAATGGCATAACAACCTTGAGTAGTTCCTATGTTTGGAACCTTAGTAGTCCCAACACCCCCCACGCTATTATCGTCGAGACTTGAGCTTTCCTGATTATTACCCTCAATGACGTTGCCCCCTCCTTCAAGGGCGACCGGTTGCTTGCCAAGATTCTGTACATGAAACTTTGGGGTTTGGCCATCACTCCTCAGATATCTAGCGTGTCAACGACATTTCCTATGCCCTCGATTTCTGGCTGGGTTAGCTAACCATGAGCGCAGGTCCCCCTCCCCTACTTGAGGAAAAGATTCGTCTATGCTGAGATGACCTTTCCGAATTGTTCTAACCGTTGATGCTTCCTTTATCCCTTGAGTGCCGGCACAGATGTCACACCTATCCGGTTGACTCCCATTCTTTAAGTCCATAAAGACTTTCTCCCGGGCGGCCAGGGTAATTGCAAGTTTAGACTTTGAAATTTCTTCTTCGAGGACATCCATCCTTCTCTTTAGGCCCCGTGTCACTGCTAGAAGGCCATTCTCTGAAACATGCCCTTTGCCTTTTCGCTCGGGTGACATAGCAACGGGTGACTCTCCTCCAGGTCCATTTGGTGGTAGGTGCACTTCCTTAGGCGAATCATACTCTTCTTGCAATTCGGTAAAAGCAGCAGACTGTTGTCCAGTAGGTGGCACCACAATTAAATTCTCCATAATAGCCATGGTCTGAGTTTTACGGTTTTTAACCCCTCGTTCTATCTCCTTTACTGCACCATCCTCTCCCTTGGGTACTTCATTTATGATAGTCCATGGAATTATGGGTTCATCCTCTTCCTCTCCCATGATATCACCCTTCACATCAAGGGTCTTCTTGTGCTCAAAAAGTGTCATTGCTCTGAGCTTAAAATCTGGCTGTTGTGCTGTAGTGAATGCTATAGGAGTCTCTTCCTTGACAGGTGATTCAAATGGTTTAACAGAAGGGGCTGTAGGCAGTTGCTTGAAATTTGATGCTACTTGAGAGGCGATATTTTCCATCATGGTTAACATCTTCCTTTCAAAATCGCCGAGCCTCTTATTTAGGTCCTGTATTGTCAACGCACCAGTCTCTTGTGGTAATTCTGCCATTGATAATTTTAGAGAGGACTCATGAGATGAGAGTAGCTCAGAATCCCCGTCAGACACAAATTCTAGCAACTCAAAGAGCAAATTTGTCCTTACTAGCCGACTGTCGGAACCGCTAGTCCACTTAGATGAATCTATAATGGCTAAAAAAATTAGATTGTTAGGATGATGCATGAATGACATATACAATGCATGATAGTGAGCTATGCAACATTTACAATCACATGCAAGCAAGTAAAGCCTTCCAACCTTATTACTCCCACACACGAGGTAATGCGGTCTCTTTCCTAGGTGGGTCCAATCCATGGGTTAGCGGGGAACCCAATGGATGCGTATGGTGTGCGGTGAAAAACCGACATCGTAACACTCCTATACTAATGTACAAGCGGATGGATAGTGATCGTCATGTATTTAGACGTTCCACAAATTTCGACATGGCCCTACCGGGGCATGGAAGCCTTTGGCTAGGTTACCAAGCGAGATATCTGGACTCACCCAATACATGAGGATCCATACAGCAAGCATGGAATTAGGGTTCATATCACCTGTGGAAAGTAGCTATGGCCATTATATGAGCTTTGGACAAGGGAGATGTTACTTTAAGGCTACCCAAGCATGATCCCTGCCGACGGGTCTAGCTCATCACCAGCGTAACGACCGATCGGGTCACAATTTTGATATACCATTAAGGTACGTGGCTTGGGCTGGTGATTATCCTTAACACTTCCCCAAATTGAGTGAAAATGAGGAGGTGCTTCAGGAACGCACCGGGGCTAAAAGAGGGACCAAACTAGCGTATTCTAAGGCTCTAATGATATGCAAATGCAAATTTGAGAGAAAGTGAATTTATGAATTAAATTTTAATCATAAATGTTAAAAGAGGTATTTTCGAATCGAAATCTCGAACCATAAACTTCCCCAGCGGAGTCGCCACTGTGACGCGTGCCGGATCCCGATGAGCGCTGCCCTTTCGGACCGCCCACACGTGGGCGACTGGGGCGTTTGCGGGTCCGTTGGCATCTTGCGATAAATCGCAAGTGCGTCTATGTTGGGCAACAAGGAGGTATCATGGAGTCGCCACCCAATAGAACATTGGGAAAGTTACTCTCGCCTCGGAGAGCCTAAGACTGCGCTTGGTATCCATTTTGGGCCAGCCAGAGGGGTCTTGGAAGGTAAACCTCTCGCCCTAAGGAGCCTAGGATTAGCGCTAAAGTCTTGTGGCACAAAAAGGTGTCTTGGAGGGTAGACCTCTAGCCTTTTTGAGCCCAAAGACCAGAGCTGGGTCCAGGATTTCTCATCTATTTCTACCTCGATTATTTTATGATCAAATTTTAATACCATTGATTCGCTCTCTCTCCACACGATGCAATTAATTGAAAGACGCATTTATTCACATTTTGAAAGCGGTAAATGAGCAAAATAAATATCGAAAGCGATAAATTACAATAATACAAGGAGCATAATACAACTCCCTCTTGTAAATGTGCGAAGCATACATAAAACGGGTTATTCATTTAATAGTGAGAACATTGGTCCTCGCATGCATATTTATTATGAAACAATTTTGATGTGATGATTTATTTGGGTATGAAAAACTAGGACATTGGTCCCATTTTTATTTAGAAAAAATGTCAAGTTAATTAATAAAAATGTTTTTGTGATTTTCTTTTTAGCGAGCCTAAATAAAGAATTTTACAAGAAAATTATATGGCAAAATTAAATAAAATATTACAAATAAATAAAATAAATATATGAACCAAATGAGCCTACTGGACCTCCCGATGTGCTCGCAAAAATGCCCAAGCGAAAAATGAGTTTAGACATAAAAAAATACAAATAAAATAATGTTAGTGATTAAATCAATTAAACCAATTAAACGTACAAAATAATGAATAACAAATTAAAATAAAATAAGGTGATATGAAAAAAATGATAATGGAATCAAAAATATTAACAAACAAAAATAAAATGAGAAACATGGATTATATGTGATAAATGATTAAATGATGTGATGAAAATAAAATAAAACATGTTAATTAATTAATTAATACATGTAAAAAATATGAACATGATGAAAATAATGATGATAAGTGAAAAATAATGAATGAATAAATAAACAAATGATAATAAAATCATG
Source organism: Excoecaria cochinchinensis (assembly GCA_947683425.1). Classification (NCBI taxonomy): domain Eukaryota; kingdom Viridiplantae; phylum Streptophyta; class Magnoliopsida; order Malpighiales; family Euphorbiaceae; genus Excoecaria; species Excoecaria cochinchinensis. Next base: position 371,075 of record CANTUQ010000017.1, on the reverse strand, counting down.
TAACAATGATAAAAATTAGTAAACAAAGGAATGAAAATAATAATGATATATAACAAGGTTAATTGATGTGTTCATAGTTAATACAAACTATTTACATGGCAAAAAGATTAGTTTAAATTAATTAATTATTCGCATATTAAAAATAATGAGGAATCAAAATAAATTATTTACATGTTAGGAATTAAAAAAACAATATTCACATGAATAAAAATCAAATCATATATAAACAATTAAATGGAACAAATATAAGATGAATACAACAAATGAATAGATGAAAACAATAAATAAATCAATAAAAACAATAAAATATATATGAATAAATTAAATAAAAATAAAATAAAATAGAAATGGAGCCAAGAATATTTACCCTCAGAATATTGGATTTGATGAAGGAAAAGTGATGATTTTCCGGAAAATTGCTTGAAATAATAATTCAGCAATAAAATTAATTCTCTTTGTTTATGGAGAAAAACAAAGGAATTGATTTGTATGCTTAAGATTAAAAAGAAATTGATGTCAAAATGATGATTAATTTCTTGTGTTTATGGAGCAAAAACAAAGAAATTAATTGGAATAATTAACAATTGAAAATTAATCTTTCAATTTCAATTAAACCTTATTAAAAAAAAAAAAAAGAGAAAATCTGAAATTTTGAAGAGAAAATAGAAGAGAGGAATTCTGGAAAATTAGGTCTCAAAAATGTGGAGGCTCCCCCTTTTTTGATTTCATCCTAAACTATTTAAAAGATAGGAAATGTTGCCCTAATTTAATTAAGGAAAACAAACCTAATTTTATTCAAATTCTTTTATTTTTAGGGATAAAATCAAGTTTTATTAATTAATAATCTATAAAAAATATTTTGGAATTTTATTTGAAGTCAAAAACCCTTAATTTTGGGATAAAAACGGATTTTTGGTTGAAAAAATCGGAAAAAAGGCTGAAAAAATGGAAAATAGGATAACAGACCCTATACCGACGGCCAGGATGCCCGTCGCTATAGAGTGGCGGGCGTCGGAGCGGCAGCCAGGCGAGAATCGCGCGCGATCCGCGCGCTGGCGCTCGCGCACGAGCGCTCCGTGCGGCGCTCAGCGTGCGCGATGCTGCGCGCGCCTTTAGCGACGCGCAGCATCGGCGACGCTGAGCGTCGCCTTTGCGCTCGCTGCGCGCTGGGCGCCCAGGCGCCTGCGAGCTGGGCGTCAGCGCGCCTGCGCGCTGCCGCGCCCGACACTCGCGGTCCGAAAATTTTTTTTTATTTTTTATTTTTTTTCTATTTTTTTTAAATTTTAAATTGACTAAAAAAACCATAATTTTAAGCCCCCATTTTTCAAAATTAATTTTTTTAAATATTTTTTTATTATTTTCTATTTTTTCACTCTAAAATGCAAATTTGACGAGAAAATCATCACTTTTAACCTTTTAAGCCTGTGAAGGCAATTATCATCATTGGGTAACTTCGATCTAGGCTGACTCAGGACCCGGTGTCTACATCTACCTTGCCTTCTTCCTGAGTTCTTTTATTATTTCTAGGGAAAATAGCCCATCGCCATCATGCTTCGACTAAAGATAATCTGGTTCTCCATAGACTGCATATACTATCTGATGCCCCAAAAAACCTAGAAAAGTGTCATCTTAGCTTAGGAACTCTGACCTATTATTTACTTAGGGAGAAATAACATGTATGCGCACCTTTACTAATAGCCATATGGGACTAGGGTCTACCCCCCAATCTTCAGTCTGTTTTTCGAGAGTTATGCCCCCTAGCCGTCGACAATGCGCCTTTTTACCCTTCAAGACTCTACCTTGCATCCTGAATTGCCTACTGCCTGTCTGAAGGGTGGTTATTCGGACATTTTCCTTAGTAACACCCTTTATCACTCCAGGTATCAGTAGTCATTTATTAAAGGTAATGCGTCCCTTATGGATTTTCACACCAGCTTTTCTTAGCGAAAAATCGTTAGGAATTTTTACATAACCCTGTCCCTAACTTTTACCTAGAATTGACCCAACCCAGTCTAGCGGCTTTTATTTATTTTATTTTTATAGGACGGACTGCCTGTTTTTAAGTTTTCACCTTGTCATTTAACCTAACTTTTGCTTAAAGAACCAGTTATGATTTTCATTTCTAATGGCATTTTTTTGTGGTCCCCAATAACACTCTAGAAGCTTTTCTACTCCATTTGGTTCAAATGGTGCAACCTTATTTCTGCCACCCATGCTAAATTCTATTTGCGACATTCATTAAGAATAATCTTTTGGACACTAAGAGGTGGTTCTTCCCTTTAGTGTACTTCTGTCAACCGGAACGTCTTGGTGAAAATGTAATGATGAGAACAACAATAGAAGAAGTATTCTTCATATGAAGTCTTGTCATTACTGCCTTGAAATAAAGCTTGCTCTAGCACGTGTCCCTATGCATGCCATCGGTTTCTCTTGACCATTTAATCGTATGTTCATGCCTAGGGACATATGGCAACTAGGGACATACATGCTTAAATTATGAAGTATTATATGCCAATGTATGATTTAGAAATTATTGAAATTCAAATGCATGATTAAGTAAAAGTAGAAGGATCATAAAGTAAAAGGAAAAGATGAGCCAATAGTAAGTGCACATCTAGCATACTTCTAGAAAAGTAACGAAAAATAAAGAAAAGACTTTGCATGGCTATTTAAGCCATAAAGGCCAACTGAAATAAAGTTAGAAAACCCATCTTATCCACTTCCAATATAGAAATTTCTCACCTAAATTTCAGCTATTTCATGTTAAGCAAACTCCTAGGAAAATCTCTCTTTAAGTTTTAATGTAAATTGGAGCAAAAAGGTAAGGAAAATATTTGGTTTTTATCTCTCTCCATCTTCAATTCAGTAAGGTTAGAAATTATAGTTTTGTATAGATGTTAATATGAGTTTGATGTGTTAATTTAGTGGGGAAAGCTAACGGAGGTAAGGGGGAGGAGTTAAAAGAGAAGAAATGATAAGTTTGAAGGCTATAGACGGAGAAATTAAGGTTTGGGAACTCTTCTATTTTCTTGCGTATTCATATAATGATTTTAAATAATTTTAAGATTATATTGATTGTAAATAATGTACTGAACTTGGATGTGGTGGTTGAAGTGGCTGAGGTTGCATGAAATGGCCTTTAGTTTGTTTAGGTAGAAATCTGTCTTAGAATTCACTTGAACCCGTCATTGTGTTCTGGCCATATCTCGGCCTACAAAACTCCAATTTACGTGATTCTGATTGAAAAAGAACCATAACATATAGCCTTACAAATGTTATAGAGACACCAAAACTAGTGCTATTTTTAAGGCCATTAACAATGTGATTGAAAACCCAGCCTTGAATCTGCCAGTGCATTGGAGCAATTTGTGTTCCTAAAGTCATATCTCGTAATTTATAAGTCCAAATTTATGATTTTTGTGTCATTGGAAACTTAAGACATAGAGGAACAAATGTTATGAGGGACTTTTCCCCAAAAATGTCTCTATCTAGGTGAAACATCGTGTGCAAAATCAGACCTATAATTTGCCCTGTGTAAAAGGCATCAAAATAGGGGTACATGGCTGTCAGGGATTCCTAACCGCCGAGTAACTTCCCTAACTACCATGTAAATGCATTTTAAAACTCCAAAATTGCATAACAATTAGCCCATATGGATATCAAGAATGTCTGACCGCCATGTGACCCCCCTGTTTTTAGCATAATAAGTGCATTTTTCTCTCCCGTTTGACCCCAAATTTCACGAAACTTTCCGGAACTTGCCTAGGCACGAGTATAAGGTTATGTAATGAATATATGTATGGTTGTTACTTGAAAATATATATGTGAATAGGATTTTGAGCAATAACAAATTAATGAAGAATTTAAGATATATTTAACTTGTATTTATCGAATATAACTAAAAATGACTTGGCATGTCATATTAATTATTCATGAGCAATATAAATTTATTGTAACTAATTATTGACATGTTAAGCATGTGTATGCTATTACTGGTGTTGTGATATTATTAAAGGGTATGATATGAATATATGCACATTGATGATATAAACACTAGTATTATATTAATGTATATGACCAAAGCCTGCTATGACCAGGTAGTGGATAGATAGGCATGTTTATAGGGACTACCGTTTGCTGAAGCCTGCCATTGATACTAATGGTGTCTTTATTTTGAGACTGATATGTCTCCACATATACAGTTCCTTCGGGTACCTACCGTACCGCACTGTGACCATATACCTATGGGTATTTGCATTTGTACCTATGGGTACCTACCGTACTCCCATTATCCACTTCTGTAGGAAAAGCAGGCTATTTATAATAGTGTACAATGACATGAAATGCAACTGACCATGATTTACATGCTTTAATATATTATGATTGGAATGAGAATATGATTATGTATCTAAACCTATGCATATATTATGTCATAAAATAATTGAATCATTATGTGTGAACCTAATTGTTTCTATATATGTGCATATTATGTGCTTATCGACGACCTCTATGAGTGGTCGTCTATATTTCTTGGTTCCCTACTAAATTATATGCTTAGCACGGGTGTTATATCCATGTAGGTACTGAATATAAAGCTGACCCCAAAGATATTTTACAGCAGTTAAGGCCAATACCAACTAGGAGTGGAGTGATGTAGGTTTTGTATTAGTTTATGTAAATGTGACATTTTATTGTAAATAAGATAATATAATTATGTGTAGACACAGCTATGTAATAGAATGAAGCAATGTGTGAAATACTATCTTAGTGATGTAAATATGTAAATGTGATGAACCATTATAAGAAATGTTAAATCTAATATTACAAGGTATAATATGAACATCAGGAGATAAAATAGAAAGAAATTTTGTAACTCTGCTTCTCATGTTGATGTAATTATTATTATGAGAATTGAATGTATGCTATTTTCCATGAAAGTTATATGCATAACAGATTAGGTGTTCTTGACTTTATGGCACTCCTCGCTTTGCCAAGTGAACCTATTACATAAGTACGTGGTTCATTAGGTACTGTTAGGGGGTGTTACAAGAAGAGTTTGATATTCATCCATACTTTGAACTTAAATGAGATATAAGAATTGTGAAAAGAGTAATTGCACATAACTATATATGGAAGGGTTAAAGTCAAACGACTTGACTTTTCTATACCCTTGGGTGGTTATCATGTTCGGCTGTAAACCTTTGATGATTTGTGCATGAATGCATGGTAATATCAATGTGTGATTGATAGAATATTCAAATGAGTTTGAATTATGCAATCTTAATTGTACTAGTATTTACAGTTGCATTTTGCACTACCAAGCTGCACAAAAACCCAAAAGGTTACACATATAATAAAGTGTGGTTATTATGGTAAAATAAAATATCTACTATATGTTAATAATCATAGTGATGATTGATTACATAGAGAGAAATGAATTTTGGCTTAAAAGTCCAAATGGATGCGAATAGATTTTCTCTATGCTTTATGCGCATAGATGATGAATGGACTTATGGGCTATAAGGCATATCCAAATTAGTTGAATAATAATTATAATGAATTATAAATGTTATTAGGGCCATTATAAATCTAATTGGGCCAAGTTAGCTAAACCCATAAGAGAAAACTTAGTTATACATGGAAGGGTCTTCAAGCCTTCCCTGCACATAGAGCTAAGTTTAGGTCTATTTGAGTGGATTATAGGTCCACATATTTTGGTCAATTACTGCAACCCATAAAGGCTTTACCTAAGCCTATTATGATTAGATTTTATATGTATATGTGCCATATAAATACCTAATTATAAACAAATTAGGTTAAGAAGAAACATAAGTGTATTAGAAGACCACACACTTTTCTCCCATCCCCTTTGTGTAGCCGAAATCTGCACTAGTAACCTTTTTCGAGTTCTGTGTTAGCCTTACTCAATTCTTGATCCCTCTTTTTGGTTTGTCTATCTCTGGAGGTATTCAAGTTTGGATACCATGGTTTGCTACAATTCGGTACGGTGTAATTCAACTGATCAAAAGCTATATAATCTATAAATGTATTTTTCTATACTATAAATTTAGTTTATATGGTTTTAAATGGCAAGATTATCCCTTTAATTAAAATTTTTTACTTTCCTCCATTACATATGATATATGAACCCGTATTAAATCTCAACACTTTTACCATTTTCTTTTTCATCCCAGTTGGTTACCAACTAGACTCCATTTGTTTTATATGCAAAAATAACAAAGCACCAACTTAGTCTTCTTATCAAGTATAAATTCAAAATATCAATTCCATAAAACGACTTCAAACTAAACTTCTCAAATAGTGAATTGATTAAAAAAAATTGCATTGATTGTTGATATTGCTTACCAAATAAGGGTTATTCTAGTAATTGGAATCTTTTCAAGCTTTCACACTTAACCATTTTTTAGTTCACTGCTCAGAAATCATTTTCTAATTGGTTTTATATTAAGATATAAAGTTTCAGTAAAACATTATCTACAATCACTTGCTATTGAACTGTGCGCATTGCTGCGCACCGCCGCATCTATTTTCGCTGCATATTTAAGCAAACCTCTTTAAATTTTTGTTATTTTTAGATTATTTTTTAAATTAATCCATCTAACTTCTTATTTTTACCATTTAATCCCTTTAAAATTTTTATTTTTTAATATATTTTAAATTTTTCCCACTGTTTATTATATATATATATATATATATATGCATATATATTAATTAGAAGTGATTATGAATCGGTTAACCGATCTATAAGCCTAAAAATAATCCATTAATATCGATTTTTCTAAAACACTAATCATTAATCAATATGTTACAATCGATTAACCAGTTCATTGATTTTAATTTTTCGGACTAGTTAATCAATATTTTTTCAGTTAACCACTACAATTATAAGATGCATAAATAAAATTAAAATATTCAAGGTATTTAAAAATAAATATTTTGTCACTATAATATAACATCATTGTTGTTACAATAACAATATTTGGCGGGCATAAGCAATTTTGTTTTTAAGAATTAAAACTTAATAAGTAAATGAGTTAACTAGTCCATGATTACCCCTAATTAGATGAATGATTACACTTACTAATCGCCAATTAAAAAAAACTTCAAAACTTCAAAATAATTAGGATAATGAAAAAAAAAAAGTGCAACAAAAATACTTAAAAAAATACAAAATTATTAAAATAAATCCATTCAATGTTAACAACTATTTTTCTTTATTTTTTAACTTGGCATACATTATTTTCACATATATTAAAATTTTAAATTATTTTTAAAAATTATTAAAAATTTTAGTTAATATATTAATGTTATATAACTTTTCGAATACATTCTGATTTTCATTAATAAAAAATTGATAAATCAAAAAATAACAAGACATACTAAATATAGACATATTGAAAATTAACTAAAATGTCTTTAAAAAAACTAAATTGAAATTGAAATATATTTTAAAGTAAATAAAAGTTAAATGAATATAAATAATTAAATATTGATAACCGGACTCCCAATCCAAGAGCTCGTTAACAGGCTCTTTCGGATATCCATGGATAACCAGACTCCCAATCCAAGAGTTCAGTAACAGGCTCTTTTGGATATCCATGGATAACCGGACTTCCAACTCAAGAGTGTGGTAACCGGGCTCTCTAGGATATCCACCATATCAGTAGCTCGGTTACCTAAAAAGCTCGGAATCAACATATGGATAGACATCATTCACAAATATCTTCCAGATATTCAGCGGATCCTGATCTCATAATAACGGAAGTTATCGGAAATCACTCAACAAATCTTTGTAAATATTGAATCAAACAGCAATCAAGGAGTCAGAGCAAATTCTTTCTAATTATGATCCTCTTTCTTATCCTGTTTAGAGAAAGAGCCCTATATAAAGGAAAGCAACAGGTATGTTGCTCTCTCTGGATTTCTTCCACCGAAAATAAACTTTAATCAATTACTGACTTGATCGTCGGAGCTTCCATCGTCGGAACCCCGTTAGTTTTTCTTGAGTTTTTCAGGTGATCTATTCAAGAGGACACTACGAGAAATCCCATTGTCATCATTTAGTGCTGTGAGCATGGAACACTCTAAAGATTTTCAGTCAACAATGGATCTTTTTCCCAACTTGCCTATCTCCGCTGCCCCATCAACAAACCAGCCCAATACTGCTGCCCAACCTTCGGTTAATCTTATTGGCCAGACCCTCCATCACTTGCAGTCAGCTCAATCAGAGCAAATTTCCCCATTACCAGCACGACAACTATTCCCCCAAACACAAATCCATACACCCATAACACCACAATCCATCACCATCCCAGCAATCCCAGGTCTAACCCCTCAAACAGCTCAAAAGCTCCTGTCAGCTATGGTGGCTTAGGCATCACCTGCAACACCTACACCCATCCCTCTAGCACCACCCATAGTTCAGATACCTATAACTACTCAATCCCCCGCACAAACACCACCACTGTAACAGCCCCAATACCGGGTTAGTCGTAAATAGTATTTTTAAGAGTGAATAGTACTTTTAGGGTGAATAGTACTTTCTGGAATCGAAAAATATTTTATTGCACCATTGGATAGAACTCCTCAATACGAGTCTGTAGGCGCAAATTTCAAATCAATCAGAGGTCAAATGAGTCCAAAATATCAAAACAGTAAATAAAAGTATTTATTTCGGTGAATAGTAAAAAGTAGGCCCAGGTGGGACCCACTAAAAAGTAAAAGTGGGAACCACTGAAAAGTAAAAGTGGGACCATGAGTGGTGACATCATCAATGATATCATGGTGATATCAGCAATGTCATTTTGATTAATAATAACTGTGAGTCTCATGAATAGTGACAGCATCTTTGACTGGCCTGTGAATAGCGACTGTGGGTCCCGTGAATAGTAACTGTGGGGCCTACAAAATAGTGACTCTAGGGTAGTATCCAAAAATATTTTATTTCACCATCAAAAAGATGATGTTAAGTGGAGTATAATGGTGTAATCTAGTGTAAAAATGAGGTCAAATAGGCTTCCGAAAGTCAGTCAGAACTTTCTCTGGTTCCGTTCGATTGAACCAAGGTTTGACTGAACTTTGACTGAATTTTTATAAATATTTAGAGTGCATAAAATGGTTTACTGTAAGAGGATAAAAGGCTTAGAATAATTTTTAGAAATATTTGACAGCATTAGAATTGTATTTTAAGGCAAAATCGGATTGAACCGAATTAGACCGATTTAAGTGAACCAGGCCCCAAACGGACTCTGATTGAGCTGAAATTTTGCAAGGAGACAAATTTTAATATTCTAAGAATGATGCAAATGGTTGAGAGTGAAAATTAATTTAGGAACATTTAATTTCACAAAAACAGTGAAAAATGAACCGAAAACTAAAAATCGGACCAAGTCAGCTCAACCACTTTGGTTGCACCTGGTTGGGTCCAATTGGACCCATATCAAAGCACCCAAAAATTTGGAAATCCCTTGGATTTCATTTTATTTCAGCCTACCTCTTCCTCTCTCTTTGGCCGAATTCTTCTCCCTCTATTCTCCCCCATTTTACTTCAATTTTTCCTTCATCTCACCTCAAAATCAAACCTCTCTAACATAATTCAGCTCATCTAGAATCCATTGGTGGTCTTAGAATTTCGTTTGGAGGAGTATAAGTGGGTGAAATCTAGACTTGAAGTTTGGGTGTAAAATTTAGGTAAGAGATTTAAGAGTTTTAAATTTGGTTTTAAGGTTCCTAAAGGTATATTAGGATGTGAATTATATGTTTATTAAGTTTATTTGATGAAAGGAAACTTGGTTTTGAGTAAATCATAATTTTTGTGTTTGGACATAATTATGTCCAATAGGTGAGGGAACCTCCAATCAAGCTAAGGCAAGGAAAAGGAAAATTGAGAAGTATATTTCAAGGATCTAAGGTTTGTGATTGCAAATTCCATTTAATTCCATGGTAAAAATATGGATTTATATTATATTTGTGAATAAAGTATGTGATTTATACATGATTAATTGAAATTAACATGATATTCATGCTTAGCGATGTTAAAAATAATGGTATGGAAGATTAAATTGAAGAAATAGATTTTGTGTGAAAAGTTCCTTCTTTTGTCGAATGTAATTCATGTGATTTTCATGTGTTTTCATGATGTTTTATGTATAATTATGATGGATCTATGGCATTTGGCATGTGAATTAATGAATGGTATGTGTTAGAGCATGTGAAAACATCATGAGGTATGTGATGTATGTATGGCCGAATGTATATCATGTGTAAAGTCGTGATTGTTATGTGCTTTCATGGAAATTGATGGTATGGTGATGTTATACATCATGAAATTGGCCTAAATAAATGATAAAATTGATAAAAAAAAATAATATAAATAAATTGGTATGTGGGTCGTATACATGTATGTATGTATACATGTGTACCATGATGAAATACTAAGTTTACATAACACGTGATGATGTAATGATGATAATCACATGTGAAATGATGAAATGGTATGAAAAAGAATAAGATATTATGATGATCTACCATGAAAAATAAGTATATCATATTAATAATGTGAAAAATAAAATAATATTGTCCTATGTAGTGATCTGGTAGTCAAGTCTAGTTCAGGATATGTTCGCATGTCATAGGGACATAAGACCGCGGATGTGAGCATGGCGTCTCACTTTTTAAATAGGCCAATGATGGTCCTATTTCACTGTATCTGAATATTTCATTGTACTGTACTGTATTTAAAATAGTGGTGGTCTCACAGGACTCCTCTGATATTTCTGTGAAGTTTCAAAATTCACGTCTCGTTTATCCTGTATATAGAGTCTGCTAGTGTGTTACAGGGGCATAATGGTAAAAATAAGATTAAAATGGTTAAAGTATGATTAAAATAATATTTATGTCGAAAAATGGCATAAATATTATTAAATAAAAGGTTTGAGGGAAAAATTATAATTTTGTGCATATGTGTGTTAAGGATGGTTAATAAGGGTAAAAATGTAAATAAATGGTTAAATATGAAAATTGGCCACTTTTTAGGGGTAAAAAATATAAATTGGCATGAAAATGGTAATTGGAGGGTAAAACCATAATTTGGCATGTAAATTAATGATAAAATAGTAATATTGTTGAATTAAAAATAAATTAGTGGCATAATTATAATATTATTGAAATTAGAATGAACTAATGGCATAATGGCAATATAACTGAAATTAAAATGAACTAATGGCATTTTTGTCATTTTGAAAAAGTTTAAGGATATAAGTAAAATATTACCATAAGTTAAGAATAAAATGGTAATTAAGATTATTTATGTGATTAATTGTGTAATTGCCCTGATCATGAAATTTAAGAATAATTAAATATAATATTGCATGAATAATTAGTAATCAAATGTAATGTGTTTAATTATGAATATTAAATGTTATTATTGTGAATATTATTATGCATGAAAAATTAAATTAAGTGAAAATTTATGGAATTGCAATCACCACTGAGCATATTTAATGCTCAGCACGTAGTTTTATTTGACTGCATGTAGGTATTCCGTAAGATTTTGGGAGCAGTGCATACCTAACCCTTTGAAAGTTGTAAGGAAGAATTTATTTGGAATATTTAAGTATGTTAAGAAGTTTAGCATGTATATGACTTATAGTATTGTTTTGAGTTTTGGTCTGTAATAGATTGCTAAAACTTCACTAGTTTATATTTGTTTGGGCATGCCTAATAATTAGTAGAAATTAAGTTAATACTATTGGTAAAGTAAAATCTAGATTTTCAAGTTAAAGGAAAATTGGCCAAATGAATAGTAACTTAGACAGTTATAGGTCAATCGGCATAATTAATAGTGAATTAAGGTAGAAATATTAAGTTTGATGATTAATTAATAAGTATTAATAGACTTAATTAAATTGTCTTTGCCATACGGTACTATTCATGTATACGGTACTATTCATGTATACGGTACTATTCAAAAAAATTATCAGTTTTAATTAATTGTCTATTTAATAACCTGAATAGTTTAATTAGGTCAACCGAATTAAAATGAACAGTTATTTAATCGGATATTAAAGTATTAGAGTGTATGTTAGTTCAATGCGGATATCCGTATCACATACGTGTATAGGGCACTACAAGTATTGGTATCAGAGCTCTGGTTTAGGTGGTTCTAAGATCGGAGTGGGTCAATGGGATTAGTATAAGTACATGTACATGCCAACTAATTTTTGAACAGTATAGTTATGTGAGGTTAATGTATGCTTACTTCTTGTGTTAGAACGCGAGTATGGCTTCAGATGAAGGTCGTCGTGATAGTGATGTGGAGAGTGCCGCATCAGTTAGTATTAGTCGCTCGAGGTCGCCTCGTCATCAGGCTACTCCATCGATTGTTCCTCCTCCTCAGCAGCAGCCTGAGTTTATGAACATGATGGCGAATTTCTATCAGTTTATGCAATATCAACAGTAGTCTCGGGGTCCTGAACAGCAGTTAGCTCCACCTAGGTGAAGGCCTATTTTGGAACAGATTAAGAGATTAGGAGCGGAGGATTTTTATGGTCGCGATTCTTTGACTCCAGTTCAGGCGAAGGAGTGGTTGTTTAAGTTAAAGAGGATGTTTGAGACCACTCAGAGTCAACCAGATAAGATGCTACAGGGAGCAGTAGCCTTGCTTTAGGGTCCAGCTTATACGTGGTGGAGTTCAGTCCGTAAACACACTCCAGCGAATCAGGTTAATTCGGGGTTTTTCCAAACTCAGTTTGAGAAGAAATATGTCAGTTTTGAGTATAAATCTGCCATGCAAGATGCATTCTGGAGGCTCAGACAGGGAAGTAAGTCAGTTGCAGAGTACGAGAGAGAGTTTGAGCGGCTCAATACTTATCTGGATGATGAGTCCATGACTAGGCAGAAGTTATGCCACAGATTTGAAAGAGGTCTGCATAATAACATCAGATTGGCTTTAGGTTCTTACAGGTATATAGATATGAGGTTCTTGGTTGAAGCAGCTCTCAGAGCAGAGATGATTATGTCAGAAGAGGCTGATAGTCCTGTTTCAAACAAAAGAGGAAATCGGGTCAGTTTTCTGGTGTAGCTGGACAGAGTAAGAAGTTTAGAGGGCCTCCTCATTCACAGAGCCGTGCATCAGCAGCACCTGTTACTATTTGGAGGAACCCAGTCGGCAGCAGTGTCCCAGTCACATCAGTAGCCAGTGCACCCAGGAGTAGAGTATGAGATTCATTTCCATAGTGCCCTCATTGTAAGAAGTTTCATCCGGGCGAGTGCAGATTTTTGAACAGGGCTTGTTTTAGATGTGGGTCCCGGGAACACCAGATTAGAGATTGTCCCGAGGCCTAGCCGTCCACTGCAGCATCACCAGCTTTGGGTGGAGGGTTGGTCCCTCGAAGAGGACGTGGTAGGGGAGCAGCTCCTCCATAGGCTGTTTCAGGCCCTTCAGTACAGCCACCTCAGGGTCGTACCACTGGACGTCATTATGCTGTTAGAGCCCATGAACAGGATGATGCTCCAAATTTCATTGTTGGTAAATTCTCACTGCTCTCTCATTCAGTTTATGATTTGATTGATCCTAGTTTTACACATTCCTATATTAGTACTGCTATTGCTCAGGATAAAGGGTTGCATGACAGTCAGTTAGACCAGGATATTTTAGTGAGTAATCCTTTGGGGTATAGTGTAGTGGTGAATAAAGTATATCGAGATTGTCCGACTAGTGCTCAGAGTTTTGTGTTTTCTGCTAATTTGATTGACCTTCCATTCCGAGAGTTTGACATGATTTTGGGTATGGACTGGTTATCCACTCACCAGGCCACTGTTGACTGTAAGAGGAAGAGAGTAACTTTAAGAACTGCAGACAATCAAGAGATTGTCATTATGGGTGAGAGATCAGATTTTCTTTCTGGTGTGATTTCAGCTACTGCAGCTAAGAGACTTATCAGAAAAGGGTGTGTAGCCTACTTGTGCTATGCAATGGAGACTAAAAAGGATGAACTTAAGGCTTCAGATGTGCCCACTGTTCGGGAGTTTCAGGATGTTTTTCCTGAAGAACTTCTAGGTCTGCCACCTGATAGAGAGTTAGAGTTTACTATTGACTTAGTACCTGGTACTGCACCTATCTCTATTGCTTCTTACAGAATGGTGCCTTCAGAACTCAGAGAATTGAAGATTCAGTTGCAAGAATTATTTGATAAAGGCTTCATTAGATCGAGTGTTTCACCTTGGGGAGCACTAGTCCTCTTTGTGAAAAAGAAAGATGTATCACTTCGGTTATGTATTAATTATAGACAGCTGAATAAAGTCACCATCAAGAACAAGTATCCACTGCCTCGAATTGATGATTTGTTTGATTAGTTGAAAGGTGCGGGCGTGTTTTCCAAGATTGACTTAAGATCGGGCTACCATCAGCTAAAGATTAAAGAGTCAGATGTGCCTAAGACAGCTTTCCGCACCAGATATGGTCATTATGAGTTCATGGTCATGCCTTTTGGATTGATAAATGCTCCTGCAGCTTTTATGGATCTGATGAATAGGGTTTTCCACCTTTACTTGGACCAGTTTGTGGTTGTTTTTATCGATGATATTTTGGTTTATTTGAAGACTCCAGAGGAGCATGATGAGCATTTGAGGATTGTTTTGCAAACTCTAAGAGATAAGCAGCTTTATGCCAAGTTCAGTAAATGTGAATTCTGGCTAGATGAGGTATCATTTTTGGGTCACATAGTATCAAATGATGGTATTAAAGTTGATCCTAAAAAGATTGAAGCAATCCTTCAGTGGAAGACACCCAGGAGTGTTACCGAGGTCAGGAGTTTTCTTGGTTTGGTCAGTTATTACAGAAGGTTCGTGAAAGGTTTCTCTTTGATTGCAGCTCCTTTAACCAAGTTATTACAAAAGAATGTTAAGTTTGAATGGTCAGATAAATGTCAGGAGAGCTTTGAGAAGCTTAAATATATGCTGACTGAAGCTCCAGTGTTAGTGCAACCTGAATCTGATAAGGACTTTGTAGTCTTCAGTGATGCTTCCAGAAAAGGTTTGGGTTGTGTATTGATGCAAGAAGGCAAGGTGATTTCTTATACCTCCCGACAGCTTAAGACTCATGAGAAAAATTACCCTACTCATGATCTTGAGTTCGCAATAATTGTATTTGCATTGAAGATTTGGAGATATTATCTCTATGGTAAGAGATGCTACATCTACACTGATCACAAGAGTCTGAACTATTTGCTTACTCAGAAGGAGCTTAACTTGAGGCAGAGACGTTGGCTTGAATTGATCAAAGACTATGAGTGCTTCATCGACTATCATCCTGGTAAAGCTAACATTGTAGCTGATGCTCTCAGTAGGAAGTTCATGGCTTCTCTACGGGCTATAAATGTTAGTCTGGACTCATCAGATGATGGAGCTTTGATTGCAGAAATGCAAGTTAAGCCAGATTTTCTCCAGCAAGTGAAAAATGCTCTGAAGTAGGATGATCGATTGTCTACCATTATGTCTTAGGTGAAAGATGGCCATGTAAGTGATTATTCATTAGGTTCAGATGGTGAGCTATATTATAAACAGAGATTGTGCGTTCCTGATCAAGCTGATCTGAGAAAGGATATTCTGTCAGAAGCTCATCATAGCAGCTTTACTATGCATCCTGGTTGTAACAAGATGTATCAGGATTTGAAAATGCTCTATTGGTGGCCAGGCATGAAACGTGATGTGACAGAATTTATGGGTAAGTGTCTAATTTGTCAGCAAGTCAAGGCAGAACATCAAGTTCCTTCAGGTTTGCTTCAGCCTATTATTATTCCTGAATGAAAATGGGATAGGGTGACTATGGATTTTGTGTCAGGATTCCCTCTCTCGAGAAAGAAACATGATGCAGTTTGGGTAATTGTTGACTGACTCACTAAATCAGCTCATTTCCTGCCTATCAGAATGGATTATTCGTTATCCAAACTGGCAGAGTTATACATTAGCGAGATTGTAAGACTGCATGGAGTTCCTTCCTCTATCATTTCAGATCGTGATCCAAGATTTAGTTCTCAATTTTGGAAGAGGCTTCAGGAAGCTTTGAGAACTCAATTCCATTTCAACACAGCTTTCCACCCTTAGACTGATGGACAATCTGAGCGTGTGATTCAGATTCTGAAAGATATGTTG
Source organism: Excoecaria cochinchinensis (assembly GCA_947683425.1). Lineage (NCBI taxonomy): Eukaryota > Viridiplantae > Streptophyta > Magnoliopsida > Malpighiales > Euphorbiaceae > Excoecaria > Excoecaria cochinchinensis. The sequence goes on along the minus strand of CANTUQ010000017.1, from coordinate 354,902 downwards.
AGATGTTGTATACTCGAGTTTGGTAACCGTTGGGAACGGTACTTGCCTTTAGCAGAATTCGCCTACAATAACAGTTATCAGACCAGTATCAAGATGGCTCCTTATAAACCTTTGTATGGTAGTGTGACGCGCGCCGGGCCCCGCATGCCGCCCGTACGACCGCCCGCTCGAGGGCGATCGGGCCATTTGTGGGTCCGTTGGCAACTTGCAATGAATTGCGAGTGCGTCAATTTTGGGCAACAAGGAGGTTTCATGGAGTCGCCACCCAATAGAACATTGGGAAAGTTTCTCTCGCCTCGGAGAGCCTAAGACTGCGCTTATTATCCATTTTGGGCCAACCAAAGGGGTCTTGGAGGGTAAACCTCTCTCCCAAAGGAGCCTAGGATTAACGTCTAAGTCTCGTGACACAAAAGGTGTCTTGGAGGTCTTAGTTCCAACGAGTGATCGGATAGACCTCTCGGCTCTTTGAGCCCAAAGACCAGAGCTGGGTTCGGGACTTCTCATCTATTTCTACCTTGATTAATTTTACAATTAAGTTTTAAGTTCATTAGTTCTCTCTCTCCACACGATGCAATTTGATTAAAGCGCAATCATTCACGTTAAAAGCGGTAAATGGAAGCAAAATCCAAAATAAAGCATTCAAGAATAAATTACAATAACATTAGGAGCTGAATACAACTCCCATTTGTAAAAGTGCAATACATGCATAAAACGGGTTATTCATTAATAATGAGGACATTGGTCCTTGCATGTATTTATTATAAATCGATTTTTAGTGAAGAATTTATTGGATGAAAACAGGACATTGGTCCTTAGTTTTACAAAAAAATCCAAATTAATTACTATAAAACATTAATCCATTTTTATTACAGCGATATAAAATAATTTACATAAAATAATAATGAATAATAAAGATAAATAAAAATAAAACAAGAGACAAGGTTAAAAGAATTAAACCGGGTGGGAATGCTCAACATTGGGCCAATGTCGTCATCTCACATCCAAGCCATCCCAAGAACAAATAATATTATCTCACAAAATGAATAAACACAATTAGTGCCAAAAAATCCGAAATAAAGATAAATATAGATGAACAAATAAATGAATACTTGGATAAAGTAAATTGGGAAAATAATTAAAGTTAATAATGGATTAAATTAAATTAAATGATAAATAAATCGATAAATGAATAATTAATTAAACAAATTATTAATGAAATAAATTGATAGTTAATTTAGTGTAATTAATGGATATGCAATATAAATGATAATTATAATAATAAAATAAAAATAATAATGCTTGCGGTAATATCATAAAATAATAATGCTAAGATATATAAATTAAATAATATTAATAATAATAGCAATAATAATAATATAAATAAATAATATTAATAATAACAATAAATAATAATGATAACAAATAATAACTCAAATAAATAATAAACACAATAATAATAACAATAAGCATAATAATAGCAAGGAAAGTAAAATAAACATAAATTAATTAATGCTAATAACAATTATAAACAATATAACACCATAATGCATAAATCAAATAAATTAGATAATAATAATGTAAACTAGTAAATCAACTAATAATAATAATAATACTAAAAACAGAATATTAAATAAACACCAAACAAATAATAATAATAATAATAAAGATAATAATAATAATATAAATACAGAATAATAAATAAACATAATAATAATAATAATAGTAATAATATAATAATATTATAATATTAATAAACAGAAAATAAATAATAATAATAATAATAATAATAATAATAATAATAATAATAATAATAATAATAATATCATAAAATAGGGAAAGGGGACTTACCTCGCCGGAAGAGAGGTGGTCGACACCACCTATGCCGGAAGGGAGATCGGGACACCGGGACACCGGGAAGCCACCGGAACGGGTCACTCACCGGAAAGAGCGCTGCCGTTGCCGGAAAACGTCTTGAAGCGTCCGGGTCTTCCTCTCTCACGCGCCGGCTTCTGGCGGCTGATGGAGTAACGGCGACCACCGATGGTTTCATCCGGACCTCCTCTCCACGATGGCGGGGCGCGTGCGGCGATCGGCGGCCGTGGCTGGCCTGCGGAGGCAACGCCTCCTTCCCCTCTCTTTTTTTCTTTCTCTTCTTCTCTCCGGCGCCGTTGGTCTCCGTTGGCCCCTGTTCCACCCTCTCTTCTTCTTTCTACTTTCCTCCTATTTCTCTTTGCTCTTGGTCCCTTTTTCCTTGCTCTCTCTTGCTATGTCTTCTATATTTCCTTTTCTTTTTGGTTTCTCTTTGGTCTGGTTTCCTGGGTTTTCAGCTCTTCCTCTTGCTCTCTCTTTCTTTTTCCTTTGCTTTTCTTTTCCTTTTTCTTAGTCTTTGTCTTATACTCTCTCTCTCTTTTGCTCTCTTTTCTACTCTCTTTTCTATTTCTTTCCTTCTCCTCCTATGGCCGGCCACCACTGCTCTCAGCTCTCCCTTTCTTTTTCTTTTCCTTGGCTTTTTCCTTCTCTCTGTGTTCCCAATCCCAATCCGAAGAGAGCCCCCTTTTTTCCTTCATTCCTTTTCTTTTTATACTCCAAAACTAGGGCAAATTAGGTGCACAATTGTAATTTCCTCCATTTTAATTTCTTAATTAATTTAACTTAATTCAAATAACACACATTAATTAATTTAAACATTACATATTAATTAAACATTACATATGAATTACATTACATATTTTACATCTTAATATAATTAATCTATTTAATATATCATATAATTTATCTAATTAATTAAACACTTTACATATTAACTAATTAATCTTTAATCTTTCATGCATTTTAATTATCGAATTAAACTTACAATATTAATAAATGAAATTAACCCAACATTAATGATTAATTTCTAATTTTACCTACCTAATCTATATTATATATATATATATATATTTTTTTTCGGAGGGAATTACTAAGGACCCAAAATCACTTTTTGACATTAAACCCGACTCGGGACCCGGTGTCTACAGGTAGAAAGTGCAGAACTCCTCTTTGTTGGACAGAGCTCAGTGAAAATAAGATTATGGGGTCAGATTTGATTCGAGAAACTGAAGAAAAGGTTCGAGTGATTAAAGACAAACTAAAAAAAGCCATGGATCGGCAAAAGTCTTATGCAGATCTTAACAGGAAAGATATAGAGTTTTAAGTGGGAGATAAAGTTTTTCTGAAAGTTTCTCTATGGAAAAAGGTCCTGAGATTTGGAAAGAAAGGCAAGCTGAGTCCGAGATTCATTGGCCCGTATGAAATTATTCAGCGGGTTAGACCAGTAGCTTACAAATTGAAGTTTTCACAAGAGTTAGAGAAGATCCATGACGTCTTCCACGTCTCTATGCTTCGAAGGTACCGTTCAGACCCCAGTCATGTCATCAAGCTTGAAGAAGTTCGAGTTCAGCCAGACATGACTTATGAGGAGTATCCAGTGAAGATCCTGGCTAGAGAAGTGAAGCAGCTCAGGAATAAATAAATTCCACCGGTGAAGATTCTCTGGAATCACCACAATGTCGAGGAAGCGACATGGGAACCAGAAGACACTATGAGACAACAGTATCCCCAGTTCTTCAGTTCAGGTAAATTTCGAGGACGAAATTTTTAATTGGTAGGAGAGATTATAACAGCCCCAATACTGGATTATTCGTAAATAGTATTTTTCAAGAATGAATAGTGCTTTCGAGGTAATAGTACTTTCCTAAATCAAAAAATATTTTATTGTACCATTGGATAGAGCTCCTCAATACGAGTCCGTAGGCGTAAATTTCAGGTCAATCGGAGGTTAAACAAGTCCGAAATTGCCGAAACAGTAAATAAAAGTGTTTACTTTAGTGAATAGTAAAAAGTGGGCCCATGTGAGATCCACTGAAAAGTAAAAGTGGGCCCAGGTGGGGATCACTCAATAGTAAATGTGAGACCATGAGTGGTGACATCATCAATAACATCATGATGACATCAGTAATGTTATTATGATTAATAATAACTGTGGGTCCCATAAATAGTGATAGCATTTTTGACTGGTCTGTGAATAATAATTGTGGGTCCCCTGAATAGTAACTGTGGGGCCTATAAAATAGTGACTACAGGGTGAATAGTACCCGAAAATATTTTATTTCACCATCAGAAAGAGGATATTAATTGGAGTATAAAGGTGTAATCTGGTGTAAAAATGATGTCAAATAGGCTTCTGAAAGTCAGTCTGAACTTTCTCTGGTTCGGTTCGATTGAACCAAGGTTTGACTGAATTTTGACCGAATTTTTATAAATAGTTGGAGTAGATAAAATGGTCTACTATAAGAGGATAAAATTCTTAAAATAATTTTTAGAAATTTTTGACAGCATTAGAATTGTATTTTACAGCAAAACCAGATTGAACCGAATTAGACCGGTTTAAGTGAACCAGACCCCAAACAGACTCTGATTGAGCTAAAATTTTGTAGGGAGACAAATTTTAATATTATAAGAATGATGGAATTGGTTGGGAGTGAAAATGAATTAAGGAACATTTAATTTCACTAAAACAGTTAAAAATGAATCGAAAACTAAAAATCGGACCAAGTCGGCTCAATCACTTTGGTTGGACCCGGTTGGGTCCAATTGGACCCATATAAAAGCACCCAAAAATCTGGAAATCCCTTGGATTCCATTTTATTTCTGCCTCCCTCTTCCTCTCTCTTTGGCCGAATTCTTCTTCCTCTCTTCTCTCCCATCTTTCTTCAATTTTTCCTTTTCTCACCTCAAAATCAAATCTCTTTAACATAATTCAGCTCATCTAGAATCCATTGGTGGTCTTAGAATTTCGTTTGGAGGAGTATAAGTGGGTGAAATCTAGACTTGAAGTTTGGGTGTAAAATTTAGGTAATAGATTTAAGAGTTTTAAATTTGGTTTTAAGGTTCCTAAAGGTAGATTAGGATGTGAATTAGATGTTTATTAAGTTTATTTGATGAAAGGAAACTTGGTTTTGATTAAATTTTAATTTTTGTGTTTGGACATAATTATGTCCAATAGATGAGGGAACCTCCAACAAAGCTAAGGGTAAGGAAAAGAAAAATTGAGAAGTATATTTAAGGATCTAAGATTTGTGATTGCAAATTCCATTTAATTCCATGGTAAAAATATGGATTTAGATTATGTTTGTGAATAAAGTATGTAATTTATGCATGTTTAATTGAAATTAACATGATATTCATGCTTAGGGATGTTAAAAATAATTGTATGGATGATTAAATTGAAGAAATAAATTTTCTGTGAAAAGTTCCTTCTTTGGCCGAATGTAATTCATGTGATTTTCATGTGTTTTCATGATGTTTTATGTATAATTATGATGGATCTATGGTAGTTGGCAAGTGAATTAATGAATGGTATGTGTTAGAGCATGTGAAAACATCATGAGGCATGTGATGTATGTATGGCCGAATGTATATCATGTGTAAAGTCATGATTGTTATATGTTTTCATTGAAATTGATGGTATTGTGATGTTATACATCATGAAATTGGCCTAAATAAATGATAAAATTGATAAAAAGAATTAATGTAAATAAATTGGTATGTGGATCGTATACATGTATGTATGTATGCATGTGTACCATGATAAAATACTAAGTTTACATAAAATGTGATGATGTAATGATGATAATCACATGTGAAATGATGAAATGGTATGAAAAAGAATAAGATATTATGATGATATACTATGAAAAATAAGTATATCATATTAATAATGTGAAAAATAAAATAATATTGCCCTATGTAGTGATCTGGTAGTCAAGTTTAGTTCAGGATATATTGGCATGCCATAGGAACATAAGACCGCGGGTGTGAGCATGGCGTTTCACTTTTTAAATAGGCCAATGATGGTCTTATTTCACTGTATCTGAATATTTCATTGTACTATACTGTATTTAAGACAGTGGTGGTCCTACAGGATTCCTCTGATATTTCTGTGAAGTTCTGGAGTTCACGTCTAGTTTATCCTGTATATAGAGTCTACCAGTGTGTTACAGGGGTATAATGGTAAAAATAAAATTAAAATGGTAAAAGTATGATTAAAATAATATTTATGTGGAAAAAGGGCATAAATATTATTAAATAAAAGGTTTAAGGGCAAAATTGTAATTTTGTGCATATGTGTGTTAAGGATGGTTAATAAGGGTAAAAATATAAATAAATGGTTAAATATGAAAATTGGCCACTTTTTAGAGGTAAAAAATGTAAATTGACATGAAAATGTTAATTGGAGGGTAAAACCGTAATTTGGCATGTAAATTAGTGATAAAATAGTAATATTGTTGAATTAAAAATAAATTAGTGGCATAATTGTAATATTATTGAAATTAGAATGAACTAATGGCATAATGGCAAATAAGTGAAATTAAAATGAACCAATGGCATTTTTGTCATTTTGAAAAAGTTTAAGGATATAATTAAAATATTACCATAAGTTAAGAATAAAATGGTAATTAAGATTATTTATGTGATTAATTGTGTAATTGCCCTGATCATGAAATTTAAGAAGAATTAAATATAATATTGCATGAATAATTAGTAATGAAATGTAATGTGTTTAATTATGAATATTAAATGTTATTATTATGAATATTATTATGCATAAAAAATTAAATTAAGTGAAAATTTATGAAATTGCAATCACCACTGAGCATATTTAATGCTTAACACGTAGTTTTATTTGACTGCATGTAGGTATTCCGTAAGATTTTGGGAGCAGTGCATACCTCACCCTTTGAAAGTGGTAAGGAAGGATTTATTTGGAATATTTAAGTATGTTAAGAAGTTTAGCATGTATATGACTTATAGTATTGTTTTGAGTTTTGGTATGTAATAGATTGCTAAAACTTCACTAGTTTATATTTGTCTGGGCATGCCTAATAATTAGTAAAAATTAAGTTAACACTATTGGTAAAGTAAAATATAGATTTTTAAGTTAAAGAAAAATTGACCAGATAAATAGTAACTTAGACAGTTATAGGTCAATCGGCATAATTAATAGTGAATTAAGGTAGAAATATTAAGTTTGATGATTAATTAATAAGTATTAATAGACTTAAGTAAATTGTCTTTGCCATACGGCACTATTCACACAGTATTATACATACAGTACTATTCAAAAAAAATACCGGTTCTAATTAATTATCTATTTAATAACTTGAATAGTTTAATTAGGTTAACCGGATTAAAATGAACAGTTATTTAATCGGATATTAAAGTATTAGAGTGTATGTTAGTTCAGTGGGGCGGCACCCGATATCCGTATCACATACGGGTATAGGGCGCCACAACCACCTTTACCGAGCACGCTTGCCCCTAGCGCAACAATAACCATGACAACCGAGCAGTTTGAAAGGATGTTTGAAGAAAGAATGCAGAAATATCAGAACCGCAGTACTTTGCAGTATTAAGGAAGTTTTCAATCCCCCCTGTCTAAGGACATTTTGGTTGCCCCCTTCCCCCAGATAAGATTATCAAACCTGCTAAAGCACAATGACAGTACCGACCCCCGAGCTCATCTGAATGAATTCCATCATACCATACTGGTGCATACTATAGAAGATGCTGCTTTGTGCAAAATTTTCTCCCAAACCCTCATAGAGTCCGCATAGATTTGGTTTCGCAATCTACCCGAGCACTCTGTCTATAGCTTTGAGCAGTTCAGTGACATGTTCATTGCTAAGTTCGTGGCAGCTATACGACCAGCAAAAGTTTCGGCTGAGCTCACTTTGATTCATCAAGAGAAGGGAGAATCACTACGAACCTATGTAGAACGGTTTAATATGGTGGCTATGGACATTCAGAATTTGAATCTGGAAGTGGCTATCAACACTCTCATTCGCAACACCAGGTGTCAAGACTTCAGTGACTCCCTCAGCAAAAAGCCACCGAGTGACTTCACCAAGCTCATGTCTCGGGCTCATAAATATATTCGAATGGATGAAGCTCGTTGACTCAGATACAGTTCTCAACTTAGAGAATCAGATAGAGGTTTTCGAACAGGCCGGGATAGGAATAACGGAGGGTGAGACGATGTTAGAAACAGAGGATCGGGCAACTCAAACCGAGCTTATGTAGTCACAAATCCGAGCTCTAGCGATGAGAGATTGATGACCTTAACGGCCTCGAGGTCCCAAATCCTGGCATGGATGAGGGAGAATGAATGGGTTAACTGGTCAGTAGATATTGTGATGGAAAACTTCCCTTCTTTTGTTTTATTCTTCTTCAACCTTTGAAAATGGTGGAAAGAGCATAAGCAAACCAGAGGTTGTGCGATATTTGAAATTAATTAAAATGTATAACCTATCTCAATCATCCCAAAAACTATAAATTAAAATAATATTACTGAAGCACCAATTTAAAGACACATGTAAGTCAAAATTAATTGTTTCTCCTTGTTGTAAACCATAAAATGTACAGCAAATAGAATCAAATCATAAAAAAATTCAAATGGCCGAGCCCTTAGACTCACTTCAGGAAGTGGAGTTCTCACTGGGAAAAGTGGTCAAGATCACAGCCAATAAGACGGGCAAGGAAAAAGAGGCACTGGTAGCAGTACTCTCAGAGTTCACAGATGTGTTCGCCTAGCAACCTTCGGATATCAAGGGTGTATCTTCCAAGGTAATGTGCCACTCACTTAATGTACAACCTAACTGCAAGCCTGTTAAACAGAAAAAGAGGAACCATGCTCCCGAGTGGCAGTTGGCAATGTTGGAAGAGATTGACACGCTGTTGAAGAATGGGTTTATAAGGGAAGTGCTATTTCGGACTGGCTGTCAAATGTGGTGCTGGTTAAAAAATCTAGCGGAAAGTGGAGGATGTGTGTTGACTTCACGGATCTTAACAAGGCTTGCCCAAGGATAGCTACCCGCTGTCCAACATAGATCTCCTAGTCGACTCCACTTCGGGATTCGAAAAACACGCATTTTTGGATGCCTCTGCGGGATATCACCAGATCCCCATGAACAAAACTGGTGAGGAAAAAACTGCTTTTGTCACGCACCGGGCTACTTATTGTTACCGAGTCATGCCATTTGGACTAAAGAATGCCAGTGCCACTTATCAGAGATTGATGAACACGATGTTCACAGATCAGCTCGAAAGAAATGTGGAAGTCTACATAGATGACATGATTGTCAAGAGTAAGATGGCAGAGAGCTTACGAACCTAGCTAGCTGAGACTTTCACAATCTTGAGGAAGTTCAGTCTGAAGCTCAACCCAGAGAAGTGTGCTTTCGGGGTGCAGTCCAGAAAATTCTTAGGTTTCATGATCTCGAAAAGAGGAATAGAGGCTGACCCAGTGAAAATCCAAGCTATTCTGGAGATGGAACTCCCAAAGTCAATAAGGGAGGTGCAGAAACTCAATGGAAAGGTAACAGCTCTCGGCAGAATCTTTCTTGTTCAGCTAAATGATGTCTACCCTTTTACAGCACTCTCGAAAGGGTAAAAAATTTTAAATGGACTCCGAACTGCCGGAAAGCATTTAAAGAGTTGAAGCTTTTTCTTAGCACCCCACCTTTGTTAAGTCGGCCTCAATCGGGAGAAACCCTATACATGTATCTAGCAGTTTCATCCGGAGCAGTGGGTTCGGTTTTGATAAGAGAAGAGGGTAGCCAACAGTTCCCCATCTATTACACCAGTAAGGTTCTGAGAGGCGCCGAACTGAGATACCCCATACTGGAATAACTCGCCTTCACATTAGTTACATCAGCCATCAAACTACGGCCTTACTTCCAAGTACACACCGTGGCGGTTCGGACGAACTCAAATCTCAGAAAGGTGTTATAGAAGTCGGAAGCATCTGGGAGAATTACTGAATGGGTAGCTCGATTGGGAGAGGTTGATGTCCGGTATGAGACGCCCATCAATGAGGGTCAGGTCTTAGCTGATTTTATAGCAGAGTTACATACACCTCCACCGAAGCCAAGCCCATGTTCTTGGAAGTTGTATGTAGATAGAGCATCTTCATCCATAGGTGCCGGAGCCGGAGTGATCCTAATCGGACCTGGAAAGATAAAAATTCGAGGAATGGCTCACATAGCATTTCAAGCATCCAACAATGTTGCGGAGTATGAAGCTCTTAGCTTTGGTCTATAGCTCGCCATCACGGTAAAACCGGACTCATTGACTATTTTCTCTGACTCACAGCTGGTTGTTAGCCAGATGCTTGGAAAATTTGAAGCAAAGGACCAGACAATGATTAGATATAAAGAATTAACACCTGCACTCCTCTCCCAACTAGAGAAACTGGGATGTGTGTGGTCCATCGAGCAAATATCCCGTGCAGAGAATGAGGAGGCAGACACTTTGGCCAAGTAGGCTTGCCTCTAGAGCCAAACATTTGCTTCAGACATCATCTGGTCAATTCTATCGGCCCCAACCCACGAAACATATAAGGTTCACCTGTAAGAACCGATGGATGGATAGCGGCTTTCGATTTATCAATATTTGAGCGCTGGAGCTCTTCTAGAGGATCAGGTTCAAGCTCGGAAGGTAGTTCAGCTATCCAGTCGCTACACCATTCTAGATGATCAATTGTACAGGCGATCTTTTTCAGCTCCGTGGGCAAGATGCTTGAGCACGGAAGAGGGCGACTATGTATTGAGAGAGGTCCATGAAGGCATCTATGGGGCACATGAGGGGGCATAAGTTATAGCTCAAAAAGCCTTGCTATAAGGGTATTATTGGCCAAGCATGGAGAAATATGCTAAAGAGCTCGTCTAGAAATGTGATAAACGCCAAAGGTTCTGTAATTTGAATCATCAGAAGCCTACCTCTCAGGTTCCAATCCACAGTCCTTGCCCATTCGCTCAATGGGGTGTCGACATTCTGGGCCCTTTTCCCTTGGCAACCGGATAGCAGAAGTTTTTGGTTGTGGCAGTTGACCACTTCACCAAGTGGGTAGAAGCAGAACCCCTAGCTATGGATGTTAAATTGATTGGACAGTGCGGTTATTTATGATAACAGTTCAAAGCACTCGATAATCAAATAATTCTCGATTTTATTAAGTCAAAAACAATACAAAGAGACCTATTCATCTGGGTGCACTTCGTCCAACTACGACCAGTCCATATCGGGGTATCGCCCTTTGACTGCTTCGAAAAGTTTCTGACTATAAGCAAGACACTTGTCAATGGCTAACTCCAGGGACTTATACTCCAACTCGAAATATTTCTCCTCCAGTTTGGCTTTCGCCTTGTTAGCCTCCTCGAGCTAGGTCTGGACCTTATTCAGCTCGGCCTTTGCCTCAGCTTTCCCTCTCTCATTCACAGTTGCTTTTTTCTCGGTTTCTGTAACCTTTTTCAGTGCATTAGTTGCTTTGACCTTGGCCTCTAGAGCCCTCTTTTCACAATCCTTTAGCTTGGCCTCTGCGGCATTAGCTCAGAATCGCTGCCCGGCCACTGATTACATCTCCTTCTTCCAGGCCATAATCAACCTATTCATTTTCGCAATGACAGCTCCACCTAGAATTGACCCCTGTAACGGAACAGGCGATAACTTAGAATATAGAGTATGATAATCAGAACAGGGCAAAGCAAAAACAGAGCAAGAGAGCCCACCTCTATCTGATGCCTCTTGATGGTAGTGCTCAACTCCTCAGCAATACTGCGCATCAGAGATGCAATCCCCTTTGGAGGACAGGCAAGTTAATGCACAAAATCACAAAAGATGGGGTTGTCTTGGGAGTAATCGTCCCCTTCCTCCATCCAGATGTCACAGACCTCATCAGCGAGGGCTCTCATATCTCTTTTTTTGGGCTTGGGGTTTGAGGTCCTCACTCTTACATGGTCCTTTGGAGATAGAGGCCCGGATGTGGTCTGATGTTCGGATGAAGGAGCATCATTCGCTTGGTTCGGGGGCGGAGTGTCACCCGGCACCTCAATAGGTGCCGAGCTGGTGGCTGGAGCCGGGGTGATTGGGCTACGGAAGGAAGCCGCAGTGGGGGTCTCTTGCAAAGTCTCGATAGGCGCTGGGCGGGCGTGTATTTTTTGCCTCTTGGCGTTCATCATCTCAGTCATGCTTGGCGTGTCATTCCTCTTCATTGCTATAAAAAACCAAACAATGAGAGAATATTAGAACATAAAAATTGCTAAAAGAATATACCTTTTCTAGGGCACTGAGATGATTCTGTTTGGGTTAAGCCGAACATGAGCTGATCCCTAATATCTATTTTATTCCTAGCCAGAGACCTCTACCGGGTTAGAGTTCGTTCCTCCTCATCAGTAAGGTACAGGGGGTTGTCGTTCTTATTGACATAATGACCCCAAGTTATTCTGTAACCGAACTCATTATCGCTTTCCACAACGAAAAATCGGTTCTTCCAATTTTTTAAGGACTCCGGGTTTCCCGTAAAGATCCCGTACCCGGCTCGGGCCTGAACGTAGTTGTGATTCTTGGTAGTTACTCGGAGTCCGATCACGTGGGTAGCTTGGAAGAGCCGGAGGGTCAGGTCGATATCATCGTCGCCCGCCCACATCTATAAGGCTGAAATAGTTCGCCAAGCGTTTGGATGAATTTGGCCCATGGTTAAACCATAGTAATTCATCATCTCGACCTCAAAAGGCATTGGAGGAAGACTCATTCCAGCCTGAAAATCAGCCTCATAAACAGCTATGGTCTTCTTGCCCGAAAACTTGGTGTTAGCTCGGACACTTGGCCCAGGAGCTCGAATCCTATAACTTTCGGGGAATACCCAAGCTCTCATGCAGCTCTAACATCTCACTACTCTTTACGACCGAGCTGATGCTTCATACTCGGGGATTTCTCCTGGGCTCCTTCTTCTTCGGTGGATCTGGCTGACTGGTACTAGGAGACTCTGGGATATCGTCGTTCAAAAGGCCCTCCTCCACTCTTACCCTCTTAGATGAACTCTCAGAAGCACTCATTGTAAGAAAGAGAAGAAAGGCAAGACACTAACCGTAAATTGGAAGGGGATATCGAAAGCTTCAGAAGACGCAAGATCAGAGATAAGAACTGAGGTCAGATGAAGCCAAAATCGCACAAAACAGAAGGCAGGAGAATAAAGCAGCGAAAAAGAAATCTCTAAGCAAAACCAAAAATGGGGGAAGGGAGAAAGGATTGATATTTATAGGTGGCAAGCATTGATTGGGGAACCTTGCAATAATTGCTCCCCACGCAACTACCGAAGAGACACCATCATTTTAATAACTGACACAGCCGTCGGATCACGCTGAAAGAAGCGCATGTACACACCTTTTAAAGCGCCACGCACCCATTTGCTTTCAATGCGTCGTAGGCTAGGCTGACACTCACACGCCTAAATGTGTCCTCTTCAAGTGTTAATTCGTTGCTCTAATGACATAAATGTCATCAGCTGGGGGGGGGGGGAACTTATGAAAACCGGACTCCCAATCCAAGAGCTCGGTAATAGGCTCTTTCGGATATCTATGGATAACAGGACTCCCAATCCAAGAGCTCGGTAACAGGCTCTTTCGGATATCCATGGATAATCGGACTTCCAACCCAAGAGTGCGGTAACCGGGCTCCCTAGGATATCCACCATATTAGTAGCTTGGTTACCTAAATAGCTCGGAATCAGCATATGAAAAGTCATCATTCACAGATATCTTCCCGATATTTAGCGGATCCTGATTTCACAATAACGGAAGTTATCGGAAATCACTCAACAAATCTTTGTAAATATGGAATCAAGCAGCAATCAAGGAGTCAGAGCAATTTTTTTCTAATTAGGATCCTCTTTCCTATCCTGTCTAGAGAAAGAGCCCTATATAAAGGAAAGCAACAGGTATGTTCCTCTCTCTAGATTTTTTTTACATAGAAAATACACTTTAATCAATATATTGACTTGATCGTCGGAACTTCCATCGTCGGAATCCCGTCAATTTTTCTTGAATTTTTCAGGTCATCTATTTAAAAGCATACTATGAGAAATTTCATTGTCATCAAATATGAAAATAATGAAATAAAAAAAATTGTAATATAAAGAAAAAAAAGTGAATTACAATTAATAAACTGTAAAAGTGATCATAAATCAGTTAATTAGTCCGATTAATCAGTCATAATCCAAGAAAAATCATTTCATTAATATTAATTTTTTAAAATACTAACTATTAACAAATCCGTTATAATCGATTATTCAGCCCATTAATTTAATTTCGAATTAAAACATCAACTTTTTTTTTTCCTAACCCCCTGAGATTAATATATGCATATACCTACAAATATACAAAAGATTCAAACGACTTTTCTTCTCCTTTAACAAAGGGCGCAAAAAAACAAAAAACGCGTTTTCTCTCGTTGGGTCGATAATACTCAAAAGTGAAAAGTCTAATATATGTATGCCAGTTTCATCTTATAAATACAACTTCCCAATTAACATATAATTTCTTTAATCCTATGATAACCTGTGGTCTCATTTTAACTATAATCGAACGGCTGAAAATACGGCTTTTACCATAAATGTGTACAGTAGAATGTCACGATAACATACTTTCTTCCCAACTTTCAAATTTATATATTCTACCGGCCCGCATTTTCAAACATTTCCTTCATCTTCTATTTCCTTCTTCTCTCACTTAGGATTCTGTCTGTCTCCGATGGAAATACTCAGACGGTAAATTTTGTTCAAGTTAATTCCTTACCGTCCGATGATCTGACTTATTGAGTTTTTTTTTTAACTGATTAAAAACAAGGACTCTTTATTAAGAACCTTTTAAATCAGAGTCCAGAATATGGGCCATTGCTGCAGCAAAGACGGCCCCACTGACCAAAATGGCGGGATCACCGCCGTCAACCATTGCAAGCCACCGCCAGCTGCAGCTCCAGGAGAAACGCCGTCGTCTATTGAGTTTAATTCCTACGCGTCCAGTCCATTCCAGAGTCCGCTGCCAGCTGGAGTTGCGCCGTCTCGTTCTCCGGCGAGTACTCCGGGGAGGAAGTTCAGATGGCCGTTGCCTCCTCCGTCCCCGGCGAAGCCGATCATTGCTCTTATGCGACGGCGAGGACATACTAAGCAGCCCAAAGAGGTTCCGATACCGGAGGACGGAGAGGGAGTAGAGGGTGATGGGCAGCTAGATAAGAGTTTCGGCTATGCGAAGAACTTTCCGGCGAAGTTCGAGCTTGGAAAGGAGGTTGGACGAGGGCACTTTGGTCATACGTGCTGGGCCAAAGGCAAGAAAGGAGAGCTCAAGGGACAGTCGGTTGCTGTCAAGATCATTTCTAAAGCCAAGGTGAATATTCTGCCCTTTACAATTTTCAGACTCTATTTCTACCTGTTTTTCCAAAATGAAATTTACAGTCAATGCAGTATTTTATTGTTAGTCAATTCTGTAGGATTCGTTTTCACTGCAGCTAAAAATTGTAATTTTGATGGGAGGAAAATTTCTGAGCATAAGTTGGATGTGGCTTAGTTATTTTATGAGCTGAAATTTGAAGCAGAAAATAGTTAAATTTGGCTCTCTGAAATTGACATGGCTAACAAATCATCAAAACGATGTCTTATAAGAGTATAACTGCGGTGAACTAAAATATTCTGAAATTATGCGAGTTAGTGTTGCGAATAGAAGAACAAATGAAGTTAGTTTTGTTTTTTGGATTAGCTTAGGAACAATCACATGTTATATCTCTTCAATCTTTATATTGTTTCTGAAACAGAACTCAAAAGTCACCAATTAACTCTAGTTAATTAGTTAATGGGGGAGGATTAGTAAGATGTTGGGACGATGTTCAGGGTCCATTTTTTTTAGTTATGTAAAACATGTCTACTGATGCTTTGGAAAAAATGAACAATTTTTGTGGTTTGCTTCTAATAATAAAATAATTGCAAAATTATTACATGGTGCTTGGAGAATATTGGAGAAACTTAATCTTCTATCCATGACGAAGATCATGAAGATGCTTAAACCTGTTAGATTTTATGTATCTTGATATGGTTTTAGTCTGCTTGCAGAGAGAATTACATTAAAAGAATAAATAGTGCTGGTCACTGACAGTGATGACCTATGGCAGAAAGACTAGCAGCAGGAGTTGTTGCTAGCAATAACTCTTGTTATTTCTTCTTTTTCTTTTCTTTTATTTATTTATTTTTTGGAATGCAAGAAAGGCAAAAATGTCTACTTTTTAGAACATTAATCCATTTCTACTGAAGAATTCTGGAATAGGAAGTCATTTTCTTTGACCAGGAAGACATTTTCCATTTAAAAATTTTGCTATATCCCGACTTCATAAAATAAATGAAGCCTAACAGAGTTTCCAGCTCTTGTGTTTGTTTTATATAAACGGCAGTGTAAATCAAAAGTCAACCTCTGCTTCTGCTTCCAGAAAGTACTCATAATGTTGATTGAAAGTTTTAACAAAGTTAATTTGCTATTTCTATATGAAGCTTGAAATTTTGGTCCTCATATTTGAGGGAACTGTGAATATTGTTTATAGAAGGCATTGATGTAAATCATATCTGTTAACCATTAAAATTCAATGTGCCTACAGATATTTCTTGGCAGTTTAATCAAAATGCTTTTTGAATCCAGATCCCATTTGTTTCTGTGCATATCATACTTGCACCTTTTTAAAGCTTGCAATTATTATTGGATTCATGTTCTGTTTGTAGAGTAAGCATTGTTTACATTTTACGCTCTTGTTGTGTAGTAGAGTAAGCTTTATTTAACTTTCATGCTCTTATTGTTACCAAGAATTAACTGTTTCAAATCAATGAGTTGACAGATACTAGTATCCATTTATGTCATTTTGTTAACTAAGTTTGCATGTAAATGGCAGATGACAACAGCAATATCCGTTGAAGATGTTCGCAGGGAGGTAAAAATATTGAAAGCCTTATCTGGGCATAAGCATATGATCAAATTTTATGATGCTTTTGAGGATGCCAATAACGTCTACATAGTCATGGAGTATGTACATGTTATATTCTAATCCTGTTTATCACCATCTTTTTTGTATTACTTTCCATTTTTTGAATATATATCTTAGCAATGGCGAAACATTTGGATGTAATAAACTCTCTTTTGAAAGCCAAATTTTAGTAAATATATTGATTGCTATTTGAGTTACAAACATCTTGATGTAGAATCCTAGGTTTCTCTTTCAAACTACTTTCAAAGGCACTCTTACTTGAGGAATAAAACACAAAAGCACCTAAATAATCTTACAATCCTAAAGAACCTTTTTAATGTATAAAACTGCTTTTTAAGTTTCCCACAACTATAAGAAAAATAGCTTTGAAGAGTGCCTGCTATCCATGATTCATTAGGATTATGAATGCCACCTAGGTAATGCCTAAGAGGAACATAAGCCACATTATATCCAGGCTTACTTTTATACTATCAAAAACCTTAAAACATGCTCTGTTCTCTAAATCATTTAAAATCTTTTAAATTGGCAGATTGTGTGAAGGTGGAGAACTGCTAGACAGAATTTTATCAAGGTAATGAATGCTGCATTACTTCCTTGAGAGTTGAGATTTTTTATCTAATGGTTCTGGTATTTTCTAGTTAGGTTTCAATTATATTTGTATGCTGCTAATATTTAGAATTTACTTGTAGAGGTGGGAGGTACACTGAGGAAGATGCTAAAACTATTGTTGTGCAAATTTTAAGTGTTGTTACCTTTTGTCATCTCCAAGGCGTTGTGCATCGTGATCTTAAGCCAGAGGTATATGAATATGCACCTACATTTGTTTGTGCATGCTAAAGAGGTAGTAGCCTTATGATGAATGCTACATTTTTGATCTGGCAGTTGCTTTTTTTGATCTTGGCATCCGTTATCCTCTTGAAAGTATTTCTAATGTATAATATACATGTCTGCACATATGCTTTCCATTATGCCATTATGTTTGTAAATAATATGGTACGAAATGAGAGGCCAGGTTATGTCATCTTCAAGGTGCAACAGACTATGTCTCCAACTTTAACAAATAAATTTTTTACCACTTGCAGAATTTTTTATTTACTACGAGAGATGAGGATGCTACATTGAAGGTTATCGACTTTGGCTTATCAGATTTTATTAGGCCAGGTAACATGTGATAATTCATTAATTTAGTTTTTGGTCCTTGTTTACATATTAATAACTAGGAGTGAGCAAAAAAATTTCAAAATAAAATAAAAACTGAACTGAATATTCAGATAACTGAATTATTGATTTTGATTTTGATTTTATTCTTAATTTTAGTTTTTTATTCTAAATTTTGATGGTTTTCAATTAACCAATCAATATGTGTGTGTGTCCATTGATAATTGAGAAGTTACAACGAAATTTTGCAAGATATTGCCCTGAAGTTTTTGTTTGTATATATATATATATATTTTTTTTTTAAAAAAAAAAATTGAACTTAGACAATTAGATTGATGTTCAAGTGATTTTACATTTGCATTTGGATTGCTAGTAATACGTAAAAAGTTGGCTTTCTTTTAATTGTTAAAAGTTTAAAAATTGGTTAACCAAACCATTAGGACCCTTACTAGATTTTATTTTATGGGCACATGTGGAGTCCTTGCAATTTTTGAAAATGTAAAAATCAGTTAACCTAATCATTACTACTCCTAGAATTAATTTTACAGCTGCATCTGGAATGCTTGTAACTTGCAGCTGTGTTTTTAATGGTTAGAAATCCAAAAATCAATTAATCTAGCTATTAGGACCCTAATAATTGATTTTACATGTGCATCTGGAATACTTGTAATTTATAAATGGTACATCTAAAAATTGATTAAGCTAACCATTAGAATCAGTCAAAAAATAATTGGTCAGCTGAGTTTGATGGTCAGCTTTCGGTTTGGACAACAGTTTGGTTTAGAAAAAGCAATGAATAGGTTGGTTAAGTGGGTCATGGCTACCTTAGTAAAATTGATTTTTTGATGAATGAAGACCAATTAACCTAGTTCAATCTTTATCCTCTTGTTCTGTTATAAGGTTCAACTTTGAATTGAACATTGTTCTCCAAAATTTTTCTACAGAAATGTAGAGGTTTGATATTGTACTCATATAAAGACATACACATGATCTCATGCATGTGCTAGTATTTATTGAAAATACAGATTTGCCATATATAACTCTAATAAGCACTGTATTTTGGACAAAAAGGTTATAGAATTGTATGGACCATTTTTTTTTTTAAATTGATGTCCTCCTTTGAGCTCTCTTTAGATATGGCCTTGGCTGATTGTGAGCAGTCCATCTTTTGTTGCTGTTTTAGGTCAGTTTATTTTATCTTTTAGTTGGTTTTGAATTCTTAGGAAACTTCACAAGTGAAATATTTTTTTTTTCATTTGATGAAATTGGATTTCTAGAATTTAATTGCGAAAGTTTGAGTTTCCTAACATCCCATGGATGCATTTATAATTGGCTTTCTAGAATTGTCAAGTTCACTTGCTTCAAACATGACAAAAGTTGTTTTTGCTTCTTGTCGGACTTGTAAAATTTTCATTTCAGTTACACGCACTCCAATAATCAATCATTTTTAGTTTAAGGTTGCGACATGTGTAACCATAGTTGTCAAAAGTACCAAGAATCATTTTTTTTCCCAATTTGCGAATTGTGAATCACAAGCCGTACACATCAAATAAAAACGTTTGAAATATAATTTATAAAACATTTATACTTATACCGTGAAAAAATACTCAAATAAATAATGAAATGACATATATAATATGATAATAATATAAATTGAAATTAAGTCATAGACTCATAAGTCATAAAAATAAAGAGAATAACTGTTGGAAAATGAAAGATTTTTATAAAGAGTTGGAAACTGAAATGTTTTTAATAGAAAGTTTGAGATTAAAACGTCTCTTAGTCTTATGAAGTACGGATGATGCCTTATAATGTCGTAAATAGGTAAAAATATCAGTGAAAAATCACATGATCCGAATCTTAAATATTTGTAAGATTTGAATTGCGCCACTAAATCGGTAAGATTCAAAGACTTGGATGAGATTCAAAAGCTCTTGGAATTTGTATGAAGATTCGTGTCTCTTGGCTGGTTAATCTTATTGCGAATCATAGGATTTTGACAACTATGGTATAACTGTAAATGGTAAATATTCAATTCTTTTATATGTGTGTTAGGACTAATCCTAACAATTAGTTAATGAGAATTCTGGATAGAGATCCAGAATAAGGAATAAAGGAATTCACGAGGAGGAAGAAGAAGAAGAAGAAGAAGAAGAAGAATAGAGAGAATTAGGATAAGACAAAAGAGAGATTTGGAGAGAGAAGAGTGAGAGAGGAATAATTCAGAATTGTATTCAATCATTAAGTGGTCCCGAAAGGGACTTTACTATGATATAAAGTAGAGAAGGACAGCTGTGCTAAAGGATAGTGCAACATGCAATCCTTTCAGCACAGAATCTGTCCCAGCAAATAACTTACTTCTTTTGCTAAAATAACAGAATTAACTAACTGTAATTATTTGACAATTTTACCCCTTCTTTGATACTTAACAATGTGCAGATCAACGTCTCAATGATATTGTCGGCAGTGCATATTATGTTGCTCCTGAAGTGCTCCATCGATCATACAATGTTGAGGCTGATATGTGGAGTATTGGCATTATAACATATATCCTATTATGTGGAAGCAGACCTTTCTGGGCTCGAACAGAATCCGGAATATTTCGTTCTGTGTTAAGAACTGATCCTAATTTTGATGACTCACCTTGGCCTTCAGTATCACGAGAAGCTAAAGATTTTGTGAAAAGGCTTCTGAACAAGGACCATAGGAAGAGAATGACTGCTGTGCAAGCTCTAAGTAGGTTATTTGTAATATTTGTCTTCATATATTAGCCACTGAAAATGTGGAGTCTCTCTTTCCGATGTTGATATGTGGAAAAAATGCATTTGTATGGTTGCATATGCTGTTTGTTGATAGCTACACCTTTATGGCTTATTTTGGTGGTAACAAATGCATGACTGCGCAGCTCATCCATGGTTACGAGATGAAAACCGACCTGTGCCTCTGGATATTTTGATATACAAGTTGGTTAGGTCATATGTTCGTGCTACACCCTTCAAGCGTGCAGCACTAAAGGTAGTTGTGCATAAAGTTGCATTTATAACATAATTCCTTCTTTAATCTCCCCAAATTGAAAACTGAAATTAAGTTCATCATGATGTCCACATCGTTAATTGATATCTGACAACTTCGATTATTATAGACTTTTGTGCCATTTGCTGTCATCAGTGAGTGACATGATCTGTTCCGTGTCTCTCTGATTTGATGCAAGTTGGCCTTCCACTTGGTGGCAATAAGTGGAAAAATGAGGTTAGTCTCCTCTGTAATTTGATTATTATTTGATATGTTTGCAGGCTCTTTCCAATGCTATTCCGGAGGATGAGCTTTTCTATCTTAAGGCTCAATTTAAGCTCTTGGAACCAAAAGACGGATTAGTATCCCTTAATAATTTTAAGACGGTTAGTCTGACCTTTATTCTCCCCATAAAAAAGATTAGCTGTCCTGATTGAAGGATTTTGCATCTAGCAGGAAAATATGTTCTTAATGATACAATTGATGAATCAATTTCAATCATATAGTCATACTTGTATATTGTATATTATTCTCACAACCTTTAAATGTATGGTGAAGAAGTGCAGGCCTTGATGAGAAATGGTACGGATGCCATGAAAGAGTCTAGGGTTCTTGACATTTTTAATGTGGTGAGGCTTCTTAATCTATCTTTAATTATTTATTGACTTGTTTAACATAATTTGACTATAGCTGACTAAATAGAAAGGGGATAATTCCATATTAAGCTGGCTTTATCTTTAGAATATCATTCTTACCTTAGCTCGTGATTTAATTAAGTTTCCAACAGCATGCAATTGATTAGCTCATGCAAGAACCTGAATGGAAACATCATTTAACCAGTTTTAAAGTTAGTTACTTTGGCTCCACTTTAGCCTTAAGTGCCCATGTTATAGAGATGCTTTATCAGGGATATGACGCCTGTTTGCTTCAAACTGATGAGAATATCTGTTGAAAGAAGGAAAAGCAAATTTGAACCGTTAACGTGTAATTGCATTATATACAGATGCATACGATTTACAATATAGTTAGGAAGTTAGGTCGTTTCCTAGTCCTTGAGAAGAAAAGTAAGACATTGTTCAAGAATTGTGCCTGTACTCGACTAGCTGCTCCAATAACTTCGATTGCTTATTCTTGAATGTACCGTATAATGAAATGTAGATACAGTAAAGAAAGGTTACATCTTTCCTTATTTAGGACTGTAAATCATAAATGTATATATTCTTACTCTCCAATTTGTTCTGCTGACATCTTCCCTGTCAAGTTTGATAATATTATTACTTTTATCAACTCTGCAATATTTCGAACTTTGCAAAAGAACATGATATGCACAAGGAATTTCGCTGCTACAGCCCCTAACTGTTCATGCTAACCTTTTAGCAAATGATTCAGATGGAACCACTCTCTTATAAAAAAATGAGCTTCGAGGAGTTCTGTGCTGCTGCAATCAGTCCATATCAACTTGAAGTCCTTGACGAGTGGGAAAGCATTGCAAGGAAGGCTTTTGCATGCTTCGAGGAAGAAGGAAATCGAGTCATTTCCGTGCAGGAATTGGCTATGGTATGTGCACTTACAGTCCTAGAAATTAACTCATGGTTCAGTTTTAGTACCTTACTGTTAAGTAATTATGCAGGAAATGAATTTGGGTCCCACTGCCCATTCAATAGTCAATGATTGGATTCGATGTTCTGATGGGAGGCTAAGCTTCCTTGGATACACCAAGTTTTTACATGGTGTGACAATTCGTAGTTCAAATACAAGACCTCGATAGCATAAACAGAGATAAGAATTGATGACAATAATTTATTTAAATTCTTTGTCCTCCCAAAACCGGATTCGGTTAAAATGGGAAGGCCTAGATGGGTATTTTTGAGTCCGATATACGTCCTAATATCTGCGGGATTCTTGATTGAAGATACCACTGATATTCGTCCCGATATCTGCGGGATTCTTGATTGAAGATACCATACCATCTCTGTAAAAATAAATTAGACATAAAAAACATGTTTGAATCTTCAATATAAACTATAAGTTGGAGATCTGTATTTATTTATTTATTTATTTTCTTCTAGTATTCAATTTTTCACATGTCGTTTGTCCCAGTTGTAGGTCCCAAAGACACTCAAGAGGGGGTGAATTGGTTGTCTCGAAATTTTCTGGCTGATTTTCTAATGGATCAGATTTAATAAATACAAAATTTATAAAGAAAGAAAGTAGGAAGGATTGTAGAATTACAGAAAAGATGTCAGAAAAGCTTGCACACAGAATTTATAGTGGGTAGGCCAATATGCTTACATCTACTCCCTAAGTTTCACTTACTTGAGCCTTTGTTCAATTTAAACTCTTTTAATGGCAAAAGCTAAAACCAATATACAATTTCAAACTTGTATATCTACCCACAACCATTTTTTCAAAGTAAAAGATTACAAACACTTACTAAAATAATCTCTCTTAGGTTTCTAGCCAACCTAACTCACAATCTTTATCAATAGGATTTTCTCACACTAAGATTACAATAAAAGTTATAACCAAATTGAGGAGTATGAGTAAAGAGTGAAGTGCAAAAGATGTGGAAAGTGAAATAAAAGATTTAAGCTTTTCTCTTAAGAGTTAGAATTTCTTTCCAAACTTTCTCTAACCTTCTAATGGGTAAAACATCATGTATTTATACTCAAAAAATTAGTTTGAGATGCTTAAATCATAAAGTAGCCGTTTATAGCTGTTGGAGGGCAAAACAGACAAGTAAAAGACCAACTAGCCATTTTCTAGCCGTTATTTTATCTTTTTGTGCGATTCTGAGTTTTGCCCAGAATTCTGATACGATCAGAAATTCAGTTAGAAATTTGATATTTAGAAATTCATTTAGAAAATCTTTTTAGAAATCTGAGACATAGAAATTCATTTTCTGAATAACCAAATTCTGATGAAAAACCAGTTTTGATCACAAGTTCATTTTCTAACTTAAAATCATTTTTGTGCAAATTTTAAAACTAAAATGTGCATGCATGAGTGAGAATATTTTGCCTCAATTTGATCTTACATTTTAATAACCTAATTTCCTAATAGTCTAAAGCAATAAATAAATATTACAACTTAGAATCCATGCTTTTTTCAGAAATGTGATCCTCAGACAAACTCATAGAAAGTTTCCTGCAGAAATTTGTTTAGACTAGAATTCTTAATAGAGTTTATTTAAGGTTTGATAATTATCAAAACTAGAGTGTGACCTTGGGCCAACACTAGTATTATGGGAAAGACTCCTAGCTAATCAAAAAGTTGAAAAGAATTGGTGAATTTGGATGGTTTTTCTTTTAAATCAGTAGATATGACATATATCTAAATTTAAAAAACTAAAGGTAAAATATATTTAATTTGTCAATGCAGGAATTCCAGGTGATCAACATTGAAATTAAATATATATAGTATAACGGAAATTTCTGGGATGATTTTAGAAGTTTCTATACTGTGAAAAAATATGTATCTTTTTTCTCATTAATTTAAATATTTATTTTTTTTTTCTATTAATTGAAAATTTTCTAACTATTTTCTAGGCTTTTAACTATTTATTATCAAATCAAATAAGAAGTTTTAGACATTATCATAATAGGTTAAAAATTAATGAATAGTTAGTTCAACTAAAATGCATCCGAAGATTATAATTTAATTTGGTTAAAAAATTAATGATAAATCCAAAAATGTCTTTATCTGTAGGAGAGAGGTCGCTCCGATCGGATGAAATAACCCTGCAGTAAGAAGAGCCCGGTCGGACCAGGCGTGAGCACTCCGAAGCTTAAGTTAGTGGCTTAGAGAGAGAATGTGCTTTAGAGAGATAATGATGTGAATTCAATACCTGATACCATCGTTGGCTGGACTATTTATAAGAGATAGTCGAGGGGCACTTGAGTACCTAGGGAGTGATTACTGGCTGTCAGAGTAGGTATCCGGCGACATGACAGGGAGCAGATGGTAGGCATGGGCGCTACCTTGTGTCAGGCGGCTGATGGGACTGGCGGTCACATCAGCCGATCGGGCATGTGTGCTGCCTAGGAGCTCGTGTCTGATACCTTTAGCTGATGGGCTTTGGGTCTTGCCAGTTTAAATGGGCCGACAGGATGGTCCTTAGAGCAAATGATATTTGCTGGGTTATCACTTGTTCCCCCTCAACAGGTCCGATCGGGCATAGATTTGCCTTTGCCGGTCCGTTCGGATGGAATCAGTTATGGAGATTCCCGATCCGAAGACGCGTACTGGCGCGCTTTTTGAATTTGGGAGGCGCTTTTTCCGAATCGACGCGCCTGATAAGACAACTGTTCTCCTTTAATTCTGTGAGCGTACCGAGGGCGACACTTCGTTCTTCGCAGAGACATAATGTCCTTTGACACGTGGCGCTTGCTGAATGGCGCGTTGTTTGGCGTTTTTGAGAAGTTTCCGTCTATAAATAGGGGACTTTGTGAATCATTCCTTCTTTACTTTCGAAATCCCTAGCGAAGCTCTGCCAAAATCTTCCTTTGATTCCCAGATTTCTGCAACTACTCTTTACCTTTTCTTCGAATTCCTTCAAGTCTTTTTCATCAAGTAAGTAACTTTTCTTTTTGCTTTCTTTGCAATTTTCCTTTTTCTTCTCACACCCATTTCATTTAGAAAAGAGAGTTGCGCCTTCCCTCCATACTTTTTTGTTGAAGATGGCCTCAAGTAGTGCTGAAGCATTAGACACAACTTTTTTGGAGTGGTATGAGAATAAACCAGCCGCTGAGCCGCATTCTCGCCTATCCGCTGCGGAAGTGGCCGAAATCCCCTCTAAATACGGCCTTCCCGAGGAGATATCAGTGCTGGCCTGCCCTGAATCAATGGCGGTGACTGAAGGGCCCTTCGGCCAAGACGGCGGCGAATGGTTCGTATGCCACCTTTGGAGTCTGGATGCAGGCCTGAGGCTCCCGTTGGGCGCCTTTGAGATGGCGATACTGAGGGGGTATGGTCTTGCCCCCAACCAACTACATCCGAACGGCTGGAGATCGGTGGCGTGCTTCAAGATCCTTTGCCAAATAGAAGTGGTGGCACCGACCTTGGAACTCTTTACCCACTTCTTCTACATCTCGGACCGGAGCGACGGAACTGAGTACTTCTTCACTAGCCGCCCAAAAAGGAAACTGATGTTCGTCCCCACCTCCATGAAAGGGTATCGGGAACGATATTTTTTGGTGGGCAGGAAAGGTGGGTTTGGAGTGCGCCTTACCCGATCGGCTAGGGTCAACGTTCTGAAGGACCTAGCCGCCGGTCAGGAATTCTATGAAAATGACATACAAAAACTGATGGCCGCCGTCAGCAGGAATGAAGGGCCTTACGAGTCCAAATTCCTTTTGCGGACACTGTTCGGCTCTCCTGGCTTTCAAGACGCTGGGGACGTAGAACGTGAGCGTTAGGATCAGAGAAGACCCAATCATCATGCATCGAAACATTCATTGCACTTTATTAATGTTTCATGAAGAGAATTTGTGTATGAAAACTTGATCTTGCTTATTTTCTGTTGTGCAGCTGAGATGGCTGGTGGGAACGAAACCTCCAGACAACTTGGCGATCGGATCCGCCAAAAGCGCGAGGCAGAGAAGAAGGCCCAGGAGCAAAGGAAAAGGAGGAAGTTGATCCTGTCTTCCGAGCTTCAAGCCTCCAAGGGGGCGGTCGGTACTTCTACGACGACTCCGGCCATCGCTGCTGTACCAATCTCGTCGGCACCCCCAGCTGCCATTACTGCGCCTGCCTCCACTGTTGCTGGTCCAACGACTGTGCCTCGAGGAGAGGCCTCTGCTCAGCCGTTACGCCGCCGGCGCCACACTCTTCGGGATGAGTCAGACGAAGACGATCAGCCGATCGGTGCTACCATCCGAGAGGCGGAGGAGGCCGCTAAGAGGAGGGCAGAGGAGGCTGCCAAGAAAAAGGCCGAGGAGGCGGCCAAAAAGAGGGCTGCCGAGCTGATCGCCGAATCGGATGCTCGGCTTGCGGCAAGAGGCAAAGCTGTGCAGCACGGCGAGTCTCCAAGGCGTTCATCCGATCGGCGGGTCGTTCCTATGAAGGAAGTCCTGAGAGAAAACTTTGGCGATGACTGGTCGGTGGGCCAGGTGGCTGGTTTCATTTGCAAGGGTCTTCTCTGGGATGACGATCATCGGGATGCTGGCGACGCCAGTCAGCTCAGCAGGGAAACCCAAGCCATCGGACAGCAGCTGATAGACGTAAGTATTTTACTGACTGTTCTGGTGCTCGTTTATACCTTTGTGCCTGAGCCTTTTAGTCTTGATGCTGTGTAGGCTGCCAGGAGGACACAGCGGCTGCACATGATGGCCCACTTGTGGAGAGGGAGGGCCGAGTCAGGCGCTGTGGCCAAGGCGGAGGCAACCACGCGCTGTGAGGCTGCCAAGAAGGAAGCTTCCGACCTTCGAGCCGAGGTTGCCAAGCTAGAGGAGCGGTATGCTTCCTCGCAGTCAGAGACAGTGGCCCTAAGAAAGGAGGCCTATCAGAGTGCTCAAGACCTGAAGGCTCGGCAGAGCGAGGCCGATAAGCTGAAAGGGGAAGTGGCCCGCTTATCTGCGGAGGGCGCCCAGCTAAAGCGGTTCGAGGCAGATGCAACCCGACTAGATGCTGAGTGTAGAGAGTTGGCTGCTGAGAATGCCAGGCTGAAGGCAGAGGGCGAGCAGCTTCGGACAGAAGTGGGGTCCTTGAAGAAGTCACATGGGGAGACGGAGGCCTCTTTTTCGAAGATTCTTGAGCTTGAGCTTGCCACTCAAAAGGAGCGCCTGATTGATGAGCTGGCAGACGCTCAGGTGGAGCTGTTGTCCCGGTTAGTTCATGAAGCTGGGCGGCGCTTCCCTGGGACGGATCTGTCATGGATGGACGACCCGGCATCACTGCCTGCTCCTCCAAACGATGATGATGAAGGCGCTCCCGAGGGGGAAATCACCGAAAGAACTTCTGAAGAAGGTCCTTTACCTCTGGAGACTATTCAAGAGGTTCCTTCTGAAACGGAGCCTGCGGCGTCTTCAGTCCACGAAGCTGAAGTAGAGGCTCCTCCTGCACCTGATGCCGAGCCGATGGCAACTTCCTCCACTGGGCCTGTCTCTGAAGGGGCGGCAGTATCTGCACCGCCTGCTGCCGACCCTTCTCAAGCCACCCTCGAGCCAATCGTTGAAGAAGTCGCCGATCCTCCTGGCGAAGTGGAGACTGTAGATAGCTAGCTTAGGAATGTAGCTTTGTCTTTGTTTGTTTGTTTTTTTTTTATTTTTTTTATATACTTGTAATAATTATTTACAAATTGTATAGCGAAGGCATTTGTATTAATGAAACTGCATATTTCTGCAAATCAACGTATACATAAGTTTGTACTAAAATTTGCAATATGATCGAGCTAATTAAAACTCGTAATTAAAATTTGCATTAAATTTCACAAGTACTTCCTGAATTAAAATGACGTCGAAGCTTAGTGACCGATCGGGTCAGTCTGAGCGATGCTCATAGAGTTGCATAATAATTGCATGACTGAGCTAGGTGATACTCATAGAGTTGCATAAGAATTGCAAGATCGAGTTGAGTGATACTCGTATAACTGCATGAGAATTGCATAGCCGAGTGTACTCGTAGAATTGCATAAAAATTGCATAACCGAGCGAGAGA
The DNA here is from genome assembly GCA_947683425.1 of Excoecaria cochinchinensis. Taxonomy (NCBI): domain Eukaryota; kingdom Viridiplantae; phylum Streptophyta; class Magnoliopsida; order Malpighiales; family Euphorbiaceae; genus Excoecaria; species Excoecaria cochinchinensis. The sequence goes on along the minus strand of CANTUQ010000017.1, from coordinate 326,186 downwards.
GATTAGATCCTCTAAAATACAGATAAAATTTGGGGGGGGGGGGGGGGGGAGGTAGGATCCTCCGTAAAGCAAACACCTTAGATTAGTGTATAAGTTACACATGATGCTTCAAAGAAAGAACCTCTTTATGAATCGGGCAATTGCCAAGTTTTAATACATTATGCGACATGGTACTTCTTGAGTACCTCGACATTCCAGCTTCTGGGGATATCTTGCCCCTCCACCGTTCGGAGCCTGTAAGTGCTCGGACCTAGGACTTTAGAAACCTCGTAGGGCCCTTCCCAATTCGGCATCAGCTTCCCAACTCCGGCATTTCTCGAGCCTAGTTCTGCCTTTCTGAGCACCAGATCACCTACATTGAAAGTTCTGGACCTTACTTTAGAATTATGGTATCTGGCCACTCTCTGTTTATAGGCAGCGATCTTGGCGCAGGCGTTCTCCCTCTTTCCTTCGATGAGATCCAGGTCCTGGCATCTCTCCTGAGTGTTCACCCGTTCAGAGTAAAGAGCCGATCGGTAAGAAGGGAGGCCGACCTCCACAGGAATCATTGCTTCGGAGCCGTAAACAAGAGAAAATGGCGTCTGATGAGTGCCTGTCCTGGGGGACGTTCTGTATGTCCACAGGACACTCTGCAGTTCTTCAGTCTAGTTGCCTTTGGCTTGACCCAGTCGCTTCTTCAATCCCTCCAAGATGGTCCGATTGGAGACCTCAGTCATTCCGTTGCTTTGGGGATGAGCGACAGATGTGAACTTTAATTTGATGTTCAAGCCTTGGCAAAAGTTTCTGAAGACGGAGCTGTCGAACTGCTTGCCATTATCTGCAATAAAGACATTGGGTAAGCCATACCTGCAGATGATGTTCTTCCATGTGAAGCTCTTGACCCTCTCGGCTGTGATGGTGGCTACCGGCTCAGCCTCAATCCATTTGGAGAAGTGGTCCACCGCTACGATGAGGAATTTTATCTGCTTTTTGCCTTGGGGAAAGGGTCCTAAGATGTCCATACCCCACTGGTCGAACGGCCATGCGACTCCGATCGGCTGTTGGTCTGCTCCGTGCTGCCTTATAATCCTGCCGTGTATTTGGCACTGCGGGCATATCCTTACTTTCTCCTGGGCATCTTTGAGCATGCTAGGCCAGTAATATCCCGTCTGAAGGGCCTTTCTTGCCATGGCTCTGCTTGCCTCGTGCGCACCGCATATGCCTTCGTGGAGCTCTCTGAGGATGTAGTCCCCCTCTTCCTCCGCCACGCACTTTAGCCAAGGGTGACTGAAAGCTTTTTTGTACAAATCACCGTTAATGATGGAGTAATTGAGAGATTTTCGAGATACCTTTCGAGCTTCATCCTTGTCCTCAGGCAGTCGTCCTGTCTGGAGGAACTGCATAATTGGGCTCATCCAGGTTTCATTCTCTTGGTCGATCTCCATCATCTCCGGCTCGTCTAGGGAGGAGGAAGTCTGGTCTACAACGGCAATGTTTTCCTCTATAACATTTTGTACGGAAGCAGACATCTTAGCTAGCCGATCGGCTTCTGCAGTTTGGTCCCTCGGGACTTTCTGTAGCACCCATTCTGATCCAGCCTCTTCCAGTTTCGCGAAGGCAGTTTTGACTTTGGCCAAGTACTGGATCATTGTGGCCTCTCGTGCTTTGAAAGTCCCCAAAACTTGACTGGTGACCAGCTGGGAGTCGCTCCTAATGGCTACTGTCTCCGGTCGGATTGCATGGAGCAGTCTCAGCCCTTGAAGGAGCGCCTCATACTCTGCCATATTATTAGAAGCTTTGAAATTAAGCTTTATGGCGTACCTTATTGTGATGCCCAAAAGGCCTTTTATTACTATTCCGACGCCTCCTCGAGTGTCGTTCGCTGCGCCATCCACTGTCATTTCCCAGCTTTGTGGTTGGGTTGACTAGGTGGTTCCTCACCCGCAAATTCGGCTATGAAGTCTGCCAAAGCTTGGGCCTTTACAGCTTTTCTGGGCTCATATCTGACATCCCAGGACTGTAGCTTAATCGCCCATCCCACCATTTTGCCTTCCAGATCGGGCGTTTGGAGTATCTTTCTTAGAGGATGACCCGATCGGACGACGATCGTGTGCGTCTCGAAGTAAGGTCTCAACTTCCTTGCACACATTATGAGGGCAATAATGAGCTGCTCAACCGGTCCCTTCCTCAGATCTGCACCTCTGAGTACTTCACTTACGTAGTACACGGGTAGCTGTTGGGTATCTTCTTCTCGGACCAAAGCACCTGCAACAGCTTCCTTAGAGGTGGCTAAATAGAGGTATAAATTTTCACCTGGTACCGGTCGGCTGAGCAGCGGCAGGTTGGTGAGGAACGCCTTCAGCTCTTCGAAGGCTTGCTGGCAGTCTTCCCCCCAGACAAAAGTTTCGCTCTTCCTTAACTTCTTGAAAAAAGGCGTACAGTGCTTGGCTGAAGAGGAAATGAATCGTCCCAAGGCTGTTATTCTTCCATTCAGCTTCTAGACGTCTTTTATGCTCCCGGGGGGTTGCATCTCAAGGATGGCCTTTATTTTTTCTGGATTTGCCTCAATCCCTCGTTGAGAGACTAGGAATCCTAAGAATTTTCCTGATGGTACCCCGAAGACGCACTTCTCAGGGTTGAGCTTCATCTGGAACTTATTTAGAGTGTCAAAAACTTTTGCCAGATCGGCTGGATGTTCCTCGGCGCTTCGGCTCTTGACGATCATGTCGTCAACATATACTTCGACATTCTGCCCGATCTGGTCTTTAAAAATCTTGTTCATCAGACGCTGATATGTGGCCCCAGCATTTTTCAGTCCGAACGGCATCATCCTGTAGCAGAAAGTTCCGTCGTCTGTGATGAAGCTGGTTTTCTCCTGATCAAGGAGCCACATCAGAATTTGGTGGTAGCCGGCATATGCGTCTAGAAGAGAGTAAATGGCATGGCATTCTGTGGCATCTACCAATTGGTCTATACTTGGCAAGGGATAGCTGTCTTTGGGGCATGCCTTGTTGAGGTCGGTAAAGTCGACACACATTCGCAGCTTGCCAGACTTCTTCTTGACCAACACCACATTAGCCAGCCATTCAGGGTAGTCTACCTCTCGGATGGTTCCGGTCTTGAGTAGCCTATCAATCTCTTCTGAAATGAACTTCCTCCGATCGGGCGCGTGCCTTCTCAGCTTTTGGCGGATCGGAGGGAAGCTTGGGTCCACATTTAACTTGTGGGTGATTATTTTGGGATCCACGCCAGGGATATCTTCTGGCTTCCAGGCAAAAGTCGCTTGATTGATGGTCAAGACATGCATGATAGCTTCTTCAGTTGTTCTATCCATGCTTGTCCCCACCTGAACATTTTTACCTTTATCTAGCGACCTGGCCTTTGTGGCCTCTGCTGGGTCCATCCTGGGCCTTTCCGCCCGCTCTTGCTGTTCGAGGCCTGGCTCTACGACCATTGCTTCTCGCTGCTGCTTTATCATGGTGATATAAGCCTCCCTGGATGCTTTCTGGTCACCTCTCAAGATGGCGACGCCTCCTGTGGTCGGAATCTTCATCACCATGTATCAGATGGAGGTCACAGCTCCGGTCTGGAAAAGCAGTGGTCTGCCAAAAATGGCATTGTAGGCAAACGTCATGTCAACAACCATGAAAATTACCTTACAAGCATGAGCTATTGCCTCTTGGCCGAGCTCGACAAAAAGCTCTACAGATCCCGCCACGGGGATAGTGGCGTTGCCCAGGCCGATTAGAGGAGTGGCATTCGGCTTGAGCTCTCCGATCGGGAGTCCCATGGTTCGGTATGCCTGGAGAGTTAGGACATTGACAGCACTGCCATTGTCCACCAGAATTCTCTTCACATTGAAGTTATTTATCCGAGCTCTTACGACGAGAGCGTCCTCATGGGGGAACAGAACGTCTCGCGCGTCTTCGCTGGAAATGGTGACTGAGGCTGGCTGCTCTGCCTGGCGGGAGAGATAGATGCCTTTCCCCTTCCCCTTTTTGGGGAGATCTTCTCCATAGGACGACCCTCCGGTGATCACGTTTATCACCCCTGCATAGGGCCTGCCCGGATCGGCATTTCTGGGGTTCCGGCGCTCATCGTCGTCTGAGTCAGGATTGTCCCTTCTAGGCTTCGGCTGTCTGCAGGGTTCATCCCCTCTGGCCGGGCCTATGAATCTCCTGAGGGCCCCACGGCGTATCAGCCTTTCGATTTCTTTTTTTAGCGAAGTGCACTCGTCGGTTAAATGACCGACGTCTCTGTGGAATTCGCAATATTTGCTCGGGTCCCTTGTATCCCGACTTCTTCCGGAGAGGTCTCTGGGCCAGTTGACTCTGCGGTGCTTCTCTTTGATCCACATTAGCACCGCAGTCGGAGTGGCATTGAGAGGGGTGTATGTCCTCTCTGCCTGGTCGTCTGCACGTGGATTCTGGTCTCTTCCCGATCCTCTGGCTTGGCCTGAATTTCTGGAACTTTGAGCTCCATCTTGGCCTTTACCTGTCCGATCGGAAGCGGGGGCCCTTTGAGTAGAGCGATTGTCCGGATATTGTAGGCGGTCCAGAACGCTGGTCCTTCCTCTGCTTTTGGACCTAAGGGCGTCATCCAGCTGGATGTGTTGCCTAGCCCTCTCCATTAGTTCAGCGAAGCTGGATGGGGGTCTTGTTGTAAGTGACTCGAAAAGTGGTCGGTCAGTGGTGCCCCCTTGTAAGGCGGTAGTCGCCATCTCCACACTAACGTTTCTTACTTCAGACATGGTAGCTTGAAACTTGTCGATGTAGTCTCGAAGACTTTCATCGGTTCTTTGGTAAAGATTGCACAGGTCGTTCACCGTCTTGGGCGCGCGTGTTTGCACAATGAACCTCATAGTGAACAGCTCCTTTAACTGTCTGAATGATGTAATGGATCCCATGGGCAGCTCATGGAACCACGTTAACGCATCCCCTCCCAAAGTGGTGGGAAAAACCCTACAGGCTATTCTTTCGTCATATGTATAGACCTGTACCTTGGTTAAGTATTCTGCCAAGTGTGTGGCAGGGTCTGTTTTGCCTGTATACCTTTCCATGACCACATCTCGCCACCTGGGGGGGGGGAGCTCAGCATCGGTGATCTCTCTGCAGAAGGGGGAGGCAGTGTTCCCACAAGTATTTCCTTCGAAGGCGCCTCTTTTGGGCGCGAGGACACCAAACTGCTTGAGCTTCTGCATAAACCACTGGTCCTGCTTGTTTGACGGGTTCTGTTTGCTCAGGGTCGTGGCGGTGGACTCGCCCTTGTGCTTTCTAGTCTGGCCGCGGCTTGGGGTGCACATGTAGGACACATCATCCCTCGCAGACATAGTAGCGGACCTGTTGCTGTAGGGAGAGGCCCTACTTGCAGACACTATCTGCTTCCCCTTGTCGCTCTTACCTGGGGCTCTGATTGCACTTTTCCTGGTTCCCTGAGCTCGGGATTCATTAATAATGACTCCCTTGTTCCTGTTTCTCCTGAAGTCTTCGCCCATGAGGTAATCCTCTTGGGCTCTTTCAGAAGCAATTGGCATCTTATCCTTCTTGAGGGTTTGGACAATGCTTTTCGTAAAATCACTGAGAATAGCGTGCATATCTCTCACAGTGATCGGGGTGTCCTCTGGTTGCCTTATTGCGGCATTATCAAATTCGGGAAGGAGGTTGGCCCTTATGGGGGGCCTGGCGGGCGCTTCCCTCCTTCTCGAGGTGCCTGATACGACACGAGTGTTGTCGTCATGGTCGAGGTCCATGGGGGTTGTATTCTCATTGGATCTTGAGTTTGCCATCTCTCAACGAAAGCACCAAATGATAAATCCAAAAATGTCTTTATCTGTAGGAGAGAGGTCGCTCCGATCGGATGAAATAACCCTGCAGTAAGAAGAGCCCGGTCGGACCAAGCGTGAGCACTCCGAAGCTTAAGTTAGTAGCTTAGAGAGAGAATGTGCTTTAGAGAGATAATTATGTGAATTCAATACCTGATACCATCGTTGGCTGGACTATTTATAAGAGATAGTCGAGGGGCACTTGAGTGCCTAGGGAGTGATTACTGGCTGTCAGAGTAGGTATCCGGCGACATGACAGGGAGCAGATGGTAGGCATGGGCGCTACCTTGTGTCAGGCGGCTGATGGGACTGGCGGTCACATCAGCCGATCGGGCATGTGTGCTGCCTAGGAGCTCGTGTCTGATACCTTTAGCTGATGGGCTTTGGGCCTTGCCAGTTTAAATGGGCCGACAGGATGGGCCTTAGAAAAAATGATATTTGCTGGGTTTTGCCCAGAATTCTGATACGATCAGAAATTCAGTTAGAAATTTGATATTTAGAAATTCATTTAGAAAATCTTTTTAGAAATCTGAGACATAGAAATTCATTTTCTGAATAACCAAATTCTGATGAAAAACCAGTTTTGATCACAAGTTCATTTTCTAACTTAAAATCATTTTTGTGCAAATTTTAAAACTAAAATGTGCATGCATGAGTGAGAATATTTTGCCTCAATTTGATCTTACATTTTAATAACCTAATTTCCTAATAGTCTAAAGCAATAAATAAATATTACAACTTAGAATCCATGCTTTTTTCAGAAATGTGATCCTCAGACAAACTCATAGAAAGTTTCCTGCAGAAATTTGTTTAGACTAGAATTCTTAATAGAGTTTATTTAAGGTTTGATAATTATCAAAACTAGAGTGTGACCTTGGGCCAACACCAGTATTATGGGAAAGACTCCTAGCTAATCAAAAAGTTGAAAAGAATTGGTGAATTTGGATGGTTTTTCTTTTAAATCAATAGATATGACATATATCTAAATTTAAAAAACTAAAGGTAAAATATATTTAATTTGTCAATGCAGGAATTCCAGGTGATCAACATTGAAATTAAATATATATAGTATAACGGAAATTTCTGGGATGATTTTAGAAGTTTCTATACTGTGAAAAAATATGTATCTTTTTTCTCATTAATTTAAATATTTATTTATTTTTTCTATTAATTGAAAATTTTCTAACTATATTCTAGGCTTTTAACTATTTATTATCAAATCAAATAAGAAGTTTTAGACATTATCATAATAGGTTAAAAATTAATGAATAGTTAGTTCAACTAAAATGCATCCGAAGATTATAATTTAATTTGGTTAAAAAGATTAATATATATATATATATATATATATATATATATACATATCTAATTATTTTCTTACATATATCAAATTAGAAGTTACATATATTTACATATAACTCTATAAACTATCACTTCACATAAAAAGATAAATTCTTTAGTTTTTTGGTATTATCTTTCTATATTATGTATAATCACATAATAAATTACATAAAAGATCACAATTTCATGTTTCCATTAAAACTGTTGCCTATTTTATAATTGCGTTTCATTTATTTATTTAGGTTCTTATAGCTTTCTTTTGCTCGCAGGTTTTCATTATGCTCATTTTATTTAATTTTTTTTTTTTATTTTTATGGTATTATTTTTCTTTTTTTTTTTTGTATTAAATTTTATATTAATTTGCTTCAGTTTTTCTGGTTGATTCTATATTTCCATCGTACAAATAATATCACATATTATTTTTAGTATAGTTGTTCTTTAATGCATTTTGAATTTTCATAGCACTAAATTATTTTTAATTTAATTTTTTTTTAAATGGGGATTACCATTTTTGTGGCCCAATATGCAGTTTTATATTTTTCCTTTCTATAAATATTAGATAAAAGTTAGTATGATAGTAATAAGAACACCATCAACATAAAGAACCACTAAGTGACAGATGGTGAGTCATTAAGATAAAATAAAATATTTTCTATAATTTTTTTTCTAAGTATAATGTTTAAATAAAAATCATGATAGTTGTGTCATTTTATGGATTTGAATTATTTTTCTCTACTGGAGAAAAATTATGAGTTTAATACAATTTTAGTGGAATTTTATTATATGTTATTTTAGTCATTATCACAAATAGATATGTTTAAACAAATTTAATTTAGTAAATAAAAGTAATGATTTTTTAGATAAAAAAATATGATATTTTTTAAGTCAAATTTAAGTTAATTGCAAAAAAAAAAAATTATAATTATTGTAAATAAATTAAAAGATAAAAGAATAAATAGAACAAGAAAATAAAAAGTAAAGAAAAACCGTTATTCTCTTTTTATTATTGTGTGTTCATAAAAAACCAAAATGACCATATATATAGGTACAAAGATTTGGTTTATATACAAGATTTTGTCTAGGAAGTAAATATATTTATGAATAATTTGGGATATATTAACAATAATTAAGAATAAAAGTAGTCATTCACAATAGGAATATTACATAACACTTCTATTTGAATAACTATATACTATGAACATATTTCGTTAAACTTTGCTAAAAAAAATCTAGTTGGATAAAAACTTAGCAAAGAAAAAAGAGTATAAAATTCATAAGTACTTTCTCGCAAAAATTTAATGAAGCGTACTGAATATTTGTCCTGTTAAAGCATTCAATGTTGTGTATATGTTTATTTAAAATTGAACTTGGTAGTATTTTTGTGAAGAGATCAGTTAATTTTTTGCTTAAGCAAACTTTACAATTTGACAGTCATTCATAATGTTATACTGTTGATTGATGTTTTCAAATAATATACAGACCCCTCTAATATGTTGAGTAGTGGCTCCACTAAAAAAAATAGGAAATTAGCGACGGCAATTTCCGTCGCTAATTTATTTTAACAACAAAAAGACTAACCGTTGCAAATAACTCTATCGCAAGAAATTTTGCGACTAAAATACAAAAATGTCACTAAAAATAGCGACGGCAAAAACAGTCGCTAAAAACAAAAAATTCCGTCGCTAAATAAACCATAAAATTAGTTGCCATAAAAATTAAAAATTATTATCCGTCGCTAAAAATATTAAATTTTTTATTATGATTTCAAATTTAATTTATTATTATTATTATTACATCCAAAATTTAATTTATGTAAATAATAATTATGCAATATTATTAACAATACTATTAATTTAAAAAATACAATATCATAATAGTACATTAAATAGTGCTACTTAGTATCACCACTAAATAATAATTATGCAATAATACTTAAAAAGCACTTAAAAAAAAACTAATTCAAACTAAATAGTGCTACTTAGTATCACCACTAATTATAAAAAAAAAATATTAGAACTTTAGCCTCCATTTTATCTGCAAAAGATAAATATGCTACAGCTAATAACTGCATCATCCAAAGTGGTCCAAAACCAAAATGAGCATGAACCTATTCAGCCAACAAAGGCATTAGCATTATTGACCATTAACAAAGCTCAATAAAAGATTAGCTGAAAGAATTAATTAAATACAATATAAAAGAATGAAAAGAAACACTAAATGATGCTTGGCATGAGACTAATCAAAAAGTACGAGAAATCTAATTCAGAATATGCAATTAACAAATCAACATTAGCCCCAAAAAAGGGAGACCAGAAGGGAACCCACTAAACCCCATTCAGATTGAGCAAACTTGAGTTTGGGGAAAAAAATTATCCTAACATTAAAAAAGAAAAGAAAAGAAAAAAAAAACACAATGCTAATTCAATCGATACCAGTGTCAAATAGGAACACAAGCATAATCAATGGTTGCCCAAACGGTTCAAATCCATCAATATGTAGGAAAAGAAAACAACAAATCTTTCTCTAGAAAAACATTACAACAAGATAAAAAAATCTTATTCTTCCAGCTTCTCAAATAGGAAAATCCAAAAATCTCATTGTTATGAGAAACTAATAAAACAAGACAAAATTAGAAAATAAAAAATGACTTCTGATTTTAACCAAATACCCACTGTTATTGAAAAACAAAAATGAGGAAACTAGAAATGGCTGAAGCACGAAACTTAAAAGCTACACCAAGCATGCGACTGTAACACCCTTATACCCTATACGTATACTGCCGACTTAGCGATGCTGCATGATTACCATGATTGGTTAAAAAGTCACTTACTTAATAAGATTACGGGTAAATTTTTTTTTCTACACTTGTTATTAATCCCATTATGTCACTTATCTTTTAATCACTTGTTCACTTTAGATGTCACTTAAACAAATACATTAAATTGCTTAGCTACCGATTGTCCTATAACTGTCTTATTTACTATTCATTTGGTATAAATTTCAGCAGTATAACGGCTTATATTTTGCATTACCCAAACTTGCAAATTTCAAAAACCACAGCTCTGGCAAGGGCATAACATTTATAATATTCAATTCCAACCCATATCACATCCAACCATTCAACACAGGCACAATAATGCGCTCAGACTGATAAAGGTATTATACCATTACATGTCCCAAAGTTCAAGTATTAATTTAAGTATATACATGCCATATCATATCCATTACATACACAAAAATGAAATCAACTCCGGTTCCTCCTGCTTGCTCCACAAAAAGACTGAGGTATGCTGCTCCACCTAACGCGTACCTACACGCAGTAAAAAACAACTGCGTGCTGAGTATTACAATGTCCAGTGGTGGTTACCAATCTATAAATTTTCTAATTAAATTTATTTAATTAACATAATATAAATGCATATATTTATTATTTTCACTTATTATTATTTATTCCTAATTCGCTTAATAATTCACTTCATTAATCACATTATTATTTATTTAATCACTTAATTAAGTTATATATATTTAATATTCTTACTAATTTCTTTAAGTTCCATTAATTACACTTTAACCACTAATCTTTTCATTTAATTCCATTTATGTCCCTAACTTTTTCATTAATTCCATCTACGTCCTTCCTTTTTCCACTTTTACCTTTGTTTATCTTATTTAATTATTATTTTACCCTTTTTAAATCAGGTTTCCACTCTTTAACTTAAAACTTAGCCCAATTACACTTTAGTCCCTAATTTATCACTTTTTCACTATTTTACCCTTTTAGTACTATATTTTATTAAAATTACCATTGTAACCTTCCACTTACACTTTTAACTTATTTTTATCACTTTTTACCAACTTTTTGTAAAATTACCGTTTTACCCCTAAACTTTTCATTTACTTCATTTTAGTCATATTTTCACTCATTTTCACCAATTTCACTATTTTAATCACATAATTACCAGTATGCTCCTAGTATGAACCTGATAGAAAATTTACTTACCGGAAATGCGGGACATGGGTCCCACAGACCCATTTCACTATAAAATGATCCCAGTAGGACAATTTTCACTGCACTGCACTATATTATACACTGAATTTCACTGTACACTGAGATAAGCTCTTATTGGCCTATCGATAGTGAGTCGCTATGACTCATACCGCGGTGTGCAATCCCTATGCCTAGCCAATTATATCGTAAACTAGATTTCACTACAAGACAACTACTAAGGGCAATATTTTCTCAAAATTCATATAATTATCACGTTATGTCAATATGCATATTTCAACATACATCTTATTTTCTCATGCCACTTTACATACACACTCATTTATCATTATATAGTCACATTATGCCATTATATTACATGTATTGTGAAAATACACATATATGTTACCACATATACCATTCGGCCAAAGGTACCATTTTTCATACTATGCACTATAATTTTATTTAACCACTCAGTCACACTTGTTCCATGTTATACATATCATATATATCATTATTATGCCAAAATTCATCACATATCTCACTTAAGTCCACATTATACCATTCGGCCTAATTCACACCTTCCCATTATGATTTCTTTTAAATCATTTATTCACTCAATCATGCATTATACATGTTATACATGTTATATACATTAATTACATGCTTTAAAACTCATTAAAACATTAGATTTACTAAGGAATACCATTCGTCCACTATTAGGTTTTTCATACCACTTTGATTTAATTTCATCTAATCATTTTTATACACTAATTTAAGCCTACTAAACATGAATATCAAGTTAGTTTTAATTAATCACATCATTATCTTATACCTACACTTAGACATAACCTAAAAATCAACATAATTCATAGGAAAAATGTAGATTTAGTAACCACAAACCTCAATTCCAAGCTTTAGATCACTCTATGCAAAAATTCCTCCTCTCTTGGAGAACCTGCCATGGCCGAATATAAACATACCCATAGCATCAAAAACAAGCTTAAAATGAAAAATATAACATCATAAACGTGTTTTAGAGCCCAAAAAGCCCATATAGGAACCAATAAACCAATTTAAAAATACCTAAATCATAAACCCAAAAACTTACCTAACCTTTGCTCTCTTGATTTTTCCACTTTCCAGTGCTCAAATTGGACTCCAATTGCTTCAATATGATAATAGAGGGGCTGAATATTATCTATGAGGGAAAATTTAGGGAAATATTGATGGAGAAATGAAGAAAAATGGAGGAGAGAAGAGAGAATGGAGTTCGGCCTTGAGGGAGAAGAAGAGAGGCGATTTTGGCTGGATTTCTCTAGAGAAATCTGGCCTTCTCCCTTCTTATATACCCCTCTAATGAACCAAACCGGTCCAACCAGGGTGGTCCAACCGATTTAAACCAAAATTTCAGTTTTTCGGTTCATTTACACTTTTCCAAATCATCTCTATGTTCCCATAATTATTTACACTTCTAACCAATTCCATTGTTCTTAAAACATCAAAAATAGTCTTCTTGCAAATTTTTAGCTCAATCGGAATCCATTTGGGTACCGATTCAGGTAAATCGGTCCGATTCGATCAATTTTTCTTCTGCCGTAAAATATAACTCTAAAACTGTCAAAATTTACAGAAATCACTCCCATTACATTATTTAACCCACTTAACATCTATTAGGCCTTTTAATCCATTTATAACCCTTTGGTCAAATCTAGGTCAAACTCCGGTTCAATTTGAATCGAATTAAAGGCCAACTTCAGAATGACTTTCGGAGGTCAATTTAACTCAGTTTTCAGCTCAAATTTCACCAATGGACTCCTGATGACTCACAGATTATTTTTGCAAAATTAAAATTTTTCTGACGCCGGACAGTCGGGTTAGCTGTATAGCCACCCCGATGTTACCCATCCTGGAATCGCTATACTTCCGGCACACTTAACACTAAACTTTGACACTGGTAAACTCACTCCCTACACTGCTCGACACTGCGATTGTCATGGTAATACTAGAATTATGGAATGACACTTCTAGACCGGTGTTTGGGCCATTACAATTCTACCCCCCCTTAAAGAAAATTTCGTCCTTGAAAATTACCTGAACTAAAAAGCTGTGGATACTGCTGTTGCATGGTTGCGTCAGGTTCCCATGTTGCTTCTTCCACATTATGATGGTTCCAGAGCACTTTCACTAAAGGAATCTGCTTATTTCTGAGCCGTTTGACCTCTCTGGCTAAGAACTTCACTGGATATTCTTTGTAAGTCAGATCAGCTTGCACCTGCATTTCTTCTGGTTGAATCACATGATTTGGATCAGATCGGTATCTTCTCAGCATCGATACATGAAACACATCATGGATCTTCTCCAAGGCCTGTGGAAGCTTTAACCTGTATGCCACTGGACCTACATGCTGAATACTTCATATGGCCCAATAAATCTTGGCGACAACTTACCTTTCTTCCCAAATCTGAGAACCCGCTTCCATGGAGAAACTTTTAAGAACACCTTGTCGCCCACTCGAAACTCTATATCCTTCCATTTCAAGTCAGTATATGATTTCTGTCGATCACTGGCCTCCTTTAACCGCTGCTTGATCACTCTAACCTTCTCTTTAGTTTCTCTGACTAGATCGGCTCCCACTAACTTGTTTTCACTTAACTCTGTCCAACACAAAGGGGTTCTACACTTTCTGCCATATAAAGCTTCATATGAGGCCATCTTAATGCTTGACTGATAATTGTTGTTATATGCAAATTCTGCCAAGGGCAAATATATTTCCCAACTGTCCTTGAATTCAAGCACACAACATCTAAGCATATCTTCTAATATCTAGATCACTCGTTCTGACTGGCCATCTGACTGGGGCTGAAAAGCTGTGCTATAATGCAATCAGGTTCCCAATGCTTTTTGTAACTTCTTCCAAAACTGGGAAGTGAAACGGGGATCTCTGTCTGAAGTGATAGAGGTGGGTACACCATGCAATCTCACTATCTCATTAATATACAATTTCGCCAATCGGGTCAATGGGAAGTCCGTCCTCATTGGCATAAAATGGGCAGACTTAGTAAGCCTATCAATAATGACCCAAACTACATCATGCTTCCTTCGGGTGAGAGGTAATCCTGTCACGAAATCTATTGTCACTCGATCCCACTTCCATTCGGGTATAGTGATAGGTTGGAGTAACCCGGATGGCACTTGGTGTTTTGCTTTCACTTGTTGACATATCAGACATTTTCCCACGAAATCTGATACATCCCGTTTCATTCCTGGCCACCAATAATGAATTTTCAAATCTTGATACATTTTATTACCCCTAGCGTGCATAGTATAACTACTGTGGTGTGCTTCTATCAAGATACTTTTCTTCAACTCTGGTTGATTTAGCACACATAGTCTTTGTTTGTAGTATACACTACCATCTGGAGCCACTGTGTAATCACCACTGCCACTGTCCTTCACTCGATCTATCACTGTAGTCAACTTGTCATCTTGCTTCTGGGCGACTTTAACTTGCTGCATAAAATCAGGCTTAACTTGTAATTCAGCTATCAAGGCTCCATTATCAGCTACATCAAGCTTTACATTTACAGCTTTCAATACTGCCATGAATTTTCTACTAAGTGCGTCAACCACTATATTAACTTTTCCTAGATGGTAATTAAAGAAACATTCATAATCTTTTATCAACTCAAGCCATCTTCGCTGTCGGAGATTAAGCTCTTTCTGTGTAAGCAAGTATTTCAAGCTTTTATAGTCGGTGAAGATGTAACACTTTTCACCATAAAGGTAGTGCCTCCAGATTTTCAATGCAAACACTATAACTGCTAGCTCAAGATCATGTGTGGGGTAGTTCTTTTCATGATTCTTAAGCTGGCAGGAGGCATAGGCTATCACTTTTCCATCCTGCATCAATACACAACCCAAGCCATTCAAAGATGCATCATTGTAAATGGTGAAGTCTTTTCCTAATTCGGGTTGAGTCAACACTGGGGCTTCGGTCAACATCTTCTTAAGCTGGTCAAAGCTAGCTTGACACTTTTCTGTCCACTCAAATCTCACCTTCTTCTGCAATAGACGTGTTAAAGGTGCTGCAATGATGGAAAAACTTTTAACAAACCTTCTATAATAGCCTGCTAAACCCAAGAAGCTTCTAATTTCAGTAACATTCTTGGGTGTTCTCCACTGCAACACAACTTCAATCTTCTTAGGATCCACCTTGATACCTTCAGCTGACACTACATGACCAAGGAAAGACACTTCATTTAACCAGAAATCACACTTACTGAACTTGGCATATAACTGCCTATCTCTGAGAGTCTGCAACACAATTCTTAAGTGCTTGTCATGCTCTTCTGGAGTCTTTGAATACACCAAAATATCATCAATGAAGACCACTACGAACTGATCTAAGTATGGATGGAAGATCCTATTCATAAGGTCCATAAAAGCTGCTGGTGCATTCGTGAGTCCAAAAGGCATCACTAGGAACTCATAGTGTCCATATTTGTGCGCAAGGCTGTCTTGGGCACATCTGCTTCTTTAACCTTCAACTGATGATAGCCTGATCTCAAATCAATCTTTGAAAATATAGCTGCACCCTTCAACTGATCGAATAGATCTTTAATATGTGGCAATGGATATTTGTTCTTGATTGTCAACTTATTTAGCTGCCTATAATCAATACACAATCTGAGTGATCCATCTTTCTTCTTTACGAACAAAACTGGAGCTCCCATGGCAATACACTGGGCCTAATGAAGCCTTTCTCAAGCAATTCCTGCAATTGAATCTTCAATTCTTTCAACTCTGCTGGTGCCATTCTATATGGAGCAATGAAAACTGGTGCAGTTCCCGGAGCTACATCAATGGAGAATTCAATCTCTCGATCAGGTGGCAAGCCTGGAAGATCTTCAGGAAACACATCTGGGAACTCACACATTGTAGGCACATCTGCTAAGTTATGCATTCCCTTCTTTGCTTCCATTGCATCGCATAAATAAGCCACACACCCATTTCTGATCAGCCGTTTTGCTGCTGTGGCCGAGATAATATCAGATAAAAAATATGGTGTATACACCGGGTCCCGAGGCAGTCCAAGATCAGGATTATCCGATGATGAAAGCGTCGCCTATCACAGGCAAAAATATCGAAGATGATGTTTTTCTTGTCGAGACCCTCATTTTTTTAAAATAAAAAATAGACAAATAAATATATATATAATAAAAAAATTATTATTATAAAATATTATATTAAAAAAAAAATTAGGAAGTGTTAATTTTATATACATCAAAATCTTTGATTAATATATATATATATATATATATATATATATATATATATATATATATGTATGTATATGTATATATATATATATATATATACATATACAGACATAAATTTAAAAGGAATTAAATTAATAATTAAAAGTAATAAAAAAAATTGATTAAAAGATTTTTAAAAAAAGAAGAAGAAGAAAAACATGAAAAGGGGGAAAAAGAAATGCATGTGGAATTGTCCACATGCAGCCCTCCCATGGAAGGCCGCATATGGACAATTCCACATGTGGCCTTCCCATAGGAGGCCGCATGTGGAAAGGTCCACATGCGGCCTTCCCATGGAAGGCCGCATGTGAGGCCTTTCGAGGGCCGCAGCTCGCGTGCGGCTCTTTACTTGCGGGCTACCGTGAGGACCTCCACATGCGGGCCTCCGCTTGCGGCCACGACTCCCTGCGCGTCACTTTCTCATCTGCAAAACATATTTTTGGGACTGCAAAAATAAGGTTTTTTCACATTTTAGTGTTATTTTGAAAAAAGAAAAATTAGAAAATTAGTTTTGTTTTTTTCCATTTTGGGAAGGCAGTGAATTTAAGAGGGAATTGACCTTCATTTTCCAGGGGAGGGGGCTGGTTTTCAAGAAGAAAAGAAAAGGTTTTTGCTTGCTTAGGGAGAGGCAGACGAGAAAAGAAAAAAAGAGTTTCAAAAATCTGAGATTTAATTTTCTTCATCTAAAAAGATTTTGATTTTTGGTTTGACTTGAGCAAGGAAAATTAATTTTCTTGGCTTGATCACTCCATCAAAAATTATTTTTGAGTCTTTTGTATTAAAAATTTAGATTTTCTTAAATACTTTCGGTATTTTGCAACCGCAAACTTGATAAGGGGACGGATTGAGACATCCTATTTCCGCTCTATAAACTCTGAGCGTAAAGGTTCTTGAACCCATTTTCATTTTATTTATTATTATTATTGTCAATATTTCATCACCACTGTCAATATCATCTTTGCTATTGATATTGTTATCACGTTAAACATTTACTTCTATTATTTTTAGTGTGGCTTATACTATTATTATTATTATTATTATTATTATTATTATTATTATTATTATTATTATTATTATTATTATTCTTTATGGCTGACGTTTACCTCTCTCCATTTTTCTATGTTTGCTTTGATTTTGCAAACCTTGGCCACTGTTGCATGCTCATTCATTTTCACCACTCATCCTTTTTATGTGTTTAATCTTTTGGTTATTATTATATTGTTATATTATTATTATTATTATTATTATTATTATTATTATTACTATGGTTATTATTATTGTTATTGTTATTTTATTCATTTATTATTAGTATTATTATTTCATGTTTATTATTATTATTATTATTATTATTATTATTATTATTATTATTATTGTTTTATGGTATTATTAGTATTAGTATTATTATTTTATGTTTATTTCATATTGTCATTATTATTGTTATTATTTTTGTCATGACTATCTATATTGTCATTATTATTATTATTATTATTATTATTATTATTATTATTATTATTATTATTATTATTATTATTATTATTATTATTATTATTATTATTATTATTATTATTATTATCCTGTTGACCATCTCTTATATTTATCTTGTACTTGTATTTATTTGGTTGATTTTAGAATTGCTACTAACATGTTTAATGTTATCTTTTTTGTGTGGGATTTAAATGTGATTTGCCTTGTATGGATGTTCCCGTGACCACACGGAGGGGTCACGACGCATAGGAGACCATATCGTTTGGGTGAGACCTCTCCTATCCCCTTTTTGTGTTTGTGTTTGCTTGTAAATAAAATATTTTATTTTATGCACATGTGAGATAAAAAATCACAAAAATATTTTTACAACTAAATTGGGATTTTTATTAATAAAATTGGGACCTCATTTTAGCCAATTAATGTAAAATGTCACGAATAAAGCGAAGAGTTAAGTTTTCTAAAATGGGATCACTCATTCCGGTTTTCAATCCAACAATCGAATAACTCTTTGATCCCTCTTCAAGTGAGCGTGAAGGAACCAATGTTCCTGAATTAAATAAATATCCCAATTTATATATGTTATTTTTTATATACTTGACTTTGTTTGTTTATTTTAAATTTATGTTCATATATATCTTGTGGGCCCTTGTAATTAATTATTTTTGGGGCAATTTTATTTAGCTTTCATTTAGGATTGTATTCCATCCTAATTTTCACTTTAATTTTAATTGGCTCTCTTTCATATGGGATTGTATTCTGTCTCGATTTTTCTTGTAATTGTTTGCTTGGTGTGTTTATTGCTTTTCTTTATCGCTTTATTTTATCGCTTTTTTTATAGCTCTTATTTACTGCTTTCAAATGCTTGCGATGCGCTTTAAATTAAATGCATTAATCGTGTGAGATGAGAGATAAAATTTTATGAAACAAAAACTCATTTATAATTAACCAAGACATAAATAAGAGTGAAGTTCCGAACACCATCTCTGGTTTAGACCAATAGAGGTTAGATGACCTTTCCCAATTTCTTGTAAATTGGGTGGCGACTCCAAAATACCTCAAAGGTGCTTAAAGGTGTGATGAGGCTAGATGAACTCCCCAATGTTCTATTGGGTAGGGATTCCAAGATGTGTCACAGCACCCAAGATCAAAAAAGACACAAACCAATCCCTTGAGCCCTAAAAGCGGGTCTCGTCTAAGAGGGCCTTTACTTGGTTCGGTGCGCGTCACAGTGGCAACTCCATTGGGGACTTCGTTACTTTGCTCTGAAAGTGTCTTGGTTAAAATGTATAATTGGGTTTTTAAAACTTAAAATTCTACCTCTTTTCGAAAATTGCATTGCATCATTTTAGAGCCTTAGAATTACGCTAGTTTCGTCCCCTATTTTACCCCGGTGCATTCCCGAAGCACGACCCTTCTTTCATTCATTGTAGGGAAGTGTTAAGGATAATCACTAGCCTAAGCCCAGTACCTTGTAGTATATCAAATGGAGACCTGATCGGTCATTATTCTCGTGATGAGCTAGACCCATTAGCAGGAACCATACTTGGGTTGCCCTATAGTATCATGACCTTGACCAAAGCTCATTTAATGGCAATAAATGCTTCCCTTAGGTGGTATGAACCGTAATACGATGCTTGTGATGTGGGTCATTATGTATTAGAGAAAATCAAGCAAATTGAGTGGTATTCTATCAAGGGCTTTCATGCCCCGGTGGGATCACTTAAATTTTGTTGAAGTGTTCAAATATATAATGGCCAAAACTCATGCGTATGCGCATTTTAAGAGTGTTATGCTGCCGATTTTTCACCGTGCACTATATGCATCCATTAGGTTCCTTGTTAATCCATGGATCAAGCCCACCTAGGAAAGAGACCCCTTGCTCGCATGTGGTTGTGAATGTCGCATAACATGCTCATACATTATGTGTCATTCATGCGCACCCAAAAAAAATAAAAATTTCTCGTACATTTCATTCCGTGTGTGTACATTCTATTCTGTGCACACTTTTCACATGTACAGATCATCCTGTGCATAAAATTATTCCATGTATAGCGCGATCATGCATTACATGTCATTAATGCATCATTCTAACCCCCTAATTTTTCAGCCACGGTAGACAATTTGCTTGGGTGGTTTTGGGATCCCCATAGTTGCCTGAAAAGCAAGCAAAGTTTGAATTGGTTGGGAGAAATCTAACATCTTTATCAGAACATCCGTAGGCTTTAAGAATGGCTGATCCTTCGCGACAGGTTGAAGAGACTCGTGCCTTAATTACCCAGGAGATGGATAGAAGGTTCGAGGAGCTTGAAAAAAGGTTGTTGGCCGTGGTCAAGGAAAGAATGGATGCCATGGCTCTCATTCTTCAGGCTCAGTTTATGGCGATTGCTCTTAACCAAGTTGAGCTGGCCACTGTCGAGAAAGCCTATACAGCGATGACCTCAGTGCCTCCTTTTACTTCCAAGCCCGGAGGCAAGATTCCACTTGTTTCACTAGTCGAGCGAAGAAGAGAAAGTAAGAGGCCTACTCTAGAATATGACATCACGCCTGAAGAGGGTGGAAATCTAGTGACAACACATGCTCTGAAAAATGAAAGCTCGAGTATCCACAACAACAGTAAGGGCAAGGTTAAAAGGACGGAAGCGCCAACCATAAAAATGGATCAAAAGCACTATTCTGATTTGGGCAGATCCTTGTCATGGGTTTTTGAGAAGCTAATGAAGGGGAGAATGTTAAAGCCATTGCCAGCTAGGCCTGCCGGAAACCAAGGACATCCCGATCATAAGGCAGATCAGTATTGTGCCTTCCACCAGCACACCGGGCATATCACAGACGATTGCAAGACCTTGAGGCATCGGGTTCAAGACCTCATTAATAGTAAGCAGATCTCTGACCCAAAAAAGCAAAAAAAGAAGAGGAAGATAGATTGAATGCCTAAATGGGGAAGGAAGACAGCGCCCACGGAGGATAATGAACTATTGGCTAAAACATATGTGTTGGTAGAAACAAGAAGAAGATAGCTATTTAGATGTCCTTCTTTTTATTTTGGAAGTATTTGATAATGACATTTTTAATTCTAGCTTTTATTAAATGAAATGAATGGTTTCGCTTATTTGTGTGATATTTTCTTGTGATTTCACCATGCATAATCATGACACATTCATATTTGACATTGATTCAACTGATGCCATTCCATTTAATCTCAAAACTTTGGGAACCCAAAGAAAAATCTTGTTAGCATCTGATGTTACTCCTGAAGAGAGATTAAAATATGAGAGAATAAAAAAATAAAATGAAAAAAGTCTTTGCCTGGACCTATGAAGACATGCCGAGAGATGAGCGTGAGGTCGCTAAACATGCTATGCCAACATATTCCAATCATGAATTAATAACGCAGAAGCTCAGAAGACTCGAGCTAGAAGGGGCAAAAAAGGTTAAAAGGAGAGAATCACAAGCAGAAACGGGGCCAAATTTCTTACTGAAGCACAATGCCCAACTAGGTTGGTCAATGACGCCCCCAATGGTTAAGAAGAGAAGTGCGTGTATGTGTAAACTATCAGAATTTGAATG
Source organism: Excoecaria cochinchinensis (assembly GCA_947683425.1). NCBI lineage: Eukaryota > Viridiplantae > Streptophyta > Magnoliopsida > Malpighiales > Euphorbiaceae > Excoecaria > Excoecaria cochinchinensis. The sequence goes on along the minus strand of CANTUQ010000017.1, from coordinate 304,687 downwards.
AAACTTGTAAAAAAAAATAAAATAAAATAGGGCCGCAAAAAAAAAATATCCAAAAAAAAAGAGAAGGAAAAGAATTATTATACAGATCTGGCAGAAAATCATTGATATGCAGTAAAGGAAAGTCATCTTGGGGGCAAGCTTTGTTCAAATCCCGTTAATTTATACATACCCATACTTTGCCATTCTTCTTGGCTTCCGAAAAAGGACCAAAAGGGTTCTATTAGCTTACAATGGATACGAATTGCTTGAGGTTGGGGAGTAGATATCTTAGGGGAAGTGCGCCCTACGGCCTCCAATGGACATAGGCCCACCATAAATGCTATCGCTTACTCACTAAGTGGATAGAAGCCGGGTCCTTCAAGAAAGTCGATGCTCGGGGTATGGACAAGTTCATCGAAAGAAATCTGATATGTCAATTTGGCCCCCCGTACCACGTGGGGTTCAAGGACGGAAGGGCAGTTTATGGCTAAGGCTAGGGAGCTTCTCCAGAGGTATGGCATTGAAGACCACCAGTCCTCTCTGTATTGCCCTCAAACCAATGGGGCAAGAGAGGTTGCTAACAAGAAGATCTTGGTCGAAATGGTTCAAAACTACAAAGATTTGGCAGAGAAATGGCCTTTTGCACTTCGAGGCTATAGAACCACCATCGGAACCTCTACAAGAGTCACCTTTTATTCCTCGATATATGGAGTGGAAGTAATACAGCCGGTTGAAGTAGAGCTCAAATCTTTAAGGGCAGTCATGGAAGCCCGGATTCTAGAAGCCGACTGGGTTCAGCAATGGCAGCAGTAGTTAAATATGTCAGATAAGGACAGGTCATGGGATTACTATCACAGTCAGATCTACTGGCTCAATCATTTGGAAAAAGAGTTGGAAAACACCCATTGGAAAGGGGAGATTTAGTCCCTAGGCAAATGAAACCAAGCCATCCGAAAATACGGGGTAAATTCAGGCCAACATGGGAAGGTTTGTTCTTAAGAGGTTAATATCCAAAGGAGCAGCAACTCTAACAGACAACAAGGGAAGCAAGTTTAGAGAACCGGTCAGCATCGACAGACCTAAGAGGTTACATGGCTAAAGACTAAAAATCAAAAGAAGAGAATAAATACCCCACGGGTTCAAAACCAAAAAAAGGCGGCCTTGGTAAACTTGGGCACCTTGTCAGGGTGAAAACAAAAAAAAGGCACTCTGGGCAAAAATTAGAGGCTTGAGAGAAGATGTCCAATTATGAAAACCCGAGAGGGATGATTGGAAACAGGAGTTTTGATGCTTTCAAGATCCATTTTGAGATTAAATGTGATTTTGCATTTTGAATCTAAGTTAAATGGTGATCATGTATGGAGAAATCGTGGTAAAACGCGCACAATCTTTGCAAATATATAAAACAAAAGCGGTTCAACTCATGTATTCATCATTTCCTAGTTCCTTTATAAAAAGAGAAACACTGTTTATTATTGAGTGTGTGAAATCTAAATGGCTATAGCTCCGGCCGATTCATCCTATTATCAACTGTGAAACAAATCCTACAGCACCTTTATGAGGAGAATCAAGCTTAGGCAACCACAATTTAGGACATGAGTACATATAGGTCCCCATTGAAGGATCTCCACTAGCAGCTTCAGACTCTCTTGCAATCTATAAAAAAGAAAGAACAAAGAGGGGGCAGGGTGAAAACCTTGAAACAGACAGTCTATCCTATAAAAAATAAAATGAATAAAAGTCACTGGATTGGATTGGGTCCGTTCCAGGAAAAAAAAAATAAGGCAAAGGGTTGTGTGAAAATTTGGAAAGGACGCATTTTCTACTAAGAAAAGCTAGTGTGAAAATCCATAAGGGACGCACTACCTTTAATCAATGACTTCAAAAGCCTAGAGCGATAAGGCGGCAGCACTTTGGACGATCTCCCTTCGGACAGATAAGGTATAGACTTCCGATGCCTGGAGCGATGAGGTAGTGGTTCTTCAGATAACCTCCTTTCGGGCAGAAGAGGTATAGTGTGGGACATCAACCAGGATCCTGGGGGGCAAAATGCGGTACCACTCATAGCAAAAGGCACATACTAGTTGCTCGGGGGGCAAAGATGCACACCGGACGGTTCTCCTTGAAGGGATCATGGGACAGAATCCCTGAGCCGAGGAGACGCACTTCTAGATCCTTGGGGGCATCAGACAATGCCAAGCCGCATCCCAAACGGACCCTTAACCACCCGAGATGTGGTCTAATCATTCTTTCATGTATTTTACACAATTCTTTTGCAAACATTTGCAGGTCACCCTTCACACATGCACATATTGTTTTTTGTATATGTTCCTATGCACATAGTTTTGTAGGAAAGATCCATATAAAGGTCACACGCACAAGAGCAAGCGAGAAGGAGAAAAGAGTAAGAAAAATTCGATACGGACACTGGCAAAAGGCGAGTGGCGACATCAACCAAAGAACCAATCCAAACAATCAACCAAAGGGCTCTCAGGGACCACCACTTCAAAACTTCAAAAGGGTTAGCACGATGGCAGCACTACTATTCTACGGGAGGTTAGCACTACCACGACACTACTACTTCAGAAGGGTTAGCACGATGATGGCACTACTGTTCTACGGAAGGTTAGCACGATCACGGCACTACCACTTTGAAACTCAAAAGGGTTAGCATGATGGCGGCACTACTATTCTATGGAAGGTTAGCACGACCACAGCACTACCACTTCAGAAGGGTTAGCACGACCACAACACTACCACTTCAAAGCTCGGAAGGGTTAGCACGATGGCGGCACTACTATTCTACGGGAGGTTAGCACGACCACAACACTACCACTTCAGAAGGGTTAGCACGATTGCGGCACTATGATTCTATGGGAGGTTAGCATGACCACGGCACTACCACTTCAGAAGGGTTAGTACGATAGCGGCACTACTATTCTACAGAAGATTAACGGCACTACCACTTTAGAAGGGTTAGCACGATGACGGCACTACTATTCTACGGAAGGTTAGAACGATCACGGCACTACCACTTTGAAACTCAAAAGGGTTAGCACGATGGCGGCACTACTATTCTACGGAAGGTTAGCACGACCACGACACTACCACTTCAGAACAGTTAGCACGATGATGGTACTACCACTCCACGGAGGGTTAGTGATAACTTCAATTTAGTATTTAGATTTGGTAGTATTTTCGTATGATTTATGGTGTTTAGTAGTGTTTATTGTCGTGATATGCTTACTTTAGATTAATTTTGTCAATGTTAGTGAAATTAGAATTTTTATGCAATTTTTGTTAGTTTTTGATTAAGTTTGATTTTGTGTGTAGCAAATCTTTAGGTACCTCACGGTGGCAACCTATCTAGTTACCACCATGACATCCAAAGAAGTCAAAAGCAGAATGCAGGAATACTATAGGTCACGGTAGTAACCAATGTCATTACCACCGTGACATATGTATCCATTGGGCAGAATGCAGACCTGTTATGGGTCACGGTGGTAACCAATGTCATCACCACCGTGACATAGGGAATTCCTGGACAGAAGCAAAATTTGAGCATGTCACGGTGGCAACCTATATGGTTACCACCGTGACCCCCATTGTCACACCCCAAAGTGGCCCTAGAAGAATTACAGAGTTTTTATTCGAAAAAGGTAAGTTTTATGTGCGAGAGTTCTGTCGCGAGCGTGAACAGTGTCGCGGGAGCGACAGAGCCCTCCAGCTGGTTGGTGCGGGCGTGAGCGTTCTGTTGCGAGCGCGACAAGTGTCGCGAGTGCGACAGAGCCCTCTCACAAGATGTGTGTAGAAGTGGGACTAAGAGACTTGGAGTTGTAGGGAGTTGACAAGTGGCATCGTAGAGAAGTGACAAGTGGCATCGTAGAAGAGTGACAAGTGGCGGCATAAGAGAGTGACAAGTGGCATTGTAGGAGTGTGCCAAGTGTCATTGTAGGGAAGAGACACTTGGTTTTGCTTGGTTTGGCTTGGCTTAGTTTGGCTTGGCTTGGTTTGGCTTGGCTTGGCTTGGCTTGGCTTGGCTTAAGATAGGGATGGATTAAATGAGATGGTTGGCATTTATTTGGTTTGGTGAGCATTATGTGAGAAGGTTTGGCTTTATTTGGATTGGCTTTAGTTGACCGGCCACTTTCCTATTCCCATTTCAATTTCTTCATTTGGCTTTTTAATTCCCCTTTTTGTTTTCTTTGCTCTTAGTTACCGTGCTCCACTTTCCTTTCTTTTCTTCTCTTTTCCATTTGCTCTTAAAGAGAATCATTTAGGTTGGGATAAAGAGAGTGGATTTTGAGAAGAGGTAAGTAGTACTATTATGATAGCATTAGTCTTCTTCTACTACTTGGTTTCTATTTTGATTTAAAGTAAAAAGAAGAGTAACCCCAAGTGTTTTTGTGTGTGGTTTTGGTGCAAGCTGGAGGCAAGAGAGTCGATAAAGGAAAAGAGAAGATCAAAATGAGTAGAGAGCTGTGATCGAGTTCCTAAAGGTGGGGATCGAGTGTGACTGTGTTAACTTTGCATGTGTTTATATGAGAAATGCTTGAACAAAGACATGTGGAAATAAAGAGATGCTTGATGAGCTTTAATTAGCTCAAGATGTTCATTTTGATTGCTTACAGTGCTCATGACAAGTGTATATATGTTTAAAGTATGTAACCTGATCATTTGAGTGTTGTGTTGATAATAGAGTTTGATGTTGCGAAATTCTGCTTATTTGTCATTAGACTCCTGTGTATAGTATTTGTTATAAGTAGAGTTATAGGATCTCAATTGGGTTGATTCCAATTGTATATGAAAGATAAGACCCGTATCTAAAAATGTCTAAGAGGGTGCTTGATCTAATTCTAGCCCTAAGTATCCCAAAAAGTAATTAAAACGTAGGTGACACTGTTCTGGCGGGTTCACTGGAATAATATATGTTGTTTAGATCATATCTTTTGTTATACATGTCTAAACGACCTGAAACTTGTCCCATTTGAAAGATAACATCCTATAGAAAAATTGTTAAGAAGAAAGTTTTGCCTAAAAAAGACTTTTAGAGGTTCATTTAGACAATACAAGTTTAGGGTAAAAAGCAGTCTCGTGAGGCACCAAAGCGGAGCCTCTGTCGCAAGCGCGACACAGGTCGCGACCTCGCGACAGAACACCCTATATTAAGCTCTTTTTTCTTCATTTTGAGCCCATGGTTGGCATGGGTCAACCCCTTGCCTTTCCCCTTAACGTTTTATACATGATTAGGACTCCTAAATGATTACAAATTAGTTGTTAATGGAAAAATACATATGAGTATGATTAAAAATGGTAATTTAACTAATAAAGTAACAATGTATAGTGGTAGGAAGTATAGTAATTGACATGATAAATATGTATGAACTTAGGAATTATTATATAATGCATTTGGTATAGAGTATAAAGCCTTTTTGTAATCTAGCTTCTGTCGCGAGCGCGATCGCGACAATGAACTTGGCTTCTGTCGCGAACGCGACTTCTTGTCGCGATCGCGATAGTGAACCTCTTCGCATCCTGTTTTATTTGTTTTAAAGAGAGTGTTTTCTTCTGTCTTGCTTTGCATGATTTATATGTTTATGTAATGAATTTAAGTGTTACATGCTTTTAGTTGTTGAACATGATTACTAAAGATCGTATATGAATTAAATGTCTCTGAATTTGATAAATGCACTTGAATTTTAGTTGATGAGTTGATGTCTGTGTATAGTGTGTGAGTTGGTATTGAGCCTGATTACCGTTATAGTGGATAGATAAGCATGCTTATAAAGGGATTACCGAGTGCAGCTGCCCATGTTCCGCCCCGTTTGGGCGAAGCGGGTCGACCTCTGAGAATGGTCATTAATAGAGATATATAAAAAATGTTTTGTGACTTCGGTCTACCGAAAATGTTTTTTTTATAGAGCGTCCCGTATCCACCATGAGAGGAACTCAGGCGTGTTTTGTTAAATGTTGTGCAGTGAACTTGAGATGATTATAGTGTTGCTTCGAATAAAGCTATAGTACATGAAAGTAATGTTTAAGTACATTACAGTTCTGTATACAAGTACATGATTACATGAGTGTATTGACATGAATGTGGTTACATGATAGCGTATATTTGAATAAAGGATATGTACAAGTTGTAGTGTACATGAATAAGTAAAAGAGTAGATGTTATTTATATATGTGAGCTCATAGTATTTGATATTTGAACATGCAACCCATACACGTATAAAAGCTATATGCATGAGTTAATTGATTTTGTTACATGAATGGTGTGATTTATTTGTGACTTTGGAAAGAAGTCCTCTGCATTATTTTCATCCCCACTAAGCGTTATCGCTTAGCACAGATGTTTATTTCTGTGTAGGTTACAGGTTCGGATCAGTGAGTGGACATCTGCAGGTCAAGGCCACTAGGAGTTTTATTTTGATCTCCTTTTTGTATAAGTTAGAGATAGAGTTTTTACATTTTGAGTAACATCATTATGTAATAGAAGTAGAAAAATCACAAAGTAAAGGTACATGTAAATGTATATGTAAAGCTAAATGGAAACAGATGTAATATGAACATGTAAATGTATATGTAGTTAATATGAAATGCAAGTGGGCCCTAGTGTAGTATTTAATTACTTTTAAATGGATGTGTTTATGCTATCGCTTCCGCTAATGCATGTACATGTATACGTAAGTGTCCGCGTAGCGCCCCGATATTCCTTACCGGGGGTATGGGGGTGTTACACCCATCCTACACGCAAGGTAGATTTACTTCCTCGACACCCTCATGGTGGCAACCATTTTGGTTACCACCGTGACCCCTCAGGATATAAAAAGAAAAGTTTCTGTAATGGAATAGGTGGCGAGTTTTTCAAACCTATTTTTCTTATTAGGGTTGAGATATAGAATTTTGGGGATTTTTCTCTTGTTTTTAATTTAGGTTTTCGATTTTATCTTTAGATTTAATTTGCAATTCAAGAGTTTTACATTAAAAACACATAGTTTAATTTCAAGAGATAGTTTTTTACATTCAAAGAATTTCCAGAATTTTTCTCCATTGAAGATTTGAAGAAGGAGATTGAAGAACTAAGGGTTCAACCGGGATTTACACCTTAATGAATTTCTGGGTTTATTCTTTCCTCTTTCCTTTCGATTTTGTAATGGATTGTGAGTAGTCTTTTAGTTGTTTGGGGGATCTTTGAATCCCCTACCCATGATGTGAATTCTGAACATCTTTTGAATTTAAATATATGATTGAATGGTTTATTTCACTGGTTTTTATTATTGATTCATGGAATTTATTTTATCAAGTTAATTTCCAGTTTTGATGAATGATTTATTTCATGTATCTTTGTTGGTTATTGAGTTGTATGGATTGAATACCATGGTTATCTATATTCAGTTGTATCATTCTTGCTGTGTCTTTTGGACGACTCCGATTGGGAATCTAAAAGTGCAGGATTTTGTGATTTAAGACTAGAATGATGAGTGAGATAATTAAGTTCTAGGTTATTTGACTCCGTATTGGGAAAATAAACCAAACTTAGGATTTTAGACCCGTGCATAGGCTGATTATGTGGCTGACTCCGGTTTGGGATGTCATATAATTAGAGTGGCTGACTCCGGTTGGGAAGCCTGGGTTAAGAGGGTTATCCCGATTTCTTTCATAAATGATTCTTGGATTAATTTTATTCATATTTGGGTATGGGGTGGATGAGTGAACCTGAGCAACGTTTGTCTATTTTTGAATTCTTATCTTGTTAATTTTTCCATCATTTTGTTTCTTGCAATTATTGACGTCAATTTAATTTGATTATTTCTGTTTGTTTATTTTGGTTATTTAAATTCTTTATTTTTAATCAATAGTTAACTCAATCAATTCAAACAATTGGGAATTCTTTAGCATACATTTGATTTTCATTGCTTGCGCACATAGTCCCTTGGGTACGATAATTTGGGGTCCTAATTTACTCCACTATATTACTTGTCGATTTAGTACACTTACTGAGGTCGTGTCAAGTTTTTGGCGCCATTGCCGGGGATTGGCGTTGTTTGTGAGTTTTGATTTTTACTTGTATGTGTTTTTATTTTTCATATTTAATTTTTTTAGTTGTTTTCTTATTCTTTTCAGGTAGTTGTGGTGCATGAGCAGATTGAGACAAGAACAAATAGCACCATACGACCCTGAAATCGAGAGGACTTTGCATCAACGAAGGAGAGCTAACAGAGACAATAACATGGAAAACAATCCTCCTCCTATTGGTGAAGTTCCTCATGAGAACGAACAAGTGCCGAGGGCACAAGAAGAGATGCTGGGTAACTATAGAGAAGAGGTCCCTAGGCAGAGAACGATAAGGGATTATGCTGTACCGAGATGGAATGAGGATCATCGGTCAATTGTGTTGCCAAGGGGAGTGCAGTTTGAACTTAAACCAGCAACCATCAATATGGTACAGAGGAACCGATTTTCGAGTTCAGAAGTGGAAGATCCTGCATAGCACCTGGACATATTTTTGGATGTTAGTGATACGGTCCAGATTCTAGGAGTGACATCTGACTCGGTAAGATTAAAGTTGTTTCCTTTCACTTTGATTGGAAAAGCAAGAGAATGGCTGCAAATGTTACGGAGACAGTCAATCAGATCATGGGACCAGTTACAAGAGAGGTTTTTGATGAGATTCTTCCCTCCTACAAAGACTGCGAACATCCGCAACAGTATTCTGGGTTTTATTCAGATGGTTGAGGAGCCTTTTCGTGAGGCTTGGGAAAGATTTAGGAGATTGTTGAGAAGTTGTCCACACCATGAGATAGCAATCTACCATCTGATGATGCAATTCTATAGAGGAGTTACACCGCAGACAAGATCCTTTTTGGATGCATCATCAAGAGGTTCATTTATGAATAGGATGCCGGAGGAAGCTTTCCATCTGCTGGATGAAATGGCAGCGAATGATGCTCAATGGGCTAATCCTAGATCGGTTCCGAAGAGGCAAGGGATACATAAGTAGATGAGGTGTCAATGCTGAAGGTACAAATTGAGTCAATGCAGAAGGAGATGAGTGGTCTAAAAGTGCAGAATGTAGCTTCTGTTGCTCAAGAAAGTAGATGGTACGAAAATGGGCAATATGGTCAAGAGAGTGGAGCAATGGGAGATATAAATGCTGTAGGAGATTACAGAAGAAATGACCCCTACAGTAACACATATAATCCGGGTTGGAGAAATCATCCAAACTTCTCTTAGAAGGATGGAAATCAAAACGCTTCATCCTCTCATTCACAAGTAAGAGCCCCCTTCAACCAAAACACTCATCACAACCAAGAGCAGTCATACCAACCTCCAATATCCACTCAGTATCAAACATCATATCATCCCTATCACAACCAAGGTCAAGGTTTTAATCAATCACAGGGTCAATCATACCACCCACCGGGATATCAATCGAGGCCACCTATTCAAGAGAAAAAGCCAAACCTTGAAGATATATTAGCTAGCTTCATGAACAGTCAACAGCAGTCTGTGAATAGCCAGCAACAGTTTATGTCTAACCAAGAAGCAAGGTGGAAATCTCAAGAACAATGGAATCGGAATCAAGACGCTTCCATGAGAAATTTAGAAACTCAAGTGGGACAACTTGCTAATTCGATATCTCAAAGGCAACCGGGGACTTTTCCTTCGAATGTGGACCGGAATCCTAAGGAAGAGGCTAAAGCAATCACTCTGAGAAGTGGCAAGGAGGTGGTAAAGAGAGAGGGCCAAGGTAAAAATTCTTCACCATCATCTGATATGGAAGAGCCGAAATGGAAGGTAAGCAACCCTAACTCTAGGGTAGAAGTTAAAGAAAATGCTCCTGAAAATGATAAGGGTAAAAGTCTAGTGAATCCTAGAGAAGAGGATCTTGATATTAATAGACTGCCATTTCCTACAGTGGCTAGGAAGGAAAAGAAAAATGAACAACTAGCTAGGTTTCTGGAAATGTTTAAGAAACTGCACATAAATTTACCATTTGCTGAAGCTTTAGCTCACATGCCTAACTATGCTAAATTCATGAAAGAATTATGTTCTAATAAAAATAAATTAGAAGGGCATGGAACTGTGCAGCTCACAGAAAATTGCAGTGCTATAATCATGAACAAGATCCCTAAAAAATTGGAGGATCCAGGTAGTTTCACTTTACCCTGTGAAATTGGTGAAGGTTTTAATGGAAATGCTTTATGTGATTTGGGTGCGAGCATAAATTTGATGCCTTATTCTATTCGCAGGAAGCTTAATCTTGGAGAGCTCAAGGAGACGGGAATGAGACTCCAACTTGCAGATAGGTCGGTGAGGAGACCGAAAGGAGTGATTGAAGATCTGTTAGTGAAAGTAGGGAAATTCATTTTCCCGGTGGACTTTGTGGTAATGGAGATGAAAGAAGATCGCAAGGTACCACTCATTGTGGGGAGGCCATTTTTGAACACAGCAAAAGCGTTGATTGATGTAAATGGTCAAACGGTCACCTTAAGGTTCAATGATGAGGAGTTGGTAGTGGACATGAACAAGGCTCAAAAGTATCCATCTGGTGATATGGAGGAGTCTGTTTATTTTGTGGATGAAATAGATGAGTGTGTAGAGGAGGTGCAGGAAAAAGTGTTGGGAGCTGATCCAGTGAATGTGAGTTTGATACATTCATTGGAGGATGGAGAGATGGAAGAAGAGATGAGGGGAGAAGTGATAGCAGCCGTGGTGAATGAAGGTGAAGAAGAGGAATCACAAAAAGACGAGCTTAATCCGAAAAAGGGGGATTCAAATTCTGAACTTAAACCTCTCCCTTCTCATTTGAAATATGTGTTCTTAGAAAATGAGAAAAAACTAGTAATTATCTCTTCTTTGTTGACAGGTGTTGAAGAGAAGATGTTGCTTGAGGTGCTGAAAAAGCACAAGGGTGCCATTGGATGGGAGACATTGGATTTAAAGGGGATTGACCCTAGTTACTGCACACACCGAATTCCGATGGAGGAAGAATGTAAGCCGGTAGCTTAGCCTCAAAGGCGACTCAATCCGGCAATGCAAGAGGTGGTAAAGAAGGAGGTACTTAAACTCCTTGACTCAGGTATTATCTATCTTATCTCTGATAGTAAATGGGTTAGTCCAGTGCAGTGTGTGCCTAAGAAGGGGGGAATGACAGTGGTAAAAAATGAGTTGAATGAATTAATTCCAACTCATACTGTTACGGGTTGGAGAGTCTGTATTGATTTTAGAAGGTTAAACAGTGCCACTAGAAAAGACCATTTCCCCTTGCCATTTATTGACCAAATATTAGAGAGGTTAGCAGGCAATAGGTTTTACTGTTTTTTAGATGGGTACTCGGGATATTTGCAAATCCCTATAGCCCCTGAAGATCAAGAGAAAACAACTTTTACCTGCCCTTATGGCACATTTGCTTATAGGAGAATGCCTTTCGGATTATGTAATACACCGGCTACGTTTCAGCGGTGTATGATTATAATACCCCAAAGTGTACCCTAGTCGGATTGGAGTGTCAATTGCTAAATAGGGTACAAATGTGATTGGAATAAGTGAGCAATTAGTGGGCCAAGGGTGTAATTGAAAAAGGAAAAGTTGCATTTAAAAGACAGAAATTGAGTGAGGGATTGAATGGTACTTTATCTTGGATTGAGGTGTAAGTTTGGCTTGGATGTGGAAGTGGAATCCACGTGTGGATTACCCCTTTTGCCAGCCAACTTCTTGCATGCAAAAGTAAAGTGGATTAGAGGCAGATTTGTAGTGGAATTTTACTGCAAATTACCTATTCTTTGATTCCTTCAAATTCTGTATTCCTCTATCTTTTAAGTTTGAGTTTCATTTCTGATCAAATGAATCTGGAATTTGATTGAATTGGTTGAAGAGTTAAGTGAAGAAGGTAAGTGTGGTTAACAAGTTGTGTTCATCTCTTTCTTCTACTCATTTCTGATTTAGTTTAAGTGATTTGAGTTATGGACTAAGAGAGAGAGTTTATGTTTGCAGTTTGTGTAAGATTTGGACAAGTGGAAAGCACAAAGGAAAGGAGAAGCTTTAGTTGAGTATAGTGGCCAGCACCTGCATTTTGAGGTTTGGGATATATGTGTTCTTACATGTTCTTATGTTGATTTTATATGGGTATATGTGTTGGATAGTTGACTTTGATGTGTAATTGATGCATGATTATGTGTTAATTGATAGAGGTGTACTTGAAGTGTACAAATGATGTGTGATGAGTATTGAACAAAATCCATGAGCATATTAAGTGAATAAGCATGAAAAGTATGAACCCTAGTATTAGGGAAAATTCTGCTTATAGCTTACTAGATCTATATAGTATTTCAAGCATAACTGGAGTTATAGAACTCCAAATTGAGTTTTTATTACTTCATTGGAACTATGACTTCCATACCTATAAATTCGGTAGAAATGACTATGAGCTAATTCTGGCTCTAAGACCAATAAAAATAGCATAAACAGACATGTCTCTACCTTGTAGGGTTCACTGGAACAGTCTATATTGTTTAATTCGTATCTGATGTTTTCCAAATCCAATTGACCTGAAACATGTCCCATTTGAAAGATAAGACATAGAGGAAGAAATGTTATGAGGGACCTTTGCCTAAAATTGAGTGTAAGACATCCGTTTGGGCTTTACAAAATTATGGTGTGAACCAGTGTCGAAAGTTAGCTTCTGTTTTGCTTAATTTAGTATGTCACGGTCACAACCAATTCATTGCCACCGTGACCCCTCCATGTTTTGCCTTTCTAGGGTGTTTTTCTTCCCGAAATGCACCCGAACTTCACCACGAGTTCCCTTGACTTGTCCTATACATATTTATCATTGTAAATTGAGTATCTTAAGCATGATGAATTATGCATACTAATATACATATAAATATGTGTGAGCTATAAGTGTTCTAAGTGTGATGAATTAAGTATGTGAATGCGAATATGATAAAACATGAATGCGAATGCTATAGTTTCGAATGCGAATATGTATAGTCTTGAATATGAATGCGTACAACAAGAATGTGAAGGTGAATAAGTGTAAATGTGAATGCGTATAACCATGAATGTGCTAATGCATATATATGAGTATATCCATGTGTAAATTAAGTATGCTAAATCATGAATGATGATGCGTATTAACAAGCATATATTTTAAATATCTTGAGCATGGTGAACCATGTATGCAATGATATGCATATAGAGTTACATGTGAATGAGTTTAGAATGACATGTATGTATGTATAGTAAGATATGAAGTAGATTACATGACTAGCATGGGTTTAAATAAATGCATATGAATGACCATACATGTTTTGATATAGGATAATGGTTATAAGCCTTAGATGCTCATACAAGTGGATAGATAGGCATGCCTATAAAGGGTTAGATGATTTGCAGCTGCTAGATGTTTGGCACTGACGGATGTCTATATGTTTGGCATCAACGGATGTCTAGATGTTGATACTTAAAGTATCTAGATGTTTGGGACTACGGTCTCTAGATGGCTTGAGACTATGGTCTCTAGATGTTTTTGTACCATTACTTGGTATCTACATGTACCCGTATCCACTTATGTTATGACAATGGGCTAAATGTAAAATGTAAAGTTATATGAATTGATGTTAAACGTACAAGAGATGATACTGTTACATGTATAAGAAATGATGTCTATATGTACAAGAGATGTATAAATGTTAAAGAGCTATAGTACATGGCTAGAGAAGTATATGACTATTGTATATCTGAAACGCTTATATGAGCTTACATGTATATGAGAAGTTACTATTTGTACAAGATATGCTATAAGTATGCTTTTATGCTTATATGTATATAAATGGACATGATATGCAATGACATGATATTATATGTTACATTAGTTGATAATTAGAGTTAGAAGAACATGAACATGATATAGGTTACATGAGATTAGTAGATATGTTATATAGCAAAATGACTATATGTTTGGTATGTTACAAGTATGATAAATGCTTGTATCCTTATATGCTCATAGATGATTGGCATATCGTCTAATGATATGCTTGATGATTATGCTTGTGACTTTATTAGAAGTCTTTTATATGTGATATCCCGACTAACCGTTATCGCTTAGCACGGGTGTTTTCCCGTGTAGGTTTACAGGTTCAGAGGGTTACACATCTGCAAGGTCAAGGCCACTAGGTGTATAAGATGGAGTTTTGTATATGGCATAGTTTTGTATACATGTTCTAGAGTTTTTGGTATAGCTTGGCATATGTAAATGTAAAGTGTCTTTTGTATAGGACATGTATTTGGCAAAGCAATTTTGTATAAGATATGTAAACGAAATATAAATGTAAAGTAAATGTTATAATGTAAAAGAATAGTTTCATTTTGAATATATAAATGAATATATGAGTTTGCTTTTTGGCATGTTTTTGTTATATTAAAGACCATTATTCCGCTGCATGTGATTGTATGATTTTATCTTCGCTTCCGCATGAGTGTTCTGTATGTGCATGCGTTGTAGCGACTCCGATATCCTCCCAAGGGGTATTGGGGCGCCACAAGTTGTGGTATCAGAGCCTAGGTAGATGTTTCTAGATGATAAGATGTTAGAGTAATGATTAGAAGTATGTGAGTCTGTCTAGAGTTGTGGCCTAATGCAGATATTACCCTGTGTAGGTAGTAGTTGGAGTCAGATCCGAGTGAGGATGTAGGAGAGACGACGGGTAGTGTTAATCCTGCGAGGGTTAATCTGCCGGTACAAGAGAGACCTCGAGCAGAAGGTGTAGGTCCGAATTATGGTGACCCAATGTTGTGGTAAGGAATGATACAAGTAATGAAAAGGTTAAGTGCCCCTAAGCCTCCAACAGACTTGATTAGAAAGAGAGGGGCAGAAGAGTTCAGTGGGACTACTTTGGATCAGTCAGAGATGGCTGAGTTTTAGTTACAAAGGATGCAAAGGATATTACAGGAAATTAATTGTCCACAAGATCAGCGTGTGACTTGTGTAGTATCATTATTGCAAGGTCCAGCTTATGACTGGTGGGAACTAGTGCTTCGAAGTCCCCAGCGACCGGATGAGTTGACTTGGGACTTCTTTGCTCAAGAATTTGAAAGGAAGTACATCACTAAAGCGTATAAAGAAGCGAAATGGAGAGAGTTTGTGAGTTTAAAGCAAAGAGGTATGACAGTAGGAGAATATGAAAAGGAATTCAGTCGACTGAGTAAATATGTGCCAAAAGGATTGCTAACAGATGATTTTAGATGTCGACAATTTGAGGACGGATTAAGAGAACCTATAAGAGGACCTTTGTCTGCCATGGCTGTTATGCAATCAGCAAATTATTATCAGTTGGTATTGGATGCCATAAAATTAGAAGAAGCTGAGTTAATAAAGCAAAAGAAAGAGCATAAGAGGAAAGTATCTGGTAATGATAGAGTTAGTAGTAAGAAGACTAGAGGAGTTGCAAGTGGACAGGTTACGCAAGATTCATTTCGAGAGCCTGCATCGATGGGTAGTGTTGTGCCTCCTTCGAGTAGAGGAAGCACAATACCTAAATGTGAGCACTGTCAAAGGAACTATTGGGGAACATGCAGGAAACTTACAGGAGCATGTTTCAAATGTGGAGGTATGGACCACATGTTTGCTAACTGCCCTGAGATTAAAGAGAATTCTGGTTCTCAAGTGAATAGAGGAAATGCGAACGGATCTGGATCAACAAGAACTAGTGGAGGAAGAGGAAGAGGAGCACAAGTAAGGTCCGAGACAGTAGAGCGGCCTACTGCTCCTAGCGGACAGAGGCAAGTCTTTGCCATAATCGGAGAAGAAGTTGAAGATCCTGCTGGTCCATCTGGTAAGATTTACATTTGTGCATTGACTAGCATGATTTTCTGTTTATTACAGTGGAAATTTCGAGGACGAAATTTCTTAAGGAGGGGAGAATTGTAATACCCCAAAGTGTAACCTAGTCGGATTGGAGTGTCAATTGCTAAATAGGGTACAAATGTGATTGGAATAAGTGAGCAATTAATGGGCCAAGGGTGTAATTGAAAAAGGAAAAGTTGCATTTAAAAGACAGAAAATGAGTGAGGGATTGAATGGTACTTTACCTTGGATTGAGGTGCAAGTTTGGCTTGGATGTGGAAGTGGAATCCACGTGTGGATTACCCCTTTTGCCAGCCAACTTCTTGCATGTAAAAGTAAAGTGGATTAGAGGCAGATTTGCAGTGGAAGTTTACTGCAAATTACCTATTCTTTGTTTCCTTCAAATTCTGTATTCCTTTATCTTTTAAGTTTGAGTTTCATTTCTGCTCAAATGAATCTGGAATTTGATTGAATTAGTTGAAGAGTCAAGTGAAGAAGGTAAGTGTGGTTAACAAGTTGTGTTCATCTCTTTCTTCTAATCATTTCTGATTTGGTTTAAGTGATTTGAGTTGTGGACTAAGAGAGAGTTTATGTTTGCATTTTGTGTAAGATTTGGACAAGTGGAAAGCAAAAGGAAAGGAGAAGCTTTAGTTGAGTATAGTGGCCAGCACCTGCATTTTGAGGTTTGGGATATATGTGTTCTTACATGTTCTTATGTTGATTTTATATGGGTATATGTGTTGGATAGTTGACTTTGATGTGTAATTGATGCATGATTATGTGTTAATTGATAGAGATGTACTTGAAGTGTACACATGATGTGTGATGAGTATTGAACAAAATCCATGAGCATATTAAGTGAATAAGCATGAAAAGTATGAACCCTAGTGTTAAGGAAAATTCTGCTTATATCTTACTAGACCTCCATATAGTATTTCGGGCATAACTAGAGTTATAGAACTCCAAATTGAGTTTTTTTTGCTTCATTGGAACTATGACTTCCATACCTATAAATTCGCCAGAAATGACTATGAGCTAATTCTGGCTCTAAGACCAATAAAAATAGCACAAATAGACGTGTCTCTACCTTGTAGGGTTCACTGGAACAGTCTATATTGTTTAATTCATATCTGATGTTTTACAAATCTAATTGACCTGAAACTTGTCCCATTTGAAATATAAGACATAGAGGAAGAAATGTTATGAGGGACCTTTTCCTAAAATTGAGTGTAAGACATCCGTTTGGGCTTTACAAAATTATGGTGTGAACCAGTGTCGAAAGTTAGCTTCTGTTTTGCTTAATTTAGTATGTCACGGTCACAACCAATTCATTGCCACCGTGACCCCTCCCTGTTTTGTCTTTTCAGGGTGTTTTTCTTTCCGAAATGCACCCGAACTTCACCACGAGTTCCCTTGACTTGTCCTATACATATTTATCATTGTAAATTGAGTATCTTAAGCATGATGAATTATGCATACTAATATACATATAAATATGTATGAGCTATAAGTGTTCTAAGTGTGATGAATTAAGTATGTGAATGTGAATATGATAAAACATGAATGCGAATGCTATAGTTTCGAATGCGAATATGTATAGTCTTGAATATGAATGCGTACAACAAGAATGTGAAGGTGAATAAGTGTAAATGTGAATGCGTATAACCATGAATGTGCTAATGCATATATATGAGTATATCCATGTGTAAATTAAGTATGATAAATCATGAATGATGATGCGTATTAACAAGCATATATTTTAAATATCTTGAGCATGGTGAACCATGTATGCAATGATATGCATATAGAGTTACATGTGAATGAGTTTAGAATGACATGTATGTATGTATAGTAAGATATGAAGTAGATTACATGACTAGCATGGGTTTAAATAAATGCATATGAATGACCATACATGTTTTGATATGGGATAATGGTTATAAGCCTTAGATGCTCATACAAGTGGATAGATAGGCATGCCTATAAAGGGTTAGATGATTTGCAGCCGCTAGATGTTTGGCACTGACGGGTGTTTATATGTTTGGCATCGACGGATGTCTAGATGTTGATACTTAAAGTATCTAGATGTTTGGGACTATAGTCTCTAAATGGCTTGAGATTATGGTCTCTAGATGTTTTGGTACCATTACTTGGTATCTACATGTACCCGTATCCACTTATGTTATGATAATGGGCTAAATGTAAAATGTAAAGGTATATGAATTGATGTTAAACGTGCAAGAGATGATACTGTTATATGTATAAGAAATGATGTTTATATGTACAAGAGATGTATAAATGTTAAAGAGCTATAGTACATAGCTAGAGAAGTATATGACTATTGTATATCTGAAACGCTTATATGAGCTTACATGTATATGAGAAGTTACTATTTGTACAAGATATGCTATAAGTATGCTTTTATGCTTATATGTATATAAATGGACATGATATGCAATGACATGATATTATATGTTACATGAGCTGATAATTAGAGTTAGAAGAACATGAACATGATATAGGTTACATGAGATTAGTAGATATGTTATATAGCAAAATGACTATATGTTTGGTATGTTACAAGTATGATAAATGCTTGTATCCTTATATGCTCATAGATGATTGGCATATCGTCTAATGATATGCTTGATGATTATGCTTGTGACTTCATTAGAAGTCTTTTATATGTGATATCCCCACTAAGCATTATCGCTTAGCACGGGTGTTTTCCCATGTAGGTTTACAGGTTTGGAGGGTTACACATCTGCAAGGTGAAGGCCACTAGGTGTATAAGATGGAGTTTTGTATATGGCATAGTTGTGTATACATGTTCTAGTGTTTTTGGTATAGCTTGGCATATGTAAATGTAAAGCGTCTTTTGTATAGGACATGTATTTGGCAAAGCAATTTTGTATAAGATATGTAAACGAAATATAAATGTAAAGTAAATGTTATAATGTAATTTCATTTTGAATATATAAATGAATATATGAGTTTGCTTTTTGGCATGTTTTTGTTATATTAAAGACCATTATTCCGCTGCATGTGATTGTATGATTTTATCTTCGCTTCCACATGAGTGTTCTGTATGTGCATGCGTTGTAGCGACTCCGATATCCTCCCAAGGGGTATTGGGGCGCCACAATGATGGCTATATTTCATGACTTCATAGAAAAATTTATGGAGGTATTCATGGACGATTTCACTATATATGGGGCTGATTTCGAGAGTTGTTTAGAGCATCTCGATTTAGTGTTAGGGAGGTGTGAAAAAACCAACCTAGTTTTAAATTGGGAAAAATGCCACTTTATGGTGAGAGAAGGCATTCTGCTTGGGCACAAAATTTCTGAGAAAGGGATAGAGGTTGATAAGGCCAAAGTTGAAGTGATAGAAGGGTTACCACCTCCGATGAGTGTTAAGGACATTAGGAGTTTTTTAGGACATGCAGGGTTTTACCGTCGCTTTATCAAAGATTTTTCAAAAATTGCTAAACCCTTGTCTAATTTACTCATGAAAGATGCTTCTTTTAATTTTGATAGTGAATGTATGCTAGCTTTTGAAACTTTGAAGTAACGGCTCATTTTAGCCCCGGTGATTATATCTCCGGATTGGAATCTGCCGTTTGAATTAATGTGTGATGCTAGTGATTATGCAGTTGGAGCAGTGCTTGGACAACGGTGGGATAAGGTATTTTGTGCAGTATATTATGCCAGTCACACCTTGACAGGGGCACAGGTTAATTACACCACCACTGAGAAAGAGCTTCTTGCAATCGTGTATGCTTTTGAGAAGTTCAGACCGTATTTGCTGGGTGCAAAAATCGTGATGTGGTCAGACCATGCAGCTTTGAGACATTTGTTTGCTAAGAAGGAATCCAAGCCGAGATTGATCAGATGGGTGCTCCTACTGCAAGAGTTTGACTTGGAAATCAAAGATAAGAAGGGGGCTGAAAATTTTGTAGCGGATCATTTGTCGAGATTGGAAAGCGATCAAATTGAAAAAGGGGAAATTTTAGATTTATTCCTTGATAAACATATTTGTGCTTTATTTGCAAGCGAATTTTCTGTTCCTTAGTTTGCTAATGTGGCTAATTTTCTTGCAGGAGGATTTATGCCAAAGGACTTCACATGGCAGCAACGGAAGAAGCTAAAAGCGGATGCCAAACACTATATTTGGGATGACCCCTATTTGTTTTGCCTGTGTGCTGATCAAGTGCTGACGAGCTGTATCTCGGATGAGGAGAAGGGAGAGATCATCAAGGCATGTCATAGTGGGGAAGTTGGTGGGCACCATGCACCAAATAGAACGATATCGAAAATTCTATCCTCTGGTTTTTATTGGCCTACTATGTTCAAAGATGTGCAATTCTTTGTGAAAGCCTGTGATAGATGCCAGAGAGTAGGTAACATTTCTAAGAGAGATGAGATGCCTTTGACCAATTTGCTTGAGGTAGAATTGTTTGATTTGTGGGGGATAGACTTTATGGGACCTTTTCCGGTTTCTTATGGGTATGAGTATATTTTGGTGGCAGTGGACTATTTGAGTAAATGGGTAGAAGCAATAGCCACTAGAACTTGTGATGCCAAGGTTGTTCTAGATTTCTTGAGAAAAAATATATTCACCCGATTTGGAGCCCCTAGAGCAATTATTAGTGATGGTAGAAAACATTTTGTTAACCACCAATTTAAGGCTTTATTGAAAAAATTTGGAGTTAGGCATAAGGTCACCACCCCTTATCATGCTCAAGCTAATGGGCAGGTTGAAGTGTCCAATTGGGAACTTAAGGCCATCCTAGATAAAACTATAAATTCATCTAGAAAGGATTGGTATTTAAGGTTGGATGAAGCTTTGTGGGCTTACTGAACTGCATTCAAAACATCTATAGGATTATCCCCATTTAGGCTTATTTTTGGTAAATCTTGTCATCTCCCTGTCGAATTAGAATACAAGGCTTATTGGGCAACCAAGTTTTTAAATTTTGATATCAAGAGTGCAGGTGAGAAGAGACTTCTCCAGATGAACGGATTGGAAGAGATACGCTATTGGTCGTACCAACAAGCAGAGAAGTATAAGGCAAACACAAAGAAATAGCACGACAAGAAATTAGTCACGAAAAATTCATTCCAGGTATGAAAGTTCTTTTATATGATAGCAGGTTGCGTTTATTTCGTGGAAAGTTAAAATTGCGGTGGAAGGGGCCGTATGAGGTTGTGGGAGCTGATCAGTTTGGAGTGATCACACTGAAGCACCCGAATGGTGAAAATGAGTTCAAGGTAAATGGACACCGTGTGAAGCCTTATTTTGAATCAACATATGATGGGGCTTTAGCGATAGTCGACCTTGCAGATCCTTAACGGTATTTAAAAGTCCAGCTGCGGACTTGTTAAATGCAGAACTTCTTCTCCAATTATGTTATTTTGTGTTTATTGTTCTTTTCTATAGGTAGTTAATCCTGTTTATTTTTGTTTAAGTTGTTTGGTTTGTCATCATAAGAAAATTATGTTGTTAAAGGGAGAATGTTCAAGGTTTTAATAGCTGAAGTTTTGAGTGGTTGATGAATTTTTTGGCAAGTTTGCAGGTGGTCACGGTGGCAATGGATTTTTGTTACCACCGTGACCAGGGGAGAATGCATTCTGGAATTGGGAATGTGCACATGTCACGGTGACAAGGTATCTGGTTGTCACAGTGACCACATGAGGGAGCCATTCTGGATTGGCATATTTGGTATGTCACGGTGGCAATGGTTTTTGTTACCACCGTGACCAACAGGTCAGTCGCATTCTGTTTTGAGGTGTGCACATGTCACGGTGGTGATTAAATTGGTTACCACAGTGACATTAGGTGAGTTTCAATTTTGTTTTTGAGTTTGCACATGTCACGGTGGCAATTAAATCTGGTTACCACCGTGACATGTTGAAATTTCAATTCTGTTTTGAATTTTTAGTATGTCAAGGTGACAAATAATTTGGTTGTCACCGTGACCAAGAGGCGGTCCAATTCTGGATTGAAAGTTTGGGTATGTCACGGTGGCAACCTATTTGGTTAACACTGTGACTCCCGCGCCCATTTGTTTTAAAATTCCAGTTTTTCGTGTTTTGTTTCTCACTCACCCGCATCTCTCACTCTCAAAACTTGAATATTTCATTTTTATC
Source organism: Excoecaria cochinchinensis (assembly GCA_947683425.1). NCBI lineage: Eukaryota > Viridiplantae > Streptophyta > Magnoliopsida > Malpighiales > Euphorbiaceae > Excoecaria > Excoecaria cochinchinensis. The sequence goes on along the minus strand of CANTUQ010000017.1, from coordinate 282,703 downwards.
TGCTATTTCGAACTTCAATTCTTTCATTTAGGCTTCGATTTCTACAAATCTACAACAAGTAAGTAATTTTTCTCTTTCTTTTTATTTCTATTTTGCATTTATTTTCTCTTCGCGTTGTTCTTCTCCCTGTTCTTGTTTTCTGCCATAGCGGTACGTTCGAGGTCTCCATATTTCTAACCACTTAGGATTTTCTTCTTTTTATGCTCTGAATTAATGTTGGGAGTGTTCTCAATTCTTATTTTCATTCTCAATTTCAATCTCTGATGTTGAAACCATGAATGAATTTGGGTTGGGATGTTAGGGCAGTTGTGTTGTCTGTGTGCGTGATTTGATTTGTCATTTTTATTCAAATTCTTGGTTAAAAATGGAAATTGCTAGGTTTTAATTGTTTGCTCTATATTGTAATGCATCGTCTTGTAATTGTGGGTTGTTATTATTATCTGTGGGATTCAAGTTTAGTCAGTTAATTATCTGCATACGAGGTGTTTGACAATATGTCTGAATGAATGGTTTTCCTGTTTTTTCTATTTCCTGCCAATTTGAAATGCCAAGATTCTTTCGCCATAATGTTCAAATGCGTTTGTTGTTCTCATTCATCATTTATGCCTTTGACAATAGCCGCAATTCTCTTAACTTTCTATAGAGTTTTTGTTGAGGGCGATTCTTGGTTTAATACTGAATTTGCTCATCCCTTTTGCTGAATTGTGCTTGTGTCATTTGAATACTTCGCGCATTGATGCATCTTTTATAATATCAATTTGGAATGGGGAGATTGTTTAATAGGTTAACATGAGCTTGAAATAATGCTTTATTTTGAAAGCCATTGCTGTTGATGCACATTGATTGCTATTGAATTTGGTTTTTCCATGTTGTGCAGCGGCCCCTAAGCGAAAAAGCTCTGCTCTAGCCTCTAGTTCATCAGGACAAACATCCAGCCAACCTACTGTTGATATTTCCCATGTGCCTTCTTGGGTTCCAACTAGTCAGAAACCTGCATATGCTCTATTTTCAAAATGCTCGTACATTCCAATGAGCTATTTGGATTTTGATTTGTTGGAGAAGCTGGGAATAAAAAATGAAGTACAGCGACTCATATCGAATATTGGTTGGGAGCAGCTTTTTGCGATTAACGAGAAAGTCTATCCGGGGTTGATAAGAGATTTCGTGTCAACTGTGCAATGTAGGATCAGCCGCGACCCTTCTCAAGATCCTGGAAAAGTATCCTTTTTTCTGGAGGGTATGAAATATGAGCGGTCTTTTGTAGACTTTGCCAAAATGCTTGGTTTCCCTACCCTAGTCCCAGATTGCTTTGAGGATTATGACAAGGATAACGCCTGAGCAACAATTCGAGATTCGGTGACCGCCATGACATATGTATCGGGCAAGACAAAGGCCCACCATCTCGGTAATCATGCCATGTGGATCCTCCATAGGTTTTTTTCACTCTCTTTTCTGAGTCATGTGGACTCCCCTGGGCAGGTCAATTTGTCGGAGGCTTTATTTTTAGCTTGTATGGTGCGCGGTGTGAGAATTAATGGGGCACCTCATTTATGGCATAAATTAGAAGAGATGCAATGGCACCCTAAGAAGGTGAAGAAGATTGCTTTGGGTGGGTTGGTCACAGTTATTGCTAAGGGTGTGCATCACCCCTTGAGGAGACCCAAGTCACTTTCATCCACTGTGACCATTGATAAGAAGATGTTAAAGAACATGAAAGTCATAGTGGATGACGCGACGACTGGACATGGATACAGATTGACTACCCGCACCGAGTATCTTCAAGGAGTCCAGCGGGGTCTAGGAGGCTTGCCCCATGAGCACGAGGACGATCCAGAAGCACCTCCAGCACCAGAGCCCGCGCAATTATCATCGCAGCAGTACGACGCTCTGATGGCACGCATGGACACCATCGCCACATCAGTGGACACCATCTCCACCTTGCAGGCCTATATCCAGTCCCAGATGGATTAGGTGCTGTTGGGACTGTCCTCATTGTAAGCGCGCTTTGATGCGCATTCCCCACCTTCACCACCTCCAGAGAATTAACCAGGGAGACTTATTATCTTTTGTTTTTTTTTTTTTTTATGTTAACTGTGGTTTGTAATTATTTTTAACTTGCTGAGGACAGCAAGGTATTAAGTGGGGGGTAGAAGGAGTAACTCCATCCAACAGCTTAATATGTAAATAATTACTTTATTTTTTTTTATGTTTTTGCATGTTTGATGTTTTATTTTAATTGTATTCGCCTATTTTATTGTGTTTTAGTTATTTGAATATTTAATTGTGGTTGTTAGAATTTTTCCTATCTTAGTTTAGCTTGCCTCTAGTTATTTCTGTTGTGAATGTTTTGAACTTTAAGTTGTGAATGGAATTTCTTAAATATCAATCTTAGCAAGAGAGTAGTTGGTAGTTTTAGCAGCAAATTTAATTTCAATTAGTCATATATCCTGTAATTTCCTATCGTTTGTGCACTATAGGCTTGTTTGGGAAAAACTTGAAAAATCCCAGTGTGTGAAAGTTTTTGAGTAAAGGAATTGTAGGATAGTTAGAACCTTCCTCATCACCCTTCGAAACGTTATAACAACTTAAGGAAGTTTAGGACATGATTTAGGCAAAAATTTTTCTTTGAGAACCACTTTAAATGACTTTTTACCTACCTAATTGCATAATTTTCGTTGCTAGCCTCGTTGAACTGATTTGGTATGCTAAAAGCGTACTATGCACTTTTCTTTGTTACACTATATTTTTACCATTTAACTTAAATGCCTTTGCCTATCCTTTCTAAGAATTGGCCACTCTAGAATTGGGTTGGGATAACATTGGAAGTTGAATAAGGGTATTTACTGTGAAAATAGTGTGGGATTGAGAAGAATTGTGAAATTTTAGGGTATTGTTTAGCATATCGTTTAAATTTCCCTTAATGGAGTCAAATTGTGGTAAGAAAATAGAGGTTTTGGGTATTTCAAAAAAAAAAAAAAAAGAAAAATCCAAAAAGAAGAATTTGATGAAAAGGTTGATCATTATTTTAAAATTCTGAGTTAGTCAAGATGTAGAAAGATTTAAGTGTGGGGTACCCTCAATTAGAAGAAGATGTCTATACATTTAGAAATGATTGGGTTCAGAGAAAATGCCTGTGGGGAATTTCTTCTCTTTGTTTTCCTGTGGTATAATTTTTTTTATTATGGGGAGTTCGGACGAGTTTTAGCAACTGCGGGGGGATTAAAAATAGGTCATGGAAAGATTGTATTCTAATTGGGTTGTGGTGTTTTTAGGTAGAGTGGCTAACTCTTTGTTTGAATTCCTTAACTTTTCTTGTTAGCCAATGCCCTAACTTAACATTACAACCTTGGAATAAGTCCTAATGATCCTGCTCTTAGCTTGAGTTGTTCAGTGGAGATGACCCTTATGGTTCCGGTGCTAAAGGAGAGGCTTATGATTACCCTGAGTTGCAAGTGCGTAACCAATATGCAATTTACTGCTTATTTATTTCCTTTGCTAAATTGCTAAATTGCACTGGTCGTTTTGTTTTGAAAAGAGAAAATTTATTTTAGCCTAGCAAACACACACGTGAAATTTGTTGATATAAGCTGATTTGAGAATTTGTGGTTAAGACTATTCTACTTAATGCTTTGATGGTTTTTGAGTTGTTGTATTCCGAGTTAGAGTTTGAAATTCCAGGAATGTGGATAATTCATTTACTCGAGGTCGAGCAAAGTCTAAGTGTGGGGTATTTTGATAACTTCAATTTAGTATTTAGATTTGGTAGTATTTTCGTATGATTTATGGTGTTTAGTAGTGTTTATTGATGTGATATGCTTACTTTAGATTAATTTTGTCAATGTTAGTGAAATTAGAATTTTTATGCAATTTTTGTTAGTTTTTGATTAAGTTTGATTTTGTGTGCAGCAAATCTTTAGGTACCTCACGGTGGCAACCTATCTGGTTACCACCGTGACATCCAAAGAATTCAAAAGCAGAATGCAGGAATACTATAGGTCACGGTGGTAACCAATGTCATTACCACCATGACATATGTATCCATTGGGCAGAATGCAGACCTGTTATGGTTCACGGTGGTAACCAATGTCATCACCACCGTGACATAGGGAATTCCTAGACAGAAGCAAAATTTGAGCATGTCATGGTGGCAACCTATATGGTTACCACCGTGACCCCCATCCTACACGCAAGGCAGATTTACTTCCTCGACACCCTCACGGTGGCAACCATTTTGGTTACCACCGTGACCCCTCGGGATATAAAAAGAAAAGTTTCTGTAATGGAGCAGGCGGTGAGTTTTTCAAACCTATTTTTCATATTAGGGTTGAGATATAGAATTTTGGGGAGTTTTCTCTTGTTTTAATTTAGGTTTTCGATTTTATCTTTAGATTTAATTTGCAATTCAAGAGTTTTACATTAAAAACACATAGTTTAATTTCAAGAGATAGTTTTTTACATTCAGAGAATTTCTAGAATTTTTCTCCATTGAAGATTTGAAGAAGGAGATTGAAGAACTAAGGGTTCAACCGGGATTTACACCTTAATGAATTTCTGGGTTTATTCTTTCCTCTTTCCTTTCAATTTTCTAATGGATTGTGAGTAGTCTTTTAGTTGTTTGGGGGATCTTTAAATCCCCTACCCATGATGTGAATTCTGAACATCTTTTGAATTTAAATATATGATTGAATGGTTTATTTCACTAGTTTTTATTATTGATTCATGGAATTTATTTTATCAAGTTAATTTTCAGTTTTGATGAATGATTTATTTCATGTATCTTTGTTGGTTATTGAGTTGTATGGATTGAATACCATGGTTATCTATATTCTGTTGTATCATTCATGCTGTGTCTTTTGGACGACTCCGATTGGGAATCTAGAAGTGCAGAATTTTGTGATTTAAGACTAGAATGATGAGTGAGATAATTAAGTTCTGGGTTATTTGACTCCGTATTGGGAAAATAAACCAAACTTAGGATTTTAAACCCGTGCATAGGCTGATTATGTGGTTGACTCTGGTTTGGGATGTCATATAATTAGAGTGGCTGACTCCGGTTGGGAAGCCTGGGTTAAGAGGGTTATCCCGATTTCTTTCATAAATGATCCTTGGATTAATTTTATTCATATTTGGGTATGGGGTGGATGAGTGAACCTGAGAAACGTTTGTCTATTTTTGAATTCTTATCTTGTTAATTTTTCCATCATTTTGTTTCTTGCAATTATTGACGTCAATTTAATTTGATTATTTCTGCTTGTTTATTTTGGTTATTTAAATTCTTTATTTTTAATCAATAGTTAACTCAATCAATTCAAACAATTGGGAATTCTTTAGCATACATTTGATTTTCATTGCTTGCACACACAATCCCTTGGGTACGATAATTTGGGATCCTAATTTACTCCATTATATTACTTGCCGATTCAGTACACTTGCTGAGGTCGCGTCAGTTAGCACGATCACGAAACTACCGCTTCAACAAAAGACAATACACTAACAACATGGCGACAACCACTCCGACAATATCATCCAGTCTGGAAAAGCGACTGCCTCAGGTACGTGTCTCTTTCCTTTTTTTCTGAATTTTGGCTCACCTAGGCACCCAAGTTTTAGGTTCCCCAAAATTGGGGGCAACTGTAGACACCGGGTCCCGAGGCAGTCCAAGATCAGGATTACCCGATGATGAAAGCGTTGCCTATTCACAGGCAAAAATGTCGAAGATGATGTTTTCCTTGTCGAGGCCCTCATTTTTTTAAAATAAAAAATAGACAAATAAATAAATATTTATATATATATAATAAAAAAATTATTATTATAAAAAATTATATTAAAAAAAATTTAGGAAGTGTTAATTTTATATACATCAAAATCTTTGATTAAAAAATATATATATATATATATATATATATATATATATTTGAAAGGAATTAAATTAATAATTAAAAGTAATACAAAAATTGATTAAAAGATTTTTTTTTAAAAAAAAAGAAAAACGTGAAAAGGTGGGGAAAGAAATGCATGTGGAATTGTCCACATGCGGCCCTCCCATGGAAGGTCGCATATGGACAATTCCACATGTGGCCTTCCCAGGGCCGTAGCTCGCGTGCGGCCCTCCACTTGCGGGCTACCGCGAGGACCTCCGCATGCGGGCCTCCGCTTGAGGCCACGCCTCCTTGCGCGTTGCTTTCTCATCTACAAAACATATTTTTGGAACTGCAAAAATCATGTCTTTTCACATTTTAGTGTTATTTTGAAAAAATAAAAATTAGAAAATTAGTTTTGTTTTTTTCCATTTTGGGAAGGCAGTGAATTTAAGAGGGAATTGACCTTCATTTTCCAGGGGAGGGGGATGGTTTTCAAGAAGAGAAGAAAAGGTTTTTGCTTGCTGAGGGAGAGGCAGATGAGAAAAGGAAAAAAGGGTTTCAAAAATTTGATATTTAATTTTCTTCATCTAAAAAGATTTTGATTCTTTGTTTGACTTGAGCAAGGAAAATTAATTTTCTTAGCTTGATCACTTCATCAAAAATCATTTTTGAGTCTTTTTGTATTAAAAATTTAGATTTTCTTAAATACTTTTGGTATTTTGCCACCGCAAACTTGACAAGGGGAAGGATTGAGACATCCTATTTCCGATCTATAAACTTTGAGGATAAAGGTTCTTGTACCCATTTTCTTCATCTCATTTCATTTTATTTATTATTATTATTATTGTCAATATTTCATCACCACTGTCAATATCATCTTTGCTATTGATATTGTTATCACGTTAAACATTTACTTCTATTATTTTTAGTGTAGCTTATACTATTATTATTATTATTATTATTATTATTATTATTATTATTATTATTATTATTATTATTATTATTATTATTATTCTCTATGGCTCACGTCTACCTCTCTTCATTTTTCTATGTTTTCATTTATTTTGCAAACCTTGGCCACTGTTGCATGCTCATTCATTTTCACCACTCATCCTTTTTATTTGTTTAATCTTTTGGTTATTATTATTATATTGTTATATTATTATTATTATTACTATGATTATTATTATTGTTATTTTATTCATTTATTATTAGTATTATTATTTCATGTTTATTTTATATTATTATTATTATTATTATTATTATTTTTGTTTGTGTTGTCATTGTTGTTGTTATTATTATTATTATTATTATTATTATTATTGTTTTATGGTATTAGTAGTATTAGTATTATTATTTTATGTTTATTTCATATTGTCATTATTATTGTTATTATTTTTGTCATGACTATCTGTATTATTATTATTATTATTATTATTATTATTATTATTATTATTATTATTATTATTATTATTATTATTATTATCCTGTTGACCATGTCTTATATTTATCTTGTACTTGTATTTATTTGGTTGGTTTTATAATTGCCTTTTTTGTGTGGGATTTAAATGTTATTTGCCTTGTATGGACGTTCCTGTGACCACACGGAGGGGTCACGATGCATAGGAGACCATATCATTTGGGTGAGACCTCTCCTATCCCCTTTTTGTGTTAGTGTTTGTGTTTGCTTGTAAATAAAATATATTTTTTTATGCACGTGTGAGATAAAAAATCACAAAAATATTTTTACAACTAACTTGGGATTTTTATTAATAAAATTGGGACCAATGTCCCTCATTTTAGCCAATTAATGTAAAATGTCACGAATAAAACGGAGAGTTAAGTTTTCTAAAATGGGATCACTCATACTAGTTTTCAATCCAACAATCGAATAACTCTTTGATCCCTCTTCAAGTGAGCGTAAAGGAACCAATGTTCTTGAATCAAATAAATATCCCGATTTATGTATGTTATTTTTATATACTTGACTTTGTTTGTTTATTTTAAATTTATGTTCATATATATCTTATGCGCCCTTGTAATTAATTATTTTTGGGGCAATTTTATTTAGCTTTCATTTAGGATTGTATTCTGTCCTAATGTTCACTTTAATTTTAATTGGCTCTCCTTTATATGGGATTGTATTCTGTCCCGATTTATCTTGTGATTGTGTGCTTGGTGTGTTTACTGCTTTTCTTTATCGCTTTATTTTATCACTTTCTTTATAGCTCTTATTTACTGCTTTCGAATGCTTGCAATGCGCTTTAAATTAAATGCATTAATCGTGTGAGATGAGAGATAGAATTTTATGAAACAAAAACTCATTTATAATTAACCAAGACATAAATAAGAGTGAAGTTCTGAACACCATCTCTAGTTTAGACCAATAGAGGTTAGATGACCTTTCCCAATTTCTTATAAATTGGGTGGCGACTCCAAAATACCTCAAAGGTGCCTAAAGGTGTCATGAGGTTAGATGAACTCCCTAATGTTCTATTGGGTAGGGATTCCAAGATGTCTTACGGCACCTAAGATCAAAAAAGATGCGAACCAATCCCTCGAGCCCTAAAAGCGGGTCTCATCTAAGAGGGCCTTTGCTAGGTTCGGCACGCGTCACATCTGGTCTTTGGCCCACCACTGTTATCTCTCGATCATCTGAAGTCTTAACGGTCACTCTCTTCCTTTTACAATCAACCATCACATGATGAGTGGCTAACCAATCCATTCCCAATATGACATCGAACTCTTTGAAGGGAAGTTCAATCAAATTGGCGGGGAAAACACAATCCTGAACACTGATGGGACAATCTCTATACACTCAATTCACTATCACACCATGACCCAATGGATTGGTCACTAAAATATCATGGTCTAAAGGAGAGCTATCTAACCCATTTCCCCGTGCAATATCTGTACCGATATAAGAATGTGTGGACTCGGGATCTATAAGTGCATACACTGAATCTGAAAACAGAGAAAATTTACCTACGATCACATCTGGAGCATCCTCCTGATCACGAGCCCTCACTGCATAAGCTCATCCTATAGGGCGACCCTGTCCCTGAGATGGTGGTGGTGGTCTAGCTGAAGTGTGGGAGGCTGTCCCCCTGCCTCGCCCTCTGGGTGTTGAGGGATCTGCTCCTGGTGCCGGAGAGGTCACCGACCGTGGTTCCGCATAAGGACAATCTCTAACTAAATGTTCCTTTGACCTGTACTTAAAACAAGCGCCCGAAAGATATCTACACTCGCTTGGGTGAGACCTACCACATTAGTCACACTGTTGGGGCACTTCTCTACCTCTGCCTCGAGGTGCACTCCCTACTGAAGATGCCGGAACACCACTACCGGTTTGCTTCTTCTGGCTACGAGTTGGTGCTGCAGATCCCCTACTCTGAGATGGTGGTGGCCCTCGGGATCTCTTACTCTGGCTATTCGCTCCACTGGACTGCCCCGATTTCCTTTTCTGTTAAAATTGTACCTTCCTCTCTGCCTCATCTGTCTGTGATGCCTCTACTTTAATAGCTGCTGATACCAGAGATCTCAAGTCTGGATACCTCTGACCACTAACTATCTACTTAATTTTGTTGTGAAGACCACGCTCAAATCTCTCCATCAATCTGGGTTTGGTTCTTAGAACATCATCAAGATAGCCACTCAATCTCTCAAATTCTCTTTCATACTCCACTACTGTTCTATTGCCCTGTTTCAACCTCCAGATAGCATCTTCCATCGCAGCTTTATATTCAGCACCAATATATTTCTTCTCAAACTGGTCAATAAAGAACTCCCAGTTCAACAAATCATTTGGAGTATGTTTTCTAACTGAGTCCCACCAGAAATATGTTGGACCTTGAAGTAATGCCACTGTGCCCTCAAATTTCTCCTCCGGAGTACTATGGAGAATCTCAAATAGTCTCTTAGTTCGAAATAGCCACTCTTCCACTTGTTCAGAAGTCACTGAATCCCTACCAAAGAAATCTTTAGCTCCCATCTTTTTAAGCTACTCCAGAATTGGCTTTCTCTGTGCTAGAGCTACTGGTGGCACTAGCACTGGCTGCTGTTGGTGTTGTTCCATCTCAATATGAATTCGGTGTCGAATATAATCCGTTATCATGGTCAAAAATTCAGGTTGGGGCGGGGGAGGTGGCACTGATTGGGTAGATTGCTGTCGTGCAGTCTCAGCTCGATCACACTGGTCGAGGCTCCACTCTCGCCATCCCCAATGCTATAGCTTCGATTAGACGCCATTTAGTTCACTATAATAAGGAGCAAGCATACATTAGTACCATAAACAAAATATTCACTTCCCTTGGCATGTATATACAATCACTTAACAATCCCCACTCCGATCTTAAAATCGCCTAATATTCATATGTATTAGGCATGATAAATCATTCATAAATTTTATATAATAATTTCATTATTAAATAGGCAAATAGTATCAATTAGTTATATACTAACATATTGCTATATTGATAATTATTAAAAACTTGTTACATCCATTATAAGAAAATAGATCTCTTTTATAATAATGCCAATTCATTGCAATAAATGTCACAAAATAAGACATATTTTATAACTTCATTATATATTGCATGAATATTATGTGTACTCCTTTGGCAAAATAGTTTTCAATATTTGAACAAAAGTTCCAAATATCCATATTATAAAATTGAATGCAATTAAAATATGTATTTTTCAACAAATTTATTTTTAAGATATTTACTATATTAAAATATCAATATCAATGTTTTTATGTAGAAATGTTGATGACAATTTAATCTTTTTCGATTTCTTTTTAAGGACATAACATATTGAAATATCTTGTTTCATTTTATATACCTTAACCACTTTTGGAGTTTTGAAATTAGTTATGTCATGTGTCTATTCAGGAGCACCCATCTCCATAATATTACCATATGGATTTATTTGCTTATTGTTATTCAAAGATTTTATTTTTATTTGAAATCGAATAATTTACCCTACAAGGAAAATTGTCCTACTAGGACATTACTTTGAATTGGGGCATTTGCTGCTGATACACTGTAACACCCACAATAGGGAACCAAAACATGTACTTAACAAAGGCAAGACAACAAGGGTGCTACACGACCAAGCTGAAACCTGAATTGATTTAACTATTTTCTAACATGCATATCTTATGTATAATTCTGTACAAATTAAAAATTTTCATTTCATAAGCATGATAAGAAGCATTTTCCATCAAACCAAAACATAATATTTCATTTACATATAATACATATATTATATATTTACAATTTTACAAAACATTGTAATAACTTCTTTATATAGTAAAATGGACCATACACGATCCCTATATTTACATACAAGAGTGAACCTACATCAAAACTCATACTCTTGTGCTTGCCCTAGCCTCTGTAACTTGCTTTCACGAACAACTTCGGTGCCTGGATCTACATGGATGAAAACCTGTGCTAAGTATATAGCTTAATAGGGAACATTACGTTCTGAACGATCACTCACAGTAGTCGTTCCACAGGCACACAACATAAAAAGAAATTTAATAAAGAGAGGATCATATAAACAATTAATTGCATATCTTATTTATAATCACATAACTATCACATTCCTCACCAGATACGACATTACTCTTTAGGTTAATAACTATTTATATAGTCTTAACTCATATCAGATACATATTAGTATTTAATGAAAGCAGATCCACATCATCAATTATAGACGCATGCCTTACTAGAAAGTGGATAATTGGGAGAAAATAGGACTTCTTGAATGAAGTAAATTAGAACAAAACCCCGAAGGGTAAAACATATCAAAATACCCGAAGGGATAAATATTAGGACGGGTATTCTCATGAGTAATATAAGACATAAGTCTCTACAAAATGACACCATAGTATCATAAATATAGTAGCTACATCCGACTTCATATAGGCATGCCTATCTATCCACAGCCTAGGTATTTGGTAGGTCATACTGGAAATAAATTTATTTTATTTATATTTAATCATAAGCAAGAATTTATGTTCATAACCTTACCTTGCTGCTATTTTAAAACAGATAATTTAGCTTATGTATCATGCCAATGTATCACAATATATATCGTAGTTCAAAAATAATGCGTAACATAATTCATGTTTATACGAACATTTCATATTTTAATATATTTCATGCATACATATTGATTCCAGGTTAATAACAAAGTGCTTGATAAGTTTCAAAACAATTCGGGTTGAAATCGGGTCCAAAATGAATTAAAAATTTCATATAGAAAGCTAAAGTCTGGGAGTTATGCGGTGGGCAGAAATTCCTAAACGTTGTTTAAAATGGCAAGAATTTGGCATTCAAGAGGCAGTAGCTAGTTACAGGATGGGCAGAAAACCCACACGACAGGCAGGAAGTCTCGACTGCTGTATAAAGTGAATTCTAGGTAATTTTAGGCAATCCAGTAGCTGTTTACACGGCAGGCAGGATGGCATGACCGCCATGTAACCCTATTAATTTGCCTACTAAAACAGGGCACAATATACATATGAGATTTAATAAATCTTTACACACTAACAAATGCATTAGCATCTTAACTGCACAAGTTTTTGAACTTCAGATTCATAATATAAGGATCTAAATTACACGTAATGTATTTATTGTTTTATTTTTCAACTGCTTATTTTCTTTCCCTAATAATAGAAAAGCTATTTAATCAAAATGCAATCAATTGGAGAATTTTATGATTTTCTTTAGCATAATACATGTAAGTATTGCTTCAAGCAATACTATCCCTATATAAAAAATATGAGTACTATTGTTCTCATAAAAATGTCTAGTAATGAATTGGGGGCATTTAATAAATAATTTTACTCGACCTTTGGGTATGAATATGTACAATAGATTTATATCAATCATTTACCCACGACATATGATCACTAACATTATCAAGAAAAATGTCTTGATTGCATAATCTGGAATTTGTGCACTTGAATAATCTCACAAACTAGAGGTTGTGAATTGATAATAAACACACATGACCATTTTATCAATGCATTTTTTAAGCATTATAAAACATTTGAGTGGTTCACATGGTGGATAGTGGGCCCATATATATTATCTTTATTCATTCCGAAATGAAGGAAATTTAGTCCCTTTATTAGCCAGTGATACTTTAGTAACATTTATTAAGAACAAATAACTTAATAGAATTTTTTAAAATTGAATTAAAGAAACTTTTGGTTCTCTGATAAATATACATATGAATTCTCAATAATTTATACATTATAATTGATTCGAAATTGTCAAACTAGTCATGCCAAATAATCAATTATTATTCAATTAGTAAACTTCAGGTTTACTTTTTTTATTATATCAATATTTTTTATCAATTGATAAACATTAAGGGCCTGTTCACTTACAGAAAACTGGTCCAGTTTTCCAGAAAAATTTTTCACAGAAAACAGAAAATAGAAATCATGTTTATTTTAGTCAATTTTCTAAAATAGAAAATAGAAAATAGATTTTTCAGTTTTCTAAAATAAAGAAGAGATTGGAAAACTAATAAAAGATGTTTTCTAAATTTTCTAAATCATTTTAATATATATATACATGTGTGTGTATATATTCACACACACATACATATACATGTATGTGCATACATATATATATGTATGTATATGTATGTATAGACATGTATGTATGTATGTACATACATACATATACATATATGTATGTACTTATATACGTACATACATACATATATGCATACATACATACGTATACATATATGTATGTATGTACTTATATACATATGTATATACATATATATATATATATATATATATATATATATATATATATATATATATATATATATGTGTATATATATATATATGTATATATGTATATGTACGTAGACACACACACACACACACATATATATACATATGTATGTACATACATATACATGCACATACACATACTTATACATATATGTACATATATATATATGTGTGTGTGTGTATACATATGTATGTATGTATGTATGTATGTAAGTAAACGCACCCTAAGTTTCTTAATATTAATATCAACCAGTCAGTAAATTTCGGGTTTACTAATATTTGTATCAATCAATAAACTTCAAGTTTACTAATATTAGTATTAATTAATCAATAAACTTTAGAGGTTACTAATATTTGTATTTGTTAGTAAACTTGAGGTTTACTAATATTTGTATAAAATCAAATAAAATCTTATACAACAATTTGTATATATGGATCTCCATTATTTCTATCTTAATCTCAATGTAATATTCATTTTAGCGAATATATCTAAAAATTAATAATTTTTTTTTAAAATATATTGGACAAAAATACTCTATATATGATAAATTATATTTGGTAATGTCTTTGTAGTTTTTCAGGAGCTTCCAAATAATTTTGTGTTACCTACTAAGATAGTAAAATCACAAAAGTATAAATATAACAAATTAAAGAAAAAAAATAAAAATATGTCTTTACATAAATTATATTCATTTGATAGATACGAAAACACATTCATTTGAAAAACAAAAAGTATAAAGATTAATTTATAATTTTGCAAAATAAATCACAAAAGTTATACTAATGTCCACGGCAACGGGATTGTAATTTTTTTCTCATAAGTTAAAAGTTTTTTTTATTATTATTAATTTTAATAATTTAATAAATTTAAACTCTTTTCAAATCTCATTATTTAATTATAGTCAATATATTAATCAACGAAAATTAAAATAATTCAAATGCTACCTATTAGATTTACTTATGATTTAATTCTTGCAAATTAAATTTTGAGTCTAGTTATAATAAGCTAGTTTCAATTTTCAAAACTTATAGTATAAATTTAATAGTAGTGACAACATGCTTTAAATAAATTGAAAAATAAAAAAATAAGTAGAACAAGAAAATAAAAAGTAGAGGAAAATTACTATTCTCTTCTTATTATTTTATGTTTATAAACAACTGCAATAGCCATATATATAAATATAAAGATTTGGTTAATATAGGATGACTTTGCTTATATAATAAGTGATAACCGGACTTTTTTATCCAAGAGTTCGGTAACCAACCGGACTTTCTATCCAAGAATTCGGTAACCAGGCTCCTCCGAACATCCATCATGTCAGTAGTTCGGTTACCAAAAATAATTCAAAATTAGTATATGGAAAATCATCATTCACGGGAATCTTCCAGATATTCAGCAGATCCTAATCTCACAATAACGAAAGTCTTCTGAAATCACTCAATAAATCCTTGTAAATATGGAATCAAGCAGCAATTAAGGAGTCAGAATAATTCCCTCCTATTTAGGATCCTCTTTCTTATTCTGTCTATGGGAAAGAGCCCTATATAAAGGAGAGGGATAGGTATGTTTTCCTCTCTTTGGACTTTTTCAACAGAAGACGCATAATACATTTTAGTCAATTTACTGACTTGATCGTTGGAACCTTGTCAGTTTCCTTGTCATCATTTGGTACGGTGAGCGTGGAGCACTACTAAAGACATTCAGTCTGCAATGGATCTTTTCTTGACTTGCCTATCTCCGCTGCCCCATTAGCAAACCGGCCCAATACTGCCACCCAACCTCCGGTCAATCTCTTTGGCCAGACCCTCTATCACTTACAACCAGCTCAATCAGAGCAAGTTTCCCCACTGCCAGTGCGACAGTTATTCCCACAGACACAAATCCATACACCAGTAAAACCGCAATCCATTACTATCCTGACAATCCCAGGCCTAACCCCTCAAACAACTCAAATGCTCCTAACTGCCTTATCAGCTATGGCAGCTCAGGCACCACCTGCAACAATCCCCTTGGCACCACCCATAGTTCAGACGCCCGTAACTGCTCAAATCCTCACACAAACACCACCCCGCCAAATGTACTGGCTCCTGGAGCAACTATAACCCTGATAACCGAGCAGTTTGAAAGACTGTTTGAAGAAAGAATGCAGAAGTATCAGAACCGTAGCACTTTGCAGTATCAGGGAAGTTTTTAATCCCCCCTATCTAGGAAAATCTTGGCTGCCCCTTTCCCCCAGATAAGAATACCAAACCTGCCAAAGTA
Source organism: Excoecaria cochinchinensis (assembly GCA_947683425.1). Classification (NCBI taxonomy): domain Eukaryota; kingdom Viridiplantae; phylum Streptophyta; class Magnoliopsida; order Malpighiales; family Euphorbiaceae; genus Excoecaria; species Excoecaria cochinchinensis. The sequence goes on along the minus strand of CANTUQ010000017.1, from coordinate 266,751 downwards.
CAATGGCAGTACCGACCCCCGAGCTCATTTGAATGAATTCCATCATACCATGCTGGTGGATACAACCGAAGATGCTGCCTTGTGCAAAATCTTCCCTCAAACCCTCACAAAGTCCGTGCAGGTCTGGTTTCGCAATCTACCTAAACACTTTATATATAGCCTTGAGCAGTTCAATAACATGTTCATTGCTAAGTTTGTTCCAGCTATTAGACCAGCAAAAGTTTCGGCCGACCTCACTTTGGTTCATCAGGAGAAGGGAGAGTCACTTAGAACCTATGTAGAACCATTTAATGTGGTGGCTATGGACATTCAGAATTTGAATCTAGAGGTAGCTATCAACACCCTCATTCACAACATTAGGTGTCAAGACTTCAGTGACTCCCTCAACAAAAAGCCACCAAGCAACTTCACTGAGCTCATGTCCCGAGCTCATAAATATATCAGAATGGATGAAGCTCGCCGACTCAGATATAGCTCCCATCTCAGAGAATCAGATAGAGGTTTTCGAGTAGGCCGAGACAGGAATAACGGAGGGCGAGATGATTCTAGAAACAAGAGATTAAATAACTCAAGCTGAGCTTATGTAGTCACCAAGCAGAGCTCTAGCGATAAAGCGGATGAGAGACTGACACCCTTGATGTCTTCAAGGTCCCAAATCTTGGCATGGATGAAGGAGAATGAGTGAGTTAACTGGCTGCGCCCCATGAGGGAGGATCCTAATAGGGACCAAAGCCTTTACTGCTCCTTTCACAGGGACAAAGGCCATCAAACAAGTGATTGTCGGCAGCTAAAGCAAGAGATTGAGTATTTAGTTTTGAAGGGTAAGCTCGGTCAGTTTGTGAAGGGAAAAGCTAGGAATGGGCGAGATCGGTCCCCGTCACCATGGAGACAAGATAATAGATCCAGTTCAAGTAAGAAAGCTCCAGCTGGAGTTATACATGTCATTGCAGGAGGTAAACATTATGATGTCTTCGAGGACTCAAGAAAGCGAAAAGCAAAGGAAGTATTCTCCTCCGGGGCCGATCAAAGAACAGAAGGCTATGAGGTGACATTCTCTGAGGCAAACGAGGCTCATGTCTGGATGCCTGATACTGATTCTTTTGGTTGTAGAAGCTCTGATACAAGATTACTTGGTTCAGAGAATCTTGATAGATACAGGGAGCGCGGTAAATCTCATCACCCTCCAGGCATACAGGGCACTGGGAATGTCTACCAACACATTAGAAGCCATATCGGCCTTGCTAATTGGGATATCTGGACAATCGGTCAAGATAGAAGGATCGGTCATGTTAGCGTTGCAACTCGGGGATGATGAAAGTATTTACATTTGCAGGAGCTATTTTATGGTGGTTGATATACCACTTGCTTACAATGTGATCTTTAGGCGACCTCTTTTAGTAGGGGTAGATGCGTACATCTCCATGCATAAGCTACTTATGAAGATACCTATTTCTGGAGGTGTGGCAATACTCCGGGGAAACCAAAAAGCAGCACGAGAGACATATGTCACTATGCTGAAAGAGGCTGATCAAGCTTTACCATTAAATGCACTGGATACCCCAACAGCTCGAAATACCGAGCCCATAGATTCACTACAAGAAGTAGAGCTCTAACTGGGGAAGATTGTAAAGATAACAGCCAACAAGATGGGCAAGGGTAAAGAGGCACTTGTAGCAGTACTCTCCGAGTTCATGGATGTGTTTGCCTGGCAGCCCTCAGACATCAAAGGCATATCTTCTAAGGTAATGTGCCACTCACTTAACGTCCAACCTAACTGCAAACCAGTTAAATAGAAAAAGAGGAATCATGCTCCCGAGCGGCAGTTGGCAATGACAGAGGAAATGGAGATGCTGTTGAAGAATGGGTTCATAAGGGAAGTTTTTTACCCGGACTGGTTGTCAAATGTAGTATTGGTAAAAAAATCCAATGGAAAGTGGAGGATGTGCGTGGATTTCACAAATCTTAACAAGGCTTATCCCAAAGATAGCTACCCGTTACCCAACATAGATCTTTTGGTCGATTCCACTTCGGGATTCGAAGAGTACACCTTTTTGGATGCCTCTAAGGGGTATCACCAGATTCCCATGGATAAGGTTGATGAAGAGAAAACTGCATTTATTACACACTAGGCTACATATTGCTATCGAGTCATGCCGTTTGGGCTCAAAAATGCCAGGGCCACTCTTATCAGAGATTGATGGACAGGATGTTCGCTGATTAGCTTGGGAGAAATGTGGAAGTATACGTAGATGATATGATTATGAAAAGCAAGAAGGCAGAGAGCTTACCAACCGAGCTGGCATAGACTTTCACAATATTAAGAAAGTTCAGTCTTAAGCTCAACCCAGAGAATTGTGCTTTCGGGGTACAATCCAGTAAATTCCTAGGGTTTATGATCTCGAAGAGGGGAATAGAAGCTAACCCAATGAAAATCCAAGCCATTCTGGAGATGAAGCCCCCAAATTCAGTTAGAGAAGTACAAAAACTCAATGGAAAGGTAATAGCCCTTGGTAGATTTATTTCATGTTCGGCTAAACAGTGTCTTCCCTTTTACAATGCTCTTGTGAAAAACTTTGAGTGGACTCTGAACTGTCAGAAAGCATTTAAAGAGCTGAAATTGTTCCTCAGCATGCCATCGCTGTTAAGTCGGCCCCAGCCAGATGAAATCCTATACACGTATTTGGCAGTCTGATCGGAAGCTATTGGTTTGATTTTGATCAGAGAAGAAGGCAGTCAACAGTTCCCCATCTATTACACTAGTAAGGTTCTAAAGGGCACCGAATTGAGGTACCCCATATTGGAGCAACTTACCTTTGCCCTGGTCACATCAGTCATCAAGATTCGACCATATTTCCAAGGGCATACCATAGTGGTTCGAACAAACTCAAACCTTAGAAGGTGCTTCAGAAGCTGTGGGCAGCTCGGTTGGGGGAATTTGATGTTCGGTATAAGGCTCGCCAATCAATGAAGGCTCAGGTACAAGCCGATTTTGTAGTAGAATTGCATGCCCCTCTGCTAAAACTGAGCCGTGTTCTTGGAAGTTATATGTTGATGGAGCATCTTTATCTACGGGTGCTGGGGTTGGGGTGATCCTTATCGAACCCGACAAAATAATAATTAGAGGAATGGCTCACTTAGCATTTCAAGCTTTCGACAATGTTGCAGAGTATGAATCTCTCAGCTTTGATTTACAGCTCGCCATCGAGGTAAAACCGGACTCATTGGCTATATATTCTGACTCACAGCTAGTTGTTAACCAGATGCTCGAAAGTTTGAAGCCAAGGATCAGACAATGCTCAGATATAAAGAATTGATAGCCGCATTCCTCTCTCAACTAGAGAAACTGGGATGTGCATGGTCTATAGAGCAAATACCCTGGATAAAGAATGAGGGGGCAGACACTTTGGCCAAGTAAGCTTACCTCTAAAACCAAACGTCTTCTGCAAACATCAACTGGCCAGTCTTATCATCTCCAACCTATGAAACCTACAAGGTTCATTTGCAGGAACCAATGGATGGATGGCAACTACTAATATCAGTACTTGAGCACTGGAATTCTTCCTGAGGATCAGGTTCAAGCTTGGAAAGTGGTTTGGTGGTCCAGTTGATCTGCCATTTTGGATGACCAATTATACAGACGATCTTTTTCAGCCCCTTGGGCAAGATGTTTGAGTACAGCAGAAGGCGACTATATGCTAAGAGAAATCCACGAAGGTATTTGAGGTGCACATGAGAGGGCATAGGCCATAGCTCGGAAGGCCTTACTATAGGGGTATTATTGGCCTAGTATGGAAGAGGATGCTAAAGAGCTCGTTCAAACATGCGATAAATGGCAAAGGTTTGGTAACTTGAAGCATCAGAAGCCTACCTCTCAGGTTCCAATCCACAGTCCTTAGCCATTCGCTCAATGGGGTATTGATATTCTAGGACCTTTTCCCTTGGCAATAGGGCAGCAAAAGTTCTTGGTTGTGGCAGTTGATCATTTCACCAAGTGGGTGGATGCAGAACCACTGGCAACAATCACCCGAGCAAATATTATCAAGTTCGTTCAGAAATCCATCATAACAAGGTTCGAAATCCCATACTCTATCATCACCGACAACGGCAAACAGTTCAACTGTGTGGCTTTTAGAGGATACTGTTTAGAGCTGAAGATCCAGCTCTACTTCACCTTTTTCTACCACCCGCAATCAAACAGCATGATCGAGATAACTAATCAAACCATACTTGCAGGACTGAAGAAAAGAATTGATTCAGTAAAGGGCCTCTGGGTAGACAACTGTACAATGTTCTATGGGCTTACCAAACTTCTCCAAGATTGGCAACAGGAGAAACCCCTTTCTCCCTCACATATGGGACGACAACGGTTATTCCTTTTGAGATCGGTATGCCAAATATCCAAACTTCAAATTTTGATGCTGAGAAGAATGATGCAAGCCTACTGTGTCAATTAGACAGGCTAGAGGAACAGAGAGAATTTGCTCAAATACAATCTGCCGCCTACAAGCAAAGAATGTCATCCTACCATGATCGGAATATAAAATTGAGCTTGTTCTTAAGAAGGTAGTTGCATCCTAGTCATTTGTGGGAGTTGGAAAGTTAAGTCCTAACTAGGAAGGTCCTTACATAATACATGAAGTCAGAGATGGAGCATACAGGATGAAGGATTTCTCTGGGAAGATAATTCCTCATTCATGGAACATCTCCAACTTGAAGATCTATTATCAGTAATTTCATATCTATAGCTCGGCAATTTATCTTAAGCTCTACTTTTCATTTATAGTTCGACTTCACATTCTTATCACTCACTCGATTGTATCACCATTCGAGCATTTTTAGCTAGTATTTTATTTCGCTTATCTTGGCTATATCGCCATAAAAGCAATTATACTAGCTAAATTATCAATAAAGAGGTATATTCATGGAAAAATGATTTTTTCTATTATGTTAACAGCAAAAAGTTACTCTACCTTGGCAGTTCGCCATTAAGCAAACAAGCAGTATGATAACAACACGGTTCAGCCATATTGCCATCAGGGCGTGTATTCTAATATTCAATGCTCAGTTCGGCTATATCGCCGTCAAAACACTTATTTTCTACTGCTTATTGCTTAGCTCGGCTATATCGCCATTAGAGCATTTGTTCTGTTATTTATGGTAAAGCTTGCTCGGCCATATCGCCACCAGAGCATTTATTCTATTGATTATTACTTAGTTCGGCTATATCGCCACTTAATCTGCAGTTTTATTAGTAACATTATTAAATGAAAACACTAATCAAAACTAAGTATGTTATACTGCTCGGCTTGATTGCAATTCACTCTGTGTTATCATTCGGATAAACATTCAAATTATTATCTCATTTGCGCATGGATATTAAAATGATTAGACAGCACGATTATTTATGATATTGATTCAAAGCGCTCAGTAATCAAATAAGCCTTGATTTCATTAAGTCAAAAAATTTTGATAGACAAGCAAAACAATACAAAGAGGCCTATTCATCTGGGTACACGTCGTCCAACCATGACCAATCCACATCTGGGTATCGCCCTTTGACAGCATCGGAAAGCTTCTGACTATAAGCTAGACACTTGTCGACTGCCAACTCTACGGACTTATACTCTAGATCGGAATATTTCTCCTCCAAATGGGTTTTCTCCTTTTTAGCCTCCTCGAGCTCGAGTCGAAGCTTATTCAGCTCGGCCTCTGCTTTAGTCACTCTCTTCTCATAAGTAGCTGCCTTTTCTTCAGCTTTGATGACCTTATTCAATGCATCAACTTCTTTAACCTCAGCCTCTTAAGCCCTCTTCTCACAGTCCTTCAGTTTGGCCCGGAAGCGATGCCCGGCAGCAGTTTGCATCTCTTTCTTTCAGGCCATTATTAGCTTGTTCATTTTAGCAATGATAGCTCGACCCAATATTGACCCCTGAAACGGAATAGGCGAAGTTTTAGAATACGAACAACATTCATCAAGAATGTACATTATAAAGATGGAATAAAGGAACTCACCTCTATCTGATGTTTCTTTATAGTAGCACTCAAAGCATCAGCTTTCAATCACATTATAGGGGCGATCCCCTCCGGAACACAGGAGATCTGATGGATAAAGTCAACAAATGTAGGGTTGCCCAAGGAGTAAATGTCCCCTTGCTTCATCCAAAACTCGGATATCTCGTCAGCAAAAGTTCGTATATTCACTGTCTGGGCCTTGGGCTCTAAGCTTACTGCTCCAGTAGTGTCCTCGAGAGATAGAGGTCCGGTAGTAGTCTGGAGTTTGGCTGAAGGAGCTTCTACCACTTGGGTCGGAGGAGGAGTGTCGCCCAGCACCTCAATCGGAACTGAGGTAGTGGCTGGATTCGGTATGACCGGACTGTGAGAAGAGGCCGCAGGATGAGTCTTTGGTGAAGCCTCGGCAGGCTCTCGGCTAGCTAGCGGTCTCCACCTCTTGATTCTCATCATTTCAACCATGCTCGGCTTATCTGTCCTCTTCATTGCTGTAAAAAAGAAAACAATGAGAGAGTATTAGAACAGAAGAACCACTAAAGGGTTATACCTTTTCTGGGGCACCGCGATGACTCTGTCTGGGTCAAGCCGAATTGAGGTTGCTTCCTGATGTCTATTTTGTCTCTGGCTAAAGCCTTCCACCGAGCAAGAGTTCGCTTCTCCTCGTCTGAAAGGTACAGAGGGTTGTTATTCTTGTTGACATATCAGCCCCAGGTAGTCTGGCAATCGAACTGGTTATCACTTTCCATAATAAAGAAATGACTCTTCTAGTTCTTCAAGGACTTTGGGTTCCCTGAAAAGATTCCGTAGCTGGATCGGGCCTGGATATAGTTGTGGTCCTCGATTATCACCCGGAGCCCGATCACGTGGGAAGCCTGGAACAGATGAAGAGTCAGGTTGATGTCATGGTCGACTGCCCATATTTGCAAAGTTGAGATGGTCCGCCATGCAGTTAGATGAATTTGACCCATGGTCAAACCGTAGTGATTCGTTAACTTGACCTCAAATCTAGTTGGAGGAATGCTCATCCCTGCCTCGAAGTTCGCCTCATAAACAACTACGATTTTTCTGCCCAAAAATTTGGCATTAGCTTGGATACTAGCTCCGGAAGCTCGAATTCGATAATTTTCAGGGATGCCCAAATATTCATATAAGTCGAGTATCTCGCTACTCTTAACAGTCGAACTGATGCTTCCCACACGAGGAAGCCTTTGAGGCTCCTTCCTCCTAATGGGATCTGGGTGGCTAGTGTTGGGAGATTCAGGAATATCCTCACGAAGAAGGCCCTCTTCTACCCTAACTCTCTCACCGAAACTCTCAAAAGCACTCATTATAGTAAAGAGAAGAGGGGCAAGGCACAAACCTGAAATCAGAAGGAGATATCAGAAAGCACAAAAGCAAGGACAAGAACAGAGGTCAGATGAAGCCAAAATACAAGAAGCAGGAGAGCATAGCAGCGAAAAAGAGATCTCTGAGCAAAAAGAAGTAGACTTGGAAGAAAGCAGTGGTATATATAGGCAGGGCAAACCATTGAGATCAAGACAAGTGGCAGGCATTGGTTGGAGAATCTGGCAATAATTGCCCCCCACGCAACTACCGAAGAGACGCCATCATGTCAATAACTGGCACAGCCGTCGGATCATGCTAGACGAAGCGTCAGTAACCACCTTTTAAGGCACCACGCGCCCATATGTTTTCAATGCGCCGTAGATTGGTATTCATGCACTTAACAGGTGTCCTCTTCCAGTATTAGTCATCTGCCTTAATGACATAAATGTAATCTACTGGGGGCATCTGCCTTAATGATATAAATGTAATCTATTGGGGGGGCACTTATGATAACCGGATTCTTTATCCAAGAGTTTAGTAACCAATTGGACTTTCTATCCAAGAGTTGGGTCAATTTCACTCATGATCACTCAACTTATCACTTATCGCACAAAAGTAACCGACTTTTTTTTTCTTACTTAAATGTCACTGAACTTCTAATATTTTTGCAAAAAAGTCATGTTTACTGGAATCCGGCGAGAACCCTTACCGGATTGATGACATGGCATATGACACGTGGCAACGAATAGTAAATATATGACTTTTTTGCAAAAATGTTAGAAGTTCAGTAACATTTAAGTTGAAAAAAAAAAATTGGTTACTTTTGCGCGATAAATGATAAGTTTAGTGACCGTGAGTGAAATTGATTTAAATGTAGCATTTGTTGTAGATATTGTTAAACGACATATAGTTTCTGATATGGTATGCCATGTCATCAATCCGACGAGTACCCCGGTTAAAATGACTTTTTTGAAAAAATGTTAAAAATTCAGTGACATTTAAGTAAGAAAAAAAAAGTCGGTTATTATAAGTTAAGTGACCGTGAGTGAAATCAACCCCCAAGAGTTCGGTAACCAGGCTCCTCCGGACATCCATCATGTTAGTAGTTCGATTACCAAAAATAGTTCAGAATCAGTATATGAAAAGTCATCATTCACTAGAATCTTCCAGATATTTAGCAGATCCTAATCTCACAATAACGGTAGTTATCTGAAATCACTCAATAAATCTTTGTAAATATGGAATCAAGCAGCAATCAAGGAGTCAAAATAATTCCCTCCTATTTAGGATCCTCTTTCTTATTATGTCTATGGGAAAGAGCCCTATATAAAGGAGAGGGACAGGTATGTTTTCCTCTCTTTGGACTTTTTCAACAGAAGACACATAATACATTTTAGTCAATTTACTGACTTGATCGTCGAAACTTCCATTGTCGAAACCCCGTCGATTTTTTTTGAGTTTTTCAGGTGATCTATTCAAGAGGACGCTTCGAGAAGTTTCCTTGTCATCAAGAACTAAAGACATTTAGCAATAATTTAAGTTATATAGAAAATAACCAGTAATTTGAAATAAAAGTAATCATCTGCAATAGAAATATTACATAACAAAATAATCTTTCTAACACTTTTATTTTTCCGTTAGATTACAATAATTAATAATTATAAATTTTTATTGATAAATTAGTTACTAATTATTAGAACATTTTAAAAATATATTTTTCACAAACTATCAAATTATTTACAAGCTTGCGCAAAGAGCGATTTAGCGACTAGTTTTTATAGAAATTCTTACCTAAATTAGTTCAATGAAAAAGTTAGTGAATAACGCTAATTGCACTTAATGTATGTAAGAGAATTTTTATTTATTTTTATATGACTGATTAATTTGGTAAATAAATATTTTAATGAATATGATGTAGCCTTTCAATAGAAAATTAAATATTCTCAAGTCTATTACATCGGACAACAGCAACAACGGTATACCACCAACCATTTAAAGGAAATTAAATGGAATGTTACTTTTTTTTTACTTTAGTTTTCAAAAGTACTACACACCTAGGGGTGAGAAAAAAAAACTGTAATTTTGGTTAACCGGAAAATAAATTGAAATCGAATTGATTTTCCAGTTAACCAAACTGATTTTTTTAGTTCATTGTTAGTAATTTATAGATTTTTCGATTTTGATTCCGATTTTTAATTTCAAAAAACCATCGGTTTCGATTAACCAACCGATTTTATTATATTTTTTTAATATATATATATATATATAAATTACAAAAAAATTAAACAAGATTTGGAAGACTGGAACAGTAAAATAGAACAAGATAGATCTGGAAAACAATATATCAAATACAACAAGATCTAAACAACAAATAAACCCAAACTAAAAGGAAAAAAATGGAAGGTACATATCTGTGACACTAAGGATCTGATCTGGAACAGGCAAAAAAAAAAAATCTCAGTAAAAAAAACTAAATCTGGAAGCTTCTTCCTCCCTCTCGCCAGCCTCCTATTTGTCGGTCTCCCTCTCGCCAACTGCTGCTCTCTTTTCAAAAGCTTCAACTATGTAAACCAAAACCCAGCAGAAGAGAGGGAACGAAAGAGATGATGGAATGATAGAGAGAGGGAATGAGAGAGAGAGAGATGGAACAACAGAGAGAGGGAAGGAGGGAGGGAGAGAGAGAGAGAGAGAGAGAGGGAGATGGAATGATAGAGAAAGGGAAAGAGAGAGAGAGAGAGAGCAAGAGAGAGATGATGGAAAGGGAAAGAGTGTGTTAGGATTGAAAAGAGAGACTTAATCCATTAATAATATTATATTAGATTTAATCAATTGATTTGGGTTTATCCTTTCTACATCCGTGAAGGTTCCACATACACAAAACTTTTAACTTCTCAAACTTTTTAATATATATACTTTCTAATACTTCCTAATTGTAATTAATTTAATAATTTCAACTCATTTGATTAAAATATTTTACATTGAAATTATTAAAATTTAATATGATAAATAATATTCTATTAAAATGTAGAATGTTAGTTTTAATATTTTTATAGATAGTATTTAATACATACAGTTCTAATTAAACATATTTCGCTTTAAAAATGAAAAAATCACGTTGCAACTAATAATTATATTTAATAAAATTTATAAATTACAATATTTTCATTTATTATATTTTTCTATCCTATGCACGCATATTGACACAACATTTTTAGTTTATATTTATAATTTGAATATTATATTGAATTATGTTTGGTTTCTAACTTTTATTTTTAAGTAACTTGAACATTTTATTCTTTTTTATAAATGCGTTTTATAATTATAATAGTTAACCGAAATAATATTGGTTATTAGGTCAAAAAATCTGAAATCGATGGATTGATTAACCAAGAGTAATGAACTGGTTAATGTTTAGTGATTTTCAAAAACCAATAATTAATGGAGTGATTTTTTTGGGGACTCATGGACTGGTTAACCGGTCCATGATCACCCCTAACTGCACCATGTTTACAAGATTTCATTCTTGCCATTTTATATATCATAAATAAATTTTATGCTTATATTTATTTTAAAAATGCCCCTTTTTGTTTTTATATACCAAATCTCTTTTAATTGTTCATCTCCATGTCTGTGTAAAATGGTACTCTCTCCATCCCATATAAATAGATATATTTTCTATTTTATAAGGATTAAAAAAATGTAATTAATGTTCTTAGAATAATATAATTTGCTTGTTTTTTTTACTAATTTATTCCTGTATTTATTATAGGCATGTGCGAGAAGTATGAGATAATATTTAACATTTTATTGATAATAATGAATATTAAATATGGATAAATTAGAGAATTGAGCAATTAATGTAGTATTGATAGAGTTTGGATGCGCTTATTACTCAAAATATAGATAGAGTTCCATATTAAATAAGATTTGGTATCTTTATCCAATAAGAATTATATAATCCCATCTTAAAAGAATTTGAGTTATACTAGACACTGGTCTCTAACTTTTAGAATTCTATAAATAGATAATTAGTTATAAGATTTTAAGAGGAGGCTTGGCAGTGATGCCAAGATGCTGCCAAAATGATGCTTGAGAGCCTGTAATATGAAAACTCCAAACAATAATCTCTAAGGGGCGATTAAACTGTAGAAAAGTTGCTATTATCCTGCATGTGGCTAAAAGCCAGGCTAGTGACTCAAAAGGGATCTTTGTATTCGCTTCCGCAAAAGTTTTTGCGCTACAAGAGGTAGGTACCATATTTATGTTTATATTATCTCCATTAATTAATTTCCCCTTCATTGGTATCAAAGCTATGATTTTTGCGTCTTGGCATGTGACTAAATTTATCTAAAATTTTATGTGTAAAATTGGTAATCTAGGATGCATGAAACACAATATTTTTTTTTTATAATATATGCATATATATTTTGGCTTGAAAATGGTGTATGTGTACACATCAATTCGAGGAGATGAACATGAGTGTTCAAAAAATGCAAAACTAGAAGTTGTGATTTGAAATTTTTGACCTCACCATTAGAATCACAGACCCTGAAAATCTCCCACCGGTCGAAATTCGGGTGCCCAAATCCACCAAGAATGCAGTGCATGGCATGCATGCGCCACTAGACATAGGGCGCGTGCACCTGGGCTGTGGCCCACAAGCACGCAGACACATATCAATAATGATGTGTCATTATTGACACGTAGCCCAATAAAAACATGCTATGTGGATGAAAATGTACATGCCACGTGGCAGCGATGTGTCACTTGCATGCCACATGGCAGTGATAGGTCACCTATATGCCACATGGGCGCCAGGTGGCCAAATCAGGGGTGACATGTGGATGACTACGGCTGTGCCACGTGTCACCTCAACGTACACGGGCGTCAGGTGATCCAATGAGGTGGCGAAAGATGGACGAATGCGATTTTGCCACGTGTGAGTAATGACATGTCACTGTGGACATATGGCTCAATTGGTCAATGCCACGTGGATGACAGATGTCATGCCACGTGTCAATGATGTGTCACCTGGGTGCCACATAGGCACTAGGTGGACCAATCAGACACTACCACTTGTCATGATAGAGGTATGACGTGGCAACAAATGGACTAATAAGTCGACGCCATGTGCAGTTGTATATCAGACGCACGTGGTGAAGCGTGATAGCGCGTGAGCGTTTCTGTACCCCTTCCGTCGGTGCATGAGACCTTCTCCGGCCACCAAATCTATTCCAATTTTTTACAGATCAATTTTTTAATTTTTTTTTTATTTTTTCGTCATTTTTTAAAAATTTTTTAATGACCAAAAAATAAATTTTTATTTTTTAAATTAGCAAAAATAAAATGAAAAATTGTAGAAATGTGTTTTCTGCCTTCAGATATTTTTAAAAATATTTTGAAAAATTTTTGAGGTTATGTCCTTAATTATTGATTGAAATGTGCTTCAATCATATGTATTTATACATGAGTGTATAAAAGTTTATGTAATATATTACAGAAATATTGATAAGGACACCCATTCTTCCTAAAACTCCGCATGAGGTTGCTTAGAGAAATGTAAGAGTGCAATCAGTAAGTAACATGAGAATGCATTAGAAGATTCGAGTTGCCGATGATGTAATAGTGCATCATATAATGCATATGCAAGAACAATTGTAAGAGTGCATTTGGGTTGATGGTTTAAGTATGGGAAGGGATGATAGAGTCTTGGTTAAAGTGTTGACTGACTCCTTTGAATATCATCCAGAATGAAGGGAGTTATTGGAAACTACCTGGTTCATAGGAGATAGATTTTATAGAAAATATATTATCCACTTTTTTGTTAGAATTGACAAAAAAGGAAGTGTTGAGAAGCAACACTAAATCTGTGATGACATTGAGGAGTGGACATAGAGTGCATCGTCCATGGCTTAAGCGAGCTTATGACTTACCAACATGAGTTGATAAATATGGTCAAATAAATAACTCCAATATCAAGAAAGATTTTGTGTAAATCTAAACTTTTAGAGTTGTTGACATAAGTGTTAATCTTAGTTAGCATTTATTTTTTTATTAAATGGGATTTAAGTTTCCTATTGATATTAGACATGAGTGACTTATTGTAGTGACCCGAAATCCACCCTTGTAGCATTATGCATGATTTGGGTGATTAGGTAAGTTTAATTTACGGTTTATAATTTTTTGACTAAAGTGTAATTGAGAATTAAGGACCTAATTGCATGAAATAAATAAATTAAATGACTAAAGTGTAATTTTGCATGATTAATGTTAAGTAAGGATTAATTAAGTTAAGTTAGACTAATTAGTCTTAATTAGGTATAAGTGGAATTCCATGTGTTGAGCCAAGAGTTTTCCACCTTATTCGTTGCATGCATATATAAGTGTTTTGGGAGGTTGGTTTTGGCATTTTGTTCTTTAAGTTGGCGGGCTACCTCTCTTCAATTGGAAGGTAAGTTTGCTTTGTTCTTTAGTTGATTTCTTCCAAGGGTTAATTTGCTTGTTTTCTTTCCTTTGTTCCTCATCTCATTCAAGATTTTTTTGATTGAAAGTTGGAAAATCAAGTAGGAGATCAAAGGGTAAAGAGAAGATTGCTTGATTTGTGAAGTTGGAGGAGTTAGCTTCTAAACGTTTGAGATTTTAACTCTTTAATAGATGCATGATTGATTAGATTGGGTGAATTATGGGTTTTAAAGAGTTCAATAACTCTTCTAGTTGTTAAATTGTAATTGGGATAGATTGTTGAGTTGATGGAGCTTTGTTGATAATTTGAAGTTATACTATGTTTTGATTGTTTGCATGTTGATTATGTTCTAGTTACAAGTTATGCCATTGGAAATGTTTGTGTGTGTTGTTTGAGAGTTTAGGGAGTATTTGAGTTGGAAAAATGCTAAAGAAAAAGATAAAAGTTTGGATTAGGGAATCTTGGCTCTGTCGCGAGCATGACATTGGGCGCGAGTGAGACAGAGGTTTCTATTACGCAGATAGCTTGCAAGCCTGTGCACTATCACGAGTGCGACGTTTGTCGCAAACACAACAGAGGCATGTTTGAGTTCTATCGCGAGCGCGACTTATGTCACGAGCGCGACAGAGAATTATGTTGGTTGGATAATTTATAAAGTTGTTTGGCTTAGAAATATTAGTGTGGTAACTTAAGTGAGTATATGAATTGAATATTGAAGTGTGAGCTTATGGATAAGCCATATGCATGTGTGAGTGATGTGATTTATGCAATTATTGTTTAATGTGATTATGCGATGTTTTATAATATGATAAACGAATATTGAATGGATTAGTTGTTTAGCCTGTAATCGAGTCGTGGATAGGCAGGCATGCCTATAAGGGTTATTGTTCGCAGCTGCTAGTGTTGATGTCGTTTGGTATCTAGTGTTGACGGCCTTTTAGTATCTAGTGATTCGAGATTTGTATATCTCTAGTGTTGATACTGTTTTTCCCCAGTATCTAGTGTTGATGCCCGAGTGGTATCTAGTGTTCCCATTATCCACTGCTATATTGATTCAGGTTATGTTAGGATTATTATTTCATTGATTAATTATAATAGTGTGTTAATATGTTATATTTGCCATGATATAATAACATGCCGGGAATCACTATTTCATCTATATGCTAGTGATATTAATAAAGTAGAGTATGCATTATTGAATATTTGACCTATCATTTCTTTAAAGTATGTTTTGCTATTATATGTTAAATTCATGATTTTCCTTGGTAGTCTATTTATTTTATTTGTATCCCTACTGAGCCATAGCTCAGCACGGGTGTTTATCTCCCGTGTAGGTTCATAGTTCGAAAGCTCAAGTTTTGGTATGGACGTCTGCTGGCATCTAGGAGAAGTCATTAAGTCTTCTAGTTAGGTTCAATCTTTTATATTGTACAGAGATTGTACCATTTTTTGTATAACAAGGATATGTAATCGTATATTGTAAAGTTATGTACTTGAATAATGTAAATTTTGATAAAGTAAAGTTAATGATAACTTTGATATGTATTATTTTTAACCTCACCTCTTTTTATCATGTATGATTATTATTATTGTCCATAGCACTCCCTTATCCTTCTAGGATGTATTGGGGTGTTACAAGTTGTGGTATCAGAGCAAAAGTTTAGGCAGTTCTGAACTATAGGATTCATAATGGATAGAATTGACATGAGTTTGTTTAGAGCGTAGCCATAATGCAGATGTTGTTTTCCTTATTTTGTAGTGTGATAATGGAATTGGATCCTAGTGAAGATATATGTGAGACAACTGGAAGTGTTAATCCAACTTATGTTAATCCACAAGTACCTAAGCCTCCACCAGCAAGAAATCCACACCTAGTTCTAGAAAATCCAATGTTAGTATAAGGATTAATGCAAATGATAGATAGATTGACTGCCTCAAAGGCTCCTTCAGATTTAATTAGGACACGAGGAGTAGAGGAGTTTAGAGGAACTTCTGTAGATGAGTCTGATATAGCAGAATTTTGGAGAAAAAGGACAGAGAGAATATTGCAAGAAATAAATTGTCCGCAGGAACAACGAGTATCATGTGCAATATCATTGTTGCAAGGTCCAGCGTATGACTAGTGGAAGTTAGTATTGAGGAATCCTCAACGACCTGTTGATCTAACTTGGGATTTTTTCATCCAGGAGTTTGAAAGGAAATATGTTACTAAGGCTTATAGAGAGGCTAAGTGGAGAGAATTTGTGAGTCTTAAGCAGAGAAATTTAACTATGGCTGATTATGAAAAAGAATTTAGCCTACTTAGTAAGTGTGTACCTGATGCCTTAACGACTGAAGAGTTTAAATGTTGACAATTTGAGTGTTGTCGCGAGCGTGATAGAGATGTATGTTTGTCGGGTAATTTATAAAGTTGGTTGGCTTAGAAATATTAGTGTGGTAACTTAAGTGAGTATATGAATTGAATATTGAAGCGTGTATAAGCCATATACATGTGTGAATGATGTGATTTATGCAATTATTGTTTAATGTGATTATGCGATGTTTTATAATATGATAAAAATAATATCGGATGGATTAGTTGTTTAGCTTGTAATCGAGTCGTGGATAAGTAGGCATGCCTATAAGGGTTATTGTTCGCAGCTGCTAGCATTGATGTTGTTTGGTATTTAGTGTTGATGCCCGGTTGGTATCTAGTTATTCAAGATTTGCATATCTCTAGTGTTGATACTATTTTCGCCAGTATCTAGTGTTGATGGTCGAGTGGTATCCAGTGTTCCCGTTATCCACTGTTATATTGATTCAGGCTATGTTAGGATTATTGTTTCATTAATTAATTATAGTATTGTGTTAATATGTTATATATGCCATGATATAGTAACATGCGAGGAATCACTGTATCATCTATATGCTAGTGATATTAATGAAGTAGAGTATGTATTATTGAATATTTGACCTATCATTTATTTAAAGTACGTTTTACTATTATATGTTAAATTCATGAATTTCCTTAGTAGTCTATTTGTTTTGTTTGTATCCCCACTGAGCCATAGCTTAGCACGGGTGTTTACCTTCCGTGTAAGTTCATAGTTCGAAAGCTCAAGTTTTGGTATGGACGTCTGCTGGCCACTAGGAGAAGTCATTAAGTCTTCTAGTTAGGTTCAATCTTTTGTATTGTACATATATTGTACCATTTTTGTATAACAAGGATATGTAATCGTATAGTGTGAAGTTATGTACTTGAATGATGTAAATTTTGATAAAGTAAAGTTAATGATAACTTTGATATGTATTGTTCTTAAGCTCACCTCTTTTTAGCATGTATGATTATTATTATTGGAAGTAGCACTCCCTTATCTTCCTAGGGGGTATTGGGGTGTTACACTTATTTTATGGATTATTGGATTTTTATTAGTTTAATAAATGTGTTTATTTTTAAATATTTGGTGGCTTTTAACTTTTTAATAAATTCATTTATTTATTTGTTAATTTCCTTGCAATATTTTATGAGTAAAATGATTGCATGCTTATTAAGTAGAGACTTAATGAACCAAAACCAATAAAATTTCCCTTATAACTCTGAGAACTTAATATCCAATATTTTAAATTTACTATGCATAAAATTTTAACCTGTAAATTTGGACATTAGAACTTAGAGAGTAATTGGATACTATATGTAGCCTTTTCAAATTTGAGCCTAATATACAACTTTACTAGGTTATTATTTCAGATGCGTAGTAAATAGCATGTATTACCTTATCTCTTTTAAAAATGTGCAATATTGTTCCATTTGAGATCAGAGTATTCAAATGGATACTGCTTTCAAGTCAATTATTGCCGAACCTAAGTGATAATTATGAAATCTGGAGTGTGAAAATCCAACATGTCCTTGAATAGCAAGAGGCTCTAGAACCCTTAAGTTTGGTTATGGCTAAACCTGATGATGGCACTACAGCCCAGTATAGGCAGGACTGAGATGCCTATATGGCATGGAAAAAGAAAAATTCCATTGCTCGAATCATCTTGCTCAGTACAATGGATGATGACATCACTAAGCAGTTTTGCAAGTATCAAAATGCAATAGATCTATGGATCACTTTGCTAGAGAAGTTTAGAGGTGTGACTCTGACTAAAGTTTGATTATTAACGATCAAATTTGATACTTATTGGAAGAAGTTAGATCATACCATACAAAAATATCGAAGAGAGATGGAAAGTATGATAAGTAAACTTAGTGAGTATGGTCATAAGTTGACGACGAACAGTAGGTCCAAGCTGTTATCCTTTTCTTACCTAAGAGTTGGGAGCATATGAAGATGCCACTAACTCATATGGGCAGCATTAAGATATTTGAAGATGTCGCTGGCCATTTGGACTTTGAAGAGGACTGTTTAGCAGTGATTAAGGTCAATGTCGAAGTGTATATGGCACAGTCCCGTTCTGGTGGAATGAGTTTTGACCAAAAGAAGAAAAGAATGTAATGGCCCAAATACCGGTCTAGAAGTGTCAGTAAATAATTTCAGTGTTTATAGTGTATCCAGTGATTACAGTGATCAGTGTAGTGCAGTGCAGTGAGAAATGGTCCTATTGGGATCATTTCATAGTGTAATGGATTTGTGGGATCCACGTCCCGCATATCCGGTCAGTAGATTTTCTACCGGGTGTATACTAGGGGCATTCTGGTAATTATGTGATAAAGTGATTAAAATAGTGATAAGAGTGAAAATGAGTAAAAACGGGACTAAAATGAAGTAAATAGAAAGTTTA
The DNA here is from genome assembly GCA_947683425.1 of Excoecaria cochinchinensis. Classification (NCBI taxonomy): domain Eukaryota; kingdom Viridiplantae; phylum Streptophyta; class Magnoliopsida; order Malpighiales; family Euphorbiaceae; genus Excoecaria; species Excoecaria cochinchinensis. The sequence continues at coordinate 248,189 of CANTUQ010000017.1, read as the reverse complement.
GGGGTAAAACGGTAATTTTATAAAAAGTTAGTAAAAAGTGAGCAAGTTAGGTAAAAAGTGTAAGTAGAAGGGTAAAATTGTAATTTTGGCAAAATGTGAGGTTAAAATAGTAAATTAGTGGAAAAGTGATAAAATAAGGACCCAGATGTAATTTAGTGAAAATATAAGGTTAAAAGTGGTGTTCAAGTGTAAAAAGGGTAAAATAGTAAGTAAATAAGTAAATAAGGGTAAAAGTATAAATTGGAAAATAAGTGAGGTTAAAAAGGGTAATATTGAATAAGTGAGGGCAAAATGGTAATTAGGTGAAAAACGAGGACATAAAGGGAATTAGTGAAAAAGAAAGGATATGGGTGGTATTATGCAAAAGTAAGGACATGAATATAATTAATGTAAAAGATGGGACATAGATGCAATTAATGGAAAAGTTAGGGACGTATGTGGAATCAAGTGAAAAGATTAAGGACTTAAGTGTAAGTAATTATAATTGGTGAAGTAATTATGGAATATGTATATATTTAATGTAATTAAAGTGATTTAATACATAATATGATTAATATGGGATTAATTAATGAATTAGTAATAGAATATGTTAATTGACAAAATAGTAACATAGTTAAATAATTAATGAATTTAAGTGGATTATTATATTGAGAAAATAGTGAGAAAAATATTATATTTAATTAATTATATTGCAGTTAGTGAAAATTTATGCATAAATGAATGAATGATTTAAAGACTAAAATGTAAAATTGTGAGTTAATAATAATATTAAAAGTGAGACTAATTATAAATAGTGGTATAATTATAATTATAGTGAATTGGAGTGGTAATATTGAAATTAATGACTAATGAGGGACTAAAGTGTAATGTGAGGAAAATATTACAGTGGTGACTAGATGGAAATTGTATGCTAAATAAATAATAAAGTAATGTAATAATGAAATTAAGTAATGACAAGTTCATAATATAAGCTAATTGAATGCTAAATTGTAAATTGTCACAAAGTAAGGGGCTAAATGGTAAATTGGAAATAATAAGACTAAGGAAGGGATTAAAATGTAAACATGCAATAAGAGAGATAATAAATGCGTGTCTGTGATTAGTGAGCGAACAATTAAGAATTTTAGAATATATTGTTTGATTAAATATTAAGTGAATAATGGATTAAATTGATTATGATTTAACTACTATGCTAGTGACAATAAAGTGTAAATAGGTAAATTAATGTCATTATTGTAAATAAGTGAAATTTATGGGACTTATGTGTAATTGATCATAGCAAGGCTAATGGTAATATTTAAGTTTAAATTGAGAAAGAAAGAGACCATTAAGTGAATTGATAAATTGGTTATATATATATGAAAATTAAGAGAGTATATTCGAAAATAAATAAATAAATAATAACGTAGATAATAAGGACAATATTAACCAAGTGAAATGGAAAGATAGTGTTTTAATTGTAAGAATACAGAGGGATTAAATTGTAAAGTCAATTATTAAGAGATTGTAGTGAATTGAGCTACTACGTAAAATAATTGATTGAATAAAGGTTATAAAATGGACTAACAAATTGATTGTAGTTGAAATAAATTAGAATATTAGAAGTGCTTAATTGGGTATATTGAGGGATAAGGATTTTTACAGTAATAGTGATTAATAAATAGTGTTACGAGAAAAGAAAATAGACAGACCATTATTGTGAATAATAATATAAGTGACCAAAGTCGAATAAGAAATAATATATTAGTAATGAAATTTATAACGACGTATATGTGGACCAAATGAATAGTAAAAAGAGACAGTTATAGGTCAATCGATAGTTAAGTGATAAGTGAAAATTGTTAAACAAAATGAGTGTCTAAGTGAAATGAAATTTATAAGTGATATTGTAAAGTAAAATTATTGATAAGTGTAGAATCGAAATAGTAAAAGAAGAAATAATAGTGATTAAAGTATAGTGATAACCACACAAGAATAAATGCAATCGAAATTAATTTAAGTAAACGACTTATCGGAAGATTTAACATAGTAAATGATATTAACGTAAGAGAGTTAGTGTAGGAAATGTTAGAAACATAAAGAAAGTAATAGTATTTAATTAGTATTACTACTAGTGAAATAATGATAAATTATTAAGTAAGTTGATAAACAATTTACTATCCGAAATTAAATTGTAATTGAGCATTCATTGAGGAAGGAATCTAATAGGTTATTTACAAAGATAAAAGTATTAAAAGAGATACATATGAAATTGGTCGTAAATAACAAACCGAACAAAGTGTTAAGAGACAAGAGTCATTAGTGTACATGATAAAGTTAGTGATAATAGTAATGAAAAGAATAGAACCAATAAATAAGGTAAAGCACCGAAATTGACAAATAATAGTGACATTAACAACATTAAAGATTAACAGTGTAAATGATAGTGAAATCGATAAGTGTAATGGTTAACAGTGTAAATGATAATGAAATTATCAATAGCATGATAGCGATTAATATATTACAGTGTAGTGCTAAAGGTAAAGACATTGATTAGTGATAATAGTGACGGTGATAAAGATAAAGATAGTGAACGTCACAAAAGTATGTTATAAACTATTTACAAGATTTAGAAATAATCTTCTCCAAAATCTAAATACAGTAAAACAATTAAGTGATCGAGTATGTAGGATTAGTATGAAAAACTTAGGATAAGTATCTACCACTAAGCATTTTAATGCTCAGCGCTTAGTGTGTTAAATGAGCGCATGTTATAATAGTTAGACGTGGCCGAAGACGTAGAAGCAATTGAAGATTGAGCAATAGCAAGGACCGAAGGATTTGCATGGCATGTATACGAGCGTAGTTGGGGAAAACTATGGCATGGGTAGGTAATTTATGTGCTAATGTATTGTTATGTTTGTAAAAAAAAATTCAGAGCTTTCAAGTGTATCATCAGCGATTGGCAATGCAGTGCAGTGTTGTGACATCCGGTATCCGCATCATTTACGGGTATAAGGGTGTTACAAAGAAGCTTTAGAAGTATGGATAAATAAAAGCCTCGAAAGCCTAAAAAGTAAAGGTATAACAGAATCATAATAGTTCCAAAGGCAAAAAGGAGGTAAACATTTCAAGAGTTAAATATTTCAATTGCTTATAGAAAGGACACTATACAAGAGAGTGCACAGTGCCCAAATAGATACACTATTCTAACTCAAGAATGAATAAAAGTTATGTATGGAGTTCTGAATTTCATCCTTTGTGGGTGATAGATTTAGGAGCAATGGACTATGCAACAAGGGATTGAGATGCCTTTGTTAGGAATTTAGGTTCTATTCTTGCTTTATTGAAACTTAATTTCGAGTCACATCTTAAGGATGGCAGTATATGCTTATGCTTGAACGATGTTTATTATGGTTCTAGTTTTGTGATGAACGATTTTATTGTTATGGATGCTGACCATGACTATTTGCATAAAGTTAGTTTTTATTTAATCTCTTTTTCTTCACATAGTTATGAGAACAATGTGAAATTATGGCATACTAGATTAGACCATATCGATCAAAACTGAATGATTCGGTTAGCCAAAGTAGGTTTATAAGGTGATTTAAATGAGGTTGAATTACCTAAGTGTGAGCATTGGCTAAATTGAAAACTAGTTAGAAAATCATTTGAAAAAGGAACTAGAGCTGAATTTCCATTGCAATTAGTTTATTCTAACGTGTGTGTTCTAATGAATGTGAGGGCAACGCATGGAGCTTACTACTTAATCACATTTATAGATTACTATACTAGGTATGGTCGTGTCTATTTGATTTCTCACAAGTCAGAAGCATTGAATTGCTCCAAGACTTATATGAACTTAGTTGAGAATTAATTAGATAAAAAGATTAAAGCTTCAATAACTGACTGTGGTCGGGAAGAACTGATTGTGGTCGGGCATATCTTTTAGATGAATTTAAATCTTTATGTGATGAAAAAGGGATTGAACATCAGTTGTTCATTCCTAGAATTTCACAACAAAATGGTGTTGTGAAAAGGAGAAATATGACTTTTCTTGATATGGTTAGATCTATGATGGTAGAGGTAAATATGCCAATCTCCTATTGGGGAGATACTTTATTGACTGCCATATACGTTCTAAACCTTGTGCCCTCTTAATATGTCACTTCCTTATGAGTTGTGGAATGATCAACAAGCTGACCTATGCCATTTACAACCTTCAGGTTGTGCTGCCTACATTCATGATGCCTCAATTAAAATTGGTAAATTGGGACCAAGAGATAAAAAGAGTATATATGTGAGATATTCTGAAATATCAAAATGATACATTTTCGTAGATGAGCAAGAAAATGACACTGTGACAGAATTTAAATCACAAGACATCATATTCATAGAGAATGAATATCCAAAATTGGGCAAAGTGAATCAAGATTTCACTTTCTATAAAACTCAGAAAGAGGAACCATCAGGATCACTCCATTCGATTAGGAGGGAGTTAGAGGAAGAAGGCCAAGACCTTTCTTTTTCAAACGATCCGGATGTTCATGACCTTGTTTTCAGTAGGAGTATTCCTGACTCTAGTGGGAGTATGGAACATGGTCCTAGTGGGTGCATTTCGAATTACGATGAATATATGAGACATGTTTATCAAAATTCAGAACTGCAAATATTTAAAAGGATAAGTGTTTCACGTCGACGATTTCAAATCGAAAGCTTGAATAAAACCCTTTTTGGTTACCCCACAAGATGAGAAAGAGCCTAAAAATATTCAAAAGGCTCTTTCATGCCCATCTAAGGAAAAATGGATTAAAGCAACGGAAAAAAATGGCATCCATGAGATCAAACCATATTTGAGAATTGGTTGATCTACTGGAAGGATGCAAACCATTTTAGAATAAATGTATTCTCAAAGTGAAGTAAAAGGCTGATAGTAGTATCGAAAGATACAAGGCTCGACTAGTTGCTAAGGGGTTCACACAAAAGAAAGGGATTGACTATTACAAGTTTTTCTCACCTGTTGTAAGATTTACATCCATAAGGTTGATTCTGGCCATAATGGCGAGTTTGGACCTAGAGATATATCAAATGGATGTTAAGACTGCTTTTCTCAATAGAGAATTGGATGAAGAAATATATATGGAAACATCCTATAGGTTTCATAAAAAAAAGGTAGCGAACATAAGGTTTACCGATTGATGAGTTCAATTTATGGCCTTAAACAGTCTTCAAAACAATGGTATTTAAGATTTCATGATACAATTATGTCGAACGGATTCAACATGATTGATGAAGAAAATAAATCGCAAATTCAAGCAACGAGAAAAGCGATAAAAAATAATAAATTAAATAAAACACTGTAATGGCCCAAATATCGGGCTAGTGGTGGTCAGTGAAATCCGTAGAGTATATAGTGTAAATCTCGTGTGAAAACAACAGTGATTGTGCCCTAAAAGACAGTGAAGGAAAAAGGTTAAACGTGCTCTGGCTAGGGAAGCCCCTGATCGGTGACCTCTCGGGAAGCCAGTAGTGAAAAATATTCTATTAGACCATTGGAAAATGCAAGTTAAAAGGAGTATGGTGGTATAATTTGGAGTGAAAATGGAGTCAAATAGGCCTCCAAAAGTCATTCTGAAGTTGGCCTCTGGTTCGGTTCAATTGAACCAGAGTTTGATCAAGGTTTGACCGAATTTTTAGAAAATTATTTTGAACTCTAAAAGGTGTAATGTGGGAAGTGTACAAGCTTAAAATAATTTTTAGTAATTTTTGACAGCTTCATAATGGTGTTTTACAGTAGAACTGAACTGAATCAAATCGGACCGATTTAGGTGAACCGAGCCCCAAATGGACTCCGATTGAGCTAAAATTTTATAGGGAGGCTATATTTGATGTTTTAAGAACAATGGAATTGGTTGGGAGTTAAAATAAGTTGAGTAACTTATAGATGCCTTGAAACAGTGGAAATTACCAAAATATCAAAATTTTTGTTCAAACCGGTTGGACCGCTTCGGTTCAAATTACACCTATAAATACCACTTAAGACCAGATTTCTCTAGAGAATTCCCTAGAGAAACCGACCTTCTCCTCCACCTCCTTTGGTATAATTGAGTTTTTCATCTTTTCCTCTATTTTCTTCCATTTTCTTCTCATCTCTCCCCAAATCTTAGCCTCCCAAGCAAAGTTCAACTCCTCTGCAACATTATAATGGTGATTTGAGTCCATTTAGTGGGCCAGAAATGGGAAAAATCAAGGGACAAAGGTTATGTCTCAAAAATGAGGTAAGTGATTTAGGATTCTATAGTTTGATTTAAAGATTCCTATGGGGGTTTTCAAGTGTGTAGAGTGTATTTATGAAGTTATTTTGCACAAATGAAGCATGGATTTGATGTTATGGTGTTGTTTGAATTCGGCTACTTTAGGAAATTCTAAGGAGAAAAGATGTTTCAAAGAAGTAAGGCTAAGGAAAGGAAGCCTAAGGAGTGGAGAGCAAGAATCTAAGGTGAGTGGATACAATATCCTTCCTTTTTCATTGATTATATATGTGTTTTAGGTTATGCCTAAGTGTGAACATGAGATTTAGGCATGTTTAATTAAATTTAACTTGATAATAATGTTTAGTGGACTTAAATAAGTGTATAAATATGATTAGAATAAATTAAAACATTATTGCATGAGAACCCATGTAGGCTGAATGGAAACTTAAGGAAAACATAATGTATATATGGCTTTTATGGCTTATAAATGATGGATATAATGTGTATAACTTGTGTAATATATGATGGAATGATTAAAAGATTGAAAAACAAACATGGTAAATTTATGTAGGTTTGGCCGAATGGGTTATTAAAGGATATAATGAGGTATGCTGTGTAATAAGGCATATAAATGGTGTTTATGGTATATATAACATGTAATTTAGATGAATGAGTGGTTAAATAAAATTAAAGTGGACTTCATGAGATATCAACACCTTGGCCAAATTGAATAATGAGTATTTAATGTATGATTAATGGTAAAAGTGGCATATAAATGATGTTTATGATGGGTTTAACATGTAAAGTGTATGATTAAGTGGTTAAATGGAATTGAAGTGAACCTAATGAAAAGTTAGTATGATGGCCGAATTGGATTCATGGGATTTTCAAAGTGTGTTTTGATATTTAACAACATATAATGGCATAAAATGAATGAACAGTGATAAATAAGTGTGTATGTGAAATTATAAGTGAAAATGATGACTTCGCCAAATGGTATATGTTGATATATTAAGTGATATAAGTGAAAATCTAATATTATTTGCCCTTAGTAGTGATCTGCTAGTGAATCTAGTCAGGGATATAATTGGCTAGCCATAGGGATTCCACACCGTGGTACGAGTTATGGTGACTCGACATTGATAGGCCAATGACGGTCTATCCCAATGTACAGTGTATAAAGTGTTTATAGTGATCAGTGTAGTGCAGTGCAGTGATGAATGGTCTCACTGGGGTCATTCTATAGTGTAGTGGATCTGTGGGGTCCACGTTCCACATATCCGGTCAGTAGATTTTCTACCGGGTGTATACTAGGGGCATAATGATAAATAAGTGATAAATAAGAAAAAAGAGTGAAAATGCTTATGACAAATGCGATAATGGAATGAGTATAAATAGATACAAATTGCCTATTGGCTTTGCTGTATATTAAAGTATGATTACAACAAGAATGGTACACATTCTGGTATTATTCGGATGTTTACAAATTTTCATTATTATCTTAAAATATTTTCAAAATCAAATATTGTTATTATCATGAAATTCTATAGTTCTTTTAAAAATTCGGTACAGTTCATTTTGATTTCTTATTTTTTGGTATTAAAAATACATTACAAAATAATTAGATATATTGGATAATTCAATATTTTTCAAAAATTGTAAAATAAATAAATACATACAATAAATACAAATACAAATACAAATAAAATATTTCAATAAGTGTAATTAAAATTTAAGTGAAACTACATAGCATACACTACAAGAAATTTCAAGATTTACTACAAAAAATTAGCGACGGAATAGATTTCCATCGCTAAAGTCCTAGGTAAGAATAATTATTTGCGATGGAAAAAATAAACGTACATTCACGTCGCTAAAAATGGAGGTAAATATTTGTACCAATTTATGCTAACAGAATTTAGCAATGGAAAACATTAACCGTCGCTAAATATGGTGCCAAATATTCGCGGCAGAGTTTTCTACGGAATTTATTGATGGAATGTGCCTTCTGTCTCAAAAATTTAGGGACAGAATATGCTTTATGTTGTTAATTTTTTAAATTAGCGACGGGGATATTTTTTCGTCGTTAAATTGTAAATATAACAACGGAATATTCTTACCTTCGTTAAAAATAAAATTTAACGACGAAATGTGAAAATACCGTCGCTAAAAATAGCGACAGTATTTATTTTCTTTCACAAAAAATTACCATTACTAATAGAAATTTTTTATCCGTCGGTAATTGGTCTATTTACCGATGAGTAATAATTTATGTTGGTAAAAGTGAACTTTAGTGACGAAAATAGAATATTCTGTTGTTAAAATTCACCTATATATAAAAAAAAAACCACCTTTTTTTTTCTACATCCCCGCCCCCCTCCTCCTTCTCTCTCTCTCTCCTGGATCTGGTCCAGCATTGCCCCTCCCCTGTTGATCATCGACTCCCATCGCTCACCCCCACTGCCAATTGCAGCCACTCCCGGCATTGCTCCCTCCCTCACGCCCTCTCCCTTGCACTGTCTCTCCCTCGTGTTGGCTGCCATTGCTCCTGCCGGTCATCGGTCGCCCCTCGCTGCTCCTGCCCTTCGCCACACTCATGTGTGGTCGCTCGCCCTTGCTGCCCCAGCTATTCGTCACCGTTACCATCAACTTCATTTGTCGGTCAGTTTTTATTCATCTGTAGTTTTTTCATTTATTTTTTCATTAATATGAAGGGTATTTATATGATTGCTAGGCTTAGATTTTTTTTGTTGTATTTTTTTCATTTATTTTTGCTGTATTTTTTCATTTATTTTTATTTATATGATTTCTAGGTTTAGATCTCTTCTTTGTTATTATCTCATTTTCAAACCTATAGTTATTGCATCTTTATAAAGAAAAAAGCGAAATTATATGTAAAGAAAAACAAGAAAATCAATAAAATAAATGGAGATGCAGAATTCACCATTAATAAAGTTACTTAATTTTATTTAGTTGAAAGGAATATATAGTATGTTTTCCTACTTTTGAGTATCTCGTATCTAATATGTTCTTTCAATGCTTCCTAGGTACCAAAGCTCTCAATAGGACTGGTTTGCTAACCTCTTACCCTTCCTCATTGCCATTTTTTATTGCTTTACAATTTCAGATGCTACAGTTATTGCGATTCTTATCCCAAGTGTAAAATTTTTAGGTGACAGTGCCTTGGAACAATGTTATCATTTTACTACATAATGATTTGATTATTTTTCTTTTTTATAATTAAGAGATATGAAGCTTATTTTGACTTCACTTTCATTTTACTATATAATGCTTTGCAGTGTATGTTGTTTTCAAAAACTTGGTATAGAAATATAAATGATTTTGTGAAGGGGTTTTCTGTTATAGCCTCCCCACTTACTAAGTTACTTTGGAAATGTGTAAACTTTAAATGGACAGACAAATGTCAAGCCAGTTTTGATCAGCTGAAGAAAATATTAGTTGAAGCACCTATATTGACTCAACCCACTCTGGGTAAAGAATACACTATGTATAGTGACACTTTGAGGAATGGCTTGGGATGTCTATTAATGCAATATGGCAAGGTGGTGGCATATGCATCCAGGTAATTGAAACCTCATGAATAGAATTACCCCATATATGATCTGGAATTAACTGCAATAGTATTTGCATTAAAAATATGGTGACATTATCTATACGGTGAAAAGTGCAGAATCTATCAGATCGCGAAAGCCTCAAATATTTACTCATGCAGAAAGAACTTAATTTGAGGCAACGATGATGACTTGAACTGTTCAAAGATTATGACTATATAGTTGACTATCATCCAGGAAAGGCTAATGTAGTGGCAGATGCTCTATGTAGGAAATAAATTTTAGCACTATCATTCACTACAAGAAAAATGCCCTTTAACGAAGGGAAATCCGGTCGTTAAAAGTAAAAATCCAGTCATTAAAGACCTATAACGACCGAAAAATTCGGTCGGTAAAAGCCCCTTCATTAAAGGTATAGAAGACCGGATTTTAAATCCGGTTGTTAATGTCATTAACGACCGGAACGTTTTCGGTCGTTGATTATTGATTTTTAACAACCGAATTTTCCCTTTGTTGATTGTGTTCACTTTCAACGAAGGGAATTCCGGTCGTTGAAGATAGTTTTTAGCGACCGTATTTTTCCTTTCGCTAATTGTATTCACTTTCAATGAAGATAATTCCGGTCGTTAAAAATTCATTTTAGCGACCGGATTTTCCCTTCGCTAATTGTGTGCACTTTCAACTAAAAGAATTCCGGTCGTTAAAGTTAAAGATTCCCTTTAGTGACCGAAGTTTTCCTTCACTAATTATGTTCACAGCTAACAAACAACAATCACCAATATAAACTATTTTATAATATTACAAGTAAGTACATATCATTCACATATATTTTATACAAAAATATAATAAACTCTTTTCATATATTAAAAAAGAAAAGTTACAAAATATAATCAATTTTACAAATTAAATAGCATTCTATTTGTCACAACTCCAAATAAAATAAAAACTATCAATGACATGTAAGTTCAAGAAAACAACTCCTCTCTATATACTAATTCCTATACAAAAGATTTTTGAGAAAAATGTGAAAAATAAACCCCCTAACTTTGCTATCCAAAATTTTGAAGACCTGCAAAATGTATAACAAAAGCTAAAATTAATATTCACAAGCACAAATAAAAAATCACATAAAAATATAAATAATAAAAAGTATGGGCAATTAATAACCTTCGAGGTGCCATAGTAACCATAAAGTTGACAAGTGATAATGAGTATGTTAAAAGATTAGATATTATACAATCTAAATGCTTGAAACAATTTATTTAAAATTTACTAGAAAAGAAAAAAAGAAAAAAAATAGAATAATAGTTTTAATTAGAAAACTACAATAACTCATTGAAAATAAACAGGTACCGAAAGCTTACACAGACAACTAAAAATGAATATCTAGTCTTTATATACAATAGAGACTAACAAACTGGAGTATAAAGTATAAAGTATAAAATAACTTAGAAAGGAAAGGAGCAGCCAAGTAGATACCTTGGTTTTAAAATCAAAAGTGGCACTATACTCATGTATAACCCAGTTAGTCTTCACAGCTTTAGTACCGCGACCTTTATAGAAGATGAGAATCTTTTTTGTAGCAATTTCAAGAATTGCACGATCAGTTCCAATTACTTTCCAGAAACCAGCCTTATTAGTCTTTTTATCCACCATTTGGCTATTGTGGGACTTGTAGTTTGGAGCCCAAAAGAATCACCTGAAGAGGACTGCTGAGAATGAAATTTTAAAGATAAAATTTTCAACATCTTTCAAACAATAATAGAGAAATCACAATCCAGTTCCAATCTATCTTTAGGCACTCTGTTTTCATATCAATAACCAATAATTTTAAAAGATGATAATGAAACTAAAGGCCCATGCTTAAGCAATCTTATGACCACTAATCGTTTACTTCCTCAAGTGATGAGAAATTATTATTAAATGATTAAGGATGTAGTACATGAGCTGTAAATGATCCATGTCAGACTATTCTTTGTCACTGGCACAGATCAACAAAGTGCATTTGCCCACAAAAGTTGAAAGAGCAAATTCTTCATAATTTATCAGGATGTAACATGATCAACTTGTAGCACGCAATTTCATTAAAAAATGCAATAGCTACAAATAGTTCAAATCAAAACACAATACAGAAGCTAATCAAAATTAGAAAATAGTGTTATAAACAATTAATTAGAGACTTCATGTAAAACTAACCATCATCAAAATAATATGTGAAGCAAAAAGCAATTGAATCTTTCAAAAAGATGGCTATTAATGACCAATATGTAATGCCTGATAGCACAATGCATAAACCTTAAAATTCCTAACCATCATCTGCCTGAGTATTTGAGAATGCAATTGAACAACCGGAACTTCTACTGGCACCATAAAGTACTCATTAAAACATTTTTAAAATTTCCAACCATACAATAAATAACCTACCTGTGACTAGAGAATAAACCTATAATATGCAACTAATGACTTTTTCCAAAGGAACTATCGGCATTGAGAGCAGCAATATATATCTTGCCATCTCTATAGCCAGCATAGAAGACATGTTCACCAGGGTCTAAAGCAATTGCATCAGTTATTGAAGGAAATATAATATTTCTCAATAAAATCCCCTTAGATAAGCTCCTAAAGGCACATGAAAATTAACTCTTCAAGGTTAAAATGAAAATTTTGCAAAGAACTTTAGACAACAAAGCAAATAGATCCTCCCCAAAGCCCACCCCAGCCAAGTAAACAAGAAGGACAGCAGAGAATTTTATACAGCAATATGAATATGCCCATAAGATGTTTGATGCAAAATCTCAATGATCCAACTATTTGTAAATTAAAATGAAAGTCTATGGACTGTAAATCCCACTACAGGTTTGGTTCTTAATTTCCATCGTAATTTATAGATAGCAACTTAGGAAACTTCTCTTGAACTGTGATACGCCTGTTTAAGTACTTTAAACGCAAATTAGCAGGTAAACCATATTACACATCAAAAATTTTAAGATTTGGCCAATATATAAATTTTCTGGTTGTGTCTTTAATATTTCAAATGCATAATTGGCAGAGGTCCTTATCATTAATTTCAGCTTTAACTCACATCCAACACAACGACTGATATACCCAATATTCTCATTTTAAGCATCTACTAACCAACAGCATCAAAACATGTAAAGTAAGTGAGCTACAAGAGCAAAATCAAATATATCAACTAAAATTCTAAAGACAATCATTTTGTGCAAAGAAGACAGCAGACCTTACACGTCCGATCCTCAGAAGCTGAGACTATAATTACATTGCCTCCTCCATAACCTGCTATTATATCTGTTGCACGCAGGGTGTGCTCTGAAAAGCTATGCTCATAGAGCTAGCTTGCCGGCTCTGTTTGGTAATCATCAAATATCCTGATTCATTATAGATGTTCACTTATATCCAATCATCATAAAAATTACAACAACACTGTTAAAAGGAGAATAAACAACAACAAGAAGGAGATAGGTAAATACATGAGAAGTAACCAGACTCTAACAGATCCGTCTTCTGACCCAGAAACCAGAAAGGAATCATCATCAGTAAACATCAAGCATGTAACAGCCCTGTAATGAGCCCGCCATTTTTTGAGCAATCTACCTTTAGCAACCTAAGACCCAAATGCAAAACACAAATTATCATTAAAAAAGGACGGTTAAAAACTGAGAATTCATTTTCACACAGAAAAGAGATAGTGCGAGAGAGAGACCTCCCATAGGTAAATATTCCCAGATAAACCTCCGCCAACAATATAACTGCCTTCGCTATTAGCAGTAAGCGGCTTTATAGGCTCCTCGAGAAAGCTCTTGACTTCTACTTGAGGCTGTCATTACGAAGTCGTCAAAATTTCATATTTGATTGAGGAATTATATCAAACAGTTTATGTGAATTAGTGAATTTGCAAACCTTTAACCACAACCAGTAGAGAATGGAGCCGGAAGACGCCCTAGGCTCACGTAGCTGAGAAGAGGCAAGAAAGCGGTGGCCGATGCAGATAAGGCCGTGAGGAGGAGAGGCGTAGGATTTATAGCTGAGCCTCGCCAGAGCTCCACCGGAGGCACCGAAACCACCAAAAGGAAGGTCAAAGCGTCGGGGTTGCTTTTCCGGTGGTCACGCGCCATGACTGCCCTTCATTTCACCGGAATCGACGTCGAAGATCTCCGTTCTTCCCAACGCCTATCTGCTCATCACCGGCGATTGAGGACCACCCATGAGTACCGGAAGATTCGCCTACCCTCCAGGAGTCCCGTCGTGCAATTTGTGTTGTTGTTCGCCACCGGAGCTGGCCGAAAAATGCAGGAGAAGCTCGTCGTTTTCCTCCCGCTCTCCTGGAATGGCGACATCGTAACAGAGAATAAGACGCCGAGATTAGCATTGCGAGGAGCCGGTTGCTTGCTGTCGACCGTCGCCAGCCTCCTCGCCCCTTCCGCCGTCTCTCTCTCTCCTTCTCTCTCTCTCTCTTCCTCGGTCTCGTTCCCGTTCTGCCTCCCTTCCGTGACTTTCCCTCTCTTTTCTTTTTCTACTTCACATAATTCCCACTAATTCATAACATTAACGATCGGATTTTAATTGTTTTAACGATCGGATTTAATCCCTTTACTATATAATAATAAAATTTAAGAACTAACGGCCGGATTAATTTCCCTTCGTTATTTGTATATTTTAACGACCGAATTTTTATTGGTTTAACGACCGGATTTAATCCCCTCATTATATAATAATAAAATTTAAGAACTAACGACCGAATTAATTTCCTTTCGTTATTTGTATATTTTAACGACCGAATTTTTATCCCTTCGTTAAATTTTGGTCGTTAAAAGTCAATTTTCTTGTAGTGATTGCAGCACAATGGATGAAAATTAGCACCAGATGGGGCTTTATTGTCTCAATTGAAAGCTAAACCTAATTTGAAGCAAATGATAGTTCAAGCACAGAAGAATGATCCCAAATTGCAACAACTAATACAAGCAATATCAGATGGAAATCGGATTGACTATTCAATGAAAGATGATGAGAGTCTTTATTACAAAGATAATTTATGTGTTTAACAAGAAACTAAGGAAAAGGTTATTGTGTGAAGCCTATAATACTGTATTTACTATGCATCCTAGAGGGAACAAGATGTACCGAGATTTAAAATAATTTTACTGGTGGCCTGGTATGAAGAAATATGTGGTGACTTATGTGTCTAAATGCTTAACTTGTAAATAGGTAAAAGCCAAACATCAAGTTCTATTAGGTTTGTTAAATCCTATTCCTATTCCATAGTGAAAATGGGATAACATTACCATGAATTTTGTAATGGGCCTCCCGCTTACATAAAAGAAGCATAACTCAGTATGGGTAATAGTAGACCGGCTAACAAAGTTAGCTCATTTCATACCATTCCGACTTGACTACTCTATGGATCGATTGGCTAAATTGTATATGAATGAAATTGTTTGACTGTATAGTATTCCACTAACTATTGTATCCGATCGTGATCCATAATTTACCTTAAGATTTTAGACAGAATTGCAATTTGCTATTGGCACTCGATTCAACTTCAGCACGACTTTCCACCCACAGACTGATGGGCAATCTGAAAGGGTGATACAGGTATTAGAAGAAATGCTTCGAGGATGTGTTCTAGATTTCCTTGGGATTTGGGATAAGTATATTTCATTGATGGAATTTACCTACAATAATAGTCATTAGACCAGCATTAGCATGGCACCTTATAAAGCCCTATATGGAAGAAGAAGAAGAAGTAGGACACCTGTGTGCTAGACAAAATTGAATGAACAAAAGGTGATTGGCCTTGATATTGTGAAAGATACAAAAGACAAATTTTGGATCATCCAACAATAGTTAAAAGCTGCCAGTGATCGACAGAAATAGTGTACTATTTTTGAAAAGGAAAGATATTGAATACGAAGCAGGAGATAAAATCCTTTTAAAGGTGTCACCATGAAGGAAAATACTTTGGTTCAGGAAGAAAGGAAAATTAAGTCCAAGATTTATTGGTCCATATGAGATACCTGAAAGGATCGGACCAGTAGCTTAGTGATTAACACTATAACGCCCATTCCCGACCACTAGGTTAGCTCCGCTAAAGCAGTCAGGGACGGTCGTTACACACAGAAACTCACACAAGCTTTACTATCACAACTTCATGCCAACAACACGAATAACAAAATTTCATCATCAGTATACATTCTTATGCATCATATATCATAAGTTCCCATGCCATTCAACATACTCACATACTTACATATATATACAGGCCTTCATTAAGTTTACAACACTTAATTATAATAGCTTTACATATTTTCTATTGCCAAAAATAACATCTTTCATAACTTGTACAAACACATAGTTAAACCCCAAAACCTACACTAAAGATGTAGTCCTAGTGTTGACAGTTGCTAACGCAGTTTCATCCTTCCAAAATCACCTCGCGTCTGAACCTGCACGGATTGAAAAGAACCCGTGCTAAGCAATAATGCTTAGTGGGGAACACATACATAACATACAGGCTCAAATATAGCATTAATATTAAACATGTATCATGCTTAAACCTACAAGTCTAAAACATTTATATATCATTTCACTCATAGCATTGTCATTTATTCATATTTTCCTAAAGCATGCATTAATTGGCATATACAACCACTTAATCACATGTCTAAAAAGCGTACATAGGTTGGCATAGATTTGTCAAATACAAAGTATTCACACACCAACTTAACCGTTAAGATTATCTTTATCTTTTATGTTTAGGTTTGCCTGCAGTTCAAAGACGGGAATAACGGGTATCACATCGGTACCCCTGAGGAACCATAATTTCATTGTATCCGTGGATACACATATACACATTTGTACCATAAGGTACAGTAACTCAACAAGATCAATATTCCACATTAAAGAATCCAGCAAAGATTTATTTCGCATTGTGATTCCAGAGGAATCGGACGCATTGGGCTGCAGCACTTGACCCTATAGGCATGCCTAACTATCAACTACTTGACTCGCAGGCTAAAGTTGATTAATTTCATTATTAGTTTTAATAGTTGTTAACTCCAATAGCACATACATAAACCACCACCAAATTCTTCACTTTGTATATTTAAAAAGCATTGACAAATCCACATTATTCCTTTATATATCTTATAACTCTTGGATAACTTGTAATTAAACCATTAACCAACAAGTATTTGCATTCTTTAATCATTATATTTATATATATATTTGCTTCATATAACCTTGATATTATGCTCATATAAAATATCCACAAGCTTGGTTAAGAACCACATAATTAACAAACCAAAATAAATTAGGGTTACTTGCCAAAACAGGGTACCTCACGGTCACAACCATTTTGGTTGCCACCGTGACATACTGGGGTCTTCAAAATAGAAAGCAAACCAAGGTACCTCACAGTCACAACCAATTTGGTTGCCACCGTGATATACCAAACACTCACAAAACAGAATGCAAAATGAGGTATCTCATGGTCACAACCATTTTGGTTGCCACTGTGAGATACTTCACACTTGCGGGCAGAATGCAACCTTTAGCATCTCACGGTCGCAACCTTTGGCATCTCACGGTCGCAACCAATTTGGTTGTCACCATAACATGCCAAACTCAGTCAGGCAGAATGGAGTTCTTGCATACCTCACGGTCACAACTAATTTGGTTGTTACCGTGACCTATGCAAAAACACCAAAACTCAACTGTGTTATAACAAAACACAGCTGTGCTCCCTGTCTTAATTCTCATGTCGCTTTCAAGACCTCAAAACTCATTTCCTTTTTGTCATTCAAACCAACTCATTTAACAACAATAACAATTAACACATACCTGATTTCCATTAAGCCAGTCTCATCCAATATGCATAAAACTTAACACATATATAAGCTCAAAACTCAACATTCCATTCAAATTGTCATGAACACAACATTAGTTTCATAACCTATTAACCCAATCAACTTATTCATTTACATCTTCAGGGATTCCTACTATTAATCTAGTTCATGCTTAGCCAAGTTATACAAATAAATACAAAACATGCCAAAACTTATAAGGTTAGTTCCCAAAGCTCGTCGCCTATACTCCTAATAGTCATTGAGCACTTGCTTCTCCTATTTTTGCCTTTCCCTTGTCTTTCTTTACTCCTTCTACAAATACCATTCCAATTTCCAGAATTGGACACAACTTATCAATCCTCAATCCACATCAAACCAAAACCAGAAAGAGTAGAAGATAGAACAAGTAATTGACCACTTACCTTGCAAATGCAATAACTTAGACTACCCTTCAATTAACTTGATTACTATAACAGAATTCATGAAATCAATTGGAAACTCATAAGAAACCCACGGATGAAGAATGAAGGAGAAGCAGAAATTGATGAAAGAGAGAATGGCTGAACTTCAAGCAATTAGTAGCCCTTTCTCTCTCCTCAATTCTATTTATATGCATGTAGATGGTGGTGGTGGCAGCACAATGAAGTGCCACCCGAATTCCACCTACAACAAATCTGCCTCTCAATTAATATACTTAATCTCCACTTAAGTATTAATTAATCCACAATTAGCTTAATGATGCAAACGTATAACTTGACCACTTAACTTCCCTTTAGTCTCTCAATTAGGTCCTTCTTTTATTACAATCAAATCCACATTACTCCCTTAGTTAATCCAATTATACAAATTATAACTAGGGTACATTTTCGGCCATTACAAACACTCCCCCCTAGAATTGGCCAAGTTGCACAATGTGTTCCATGTCTCAATGCTTCAAAGATATTATTCGGATAAGTTATATATTTTTCCAGTACAAGATATACAAGTGTAACTGGACTTTACATATGACAAGGAACCCAAGGCTATACTGGCACAAAAAGTAAAACAATTATGGAAGAAACAAATCCCATTAGTAAAAGTGCTTTGGCAACATCATGGAATCGAAAAAGCAACTTGGGAGCCCAAGTCAACAATGAGGGCACAGTATCCACAACTGTTCAATACATGTATGAATTCTGAGGATAAAATTTTTTAAAGGGGCCCCAAATTATATCCTAATTTTCTCGAGACATATTTGGCGCATAAAGATGGCCAAATGTGTTAATTGGATAGTTAAATGTGATAGGGACATAGTCAAAATTAAGATAAATGAGTAAGGGTAAATTGGTCATTTTAGACTTTTGGATTAAATTGCATGAATTGAGAAATATAATATGATAATGTATGATTTAGAATTAATCACAAGTTAAATGAATGAATAAGTAAAGCTAGGAGGACAAAAGAATAAAAGTAAAGAAGAACCAATGGGAGACCAACTGTAGACACCAGGTCCCGAGGCAGCCCAGATTAAAGTTATCCAATGAGGATATTAATACCTGCTATACAGGAAAAAGGTGAAATTGTAGGTTTCGCCTATGAATTCCATGAATTTTAAAGTTATTTCTGACTTATAAGCTCTCCTTTATTTCGGATAAAAGCTTTCTTTCTTGAAAAAATCATTTTTTAGTTGACCGACGCTCGTCCCTCATCAGGGACGCTCGTTGATCTCGTTGAGGCACGAGTGCACGATGTAGCGACGGGCTGAATCACTTTTCGCTCGAGGGATGCCCGTCCTTCGCACGAAAGGTTGCCCATTGCTCGCGCGTGAAGGACGCCTATCTCCCATGCATAAAGGTGCCCGTCTGTCATCTGTCGATGGGAACTGATGTTTGATCTTTACCGACTGATGCCCTTTGGTTTACCGAACGATGCCCGTCGGTCATGACCTATTAGCAATTTCCTCATTTTTTTCAACAAAAATGGTTTAATTTTTTTTTAAAATCCTAATTTTAAAGGATAAATGTCACATTTAGTATTTTTCTTTGAGGATAATTCTTCATTACCTGATTTTATCTCTAAGGATAAATCATATATTTAGTATTTATCTATAAGGATAATTATAAATATTTACATTTATCTTTAAAGATAATTTTAGACTATTTATCCCTAAGGATAAATCAAATATTGATATTTATCTCCCAGGATAAATCAAAAGAGTTTTTATTTATCTCTAATTCTAGTGCTAGCCTATAAATAGAAGAAAGGAGGGCATTGAAAAGGGGGGGGGGGGGGGGGGGCTTTGTAGATTGAAAAAGGACTTTTAGAGGGAGAAAATTTGGAGAGGTTTTGAGAGAAAGAACAAATTGATTTTTCAAGCAAACTATTACTTTTCTTTTTAGATTTGTTTCTTTATTTATTCTACAAGAATTAATTATGGAGGGGAAATTAATTCGCTTTTATTAGTTTGATTCCTACATAAATTCCATTATTTTTGAAAAAAAAAGCTTTTCAGAGAGAGAAAGTGATTTTCAATTCAAGTGATTATTGTGGAATTCGAGTAGATCTGTAATATTCACTCCTTTCTGGAGATTAGCGTCTGAGGGTAAATTATAACAACCCAAAATGTACCCTAGAATGATTCGGGTATATTGAAAATAAGTGGTGACCAAAATTGTGCAAGTTAAAGTGTTAGGTATGCTAAATGGACAATTTAAGAATTAATGTCAAAGTTTCGGCAAGTGCGACCAATAGTAAATTGTGAAGTGTGCAATTAGGACTTGATTGAAAGAATAGAAATTAATTAAATGGGCCAATATGAAGGATTAGTAAGTTATAAGTCTCAATGTATAAGGATATGAGTTTAGAGGGACTGAAAGGAGAATTTGACAAAATATCTAAGTTGGACCAATAGTAAGGTGACATGTGGCAAGTGGTAGGAGGGGTATTAAAGAAGAGAGAGAAGGAAAGAGAGGGCAGAAAATCTGCTCTCCCCTCTCTCGTTCTCTCGTTCTCCTCCCTCTTCTTCTTCTTCTTCTTCTTCTTCTTCTTCTCCTTCATGTTTCAATGCCATTTTGCTCTTCCTTAGATTAAAGCCCAAGATTTAGATGATGTATTATTGCAAGTTCAAGTGTTTTGAGTGAAGAATTTGTTATGGAAGGGTAAGTTTTAAGTTTTGATTTCCTTCATTCTGTTGATTAGCAAAATCCTAGATTTATGCTTTGTGTATTTGTGTGTGATTGATGAGGTTTTGTGATGAGAAAGACCTTGGATGAGTGTGGGAGCAAGAAAGATCAACCAAGGAAGCTTTTAGGAGCAAAGGAGATGAGGTTTGGGATTTTGTTATTTGATTTGATTTAATGTTCTGGAAATTTATGGGGATAAACTTGTTTGAGTATGTTTAAATGCTATGGGTTTTGACTTACTTGTGTTGAGATGCTTGGAATGCGGTATAATGGATCCAAAATGTGTAATTGATTAAAGGTTGAAAGTAAATTTCTGGTTTTGTTAAATGAGGGATTTTGATTATGTTTATTGCATGAAGTAAGTGTATTTATAGGTATAAAAGCTAGGTTTTATGTTGTTTATGATGATTTGAATGTTTGTTTTGAGTTTTGTTGAATTTTGGTTTGATTTGGGAGGTTTGGGTATGATTTCGGAAGAAAAGATTTCTTTAGTTTTACTGGAGTTTTGGAAAATGCGACTCTGTTGCGAGCGCGATAGAGTCAGGTGATTCCAGGTAGACGAGCTCTCAGTGTTGGGCTACCCTATTCTGAGTCGTGACTACCATCATGACTCAGCACCGTGGTTTTGCCACGAGTTATGATCGGTGCTCGGCAAGTGTACCGAATCGACAAGTAATAAAGTGGGGTATAGTTAGGACCCCAAGTTATCGAACCCAAGGGAAAAAGGATTGTCACGTTAAATATCTATAGATGAGTGAATTTGAGATATCCCCGGTTTGTTTGGTGGAGAAAACTAAGCTAAGCAAGAAAATAAATTAACAATTAAAAATAAAATTGTTCATCAAGAAATTACTCAAGGATGAAATTAGATGCTTAGGAAATTCTATCCTCATAAATGTAATTGAAAATGGGAAAAACAATACCAATATGAATTTCTGGATAACCCAACTATTCTAATTACATGACATCCCAATCCGGAGCTAGCCATATAACTAGCCTATGCACAAGTCTAAAATCCTAAGTTCGGTTTATTTTTCCAATACAGAGTCAAACAACCCAGAACTTAATTATCACACTCGCCACTCTAGTCTTAAATCATAAAATTCTGGACTTCTAGATTCCCAATCGGAGTCGTCCAAAAGATACAGCAAGAATGATAAAAACTGAATTTAAATAATTAGTATTCCATTCCGGAGCAAGCCTTGTGATTAGCATGAGCATGGGTCTAACATCCTAGGTATGAATTAATTTCCCAATCCAGAGTCAATTAATCCAAAACCCATCTATTCCTCACATTTTTGAACTTTCTAAAACTAACATTTATAAATCAGGCATCCCATTCCAGAGAAAGCAAAACCGATAGATACAGAGATATAAGAACAGAGTATAAACAAATTACAACAATAATCATATTTGAAATCAATCATCATTCCGGACTAAATCATAATCAAACCCAATAATCATTATAAATGCAGAAAATATAACAAGAGAAATAGAAGAAATTATGAAAATATTCATTAAATCCATAATTCCAAATACAAAGTATGATTCAAGAACCCCTAAGCATGAATAACTACTCTAACATCAAGAATATAAACATAAAATATGAAAAATTCAAGTTTAGAATACACCCTTGATGAGAGAGAAAATAGATCTTGAAGCTTTTGTTCATCAACCTTGGAATCTCCTTGAATCCCCAAAATATAAATTTAAACTAAATTAATCTAAATTAAGATTAATTAAGAACGAAATTGCAATTTTAAAATTAAATCTAAGCTAAAACAGTATTTAAAATGAAAATTAAAACCTAAATTAAAATAAAAACACTGCTGAAGAACTGAAAAAAAATAAAAACCTAAGTCTACTCCTAATTAGGTCTCCCCTCATGAAGATGCAGCGGCGTTTCTTTTGAATGTCTGGAGAAAAGCATAGCTGTGCTTTCGCAAAGCACAGCTGTGCTCTTGAGTAACTAACGCCTCAGCGCTGCGTTGTGTGCGCGAACAGGTGGAAAAATTGCGAAACACAGCTGTGTTTCTCGCCAAAACACAGCTGTGCTCTTGGGCGAGACAGTGCGCGTCGCTGTCCTCCATGCGCGCCTCTTCTGCATAACACATTTGTGTTTTACGCGTAAACACAGCTGTGCTTTCGTTGATTCTTGTTGCCACGCGATGCTGAATAACAACACAACTGTGTTTTAGTTAAAAACACAGCTGTGCTTTGCGGACAACTTTCTCTCCTTTCCCAATTGCTCCTAAAATCAACCCCGAGCCTCCAATTTAACTCCGGATTAAAATAAAACACCTGAAAACATCCCAAAATTTATTAAAAATGATAAAAACATTAAAAACTAATAAAATGACAAAAACTAATTAATTAAGATTAAAAACAAATAAATAAAACACATAATTATGCCAAGAGATAATCTAAAATATTAATATAATTGTAACTTATCAACTACCCCAAACTCAAACCTTTACTCATGCTCGAGTAAACTGAATAACCACATTCTCAATCATTTCAATCTCAACCAAAGAAAATAAGGAGTCATTCTCAATTAAGGAACAAGAAAATAGGCTTGCAAATACCAATGCTCACTAAATAACAAATAAACACAAGAATATACCAAACAATTTCTGTGTCTGTGTGCAAAAGGCCAAAATATAATTTTATCATTTAAAAACAAAACTTCTAGATATAACGTTGGGAAAAGGAATCAACTCGAATGCATGAATGCACTCATGGCTTTTCACTCAAAGCTCAAGAAACACCATATGCCTCTTCTTACGTACCAAACCTTACTAGAAGGTCATCTCCACTAAATAGGACAAGACAAAACAAAGAATCAAGAGGTCTTACATTTTGGTTGTAACGTTAGGTTTAGGTAAATTGGCTAATAAAGAAAGATCAAGTCACTAGAGAACAATGGCCACTACCTAAACAAAACTACAATCACCCAACTAGACTAGAGAATATTCCCAACCCAATTACATACCATCAAAACAAAATTGGTCTTAAAGACACCTTAGCTCATCAAACTTAGCTCAAAATAATAATTGCCACATAATATTCAACATTGATCATCACAAGGCACTAGTTCAAGTTTTATTAACTTTTGTACCCCAAACTCATATTTTGCTCAATTAGCTGGGAAAAATTTGCAATGCTTCTTCTTCTTTTTTAATTTTTTTTTGAAGCATAAAAACCAACTAGTCATTAACAATTTATGAAGTACTAAGTTAATCCAAAAATCTCAACGAGAACTAAAATTGAGCTCTAATATTCAAAAGACCAATAAACAACTTAAATCACATTCCCCTTTGTCAACCCCAAACTCATTTCTTTAAATGGGCTCAACTCTCCATTACACACACCAATCAATTTTCAAACAGAAATTTACACCAAAAATTGACAAAAACTAAACTCCCTTTTACCCAAAATACAAACCCATCCTTACTAGAGTGGCCACTCTTCAAAGGTGAGGCAAAAATCATTTAAGGCTAAAGGTAGTTTTAAAATGTGTAACAATAAAACAAGCACGCATTTAGCATACTAAAATAATAGGCTCAACAGGCTAACAAGAGACTATGAAATTGAGGTAGGAAAAGTCATTTAAAGTAGCTATTCAAAAAAGGATTGCCTAAATCATTTTCTAAGTTATGCCTCATCCAAGGGTCGCTTCAATGGGTAATCAGAAAGGTTCAGTGCTCTTAGTGAGTTTTCATCTAATCCCCTAATTATATCTAGATTTTTCTCAAATTTTAAAAACAGGCCTAAAGTGCTCAAAATTTAGAAATTGCAAAGTATAATTAAGGTTTACATGCAGTCTAGCAAATAAAGATACAAACAGGACTATTTCTCACTCAACTTAAAATTGAATGAAACACAAATTTCTAAAATTAAGGTCAAAATTATTCACAATTGAGAACTACTAGGACGAAATAAAAATTTAAATCAAGGTTAAATCAATAAGAACAACCATAACAATATCCAGATAAAAACTTGGCATAAACACACCACAAACAAAATAAAAATAATTAAAAACTACTAAAAATTTAAAAAGTTACTCTAAAAATATAAAAAACACACAACAAACTAAAAAGTCACAATAAAACGGAACTGTTTTTGGTTTGAAGAATTGAAATGGTACTCCACTCCAAACTCAAAATGTTGTACTGTCCTCAGTGCAAGAAAGTGAAGCACACAAAGATATTTTTCAAAAATTTTCCCCCATGCTGTGCAAAAACTCATTGCAATTTAAAATTAATTACAATCATCTCAAACATGGCAAATATAAAATAATTACTGTGCAAAACTAAAAACAATGCAAAATTCCTGTATGCCACCTGTGCAAAATAAAGAAAACTCAAAACCTGTGCAAGAATCTAATAATCACTGTGCAAAATGAAATACTCTAAAATTTGTAAGATTCATAGCCAACACAAATAATATCTATCCTATCACACAGCATTGGCTCAGCCACACAATTCCAAAATATAACAAAGTAAATAAAATCATACATTGCCTGACTACATCAATTTCATTAACTACAAAATAAATAGATTACAAAATCTGTTACGAAAGAATTACTTCCTGAAAGATATACAATATATCAATGTGGTGGTCGTCTCAAATGTGGAGGAAATACAGTGGAAACAGGTGTAAAAAATCCACGAATCTCACTGCTCAACCTGTCCAACTATGTAATAATCCTCTGCTGAAAGGCTCCCAAGAATGCATCTCTCCGCTCAGCTCGCAGGACCATATCTCTATGCGCCTGCTCCATCTGAGTCTCAATGGAAGACAAACGCTCCCAAGCTCTCTGCACTGAGAGGTCCATGCCAGAGATCAACAGGTCACTCTGAGTAATAGCTGCTCTGACCTCCGCCAATCCTCTGCTCAACTCATCCAATCTCTCCCAGACCCTCTCCTAGAAAGCTATCTGCTCCCTCCTCGACTCACTAAAGGAATCATGAAGTATGCTAACTGAAGTCTCAAACCGTGTCATCGTAGCAGTTATAGACTGCATCTCTGATATCAAAGTCTGGACCACCGAAGCATCTAAATATGGAGCTGAGGGTGGAGGGGCTCTGGAAGAAGACGGCTCATCATGCCCTAAAGCATAGCGGCTCATATCTAGAAGGGAGAATGGAATGTCACTCCTCCGTCTCAACCTCCTACTGGAAGTAGTGGCTGTTGCTCTCTGTGGCGGAGGTGGTGGTGGAGCATCAATATCGGAATCAACTGGCCAATCCAGAGTCGCCCTCTCTATCATCACCAGAGTCATGGGCATCTATCTCCTCCGCTCTCCTAAGTCTATATCCACTCTTGGAAGAAGGATCCTCTATAGCAATCCTACACCTGAGTACTACCTCCTCGTCGAGTAAGTATGATGACCTCAAAGGTGGTCTCATGTCAGGAGTAGGCAGATGTAGGGCTCTCATAATCAAGGTGATCAATCCACCAATCTCGATCCTCTTCCCTGAAGTAGTTGTAGCTCTCTTCAGTTGCTTACACAACCAAGGTACAGCATTAACTCGGATGCCGGTCTCCATGGCATAAAGAAAAAATAAGTCTGGTGTTGTCACATTGCTGGGGCACCCTGGTCGCATGAACACTGAAGAAGTCATTACTCTATG
This sequence comes from Excoecaria cochinchinensis, assembly GCA_947683425.1. Taxonomy (NCBI): domain Eukaryota; kingdom Viridiplantae; phylum Streptophyta; class Magnoliopsida; order Malpighiales; family Euphorbiaceae; genus Excoecaria; species Excoecaria cochinchinensis. Next base: position 221,725 of record CANTUQ010000017.1, on the reverse strand, counting down.
CAAATACTGATAGACTGGAAAGCGGAGCTTTGTTGACTTGGTGTTACTCGCATGAAAGTCCACATTGGGCTTCCCGACAATAGCCCAATGTGCAGCTGAATCACCCACAATGTGCACCTCTCCCTCCACTGGCAACCTCAAGTATCTAGCCAGGTCAGAAATCGATAGAAAATAAGGAGTATTGTTGACTCTAAACTGAATGGTATTTACATTATCCTTAGATAACCTTGGAGAGTACTTAAAAGTACTAAGAAACTCCAATGTTATCATAGGATGAGTTGGACCATTCAGAGAAAAGAACTCCTCCCATCCAATGTACCTCAGCAAAGATAATACCCTCTCTTGAATGCCCAGGTCAATGAGTGTCTTCATACTCATAAACCTACTAGAAACAATAATCTTTGCAGCCAGCTTATTGGACAAAGTGAGCTGTGCTGGAGTCAACCAATCAGGGGGCAGAATGGGCACTAATGGTTGCTCCTCTCTATTACGAACCATGGTTCCTGAAAAGAAAGTATAAACTTTATCCAAAACATTCTTAGTTTCATTAAGTACAAACCACATATATGGCTATATTGAAAGAATAATAACAAAACGCACCAGAACTTCACAACAGAAATTTACAAAATAAATAGAATTTTCTAGCTAATTAAAATGCAAAATATGGAAAATTAAGCATCAGGCATATGTATAAACAATTTGAAGTACAAAATCAATGCACAAACTTAGTCAAAATTGGAAAATTGCACAAATTAGAATTTAAAGAAATTAAAAATGAAAAGCACAAGGTGGAGAATAAAAATAAGCACAAGTAATTAATCCCTAAAGTGTATATGCCAAAAATTAATATAAATGCAATTTAATGGAAAATAAGAGAGAGAAATGCAAAGTTTGCTTAATCAATGCCTTATTCGTAGCAAAAATATGTAGGATAAATTCAAAGTTGCAAGTAAATAAGAATTTGAAAAATTGGCATCCAATACAACTCATCCTAATCCCATCAATTCGGGAACTAGCAAACATGCATTTGTCTCAATACAATCAAGTATAACTATCAATTGCATCTTAATTAAAAACTAAAGCAGCAGCAAATACTTCTAAAATAAAATAATGCCAAGCACAATCTCAAATAACTCAAAATTAATCTTGCAGCATTTCCCCCTATCCATGCTATGCCCAAATAAATCAATACAAAGAAAACATTTAATTTCCCCAATTGAAGTTCAAAATCCCATCTTCCATGATTCTCCCTTTCAAATGACCAATTAAAGAACAAATGCAAGCTAGATAATTGAAAAATAAGCCCAAAACTCAGTCAACATGGCAGCCTCAAAACCCAGCAAAGAATGATATAAAAATTAAGCTCAAAAGACTGATAATTCCTAAACAAACTGCTCCATTAAAACTGGACAACTTCAAGCACTGTAGCATGTTAACCCAACTTCAACAGTGCCAATAGTGATGAATTTTCATGTAGTTTAAGTACAAAGTTCATGCCATCCAGTTCTAACATAATCCTCATAATTCATATGACAATTTTTATAAGAATCCATGCATAAAAATGTTGTACAGCACAATTAAAAAGCATGAAATTGACATGGATATCCACTGAGGCATTTAAGCAAACAGTTGGTGTGCATGAACAAAAGCTGGATTTATGTTACAAATTTAACAATCCCAACACCCAAAAATTTGTAACAAGCAGCACAATTCACATAATCACAAATACATATCAAAATCTCAGAAAAATTCAGTGAAAGCAAATGCACATTTAAACAGCAACGTTTAGAACAGAGATGGGGGAGAGGTGTACTTGAGCTTGCCAAAATAATCTAGCTAACTTAAAAATAATTTGGAAGAGAAATAACGGGAAAAAGGAAGAGAGCTCTTAATTCTTTTAACCCAAAAATTTGGAATTTCTTGCAAAAATTTTGGGGAAGATCATAATCGGCATAAAAAAGGAAAATGCAGAAAAAAATGAAAAGAATTCCATTTAAGCTCTATAAAAATGCATAAAATAAAAATTACCTGAGATTAGCTTGGGTTGCCAATAAAGATCGAAGAGAAGATTGAGAGAAAATATGAAAATTGAAGAACAGGTGAAAACAGAGGAGAAAAGAAAAGAAGAGCAGCCCGAAAATTTGAAAACAACATGTTAATAGGGTCTGGGCGAAAAGCACAGCTGTGCTTTTGAAAGAAGCACAGCTGTGTTTTTACATAGCGCTACGTATCGGCGCGTTTTAAATGAAAGCACAGCTATGTTTTTGAAATAGCACAGCTGTGTTTTCACTCTAACTAGAAACGCTACTGCCCTGATGAAAAATAAGTCACGGTGACAATAAATTTAATTGTTACCGTGAGATACCTGTAAAATGCTACTGTCCAGTGCTCCACTGCACCATTTTTGCTGCAAATTCCTTTCTTTCAATTCCAATTTATTTTCCCTGTTAAATTCCAAAACAATACAACAAACCAAAACCAATTAAAACCAAAAATAAAAAATCAACAAATTAACTTTCTAACACACCAAAAATTTAAGGAAAATTATTTTATATAAAAACAAATAATAATTTTTTTAAATAAAGATTTAAAAATAAACAACTAAAAAAAATTAAAAACATAAAACACAAAAACACATATAAATTACATAAAATTAAACAGGAAGGGTTAAGAAAAATAAAAGTTCGGGTTTATTGAGTCCCAGCTCGACTCATGTTACTCTCGGGTGGACGAGATTGTGAACTAAATAATGGTCTTTCCGGTTTTTGCTCCTCATTTTCCCCTATTAGTAAGAGAAAATCATCGAAAGCCACCAAGGTGGAAAATTCCATGTCTTCGATAAAGTATGACTCCACCTTGGGTTCACTATAAACGAACTCCACCGGCTCTTCCAGCCTAAATAAATCCTTCAAATGGATTGAATCCAGTGCTTCCATTTGAGAATCACACAACTGTTAGTGTAAGCCCTAGCCCCAATACATTGTAATAAAACACTTTAGTTAATAAATGAGGCATTTGTTTTATCCATTGTATTCCTGTGCATGTCAATTGATAGAACTATCCAAGAATGTTGTTTCAGTTTAAGTTATCATGTGTGAGGCACATGGTTGTAAGACCTTGAAACAAATGAGACTTCATTCTAAATATCCCTAGTCAGTCATTGTTATGGGAATAACAAATGAATTAAGACTAGTATGCTCTCTCTGATTAGTTGAGTTCTGTCTTACGGATCATAAGGACAATAGTGTCAATCAGAGATCATAGATACATGTTTGTAACATGGTATTTGGATACGATCCACACATGAGAACACTACATGGTATAAGTCATAAGTGTTCCTCATATGCAAGTTTTGTATCGGAGTTCTTAGACCTAAAATCTCTATGAAACTCTTTATGAATTACTGTGTACTTTGACATACACCTAACGTGCTCGTAACTGAGTGACAAGTATGGGTATGCTTGGGTATGCATTGATTCATGTTAGAGAGCATGAGAGAAGTGAAGGGATTACCCCTCTTTAATAAGAGAGAAAATATCATCGGCCACTTGATCAGTGAACTGAGAAGTGTATGGCCATACCGAGATGAAATAATGAGTAACCATTATTTATCTGAGAGTTCAGTGTCACTGGAATATCAAGAAAGGAATTAACTAACATATAAGGATGACTAGTTCCATGCCTTATATTAATTCCGATATTTATGGGTAAGGGACTATATAAAATTGCATTAGGTCACTAAATGCCAATTGCATTTTCATTTAATTTGGAATGCTATAATATCTTGCTAGAGAATAAATATAGCCTTTGAATTAATTCTTAATTCATTGCCAATATTAAATGGACCTATAGGATCGCACACAAAGCATTGGGCTTAAAATATTTAAATAATGTATTGGGCATTAATTTGGGCTTTTAATTAAGTCAAATTAATGTATATGTAATGGGTATTTAATTGCTAATGGACCTTGGTCCATGAGAGAGAATTTCGGCCCATAAGGTTTAATATCAATTAGTTAATTATGTTAATTAAGTTAATTGATTATTAAATCCGAATTTGAACTCTAAATTCAAAAGGGTTTAAATTAATATTTGTTACTTATCTCTAGGAAGGGTTTAAGGTTGAATATACTATCTTAAGGTAGTAGAATTCAATTGAATGACTTGCCATAGGATGAGTATACGGATGGGAAAGAAAGAGACCTAATTTTGGTGGCTAGGTTTTTGCGTGAAACTCTCTCTCTCTCTCTCATTTTTCTTGGCCGAAATTCACAAGGAGAAGGATTCTTCTTTGCTTGCTTGTGATTTTGAGTATTCTTTACACATAGTAGAAGGACAAGATCAAGTCTTGTGGCTTCAAACTAATTCCATTACACAATACATATTTAGTAAGCTAGCACTTTCGGTTTTGAGCCGTCTTTGCGAGTGTGTGTGTGAGAATAGAGAGGAGTGGCGAAAAAGGCTGTTCCTTGGCATTGGTGGTGAACATCTAAGGTGGACAAGATCATCCAAATTGCTGGTCATCATCAAATCTAATTTGAAAGGCATCTAAAGTTGTAAGTTATTAAAACCCTAAAATTGCATGTTTCCGATTCTTGTCATGGAATTGTTTGGCATATATGATCAAATTTTTTTTTTTTTTTGTTTTCCGCTGCGTGATCATCATACACATACCATGACATATTCCAACAGTGGTATCAGAGCCTAAACATGCTTATTTTAGTGCTTTAGGTGCATGAAATAATTAATTAAAAATCGTTACTTTTAATACATGCAATGCTGAAATTTTCTGTTTTGAGTTTTTTGCATTGTTTTGGTGTAAAAACGATTTTAATTGATTATATAGGTATTATAATTAATATGACATGTTAATATAATGTCCTAAGGTTGTTTAGGGGCTGTTAATGGTCGGATTTAATTATGTATACCTGATGGTACATGTTAATGTTAAAACTAGGTGCATTATGGCATGTTAATTGAAATTTTAACAACTAGTTTTATATATTAAATGTAAAATTGGTTTTGGCATGTTTGTAAGTGTTTTTAAAATATTAAATATCAGGTCTGGACATTATTTAAATATGGTTTTAATTCTGGTCCATGACAATTTAATTGATTAATTTTAAAATCACTTAAAACATGACTAGTTTGTGTTTGTTACATGTTTAATCAACATTGTTTGTTTTGATTTGATTAAAATGGTAAAAACACATTTAGATCAGATTGGTACAGAATGTCAAATCAATATTTATGACCTTATTTAGATTATAAAATGACTCATAAAATTGATTTAAGTGTTTGTGCATTTTTGGCATCACATAAGCATTAAACAACTAGTTTTTGTTGTTTGTTTGTTTTTATATGCATGCCATGTTTTTATATATATGTTCTTCATGATTTTATTTTTTAATTCATGTCGGTACATATTATATGTATTTTTAATGTTTATGTGCTAAATGACATAAAATTAAAAATGGCAAAATTGGAAATAACACTAGAGTTGATTTATGGCACAAATCTAACTAGTTTGTGTTTTGGGTTTTTTAAGAGAACTTATTCAATAAGAGGATTTAGTCCATTGGGCTTCGGCCCAGGCCCATCACGGGGTCATCTCTTAAAGGTTCAAGTACACAATTTCCATTAATGGGCTTGGCTAATTTAATTAAAATTGGACTTTGTTTGATCCATGAATGTTATGTATATTAATTTGCTTGTTTGGTGTGATAAATGGATATGCATGGTGCATTCATGGGCCCTGGGTTTTTGTGATTAATTATGGCCTGCGAGCCATTATGTATTATTGTAAAAGTTTCATTTATTTCTTAGAATAGAATTTACTTGAAGGCTTTGTAAATCAAGATGAAGCCCACCGGAGTGGTGAAGCCCAACTCGAAGATTCTTGTGTAATAGTATAGAATCTTAGTTGTAGGTTTTATGGGCCCATGTTTGTCACGCTTTACTTTATGCAATTATTTATATATGCATGCTATGAATGGATGACAAAGCGTATGCCATGTAAGCCGTAATAAAATGAATCCCTAAAATAGTAAGTCATAAAGTTGCCTTCCTAATTCGAAACATGTCAAGGCATCGATCATCGGTAACGTAGACTAGGAGTCCTAGATGCGCCCGATTATCTTTGTGAGGCATGAGTTGTGAATGTAGGTTGGACTTAACATGGAAAGGGATGCCCGGACCTAGGCAACTAATAAATGGGTTTGTGCTATAACATCTTAAGATGTTAGCCCATTTGATCCAAGAGTCATGTACGAGTCATGATTGGAGTTATCCTACCTAAGTAACTTAACTTGTTAGGTGTACAAGCTCAGCTTGACTAATAAGGTTGTTGTGAAAAGTGGATCTTGGCCCACATTAAATCACTAACGCGAATTATTTAAAGGGATATTAATTCGGTTTGTGGGATTATTAATAAGACCTCATTTAATCTTGCTAAATTTTATTGTAGATTGAAAAATGGCATCTTCAAACAACAATTTCTCATTGCGATCGGTCCTTGAAAAGGACAAATTGAATGGCACCAATTTCATAGACTGGTCTCGAAACTTAAGGATAGTTCTTAAGCAAGAGAAAAAGTCGTATGTTTTGGATGCACCCTTGCCTCAAGAACCTGCAAGGAACGCCTCTGCGGTTCAAAGGGAAACTTTTGAGACCAAGAAGAGCGACTCCAATGATGTGACCTGTTTGATGCTAGCCACTATGGTGCCTGACTTGCAAAAGCAATTTATGGACCAAGAGGCGTATGCGATCATGGTGCACTTAAAGGAAATGTTCCAAGAGCAAGCTCGTCACGAGAGGTTTGTGACAACTAAGGCCTTAATTTCCTGTAAGATGGCTGCAGGTACTCCTGTTAGTACACATGTACTCAAGATGAAAGGGTATCTTGATACTCTTGAGAAGCTTGAGGTACAAGTACCAAAGGAATTGGCTACTGACTTGATTTTAGGATCATTGGCTGATGATTATGATCCATTTGTAATGAATTATAACATGCATGCGATGAACAAGTCAGTTACTGAGCTTCATGGGATGCTTAAGAATGCTGAAGAAAACATTCGAAAGACTAATCCCATACTGATGGTTCAAGGGGGCATTAAGAAGGGACCCGCTAAGGGAAAGGGAAAGGGAAAGGCAAAACCCAAGAATGACCTGACTCGGCTCAAGTCAAATGGGAGTGCACCTCAGGCCCAATCCAAGCCCAAGGCACAAAAGCTCAAGGAGAGCGAGAGCACTTGCTTCCACTGCAACAAAATAGGGCATTGGAGGAAGAACTGTGCTCTCTTCAAGGAAGAACAAAAAAAGAATGGAGCCAAGGCGTCCAGTTCAGGTATTTTTGTTGTTGAAATTAACCTTTCTATTTCTACCACTTGGGTACTAGATACCGGTTGTGGTTCTCACATTTGTTCAAATGTGCAGGGGCTAAGAAATAGGAGGTTACTTGGGAAGAATGAAGTGGACCTCCGTGTGGGGAATGGAGCACGAGTTGCTGCCATGGAGATAGGCGACTATCAACTCACTTTACCTTCCGGACTTTGTTTAATTTTGAAAAATTGTTATTATGTGCCTGCTATGAGCAGAAACATTATTTCAGTTTCATTATTGGATTTGGATGAATTTGATTTTGTTATTAAAAATGGCAATGCTCATATTCGTCGCCAAGGCATTTCATATGGCAATGCCATGTTGCAAAATGGCCTTTATATCCTTGATCTATCAAACAAAGAGTCCATATACAACATTAATACAAAGAGGGTTAAATCAAATGAGTTAAACCCTACTTACTTCTGGCATTGTCGTTTAGGACATGCAAACGAAAAACGCATTTCAAGACTCCACAAAACTGGAGTGCTTGGGTCATTTGACTTACAATCTTATGATACATGCGAGCCATGTTTGCATGGAAAATTGACAAAGAGTCCTTTTAACAAGAAAGGTGAGAGAACTAATGGCTTATTGGAGCTAATACATACCGATGTATGTGGACCATTAAGTACACAAGCCAGAGGTGGGTTTAGCTACTTCGTGACATTCACAGATGACTTCAGTAGATATGGCTATGTCTATCTAATGAAACATAAATCTGAAACTTTTGAGAAATTCAAAGTGTTTAAAAACGAAGTAGAAAACCAACTTGGCAAAAGTATAAAAGCCATTCGGTCAGATCGAGGTGGCGAATATTTAAGCCAAGAGTTTGACTATCATCTAAAGGAGTGTGGTATTATATCACAGCTCACTCCTCCTGGAACACCACAATGGAATGGTGTGTCCGAAAGGAGAAATCGAACTCTATTGGACATGGTTCGATCTATGATGAGTCAAGCAAATCTTCCTGTCTCTTTTTGGGGCTATGCATTAGAAACTGCTGCGTTTCTACTAAACCGTATTCCAACTAAAGCAGTTGAAAAGACACCATACAAGGTATGGACTGGGAAAGAACCCAATATGTCATTTCTCAGGATTTGGGGCTGTGAAGCACATGTTAAGAAATTAACATCTGACAAACTAGAGTCCAAATCCACTGTCTGCTTATTTGTGGGTTATCCTAAAGAAACAAAGGGATACTACTTTTACTCACAAACCGAGAACAAAGTATTTGTTGCTCGCAAGGCTGTTTTCTTAGAAAAGGAGTTCCTTCTCAAGAAAGACAGTGGGAGTAAAGTAGAACTTGGAGAAATTCAATCGCCACAAACTCCTATACAGGATGAGTTGGAAATGGGATCAAGTTCACAACCAATTGTGGAACAAGAACCCATTGCACAAGTACCTAGAAGGTCCGGTAGGGTACGTCAGGAGATTGAGAGATATGGTTTTCTAATCACCGACAGTGACACTATTGAGTTAGTAGATCGTGAGGATCCTACTACCTACCGAGAAGCTATTGAAAGCCCAGACTCGAAAAATTGGCTTGAAGCCATGAAATCCGAGATGCAATCAATGTACGATAACCAGGTTTGGGCCTTGGTTGATCCACCAGAAGGTGCTAAGGTAATTGAATGCAAGTGGCTATTTAAACTCAAAGCTGATAAGACCTACAAAGGTAGACTAGTAGCGAAAGGTTTTCGACAAACACATGGTGTAGACTATGATGAAACCTTTTCGCCTGTAGTCATGCTCAAATCCATTAGGATCTTGCTTGCCATAGCTGCATATCATGATTATGAGATATGGCAAATGGATGTCAAAACTGCTTTCCTCAATGGAAATTTACTAGAGGAGGTGTTTATGACACAGCCTGAAGGTTTTGTCAATCCCAAGCATCCTAAGAAGGTTTGCAAGCTTCAGAAATCCATTTATGGATTAAAGCAAGCATCCCGAAGTTGGAATCTTCGTTTTGATGAGGCAGTCAAAGAATTTGACTTCGTCAAGAACGAAGATGAGCCTTGTGTATACAAGAAGGTTAGTGGGAGCATAGTAGTATTTCTGGTCCTATATGTGGACGACATCCTTCTTATTGGGAATGACATTCCAACATTGCAAAAGGTTAAGCAATGGTTGGGGAAATGTTTCTCAATGAAAGACTTAGGTGAAGCTGAGACAATACTTGGCATTCGGATCTACAGAGATAGATCGAATCGGCTATTGGGACTAAGTCAAGAAAAGTACATAGACAAGGTACTAAAGCGTTTTAGTATGGGAGACTCAAAGAAAGGGTACATACCTTTGGCTTTGGGAGTTCCTTTAACTAAAGAACAGTGCCCTAAAACCAAAGAGGAAAGGGATGACATGAGTAGAATCCCATATGCATCTGCTATTGGATCTATCATGTACGCTATGTTATGTACTAGGTTGGATGTTGCTCATGCACTGAGTATAACCAGTAGGTTTCAGCAAGACCCTGGTGAAAAGCACTGGTCTGCTGTAAAAGGGATTCTAAAGTACCTACGAAGGACTAAGGATCACTTCTTGGTGTATGGTGGTCAGGAAGAGCTCGTCATACAAGGCTATGCCGATGCTGCTTTTCAAACCAGCACTCAGGACTCAAGATCGCAATCTGGATTCGTTTTTGTTTTAAACGATGCTGCTGTCAGCTGGAGAAGCTCAAAGCAAGAGACCGTTGCCGACTCAACTACAGAATCTGAGTATATTGCAGCAAGTGAGGCTGCAAAAGAGGCTGTTTGGATTAGAAATTTCATTTCTGGATTAGGAGTGGTCCCAAGCATCCTAGATCCATTAGAAATTTTTTGTGACAACAACGATGCCATTGCACAGGCCAAAGAGCCCCGGTCACATCAGAAATCCAAACACATACTCAGAAGGTACCACCTGATCAGAGAAATCATTGATCGTGGGGACGTCAAGGTCAGCAAGATAGCAAGTGAAGACAATGTAGCAGATCCTTTGACGAAACAGTTGCGTCCAAATCTGCACGAAGCTCATTTGAGAGCATTCGGTCTTAGGGCTATGCCCAATTGGGACTAGTGCTAGTGGGAGATTGTTAGTGTAAGCCCTAGCCCCAATACATTGTAATAAAACACTTTAGTTAATAAATGAGGCATTTGTTTTATCCATTGTATTCCTGTGCATGTCAATTGATAGAACTATCCAAGAATGTTGTTTCAGTTTAAGTTATCATGTGTGAGGCACATGGTTGTAAGACCTTGAAACAAATGAGACTTCATTCTAAATATCCCTAGTCAGTCATTGTTATGGGAATAACAAATGAATTAAGACTAGTATGCTCTCTCTGATTAGTTGAGTTCTGTCTTACGGATCATAAGGACAATAGTGTCAATCAGAGATCATAGATACATGTTTGTAACATGGTATTTGGATACGATCCACACATGAGAACACTACATGGTATAAGTCATAAGTGTTCCTCATATGCAAGTTTTGTATCGGAGTTCTTAGACCTAAAATCTCTATGAAACTCTTTATGAATTACTGTGTACTTTGACATACACCTAACGTGCTCGTAACTGAGTGACAAGTATGGGTATGCTTGGGTATGCATTGATTCATGTTAGAGAGCATGAGAGAAGTGAAGGGATTACCCCTCTTTAATAAGAGAGAAAATATCATCGGCCACTTGATCAGTGAACTGAGAAGTGTATGGCCATACCGAGATGAAATAATGAGTAACCATTATTTATCTGAGAGTTCAGTGTCACTGGAATATCAAGAAAGGAATTAACTAACATATAAGGATGACTAGTTCCATGCCTTATATTAATTCTGATATTTATGGGTAAGGGACTATATAAAATTGCATTAGGTCACTAAATGCCAATTGCATTTTCATTTAATTTGGAATGCTATAATATCTTGCTAGAGAATAAATATAGCCTTTGAATTAATTCTTAATTCATTGCCAATATTAAATGGACCTATAGGATCGCACACAAAGCATTGGGCTTAAAATATTTAAATAATGTATTGGGCATTAATTTGGGCTTTTAATTAAGTCAAATTAATGTATATGTAATGGGTATTTAATTGCTAATGGACCTTGGTCCATGAGAGAGAATTTCGGCCCATAAGGTTTAATATCAATTAGTTAATTATGTTAATTAAGTTAATTGATTATTAAATCCGAATTTGAACTCTAAATTCAAAAGGGTTTAAATTAATATTTGTTACTTATCTCTAGGAAGGGTTTAAGGTTGAATATACTATCTTAAGGTAGTAGAATTCAATTGAATGACTTGCCATAGGATGAGTATACGGATGGGAAAGAAAGAGACCTAATTTTGGTGGCTAGGTTTTTGCGTGAAACTCTCTCTCTCTCTCTCATTTTTCTTGGCCGAAATTCACAAGGAGAAGGATTCTTCTTTGCTTGCTTGTGATTTTGAGTATTCTTTACACATAGTAGAAGGACAAGATCAAGTCTTGTGGCTTCAAACTAATTCCATTACACAATACATATTTAGTAAGCTAGCACTTTCGGTTTTGAGCCGTCTTTGCGAGTGTGTGTGTGAGAATAGAGAGGAGTGGCGAAAAAGGCTGTTCCTTGGCATTGGTGGTGAACATCTAAGGTGGACAAGATCATCCAAATTGCTGGTCATCATCAAATCTAATTTGAAAGGCATCTAAAGTTGTAAGTTATTAAAACCCTAAAATTGCATGTTTCCGATTCTTGTCATGGAATTGTTTGGCATATATGATCAAATTTTTTTTTTTTTCCGCTGCGTGATCATCATACACATACCATGACATATTCCAACAACAACTCTTGCTCCTTTGGTGCACTATACTGCACAAAAAAATTGAATTTAGTTTCCAAACAAACACAAGATTCGTCTTCAACAATGATTGGCTCCTTTTTTCCTTCATGCAACCCATCCTCAAAAATTTCAAAATTCTCGTTAAGCTCTATAGGTGCATGACTCAATTCACCACCATTTCTTTGATCAACCGAAGAGACAATTAAAAGCTCCAACTTGGATTCCAAATTTTGGATCTCCAATGCTTGACTTCTTAATAGATTCCCTTGAGCCTTGATCCTCTCCGCTTGATAGTTGATTGTAGCCTGCCACTTCCCTTTTTTCGCATAAAATTGCTTCTCTTTACAATATATGTAGTCTAGAAGATGTTTGATTTTGGCAATGTTAGACTCTTGTGATTCCCATGGAGAGTAAGGATCTTCAAAGGACGGTGAATAGGTGACTGGTGAAGGTGTACGCAATTATCGTAACTCTTGCATCTGCCTCATCATATCATTTACTTTAGCTCGCAAAAGGACCAACTCATAATCTTGAACACTATCTTGCATCATTTTGAAAAGATCTCAAAATTTTCCTGCAAAGATAAACACCAAATTAAAACAAAGAAAAAAAATAAAAATCTCAAACTAACTCAACTAAAGATATGAAACAAACAACACCATAATTTCCCGGCAACGGTGCCAAAAACTTGATCGGTGCTCGGCAAGTGTACCGAATCGACAAGTAATAAAGTGGGGTATATTTAGGACCTCGAGTTATCGTACCCAAGGGAAAAAGGATTGTCACGTTAAATATCTATAGATGAGTGAATTTGAGATATCCCCGGTTTGTTTGGTGGAGAAAACTAATCTAAGCAAGAAAATAAATTAACAATTAAAAATAAAATTGTTCATCAAGAAATTACTCAAGGATGAAATTAGATGCTTAGGAAATTCTATCCTCATAAATGTAATTAAAAATGGGAAAAACAATACCAACATGAATTTCTGGATAACCTAACTATTCTAATTACATGACATCCCAATCCGGAGCCAGCCATATAACTAGCCTATGTACAAGACTAAAATCCTAAGTTCGGTTTATTTTTCCAATCGGAATTGTCCAAAAGATATAGCAAGAATGATAAAAACTGAATATAAATAATTAGTATTCCATTCCGTAGCAAGCCTTATGATTAGCATGAGCACGGGTCTAACATCCTAGGTATGAATTAATTTCCCAATCCGGAGTCAATTAATCCAAAACCCATCTATTCCTCACATATCTGAACTTTCTAAAACTAACATCTATAAATCAAGCATCCCATTCCGGAGCAAGCAAAACCGATAGATGCAGAGATATAAGAACAGAGTATAAACAAATTACAACAATAATCAGATTTGAAATCAGTCATCATTCTAGACTAAATCTTAATCAAACCCAATAATCATTATAAATATAGAAAATATAACAAGAGAAATAGAAGAAATCATGAAAATATTCATTAAATCCATAATTCCAAATACAAAGTATGATTCAAGAACCCCTAAGCATGAATAACTACTCTAACATCAAGAATATAAACATAAAATATGAAAAATTCAAGTTTAGAATACACCCTTGATGAGAGAGAAAATAGATCTTGAAGCTTTTGTTCATCAACCTTGGAATCTCCTTGAATCCCCAAAATATAAATTTAAACTAAATTAATCTAAATTAATTAAGAACGAAATTGCAATTTTAAAATTAAATCTAAGCTAAAACAGTATTTAAAATGAAAATTAAAACCTAAATTAAAATAAAAACACTGCTGAAGAACTGAAAAAAAATAAAAACCTAAGTCTACTCCTAATTAGGTCTCCCCTTATGAAGATGCAGCGGCGTTTCTTTTTAATGTCTGGAGAAAAGCACAGCTGTGCTTTCGCAAAGCACAGCTGTGTTCTTGAGTAACTAACGCCTCAGCGCTGCGTCGTGTGCGCAAACAGGTGGAAAAATTGCGAAACACAGCTATGTTTCTCGCCAAAACACAACTATGCTCTTGGGCGAGACAGTGTGCGTCACTGTCCTCCGTGCGCGCCTCTTCTGCGTAACACAGCTGTGTTTTACGCGTAAACACAGCTGTGTTTTCGATGATTCTCGTTGCCATGTGATGCTAAATAACAACACAGCTGTGTTTTAGTTAAAAACACAGCTGTGCTTTCTGGACAACTTTCTCTCCTTTCCCAACTGCTCCTAAAATCAACCCCAAGCCTCCAATTTAACTCCGGATTAAAATAAAACACCTAAAAACATCCCAAAATTTATTAAAAATGATAAAAACATTAAAAACTAATAAAATGACAAAAACTAATTAATTAAGATTAAAAACAAATAAATAAAACACATAATTCTGACAAGAAATAATCTAAAATATTAATATAATTATAACTTATCAAGACATGACGGTCGTCACGAGTCATGACGACCGTCACGAGTCATGACAGTAAGCAATTGTCACGAGTTGTTACATTGAACATCACTCGTGACAGGGTCCTTTCCTGCAGGGCAAGCTTGGCCACTGTCGCGAGCGCGACATCCCATCGTGATCGCGACAGTCCCCTCTCTGGCTTAAAATGTTTTTGTAAAATTCTCCCTTTTGCATGGTTTCTCACTTATGTTGTGTACCTATGTGACATAGAATATGAATTATTCTAATGTTTCTCTACATGCTCCTGTTAATTATAATAATTGAAATACGTGAAGTTTAATAATAATGAATGTATATGTGTAAAGAAATGTAAATGTATTTGTTAAGTCTAAATGAGTGCACGATACCTAATAACATGCATAAATTTATTATGTTCATATGAATTTATAACATGTGAAAGAATACATTATTAGTTTGGAAATATAATAAGTGTGATTTGTCACACCCCAAATCAGGCCTAGTCGGATTTGGCAAGCTAAGTCGGATAAGTGAAGGGTATTTCGGTAATTTGTGCATGAGGAATTTGGATGATAAGGATTTATTTGTAAAGTAATTAATTAAATAAGTTAAGTGTGGGAAATTATTTGGTGTGCATGTGGTGTATGGTTGTAGGGTGTTTTGTTGTGGCATTTATCCAATGGATTATGGGTATAGTACTAAGGATGGTAGATATCTACCTAAGAATTATCTAATGAGGTAAGTGTATGGTGCCTTGGTGTTTGAAAGTCAAAGGGGGAATTGTGGTCCAATGAGAGCTTGCCATGTGGATTGTGGTTGGTGGGCATTAAATGAAAGAAAAGAAGAAAGGGGAAAAGAAGGAGAGAGAACGCAGGAATCCTACATTCCCATTCTCCTCCCTCTTTCAGCTCCTCCTCTTCTTTCTTTTCTCCATTTTTGCCTTTCCTCCTTGCTTTCCTTTTTGGCTGGGATTTGTGCTTGCCTAGGGGTGCTTTGATTGAGTTTTTGGAACAAGATTAAAGAGGTATGTGTTTGGGTTTTTGGATTTATAGCATTTGGGTTCTTCCTCTTCTTCTTCTTTTGGTTTTATGTGAGTTAGGGTTTGGATTAAGAGATTTTGTGGGTTTTGGTTTGTGCAAGTTTTGGGTGGCAAGAGAAAGCTCAAGGGCAAGGAAGATTGAAGATTAAAGCTTGAAGAGATTGTGGGTTGTGCTTCAAAAGAGGTTTGGGAATGTTTCTCCCCTTTTCTTTTCTAGGATCAAGTTTATGTGTATATGTGTGTTTATATTTGATTTCTGGAAATTAGGTTGTGAAATGGATTTATTTTGGCATGCATGTTATGGGCTTTTAATTGAGGAGAGTAATTATGCATAAGTGTGAACTATTGTAGTGATTGTGTGGTTTGATGAAGGTTTGCTGTAAATTTTGGGGTTTTGATAATTTTTGGGAATTTTTATTGTTTTTTATGCTTTGTTCATATGTGCATGTGTATAATTTCTGGAAATTATGGTGATTTTGATGTGTTTTGTGGTTCATATGTTATGGGTTTTGCATTATATGTGTTAAGGAAGTTCATATGTGGTTTAATGAACTTAATTGTGTTCTTGAGTGTGATGATGATGAATAGTGCTAATATTTCAAATTGAGTAAATTGAGGTTGTTATTGGCATAATTTAGTTGGAATTCTTGGTATAAATGTTGTGATTTATGTTGATAGTGGTGATGGGTGGCTGGATTTGAGGTAAGAAACCATTTGATTTGATTTGTGTGTGAGTTTGGGAGGAGAAGAAATCTGTAAAATTCTAGAAATCACGACTCTGTCGCGATCGCAACACTGTCGCGAGCACGACAGAGACCGGTGATTTTGGCCTGTGCTGTCGTGAGCACGCGACCCTATCGCGAGCTCGCGATAGCAAAAGGTATTGTGTGCTCTCTGTCGCGACCGCGACGATATCGCGATCGCGATAGAGCGTAATGTTGGCCTGTGCCGTCGCGAGCATGCGACTTTGTCGCGAGCCCGTGATAGCAATAGTTGTTGTGTGCTCTCTGTCGCGAGCGCGACAGAGCCGAGCTTTCTCCCCTCCCTGCGATTGTGAGGTCCGTCGCGAGCGCGCAGCGAAGGGACTATGGTCTCTGTCGCGAGCGTGACAGCCTTGTTATGTTGAATGAGTTTTCTTTTGGTGTTTGGTTTTGAACTCCAGTTTCTTTTAGTGCCTATAAGCCCTATACTTGTTAACTTATGAATTATATGAATGTGAATCCAGGATACGAATATGCATATATATATATATATATATATGATTTTGGGATATTATAGAATGGATTGAATGGATTATGCATGATTGACATTTTGAATTATATTATGTGACTCAAAACATGATTTGTGTTACGCATGACTTGCGAGAGTCAGTCTAGTGGATAGTTAGGCATGCCTAATAGAGTCTCTTAAGCTGCAGCACCTTTGGATGTTTGGACCCTGATCAGGTCCCCGTTTGGTTCCTCGCGAACCCTTAATGTGTTTTGGATCTTGTTTAAGATCCCCCTCAGAAAAATGTTTTGAATGTGATAAAATGAAATGGTTTTTCGATTAGTACCCGTAAAGTACGCCCGTCCGTACCTATAAGGTACTGTCAGATAAAGTTTATGAGATTACTCCGATTCGTACCCGTAAGGTACGGCCCGTCCGTGCCTGCAAGGCACTGTCTGATTACTCGTTATCCACTATTTTGAGTCAGCAGGTATTCTGTTTGTTTTGTCTAATATGAACAAGAGAATGTGATATTCGAATGAGCATGTTTTTGGACATGTGAATCGCTTATGTATCCGAATGTGATTATGAAGCTCTGAATGGGTTAGCTGTGACCTAAACATGTGAATTGGACATATTTATATATATATATATATATATATATATATATATATATATATATATATATGTATGTATGTATATCATATTGTGAATGTATTTGTATGCCATCAGTTGTGGATATAAGTACTGGAATTAAGATGTATATGACTGTGACCATAATCGTTCCAATGCCATGAACATATTTTATTATGATATGCTTGTGAGAATCTGACTAGTTAGGTTATAAGCATATGAAATAATATATATTCGAAGGTGAGCGTAACTTACGAATCGATATGGTTAATTAGTGTGTATATGAATGAGATTCTGTACTGTTAACTATTAGGATAACATGTAAATTAGTATGCGTAATAAGGCGACCTGGACTATTGAATGATCACATATGTATTATTGGGGTACAATGCATGTGAATCGGCTTCGGTAAGTGTTTGTGCGGTAATGAATGATGATGAGGCAAGATAAGGTGTATAAGAATCTGATCTTGAACTAGTGTATGCTTTGAATGTAATATTTTGCTATTTGTTCCTTTGGTCTCAACTATAGGAGTGTCTTCGGCATGTTGTTGTGTGTCTATGTTCATGATAGGATATTTTATGTGATAGAGTTGCGCAATGGAAGTGTGGTGTTTGATGTCTTCCCTTGGGTTTGGCTAATGTGTGTTATGGCATGACAAATATATGTTTAGATAGCTAGTGTTCTTAGCATGGTAATTGGGTACATTATTACGGTATTTATGTTGCATGCGAATGAGTTCTCAGTTCATGCATGGGTACTTTGGCATGATAGTTGCATGTGTAATATCTCTTGTGACTGTGCACGGTAAGACACTGATACTTGATACCTCGGTAAGTGCATGGATGTGAATTTCTGAATGAGCGCCTTGCTATGCAAGCCTGACTATATATGTGTTATGAATATCTGCATTTGCCATTTGCATGTGTTATGCCTTGATGACCATTGTGAATGGTTGTCCTTTTTGCTTGTGTGTTTTCCCCACTAAGCGTTATCCCTTAGCACGGGCTCTTTTCCCGTGCAGGTGGCAGGTTTGGTTCTGTCCGAGTCGCGCATCTGCAAGGTCGGCCATCTAGAAGTTAAAGTTTTGTATTTTGTTCAGCTTTTGTATTTTGGCTTTTGTTTTCTCTAGTCTTATGTATATGTAATTATATGTAAGATTCTGAATGTAATATTTGGGCCATGTAAAGGTTATTTTATTTTTGTATTAAGTTATTCCTTAGTTCTGTCGTTCGCCTTATGCTTCCGCTGATTGAATGATTGAATGTGTGCATGCATGTGTATATGCTCTGCTTAGTGCCAGCGTCTGTGTGAGTTATTGCCGTCCAGTTTTACTTCTCAAGGTAAGTTTTTAATTTCCCCGTGTTTTTGCATGAATGTATGCTTCCGCTTAGTGTATGCGTACATGTATGTGAGTGAGCGTCGGTAGCACACCCGCGTCCTTCCAACGGGGACGTAAGGGGTGTTACATGATTTGTGCTAATGATATGCATGTTTATGAATGTATGAGCTCACATGAAAATAAATAAATGTTATAAGTATTATATGACAAAGTTAAAATGTATAGCCTCGTGAGTCAATATGTGGATAGATAGGCATGCTTATAGAGTTCTGTTGCTGCAGCCCCTTTGGTTCTAGACCCTGATTAGGTCCAAGTTTAGATCCTCGCGATCCTCAATGTGTACGAATCTTATTTAAGATCCCCTAATGTGAAAACGTTTTTGAATGAGAAAATTAAAGATGTTGCTTTTTGATTGTACCCTTGGGTACCCCAATGTGTTCTGTTCACTTGCTTATCCACCCCTTGGACTTAGCAGGCAATTAAAGAAATAAAGAATGTGAATAAGTTATATCTTCTTTGATGATTCGTAAAAAGATTTGTGAATAAGCTTTGAATGTGTTTAATGATATATATATTGATCGAGCTTATGTTATACGCACTTATACGTTCAGGATCCTTCATGGACACCTATGTGGAATTGTGTGGTATCTACGAGTACCTAAATGCTTTTGTATCTGAAACTAACAAAAGTTAAATGAAATGAGATAAAGCAAATAATGTTTATTCAAAAGTTATGAGATTCGTTTATATGTTTAAAATGAGAATACAGGTATATTAAATGTTATGTACCTTCTGGACCTTAGCCCGGCGTAATTAAGGTAAGTATGCTGGTAAAGAATTTATGTGCATTGTTTATTGGTTTATGATGAATGCGGCAATTATGTGTCGATTAGTAAGTAAGGAGAATAGAGTGGTAAGCATGATGTAAAGAACTGGAATTATAGAACGGGTTAGGATTAATTCTGGAATATGTGTGTAGAAAGGTTTTCTGTAGAACTACGTGGTTCTGATTTCCAACCATCGGGATACGTAGGAAGCTTGAATATTTATTTCAAGCCCTAACCAAATCTAAAGAATGAATTATTTTTGGTTTCAATCAATATAATGGTTAGTTCAATGAAATATTTTGATTTAAGTATCAATACAGTTGTAAGCATGATTTTGAAAATATTCGTAATAATGGGAATTTTTAAAACGTCATGTTGTGACTAGTAAAATGAATAGTGGTATCCTATGAAGTATAACTAATGATAAGGTTAGGTAAGCAAATTAAGTTAATAATGAACACGTATAAGGTTTGTGTAAATAAAAGAAGCAAAGTATTTCCTGTATGGGTTCGAGATGAAAAGTGTACAAAATTTCTTATGTATACTCTGCTTGTGCATGTGTTAGCATCTATAACCACTGTGAGTGGCTATTTATTATTTTGGCTCTCTCCACTAAGCATTATCGCTTAGCACGGGTGTTTCTCCGTGTAGGTTAGGAGATTGAAGTTTAGTTCGTGCGGTCCACTATAGCTTTGGCCAACAAGTCGATAGAGTTGTAATAGGCTTTGGTTATTGTATATCGGAATGTAATTATGTTTCTTCATTTATTATTTTGATGGGTTGTAATATTTGCTGTGTGTGAGTTAGCGTCTGCTGGCTATATAAGCATGTGATGGGTTGCTTTCTGTGGTTTAGTTTTAAGAAATTTTATTATTCTGTATTTTGTTAAGCTTTCGTGTGGTAGCACCCTCCACTCACTGTGGCTCCGCCTGCGTTTTCCTCTGTATGCTACGTGTGGGAGTTGGGGGTGTTACAATTTGGTATCAGAGCTCCGGTTTAGTCGATTTTGGTTAACTGAGTATTTTGAAGTGTGTCAGTATAGGTTAGGGTTGGCCAAAGTGGACGATCTTGTCTTTCAGGTTTGTGCTAGGAAAGGGAACCTCCCGACTTGATAAAGTGTTTAGTTAACTGTTGGCTCGGTAGGCCACAATCTGCCTGTTATGGATTGTTATGTGTGTGTGCAAATTTGGAATGTGTTTGTTAGATGAGTTGTCAAGGATTCTGTTAAGATTTAGTTCTGATACTAGGTGGTAAAGGAAGAAGATGTTGTGGAAATTCTTGAGTGTATTGATATATGATGATTACTTTTGAGAATGGATATTTTGATATTTTTGGAAATTGAAGAGTACTTAGATGTTGTGAGATTCTGGTAATACTCTGTATGCCCGTTAGCTATCTCCTGAAAATTTTTCGAGCATAGGCATATTGAAACATGGGGATGGGAAAAGTACATTGTTATAGCATTAATTGCATTTCTACATCATATTGCATACATAAACCATCACATTCTCATTGCATCATCATCCCTTGATCACGCAAGAGAAGCATTTGTGAATGTGTTTTTGATGGAGAGAAAGCTGACAGGGTGTCCGTTGAGTGTTTGAGATTAAGATGAGGCATGTGGTTTAAGAGTATAGTGATTATTAAGGAAAGTGTAAAGTGTAAATAGACAAAGTTAGGAAGAAAGAGTATCTTGGAATTTTGCATAGGTAAATGTGAATAGATTTTTGAGTGAGATATGAGTATTTCTAGTAAACAAAGTAGCATGTGTGCCTGATATATTTGAGGTATTACGAAATTGTGCAGTAAGAAGTTGTAAGTTAAATGGTCTAATTGTTAGGCGTTTATGTTTTCATTATCGATTGATGGTTAAAGTAATGATTACTCTGATGAATGTGATTGATTTGGATGTAAGTTCATGAGAGGAGGATTAAGAGATTTATTTAAATCAGTTTTATGAGTTCGAGTTTGGTTGTGAACAAGAAAAAAATTAAGATTTGTATAGTGGCTATGATTAAAAAGAAGTTGTTTAAAAGTGTATTGACGGGATTAAGTAAATGTAGGTAAGTAAGTTAAGGATGAAGTGTATACGAATGAGTTAAATGTATGTGTTATAAGTGTAGAACGTATGTGGTATATGATGATATAGAAATGATCAATGAAAATGATAGTGAATTAGAGTATAGTCTTCAAATTTTTACGATGTAAGTAAATTTCGAGGACGAAATTCTTTTAGGAGTGAAGAATTATAACAACACAAAATGTATCATAGAAGGATTCGGGCATATTGAGAATAAATGGTAACCAAGGTTGTGCAAGTTAAAGTGCTAGGTATGCTAAATGGACAATTTAAGAATTAATGTCAAAGTTTCGGCAAGTGCGACCAATAGTAAATTGTGAAGTGTGGAATTAGGACTTAATTGAAAGAATAGAAATTAATTAAGTGGGCCAATGTGAAGGATTAGTAAGTTATAAGTCTCAATGTATAAGGATATGAGTTTAGAGGGATTGAAAGGAGAATTTGACAAAATATCTAAGTTGGACCAATAGTAAGGTGACATGTGGCAAGTGGTAGGAGGGGTATTAAAGAAGAGAGAGAAGGAAAGAGAGGGCAGAAAATCTGCTCTCCCCTCTCTCGTTCTTTCATTCTCCTCCCTCTTCTACTTCTTCTTCTTCTTCTTCTTCTTCTTCTTCTTCTTCTCCTTCATGTTTCAATGCCATTTTGCTCTTCCTTAGATTAAAGCCCAAGATTTAGATGATGTATTATTGCAAGTTCAAGTGTTTTAAGTGAAGAATTTGTTATGGAAGGGTAAGTTTTAAGTTTTAAGTTTTGATTTCCTTCATTCCGCTAATTAGCTAAACCCTAGATTTACGCTTTGTGTATTTGTGTGTGATTGATGAGATTTTGTGATGAGAAAGACCTTGGATGAGTGTGGGAGCAAGAAAGATCAACCAAGGAAGCTTTTAGGAGCAAAGGAGATGAGGTTTGGGATTTTGTTATTTGGTTTGGGGTTTTGATTTAATGTTCTGGAAATTTATGGGGATAAACTTGTTTGAGTATGTTTAAATGCTATGGGTTTTGACTTACTTGTGTTGAGATGCTTGGAATTCGGTATAATGGATCCTAAATGTGTAATTGATTGAAGGTTGGAAGTAAATTTCTGATTTTATTAAATGAGGGATTTTGATTATGTTTATTGCATGAAGTAAGTGTATTTATTGGTATAAAAGCTAGGTTTTATGTTGTTTATGATGATTTGATTGTTTTTTTTTTAGTTGTGTTAAATTTTGGTTTGAGTTGGGAGTTTTGGGTATGATTTCGGAAGAAAGGATTTCTTTAGTTTTGTTGGAGTTCTGGAAAATGCGACTCTGTTGAGAGCGCAATAGAGCCGGGTGATTCCAGGTAGACGAGCTCTCAGTGTTGGGCTACCCTATTCCGAGTCGTGACTACCATCACGACTCAGCACCATCGTTTCGTCATGAGTCGTGACTGTAAGCAAATGTCACGAGTCGTGACATTGAGCACAACTCGTGAAAGGTTCCTTTCCTGCAGGGCAAGCTTGGCCACTGTCGCGAGCTCGACCTCCCTTTGCGATCGTGACAGTCCCCTCTCTGGCTTAAAATGTTTTTGTAAAATTCCCTTTTTGCATGGTTTCTCACTTGTGTTGTGTACCTATGTGACATAGAATATGAATTGTTCTAATGTTTCTCTACATGCTCCTATTAATGGTAATAATTGAAATACGTGAAGTTTAATAATAACAAATGTATATGTGTAAAGAAATGTAAATGTATTCGTTAAGTCTAAATGAGTGCACGATACCTAATAACATGCATAAATTTATTATGTTCATATGAATTTATAACCTGTGAAAGAATACATGATTAGTTTGGAAATACAATAAGTGTTATTTGTGCTAATGATATGCATGTTTATGAATGTATGAGCTCACATGAAAATAAAGAAATGTTATAAGTATTATATGACAAAGTTAAAATGTTTAGCCTGCGTGAGTAAATCTGTGGATAGATAGGCATGCGTATAGAGTTCTGTTGCTGCAGCCCCTTTGGTTTTGGACCCTGATCAAGTCCCCGTTTGGATTCTCGCGATCCTCATTATGTACGGATCTTGTTTAAGATCCCCCAATGTGAAAACATTTTTGAATGAAAAAATTAAAGATGTTGTTTTTCGATTGTACCCTCAGGTACCCCAATGTGTTCTGTTCACTCACTTATCCACCCCTTTGACTTAGCAGGCAATTAAAAGAAATAAAGAATGTGAATAAGTGATATGTTCTTTGATAATTCGCAAAAAGATATGTGAATAAGCTTCGAATGTGTTTAATGATATATATATATTGATCGAGCTTGTGCTATACACACTTATACATTTTGAATCCTTCATGGACACCTATGTGGAATTGTGTGGTATCTGCAGGTACCTAAATCCTTTTCTATCTGAAACTAACAACGGTTAAATGAAATGAGATAAAGCAAATATCGTTTATTCAAAAGTTATGAGTATGATTGCCTATGTGAATTCTTTGTGAATGAATTGTATGTGTATTCATTTATATGTTAAAAATGAGAATACAGGTATATTAAATGTTATCTACCTTTTGGACCTTAGCCCGGGGTAACTAAGGTAAGTATGCTGGTAAGGAATTTATGTGCATTGTTTGTTGGTTTGTGATGAACGCTGTAATTATGCGTCGATTAGTAAGTAAGGAGAATAGAGTGGTAAGCATGATGTAAAGAACTGGAATTATAGAACGGGTTAGGATTAATTCTAGAATATGTGTGTATAATGGTTTTCTGTAGAACTACGTGGTTCTGATTCCCAACCATCGGGACACGTAGGAAGCTTGAATATTTATTTCAAGCCCGAACCAAATCTAAAGAATGAATTATTTTTGGTTTCAATCAATATAATGGTTAGTATAAATGAAATGTTTTGATTTAAGTATCAATACATTTGTAAGCACGATTTTGAAAATATTCATAATAATGGGAATTTTTAAAACGTCATGTTGTGACTAGTAAAATGAATATTGGTATCCTATGAAGTATAACTAATGATAAGGTTAGGTAAGCAAATTAAGTAAATAATGAACACGTATAAGGTTTGTGTAAATAAAAGAAGCAAAGTATTTCCTATATGGGTTAGAGATGAAATGTGTAAGAAATTGCTTATGTATACGCTGCTTGTGCATGTGTTCGCATCTACAACCACTGTGAGTGGCTGTTTATTATTTTGGCTCTACCTATTAAGCGTTATCACTTAGCACAGATGTTTCTCCGTGCAGGTTAGGAGATTGAAGTTTAGTTCGTGCAGTCCGCTGTAGCTTTGGCCAAAAAGTCGATAGAGTTGTAATAGGCTTTGGTTATTGTATATCGGAATGTAATTATGTTTCTTTATTTATTGTTTTGATGGGTTGTAATATTTGTTGTGTGTGAGTTAGCGTCTGCTGGCTATATAAGCATGTGATGGGTTGCTTTCAGTGGTTTAGTTCTAAGAAATTTTATTATTCTGTATTTTGTTATGTTTTCGTGTGGTACCACCCTCCACTCACCGCGGTTCTGCCTGCGTTTTCCTTTGTATCCTACATGTGGGAGTTGGGGTGTTACAATTTGGTATCAGAGCTCCGGACAGGGTCGCGAGCATGACAGAGTCAGGCTTTTTCCTCCTCCCCGCGATCGCGAAGTCCGTTGATAACTTCAATATAGTATTTAGTTTTGATAGTATTTTTATATGATTTTTGGGTATTTAGTTGTGTTTAATGTTATGTTATGTTTCTTTTATGTTAATTTTGTTAATCTTAGCAAAATTGGAATTAATTGATTAAAATTTTGTGCCTTTGTAGATTTTTGCTTAAGGGGTCACGGTCACAATGAATTGGTTGTGACCGTGACATAAGAAGAATTGCAAACAGTAGTTGAAATCACATGGGTCACAGTCACAATGGATTTCATTGTGACCGTGACATAATTCTTGTCCGGGCAGAATGCAAGGGATGAAGACCTCACGGTGACAACAAAGTTCATTGTCACCGTGACATAATTTTTTCCTGGACAGAAGCAAAAATTGAAGACCTCACGGTGCATTGTCACCGTGACCCATCTCCTATGCGTGAAAGGAAATTGAAGATCTCGATACCTCACGGTGACAATGAAATTCATTATCACCGTGACCACTCTGAGACTATAAAAACGCACTTTTCTGTTTGGCTAGGGTTCCAAATTTTTTAGTTAGTTTTTTATTTTAGTTTTGGCGGCTGAGATTTTCTGAGTTATTCTTCTGTTCTAAACTTCAGTTTTCAATCTTATTTTAAGTTTTCAATTGGAGATTGAGAGTAATTTTCATTAGATACGTAGTTTAATTTCCAGAGATTGTTATTTATAGTTTACCAGAATTTTAGTTTAATTCTCCATTAAAGATCAAAAGAAGAAGATCGAAGAACGTGGGATTCAACCGGGATTTCTACCTCAATGAATTTCTGGGTTTATTCTTTCCTTTATTCTTTTGATTTTGTAATGGATCGTGAGTAGTCTTTTAGTTGTTTAGGGGATCTCTGAATCTCCTACCTATGATATGAATAATGGATAATTTTTGATATTCGATATATGAATGAATGGTTTATTTCACTTTTACATATTGTCAATTTATGGGATTTATTTTCTCAGTTCAATTTCCAGTTTTGATGAATGATTTATTTCATGTATCTCTTTTGGTTATTGAACTGGTTAATTGAATACCATGAATATTTTATTCTCAGATTTTCTATCGTGTTTACTGTATCATTTAGACTGCTCCGAAAGGGAATCCATATGTGCAGGTTTTCATGGTTTAAGATTGGAGTGAGGAGTGAAATAATTAGGTTTTGGGTTGTTTGGCTCCGGAATGGGAAAGCAAACCAATCTTAGGATTTTAAACCCGTGCTTAGGCTAGTTGTATGGCTTGCTCCGGAATGGGACGTCATGTAATTAGAGTAGCTTGCTCCGGAATGGGACGCTTGGGTTAAGAGGGTTATCCCGATTTCGTTCATATGTGTTTCCTTTATGTGTTTTGATTCATATTTGGGTATGGGGTGGATGAGTGAACCTGAGCAACGCTTGTTTATTTTGAATCCTTATTTTGTTATTTTTTCCATCATTTTATTTCTTGCAATTATTGCTGTCAATTTAATTTGATTAATTCTGTTTGTTTATTTTGGTTACTTAAATTCTTTATTTTTAATCAATAGTTAACTCATTCAATTAAACAACTGGGAATTCTTTAGCATACATTTAAGTGTCATAACTTGCATACTCAGTCCCTTGGGTACGATAACTCGGAGTCTTAAAAATACTCCATTATATTACTTGCCGATTCAGTACACTTGCTGAGGTCGCGTCAAATTTTTGGCGCCGTTGCCGGGGACTGGTGTTATTTGTCAGTTTTGATTTTTATTTGTGTGTGTTTATATTTTTCTTATTTTAATTTTTGTTTTATTATTCTTTTCAGGTAGCTGTGGTGCATGAGCAGATTGAGACAGGAACCAATAGCACCATACGACCCTGAAATCGAGAGGACCTTGCATCAACGAAGGAGAGCCAACAGAAATAATAACATGGAAGATAACCCTCCGATTGGTGAGTTACCTCCCGAGAATGAACAAGTGCCGAGGGCATAAGATGAAAATCTGGGGAATTATAGAGAAGAGGTCCCGAGGCAGAGGACAATAAGGGATTATGCAGTACCAAGATGGAATGAGCATAATCGGACGATTGTGCTGCCAAGGGGAGTGCATTTGAGCTTAAACCAGCCACCATCAATATGGTACAGAGGAATCAGTTTACGGGTTCAGAAGTGGAAGATCCCGCACAGCACTTAGACATATTCTTAGAGGTCAGTGATACGGTTCAAATTCTTGGAGTGTCATCTGACTCGGTAAGATTAAAGTTGTTCCCTTTCACATTGATTGGAAAAGCACGTGAATGGTTGCAAATGCTACCTAGGCAGTCGATTAGATCATGGGACCAGTTACAGGAGAGATTTTTGATGAGATTCTTCCCTCCGACAAAGACTGCGAACATCCATAACAGTATAGTGGATTTTAGTCAAATGAGTGAGGAGCCGTTTCATGAAGCCTGGGAAAGGTTTAGAAGGCTATTGAGAAGCTGTCCACACCATGAGATAGCCATATACCACCTGATGACAACATTTTATTCTGGGGTTACACCACAGACAAGATCTTTATTGGATGCTTCATCAGGAGGGTCATTCATGAATAGACTACCAGAGGAAGCTTTTCATCTACTAGATGAAATGGCGGCGAATGATGCTCAATGGTCTAATCCTAGGTCAGTTCCGAAAAGACAAGGGATACACACTGTGGATGAGGTGTCGATGCTGAAGGCACAGATTGAGTCCATGAGGAAGGAGGTGAGCAGTCTGAAAGTGCAGAATGTAGCTTCTATGGCTCAGGAGAGTGGATGGTATGAAAGTGGGCAAGTTGGTCAAGAGAGTGGGGCAATAGGAGATATAAATGCCATAGGAGATTATAGAAGGAATGACCCCTAGAGCAACACATATAATCTGGGCTGGAGAAATCATCCAAACTTCTCTTGGAAAGATGGAAATCCAAATGCTTCATCCTCTCAACCACAAGTTAGACCTCCCTTTAACCAAAACACTCATCAGAACCAAGGGCAGCTGTATCAACAACCATATCCACCCCATCACAACCAAGGGCAACAATACCAACCACCGGGATACCAACCGAGGCCACCGGTGCAAGAAAAGAAGCCAAATCTGGAAGACATGTTGGCTACTTTCATAAACAGTCAACAACAGTTTGTAAATAGCCAGCAGCAGTTCATGGCTAATCAAGAGTCAAGGTGGAAATCTCAAGAGCAGTGGAACCGGAACCAAGATGCTGCCATGAGGAATTTAGAAACTCAAGTGGGACAGCTGGCAAATTCCATGTCTCAAAGACAACCGGGAACATTTCCTTCGAATGTGGACCGGAATCCAAAAGAGGAAGCTAAAGCAATCACACTGAGAAGTGGTGAGGAAGTGGTACCGAGAGAAGACCAAGGTAAAAATTCTTCATCATCACACGGACGGTAAGTAACTCTAACTCTAGGGTAGAAGTTAATGAAAATACTCCTAAAAGTGATAAGGGTAAAAGTTTAGTGAATTCGAGGGTAGAGGATATTGATATAAATAGACTGCCATTTCCTGTTGTGGCTAGATAGGAAAAGAAAAATGAGCACAAGGCTAGGTTTCTAGATATGTTTAAGAAACTGCACATTAATTTACCATTTGCTGAAGCTTTAGCTCATATGCCTAACTATGCTAAATTTATTAAAGAATTATGTTCTAATAAAAAGAAATTAGAAGGGCATGGAACTGGACAGCTTACAGAAAATTGCAGTGCTATAATTATGAACAAGATCCCTGAGAAATTGGAAGATCCAGGTAGCTTTACTTTACCCTGTGCTATTGGTGAAGATTTTTATGGTAATGCTTTATGTTATTTGGGTGCCAGCATAAATTTGATGCCTTATTCTATTTGCAGGAAGCTTAATCTTGAGGACCTCAGGGAGACGGGAATGAGGCTCCAACTTGCAGATAGATCATTGAGGCGGCCCAAAGGAGTGATAGAAGATCTGTTAGTGAAGGTGGGGAAATTCATCTTCCCAGTGGACTTTGTGGTGATGGAGATGGAAGAGAATAGGAAGGTGCCACTGATAGTGGGGAGGCCATTTTTAAACACAGCAAAGGCATTGATCGATGTTCATGGTCAAACGGTCACCCTACGGTTCAATAATGAGGAGTTAGTAGTAGATATGAACAAAGCTCAAAAGTATCCATCAGGAGATATGGAGGAGTCTGTTTATTTTGTAGATGTAATAGATGAATGTGTGGAAGAAGTGCAGGAAAAAGTGGTTGGAGCTGATCCAGAAAATTCGTGTTTGTTACATTCAGTGGAAGGAGAAGAAGTGGAAGAAGAGATGAGGGGAGAAGAAATAGAAATTGTGGAGATAGAAGATGGAAAGGATGAGTCACAGAATGAAGAGTTTAACCCTAAAAAGGGGGATTTAAATTCTGAACTTAAACCTCTCCCCTCTCATTTGAAATATGTGTTTTTAGAGAAAGATCAGAAACCAGTAATCATATCTTCTTTGTTGTCAGGTGATGAAGAACAGTTGTTGCTAGAGGTGCTGAAAAAGCACAAGGGAGCCATTGGATGGGAAACCTCTGATTTGAAGGGGATTGACCCAAGTTACTGCACACACATGATCCCAATGGAGGAGGAATGCAAGCCGGTAGCTCAGCCCCAGAGAAGACTCAACCCGGCCATGCAAGAGGTAGTAAAGAAGGAGGTACTCAAACTCCTTGATGCAGGTATAATCTACCCTATTTCTGATAGTAGATGGGTTAGCCCAGTGCAGTATGTGCCTAAAAAAGGGGGGATGACAGTGGTAAAGAATGAACTGATTCCAACTCGTATAGTTACGGGTTGGAGAGTCTATATTGATTATAGAAGGTTGAATATTGCCACTAGAAAAGACCATTTCCCTTTGCCGTTTATTGATCAAATGCTAGAAAGGTTAGCAGGTAATAGGTTCTACTATTTTTTAGATGGGTATTTGGGATATTTGCAGATTCCTATAGCCCCTGAGGATCAAGAGAAAATGACCTTTACCTGCCTATATGGCACATTTGCATATAGAAGAATGCCCTTCGGGTTATGTAATACACCGGCTACGTTTCAGCGGTGTATGATGGCTATTTTCCATGATTTTATAGAGAAATTTATGGAGGTATTCATGGATGACTTCACTATATATGGGGCTGATTTTATGAGCTATCTAAAGCATCTTGATTTAGTGCTAGGGAGGTGTGAAAAGACTAACCTAGTTTTAAATTGGAAAAAATGCCATTTTATGGTGAGAGAGGGCATTGTGTTAGGGCATAAAATTTCAGAGAGAGGAATAGAAGTGGATAAGGCAAAAGTTGAAGTCATAGAGAAGTTACCGCCTCCGACGAGTGTTAAGGGCATAAGGAGTTTTTTAGGACAAGCAGGGTTTTACCGGCGTTTTATTAAAGATTTTTCAAAAATTGCTAAACCCCTGTCTAATTTACTCATGAAAGATGTTGTTTCTAGTTTTGATAGTGAATGCTTGCTAGCTTTTAAAACATTAAAGCAACGGCTTATTTCAGCTCCGGTGATTATATCTCCGGATTGGACTATGCCGTTTGAACTAATGTGTGATGCTAGTGATTATGCAGTAGGAGCGGTACTGGGACAGCGTCGGGATAAGATATTCTGTGCAATTTATTATGCTAGTCACACTTTGACAGGAGCACAGGTTAATTACACCACCATAGAGAAAGAACTTCTAGCAATTATGTATGCGTTTGAGAAGTTTAGGACATATTTGCTGGGTGCAAAAGTTGTGGTGTGGTCGGACCATGCAACTTTGAGGCATTTGTTTGCCAAGAAGGAATCCAAACCGAGGCTGATTCGTTGGGTGCTGCTATTGCAAGAGTTCAATTTAGAAATTAAGGATAAGAAGGGCGCTGAAACTTCGTGGCAGACCATTTGTCAATAATGGAAAATGACCATATTGAAAAGGGGGAAATTTTAGATTTATTTCCTGATGAACACATTTGTGCTGTATTTGCTTGTGACACTTCTGTTCCTTGGTTTGCTAACATAGCAAATTTTCTTGCAGGAGGTTTTATGCCTAAAGATTTTACTTGGCAGCAAAAGAAGAAACTGCGAGCTGATGCAAAACAATACATTTGGGATGACCCCTACCTTTTCCGATTATGTGTTGATCAAGTTTTAAGAAAGTGCGTCTCAGATGAGGAGACGGGTGCAATCATCACAGCTTGTCACGGTGGAGAAGCTGGTGGACATCATGGGCCAAATAGAACGGTAATAAAAATTTTGTCTTCTAGTTTTTATTGGCCTACAATGTTTAGAGATGTTCAATTTTATGTGAAGACTTGTGATAGATGCCAGAGGGTAGGAAATATATCTAAGCGAGATGAGATGCCTCTGACAAACATGCTTGAGGTAGAACTATTTGATGTATGGGGAATAGATTTTATGGGACCTTTTCCGGTTTCGTACGGGTTTGAATATATTCTGGTGGCAGTAGATTATGTGAGTAAATGGGTCGAAGCTATAGCCACTAGAACTAGTGATGCTAAGATTGTTTTAGAATTTTTGAGGAGAAACATATTCACTCGGTATGGAGCCCCTAGAGCCATTATAAGCGATGGTGGTAAACATTTTGTGAACCACCAATTTAAGGATTTATTAAAGAAATTTGGCGTTAGGCATAAGGTCACAACCCCTTACCATGCTCAGGCTAATGGTCAAGTTGAAGTGTCTAACAGGGAGTTAAAGGCCATCTTAGAAAAAACGGTCAATTGATCTAGAAAGGATTGGTACCTTAAGTTAGATGATGCTCTGTGGGCCTATAGGACAGCATTCAAGATGCCTATAGGACAGCATTCAAGACACCGATAGGAATGTCCCCTTTTAGGTTGGTTTATGGGAAGTCCTGTCACCTCCCAATGGAATTAGAGCATAAAGCTTATTGGGCTACCAAATTTCTGAATTTTAACCTTGAGAATGCAGGTAAGTGCAGGTCTTTGCAGCTAAATGAACTAGATGAGCTTCGATTTTGGGCCTATGATCATGCCATGAGATACAAAGAAAATACCAAGAAGTGGCATGATCGAAAGCTGGTCAGAAAGGAAATTACACCTGGAATGCGAATGCTTCTTTATGACAGTAGGCTGCGGTTGTTTCCTAGTAAGTTCAAATCGAGATGGAAGGGACCCTATGAAGTAGTGGCAGTTGATAAGTTTGGCGTGGTGACATTGAAGCACCCGCAGTTTGAGAATGAATTCAAGGTGAATGGACATTGTGTGAAGCCGTATTTTGAATCTACATTTGATAGTGCTTCCACAATCGTCACTCTTGCAGATCCTTGACGGTTTTTAAAAAAAAGTCCAGCTGCGGACTTGTTAAATGCAGAACTACTTCTTATCTTTGTTTCTTTTTATCATTTAATGGTATTTTTTTTTTCTTCTTTAGGAAGTTAATCTTGTTTCGTTTTGTAAATTTTATGTTCAGAAGAGAAATTATGTTTTGTTGGAGAATTTTCAAAGTAGTAGTAGTTAGAAATTTTGAGAGATTGATGATATTTTGGCAAGTGTCCAGGTGGTCACGGTGACAATGAATTCATTGTGACCGTGACCAACAGAAGTTACATTCTGGAATCTAGTTGGTGCACATGTCATGGTGACAATGAATTTCATTGTGACCGTGACCATCGGGTAAGTAACTTTCAGTTTTGAGGTGTGCACATGTCACGGTGATAATGAAATTCATTGTCACCGTGAGGTAGAGTAAGTTACATTCTGTTTTCAAACTGGGTTATGTCACGGTGACAATGAAACTCATTGTGATCGTGACATAATGCACATTCAATTCTGTTTTCAAATTGGGTTATGTCACGGTGACAATGAAACTCATTGTGACCGTGATATAATGAGCATTCGATTCTGTTTCCAACATGGGTTATGTCACGGTGCCAATGAAACTCATTGTCACCGTGACCCCATGGCGGTTCAATTCTGGATTGCAATTTTTGGGTATCTCACGGTCACAATGAAATTTATTGTGACCATGACCCCACGCAAAGAACTTTTAAAATCCCAGTTTTTCATTTGTTATTTCTCACTTTCCCACACCTCATTCACTCTCACCGTGCACTATTTGATCTTCTCTGCATTCTCTGTGTTTCTTTTCTCTTGTTTAGACCACCATTCCGGATAATCTACAACAAGTAAGTATTTTTCTCTTCCTTTTTAATTTTATTTCAGTTTATTTATTTTTATTTTTCTCCTCCCTTCGTTCCCTGTTCCTCTTGATCTCCATGGCAGTGATTCTTGCGATTCTTGTGCCGATGCTTTTGTTTTTCTCCTTTGATAGTTTTCAACTCTTGCTGTGCATCCCTTCAATTCTTACTTCCCCCTTTAAATTTTTATCTTTATTGTGAACGAGAATGGGTGGGAAGTAGCAGTTTAGGGTTTTATTTGCATTCAATGTCGGTTGATGATTTTGCTCGATTGTGGGATTGGTTTTGAATTTTAACTTTCTTTAGCTATCTGTCCTGCTCTTTTACTGTGCTAATTGAATAAATTGGGGGTTAGTTTTTGCCTATGGGTTATATTTCCAGGGAGTTGAAGAAGTGCACACCATGTGTTTGCTAATTTGTCTCAATGAACAATATTCCAATTTTTTTTTGCATGTTGAGACTATTTAGAATGCTGGGACTAATTTGCCATATCGTTTGCTTCTGCTTAATTGCTGTTATTGCACATTCTTAACCTCCTTGTGGGTTGACATTCATTGGTGAATTGCATATCGTTTTACGCTGATTGGGGAGCAGATATTGGGTTGATGCTATACGTTGCGGTTATTGCTTATTCACTTCTTGCTTGTCTTGATGAGTAAATTTGCAGCATTGTTGTTTACACTTATATTGATATTGATTGTGGACAAATGTTTTTTTTACAGTGGCTCCAAAACGAAAAAGCTCTGCTCTAGCTTCTAGCTCTGGCAGCCAACCCCCCAGCGCAGATTCCGTGGACATTTCTAAGGTTCCAGCCTGGGTTCCAAGTGCTAAAAAGGTTCCGTATGCTCGATTCACCAAATGCTCGTTCATCCCAACAAGTTATTTGGATTTTGGACTGCTGGAGAAACTTGGCATAAAAAATGAAGTCCAGCAGCTTATCGCCAATATTGGCTGGGAGCGGGTTTTCATGCTCAATGAGAAAGTCTATCCTACCTTAACAAGAGATTTTGTGTCCACTATCACTTGTAGACCAGGCCGAGACCTCATCACCGATCCAGGTTCTATTTCATTTTTCTTGGACACTATAGAGTATAACCTCACTTTCCATGAATTTTCAGAGTATCTTGGCTTTCCACACCTGGTGCAGGATTGTTATGATGATTACTCTAAAGAAGGTGCATGGGCGATCATTCGTGACACTGTGACTGCCACACAGTATGTCTCAGGCAAAACGAAGGCACATCATTTGCACAGCCATGTTCTGCGGATCCTCCATCGATTTTTTTCATTATCTTTGTTAAGCCATGCAGATTCCGGGGGCTAAGTAAACTTACCGGAAGCCTTGTTTCTCGCGTGCATGATCTAGGGTGTCCGAATAAATGGCGCCACTCATTTTTGGCACAAATTGGAGAAGATGCAATGGAAACCGAAAAAGGTGACAAAAATCACACTTGGTGGATTTGTCACCGCCATAGCTAAGCGCGTCCGCCACCCATTGAAAAAGTACAAATCATTGCCTTCCGTTGCCACAATTGATTAGAAGATGCTTACAAATATAAAGGTCATAGTGAAGGATGTGACAATGGCTGATGGCTTTCGGTTGTCCACTCGTGATGAGTATTTACACGGCATCGAGCGCGGTCTGGGAGGCTTGCCACGCGACAATGAGGATAATCCTGAGGCACCAGCTCCCCCAGCCCCTGAGCACCAGCAGTTTTCTTCCGCGCATTATGATGCGATTATGGAGCGGATGGATACCATAGCTGCATCGGTGGACACCATCTCAGCATCTCAGGCAGACATTCAGTCCCAGATGGACCAGCTGATCTAGGGATTTTTCGCCTGTTCTGCGCGGTTTGATGCCCATTTCCCACCGCCACCACCACCACCACCACCAGAACAGTGATCAGGGAGACTTCTTATCTTTTATTTTGATTTTTTATTTATTTTATTTTTATTTTTCTTTTTAATATGTAATATTCTTACTTGCTGGGGACAGCAAGTTTTTGTGTGGGGGGTAGGAGAAATTAACTTTATATATATATGTAATTAACTGCCGTTGATGTATGATGCATGTTTATTCCTGTTTTAGTTTCTTTGTACTTTATTTTCGTTGCCTGAATATCTTTATCTTAGCTTGGCTTAACCTCAGTTATTCCTGTTATGAATGTTTTGAACGTTAATTGGAGAATGGTTTATCTTAAAAACTGATCTTGGCAAATGAGTAGCTGGAAGTTTTAGAAGCAAATTGAATCTCAATCAGTCATATATCTTGTGATTTCCAATCTTTTTTGGCACTAGAGGCTTGTTTGGAAAAATTTGAAAACTCCAATGCGTAAAAGTTTTTAAGTGAAAAAATGTTAGGATAGTTAGAGCCTTCCTCATAACCCTTCGAAACATGATAACAACTTAAACAAGTTGAGGACATGATTAAGGCAATTTGTTTCTTTGATAACTACTTTTAAATAGCTTTAGACCTACCTGTTTATGTTATGACCATTGCTAGCCCGGTTGAGCCAATTTGGTATGCTAAAAGCATACTACGCAATTTTCTTGTTACACTCTTAATTTACCATTTAGCCTAAATGCCTTTGCCTACCCTTTTCTAAGAATTGGCCACTCTAGAATTGGGTTGGAATATCATTGAAAGTTGAATAAGGGTATCTATTGTTGAAGTAGTGGAAGTGTGAGAAGAATTGTTGAATTTTGTGAGTATTATTCAGTATGGTGTTAAACTTTCCCTTATTAGAAAAAAATGGGTATTGGGTACCCTAGTGAAAAAAATATATATATATATATAAGAAAAAAAAAGATCAAAAAAAAAGAAAAAAAAAAGGAGAAAAGAAAAGGAAAAGAAGTTGATTGATTATTGTTAATCTTGGAGTTAGTTGATTATAGAAAAATTCAAGTGTGGGGTACCCTTAATTAGAAGAAGACGTATTCATATTCATGGATATTTGGGTTTGAAAGAGAAATTCCTTAAGAAAGCTCATCACTTTGTTTTCTTGAGGTTTAATGCATTTCATGATTGGGGAAGTTAGACGACCTTTGGAAATTATGGGTGAATTGAAGGTAGGACATGGACAATCTTGTTCAGTTTTGGGTAGTTGAAATTTTAGGTAGAGTGGCTACTTCTTTGTTTAAATTATTTAACTTTTCTTGTTAGCCAATACCTTAACCTAACATTACAAACCTGGAATAAGTCCTTTTGATCCTGTTGTTGATTTGAGTTGTTTAAGTGGAGATGACCCTTGTGGTTCCGGTGCTAAAGGAGAGGCATATGATTATCCTGGGTTTTACGTGCTAAACCTGCATGCAAATTCATTTGCATATTTAATTTCTTTGCTCAATTGCTGGAATGTATTGGTTATTTTGTTTTGAAAAGAGAAAATTGGTTTTAAGCCTAGCACACACACATGTGAAATTATTTGATATAAATTGATTTGAGGATTTGTAACTAAGACCCTTCTACTTGGTGCTATGATTGTTGTTAAGTTTTCATATTCTGAGTTAGAGTTTGAAATTTCAGGAATGTGGATAGTTCATTTACTCGAGGACGAGCAAAGTCTAAGTGTGGGGTATTTTGATAACTTCAATATAGTATTTAGTTTTGATAGTATTTTTATATGATTTTTGGGTATTTAGTTGTGTTTAATGTCATGTTATGTTTCTTTTATGTTAATTTGGTTAATCTTAGCCAAATTGGAATTTTGATGCATTTTAGATAACTAATTGATAAAATTTTGTGCCTTTGTAGATTTTTGCTCAAGGGGTCACGGTCACAATGAATTGGTTGTGACCGTGACATAAGAAGAATTGCAAACAGTAGCTGAAATCACATGGGTCACGGTCACAATGGATTTCCTTGTGACCGTGACATAATTCTTGTCCGGGCAGAATGTAAGGGATGAAGACCTCACGGTGACAACAAATTTCATTGTCACCGTGACATAATTTTTTCCTGGACAGAAGCAAAAATTGAAGACCTCATGGTGACAATGAATTTCATTGTCACCGTGACCCATCTCCTATGCGTGAAAGGAAATTGAAGATCTCGATACCTCACGGTGATAATGAAATTCATTGTCACTGTGACCACTCTGAGACTATAAAAACGCACTTTTCTGTTTGGCTAGGGTTCCGAATTTTTTAGTTAGTTTTTTATTTTAGTTTTGGCGGCTGAGATTTTCTGAGTTATTCTTCTGTTCTAAACTTCAGTTTTCAATCTTGTTTTAAGTTTTCAATTGGAGATTGAGAGTAATTTTCATTAGATATATAGTTTAATTTCAAGAGATTTTTATTTATAGTTTTCCAGAATTTTAGTTTAATTCTCCATTAAAGATCCAAAGAAGAAGATCGAAGAACGTGGGATTCAACCGGGATTTCTACCTCAATGAATTTCTGGGTTTATTCTTTCCTTTATTCTTTTCATTTTGTAATGGATCGTGAGTAGTCTTTTAGTTGTTTAGGAGATCTCTGAATCTCCTACCTATGATATGAATAATGGATAATTTTTGATATTCGATATATGAATGAATGGTTTATTTCACTTTTACATATTGTCAATTTATGGGATTTATTTTCTCAGTTCAATTTCCAGTTTTGATGAATGATTTATTTCATGTATCTCTTTTGGTTATTGAATTGGTTAATTGAATACCATGAATATTTTATTCTCAGATTTTCTATCGTGTTTACTGTATCATTTAGACTGCTCCAGAAGGGAATCCATATGTGCAGGTTTTCATGGTTTAAGATTGGAGTGAGGAGTGAAATAATTAGGTTTTGGGTTGTTTGGCTCCGGAATGGGAAAGCAAACCAATCTTAGGATTTTAAACCCGTGCTTAGGCTAGTTGTATGGCTTGCTCCGAAATGGGACGTCATGTAATTAGAGTAGCTTGCTCCGGAATGGGACGCTTGGGTTAAGAGGGTTATCCCGATTTCGTTCATATATGTTTCCTTTATGTGTTTTGATTCATATTTGGGTATGGGGTGGATGAGTGAACCTGAGCAACGCTTGTTTATTTTGAATCCTTATTTTGTTATTTTTTCCATCATTTTATTTCTTGCAATTATTGCTGTCAATTTAATTTGATTAATTCTGTTTGTTTATTTTGGTTACTTAAATTCTTTGTTTTTAATCAATAGTTAACTCATTCAATTCAACAACTGGGAATTCTTTAGCATACATTTAAGTGTCATAACTTGCATACTCAGTCCCTTGGGTACGATAACTCGGAGTCTTAAAAATACTCCGTTATATTACTTGCCGATTTAGTACACTTGCTGAGGTCGCGTCATCCGTCGCGTGCGCACAGCGCAGAGACTATGGTCTCTGTCGCGAGCGCGACAGCCTTGTTTGCTGAATGAGTTTTTCCTTGGTGTGTGTGTGGTTTGAACTCCAGTTTCTTTTGGCGACTATGAGTCTTATATCTGTTAACTTATGAATCATACGAATGCGAATCCATGATATGAATATGCATATATGTATGTATATATGATTTTGGGATATTATGGAATGAATTGAATGGATTATGCTTAACCTACTAGAGTCAGTTTAGTGGATAGTTAGGCATGCCTAATAGAATCTTATAGTTGTAGCCTCAGTTCAGTTTGGACCCCGATCAGGTCCCCATTTGGTTCCTCGCGAACCCTTTAATGTGTTTGGATCTTGTTTAAGGTCCCTTAATAAAATGTTTTGTAAATGACAAAGTAACGGTTTGCGATTCGTACTCGTAAGGTACTGTCAGTAATCGGTTTGTACCCGTAAAGTACTGTCCGTTCACTCGTTATCCACTACCTTGAGTCAGCAGGTGCTTAATTACTTTGAACTGTTTTGATAATTGTGAGAAGGTATTATCTGAATGTGTCCAATGATGAGATTATACGAATGCAATTATGTATTATCAAATGTGTGACTATCTGTCTTCGCATGTTTATATTTATATCTAATGTGTATTTCTGATTATGCCATTTGGATGTATTTTGTTTGACGACCATTGTGAGTGGCCGTCCCTTTCATGTGTGTTTCCCCACTAAGCGTTTATCGCTTAGCACGGTGTGTTTACCCGTGCAGGTGCGAAAGGAGCTTTGCTTGGGAGAGTCGCCGCAGTCAAGCCAACACAGCAGAGTTTAGTGTAGGACTTGATCTTTTGTAGCCTGAGATGATTCTTTTTGTATAGAACTCTCTCTTATGTTCATTTTGTAATAGCTTCCATATATGTATATGTATCTTTTGGGTATGTAATTATCTTTTGTACCTTTGGGTTGATCAAACAGTAATGTAATGTTTTTCGTTATATTAATGCATGATCAGCTTCTTCCTTGAATGGTTTTGTAAAGTTTTAAATTACCCTGTATTTCAGTATGTATGTTTATCTTGTATCTGTGTGGTGACACCTTTACCCATACGGCATCTCACTCCTTATTAGATGGGATCGCCTACGTATGAGTAGGGGGTGTTACAAGTTGTGGTATCAGAGCCCGGTTTAGCCGTTTCTGGGTGTTGTTAACGTGATGCTGTGTATAGATGCATATGTGTCTAGGGCTG
Source organism: Excoecaria cochinchinensis (assembly GCA_947683425.1). Taxonomy (NCBI): domain Eukaryota; kingdom Viridiplantae; phylum Streptophyta; class Magnoliopsida; order Malpighiales; family Euphorbiaceae; genus Excoecaria; species Excoecaria cochinchinensis. Next base: position 181,667 of record CANTUQ010000017.1, on the reverse strand, counting down.
TGTTGGCTGATGCGGTTTTCCTTGTTTGCTTAGATGGCTTCTAATTCTGCTCGAGGATCACTCAAGGAGTCCGCTAAAAGTGTGAACCCTCAAGCTAGGGATCCTTCTGTTACAGTGTTGGCTCAACCTGCTAGGGTCCAGCTCGAGGCCACTGCCATGCCTTTTAAAGCCATGGTCAAGCTGTCACAGAACATGGCGAGGGTCTTGGAGAGAGTGGTTGCCCCCAGGCCTCCCATGGAGAACTTAAGAAAAGCTGGGGCCGAAGACTTTTATGGAATAGGATTGGACGAATCAGAGTTAGCGGAGAGGTGGCTAAATAAGGTGAAGAGTGCTTTGACAGAAGTTAGGTGTCCTCCGGATTTGCAAGTAGAATGTGCTGTGGCCTTGCTTCAAGGGTCGACGTATAAATGCTAGGAGCTAGTGTGCAGACAACCTCAGATGCCCGAACCAGTTACATGGGAGTTCTTTGTTGAGGAATTCACGAAGAAGTACGTAACTCAGACTTACAAGGATGCGAGATGGGCACAGTTTCTGAGTTTGAAGCAAAGGGCTATGTCGATTTCGGATTATGAGAAAGAGTTTAATCGGTTGTCCCGATATGCTCCGCGAGGGGTCATGACAGATGATTTTCGATGCAAGCATTTTGAGGCTGGGTTGAATAAGTCCTTAAGGGTGGCTTTTATCTCCTTGATAAGCACCCCAAGAGTGAACTACTATCAGATTGCAGATGCTGCCATGAGGGCTGAAAGGTCAGAGTCGGTGTTGAGGGAGAGAACTCAGAGAAGGAATCCGTCTCGAGGTGGTTCTTCTTCTTCGTCTTCGGGTAAGAGAGAAAGGGATCCGCAAGATCAGTCATCATTAGGTTCAGCCACGAGGGGTAGAAGATAGGATTCAGCAGCTAAGTCTGGTTCTAGCAGGGGTGGTAGATCTGAGGCTATACCTATTTGTTCGCACTACAGTAAGACTCACCGGGGTGAGTGTAGGTGGCTTACTGGTGGGTGTTTTAGATGTGGGAGCACCGAGCACCGTCTGGCTAATTGTCCACAGTTGAGTGAGGATTCAGGTCCATAGAGAGAGGCTAGCAGAGTTGGATCAAATGCTACGCAGGCTGCCCGTGGTAGGGGCTGAGGTAGAGGTTGAGGCAGTCGACCTAGGGATGGAGCTGTTTCGGAGACAGTTGAGCGTCCCCCACCAGTCGCAGCCAGAGCTTATGCTGTGAGAGCTAGAGAGGACCAGGATGCCCCTGATGTGATTGCTGGTAAGTTCCTACTCCATGACACTGAATTGTATGCTCTAATAGACCCTGGTTCCACACACTCATATTTGTGCATGGATAAGATTATTGATAAGTTGCATATGGTAGATCAGTTAGACTATGAGATTTGTGTGACCAATCCATTAGGGCACAGTGTCAATGTGAGTAGAGTTTATAGGAGTTATCCCCTGTTGGTTGAGGGAGTTGAGTTTCCTGCGGACTTGATAGAGTTGCCTTTCAAAGAGTTTGATCTGATTTTAGGTATGGACTGATTGGGTAAGCATCGGGTTGTGGTTGATTGCCATAGGAAGACCTTTGTGCTTCGGGATAGAAACAGATTTCCAGTGTTTGTAAGAGGTTTAGATGCTAGTTCTGTGAATAATGTAATCTCAACGATGCAAGCCAAGAGATTTATCAGGAAGGGTTGTGAGGCTTTCCTAGCTGTGGTTTTGGATTCCAAGAGGGATCAAGTTAGGATTGAGAATATCCCTGTTGTGCGGGAGTTTAGTGATGTTTTCCCAAGTGATTTGCCCGGGTTGCCCCCGGAGAGAGAAGTTGAGTTGTCCATAGAGATTATGCCGGGTACCACACCTGTATCAAAAGCACCTTATCGGATGGCTCCTGTAAAGTTGAGGGAACTCAAAACTCAACTACAAAAGCTATTGGATAAGGGGTTTATTCGACCCAGCATATCTCCTTGGGGAGCTCCGGTTTTGTTTGTTTAGAAAAAAGATGGATCCTTGCGGATGTGTATCGACTACAGGCAGATTAATAAGGTTACAGTGAAGAATAAGTATCCTTTGCCTCGAGTAGAGGATTTGTTTGATTAGCTTCGAGGTGCAGGAGTCTTTTCCAAGATAGATCTGCAGTCGGGGTATTATCAGCTTCGTGTTAAGGATGAGGATATGGTTAAAACTGCATTTAGGACTCGGTATGGCCACTATGAGTTCCTTGTCATGTCGTTTGGTTTGACCAATGCTCCAGCGGCATTCATGGATTTGATGAACAGAGTGTTTAGGCTATACTTAGACCGATTTGTGGTAGTGTTTATAGATGATATCTTGGTGTATTCCAAAGATGAGACCGAACACGAGGAGCATCTTCGGTTAGTTTTGCAAGTTTTGAGAGATCATCAGCTATTTGCTACGCTTAGTAAGTGTGATTTTTGGCTTCGGGAAGTGTCGTTTTTGGGTCATATAGTTTCAGCTAAGGGTATCCAAGTGGATCCAGCCAAGATTGAGGCGATAGTGGATTGGAAGGCGCCTAGGAATGTTCAGGAAGTGCAGAGTTTCCTTGGTTTGGCGGGTTATTACCATCGATTTGTTAAGGGTTTCTCAATTTTGGCCGCTCCGATGACTAGGTTGTTGAGGAAAGGAGTTAGGTTTGAATGGTCAGACAGATGTAAGACTTGTTTTAAGCAGTTGAAGAAGTTGCTAGTCGAAGCTCCTATACTGACTCAACCCATCTCGGGTAAGGAGTTTGTTATATATAGTGATGCTTCGAGTGTTGGTATTGGTTGTGTATTGATGCAGGAAGGTAAGGTGGTGGCTTATGCTTCTCGACAATTGAACCCGCATGAAAGGAACTATCCAACTCATGATCTAGAGTTGGCGGCTGTGATCTTTGCTTTGAAGATTTAGAGCCATTATCTGTCTGGGGAGAGATGTAGGATATTTACGGATCACAAGAGTTTAAAGTACCTCCTCACGCAGAAGGAGTTGAATATGAGACAGCGTCATTGGCTCGAGTTGTTTAAGGATTACGACTGTATTGTGGATTACCATACGGGTAAGGCCAATGTGGTCGCAGATGCTTTGAGTCGAAAGTCGATTTCTGCTTTATTTCTGAGGCGATTTAGATGGAGGTTTAGTTCAGATGGAGCTTTGATGGCTCAGTTGAGAGTGAAGCCTACCTTAAGACAGAGGATTGTTGATGCTCAGAGGAATGATGAGAGGCTTCAGCGGATTGTGCAAGAAGTTAGTTTGGGCAAGGAGTCAGAATGGGGTTCTTCTGTTTGGAAACCGTTTGTGTGTATCGGAGGATGAGGAGTTAAGAAGACAGCTTTTGGAAGAGGCGCATAGTACAGTTTTCACCATGCACCCCGGGGGTGGAAATATGTATCGGGATATGAAGCAGTTTTATTGGTGGTCCGGTATGAAGAGGGACATAGTGGATTTTGTGTCCAAGTGCCTGACCTATCAGCAGGTAAAGGCTGAGCATCAAGTCCCTTCGAGATTGCTCACGCCTCTATCCGTCCCCGAGTGGAAATGGGATGACATCGCTATGGATTTTATTTCCGGGTTGCCTTGGACTCAAAAGAAGCATGACTAAGTATGGGTGATAGTGGATCGGCTTACGAAGTCAGCTCACTTCTTGCCAATGAGAGTGGATTATTCGATGGACAGGTTGGCCAGTATCTATGTGGAAGAGATAGTTCGGTTACATGGAGTGCCGTTGTCCATAGTTTCAGATCGGGACCCAAGGTTCACATCTAAGTTTTGGAAAGAGTTGCAAAGAGCTTTGGGTACCAAGTTGAACTTCAGTACAGCATTCCATCCTGAGACAGATGGTCAGTTCAAGCGAGTTATACAGATTTTGGAGGATATGCTGAGAGCTTATGTCTTGGACTTTCCAGGTAGTTGGGACAGATATGTGTCGCTTATGGAGTTTGCCTACAATAACAGTTATCAGTCGAGTATTGGTATGGCACCGTATGAGGCTTTGTATGGTCGGCAGTGTAGGACTCTGATTTGTTGGACCGAGCTATCCGAGCGAGCAGTGATTGGGCCAGAATTGGTTAGGGATACAGAGGAAAAGATCAGAGTTGTGCAGCAGAATTTGAAAGCAGCTAAGGATCAATAAAAGTCTTATGCCAACCTAAAGAGGAAAGATGTGCAGTTTGAAGTCGGGGACAAGGTTTTACTTAAAGTATCGCCTTGGAGGAGAGTGCTTCGGTTCGGAAAGAAGGGGAAGCTTAGTCCTCGCTTTATTGGACCGTATGAGGTTTTGGCTAGAGTTGGCCCGGTGGCTTATAGATTGGCTTTGCCAATGGAGTTATCGAAGTTGCATGATGTGTTTCATGTTTCGATGCTTCGTCGGTACCGGTCGGACCCGTCGCATGTTTTGTCAGTGCAAGAGGTGCAAGTTCAGCCTGATTTTTCGTATGATGAAGAACCAAGAGCTATTCTAGCCCGGGAAGTGAGACAGCTGAGAAGCAAGCAGATTTCGCTAGTTAAAGTGTTATGGAGTCACCATGGGGTTGTGGAAGCAACTTGGGAGCCAGAAGAGTCGATGAGAGTTCAGTACCCGCATCTGTTCAAATCAGGTGAGAATTTCGAGGACAAAATTCTTGTTAGTAGGGGAGAGTTGTCACACCCCGTTTGCCCCCTAGAAGAATGAGCCATGTTTGTGCATGTACATTGTATGAGTTTTGGCATGTGTAAGGGGCATTTTGGGTAGAAATGTATGTTTTAAGAGTTTTGTTAGCATGTGGATGCATGTGTGGTGTTAGGGTGTGAATTAGTTGGGTTGCACTTGGATGTGCTTATTCATATGTTTATAGGATGTGTTTGTTGGGCTGTGCTTGTGTGTGTGTGTTCAAACACTTGTAGGGTATGCATTAATTGGGAGAGTTGTGATGCATGTGCTTTGGGTGTGAGCGATTGAATTCCACCATTAGGATGAGGACACTTGGCAAGAGGGGGAAAGGAAGGATTAAGGAGAGGAAAGAGAAAGGGAAAGCAGAATTTCTGCTCCCTCAATGCCGTTCTCTCTTCTCCTTCATTGTGGTGCCCTAGCTTGGATTCAAACCTCAAGTGGTGGAAATTAATCATCTCCTTGCTTTTTTTTTTCCTTGGTAAGTTTATGCATCTCCCTTGTGTAGTCCAAGTTCTTCATTTTCTTCTTCTTCCTTGTATTTTTCTGGTTTTGGGTTTGAAGCTAGGGTTTTGAGTTTGTGTACTTTGATGGTTTGACGCTTAGTTGAGCCTCTTCGTGAACCAAAGGGTAAAGAGAAGGTGGGACCTAGTGTATCTAAGCATTAGGAGCAAAGGATACAAGGTTTGGGAAATTTCCTATTTTTGTATGTAAATATGTTCATGTATGTGTTCTTGGTGATTTCTAGAAATTGGGTTGTGATATGCTCTTGATATGGCATGCATGTTATGGGTTTTTGTTTAGGAAAGGCAATTTTGCATGATCATGGGATTATTGTAGTGATTGTGATGATTGATGTGGTTTTGCTGCAAATTTATGGTTTTGATAATTTTTGGGATTGTGAATTTGAATTGATGTTCGGTGGGAAGTTACTTGATGATAAATGTTATATTATGAGTATTGATGGTGATGGGTGGCTGGATTTGAGGTAAGAGGCCATTGGATGTGATTTGTGTGTTTGTGTGTGAGTTTTGGGAGAGGAAGAGACCTGCAGAATTTTGCAGATTTTGAAAATCACGACTCTATCGCGATCGCGACACTGTCACGAGCACAACTGAGACCGGTGATCTTGGGCTGTGCTGTCTCAAGCACGCGACCCTGTCGCGAGCTCGTGATAGCAAAAGTTGTCGTGTGCTCCCCGTAGCGAGCGCGATGGTGTCGCGATCGCGATAGAGCGCAATGCTGGCCTGTGTTATCACGAGCACGCGATCTATTGCGAGCCTGCGATGGCGATGTTTAGGCTCTCTGTCGCGGTCAGGCTTTTTCCTCCTCCCCGCGATCGCGAAGTCCATCGCGTGCGCGCAGCGAAGAGACTATGGTCTCTGTCGCGAACGCGACAGACGTCGCGAGCGCGACAGCCTTGTTTGTTGAATGAGTTTTTCCTTGGTGTGTGTGTGGTTTGAACTCCAGTTTCTTTTGGCGACTATGAGTCTTATATCTGTTAACTTATGAATCATACGAATACAAATCCATGATATGAATATGGATATATGTATGTATATATGATTTTGGGATATTATAGAATGAATTGAATGGATTATGCTTAACCTGCTAGAGTCAGTTTAGTGGATAGTTAGGCATGCCTAATAGAGTCTTATAGCTGCAGCCTCAGTTCAGTTTGGACCCCGATCAGGTCCCCGTTTGGTTCCTTGCGAACCCTTTAATATGTTTGGATCTTGTTTAAGGTCCCTTAATAAAATGTTTTGTAAATGACAAAGTAACTGTTTGCGATTCGTACCCGTAAGGTACTGTCAGTAATCAGTTCGTACCCGTAAAGTACTGTCCATTCACTCGTTATCCACTACCTTGAGTCAGCAGGTGCTTAATTACTTTGAACTGTTTTGATAATTATGAGAAGGTATTATCTGAATGTGTCCAATGATGAGATTATACGAATGCAATTATGTATTATCAAATGTGTGACTATCTGTCTTCGCATGTTTATATTTATATCTAATGTGTATTTCTGATTATGCCATTTGGATGTGTTTTGTTTGACGACCATTGTGAGTGGCCGTCCCTTTCATGTGTGTTTCCCCACTAAGCGTTTATCGCTTAGCACGGTGTGTTTACCCGTGTAGGTGCGAAAGGAGCTTTGCTTGGGAGAGTCGCTGCAGTCAAGCCAACACAGCAGAGTTTAGTGTAGGACTTGATCTTTTGTAGTCTGAGATGATTCTTTTTGTACTGAACTCTCTCTTATGTTCGTTTTGTAATAGCTTCCACATACGTATATGTATCTTTTGGGTATGTAATTATCTTTTGTACCTTTGGGTTGATCAAACAGTAATGTAATGTTTTTCGTTATATTAATGCATGATCAGCTTCTTCCTTGAATGGTTTTGTAAAGTTTTAAATTACCCTGTATTTCAGTATGTATGTTTATCCTGTATCTGTGTGGTGACACCTTTACCCATACGGCATCTCACTCCTTATTGGATGGGATCGCCTACGTATGAGTAGAGGGTGTTACAAGGTATGCTAAATGGACAATTTAAGAATTAATGTCAAAGTTTCGGCAAGTGCGACCAATAGTAAATTGTGAAGTGTGCAATTATGACTTAATTGAAAGAATAGAAATTAATTAAGTAGGCCAATGTGAAGGATTAGTAAGTTATAAGTCTCAATGTATAAGTATATGAGTTTAGAGGGATTGAAAGGAGAATTTGACAAAATATCTAAGTTGGACCACTAGTAAGGTGACATGTGGCAAGTGGTAGGAGGGGTATTAAAAAAGAGAGAAGCAAAGAGAGGGCAGAAAATCTGCTCTCCCCTCTCTCGTTCTCCCATTCTCCTCCCTCTTCTTCTTCTTCTTCTTCTTCTTCAATGCCATTTTGCTCTTCCTTAGATTAAAGCCCAAGATTTAGATGATGTATTATTGCAAGTTCAAGTGTTTTGAGTGAAGAATTTGTTATGGAAGGGTAAGTTTTAAGTTTTGATTTCCTTCATTCCTTTGATTAGCAAAACCCTAGATTTATGCTTTGTGTATTTGTGTGTGATTGATGAGGTTTTGTGATGAGAAAGACCTTGGATGAGTGTGGGAGCAAGGAAGATCAACCAAGGAAGCTTTTAGGAGCAAAGGACATGAGGTTTGGGATTTTGTTATTTGATTTGGGGTTTTGATTTAATGTTCTGGAAATTTATGGGGATAAACTTGTTTGAGTTTGTTTAAATGCTATGGGTTTTGACTTACTTGTGTTGAGATGCTTGGAATGAGGTATAATGGATCCTAAATGTGTAATTGATTGAAGGTTGGAAGTAAATTTCTGATTTTGTTAATTGAGGGATTTTGATTATGTTTATTGCATGAAATAAGTGTATTTATTGGTATAAAAGCTAGGTTTTATGTTGTTTATGATGATTTGAATGTTTTTTTTGAGTTGTGTTAAATTTTGGTTTGATTTGGGAGTTTTGGGTATGATTTCGGAAGAAAGGATTTCTGCAGTTTTGTTGGAGTTCTGAAAAATGCGACTCTGTCGCGAGCGTGATAGAGCCGGGTGATTCTAGGTAGATGAGCTCTCAGTATTGGGCTGCCCTACTCCGAGTCGTGACTACCATCACGACTCGACACCGTGGTTTCGTCACGAGTCGTGACGATCGTCATGAGTCGTGATAGTAAGCAATTGTCACGAGTCATGACATTGAGCATGACTCATGACAGGCTCCTTTCTCGCAAGGCAAGCTTTGCCACTGTCGCGAGCGAGACCTCCCATCGCGATCGTGACAGTCCCCTCTCTGGCTTAAAATGTTTTTGTAAAATTTCCCCTTTTGCATGGTTTCTCACTTGTGTTGTGTACCTATGTGACATAGAATATGAATTGTTCTAATGTTTCTCTACATGCTCCTATTAATGGTAATAATTGAAATACGTGAAGTTTAATAATAACTAATGTATATGTGTAAAGAAATGTAAATGTATTCGTTAAGTCTAAATGAGTGCACGATACCTAATAACCTGCATAAATTTATTATGTTCATATGAATTTATAACCTGTGAAAGAATACATAATTAGTTTGAAAATATAATAAGTGTGATTTGTGCCAATGAAATGCATGTTTATGAATGTATGAGCTCACATGAAAATAAAGAAATGTTATAAGTATTATATGACAAAGTTAAAATGTATAGCCTACGTGAGTCAATCTGTGGATAGATAGGCATGCCTATAAAGTTTTGTTGCTGCGGCCCCTTTGGTTTTGGACCCTGATCAGGTCCCCATTTGGATCCTCATGATCCTCAATATGTACGGATCTTGTTTAAGATCCCCCAATGTGAAAATGTTTTTGAATGAGAAAATTAAAGATGTTGCTTTTCGATTGTACCCTCAGGTACCCCAATGTGTTCTGTTCACTCGCTTCAGGCAATTAAAAGAAATAAAGAATGTGAATAAGTGATATGTTCTTTGATAATTCGCAAAAATATATGTGAATAAGCTTCGAATGTGTTTAATGATATATATATTGATCGAGCTTGTACTATGCGCACTTATACATTCTGAATCCTTTATGGACACTTATGTGGAATTGTGTAGTATCTACGAGTACCTAAATCCTTTTGTATCTGAAACTAATGATAATTAAATGAAATGAGATAAATCAAATAACGTTTATTCAAAAGTTATGAGTATGATTGCCTATGTGAATTCTTTGTGAATGAATTGTATGTGTATTCATTTATATGTTTAAAATGACAATACAGGTTTGTTAAATGTTATCTACCTTCTGGACCTTAGCTCGAGGTAACTAAGGTAAGTATGCTGGTGTGACGCACGCCGGAACCCAGCAAGGGCCCTCAAGGTGAATCCGCTTTAGGATTCGAGGGACTGGTTTGCATTTTTTGATCATGGGCGCCATGAGACATCATTGGTGTATTCCTCCCAATAGAACATTGGGGAGAACCACCTAGCCTAATAACGCCTAAAGGCACCTTTGAGGTATTTGGAGTCACCACCCAATTTACAAGAAATTGGAAAAAGTCTCTCACCTCTAACGGTCTAGTCCAGAGATTCGGTGTTCGGAACTTCCCTCTTATTTATGCTTTGGTTAATTATAAATGAGTCTTTAACTTCTTAAAATTATATCTCTCACCTCACGCGATTAATGCATTAAAAGTAAAAGCGCATCATAAGCATTCAAAAAGCAATAAAATGAAAGCGATAAAGGAAAGCGATAAATGAAAGCGGTAAACACACAAGCACGCAATTACAAGAGAAATGGGGGCGGAATACAACCCCAATAAAAGGAGATTCAAAATGTAAACGGGTACAGAATACAATCCCCAAAATTAAATAGCATCGCCCCAAAATTAATTACAAGGGCCCAAAAGGAAATGAACATAAATTTAAAATACTCACACAAGGTCAAAATAGACGGACATACATAAATCGGGGCATTATTTTAGGATCATTGGTTCCTTCGTGCTTATTGAAGGTTTAGGAACATTGGTTCTTTCACGTTATTTGAAGAGGGTTCGAAGAGCCGTTTTGGTTGTTTGATGAAAACGGGGATGAGTGATCCCATTTTCGGAGAAAATTGACTCTTCGTTTTATTTGTGATATTTTTATTTTTGGACTAAAACAAGGGACATTGGTCCCAATTTTATTAGTAAAAGACCGAATTAATTACAGGAATATTTTTGTGATTTTTTATCCCACGCGTGCACAAATAAAATAAATATTTACAAATAAGCACAAAACACATAAAGAGAGGGTTGAAAGGATCTCACCAAGCCAGGGGACTCATCTACGTGCTACGACCCAACAGGGGAGCCGCGGGAAAACTCACACAGTGCAACCCAAAACAAATCTCAGACAAAAATAATATCGAAAACATTAGCAAATGCTCTAATAAAACTAATCGAATAAATAATAATGAAACAATGATAACAATAATAACCATGATAATAGTAACAACAATGATAATAATAATAATAATAATAATAATAATAATAATAATAATAATAATAATAATAGACATGGCAAACATAGTATGATGATAAAAATGAACAATAACAACGCCAATGATAATATCACAACACGGTAAATTAAGGATGATAATAATAATAATAATAATAATAATAATAATAATAATAATAATAATGATGATGATGATGATGATGATGATGATAACATAATGGTAATAATAGTAACATCAAAAATAATGGATAAATGCCATAATATAATAATATTCATAACATAATAATATTAATAACAAATAAACCGAATAATAGTGATAATAATGAGATAATAAATATTAGTAATTCTAGCAATAATCATGATAATGCTTCAATATAATGGCAGGCACAAACAATAATAATAATAATAATAATAATAATAATATGCATAAAACAAGCGTGTAATAATAATAATAATAATGATAATAATAATGATAACCATAGGAAGAGGAGGGCCAACGGGGACACCCAGCAAAAGGCAAAATAGACTCACAAAGTAAAACAAAAGTCCACTAGAAAGTCAAGTCAAAAATAAACAAATCCAAAAAATGTCAACAGTAGAAACAAAGCTAAAAAAGGGGGGTTAGGAATAAACAATATGCACAATAATAATAACAAGAATAACAAAATTAACAATAATAAACGACAAATAAAATTAAATGAGGACGGGTCCAAAGTGTTTACCCTCAGAATTTTTAAATCGGAAATAGAATGTCTCAATCCGTTCCCCTTGTCGATTTTTGATGATAATAATATTAAAAACAAGTGTAAAAATATGTGTTTCTAAATAAATTAGTTCAAGAAAATATTTTTGGTGGGATGAATAAGCCAAGAAAATTAGTTTCTCTTGCTCAAATCAACCCAAGATTAAATATTTTTTGAGTAGCAAAGACTAAAACTTCAGACGAAAACTTAAAGATTTTTGAAGGATTTGTGAAGAGAAAAAAAAATGCTTCCTGGAGAGTCCAAGAAGAGCTAGAGAGAAAGCCAAAATTTTTTTTTTTTTTTCCAAATCTGCTGTCCCCCAAAAAATGAAGAAGGAATCCCTATTAATTTTCAGTGTTGGCCAAAAATGGAGAAAGACAAAATGATCTCTTAATTTTGTTGTTCCAAAATTAGCATAAAAGGGTGAAAACTAAAGAAAACAGACTGGAAAACAGACTGAAAATGCAGGAAAATGATGCATCGAAGGAGACTAGGCACGCATGCCCGTGTGGAGAGAAGGCCGCGCGCGCCTGGCACCGCGCACGCGGAGCCATTCCCCGCGCGCGATGCTGCGCGCGCGGAGACCTCCTCCGTGCGCACAGCTATACAGCTGTCCACGCAGCACAGCTGTGCACGCGCGATCGACCTGCCGTGCGCGCAATTTCGGGCCCAGTGGGACCCGCCCGCATGCGAAAATAGACAAAAATAAAAACAAAATAAAATAAAACGGAAATAAAATAAATAGATAAACAAATAAAAGTAAATGACTAAATAAAATAAAATAAAATAAATGATATCAAAAATAAAAATAAAACAAAGGAAGTTCTCGACAAGGGGAGCATTTTTCTGACAGTTTCACTGGCAAGTATCGCTTTCATCATTGGGTAATTCTGATCTTGGTCCGCCTCGGGACCCGGTGTCTACAGTTGCCCCCAATTTTGGAGAACTTAGGTGCCTAAGTGAGCCAAAATTCAGAAAAGAAATCATTTCCTTAAGTCGCTGTATAGATTGAGGGACAATTTTCATCCTTCTGGGTGATGCGCCGAGCCTGCTCTAGACTTACAAAACGCGAGGATTGCCCTTCTGGGCTGCACTGAGTTTGCTCCAGACTTACAAAGTGCGAAATTGTTCTTCTAAACTGGTGGTGGTGCGCCGAGCCTGCTCCAGACTTATAAAACGCGAGATATATTCTCTGCAGAGGACTGCACCGAGCCGCTGACAAGGCTACAAAAAGTGCAGGAAATATCCTCCGCAGAGGACTGCACCGAGCCGCTGACAAGTCTACAAAAAGTGCAGGAAATATCCTCTGCAGAGGATTGCACCGAGCCGCTGATAAGGCTACAAAAGTGCAAGAGATATCCTCCGCAGAGGAGTGCACCGAGCCACTGACAAGGCTACAAAAAGTGCAAGAGATGTCCTCCGCAGAGGAATGCACCGAGCCGCTGACAAGGCTACAAAAAGTGCAAGAGATATCCTCCGCAGAGGAGGGCACCGAGCCGCTGACAAGGCTATAAAAAGTGCAAGAGATATCCTCCGCAGAGGAGTGCACCGAGCCAATGACAAGGCTACAAAAAGCGCAAGAGATGTCCTCCACAGAGGAATGCACCGAGCCGCTGACAGGGCTACAAAAAGCGCAAGAGATGTCCTCCGCAGAGGAATGCACCGAGCCGTTGACAAGGCTATAAAAAATTCAAGATGTCCTTCTGGATTGCTCTCCTGAGCTGGGTGTTCATTTAGATATTTTCTGCAAAATTATATGTACAGAAGTATACGCAAAAAGCTGTATGCATGATGTGAGATGCATGTATATGCAGCAATGCAGGATAAGAATTCATCTGAGTGGATTTGGAGGCGACGGCCGGTTTGGTCGTAACACGCCGCGAGATCGATGCCCTCTGGGATTGCTTTTGGGTCTCTTGCCTTTGGGGGATTATGAGTTTCTCCTCTGGTACCTGTAGTCATTTTTTTTTTGAAGGTAGTGCGCCCCTCGTGGATCTTCGCACTAGTTTTTCTTAGCAGGAAATGCGTCCTTGTCGGATTTTCACATAACGCTACCTTATTTTTTGCCTGGAATGGACCCAACCCAATCCAGCGGCTTTTATTTATTTCATTTTTTGTAGGGCAGACTGCCTGTTCCCAGGTTTTCACCCTACCCTTTGGCCTAACTTTTGCTTAGAGCGCCAATTACGGTTTTAATCTCTACCGGCCTCCTTTTTTTTTTTGTATAGTGGTGCCGAAGTCGTTACCAAAGATCTTTCGGATATAGTCGGTGTGCACTTATGTCTCAGATTGTGATTACATAAACTTGATCCCCATGATGAAGGTGCCCTAGAATTTGATAGCGGGATAAGCCTGGTTAATGCACTCAAGTGGGTGCCCCTAGACACGGCTGCTTATAAAGATCATTGTACTGCAGGTCAAAGATTATGCCTTCGTTTCCACTAATAAAGATCATTGTATTGCAGGTCAAAGATTATGCCTTCGTTTCCACTAGTACGCATAACCAGTGAGTGTTAAATTCCATAATTGATTACAAGGCCCATCGGCTTAGGCATCTAGCCGGCAAGAGCAAAGTGAGGTATAGCCATTTAGATTTCACACATTTAACAATGAACGGCATCCTTCTTTTTATAAAAGAACTGGAAAATGATGGCTGTATGAGTTAAACTGCTTTTGTTTTACGTATTTGCAAAAATTTTGTATGTTTTAGTATGATTTCTCCATACATAATCACCATTTAACACAGATTCAGAATGCAAAATTACATTTAATCTCAAAATGGATCTCGAAAGCATCAGACTCCTGTTTCCAATCAGCCCTCTCGGGTTTTCTTGATTGGATATTTTCTCTCGAGCCTCTAATTTTTGACCAGAGTGCCTTATTTCGGTTTTCACTCTGACGAGGCGCCCAATTTTAGCGAGGCCGCTTTTTTTCGTTTTTCGGCCCGCGGGGTATTTAGTCTCTTCTTTTGATCTTTAGCCTTTAGCCATGGACCTTCTTGGATCTGTTGATGTCGGTCTGGCTCTTTAAACTTGCTTGCCTCGCTGTCTATCGGGATGCTGCTTCCTTGGGTCTTCATATGCTGGTCAGAATTTACCCCGCCCGTCTGGGATACCCAGAGCTATTTGCCCGAAGACCCAATCTTATTCTTCCGGCGGGCGCTTTCTAACTTTCCTCCCAAATGATCGGATAAGGTGTTTTCTGATAGGTCTGGTAGCAATCCCGAAGCCTATTTTTGCTTGACATGTTCAGTTGCTGTAGTTGTTGCTTCAATGAATACCCCATAAGGATTTGACGTGATTCAACGGGCAGTAATGTTTTCACCTCGTGACTCTCGTAAGGGTTCTAATTGCAGATCCCAGAATGGGTCTACTCCATAACCTTCTTATCGTTTGGCATCTCAGCTGTATGTCACCAGTTCATCTCTCGTACAATACACCCTTTATACTTACGGGCTGGGTGAATGGCTCATGGATTAGTCTTCAGGTCTTTTCAGTGGCAGGCATGAGCAGTAGCCACACAAGAATATCCCTCGCATTGCGCATCCTCTATATTGATGAACCAATTGGGTGGCTTGTGGTTCAGTCTTTAGGTCCTTTTCAGTGGAAAAACGCAGATACGTGTAGACTAGTGGTACTTGAGTAAAACTTGCCCCCAAATAGCATTCCCTTGCCCCCCTGATCAATTCTCTCTTTCTTCTCTCTTTTCTTTTTTTCATTTAAATTATTATTATTTTTTTGTTTTTTTTTTGTTTCTTTTTTTTTTTGCTCCCCAATTTTCTTTTAGCAAGCTTCGCTCGAATCCTAAAGTTTACACATACGCGTGTTTTTCTTTTTAACCATTAGGACCATCGTTGTTCAATCCAGTTGGGTGTTGTATTTCAGTAAGGACTTTGGTTCTGGTTTTACTTACGGGTTCCCCTTTCAACCATTTCTATTTATTTCAGCTCGAGTCTTCTGAGCTTCTGTGTCTCCTGTCTATGATTAGGATACGTTTGGCATAGCATGCTCGGCGGCTTCATGATCATTTTCTGGCATGTCTTCGTTGGTCCAGGCAAAGACTTTTATTTCATTTCATTTTTTTTTATTTCTCTCTTTTACTTTCTCTTCAAGAGTCATAACAGATGCTATCAAGATTTTCTTCGGGTTCCCCAAAGTTCTGAGATTAGATGAAATGGCATCATTTGAATCATTATTAAATGTGAATGTGTCATAATTATGCATAGTGAAATCACAAGAAAAGATCACAGGTAAACGGAAACCATTCATTTCATTCCATAAAAACTAGGATTAAAATGTCATTGTCAAATAGTTCAGAAATAAAAAGAGAACATCTAAATAGCTATTTCCTTTCTGCTCCCACCGACATAGATGTCGTAGCCAACGGTTCATTGTCTTCCTCGGGAATCATCTTCTTTTCTTACTCAGGCTCTTAATTTATCTCATTCTTCATCTTTCGCCTTTCTGGGTCGGAGATCTGTTTGGAATCGATCAAATCTTGGATGGCATGTCTCAAGGTCTTGCAATCGTCTGTGGTCTGACCAGTGTGCTGATGGAAGGCACAATACTGATTTGCCTTGTGGTTGGACCGTCCCTGGCTTCTGGAGGGTTTGGCAGGTAGTGGCTGTAATTTACCTTCCTTCATCAACCTCTTAAGAACCCAAGATAAGGTTCTGCCCAAATTAGAAAAGTGCCTTTGATTCATTTTCATGGCTGGCGCTTCCATCATCTCAACATCCCCTTGTCCAACTGTTGGATTGAATGGCTCTTTACCTCTGGCCTCAGAAGGGGATGGAAGCACTGCAGTCGTCATTGTACGAGTCCTCCAGTCAGTGGTCGGCTCAACTCGGTTAGGAGCAATTGCCATAAGCTAGGCTTGAAAAACAAGTGCCATGGCATCCATTCTCTCTTTAAACACGGATAATAACTTCTTTTCAAGCTCTTCGAATCTCTCATCTATCTCCTGGGCAATTAGGGCTCGGGTCTCTTCAGTCAATTGCGAAGAATTGGCCACTTTCAATGTTTGATCCGACCCTCCTTGTTTTCCTTCCTCCTCTTCCTCCCCGCTCTCGCTAGTGGACCGATGATCTATCACCGCTACAGGAATCCCCCCTCCATTTGTCTCAGGGCAAGTGATAGCGATATAGACATTACCATACAAGTTCTGCAAGACATACCATTCAGGTAGACTTGACCCAATCATTAAGACAGGTGGTGGCACAGCATTGTAGTCGGATTTCTTCTTGCTCTCTCTCCATTCGGGATCAGTGATCTGCTTACTATCGATTAGATCCTGAATCTGGTGCCTCAGCCTCACACAATTATCTGTCAAATGCCTAGTATGTTGGTGAAAGTCACAATACTCATTCTCTTTATGCCCAGGCTATCCCTGGTTTCTTACTGGCCTAGGTGGTAAGGGTTGTAGCTTCTCCTCTTTCATCAATCTTTTTAATACCCATGATAAAGGCCGACCCAAATTCGAAAAGTGTCCCTAACTCGCACCTGTTGCTGATACTTCAGCCATCCTCCCACTTCCATTACCACTGCTGGAACTTGACGGCTTATTTGCCCCCTGATTAGCATAACCCCTCTTGGCATAAGCTTCACTGCTCGCCTTTCTCGCGAGGTACTCTCCCTCAGCCTCTATAGCGATGTCTTTTAAAGACTCCCAGTCTCTCAACCCCTTCATTTTTAGTCCATCTCTCAAATAAGGGCTGGCATTCCGAATGAACAGTCAAATCTGGTCCGGGGTGTTAGGCTTGCATTTCATTTCCATGACTCTGTTCCTCCATCGGGTGAGATATTCATGAAAAGACTCTCCTGCCTTTTGCTGCAACAGTTCCAAATATTTTAGAGTTACCTCCATTCTTGTACTACAATCGTACTGCTTGAGAAATTCTTCTATCAACAACTCCCAGTCCTCTTTTGTCCTTCGGTCCAACCCGTGATACCAATCTACTGCCGGGCCAGTTAAACTCAGACAAAAGTATTCAACCTTCTACCTCTTTGTTAGGATGGTACCCTTCATCACTAGTGAGTACTACTTTATGTGCGCAGTGGGGTCAGAGGTGCCGTCGAACTTGGGAACGTCGGGCATCTTAAAATTCTGAGGAACCAAATCATCACTGTCTAGCTCCCTATCCTCGGGGTTCATTCCTCCCCCCACCTTCAAAATCTTTGACATGGCTTCGAACCTTTCTTCCATCTTCTTCCACATCGCCTCCTCTAGCCTGGGCGACTTCCCTTTCACTACCACTAGCTCTTCTGGCTCCTCCCACATATCAATTTCAGACTTAGGGCCTTCCCTACGTTCAACTGGTACTGGTAACCCTGGCTCAATTACCGGCAGCTCAGCTACCGCTGGGGGATCTTCTCCGACTACCCCTTGTTCCCCTTACTCCCTAATCGGAGCAACGGTCTGTCGCCCAACGGGTGGGGCTAATGTAGTAGCAAGGTTGCCCATCATTGCCATCATTCTGGCTTTAAACTCTTCCAACCTTCTCCCTACTTCTTCGGCGATCATTGCCCTAGTCGCATCCGAACCACTTGATGGATCCGACATTCTCATCTCTATTGATAAGTCTGAACTCTGATCTGATGCTAGCTCTGGGGAAATCTTTCTCAACCGACCGTCAGGACCTCTAAACCACCTGGACGAATCTATGATGGCTGCAAAACACACCTTGGTTAGGATGATGCATGATTGAAATGCAATACATGGCCGTGCTTGTGCAGCATAGACAAGCACACGCAAGCAAGTAGATCCTTTCGACCTTATTCCTCCCACACACGGGGTAATGTAGTCTCTTTCCTAGGTGGGCTTCATCCGAGGGTTAACAGCGAACCCATCGGACACGTATGGTGCACAGTAGAAAATCGGCAGCATAATAGTCTTAATCTAATGAGCATTCGTATGGGTTTTGGCCATTTATGTATTTGGACAATTCAACCAAGTTAAGGTGGGCTTATCGGGGCATGAAAGCCTTTGATAAAGGGCCACTTAATTTGCTTGATTTTGCTTAATATGTGACAGCCCACATCACAAGCATCGTATTAAGGAGCGCGTAACCTAGTGGAAGTTTCTATTTGTCATTACATAGGCTTTGGTCAAGGTAATGAAACTTTGGGCTACCCAAGCGTGGTCCCTGCCAAAGGGTCTAGCTCATCACGAGCATAATGACCGATTGGGTCTCCATTTGATATGCCAAAAGGCACTAGGCTTGGGCTGGTGATTATTGTCACACCCCACAAGTGGCTTATTTAGAAATTGGAAATTTTTAAGTGGATAATTAAGAGCAATTTGGTATTTTATATGAGGAATGTGGATTAAATTGCAAGAATTTAATTTAAGTAATTAAAGATTGTAAGTTTAGTGAGTAAAAGGAAATTTGCCTAGGACTAAAAGGTAAAAGAAGAATAAGTGGGTCTGTGTTTTTGTGCATGTGTGCCAGGTGGAGAACAGTGTGTGTGCACGTGGTGAGGGAAAGGAAAAGGCTGTGAAAATTAGTTAGTTTGAACAAAGAATGAAAGCTCTCTTCTTGGTTTTTCCCTCTCACGTAAACCTCACTGTGTTCTTTTCTCCATCTGCTGTTCTTTTCCATTTGCATGTGTGATTTTCCTACTGTGAAGTGAGTTTGGGTCTGTTAGAAGCTACAGAAGGTAAGAGGCTATGGTTTCGGGTGTTTCTTCCTCTCATTTGAGTTACTTTGAGATTCTGTTTTTGGAATTTTGACTGTGGTTTTAATCTGTTTGCAAGCTCCTGAGGAAAAAAGGAAAGACAAAGGAAAGGATAAGATTTTGGATTGAAGAGGATACAGTGGACATTTTGGGATTTCATACAGGTTTGGGAGTGTTTCTGTCCATCCTCATTTTGGGTCCTGTTTTGATGTTTAATGTTGTTGTTAAATTATGTTTTTGATATATAGAGTAATGCATGAGTAAAGTAGAGTTGTGTATTTGATTTGTAGCAGTAAGTGACGATGATATGTATGTGAAATTTGAGATATTTGCATGAACGTAAGAGAGGAAACTTCTGGGTTTAAGTCTCTGTAAATGCAATTCTGATTGTTTATCAATGTGAATGATTTGAGTGATTGTTGCTGTAAATATGCTCTGGAGGCCTGAAGGTACGTGGTTGAATGATTATTGCATGAAAAAGGGTTTTAGACAAAATGGGGATTTGAGTTTTGATTGTACTCTGTTTTCACAATTTACTGGTTTTTCACGTTTTCTGCAAATTCTGGATTTTTGAGTGGAGAAGAAGAAGAATTATGAGGAGAAGGTTACGAGACGTGACTGGTGGTCACGCCGTGACCCCCTTCTCGGTTGAAGGTTACGAGGCGCGAAGCAGCTTCACGCCGTGACTCCTTCTTTGCTGAAGGTCACGTGGCGTGAAGCGGCATCACGCCGTGACTTTCGCCTTGGCCTGTGCGACTTCTCCCTCTCCTCTCACAGGCGTCACGCGACGTGACTGGTGGTCACGCCGTGACTGCCTTGCCTTGCCTTGCCTTGCCTTGCTCCTTTGCCTGGTGCTGGCGTGAGGCCTGTGTCACGCGACGTGATGAATGGTCACGGCGTGACCAGCCTTCCCTGCTGCCCTGTTTTCCAAAATTGAGGTTTTAACTTATGATTTCAAGAATTTTTGCATTACATGACAAATATTTGATTTAAAATCTGTATTGTGTTTTAATAATTGAATAATATTGGGTTTTATATACATGATTAATAATTAATATACATGATTTACACTTTTTATAATTTATTTGGCAAGGATTAGTTCAATGTGAGCTATATGTCCTTATTACCTTCAGTATTGATATTTATATGTTTAAATGTTTCTTAATTTGCTTATGATATAAGTATACATGATTTATAAGCTAGTATTTAATGAAATTCTCATGATTTGATATATGACTTATTGAGTTGTGTCATATAAGCCTGTATAAGTCATAGTAGTGGATAAGTAAGCGCTTACTTAGGTCAGAGTGTGTGTGCAGCTGCTATATGATAAAAATGTTATATGCGGGTCCGTTTGGATCCTTGTTTCGATCCTGTTAGGATCTATATGGAAATAAAGCGGGACCTCGGTCTCTATATGAAAAATACATGTTTGAGACTCATGTCTCTATATGCTTGGGATACTGTGTTCTATCAGTATCCAAATGACCGTATCCACTTCTTAGGTTTATACCAGACTAATCAGGCTACATGTTTATTTGCTATATATATGTTGAGATGTTTATTGACATGATTAAATGCATACGTTGCACCTGAATTCTTGTATATCCTGTATCGGTGTAATCAGAAAAGTATGTGTGTATTTGTTAATTGCTTATATTGTAAATATCATAATGTGATGAGATACTATATTGTATTTGTATATTGTTATTTTGTTTTGTTCCTCCCCACTAAGCGTTATCGCTTAGCACGGGCTCTTTTCCCGTGCAGGTGGCGAGTGCAGTTCAGAGTCAGATATCTGCAGGTCGGCCACTAGGAGTCTTTTTGATTGAAGTTATTTTTGAAGTCTTCCGCTGTAACTATTTTTGTATATGGCTTGTAATTAGCAAAATGAATCTTTTGTAAAGGAACAAGTATTCTTTTTGTATATGTATATGTTACAGTTTTTTTTTTCTATAAACGATTTAAAAGTTTCTTTACATATTATCTTTTGTTTTATTTTATTAGCATGTATTTGGATTGGTTTATATGTTTGCCCGCGTGGCACTCCGGTATCCTTCCAACGGGGATGGCGGGGTGTTACAATTATCCCTAACACTTCCCTACAATGAGTGAAAGTAGGGTCGTGCTTTGGGAACGCACCGAGGTAAAAAGGGACCAACTAGCATATTTCTAAGGCTCTAGAATGTAATGTAATTTCGATGAGAGATAGAATTTTAAGTTTTAAAAACCTAATTATATTTTTAACCAAAGCACTTTCAAAGTGAAGTTTCAAACACAAGTCCCCAGTGAAGTCGCCACTGTGATGCGCGCCGGAACCCAGCAAGGGCCCTCAAGGTGAATCCGCTTTAGGATTCGAGGGACTGGTTCGCATCTTTTGATCATGGGCGCCATGAGACATCATTGGTGTATTCCTCCCAATAGAACATTAGGGAGAACCACCTAGCCTAATGACGCCTAAAGGCACCTTTGAGGTATTTGGAGTCGCCACCCAATTTACAAGAAATTGGGAAAAGTCTCTCACCTCTAACGGTCTAGACTAAAGATTCGGTGTTCGGAACTTCCCTCTTATTTATGCTTTGGTTAATTATAAATGAGTCTTTAACTTCTTAAAATTATATCTCTCACCTCACGCGATTAATGCATTAAAAGTAAAAGCGCATCATAAGCATTCAAAAAGCAATAAAATGAAAGCGCTAAATGAAAGCGGTAAACACACAAGCACGCAATTACAAAAGAAATGGGGCGAAATACAACCCCAATAAAAAGAGATTCAAAATGTAAACGGGGACGGAATACAATCTCCAAAATTAAATAGCATCGCCCCAAAATTAATTACAAGGGCCCAAAAGGAAATGAACATAAATTTAAAATACTCACACAAGGTCAAAATAGACGGACATACATAAATCGGGGCATTATTTTAGGAACATTGGTTCCTTCGCGCTTATTGAAGGTTTAGAAACATTGGTTTTTTCGCGTTTATTTGAAGAGGGTTCGAAGAGCCGTTTTGGTTGTTTGATGAAAGCGGGGATAAGTGATCCCATTTTTGGAGAAAATTGACTCTTCATTTTATTTGTGATATTTTTATTGTTGGGCTAAAATAAGGGACATTGGTCCCAATTTTATTAGTAAAAGACCGAATTAATTACAGGAATATTTTTGTGATTTTTTATCCCACTCGTGCACAAATAAAATAAATATTTACAAATAAGCACAAAACACATAAAGAGGGGGTTGAAAGGATCTCACCAAGCCGGGGGACTCATCTACGTGCTACGACCTAACAGGGGAGCTGCGGGAAAGCTCACACAGTGCAACCCAAAACAAATCTCAGAAAAAAATAATATCGAAAACATTAGCAAATGCTCTAATAAAACTAATCGAATAAATAATAATAAAACAATGATAACAATAATAACCATGATAATAGTAACAACAATGATAATTATAATAGTAATAATGATAATAATAATAATAATAATAATAATAATAATAATAGACATGGCAAACATAACATGATGATAAAAATGAACAATAACAACGCCAATGATAATATCACAACACGGTAAATTAAGGATGCTAATGATAATTGATAATACAGCAAATACCATTTGCTCTAAGGCCCATTCAGTCGGTCCATTCAACTGGCAAGGCCCAAAGCCTATCAGCCAAAGGTATCAGACACGAGCTCCTAGGCAATGCACATGCCCGATCGGCTGATGTGACCGCCAGTCCCATCAGCCACCTGACACAAGGCAGCGCCCATGCCTACCACCTGCTCCCTTTCATGTCGCCGAATACCTACTCTGACAGCCAGTAATCACTCCCCAGGCACTCGAGTGCCCCTCAACTATCTCATATAAATAGCCCAGCCAACCATGGCTCCAGGTATTGAATCTAAGACTTTCTATCTCTAAAGCACTTTATCTCTCTAAGCTACTAACTTAAGCTTCGGAGTGCTCACGCCTGGTCCGACCGGGCTCCTCTTATTGCAGGTTTCTCTCATCCGATCGGATCGCCCTCTCTCCTACAGATAAAGACATTCTCGGCTTTATCATTTGGTGCTTTCGTTGAGAGATGGCAAACTCAAGATCCAATGAGAATACAACCCCCATGGACCTCGACCATGACAACAACGCTCGTACCATATCAGGCACCTCGAGAAGGAGGGAAGGGCCCTCCAGGTCCCCCATGAGGGCCAACCTCCTTCCCGATTTTAATGACGCCGCTACGAGGCGACCAGAGGACACCCCCATCACTGTGAGGGACATGCGCGCTATTCTCAGTGATTTCACAAAGAGCATTGTCCAGACCCTTAAGAAGGGTAAGATGCCAGCAGCTTCTGAAAGAGCCCAAGAGGATTACCTCGCCGGCGAAGACTTCAGGAGGAATAAGAACCAGGGAATAATCATTAATGAGCAGCGAGCTCAGGAAACTCGAAAGAGTGCGGTCAGGGCCCCGGACAGGAGAGGCAAGAGGAAGCAGGTGATGTCCGCGAACAGGGGGTCCCCTTATTCTAGCAGGGCCACCACTCCCGCTGTAAGAGACGACTTGTCTCACATGTGCACTCCTAGCCGCAACCCTGCGCGAAAGAACACCGAGTCCACCGCCACAACCTTGAGTAAGAGGACCAATGGCTTAAGCAGAAGCTCAAGCAGTTCGGTTTCTTCACGCCCAAGAAAGGCGCATTCGAAGGAAACACATGCGGGAACACTGCCTCCCCATTTTGCAGGGAAATCACCGATGCCGAGCTCCCTCCCAGGTGGAGAGACGTGGTTATGGAAAGGTACACAGGTAGGACAGACCCTACCACTCACTTGGCTGAGTACTTGACCAAAGTCCAGGTCTATACCTACGACGAACGGTTAGCCTGCAGGGTCTTCCCCACCACCTTGGGAGGAGATGCGTTGACATGGTTCCATGACCTGCCTCTGGGATCCATTACGTCCTTCAGACAGCTAAAGGAGCTGTTCACCACGAGGTTCATCGTGCAAACACGTGCACCTAAGACGATGAACGACTTATGCAATCTTTACCAGAGGACCAATGAAAGTTTACGAGACTACATCGATAGATTCTAGGCTACCATGTCTGAAGTAAGGAACGTCAGTGTAGAAATGGCGACCAACGCCTTAACTGGGGGCATCACTGACCGTCCACTCTTCGAATCACTGTCAACAAGACCCCCATCCAGTTTCGCTGAGCTCATGGAGAGGGCCAGGCAACACATCCAGCTGGATGATGCCCTTAGGTCCAACAGAGGAAGAAGGACCAGCGTTCTGGATCGTTTGCAATATCCGGACAACTGCTCCTCTAAGGCCCAGGACGGAGCATCCAGCTCCAAAAATTCAGGCCAGACGAAAGGGCCAAGGAGAGATCGGTCTACGCGTTCAGATGATCAGCCTGAAAGAACGTTCACCCCTCTTAACACCACCCCGACCGCGGTGCTGATGCATATAAAAGAGAAGCACCGCCGAGTAAATTGGCCCAGGGACCTGTCCGAAAGGAGCAGGGCAGTGAGGGATATGAGTAAATACTACGAATTTCACAGAGACGTCGGTCATTTAACCGATGAGTGCACTTCGCTCAAGAGGGAGATAGAGAGGCTGATACACCGCGGAGCTCTCAAGAAGTTTATAGGCCCGGCCAGAGGGGATGAACCCTGTAGACAGCCGAAACCTCGAAGGGACGACCCTGACTCAGACCACGACGATCGCAGGAATCCCCGAAATGCCGACCCGGGCAGGCCCTATGCCGGGGTTATAAATGTGATCACAGGAGGGTCATCCTACGGAGAGGACCTCCCCAAGAAAGGGAAAGGGAAAGGCGTCTACCTCTCCCGCCAGGCCGAGCAGCCTGCCTCAGTCACCATTTCCAGCGAAGATGCACGAGACGTCCTGTTTCCTCATGAGGACGCTCTCGTTGTAAGAGCTAGGATTAATAATTTCAATGTGAAAAGAATTCTAGTGGACAATGGCAGTGCTGTCAACGTCCTAACTCTCCAGGCTTACTGTAATGGCCGCAAAATACCCTAGTTGTTTCGGTATGTCATATGAAGTATGTATGTATATTTATTAAGAGATAAATTCTGAATTTAAGGGTATTTAGATAATTAATTATAGGGGTGGATTAATCTGAAAATAAAAGAAGGATTTAATTGCAAAAATATAAAGTATGTAAGTGAGTAAAATGACATTATGCATGGGTAAATAAATGGAGGATTAACTAAGTTAATTAACAAAGGATTAAGGTAGAAAATAATGGGTAATTAATTATATGAAGGAGCAGATTTTTGTTAGTGGGAAATGATGGAACATGTGAGAATTTAAATAAGAGAAGTGGGAGCAGATTTTTAGTGGGAATTGATGGAACATTTGAGGAGTTAAATAAGAGTAGTGGAAGCTAATGGGGAACAACTTTTCTTAGTGGGTTTTGCTGTGGATTTATGAAGAGTGGACTCATCATCAATTAGCATTAAGTGTCTAGTGGAAGAGTAAAGTTAGTGGCTAGTGGAGCTTCCATTTTCTGCATCTTTGTACATAGATTGGAGCCTTCTTTAGTCTTTATTTTGTGAGAAAGAAAGAGAGAGGAAGAGCTGAAATTCGTATGTCTTAGAGAGCCATTCTTTTGTACTTGTTCTTCAGCAAATTAAGCTCTCTTCTCCCTTCAAAAACTCTGCCTTGAGTGAGTGTAAGTTGGAAGGGTTGAATGCATATCATTTAAGAGCAAAGATCAAGGATTTGTAAGGTAAAATGATGGTATAATCATGCATGTAAAATTCTGTTTCATCTACCTATTCTTAGTATGATTTTTATGAGGTTATTATGAGGATATTAATGCTGGAAATTTATGCTTAATAGCTGAAGAAAAGAGGAGGATTAAAGGCAAAGCAAAGGTTGGGGAAGCTAGTGAACAACAGCCCCATTAGGAGCTTAGGAGTGTGAGGTTTGGGAACTAGTTGCTTGTGTGTGTATTATTTGATTTATTATGTGTATTATGTAAATGGTTGTGTGGTCTGATAGATTGAAGGAATGAATATGTATTGTTAAAATGATGCTAAATGTGTCGGTTTATAACTAATGTGTTGGAAGTATAAAATAAAATAAAATGGAGTTGAGTTTCTGTGTTGGACTCTCCTGACCTTTAGTGACATTTTCATCCATATATTGAGTTATAATGCTCCAAATGAGTTGATTCAAATTGAATTTGAAACATAACATCCATATCTAAAAATGTCTAAGAGGAGTGTGGAGCAAATTCTGGCTTAAAGTGTCCCAAAATATTGTCACAACGTAGGTATTCCTATTCTGTCGGTTCATATAACCATCATTCAGTGTTTAGGGAATATATTACGTTATAGATGTCCAAATGATCTGATTCTTGTCCCATTTGAAAGATAAGACATAGAGGAAGATATGTTAAGAAGAACGTTTTGCCCAGAAATGACCCTAGCTATGTCAAAAATGCAATACAAGTTGAATTATAGAGTCAGTCTAGAGTCTGCCTCAATTTTTCACCGCCGTGTAAAACCATTTTGCCCAGTTTTACCCATTTTGCACATCCCACACGGCTGTGAAGGAATTCCTCACCGCCGTGTAAAATCATGCTGTCCAATTTTACCCATTTTTCACGTCCCACACGGCTGTATGAGTGTCCATACCGCCGTGTAACCTTATTTTGCCCTCAAAATGTATGTTTTCCTTCCCAAATTGAACCCGAACTTCACCACGAGTTCCCTTAGTTTGTTCAATACATGTTTATCATTATAAAATGAGTATCTTAAGCATGATAAACTATGCATACTAATGTTATATGAGCTATAAATGTTCTAAGTGTAATGAATCAAGCATGATGATAATGATTAGATGGACATGAGAAACATGAAATGTATATAAGGGAAGTGATTTGTTATGTGTTAAAAATATATGTAAGGTGAATGTGATAATGCATATCTGAGGTGATTAATGAATGAGTATGAGCTTGTCATGATGTGAATAAGAAATAAAATAACTTAAGCCTGCGAGTCAAGTATTGGATAGGTAGGCATGCCTATAGAGGGTCTCTGAGCTGCAGCATAAGTAAGTTAAAGAAAGTTTGATTCTGATGATATGATTTTGATTGAATCCTTGCTGGATTCCAAGCTATAAAAGAATGAATAAGAAGGGTACCCATAAGTATGAAAGTTCTATATGATGAATGTGCCCAAGGGGTACCAAGATATATGAAAATTCTATCTGAAAGAAGTACCTTCGAGGTACCTATATTCTGTTTATAAGAAGTACCTTTGAGGTACCTATATTCTGTTTGAAAATTACCCGTTATCCATAACTTTGAATTGCAGGCAAAATAATCGAATAAATAAAAAGAAAAGAAAAGGGCGAAAAAAAAATAATCTGATAAACATAAAATAAAGCTATGTGCATAAATTATTTGGATGGATAATCAATTGACATGATAAATATATTAAAGAAATGATGATATGCTAGAAAGATAAATATTATGAATCGATGCAGTATTAATTGGATGAAATGAGATGCTAGCATGTTAACCTATTTGTTGATGAGGCATGTTTTTGTATGTCATAAATGTTGTTGTATAATATTGCCTGTTATGTATGAGTTCCCCACTAAGCGTAAAACGCTTAGCACGGGTTTCTTTAATCCGTGCAGGTACGGAAGTAGGTTCTCGAAGGACGACTCCGCAGGTCAAAGGTCAACATTAGGCTTTGTGTAGGTTTTTGGGGTTATCATTTTGGGATGTGTATGTTGTTCTAATTTTATAAAATAATGATGAAAAGTCTATGATGTACAAAGTATGTTTCGGCATGTAAGTCTAAAGATAATAACATAGTATGTGTAAGATGGATAATAAGTAAAGTGGTGTGCTCGTGTGATGTAATAAGTTTATGTGTGATGCATGTGGAATGGCTTGGGTAAATGTAAGAAGAAATTTTATTTGAGCAAGTTTTTATGATCATATTTAACTCAGTATATGTAAGTTTTTTTTTTGTGTGCACGATCATTTCCTACCGATTTAGCTGCTTCAGCTTTAACGGTTGGAAGTGGGCGTCACAAGTTGTGGTATCAGAGCACTAGGTTTAGTCTTTTCTGGGAATAATGGGTAGATAGGATGTGTATAGTATGTTGACCTAATGCGGAAGTCCTTATTTAAATTGTGTAGTTTCAAAGATGGAACTTAACCGCCAAGTGATAGAAGAAACAGCTGAAAGTGTCAACCCTCGAGAAGCTGAAAGGACGGGCACTAGACAAACTGGGCCAGACAGACATGGCAATGAGGTTCCAATAGGACCTATGGAAGCTGTGATGAAAATGACACAAGATATGGCGAGGTTTATGGAGCGAATGATGGCACCCAGACTACCAATAGAATCTTTAAGAAAACATGGAGCTGAAGAATTCTTTGGGACAAAGTTAGATGAATCTGAAAAAGCTGAATACTGGATTGAAAAAGTAGAAAGAATTCTTCAGGAGATACGGTGTCCTCAAGATCAATGGCTTGAGTGTGTGGTGTCTTTGCTACAAGGCGCTGCATATGACTGGTGGAAGCTGGTATTACAGAATCCTGAGCTTCCTAATCCTGTGGATTGGGATTTCTTTGAAAGTGAATTCAGACACAAGTTCCTTACTAAGGCATATCAAGAAGCAAACTGGAAGAAGTTCCTAAGCTTAAAGCAGAGATCTATGACTGTTTCTGAGTATGAGGCTGAATTTTGCAGACTAAGTAAATATGCTCCTAAGAAGGTTTTGACTGAAAGTTTGAGGTGTCAACAATTTGAGGAAGGGCTGAATGAAGAGATAAAGGCTTTGCTGATTTCTTTAACTACTGATCAGAATGTGAGCTACTACAGAATAGTTCAGGCAGCCTTGAGAGCTGAAAAGAATTTTGAGGCTCAGAGGGAATGGAGACAGAAAAGAAGTGCAAACAGAGGAGGTTATAGTACGGGAAAAAGGCCACGGGTTTCTACCATGGCACCACCAGAAGAATCTAGATATGGTCCTTCAGCAAGAGGAAAGAAATGGGGAAGACCTTCAATAGCTCATCAGAGTCGAGGAACAGCTAGTGGCAGGAGTGAAATACCTGAGTGTTCTCATTGCAGAAAAAGACATTGGGGTGAGTGTTGGAAGGTTAGAGGTGCTTGTTTCGGATGTGGAAGCACGGAACATTTTATTGCCAATTGCCCTCAACCACGTATAGCGGTGAGTAATCAACAGGAGCAAAGTAGAGGTGGTTCAAATATGCCTTCAGTTAATAGAGGAAGAGGTAGAGGACGTGGCAGAGGAAGTCAATCAAGGTGGGCAACTGATTCTGAGGCTGTGGATAGGCCTGGTGCAGGGTCTATTCGTGCTTATGCCCTGAAGGCTCGTGAGGAGCAAGATGCACCTGAGGTGATAGCAGGTACTTTTCTGTTTAATGATATGAAAATGTTTGCACTTATTGATCTTGGATCTACGCATTCATACATATGTTCTGATAAGATAAGTGAAAGCATGCCTAAAGCTGAATGTTTAGCATATGATATCTGTGTAACAAGTCCCTTAGGAGGTTGTGCAAATGTGAATCGGGTGTATAGGAATTGTGCATTACAAGTTCAAGGTTATGAGTTTCCTGCAGATTTGATTGAATTACCCTTTGATGAGTTTGATTTGATTTTGGGGATGGATTGGCTAACAAAGTATGATGCGGATGTGAAGTGTAAAAGGAAGATTTTGATACTTAAGGATGATAAAGGGAATAAAGTGATAGTCAAGGGAGTTTGTACTAATCCTCTTGTGAATGTGATATCTGCAATGCAAGCCAGTCGATGTTTAAGGAAGGGATGTGAAGCTTATCTTGCTTTGGTGTTGGATAGTAAAAGAGAGCATGTAAAGATACAAGATATACCAGTGGTAAGTGAGTTTCCTGATGTGTTTCCAGAAGAATTGAGTGGTGTACCACCAGTAAGAGAAGTAGAGTTGTCAATAGATGTGTTACCAGGTACAACACCAGTATCTAAAGCACCATACAGGATGGCTCCAACAGAGTTAAAAGAACTGAAAGTTCAGTTGCAGGAGTTGTTGGATAGGGGTTTCATTAGACCCAGTGTGTCACCATGGGGAGCACCGGTTTTGTTTGTTAAGAAGAAGGATGGTACAATGAGAATGTGCATTGATTATCGACAACTGAATAAGGTAACCGTGAAGAATCGGTATCCCTTGCCTCGGATTGAGGATTTATTTGATCAGTTAAGGGGAGCAGGTGTGTTTTCGAAGATTGATTTGCGTTCTGGGTATTATCAGTTGCAAGTAAAGAAGGAGGATATTTCAAAGACAGCATTTAGAACTCGGTATGGACATTACGAATTTTTAGTAATGCCATTCGGGTTGACTAATGCGCCTGCTGCATTTATGGATTTGATGAATAGAGTATTCAGGTCTTATCTTGATCAGTTTGTGGTAGTGTTCATAGATGATATTTTGGTTTATTCCAAAGATGAGAAGGAACATGAGCAGCATTTAAAGATGGTACTTCAGACACTGAGGGAACATCAGTTGTATGCCAAGTTGAGTAAATGTGAGTTTTGGTTACGAGAGGTATCTTTTCTGGGTCATGTGATATCTTCAGAAGGGATTAAAGTGGACCCAGCTAAAATAGAAGCTGTTGTGAATTGGAAGCCACCCAGGAACGTGCTTGAAGTTCGTAGTTTCTTGGGTTTGGCAGGGTATTATAGAAGGTTTGTGAAGGGATTTTCTGTTATAGCTTCACCAATGACAAAGTTGCTGCGAAAAGGGGTGAAGTATGTATGGTCTGAAAAGTGTCAACAAAGTTTTGATCAGTTGAAAAAGATGTTAGTAGAGGCCCCAGTTCTTACTCAACCCATGTCTGGTAAAGAGTATGTGTTATACACAGATGCCTCTGGAGTTGGGTTAGGATGTGTTCTTATGCAAGATGGGAAGGTGGTGGCTTATGCATCGAGGCAACTGAAGCCACATGAGCAGAATTATCCAACTCATGATTTAGAGCTAGCTGCAGTAGTGTTTGCTTTAAAAATATGGCGACATTATCTGTATGGTGAGAAGTGTAAAATCTACACTGATCATAAAAGTCTGAAATATCTGCTCACTCAGAAGGAGTTGAATTTGAGGCAAAGAAGATGGCTAGAGCTGTTTAAAGACTATGATTGCATAGTAGATTATCATCCGGGAAAAGCCAATGTGGTGGCTGATGCGTTAAGTAGGAAGACAGTTTCAACTATGCAGTTGCAGCATGTGAGATGGAGATTTACACCTAATGGAGCTTTGCTTGCTCATTTGAAAGCAAGACCGGTGTTGATAGATGATTTGTTAGCAGCTCAAAAGAATGATCCTAAGTTGCAGCAAGTTTGGCAGTCAGTGGGCAAAGATGATAAGTCTGAGTATATGGTGGATAAGAATGGAGTACTGCGGTACAAGAACAGAATATGCGTGGCTAATGATAAGGAATTGAAGAAAAGATTGCTTTACGAGGCACATAATACGGTTTTTACTATGCATCCGGGTGGAAACAAAATGTATCAAGATCTGAAATCACTGTATTGGTGGCCAGGCATGAAGAAGGATATAATTGAATATGTGTCCAAGTGTTTGATCTGTCAGCAAGTGAAAGCAGAGCATCAAGTGCCTCAAGGGATGTTGAATCCACTTCCTATTCCACAATGGAAATGGGAAAATGTTACCATGGATTTTGTTACAGGTTTGCTTCTGACTTTGAAAAAGCAAGATGCAGTATGGGTGATTGTGGATAGATTTTCAAAGTCAGCACATTTTATTCCAGTTCGGATGGATTATTCTCTTGATAAGTTGGCTGATCTGTATGTTAAAGAGATAGTTCGTCTTCATGGAGTACCTTTGACAATTGTGTCTGATAGAGATCCTCGGTTTACTTCTAAGTTTTGGAAGAGTTTGCAAGCTGCTTTGGGGACAAGGTTGAATTTTAGTACAGCTTTCCATCCTCAGACAGATGGGCAGTCAGAAAGGATTATCCAAATTTTGGAAGATTTGATGCGGGCATGTGTTCTGAATTTTTCTAAAAGTTGGGATAAGTATCTTCCACTCATGGAGTTTGCTTATAACAATAGTTATCAAACTAGCATTGGCATGTCCCCATATGAAGTGCTGTATGGAAGAAAATGTCGTACTCCAGTTTGTTGGACAGAGTTGAATGAGAACAGAATTATTGGGCCAGATTTGGTAAGAGATACAGAAGAAAAAGCTAAGATGATTCAGCAAAGGTTAAAAGCAGCAAGTGATAGGCAAAAGTCTTATGCTGATTTGAAGCGAAGAGACATTGAGTTCCAAGTGGGCGATAAAGTATTCCTGAAGGTGTCGCCTTGGAGGAAAGTATTGAGGTTTGGCAACAAAGGAAAGTTGAGTCCAAGGTTTATTGGACCTTATGAGGTTCTGGAAAGAATAGGTGCTGTGGCATATCGTTTAGCTTTACCTCCAGCTTTGAGTAAACTACACGATGTGTTCCATGTATCTATGCTGAGGAGATATAGATCGGATGAATCTCATATTTTGCCCCTACAAGAAGTAGAAGTGCAACCAGATTTCTCCTATGATGAGAAACCAAAGACAATTTTAGCAAGGGAAGTAAGACAGCTTCGGAATAAGCAAATACCGCTCGTGAAAGTACTTTGGCAACATCACGGAGTGGAAGAAGCAACTTGGGAACCGGAGGATGCTATGCGTGAGCAACATCCACATCTGTTTGACTCAGGTATGAATTTCGAGGACGAAATTCTTTAAGGAAGGGAGAGTTGTAATGGCCGCAAAATACCCTAGTTGTTTCGGTATGTCATATGAAGTATGTATGTATATTTATTAAGAGATAAATTCTGAATTTAAGGGTATTTAGATAATTAATTATAGGGGTGGATTAATCTGAAAATAAAAGAAGGATTTAATTGCAAAAATATAAAGTATGTAAGTGAGTAAAATGACATTATGCATAGGTAAATAAATGGAGGATTAACTAAGTTAATTAACAAAGGATTAAGGTAGAAAATAATGGGTAATTAATTATATGAAGGAGCAGATTTTTGTTAGTGGGAAATGATGGAACATGTGAGAATTTAAATAAGAGAAGTGGGAGCAGATTTTTAGTGGGAATTGATGGAACATTTGAGGAGTTAAATAAGAGTAGTGGAAGCTAATGGGGAACAACTTTTCTTAGTGGGTTTTGCTGTGGATTTATGAAGAGTGGACTCATCATCAATTAGCATTAAGTGTCTAGTGGAAGAGTAAAGTTAGTGGCTAGTGGAGCTTCCATTTTCTGCATCTTTGTACATAGATTGGAGCCTTCTTTAGTCTTTATTTTGTGAGAAAGAAAGAGAGAGGAAGAGCTGAAATTCGTATGTCTTAGAGAGCCATTCTTTTGTACTTGTTCTTCAGCAAATTAAGCTCTCTTCTCCCTTCAAAAACTCTGCCTTGAGTGAGTGTAAGTTGGAAGGGTTGAATGCATATCATTTAAGAGCAAAGATCAAGGATTTGTAAGGTAAAATGATGGTATAATCATGCATGTAAAATTCTGTTTCATCTACCTATTCTTAGTATGATTTTTATGAGGTTATTATGAGGATATTAATGCTGGAAATTTATGCTTAATAGCTGAAGAAAAGAGGAGGATTAAAGGCAAAGCAAAGGTTGGGGAAGCTAGTGAACAACAGCCCCATTAGGAGCTTAGGAGTGTGAGGTTTGGGAACTAGTTGCTTGTGTGTGTATTATTTGATTTATTATGTGTATTATGTAAATGGTTGTGTGGTCTGATAGATTGAAGGAATGAATATGTATTGTTAAAATGATGCTAAATGTGTCGGTTTATAACTAATGTGTTGGAAGTATAAAATAAAATAAAATGGAGTTGAGTTTCTGTGTTGGACTCTCCTGACCTTTAGTGACATTTTCATCCATATATTGAGTTATAATGCTCCAAATGAGTTGATTCAAATTGAATTTGAAACATAACATCCATATCTAAAAATGTCTAAGAGGAGTGTGGAGCAAATTCTGGCTTAAAGTGTCCCAAAATATTGTCACAACGTAGGTATTCCTATTCTGTCGGTTCATATAACCATCATTCAGTGTTTAGGGAATATATTACGTTATAGATGTCCAAATGATCTGATTCTTGTCCCATTTGAAAGATAAGACATAGAGGAAGATATGTTAAGAAGAACGTTTTGCCCAGAAATGACCCTAGCTATGTCAAAAATGCAATACAAGTTGAATTATAGAGTCAGTCTAGAGTCTGCCTCAATTTTTCACCGCCGTGTAAAACCATTTTGCCCAGTTTTACCCATTTTGCACGTCCCACACGGCTGTGAAGGAATTCCTCACCGCCGTGTAAAATCATGCTGTCCAATTTTACCCATTTTTCACGTCCCACACGGCTGTATGAGTGTCCATACCGCCGTGTAACCTTATTTTGCCCTCAAAATGTATGTTTTCCTTCCCAAATTGAACCCGAACTTCACCACGAGTTCCCTTAGTTTGTTCAATACATGTTTATCATTATAAAATGAGTATCTTAAGCATGATAAACTATGCATACTAATGTTATATGAGCTATAAATGTTCTAAGTGTAATGAATCAAGCATGATGATAATGATTAGATGGACATGAGAAACATGAAATGTATATAAGGGAAGTGATTTGTTATGTGTTAAAAATATATGTAAGGTGAATGTGATAATGGATATCTGAGGTGATTAATGAATGAGTATGAGCTTGTCATGATGTGAATAAGAAATAAAATAACTTAAGCCTGCGAGTCAAGTATTGGATAGGTAGGCATGCCTATAGAGGGTCTCTGAGCTGCAGCATAAGTAAGTTAAAGAAAGTTTGATTCTGATGATATGATTTTGATTGAATCCTTGCTGGATTCCAAGCTATAAAAGAATGAATAAGAAGGGTACCCATAAGTATGAAAGTTCTATATGATGAATGTGCCCAAGGGGTACCAAGATATATGAAAATTCTATCTGAAAGAAGTACCTTCGAGGTACCTATATTCTGTTTATAAGAAGTACCTTTGAGGTACCTATATTCTGTTTGAAAATTACCCGTTATCCATAACTTTGAATTGCAGGCAAAATAATCGAATAAATAAAAAGAAAAGAAAAGGGCGAAAAAAAAAATATCTGATAAACATAAAATAAAGCTATGTGCATAAATTATTTGGATGGATAATCAATTGACATGATAAATATATTAAAGAAATGATGATATGCTAGAAAGATAAATATTATGAATCGATGCAGTATTAATTGGATGAAATGAGATGCTAGCATGTTAACCTATTTGTTGATGAGGCATGTTTTTGTATGTCATAAATGTTGTTGTATAATATTGCCTGTTATGTATGAGTTCCCCACTAAGCGTAAAACGCTTAGCACGGGTTTCTTTAATCCGTGCAGGTACGGAAGTAGGTTCTCGAAGGACGACTCCGCAGGTCAAAGGTCAACATTAGGCTTTGTGTAGGTTTTTGGGGTTATCATTTTGGGATGTGTATGTTGTTCTAATTTTATAAAATAATGATGAAAAGTCTATGATGTACAAAGTATGTTTCGGCATGTAAGTCTAAAGATAATAACATAGTATGTGTAAGATGGATAATAAGTAAAGTGGTGTGTTCGTGTGATGTAATAAGTTTATGTGTGATGCATGTGGAATGGCTTGGGTAAATGTAAGAAGAAATTTTATTTGAGCAAGTTTTTATGATCATATTTAACTCAGTATATGTAAGTTTTTTTTTGTGTGCACGATCATTTCCTACCGATTTAGCTGCTTCAGCTTTAACGGTTGGAAGTGGGCGTCACACTTACAAAGCCATGGGTCTTCCGATCGGAGAGCTGAACCCAAATACCACACCTCTGATCGGACTGGGCAACGCCACCATCCCGGTGGCAGGATCGGTGGAGCTCTTTGTCGAGCTAGGCCAAGAAGCAGTAGCTCATGCCTGTAAGGTAATTTTCATGGTCATCGATATGACATTTGCCTATAACGCTATCTTTGGCAGGCCATTGCTCTTCCAGACCAGAGCCGTGACTTCCATCCGCTACATGGTGATGAAAATCCCAACAGCAGGTGGCATCGCCATTTTGAGAGGTGACCAAAAGGCATCCCGAGAGGCTTATGTAACGATGATAAAGCAGCAGCGGGAGGCGATGGTTGTAGAGCCCGGCCTCGAGCAGCCAGAAAAGGCAGAAAGGCCCAGGATAGACCCTGCTGAAGAGACCAAAACGAAGGCGCTAAATAAAGGGAAAAGCGTTCAGGTCGGGACCAGTATGAGTAAAGAAACAGAAGATGCTATTATGCAGGTCTTGAGAATAAATCAGGCGGCCTTCACTTGGAAGCCAGAACACATCCCTGGCATAGACCCCAGTGTGATCACCCACAAATTGAATGTGGACCCAAACCATCCCCCGGTCCGGCAAAGGCTAAGGAGGCATGCACCCGACCGGAGGAGGTTCATTTCAGAGGAGGTGGATAGGCTACTCAAGACCGGAACAATCCGAGAGGTAGACTATCCCGACTGGCTTGCGAATGTGGTTTTAGTCAAGAAAAAGTCTGGCAAGTTACGAATGTGTGTGGACTTCACCGACCTCAATAAGGCGTGTCCCAAAGACAGCTATCCCTTGCCCAGTATAGACCAGTTGGTCGATGCCATCGCCGGCCACGCTATCTACTCTCTCCTCGATGCATACGCCGGCTACCACCAGATCTTGATGTGGCTCCTAGACCAAGAGAAAACCAGCTTCATTACAGACGACGGGACCTTTTGCTACAAGGTAATGCCGTTCGGACTGAAGAATGCTGGGGCCACATATCAATGCCTCATGAACAAGATCTTCAAAGACCAGATTGGCTAGAATCTCGAGGTCTACGTTGATGACATGATCGTCAAAAGCCAAAGCCCTGAGCAACACCCCGCCGATCTGGCAAAAGTTTTTGACACTCTGAACAGATTCTAGATGAAGCTCAACCCCGAGAAATGTGTTTTCGGAGTACCATCAGGAAAATTCCTAGGATTCCTGGTCTCACAAAGAGGGATTGAAGCTAATCCAGAAAAAATAAAAGCTGTCCTCGAGATGCAACCCCCCAAAAACATAAAAGACGTCCAGAAGCTGAACGGAAGGATAACAGCCTTGGGGCGATTGTGACGTGCGCCGGATCCCGAGCGCCGCCCTTTCGGACCGCCCGCACGTGGGCGATCGGGGCATTTGCGGGTCCGTTGACAGCTTGCAAATAAATTGCAAGTGCGTCTATGTTGGGCAACAAGGAGGTATCATGGAGTCGCCACCCAATAGAACATTGGGAAAGTTACTCTCGCCTCGGAGAGCCTAAGACTGCGCTTGGTATCCATTTTGGGCCAGCTAGAGGGATCATGGAAGGTGAACTTCTCACCCTAAAGAGCCTAGGATTAGCGTTAAAGCCTCGTGACCCAAGAAGTATTTTGAAGGATAACCTCTAACCTCTCGAGCCCAAAGACCAGAGCTGGGTCCGGGATTTCTCATCTATTTCTACCTCAATTAGTTTATGATCAAATTTTAATGTCATTAATTCGCTCTCTCTCCACACTATGCAGTTGATTAAAAGGCGCATTTATTCACATTCGGAAAGCCGTAAATGATCAAGTAAATAATGAAAGCAATAGATTACAATAAATACAAGGAGCGGAATACAACTCCCTTTTATAAATGTGCGAAGCATGCATAAATCGGGATATTTCTTATTTTGAGGACTTTGGTCCTCACATGCATCGTTATTAAAATTGGGGATTTTTATTTATAATGATCTTTTTTTGGATGGAAATAGGGCATTGGACCCTTGTTTTGTGTAAATCTCATTTTATTAAATATAAAACCATTGAGTCATTTTTATACATCAACGGGATATGAAAGGAGTACATCCATATACATAAGATAATCAATAAAAGAAATGAAACAAGAGGATTAGGAAACTAAACCGGACGAGATCCTCCAAACATGGTAGATAGCCGCTCAAGCTCGGGATAATCCAGGAGGACCGACATACACTCACAAAAAGTTAAGAGAGGTTAATATACATAAAATTAACACATAAGAAGTCAAGGAGACTTGGAAGAGATAAAAAATGGTTTAAAAGGAGGGAGACAGAACCCACCGACGGCCTTCCTTGTTTGACCGACGGGCGTCGGTTCGGGTATCCGATATGCCCGTTTGTCACTCAAGGAGGGGCGTCTGTAGGTGGGTGACCGACGGGCGTCGGTGATAAAGATGACCCGTCGGTCACCTCTGTCTCCGAAAAAAACAGAATGGAGAGGGAGAGAAAAAAACCTTTTCAAAGTCAAAAAAGAATTTTATCCCAAAAGAGATGAGAGAGTCAAGATAAAAGAAAATAATGATAGATATTCAAAAATCCCACAAAATGAGAAATAAATATGGAGAAATAACCCGGAATATTTACCCTCAGATAATCGCTTCAGGTGAGATTCTTATGTCGATTAGAGCCCCGCGCGTTCCACGAGAAGCAAAGATGAAAGATTAAAGAGAGAAAATGAGATATTTCACCTTCAATCCCTCAGAAAATCGACTTTGGAGTCAAAATCTAAAGAAAACTAATTAGCTTTTAGTTCCCTTTGATTGATTTGGTCCTTGATTCAATAGATTTCTTTAGAAAAAGTGTTTTTTGGAAGAGAGAGAAAATGTGCTCAAAATTGGGCAGAGTTTCCTCGTTTGAAAATTTTTCCAACCCCTTTCAAATGAAAATCCGGAGCTTTTATAGCCAGACACGACCGACGGGCATCGGTGTATAGAGGCGGGCGTCGGAAGAATCCTTCTGACACAAGGATTCGTCCGACGGCCCTGCTACATCCACTGACGGGCATCGGAAGGGTTGCGTGCTCCGGGAAACCAGCAGGCATTCTGACAGGGGCGGTGATTTTCCGACGGGCGTCGAAAAATACCTAGAGCTGTCGGTAACTTGAAGCGACGGGCCGACTTCACAGACGGGCTGGCCGTCTGTGGAGGACAAAAAGTCTTTTGACTCGAAA
This sequence comes from Excoecaria cochinchinensis, assembly GCA_947683425.1. Taxonomy (NCBI): domain Eukaryota; kingdom Viridiplantae; phylum Streptophyta; class Magnoliopsida; order Malpighiales; family Euphorbiaceae; genus Excoecaria; species Excoecaria cochinchinensis. The sequence continues at coordinate 142,572 of CANTUQ010000017.1, read as the reverse complement.
AAAACCTCTGTTTTCTCCCCCTCTTCCCGGGAATTGTAAAAAGCCTCACTTCTCATGGAACGCGGGACTAAAACCTCCAAATCCAGCCCCTCATACAGGCTCGGACATTGATTTCATCATAGGGTAACCTCTGATCCGGACCGCTCCGGGACACAGTGCTTACAGTTGCCCCCAGTTTTGGGGAAACTAGTGCACAAGCGCCTAGATAAGCCAAAACTCAGAGAAAGGACAGAAAGAAAGAAGGCGTACCTGTGACGGTTCTTACCTTCCACGCCTTTTGCCGGGAAGACCTTGTCTCGGTCTGTTCGGCGATGCGAAGATACCCCTACCGATCTTGTCCCGACTTGTAGGTGTTGGTGAGACGTAGCATTCTCCAGCTACGAACTCGAAGCGAAGAGCAGTGTTTCTCTAACTGCAACTTCGATCTGAAGTTCCCTTGCCAACCCCCTCTCGATCTGCAAGGTGCGTAGCACTCCCTGGCTACCGCGCGAACTGTGAGTTGCAGCACTCTCTGGCTACAATCCCGATGTGAAGAGCGGTGTTTTTCTAACCACAGCTTCGATCTGAAGTTCCCTTGCTAACCCCCATCCGATCTGCAAGGTGCGTAGCACTCTCTGGCTGCCGCGCGAACTGTGAGATGCAGCACTCTCTGGCTACAATCCCGATGTGAAGAGCGGTGTTTTTCTAACCATAGCTTCGATCTGAAGTTCCCTTGCTAACCCCCATCCGATCTGCAAGGTGCGTAGCACTCTCTGGCTGCCGCGCGAACTGTGAGATGCAGCACTCTCTGGCTACAATCCCGATGTGAAGAGCGGTGTTTTTCTAACCACATCTTCGATCTGAAGTTCCCTTGCTAACCCCCATCCAATCTGCAAGGTGCATAGCACTCTCTGGCTGCCGCGCGAACTGTGAGATGCAGCACTCTCTGGCTACAATCCCGATGTGAAGAGCTGTGTTTTTCTAACCACAGCTTCGATCTGAAGTTCCCTTGCTAACCCCCATCCGATCTGCAAGGTGCGTAGCACTCTCTGGCTGCCGCGCGAACTGTGAGATGCAGCACTCTCTGGCTACAATCCCGATGTGAAGAGCGGTGTTTTTCTAACCACAGCTTCGATCTGAAGTTCCCTTGCTAACCCCCATCCGATCTGCAAGGTGCGTAGCACTCTCTGGCTGTCGCGCGAATTGTGAGATGCAGCACTCTCTGGCTACAATCCCGATGTGAAGAGCTGTGTTTTTCTAACCACAGCTTCGATCTGAAGTTCCCTTGCTAACCCCCATCCGATCTGCAAGGTGCGTAGCACTCTCTGGCTGCCGCGCGAACTGTGAGATGCAACACTCTCTGGCTACAATCCCGATGTGAAGAGCGGTGTTTTTCTAACCACAGCTTCGATCTGAAGTTCCCTTGCTAACCCCCATCCGATCTACAAGGTGCCTAGCACTCTCTGGCTGCCGCGCGAACTATGAGATGCAGCACTCTCTGGCTACAATCCCGATGTGAAGAGCGGTGTTTTTCTAACCACAGCTTCGATCTGAAGTTCCCTTGCTAACCCCCATCCGATCTGCAAGGTGCGTAGCACTCTCTGGCTGCCACGCGAACTGTGAGATGCAGCACTCTCTGGCTACAATCCCGATGTGAAGAGCGGTGTTTTTCTAACCACAGCTTCGATCTGAAGTTCCCTTGCTAACCCCCTTCCGATCTGCAAGGTGCGTAGCATTCTCTGGCTGCCGCGCGAACTGTGAGATGCAGCGCTCTCTGGCTACAATCCCGATGTGAAGAGCGATGTTTTTCTAACCACAGCTTCGATCTGAAGTTCCCTTGCTAACCCCCATCCGATCTGCAAGGTGCGTAGCACTCTCTGGCTGCCGCGCGAACTGTGAGACGCAGCACTCTTTGGCTACAATCCCGATGTGAAGAGCGGTGTTTTTCTAACCACAGCTTCGATCTGAAGTTCCCTTGCTAACCCCCATCCGATCTGCAAGGTGCGTAGCACTCTCTGGCTGCCGCGCGAACTGTGAGATGCAGCACTCTCTGGCTACAATCCCGATGTGAAGAGCGGTGTTTTTCTAACCACAGCTTCGATCTGAAGTTCCCTTGCTAACCCCCATCCGATCTGCAAGGTGCGTAGCACTCTCTGGCTGTCGCGCGAACTGTGAGATGTAGCACTCTCTGGCTACAATCCCGATTTGGTGAAGTGCAGTGTTTCTTCAACTGCAGCTTCGGTCTGTCTCTGTACCTGTGTGATAAAAGATTTTGTTAGATCGTGCTTGAGTGGTCATCTTTCATCCTGTTTATTGATGGCGCGATTTTGCCTTATTTGCTATGCCATGTTTCATCTTTTATTCATTTTTTTTATTGAGATGTTATTGATTATCATCATTCATCATTTCATTTTGTTTTGTCTTATTTTGTTATATTGTCATTTTTATCGACACATAAGTAAATATGAGGACATACACCTTCTGTGATGTGACTAAACAATTAATAATCGAATGATCATGCAATAATGAAGCAAAAGTTTTCACTAGAAATGTCATTTTTGTACAGTGCATATACAAAATATAAATATACAAAAGATACAAAAATAACTCCCTGAAGATCAGAGAGGTGTGTAGTCTGAGGGCTCATCGGGATCCTCGTCATCCGATATATGCACGGTCCCTGGAGGAGGTGGACGTGCCGGAGGTGGTGGCGGAGCTGTGGAGGATCCTGCCTCGTGATCATGGGCCCGCCTGAAACGGATCTGAGCGTAGCCGTCCAAAAAGGGCTGGGTGCAGGTACTCATAAACCCTAAGGTCTCAGAAACCTTGTCTCCCAACTTCTTGAAGGCTTGGCTCAACTGAATGGTCTGCTCGCTGGCGGCCTTTCTCCTCTGCTCCAGGCTCTGCTCCGTCTGCTCCCTAAACTCCCTCATGGTCTGAGAAAGAGGGGGGAGTATCCCCTCCATCGCCTGGACGCGGGATCTCAGAGAGTCAAGTGACTCCTCAATCATCTGTAGGGTCATATCGACCCTCTGAGATGCCTGGTCCTGTGACGTCCCCAGATCATGAGCGAGCTGCTGCCTCAACTCCCTCTGCCCCTGAGCAATCTGCTCAATCAGCCTCAACTGCTCCCCTCTGAAGGCCCCTAAGGTCCGAGCCTGCTCATCCCTAAAAATATCCCAGGCTCGAGCCTGCTCCCGCGTCGTATACTCAATATAACCCGCCTGCTCCCGAGCCAAATGCTCCACCGACTGGGACTGCTCCTGAATGGCAGCCTGCTGGCGATCCAACCTCTCGTGGATAGCCCTGTCCCTCTCATCCTGCCACCGCTCTAAGGCTGTAAACATGGAGGTGAGGAGCTGAGAGAAGTCTGGCTGCACAGGCTGCTGCGGTGCTGGCTCTGGTGGTGGTGCCGAGGAGGTGGATGCCCCTGGGTTGCCTCGGGAGTACGGATGGTATCTCTCGGAGGGCCCGTGGATAGACCTCTGTACCCTGGCGCTCGGTGATGGGACTGGAGTCGGCGCTCTGGATGCCGGTGAAGCAGCAAAGAGGTCGTCCATCGTGATCTCAAAGTCGAAGTCCGAGGGGGTCCTAGGTGGCTCCTGCTGCTGTGGCGGAGGCACCGTCTGCAGCTGAGGAGGCTGAGGAGGCTGATGCTCCGGCTGAGGCTGGGGCTGTGGCTGAGGCTCTGGCTGAGGCTCGGGCTGTGGAGGCTGAGGAGGCTGATGCTCCGGCTGATCAGGATCTGCCCCCAAGGGTGGAAGGTTGAACATCTGCCGGGTCTCATGGATGGTCAATACCCTGTAAGCCTCTGCCTGGCCAGATATCGGGGCGATCATCCCCATCTGCACTGCCGCTGCGGCGTCTACATGGATCCCCTCCGGCAAGGGTCCTCTCAACCTCTCGGGGTTAACCCCCAGTCTCAAAAGCAAACGGGTGATGACTCCTCCTACCATCACCACCGGCGTCATCCCTCTGCTGACTCTGGTCAAGTTGGCCAAGATCTCGTGGCTAATGTTGAGACGCTGGCCTGCCACCATAGCCCAGAGGCTCCAGATCTCGGCCGCATTAAGCGACCCTGGATTACCAGCTCGACCGAGGTACGAACTGGAAAGCACTCTGTGCAAATACCGGAGTGCCTGAGACACCAGTACGGTGCTCTTCGCTGTATCGTGATCGTACAGCACTCCTGGTATGGCAATGGCCGCCCAATGGGCGCGTCTCACCGCTCGCCGCGGGATCTCGACCCCCTCCTCTCTAGGGAGCCCCATGGCCTGAGCAAACCTCTGCCTGGTGATACTAAAATGGTCGCCGTCAAACCAAAACTGGATCACCCCCGGGTCGGTATCCGCACTCTGAAAGCCAGCATAGCGGAGAGTGGCCAAGACCTGGCGGGTAGCCTCTGGAAATGTCTGAAAGGAGGGCTCAAGAAACTCCATCCACCCAGCACCCTCGGCAAGTAGATCGAACTCTGGGGCCAATCCTAGGGCCTCTAGCAATGGGCGAGATACAAAACGGCTGGCCCGAAACTCTACCTGAGCCAGCGCCCTATACCTCTGAGCCGACTCATCATCCATCCAATCCGGAGCCACAAGATCAGGCTGGGCCTGCGGTGCTCTACGTCTAGGAGGCATCCTGCAAAAGGAATAGGTTAAATATCGAAAATCGCAAAACAAATTTTCTTAAATTTATTTTCAAGGTGAAAGCCGATTTAGGCCTCACCGGGGTAACGGCGACCCAAAAATAAGATAGAAAAAAAGATAATAAATGAAAAGGGCAAAGGTTGCCCACATGCTTTGCACATATCAAGGCAAAAACAATATGCAATTAGCATACAAATAATTTGAAACGAGTAAAGGAAATGGGCCTTCTAGGTCCCGAGGCATGCATTATACATGAAAAATATTCAATTCTAGAATAAATAATAAAAATTTGGGCAGCACCCCGGCAGGGATATGCCCAACCTCCTGCACGAAAAGGCAAAAACATAGGCCTCAGGCCTCAAGAATAACACACACATGTAAATGGGGCGCACCCCGGCAAGAGTGTGCCCCCAATAACACAAAATAATGGCCTCAGGCCACAAAAGCAGTATATACAGAATAGTGCACTACAGATTGTCTACTTCTAAAGCGCCAAAGTTATAGAAAAATTCTATTTCTATGTGATCATGCAAAAGTTCAAATTTAATTGCACTAAAATGATATAGAAAAATGGGCAGCATTCTCCCTAAATTCCTACAGCATCTAAAACTTCTTAATCATTTTTAAAGTTAAAAGAAGAAGAGATGTAAAAATAAATTGAATAAAATTCAAAAAAAGTAGTTATTTACTTACTTAGAATCCCGAGGAGTGTAGAAACTGAAAAAATATAAATATCCGTGCACCCGGTGAGTATAGAATGCGAAAATATGAAGAAATCGCGAAAAAATAAGAAGAAAAGCTTTAAAAAACCGCTAAAAAACGCTAAGAAACCGTTTGAGAGAGGAAGAAGAAAGGGACAGCAACGTTTAAACCGTCTGTCACTCGCCCTTATATAGAAATTCCTGACCGACGGGCAGGGCATCTGTACAAGCGACCGACGGGCTGGCCGTCTGTCATGCAATAAATGCTAGTTAATGCGCGTGATGAATGCAATGCTGACGTATGCATCTGCCAGGTGGATCTATACCGACGGTCAGGCCGTCTCTGTGGGGAGGCGGGCAGGCCATCCCTGTGTAAAGGCGGTTAGGCCGTCCCTGTGAAGAGATGGGCAGGCCGTCGGTGACGCTTGCCTATAAAATCTTGCAAAATTTTTGTCTCTTCATTTTCCCACATCTTGAGTCCTTCATCTTTCTCAAAATGTCCTCTCCTCTTGCCCAAAGGATGCACCGTATTTTAGATGACAAACACACTTGGGGAGAAGGCGCCCTTTCCTCTTTGTCTGGGCTGAAATATCTGTGCCGGGTGAAAGTCGACCAGAACCTCCTCCTGGCGGCGACCCACTTCTGGAACCCCCGGTTCCACGTTTTCCAATTCACCTATCAGGAACTGTGCCCTTTGCCTGAAGAGCTAGCTTCCATTCTGGGAGCACGGTTCCCTCCTAGCGCTCTGCCTTGCGTCCCCCGCTGTGGCCTATTCCAGACCCGGGATGCAGCCCTGGCCCTGGGCATATCTTCCTCGGAGGCCAACTGGCTGATTCCTCTGGGCTCTTCCTTTTCTTTGGAGCCACTGATCGAGGCTCTGGATCGGTTCACTAACATCCCCACATACCGGGTAAGCATCACATTCTTATTCTGCATGGTGAACTTCCTTACCGTTGTTCCAGGAGGTTTGACAGGTGACTCTCATCTGTTCGGAGTCCTGAGCGACTTTCATCTGGGACTGTCACCCCTACCACTTGTCCTGGCTGAAACTATCCTGGGCTTGGACGCTGTGAGCTCTGGGTCCACTACAACCTTTGCCGGCAGCCCCTTATTACTCCAGGTACGTCATTATTTTAAAGGTAGTGCGTCCCTCATGGATTTTCACACTAGCTTTTCTTAGTGGGAGGTGCGTCCTTTCGGATTTTCACACAACCCTGTGCCTTATTTTTTGCCTGAAGTAAACCCTACTTACCCCAGCGGCTCTTTTTTTTTTTCTTTTTTTTTTTTTTCTCAGATCTGGCTACAGGAAAAACTGAAGATGCTGTCTGAACCACCCCCTCGCGTTACTCACCAGTACTCACCGAGCCATTTCTTGCCTCGTCGACGACTGCATGGGTGTGTCACTGCTGGTGAAGGCTTTACCAGATTTGGCGAGCTGTCAGATGACGATATCAGTTTTACATCCGCCTGGCTCCCGCTATCTCATGCAGTCATCGACGGGCCATCGGGTTGTGTTCCCCTTTGCGGCCTCCGTCAGTCCACCTTCTGCATCACCTCTCGATGTACACGACAGCTCGGGATGACCCAGGATATAGTGAAGGTTCCCCTGTCCTTCCGAGGAGGAGATCTCTCGGCCGCGTTTGCTTCTCGGTATCATGAGCTGTGGGGTAGACTACCCATGAAGACCGTTATCCCGAGGTTTGGCAATCATTCTGCATCTTCGACTAGCGAGTACAAGAAGTGGATCCTTAGTCCAGCCTCTGATAACAGGACCCGAGGGCTCAAGCATCTGATCGGCGAGAGCAGCAGCAGGACTTAGCTTAGCCTATATGTGTATTTCTTTTGGTGCTACATTTCTGTTTAATGCAGAACTAGAGAATGACGAAAGTGAAAAGAATAATATTCATCTTATTTCACGAGTTTTGTGTATATTTCCATACAATTTCAGCATACATGATCAGTTTTGGCATTTACTCAGCTGCTTATGCGCTGTCAATACATGAAACCAAATTTTAACAGCATCAACTCCTGTTACCAATCGGCCCTCTCGAGTTTTCACGATCGGACATTTTCTCTCACGCCTCTAATTTTTGCACAGGATGCCTTTTTTCGGTTTTCACCCTGTCGAGGCGCCCAATTTTAGCATAGCCACCTTTTTTCGGTTTTCGACTTGCGGGGCATTTTATTCTCTTCTTTTTATTTTGGTCTTTAGCCGTGGAACCTTTTGAGTCTGTCGACATTGATCAGTTCTTTGAATTCATCCCCATCGCTATCTGACAAGATTGCAGCCCCTTTGGACAGCAGCTTCTTAAGGATATACGGCCCTTCCCAGGTAGGTCTGAATTTCCCCCTGATGTCTGGTACCCCTGGCCTCATCTGTTTGAACACCAAGTCCCCTTCTTTTAGCGGATGCTTCCTCACTTTCTTTCTGAAAGTTCTCGCCAATCTCTTCTGGTATATCTGATTATGATAATAAGCTTTCAGCCTACTCTCATCCAGTAAGTTCAAGTGCTGCAACCTCTGCTGCGCCCATTCGGCTTCCGGGATTTGGGCCTCCATGGCCACCCTTAGTGATTTAAGTTCTATCTCTACTGGCAATACTGCTTCTGTTCCGTATACCAGGAAAAATGGTATAGCGCCTGTAGATGATCTTACAGTCGTTCTGTATCCCCAGAGGGCAAAGGGTAACTTTTCAGCCCAGTCCTTGTAGGTTTGGACCATCTTGGACAGGATCTTCTTCACATTCTTATTGGCGGCTTCTACTGCTCCATTCGCTTGCGGTCGGTAGGGAGAGGATTTATGATGCTCAACACCATATTTCTCGAGAAGTTTTCTGGTTTCTCCCATGAACTGCACCCCATTATCAGACACTATGTGATGAGGGAGGCCATATCTGCAGATCAAATTCCTCTCTATGAACTTGGCCATGTCCCTTGCGTCAATTTTCTTGAAGGATTCTGCCTCGACCCATTTGGTGAAATAGTCGATCGCGACTATGATGTATCTGTGCCCATTGGACGCCGTAGGGCGAATCTCTCCAATGATATCTATCCCCCAAGCAGCAAACGGCCAAGGTGATGTCAGGTTATGTAGTTCTGATACCGGCAGGTGTCTCAGGTCTGCGTACTGTTGGCACAACTGACATTGTTTGACATACTTCGAGCAATCAGTGTCTATCGTAAGCCAATAAAAGCCTTGTCTCATGATCTTCTTGGCCAAGGTCAAACCATTCATGTGGGCCCCACAGACACCTGCATGGGTTTCTTCCATTATCTTGCGTGCTTCTCTTTCATTCAAGTACCTGAGCTGGATCCCATCTGACCGTCTTTTGTACAACACCCCTTCTAAGGATATGAACTGAGTAGATAACTTACGTATCATCCTCTGGTCTTTTTCAGTGGCTTCCTCTGGAAATTTATTGTTTTCCAAGTAATTCATGATATCAAAGTACCATGGCCTCCTATCTAACGCCTCTGCTTCTATTACAGGCTCGGTTTCAAAACTAGGCTTATCAGAGCTCGAAATTAGCACCGGCTTCATAGCCACTCCTTCAGGGTTATCCCACATTGACACTAAGGTTGCCAATGCATCAGCCAGACGGTTCTCATCTCTGGGCACAAAGTGGAAAGTGCAAGTCTCAAACTGCCCACACATCCCTTTCAGATATTGAACATAGGGGACCAGTCGTTCTTCTTTTACAGCCCACTCACCTCGGATCTGGTTTATTACCAAGGACGAGTCACCAAATACCTCTACGTTCCTTGCCCCCAACACAGCTAGAGCTTCTAACCCGAAGGTGCACGCTTCGTATTCAGCTTCATTGTTGGTTGCTTTGTATCTCAGCTTCTTAGCAAGAGGAAGTTTTTCATTATCTGGGGTTGTCAAGATGATCCCGACTCCGGCTCCTTTGTTATTCACTGCCCCATCAAAGTGCAACTGCCATCCCTGAACAGAAATCGTGCCTACGCTCTCGTCAGGAAAGGTAAACTCGGGGGTGTCCCCTTGGATAGGATGTTCAGCAAGAAATTCGGCTATAGCTCGCCCCTTAATAGTCTTGCGGGTGATGTATTGCACATCAAACTCTTGTAGCAAGAGCAGCCACCTCCCCATCTTTCCAAGCAAAGACGGTGCCTCCTGCAAATATCTTAACGGATTTTGCTTGGCTACTGCCTGAACTTTGTATGAGTGGAAGTAATGCCTCAGCTTCTTTGATGCCCAAATCACTGCGAGGCAGATCTTCTCTACTTCAGCATATTTTATTTCATAAGCCAGGAACTTCTTGTTGAGGTAATAAATTGTAAAATCCACCCCAAATTCATCCTCTTGAGCCATCATGGCACCCACTGAACCGTCTTCTACTGCCAGGTACAGAATAAGCGGTTTAACAGGTTGCGGAGGCCTTAGCACTGGCGGATTTAACAGATATTCCCTAATATTATCAAAGGCTCTTTGGCAGTCTTCGTTCCAGACTACGGGCTGATTCTTTCTAAGCAGCTTGAAAATAGGTTCGCATATCGAAGTGAGCTTGGCAATAAACCGGCTAACATACTGCAGCTTGCCCAGGAAACTCCTTACATCCTTCTCTTTTTGTGGCACAGGCATCTCTCTGATAGCTTTCACCTTGTCTGGGTCAATTTCTATCCCCCTCTGGCTGACGACATGTCCCAACAGCTTTCCTGAAGTCACTCCGAAAATGCACTTCTTGGGGTTAAGTCGCAGATTATACTTATCGATCCTGATGAAGAACTTCTCTAGAGCTTCAAAGTGTCCCTCTCGGGTGGCTGATTTGACCATCATGTCATCGACATACACCTCCACTTCTTTATGGATCAGGTCGCCTAAGATCTTGGTCGCCATCCTCTGGTATGTGGCCCCTGCATTCTTCAGGCCGAAAGGCATGACCCGATAGGCATAGGTGCCCCACTCTGTGATAAAAGCAGTTTTAACCCGGTCAGCTATCTTGTTCAAGATCTGGTTGTAGCCCACATAACCGTCCCCAAAGCTGTACATCGCGCAATTGGCGGCACTGTCTATCAATACATCAATATGGGGTAGTGGAAAATCATCTTTAGGGCAAGCTTTGTTAAGATCTCGATAATCCACACACACCCTGACCTTTCCGTTCTTCTTTGCTACAGGGACCACATTTGCCAGCCATGTAGGATACTGGACTTCCACGAGGAACTTGGCTTCAATCTGCTGTCGAATTTCCTCCTTAACCTTGTCAGCCCATTCTGGTCTTAGCCTTCTCAACTTCTGCTTCACAGGCTTGCAATCTGGGTAAGTCGGGATGGCATGCTCTGCCACGTCTCGGTCAATCCCCGGCATGTCCTCGTAGGTCCAGGCAAAGACTTTTTCATGTTTTCTTATTATTCTCTCAAAATTTTTTCTCTCCTCAGGAGTTATGTTTGATGCTATTAGAATTTCTCTCGGATTTTCTGAGTTTCCAAGATTAAAAGGCGTTGTGCCAGTGGAGTCAATGTCAAAAATTGATGGAATATGATCATGTTCATGCATGTTGAAATCATTAGAAACATCGCACAAATAAGTGAAATTGTTTATCTTATTAATAATGTTATAGTTATCATTTACATCATAAAAGAGTTCTGGAATAAAAAGACAATCTAGGCTAGAGTCTTCTTCCGCCACTCCTGAGGTTGATGTTGTTGCAGCTTGCTCACAAACTTTCTGACTTAGCAAAGGTCCTTCAGGCACGTCGGGGGAAATCCTCAAATCTTTAACTTTCAGCCCTAACTCTGCTATCTTCTCCTTCCCTTTCTCAGATGCCATGCTCAACCTATCATCCTCGATATCTCTATCGTCATCAATTCTCAACACTGGCCTTCTTCTCAACTCTCCCGAGGCCACTAATCTTAACTCTACCGGCGGCGGCCTAACGGGATATTCTCGCCTTTCAACCCTTTCTTCCTCAGGCTCATTCTGTCTCACTGGAGGAGGAGGAGGATTCTGTGGAGCGTTCTGCTGTGCCAAGGCGGTCAACATATTCATCATCCTGCCCTCGAATTCCTCAAAACGGCGGCCCACTTCTTCCGCAATCATGGCCCTGGTGGCGTCTTCCCCCCTAGGCGAGTTTGCCATCTGAGATACTGTACCACTGATTTCTGATAAGATCTCTGGTAGGCCCTCTCTATCTGACAGCTCAGGAGTAAGAACTCGGATCAGTCGTCCGGTTGGTGATCTAGTCCACCTGGGCAGATCTATGATGGCTGCAGGGACAAAAGTTAGAATGATGCATGAAATGTAGGTATAATGCATGATCGTGATATGCAACACTTACAGAGCACAAGCAAGCAAGTTGGTCCTTCCACCCTTATTTCTCCCACACACGTGGTCGTGCAGTCTCTTTCCTAGGTGGGATTAGCCCAAGGGTCAACGAGGGACCCGATGGACGTGTATGGTGCGCGGCAGAAAATCGGCAGCATAACACTCCTATGCTAATGTACAAGCGGATGGACAATGATCGTCACGTATTCGGATGCTCCATAAATTTCGACATGGCCCTACCGGGGCATAATAGCCTTTGGCCAGGTCACCAAGCGAGACATTTGGACTCATCCAATACATGAGGATCCATACAGCAAGCATGAGATTAAGGTTCATTTCACCTGTGGAAAGTGACTACAGCCATTATATGAGCTTTGGACAAGGGAGATGTTTCTTTGAGGCTACCCAAGCATGATCCCTGCCGACGGGTCTAACTCATCACAAGCGTAACGACCGATCGGGTCACCATTTTGATATACCATTAAGGTACGTGGCTTGGGCTGGTGATTATCCTTAACACTTCCCCAAATTGAGTGAAAATGAGGAGGTGCTTCAGGAACGCACCGGGGCTAAAAGAGGGACCAAACTAGCGTATTCTAAGGCTCTAATGATATGCGAATGCAATTTTGAGTGAAAGCGAATTTATGAATTAAATTTTAATCATAAATGTTAAAAGAGGTATTTTCGAATTAAAATCTCGAACCATAAACGTCCCCAGTGGAGTCGCCACTGTGACGCGCGCCGGATCCCAAGCGCCGCCCTTTCGGACTGCCCGTACGTGGGCGATCGGGGCATTTACGGGTCCGTTGACAGCTTGCAAATAAATTGCAAGTGCGTCTATGTTGGGCAACAAGGAGGTATCATGGAGTCGCCACCCAATAGAACATTGGGAAAGTTACTCTCGCCTCGGAGAGCCTAAGACTGCGCTTGGTATCCATTTTGGGCCAGCTAGAGGGATCATGGAAGGTGAACTTCTCACCCTAAAGAGCCTAGGATTAGCGCTAAAGCCTCGTGACCCAAGAAGTATTTTGGAGGATAACCTCTCGAGCCCAAAGACCAGAGTTGGGTCCAGGATTTCTCATCTATTTCTACCTCAATTAGTTTATGATCAAATTTTAATGTCATTAATTCGCTCTCTCTCCACACTATGCAGTTGATTAAAAGGCACATTTATTCACATTCGGAAAGCCGTAAATGATCAAGTAAATAATGAAAGCAATAGATTACAATAAATACAAGGAGCGGAATACAACTCCCTTTTATAAATGTGCGAAGCATGCATAAATCGGGATATTTCTTATTTTGAGGACTTTGGTCCTCACATGCATCGTTATTAAAATTGGGGATTTTTATTTATGATGATCTTTTTTTGGATGGAAATAGAGCATTGGACCCTTGTTTTGTGTAAATCTCATTTTATTAAATATAAAACCATTGAGTCATTTTTATACATCAACGGGATATGAAAGGAGTACATCCATATACATAAGATAATCAATAAAAGAAATGAAACAAGAGGATTAGGAAACTAAACCGGACGAGATCCTCCAAACATGGTAGATAGCCGCTCAAGCTCGGGATAATCCAGGAGGACCGACATACACTCACAGAAAGTTAAGAGAGGTTAATATACATAAAATTAACACATAAGAAGTCAAAGAGACTTGGAAGAGATAAAAAATGGTTTAAAAGGAGGGAGACAGAACCCACCGACGGCCTTCCTTGTTTGACCGACGGGCATCGGTTCGGGTATCCGATATGCCCGTTTGTCACTCAAGGAGGGGCGTCTGTAGGTGGGTGACCGACGGGCGTCGGTGATAAAGATGACCCGTCGGTCACCTCTATCTCCGAAAAAAACAGAATGGAGAGGGAGAGAAAAAAACCTTTTCAAAGTCAAAAAAGAATTTTATCCCAAAAGAGATGAGAGAGTCAAGATAAAAGAAAATAATGATAGATATTCAAAAATCCCACAAAATGAGAAATAAATATGGAGAAATAACCCGGAATATTTACCCTCAGATAATCGCTTCAGGTGAGATTCTTATGTCGGTTAGAGCCCCGCGCGTTCCACGAGAAGCAAAGATGAAAGATTAAAGAGAGAAAATGAGATATTTCACCTTCAATCCCTCAGAAAATCGACTTTGGAGTCAAAATCTAAAGAAAACTAATTAGCTTTTAGTTTCCTTTGATTGATTTGGTCCTTGATTCAATAGATTTCTTTAGAAAAAGTGTTTTTTGGAAGAGAGAGAAAATGTGCTCAAAATTGGGCAGAGTTTCCTCGTTTGAAAATTTTTCCAACCCCTTTCAAATGAAAATTCGGAGCTTTTATAGCCAGACACGACCGACGGGCGTCGGTGTATAGAGGCGGGCGTCGGAAGAATCCTTCTGAAATAAGGATTCGTCCGACGGCCCTGCCACATCCACCGACGGGCGTCGGAAGGGTTGCGTGCTCCGGGAAACCAGGCGGCATTCTGACAGGGGCAGTGATTTTTCGACGGGCATCGAAAAATACCTAGAGCCGTCGGTGACTCGAAGCGACGGGCCGACTTCACAGACGGGCTGGCCGTCTGTGGAGGATAAAAAGTCTTTTGACTCGAAAAAAACCTCTGTTTTCTCCCCCTCTGCCCGGGAATTGTAAAAAGCCTCACTTCTCATGGAACGCGGGACTAAAACCTCCAAATCCAGCCCCTCATACAGGCTCGGACATTGATTTCATCATAGGGTAACCTCTGAATCGGACCGCTCCGGGACACAGTTCTTACAGCGATTCATCTCCTCCTCAGCCAAGCGCTGCACTCCTTTCTTCAAGAAGCTCAGGAAGAGTGAAACCTTCGTCTGGGGGGAAGACTGCCAGCAAGCCTTCGAAGAGCTGAAGGCATTCCTCACCAACCCACCACTGCTTAGCCGGCCAGTACCAGGTGAAAATCTATACCTCTACTTAGCCACCTCTAAAGATGCTGTTGCAGGTGCCTTGGTCCGAGAGGAAGGTACCCAACAGCTACCTGTTTACTACGTCAGTGAAGTACTTAGAGGTGCGAATCTAAGAAAGGGACCGGTTGAGCAACTTATCATTGCCCTCATGATGTGCGCAAGGAAGCTAAGGCCATATTTCAAAGCACACACAATTGTAGTCCGATCGGGCCACCCCCTTCGAAAGATTCTCCAGACGCCCGATCTGGAAGGCAAAATGGTGGGATGGGCAATCAAGCTACAGTCCTGGGATATCAGATATGAGCCCAGAAAGGCGATAAAGGCCTAGGCTTTGGCAGATTTTATAGCTGAATTTGCGGGTGAGGAACCACAAAGTCAGCCCAAGCTACAAAACTGGGAAATGACGGTGGACGGTGCAGCAAATGACACTCGAGGAGGTGTCGGCATGGTAATAAAAGGCCCTCTGGGCATCATAATAAGGTACGCAATAAAGCTTAACTTGAAAGCTTCCAATAATGTTACAGAGTACGAGGCGCTCCTTCAAGGACTGAGACTGCTCCATGCGATCCGACCGGAGTCAGTAGCCATCAGGAGCGACTCCCAGCTCGTAACCAGTCAGGTTTTGGGGACCTTTAAGGCCCGAGAAGCCACCATGATCCAGTACCTGGCCAAAGTTAAAGCAGCCTTCGCGAAACTTGAGGAAACTAGATCAGAATGGGTGCTCCAGAAAGTCCCAAGAGACCAAACAGCAGATGCAGATCGGCTGGCAAAATTGTCTGCTTCGGAAGAAAAGGTCATAGAAGAAAACATTGCCGTAGTCGACCAGACTTCCTCCTCCCTAGACGAGCCGGAGATGATGGAGATCGACCAAGAGGGCGAAACCTGGATGAGCTCGATCAAGCAGTACCTCCAAACAGGTGGGCTGCCCGAGGACAAAGACGAAGCTCGCAAGGTATCCCGAAAATCCCTTAATTACTCCATCATTAACGGTGATTTGTATAAAAAAGCTTTCAGCCACCCCTGGCTCAAATGCGTGACGGAGGGAGAGGGAGACTATATCCTCCGGGAGCTCCATGAAGGCATATGCGGAGCACACGAGGCGAGTAGAGTTATGGCCAGAAAGGCCCTCCAGACGGGATACTACTGGCCCAGCATGCTTAAGGACGCCAAAGAAAAAGTCAGAAGGTGCCCGCAATGCCAGGTGCATGGGAAGGTAATAAGACAACACGGTGCGAAACAACAGCCGATCGGAATTGCTTGGCCCTTCGATCAGTGGGGGCTCGACATCCTAGGACCTTTTCCCCAAGGCAAAAGGCAGATGAAGTTTCTCATAGTAGCGGTTGACCACTTCTCCAAATGGATCGAGGCTGAACCTGTGGCCACTATCACAGCCGAGAAGGTCAAGAGTTTCGCTTGGAAAAACATCATCTGCAGGTATGGCTTACCCAATGTCTTTATTGCAGATAATGGCAAGCAGTTCAATAGTTCCATTTTCAGAAACTTTTGCCAAGGACTGAACATTAAATTGAAGTTCACGTCAGTCGCTCATCCCCAAAGCAACGGAATGACTGAGGTCTCCAATCGGACCATCCTGGAAGGGTTGAAAAAGCGACTAGGCGAAGCAAAAGGCAATTGGACTGAAGAACTGCAAAGTGTCCTGTGGACATATAGGACTTCGCCAAGAACAGGCACTCACCAAACGCCATTCTCCCTCGTCTACGGCTCCGAAGCAGTGATACCTGTAGAGGTCGGCCTTCCCTCTTACCGATCGGCACTCTATTCCGAACAGAAGAATGCTGAAGAAAGATGCCAAGACCTAGATCTAGCAGAAGGAAAGAGGGAGGACGCCTACACCAAGATAGCCGTATATAAACAAAGAGTGGCCAGGTACCACAATGCTAAAGTAAAGTCAAGAACTTTCAATATTGGCGATCTAGTACTCAGAAAGGCAAAATTAGGATCAGGAAATGCCGGAGTGGGCAAGCTAATGTCGAATTGGGAAGGACCCTATGAAGTCTCTAAAGTCTTGAGCCCGAGCGCCTATAGGCTCCGAACTGTAGAAGGCCATGACATTCCCAGAAGCTGGAATATGGATGTACTCAAAAAGTACCATCTTTAACAATGTATTAGAACTTGGCAATTGCCCGATTAATAAAGAGGTTCTTTCTTTTGAAATTATTCAAGCGATGTATCATATGCAACTTGTGCACTAGTCTAAAGTGTTTGCTTTACGGAGGATCTCACCTCCCTAGCTCGAATATGCAATCTGTATGCAGCTTTACGAGTATCGGTTAGCTCGAATATGCAATCTTTATACAGCTTTATGAGTATCGCTTAGCTCGATAATGCAATCCTATGCAACTTTTATGCAGCTATCATGCAGCTTTTACGAGCATCCCATACTACGGTCATGCAATTTTTATGCAATTAAAAATACTATGCAGCCGATCGGTTATTTGACTTGAAGGCTATTTAAATTCAGGAAGTACTTGCGATCAGTACGCAACTTCACGAGTAATACTTAGCTCGATTATATTAATGATCTTAGTACAAATCTATGTACATCACATTTGCATGATTATGCACATCAACACTTTACGGAAAAAAGCAACTTTATTAAGAATGTTTTGAATTGTACTATTCACAAAGAATGAATAAAAAGAAGGCTACTCTAATTTCCTACGCTAACCCTCTATATCTACAATATCTACATGGCCAGGAGGATCGGCAGTCTGCTCGGCTTGCGGCCCGGCGGTGGCTTGAGAGGGGTCGGCAAATGGCGGCACGGACCCAGCTCCCCCTTCAAAGATAGGCCCCGCTGAAGGTTGCACCACTAGCTCAACCTCAGGCGCTGGAGGCATTGTAGGATCAGTTTCTGCTGGAGTCTCCCGATCAGCCTCCGGAATCGAAATATCTCCTCCCAAAGCTCTCCGATTCACCTCCCCGTCAGGAGCGTCCCTTTCGTCATTGCTGGTTGGAGGAGCAGGCAGTGAAGCCGGATCATCCATCCAAGTCAGATCGGTGCCAGGAAAGCGCCTCCCAGCTTCATGAATTAGCCGAGACAGCAACTCTACCTGAGCCTCTGCTAGCTCATCGAGAAGACGCTCCTTCTGGTTTGCAAGCTCCTCTTCAAGGATCGTCGTGAAGGAAGCCTCTTTCTCCTCCGAAGACGCCTTCAGAGACTCCACTTCCTTGCGAAGTTGCTCGCCCTCTACTTTCAGTCTGGCATTCTCCGCAGCCAACTCTTTGCACTCAGCATCCAGTCGGGTTGCGTCTGCTTTGAACCGCCTACTTTGTGCATTCTCAGCAGAAAGGCGAGCAACCTCCCCTTTCAGTTTATCAACCTCCCCTTGCCGTGCCTTCAGATCCTGGGTCTTCTGATGGACCTCCTTCCGTAGGGTCACAGTCTCTGAGTGAGAGGCAGCAGAATGCTGTTTCTCTCTTGTCAGATCGGCACGAAGAGCAGAGGCCTCTTTCCGAGCAGTGTCAGCGTCAGCCTTGGCCTTGGAGCCATCCTCTGCCCTTCCTTTCCAGGTAGACGCAGCGAGTTAAAGATGCTGAGCCCTTCTGGCCACCTGCCCAAGAAAAAGAAAGGAAAATAAATAGGGAACATCAATAATCCCACAACAAAAAAGAAAAGAAGAAAGAACAGAGGCTGAAAGCAAGTCAAAAAGTTCGTACATCCAGTAGCTGAATGCCAATAGCATGGAAATCTTTCTGGATCTGGCCGGTCTCACCGATTTCCCTATGGTCATCTTCCCGAAGGAGACCACGGCAAAGAGGCCCAGCCACTTGGCCTAAGGACCAATCGCTGCCAAAGTTCTCCCTCAGGAAGTCTTTAAAGAGCATCGGTCGGCGATCCCCCGATCTCCTAGGCGGTTCACCTTGCTGGACGGTTTTGCCCTTGGCAGCCACCCGGGCATCGGACTCTACAATAGCCTCTGCAGCTGTCTTCTGAGCGGCCTCTTCCACCTCTTGGAAAGTGACACTGATTGGCACATTATCTTCGTCCGACTCGTCCCGAAGATGTGGAGGCCGACTGCGCACCAGCTGAGGAGAGGTCTCAGTCCGAGGCACAATTTTGTGCCCAGCAGCGGTGGAGGTAGGCGCAGTAACGGAAGTAGGAGGCACCGAGGAGATTGGAACGGCTGCAATGGCGGGAGCCGTTGTAGAGGCATCAGCCGCTCCCCTAGAAGCTTGAAGATCGACAGAAAGAACCAATTTTCTCCTCTTCCTTTGCTCCTGGGCTTTCTTCTCAGCCTCACGTTTCTGCCTGATCCGATCGCCAAGCTGTTTCGACGCTCCGTTACCACCAGCCATCTCAGCTGCAACTAGACAATAAACGAGATAAGTTTTTTCATACAGAAATCCCCTTCACAAAGCAATAATAAAATGCAATGCATGATGGTGCATAATGACAATGTTTTCTCCCCGGTCCTAATGCTCACGTTCTGCAGCTTCAGCGCCCTCAGGGTTGGAAGACCCGAACAATGTAGTCAGGAGAAAGCTGGACTGATAGGGCTCCCCATGCCGACTTACGGCATCCATCAGTTTTTTTATATCGCCCTCATACATGGGCTGACCCGCAGCAAGGTCCTTCAAAATCTCGGCCCAGTTCGATCGGGTGAGGCGCACGCCAAATCCACCCTTCATCTCAACCAGGAAGTATCTCTCCTTGTACTCTTTCATCGAGGTCGGGATAAACATCAATTTCTTCTTTGGCCGGCTGGTGAAAAAGTACTCCGTCCCATCGCTTCGAGCCGATATGTAGAAGAAGTGGGTGAAAAGCTCAAGGGTCGGGGCGACTGCCTCTATTCTGCACAAGATTTTGAAGCACGCCACTGACCTCCACCCGTTCGGATGCAGCTGATTGGGGGCGATCCCATACCCTCTCAAGATCGCCATTTCAAAGGCACCGAGTGGGAACCTCAAGCCAGTATCCATGCTCCAGAGATGGCAAATAAATCACTCGTTGTTATTTCAACCAAAAGGCCCTTCAGTCACCGCCATCGATTCCGGGCAGGCCACTACCGATACCTCTTCAGGAAGGACATATTTGGAGGGGATCTCAGCCACCTCCCCAGCGGTCAATCGAGAATGGAATTCAACGGCTGGTCTGTTTTGATAGTCATCCAAAAAGCTGCTATCGAGCATATCGCCACTACTGGAGGCCATTTTCAACAGGAAAGAAGGGCGGACAGATGCAAGTTTCTAGTGGAGTGGATGCAAATAGAAAGAAAGCAAAAAGGAAAGAGGAAAAATTACTTACTTGACAGAAAGAACTCAAGGAATTTGAAGAAGCAAGAAGATGTTTGCGGAAGTCTGAGATTCAAGAAGGGATTTTGACAGAGCTTCGCTAAGGATTTCGAAAGTAAAGAGGAAATGCTTTACAAGGTCCCCTATTTATAAGCCAAAGGCTTCTGGGACACGCCAAAGGTCGCGCCACTAAACAAGCGCCACGTGTCATAAAGTATTATGGCTCTGCGCAGAACGAAGCATCACCCTCGATGCACGTGCAACATTAAATGGAAACAGCTGTCCAAGCAGGCACGTCTCTTCAGAAAAGGCGCCTCCTAAATTCAAAAAGCGCGCCAGTACGCGTCTTCGGATCAAAAATTTCCAGAGCTGATCCCATCCAAATGGACCTACAAAGGCAAATCAATGCCCGATCGGACCTGTTGAGGGGGGACAAGTGATAATACAGCAAATACCATTTGCTCTAAGACCCATTCAGTCGACCCATTCAACTGGCAAGGCCCAAAGCCTATCAGCCAAAGGTATCAGACACGAGCTCCTAGGCAACGCACATGCCCGATCGGCTGATGTGACCGCCAGTCCCATCAGCCACCTAACACAAGGCAGCGCCCATGCCTACCACCTGCTCCCTTTCATGTCGCCGAATACCTACTCTGACAGCCAGTAATCACTCTCCAAGCACTCGAGTGCCCCTCAACTATCTCATATAAATAGCCCAGCCAACGATGGCTCCAGGTATTGAATCTAAGACTTTCTATCTCTAAAGCACTTTATCTCTCTAAGCTACTAACTTAAGCTTCGGAGTGCTCACGCCTGGTCCGACCGGGCTCCTCTTATTGCAGGTTTCTCTCATCCGATCGGATCGCCCTCTCTCCTACAGATAAAGACATTCTCGGCTTTATCAATAATAATAATGATAATAATAATAATAATAATAATAATAATAATAATAATAATAATAATAATAATAATAATGATGATGATGATGATGATGATGATGATGATGATGATGATGATGATGATGATGATGATGATGATAACATAATGGTAATAATAGTAACAGCAAAAATAATGGATAAATGCCATAATATAATAATATTCATAACATAATAATATTAATAACAAATAAACCGAATAATAGTGATAATAATGAGATAATAAATATTAGCAATTCTAGCAATAATCATGATAATGCTTCAATATAATGGCAAGCACAAACAATAATAATAATAATAATAATAATAATAATAATAATAATAATAATAATAATAATAATATGCATAAAACAAGCGTGTAATAATAATAATAATAATGATAATAATAATAATGATAACCATAGGAAGAGGAGGGCCAACGGGGACACCCAGCAAAAGGCAAAATAGACTCACAAAGTAAAACAAAAGTCCACTAGAAAGTCAAGTCAAAAATAAACAAATCCAAAAACTGTCAACAGTAGAAACAAAGCTAAAAAAGGGGGGTTAGGAATAAACAATATGCACAATAATAATAACAAGAATAACAAAATTAACAATAATAAACGACAAATAAAATTAAATGAGGACGGGTCCAAAGTGTTTACCCTCAGAATTTTTAGATCGGAAATAGGATGTCTCAATCCGTTCCCCTTGTCGATTTTTGATGATAATAATATTCAAAACAAGTGTAAAAATATGTGTTTCTAAATAAATTAGTTCAAGAAAATATTTTTGGTGGGATGAATAAGCCAAGAAAATTAGTTTCTCTTGCTCAAATTAACCCAAGATTAAATATTTTTTGAGTAGCAAAGACTAAAACTTGAGAAGAAAAATTAAAGATTTTTGAAGGATTTTTGAAGAGAAAAAAAAAATGTTTCTTGGAGAGTCCAAGAAGAGCTAGAGAGAAATCCAAAAATTTTTTTTTTTACAAATCTGCCGTCCCCCAAAAAATGAAGAAGGAATCCCTATTAATTTTCAGTGTTGGCCAAAAATGGACAAAGACAAAATGATCTCTTAATTTTTTTGTTCCAAAATTAGCATAAAAGGGTGAAAACTGAAGAAAACAGACTGGAAAATAGACTGAAAATGTAGGAAAATGACGCATCGAAGGAGACTGGGCACGCATGCCCGTATGTAGAGAAGGCCGCGCGCGCCAGGCACGTGTGCTGCCATCGGCAGCGCACGTGGAGCCCTTCCCCGCGGGCAACACAGCTGTGCGCACGGCACAGCTATCCGCGCAGCACAGTTGTGCGCGCGGTACAGCTGTGCATGCGCGACTGTGTGCTGCGTGCACCGACCTGCCGTGCGCACAATTTCGCGCCCAGTGGGACCCGCCCGCATGCGAAAACAGACAAAAATAAAAACAAAATAAAATAAATAGATAAACAAATAAAAGTAAATGATGAAATAAAATAAAATAAAATAAAAAAACGACATCAAAAATAAAAATAAAACAAAGGAAGTTCTCGACAAGGGGAGCGTTTTTCTGACAGTTTTACTAGCAAGTATCGCTTTCATCATTGGGTAATTCTGATCTTGGACCGCCTCGGGACCCGGTGTCTACAGCTGGTAAGGAATTTATGTGCATTATTTGTTGGTTTGCGATGAATGCGGTAATTATGTGTCGATTAGTAAGTAAGGAGAATAGAGTGGTAGGCATGATGTAAAGAACTGGAATTATAGAACTGGTCAGAATTAATTCTGGAATATGTGTGTATAAAGGTTTTTTGTAGAACTACATGGTTCTGATTCCCAACCATCGGGATACGTAGGAAGCTTGAATATTTATTTCAAGCCCAAACCAAATCTAAAGAATGAATTATTTTTGGTTTCAATCAATATAATGGTTAGTATAAATGAAATGTTTTGATTTAAGTATCAATATAGTTGTAAGCACGATTTTGAAAATATTCATAATAATGGGAATTTTTAAAACGTCATGTTGTGACTAGTAAAATGAATAGTGGTATCCTATGAAGTATGACTAATGATAAGGTTAGGTAAGCAAATTAAGTAAATAATGAACACGTATAAGGTTTGTGTAACTAAAAGAAGCAAAGTATTTCCTGTGTGGGTTAGAGATGAAATGTGTAAGAAATTGCTTATGTATACGCTGCTTGTGCATGTGTTCGCATCTACAACCACTGTGAGTGGCTGTTTATTATTTTGGCTCTCCCTACTAAGCGTTATCGCTTAGCACGGGTGTTTCTCCATGCAGGTTAGGAGATTGAAGTTTAGTTCGTGCGGTCCGCTGTAGCTTTGGCCAACAAGTCAATAGAGTTATAATAGGCTTTGGTTATTATATATCGGAATGTAATTAAGTTTCTTTATTTATTGTTTTGATGGGTTGTAATATTTGTTGTGTGTGAGTTAGCGTCTGCTGACTATATAAGTATGTGATGTGTTGCTTTCAGTGGTTTAGTTCTAAGAAATTTTATTATTCTATATTCTGTTATGCTTTCGTGTGGTAGCACCCTCCACTCACCGTGGCTCTGCCTACATTTTCCTCTGTATGCTACTTGTGGGAGCTGGAGGTGTTACATAAATATTCTAGGATCAAAGTAGCCATTATTGCATTGACTTCAACATTTGACATTGAAATTTGTGATTTGGCTTCAAGATGTAAATTGGTTTGTTTTCTTGGTTATTCTGTTATTTCATGTTAAATTTCTTTTATTTGGTGATTATTTGACTCAAAAATGTGAAATAATGGCCTAAGATCCATAAATAGTAAAGATTTTGAGTTCTGAAATGTTTAAAAATGGAGTTTTATTGTTATTTTTGAATTTTGGAAATGACTGACAAGAAGAAGGCCCCACCGACAACCGTCGCTCAAAGCGAGTGATGGGACGTAACGGAAGGCTTTTTTAGCCCGTCAGTCACCTCTGGGACGACTGTCCCTCGTCGCTCCTGGGCCGTCCCTGGGTCCTTTTCTCTTCCTTTTTTATTATTTTAATCTCTTTCTTCATATTATGCTTTGTTTTACTAATTTTAGGCATTTTATTTTAGTATTTCCTACTGTTTTGTCATTTATTTTGCTTCTGATATTATATTTTAATGTTGATAACATGCTGTTTTATTTTCGTGAGTTTTTTCTTTTTTGGATTTTGGAGGCTAAAAAGAGGAGGATTAATTGGGACCACTTGGAGACATCACTTTGGTTCATTCTTTTCACTCTTTTTCATTTGTGTTGGCTAATCTTTTCAATTCTCATCTATTATTTTAAATATCGTTTTATGTTCATTAATCTAAAAGCACCTAAAGATTTTTACAGTTAAAATAAGATTTTCTTTAATAAAAGGGACCAATGTCCTGGTTTTCCTCCAAAATATCGCCTAAAGGCTATTTTTTTTGTAATTATGTATGCGAGGGAACCGATGTTATCAAATCAAAATAAATGTCCCATTTTATGTATAATTTTTTATTTCTATTTATTTAATTGGGGTTGTATTTCGCCCCTATTTTTATTGTAATTTAATATAATCTTGTTTACTTCATTTTAAATAGTGTTGTTTGCTGCTTTCATTATCTGCTTGAATTGTACTTTAATAAATGTATAAGTTGTATGGAAAAATGAATGGAATTTTAACTTCAAAAACTCATTATGACCTTAACTAAGGCATGAATAAAAGTAAAGTCTTGAACTCTCTCTAGTCTTAGGCTTTATTGAGATTTGATGAACCTTCCTAATGTTCTATTAGGATGAAAATTCCAAAATATCTATTGTTGCCCAAAATAGATATACACGCATCGTCTTAGGCTCATTGAGGCCGGATGAACTATCCCAATGTTTTATTGGGTGGCGACTCCAAAATACCTCTTGTTGCCCAAAATAGACGCCCTTGTAATTTTCTTACAAGTATTATGAACCTCTCTCGTATACACCAAAAGCGGATTTTGGGGCGTCCGGGGTTCGACACGCATCACAGTGGCGACTCCACTGGGGACGTTAGAGACTTTGCTCTGAAAATACCTTGGTTAAAGCATATAATTGAATTTTAATTTAAAATTTCATCCCTTTTCAAATTGCATAGCATTTTATTAGAGCCTTAGATTTATATTAGTTGGTTCTTTTTTTAACCTCGGGGTATTTCCAAAGCACAACCCTATGTTCACTAAATGTGGTAAAGTGTTAAGAATAATCACCAGCCCAATCTTAGTACCTTTTGGTATATCAAATGATGACCCGACCGGTCGTAATGCTCACGACAAGCTAGACCCGTTAGCAGGGATCATACTTGGGTAGCCCAAAAATATCATTACCTGGACTAAAGCCCATGTAATGAGAATAGATACTTTTCCTAGGTTAAATGTACCATAATAATGTGCTTGCTATGTGGGCTATTACATATTGAATAAAATCAACCAAATTAAAATGGTCTTTCCTCAAAGGTTTTCATGCCCCGGTGGGCCCATTCTAATTTAGTTGAAGTGTTTAAATAAATAATGGTCAAAATCTATATCAATAAGTTAAAGAGTAAATAAAAGGGGCCAAAGTAAATGGTTTATAAGTACAATTATAAGTTAAGAGTGCAAAGTAAGAAATAGTGAAAAAATTGTAATTAAACTTACATGAATAGTAAACTAAGAAATTATATGTAGATGAAGGACTAGATAGTGATATAACAGTGTTAAGCCTGAATATGAGAAACAAGTGTATGCATGTATGTATGTGCATGTAAGTTATAATTGGAAATCCTTAGATTTGTAATCACCACTGGCATTTTTAATGCTCAGCACATAGTTTATCTGACTGCGTGCAGGTGCCAAGTAGGACATCTGAGGAGTAGACGACCCATCAGCTTTGAGATCGGACCGGACCGGTAGATTGAAGATAAGAACATTAAGTTTGTTATCATAAGAATAATATATGTATTGTTATTAGAATGTATATGGATATTCTAGTGTTAGTGGAATAGATACATGTAATAGTTGAATGTTATTATATGAAGTGGATTGAAATGAATTGACTTTTGAATGGATATTAAGTTATGATTGTTGTGCCCCTGAGTTGGGCTGTATTTTTTACTGAATTGCAGGTTTCGGGTAGTTAATATTATAGATGTTATGCTGCCCAATTTTGATCGAATGAATAGTATTAGTGGCATGTATATGTCACGGTTTGGTTACGATTATGTATTATGACTATAGTGAATGTTATAGATTATTAGAGAATGATATGGTATGATAAGTGTTATGTTTGGACTGCATTGAATGTATCCTATTAGTAAGATGATAGTTTATAAGAATAAGTTGAGAAAAAAAAATTACCGCATTTGTCATAAGCCTTACTTAATACCGTGTACTATATATAATCTATGGAAGTGATAAGGGTGTTACAGTTTAGGTATTTTTAATTGGTTTTAAGGATTCCTATAGATACTATAGGATATGTAAATTATGTTTATGTATTTATCTTGCAAAAATGAAGCAAGATTGTGAGTGAATTTTGATGTGTATATTTGGCCCCCTTTAGGTAATCAAGGTGAGGAAGGTTCCTCCAAGGGCAAAGGTAAGGAAAAGGAGTGTTAAGAAGTATAGAGCAAGGATTTAAGGTTAGTGATTGCAAAATCCATCCTTTTCCATGACTTAAGTTTGATTTTAGGTTATGTTTAAGAACAAAGTATGTGAAATATGCATGTTTAATTGAATTTAACCATATAGACATGCTTATGAAGGTTAGAAATGATGATTTGAATGATTAAAATGAAAAGATAAAAACTTGATGATGATGATGATGTCATGTTGGCCGAATGATATGCTTTGAAATTTCCATGATATACATGATGTTTATGGCATATAAATGATGTCTAAGTGATGTGTGACATGAGATCTAGTTAATTGAATGAATAAAGTAAAGAAAAATAAACATTACGGATGTTACATACCATGGCCGAATGATAAATATAGTGAAAAACATGATTTTTATGTGTTATGATGTCATGCCATGGTATTATTAAGTTAATTAACATGTAATTCAACTAAATAAGTGATAAATGAAATAAAAATAATTTATGGTGAATGCATGCCATGTTGGCCGAATGGTGTGCCATGATCAAATGATGAGTTTCATGATATAATGATTAAATTAGAATGAAAAGAATGGAATGGTATGTTGAGATTCCATTAATTGTATATATATGATGACATAAAAATGCATAATTAGAACAATTTAATACCTTATGTAGTATTCTGGTAGTTAAATCTAGCTCACAATATAGTGGTTAGCCATAGGGACACCAAACCACGGGAGTGAGCATGACGTCTCACTTATTGTAGGCCAATGACAGTCCTACTCACTATATTGAATGTTAAGAATGCCAAATGAAATGAAATGTAATGTAGAGGTGGTCCTTAGGGGTCCCTCTAAAGTGTATTAAATCTATAGGGTTCATGTCTCGTTTATCCAATCCAAAAATTTCTGCTAGTATTATACAAGGGGCAAAATGGTCAAAATGTGAATAATATGCTTAAGTTGAAGTAAAAATGAAATTTAGGTTGAAAAAGGACCTAATTAAAATAAATAAAAAAATTTAGGGGTAAAATGGTAATTTGGCCATAAATAATATAATAAGGATTAAAAAAGGGTAAAAATGGAATTAAATTAGTGAATATGTAAATTGTTCACTTTATTATTTCAAGTCAAGAATAGGATTTGAAGTGTGTCTAGCAATTGCATGGAAGGCCAGCAACTTAGAGGATATTAGTTAAGGATTTGGATACTATATTGTTCTTTAGTTTATGTTTGTAGTTTGAACAATACGTTAAATTATGTCTGGTTTCTAATTTTTATTTTTAATTACCTTGAACATTTAAATCATTTTTATGCATCTTATAATTGTACTTGAAAAAATCGATATTAATGGACTTAGTTTATGGATTGGTTAACCGGTTCATGATTACTCCTATTAATATATATTCTTTACGTAGAAATTTGTAATTAATTTCAAAAATTATAGTATTTACATACTGTTTGAATTTTATATTAATTGAATTTAGTATAATTTTTTTATTTTTCTTGTATGTCTTAAAATTCTTCTTTTTAATGTACAAATGCCGAATTTCAAAATTGAACTGCATTAAATTGAATTGTTATAAAAGAACTGAAGCACAAAACCAAATTGAACCGATTTTTCAATACAACTCAATATGAAAATTTTTACTTTTCAATATGGTTCTAGTTCTTCAATTTTTTTTAAGGGCCAAAGTTCAATACAATGTCAGAGATTTTGCAATCCCCAAATTGGATCGAACTATACTCACCCTAACAAATTAATGAGACCTTATTAAGAAATAAAATTGTAAAAATCAATTATGCAAAAAAAAAAATACATTGATTTAATAAACTAACAAAATATACAAGAAAATAAAGATAAAGTAAAAGTTATTTAAAATTTATTTTTTTACTTTATGAGATGCAAATGTAAAAATTAAGTTTTTATATTCTAATTTTACTAATAAATCCTTCTCAATGTATAATGTAACCAATGCATTCAATTCTTTATGCGACATATTCGTTTTAAGTAGGATATGATTAATTTTAATTTTGAGAAACTTATTTCAGCAAAAGCAAGAATTATTAGTATTGTTACTAAAAAGTAAAAATTCTTTAAAAAATTAATTCATTTGGAAAAGAATTTAACTATTTTATGTAATTTAGTTTTTCAATTCGTTTATTGATTTCAACTATATATTTCTTTCAAAATTTTTAGTTTAGAGATAAAATCTCAACCATCAATATTAAACACATATCATGTTTGAAAAAATTTCAAAGTTAAGACAAAACTCTTTTAAATTATCATCAATTTGTGACTTTAATTTTTTTTTAATTATATAAAATACTAAAAAATTTTCATATTGATAATGAACTTGACATTTATTAAACTTTTTATCATGGTACCAAATTGGGGCCTTGGTTTTGTGGGGGCCTTAGGCCACTGCCTTGGTAGCGTACCCCAAAACCGGGCCTGATTATATATAGTTTTTCAATAAGCCCAAATGTGGAACAGCCAATAAATTTATGGGTTCTTTACATAATTATACATAAAAAAGAAAGAAATAACAAAAAAAACACCCACTTTAAGAACATTTCAAAAATACCATATTTTAAATTCTTATTTTCATTTATATAATTTTTCTTTTCAAAAATCTTACTTTTCTGTAACATTAACCAAAAAAAACCATTTATCTCTCTCTTTTTCCTCTCTCACTTCACAGTTCCTCCTCTGCTTCCCATTTCCACACTCCCTTTCGTAGCGATTTCTAGAACACCGGGCAACAATCATCAATCTCATTTTGTCATTCCCCTATTTCCATTCTCAATTTGCAGAAAACCTATATGGTAGGAATTCTTTTCCCCTTTATCTTTAAAATTTATAAACTATTTGTTGTAACATGATGTCAAATTTTAGGGTTTCAGTTCAATTCGATTTCATATTTTTTTCTTGTAGATTTTTCTTTTTAGTTGTTTGTGATTGCTGTGAAGAAGAAGTCCAGAAATAAATTATTAGAGAACGTCCTTTTGAAGTCATTTTTTCCCGTCTAATTTTCTTTCAAACGCCGCAGGTGAAGCTTTTTCTTCAATTTCTCATTTTTAATTTATTATTCTAATCGATATTACTAAAAAATTTTGATACTTTTTTGTTCATCTACTTCTGAGATTTCATCATAGGCAAATAGATTCTAACTTCCGCTATTTAAACAAATTTCTATTGTTTTCTCTCATTTTATTCTTATTCATTTGTATAATATGTTTGTATTGTAAATGATGTGGCTGGACAAGATTTTTTTTTTTAATTTTTGATCAACGCGTTGAGAAGATTTAATTGAAGTTGTTCTTGGTGTCTCAGCCAAACTCTTTATGTGGGCAATCTTCCAGGAGATATCCGTCTGAGAGAAGTTAAAGATTTGTTTTACAAGGAATCATATGCCTTGATTTATTCAACTTCTAAGTGGATTTTGAATGGTGATATTTTCTTAGTTTTGGGATTCTAATAATTGTTTGAGGATTTTATGTAATTGGATTGATTTTTATTTTTTTTTTAAGAGGAGTAATATTGTATTGTTGGGTTATTGGAGTGGTCTCAAAATGATTTCTCTTGGTAATATTTTTAAATTTAAGTTTAAAGCTATTGATTGTGAACATATTGCATTTTATTAGCTTTTTTGTTACTACAGATTTTTATTGGTTAAGTAGTATTATGGCTTCATGGTAACCAATGATATTGAGTAGCTTATGATATTGCTCTAGGGAGCGTAAATTAGATTTATATTGTGCATATATTAAATATGTACTTGTTGTATACTATGCTTAAAATAAATATATATTGTGAGTATATTAAATGTGCACTTGTTGTATATTATGCATAAATTAGATGTATATCGTGTATATTAGATGTATACTTTCTGTATATTATGCGTATACTAAATATATATTGTGCATATACTAGATGTGTACTTATTGTATACTATGCATAAACTACATGTATATTGTGCTTATATTCGATATGTACTTGTTGTATATTATGCGTATATTAAATGTGTATTTGTATACTATTTGATATTAGATATATATTGTGCGAATATTAGATGTGTACTTACTGTATTTTATTTGATATTAGATGCATATTATACGTATACTAGATGTGTATTTATTGTATATTGTGTGTATATTAGATATATATTATGTGTATATTAGATGTATATTAAATGTATATTATGCATATATTAGTTGTATATTATATGTATATTGTATGTTACTAGATGTATATTATATGTATATTAGATATATATTAAATGTATATTGTCTGTATATTTTTATTTGTTTAAATTGTGTTTTTGAGATTTTTGGTTGCAGCTGAGTATGTGTATATTGCTGATAAAAGGCAAAACTATTCAAAAGACGTCGATTGTGCCTATAATTCTAGTCACTTTACCAATAGCAGATTGATGTAAACCTAGAAAATCAAAGCTCAAGGTTGCTCTACCATATGCATTTCTTCTTTAGTTTGCCTCTCAAATGCTACTTGTCAAAGAAAATCTCAATTTTCCTATGGATAATTGTTATGAGTAGCAACAGAGGGTCCAATGCAGCATGCTGCATCACAATTGAGTTTCTGCACTATTTCTTTTATTGTTCTTTTATCTTGCCTTCTGGTTATTGTAGTAGTTTTATTTCATCATGCTTATAATTTGATTCAATTAGTGATTCAATTGACCCAAATGATTGTTATTATGTTAATGAAAGTGGTATACTTGTAATTCTTTGACAGGTAAACCATTTGAATTTGATCAGGTACCTTGTTGTGTTCATTAAGTTTAATAGCATTTTTTTCTCTTTAAATTTTTGTACAGACAATAGTACTGTCTAATTACAAATATTTAGCTCTTATATGTGTTAAATCTCACGCATTACAACCATGAAAAATAAAAATATCTACTTGAAAATTTTTTGCATTAGTGACAAACTATCATTATTGAAGCCAAAAGCATGAAACGGAACTTAGACATTTGATTTTACAATTATTAGATAGCTCCCAGTACAAGATAACCAATACTATTCAACTCCACTACAAAATATTTGGCAAACCAAACTTCATATTGTAGAGGCATAATCCAGCTCTAGGCTCTCTCTGGCTATGGTGAATTCTACTACATACAAGTTAACTTTCAATAAGAATTCACTCCATAAAGCAATAACTAAGAAAAAGATTAAGGAATGGTGCACTGATAGAGAGGCAATGCTCCCAAAGCCTCATGCTCAGCTTTCTCCTTCTTCACCTACAATAGATATCCAATAAAAAATTTCATCGAGACTTTCAAGTTTACAGTATGGTTTTCAATTAAATTGAAATTATTCTTTAAAAAATATAATCATTCACTCAATTTTTAATACTACCTTAAATAACTAATCCAGAATAAATGATTATATAAACAACAAGCCACCAATAACATATAGTGTAGCATGACTAGAGTCAAACCAAATGAAGTAGCATGGTATGATGTTAATCTCACAACAAACACATTTAAGCCACTAGTTTGTTGCAACAACATAGCAACATCTATATTAAAGAAATATTATGATGACAGTGAAACTATATGAACATTCCTGGGCACCAAATTATGAAAACATAAATCAAACTAAATTCATTTCTCAATGATAGCAAGGGTGGTAATTACTTCTACAGTCAACCAAATTTTTATTTGCATACAACTTCACTAGTTTCTCAATGAATTATGATTTGGACATGAAAATCAGATTTCCAGAGCCACCAGACTGTAATTAGACAATAACTGCTTAGAGTAAAGATTTCCTTCAAGTTGAACTCAATCATTTAAAGTTGCTCAAAATAAAACAATGCTTCAAGAGGCAAACTATCAAAAATAAGGAGTAAATGAGTAGTGAGTTGGAGTTCGCTCTTGTTATATACAAAATTTACATTGGCATACTTGATCAGATCGTCACCGAAAACGGAAAACAAACAAAATCCATTTTATCAGCAACCCAATAAAATATTTCAAAAACAGGTTCCGATTTCAAGCTTAAGAACCAGAGAGAGAAGAAAAAAAAAAAGAAGAGGAAAATAACCTATGGAGCAGATCTGTGGAGGAGGAGAGTAGGCGGTGGTCGAAGAGAGTATCGGCGGTCTCCAAATCGAAAGCGAGGAAGAGTTGATGGCTTGGATCAAGAGTTCCGGCGGTCAAGAAGGAAATCACCGGCGATCTAAAAATGGGTAGAAAGCGAGAGTAGGCGTAGGGAAAGGGAACAAGAAAGTGAGAAAGGGGAAATAAAATGGGAAAGTGAAACGAAATAGAGAAGGTTTTGTCATTTATGAAATATATTTAAAAATGATGTATAATTATGAAAAAAAAATTTAAGGAGTTGTATTTTTGAAATAAAAAATAGAAAAGTGATATTTGGTGTAATTTCCTCTAAATTTATTTGCAATTAAGACAGCTACTACAATAAAAATTAGGGGTGAGCATGGTCGGTTAACCGGTCCATTAGCCTCAATCCATTAACCAGTCCATTAATATCGATTTTTTGAAATTACAGTCCATTAACCAGTCTATTACCATCGGTTAACCAGTCCATCGGTTTCGGATTTTCGGATCGGTTACCCAATATTTTTCGGTTAACCACTATAATTATAAATATATTCATAAATAAAATTAAAATGTTCAAAATACTTAAAAATTAAAATTTTTTCACTATAATATAACATTATTGTTGTTAAAATAAAAATATTTGGTGGATATAAGCAAATTTGTTTTTAAAAATTAATATTTAATAAGTAAATATATTAACCGGTTCATAATCAATTTTAATTAGATAAATTATTATACTTACTAATAGCCAATTAAAAAATAAAAACTTTAAAATAATTAGTATAATAAAAAAAAGTATATGATCACTTTTAATTAGGATAAATTATTATAAATTATTAAAAAATTAATAAATTAACTAAAAATTCGGTTTCGGTTCGGTTAACCAGTCACATGAGTCAAAAACCATTAACCAGTCCATTAATATCGGTTTTTGCAAAATACTAACCATTAACCAGTATATTACAATCGGTTAACCAGTCCATCGGTTCGGTTTCGGATTTTTTTTCGGTTAACCGAGTCCATCGATTTTTTTCTCACCCCTAATAAAAATGAAAGATCTAACGCCTGTTTTGAATTCTTTGAATCTTTATAGTATTCGCATTAATTAGAAAGTGGGAAAAGAAGCTAACCAAACTTTTCTTTTTCTTTTCTTTGCCTAACAATAAATTAAGTATCAATTTTTTTATTTTATTTATTTATTTATTTATTTATTTATTTATGTTTGGTGAATTCTACACTTTCGTGTTATCATCCCAAATGATATATATGGCATATATCCGAAAAATAAAAAATAAAAAATCATATAAAAATAAATTTACAAAGTTACATGATAACATATCAAACCCTAAAGCACAAAACACGGTGGTGGTGGTGGTGGTGATGCTTCTCTTTGTCAATAATACCCCGAACATTGCGAAAGTCTTCAACATGACAAGGGATAGTGATAGGGCCTTTTTGGTCAAATCCATACTCTTCTTCAGCTTCTTTCAATAACTCCATGAAAAGAGGATGATTAATATAAATCACGGGAATTAGAAATCTTTGTTGTTCTTCACCTTGACCAACCAACACTGCTAAACACCCTTTTGGTATATCTTTCAATTCTTTCTTGCTTTGATGATTATGAAACTGTAGATGTGGCAAGTGGATGTGGAAATTCATTTGGTTTTTATGATCTCCGCTACCCATTATCTGAACAAAAAAAACACAGATTTTGCCCAATCCAAGAAAGATAATTAAAAAAAAAAATCAAGATCCTGAAAGGTTAGAATAGAAGAAGAGAGAAAGGCCAAGGATCAGAAGAAGAAATGGCAAGATTGAAGAGAGTAAGGGATGAATCTGTAAGAGAAGAAGGAATGTTGCTCATGATAAATCAAAAACAAAGATAAAAAAACATAAGGGTTTTCTGGTACAAGAAAAAGAATGAGAGATTGGTTGGGTGATGAATATTGGTGTGTGTGTGTGTATATATATATATATATATATGCACACAAAAACTGAGGAGGTTGCTTAGTTTTTTTTTTTTTTTTTAATAAAGGAGGTTGCTTAGTTAATACACAAAGGATTAGGAAGTTTGTTCTAGACTCGGGATTTTGCCCAAACAGTTCGTATCTTGGGTGGGGTTTATTTTCTTATTTTTTAATTATTATTGTTGTTATTACTCGTTTCTTTTTTAAGTCTAATTGCCGTCTAAGATAAGGTTTTTATTTAAAAAAAAAAGTGAAAAACATTCTCTTTCTAATATTTTGATTTTACAGCTGGAACACAAACGCGCCATGTCCAGGTAAGTATTTACTATTTCCACGAAGTGTGGAAGGATTAGGTTGAATTTGACTTTTCAGACTAGACGTTATATGTTTTTCTTCATAATTCTTCTTCTAAACACGGTGGGTGGAGGTGGAGTTGTAAACCTATCTGACCTACATCCATCCACAGCATAACGCGACCCGTTCTATCAGCGTGCCATACAGAATATGAATATAAATCATAGTTTTCAATGAGGTAATATGGAATGATATATATAATTTAATGACTTATTTGGAAAGATAAACTCTTTAGGATATGTTTGGTAGGTTGCATTGGATTGTATTGTAATGAAAATTGTAATGGATTAAAAAATTTATTGTATTGTAATGTAATTATGATTATATTACTATATTTGTTTATATTAGTAATGTAATGTAAACATTAATACATTCTTATGTTTGTTAAATTATATAAATATATTGAAATATAATTATATTTATAATTATCAACTTATTTTTTATATAATTATTTTATTTTTTATTTTTATTTTATATATTTATTATATTATAATCTCATATAAAAAATACAATTATACTAAATTATACTAATTCATACTAAATTTTAAACTTAATATTTAAAGTAAAATTAACATTACAATTGTAACTATAAACTATAAAATAAATTATTTCATACGATTCAAACTATCAATGATCAAATATCTCCACTAAGTAAGCTTTTTCACCCAAATTTCTTTCTCATCATCAGGTATAGTAAAAAATATATCAGTTGTTTCACGATCACAACCAATTTTTCTTGTTGCCTGGTGTCTCTCCCGCATACTCAAGCCACTCAATTTTGTCAACTCACTGTTGATCATTAATCTCTTCTCATGTGCATCACCATCTTCTAATGCTCGACTAAGTCTATCACTAGCCTTTCCAATTTCCATGCTAATAATAGAAGCCGAATCTTTAATAACTCTAGCCAAACTTGAAATACTTTCACTTTTACTCCTTTTCACCTTAGAACCCTCTTCAGTTGTCTCAAAAAATGAAGCAGAATCAATTGGAATAGAGCTTACTTCATTTTCATTGGCTTCATTCATTGTTTGTTTTTCCAATTCTTCCATAATATATGCAGCTGTTTCGGCATCTTTTCCAGTTGCACTTTTCCAAAAACAATACAGAGCTCCTCATAAAATGGAAAGGATTTGAACCTAAATGGTTCAGCATCCGAATGACTCTACAAAAACATACAACCATTCTTAAATTAAAAATTTTTAGATGTAAAAAAATATTTTTCACAAAACTATAATGAAAAGTTTATAACCATACCTTCAAATATTCATCCCAAACTGCATTTTCTGCTGTAATGCATTTTCGATCTGAATCCCAACCAAATCCACTACAATTACAACCAGCCAACATGTCATGCACAACACCAAAATTAGCTTTTAAATTTCTCACTTTTGACTCAATATGGGGTTTCGCTTTAATTCCACTATTTGGTAATTTACCCTTAAGACCATCTTCCACAGCATTAAAATGTCCAGGTTTAAAACCTCTTTCAGCTTTAAATCTTCCAGTATTATGCAACTCGAGAAGAGTTTCAACTAATTTCGTCTCTTCATCAAATGTCCATATTTTTTTATTTGTTCCTGGTCTTTTTGGCTTAATAGAACCTGAAGATGTACCAATGCTTGACATTTCTGCAACACAAAAATCAGCAGCAGTCTACTTAATTGTTTCTAGTTACTTAATTGTCAGGTAGAGTGACATAAGATTCACTAATTAAGTGCAGGTTGGGGGTCATAACTCATAAAGAAAATGACATATTTTCTTGCTTTTACAGGGGCAGACGATGCAAATGATGTATGAACTCATATGAGTTATCTAAAGCATCAGACTCAGAGAAAAGTAGGTATATAGACAATATCTGAAAAGATAACATAGAAAGTAACTGTGCATGTGCAAGTAGGCCAAAGTCTGGTTTTCTATTACAACCGAACCGTGTTAGTGAAGTACCATTACTTTGAATTTTCTAATCCTAGCAGTTGACAGCATATACAAGAGCATTTTCATTTTCATTGAGACATGTATCATGTACATTTGCATTTGCATGCTCCTCTGCCTGTCTTGTGTATCAATGCTTTTCATATATCTCCACTGCACCCAATTAGGCTGAGCTTAATTTGTTTGCACATCGATACAATACTCACACGTGGACTACTCATTCACACATCAATATATATTTAGTCATTCTTATTTTCACACCCACAACCATAAACTATCATCATCATCATCAATATATAATTAATTTCAAAATTCAAACTACTACTTTACAAGTGTTTAACTATTCGCCATTGCTCTTATAAAAAAAAAAAACTATTCGCCATTGCTCAAGTCAAGCATGTCTTGTTCAAAAGATAAGATTTACTCAAGTCTTGTGGTTATCTTATCATCGTCTCATCAATCATAATAATTAATCAAACTCAAATATCTCTCACGCCTTTCTTGTTTATCCACTCTATATGTAGCTACCGATTAGAGTCTGAGTTATTTATTAAAATCAATCTTTTTCTATGAAAAAAATATCGTTGATATATATATAAATTAATTTAGTGAATAAAATGGAACACTCTTGATAATTCGCTACATAAGGAAATCTTCAATAATCATTATGCCTTAAACTCATACTTAATTAAGCACTGTTCCATTTTCTTGGTCCATAGCACTCCATGTCTTCTTAGTCTAAATGAGCAAAATCATTTTCTTTTTTATTTTCAGATTATATTCATAACCAATCCAATTCTTCAAATTTACATATAATAATCAAGAACACAATACCAGAAACAGAACAGAAAAGCATAATCCAAAAGTGGGTAAACCCAAAACATGCCAAATCACAATGGGTTACTGAATCAAGAAGACATTCAAAAAGAAAAGAAAGCAAAAATTCTTTTTCAGTGAACAACTTTTAATTCATATGACTTCAAGTAAAGAAAGTTCCATATTGCCAACCAATTGAAGAAAAGTGTTGAACAAAGTTAACATAAAACAGTCCCAGTTATGAAGAAATGAAATTACACAGAAACATAAAACAGGGGAAGATGAACTCAAATTCAAAAACTCTTATGATCAACGTTCAGTATAATGGCCATTATAAACAGCAACAACAACATCGTAAATTTCATCATGAGAATCAAAATCATCATCATAATCTCTTCTTCTTGAACTTAACTCTGCATTTCTTACTATCATCTTCTAACCCAACATAAATAATCTCAATATTCAATCTCACCAAATAGAAATCTCTACTGAAATCTTGAAAGTTTACCTCAACCTTGAAATCTCTACTGAAATCTTGAAAGTATACTGAAATCGAAATCTCTACATAAATAATAAATAATTATTCCATAGATTATTCAACTAAGTTTATTCCATAGATTATTCAACTAAACAGAGAAGAAAAATCTAAAAGTACCCAAAACAGAATAGCAACAAATTCGAGATCTGAAAAACAAAACCATCAAATAGATATATGAAAAATCAAAATCGACCAAAAAAAAGAGAAAAGAGACCGGGTTCATCTTCTCACAAGGCCAAAATCAAAACCAAAAAGAGAAAATCTAGACAGAATGATGAGTTACTCACCGTTAAAAAGAGAGGAGAGAGCTTCGTTTTCGGTCGGCAGCAATGGTGATTCCGATGGTAGCGAGACCGGCGATGGTGAGGTGAGACCGACGATGGAGGTGAAGGAGACGAAAGAGGCAGGGAGAGGCAGGGATGCGGGGAAGGTGAAATAGCTGAATGGTAATCAGAAATACGGTATAAAATTGAGGGATTGAAAAATACATTAGTAACTGTATTTAGTATTACTGAGGGATTTAACATTACAATACAGTATAAATATTTTACCTCAACAAACACAGTATTCAATACTAAACTAATTACATTACAATACAAAGTCACTTACCAAACATACCCTTAGGGTATGTTTGGTAGGTTGCATTGGATTGTATTGTAATGGAGATTGTAATGGATTAAAAAATGTATTGTATTGTAATGTAATTATGATTACATTACTATGTTTGTTTACATTAGTAATGTAATGTAAACATTAATACATTCTTATGTTTGTTAAATTATATAAATATATTGAAATATAATTATATTTATAATTATCAACTTATTTTTTATATAATTATTTTATTTTTTATTTTTATTTTATATATTTATTATATTATAATCTCATATAAAAAATACAATTATACTAAATTATACTAATTCATACTAAATTTTAAACTTAATATTTAAAGTAAAATTAACATTACAATTGTAACTATAAACTATAAAATAAATTGTTTCATACGATTCAAACTATCAATGATCAAATATCTCCACTAAGTAAGCTTTTCACCCAAATTTCTTTCTCATCATCAAGTATAGTAAAAAATATATCAGTTGTTTCACGATCACAACCAATTTTTCTTGTTGCCTGGTGTCTCTCCCGCATACTCAAGCCACTCAATTTTGTCAACTCACTGTTGATCATTAATCTCTTCTCATGTGCATCACCATCTTCTAATGCTCGACTAAGTCTATCACTAGCCTTTCCAATTTCCATGCTAATAATAGAAGCCGAATCTTTAATAACTCTAGCCAAACTTGAAATACTTTCACTTTTACTCCTTTTCACCTTAGAACCCTCTTCAGTTGTCTCAAAAAATGAAGCAGAATCAATTGGAATAGAGCTTACTTCATTTTCATTGGCTTTATTCATTGTTTGTTTTTCCAATTCTTCCATAATATCTGCAGCTGTTTCGGCATCTTTTCCAGTTGCACTTTTCCAAAAACAATACAGAGCTCCTCATAAAATTGAAAGGATTTGAACCTGAATGGTTCAGCATCCGAATGACTCTACAAAAACATACAACCATTCTTAAATTAAAAATTTTTAGATGTAAAAAAATATTTTTCACAAAACTATAATGAAAAGTTTATAACCATTCCTTCAAATATTCATCCCAAACTGCATTTTCTGCTGTAATGCATTTTCGATCTGAATCCCAACCAAATCCACTACAATTACAACCAGCCAACATGTCATGCACAACACCAAAATTAGCTTTTAAATTTCTCACTTTTGACTCAATATGGGGTTTCGCTTTAATTCCACTATTTGGTAATTTACCCTTAAGACCATCTTCCACAGCATTAAAATGTCCAGGTTTAAAACCTCTTTCAGCTTTAAATCTTCCGGTATTATGCAACTCGAGAAGAGTTTCAACTAATTTCGTCTCTTCATCAAATGTCCATATTTTTTTATTTGTTCCTGGTCTTTTTGGCTTAATAGAACCTGAAGATGTACCAATGCTTGACATTTCTGCAGCACAAAAATCAGCAGCAGTCTACTTAATTGTTTCTAGTTACTTAATTGTCAGGTAGAGTGACATAAGATTCACTAATTAAGTGCAGGTTGGGGGTCATAACTCATAAAGAAAATGACATATTTTCTTGCTTTTACAGGGGCAGACGATGCAAATGATGTATGAACTCATATGAGTTATCTAAAGCATCAGACTCAGAGAAAAGTAGGTATATAGACAATATCTGAAAAGATAACATAGAAAGTAACTGTGCATGTGCAAGTAGGCCAAAGTCTGGTTTTCTATTACAACCGAACCGTGTTAGTGAAGTACCATTACTTTGAATTTTCTAATCCTAGCAGTTGACAGCATATACAAGAGCATTTTCATTTTCATTGAGACATGTATCATGTACATTTGCATTTGCATGCTCCTCCGCCTGTCTTGTGTATCAATGCTTTTCATATATCTCCACTGCACCCAATTACGCTGAGCTTAATTTGTTTGCACATCGATACAATACTCACACGTGGACTACCCATTCACACATCAATATATATTTAGTCATTCTTATTTTCACACCCACAACCATAAACTATCATCATCATCATCAATATATAATTAATTTCAAAATTCAAACTACTACTTTACAAGTGTTTAACTATTCGCCATTGCTCTTATAAAAAAAAAAAAACTATTCGCCATTGCTCAAGTCAAGCATGTCTTGTTCAAAAGATAAGATTTACTCAAGTCTTGTGGTTATCTTATCATCGTCTCATCAATCATAATAATTAATCAAACTCAAATATCTCTCACGCCTTTCTTGTTAATCCACTCTATATGTAGCTACCGATTAGAGTCTGAGTTATTTATTAAAATCAATCTTTTTCTATGAAAAAAATATCGTTGATATATATATAAATTAATTTAGTGAATAAAATGGAACACTCTTGATAATTCGCTACATAAGGAAATCTTCAATAATCATTATGCCTTAAACTCATACTTAATTAAGCACTGTTCCATTTTCTTGGTCCATAGCACTCCATGTCTTCTTAGTCTAAATGAGCAAAATCATTTTCTTTTTTGTTTTCAGATTATATTCATAACCAATCCAATTCTTCAAATTTACATATAATAGTCAAGAACACAATACCATAAACAGAACAGAAAAGCATAATCCAAAAGTGGGTAAACCCAAAACATGCCAAATCACAATGGGTTGCTGAATCAAGAAGACATTCAAAAAGAAAAGAAAGCAAAAATTCTTTTTCAGTGAACAGCTTTTAATTCATATGACTTCAAGTAAAGAAAGTTCCATATTGCCAACCAATTGAAGAAAAGTGTTGAACAAAGTTAACATAAAACAGTCCCACTTATGAAGAAATGAAATTACACAGAAACATAAAACAGGGGAAGATGAACTCAAATTCAAAAACTCTTATGATCAACGTTCAGTATAATGGCATTATAAACAGCAACAACAACATCGTAAATTTCATCATGAGAATCAAAATCATCATCATAATCTCTTCTTCTTGAACTTAACTCTGCATTTCTTACTATCATCTTCTAACCCAACATAAATAATCTCAATATTCAATCTCACCAAA
Organism: Excoecaria cochinchinensis; assembly: GCA_947683425.1. NCBI lineage: Eukaryota > Viridiplantae > Streptophyta > Magnoliopsida > Malpighiales > Euphorbiaceae > Excoecaria > Excoecaria cochinchinensis. The sequence continues at coordinate 100,968 of CANTUQ010000017.1, read as the reverse complement.
TAGAAATCTCTACTGAAATCTTGAAAGTTTACCTCAACCTTGAAATCTCTACTGAAATCTTGAAAGTATACTGAAATCGAAATCTCTACATAAATAATAAATAATTATTCCATAGATTATTCAACTAAGTTTATTCCATAGATTATTCAACTAAACAGAGAAGAAAAATCTAAAAGTACCCAAAACAGAATAGCAACAAATTCGAGATCTGAAAAACAAAACCATCAAATAGATATATGAAAAATCAAAATCGACCAAAAAAAAGAGAAAAGAGACCGGGTTCATCTTCTCACAAGGCCAAAATCAAAACCAAAAAGAGAAAATCTAGACAGAATGATGAGTTACTCACCGTTAAAAAGAGAGGAGAGAGCTTCGTTTTCGGTCGGCGGCAATGGTGATTCCGATGGTAGCGAGACCGGCGATGGTGAGGTGAGACCGACGATGGAGGTGAAGGAGACGAAAGAGGCAGGGAGAGGCAGGGATGCGGGGAAGGTGAACACTACAAGAAATCTGAGAAATAGAGACGGAAAATAGAGACGGAATTCCGTGTCTAATTGAAAATAGAGACGGAAATAGAGACGGAAATTTTCCGTCTCTATTTCGTCGATCTCTAAAAATTAGAGACCAAAATGTTCCGTCTCTATTTTTAGAGACGGAAGGGATGTTTCCGTCTCTAAAAATAGAGACGGAATAGTGCTTTCCGTCTCTATTTTTAGAGAAGGAAGGAGCATTTCGGTCTCTAAAAATAGAGACGGAAAGAACGATTCCGTCTCTATTTTTAGAGACAGAAACTCAATTCCGTCTCTAAAAATAGAGACGGAATATGTTTTTTCGTCTCTATTTTTAGAGACGAAAAATGAATTCCGTCTCTATTTTTTTTGGAATTTTTTTTAATATATTAAAATAAATAATATTAAATTTAAATATTCCTTAATTTTATATAATGAATTTTCGTCTCTAATTTATTGATTTTTTTATATATTAAAAATAAATAATATTAAATTTAAATTATTCTTAATTTTATATAATGAAAAAAATTAAATAAACAATAAATAAATATGAAAATATTGTATTATTTAATGTATTAATATATAAAAAGTGTAGTGAGATTACAAATAAAAAAAAGATAAAAATTCTAAAAATAATAACTAAGATGGAGGAGAATGCGGACGACCAGCAAATGGTACTTGCGGGTCAACAGGTAATCTACGGCTAATGAAGTCCTCCAGCATATTGATACGGTCCATTAGTACGCCGACTGTACCGCGTAGCTCAATGACCTCAGTAGTACGCCGACCGTCTCCAACTTCTGTCCATATTACTTATTAATATTAAACTTCTTAGAATAAATCATAAGGTCGAAGTTAGTATTTAATTTGAACTCAATTCTCTAGTCTACTATTTCGCTTTAATCCCTAATTAGTTTTACATAATGATTCATTTCCCTAAATTAAAATCATAAATATTTTGTAAAAAAACGGACAGAATTCCCCCTATACGGGTCCCTATCCCCCTGTCAAACATTAGCAATTTTTACACTTCGGTAAAATATCAACCAATCGCAACTCCACAACAAACTCATTGTAATAAGAAATTTACCCATTCATAAGATAATTTACCAATTTATAATTAATTAGCTGGTCGAAATTCCCAACGAACAGCTAACCCTCCATTGTCCTCAGTTATTACATCCTAACTTACACATATATTCTTAAGCTTAGTGCAAATTTCACAAAATTAAGATACATTTTTAATTCTGCCTTAAGATTGTTCCAATATTTAATCTCAATTCATCAATTCAACTTAATTTGCTCAATTTATTAAAACTTTAACTCACAGTCCAAAATAACTAACTAAACTAAATCCAATTCACTAATTTTTCAAGTATTACTAATTACACTTCCATTACCTATCTATGGAAAGAAAACCAACAAGGTTGGGAAATGGGAAAGCAACAAGTAAATATATTGTTAAATTAAATCATTGAAAAATCTCAAAGTGTGAATGGAAAATTGGGGTCCAAAGATCCTGTAATAGAATAGAGGATAATCAGAAATGTTGAAAGACGGTAAGAGGGGATTGGGTCCTTTGACAGCGGGGCATTGGGCAAGTATATACAGACAACCAGACAAACACTGCACTTCCACCCATACCGCCCCACCACTCAGCCTCTTCTTCAGAGATACAAAATTAATTCAAGACAAATAATCAAATTGGGATACAAAATTAGCCCACAATTATGTAATTTTACTCACCTTTTCAATTGCTCAGTATATATAACCGTGAGATTATGTGAATGTATTCCATGAATGCTTTAATTTATTCTTATATTACTATCCATGAAACTAACTAATAATAGAGTGATAAAACTCATGAAAATACAACAAACAATCCAATGGTATCCAACATACACACTGTCCACTTAATTGCATTTAGTAAAATCACACTTAATAAATTTTAATTTATGGAAGAATCACTTAGGAAAGTAATTTTGGTGGCCACATACCAATTTTCTGCCAATTTTTGGTCCCTTCACCGTCACCGGAGCCTCGCCGGAGCTCCACCGGAGACACCGAAACCACCAGGAGGGAGCTTGAAGCGCCGGGGTTTCTTTTCCGGTGGTCACGCGCCGTAATTGCCCTTCGTTTTGCCGGAATCGACGTCGGCAGCTTCGGTTCTTCTCCACGCCGATCTGCTCATCGCCGGCAAGTGAGGAGGATCCATGGCCACCGGAAGATTCGTCTGCTCACCAGGAGTCCAGCTGTGCTGCTCGTGTCACCGATTGTCGCCGGAGTTGGCCGGAAAACGCTGAAGAAGCTCACGGTTCTTCTCTCGCTTCCCTGGAACGGCGTCGCTGCGAACCTGGAGAATCCACAGCGGGGGCAGCGCTGCGGGTTGCGACGGTCCGAACCCGACCTCCGATCGCCGTCGATGGTCGCTGGCGGTGCCTTCCGCCGCTCCTTCTCCCTCTCTTCCTCTCTTTCGGTCTCCTTCCCCGATCTCCCATGTTCTGTCTTTCCCCCTTATTCTTTTTCTATTTCATTTAATTCCCTCAAATTCTAAACTCATATCTCTAAAATAGAGACGGAAATTGATTTTCCGTCTCTATTTAGAGACCGCAAATATTATTCCGTCTCTAAATAGAGACCGAAAACTTTCTGTCTCTATTTAGAGACGGAAAATTATTTTGGTCTCTAAATTTAGAGACGGAAAGCAATTTCCGTCTCTAAATTTAGAGACGGAAATTGCTTTCCGTCTCTAAATTTAGAGACCGAAATATTTTTTCGTCTCTAAATAGAGACGGAATTATTTCGGTCTCTATTTAGAGACGGAAATAATTTTTTCGTCTCTATTTAGAGACAGAATAATTTTTTCGTCTCTATTTTCGGTCTCAAATTTTGGAGGGAATCGATCCCGCCATAAATAGAGACGAAAAATAGAGGCGAAAATTTTTTCGTCTCTAAATAGAGACGGAAAATTATTTCCGTCTCTATTTAGAGACGGAAAATATTTTCCGTCTCTATTTAGAGACGGAAAACTGATTTCCGTCTCTATTTTCCGTCTCTATTTGTCATTTTTCTTGTAGTGAAAATAGCTGAATGGTAATCAGAAATACGGTATAAAATTGAGGGATTGAAAAATACATTAGTAACTGTATTTAGTATTACTGAGGGATTTAACATTACAATACAATATAAATATTTTACCTCAACAAACACATTATTCAATACTAAACTAATTACATTACAATACAAAGTCACTTACCAAACATACCCTTATAGTTTTGGATTTTCACAGTTAATCCATGAATTTATTTTGTTTAAATTTTAATATAACTCTAATTTTTTATTTTTTTATTAAAATTATTTTTTATTTTTTTGAATTTTTTTCTCTTAAAAATATATTAATCATACCACATCGCGCCATTTTCTCAAATATACCAACAAATATTACCGCTCTGTTGCATCTCATACAACTCCACCCCACCCCACATCTCCCCATTAACTATTTCACCCACCTGGCTAGTGCATAGTAATAATAATAACGCCGCTAAATGGATTAATGTAAAAATATGTTGAGAGTTAACTTAAGCGCCGGTAATTAAAATAGATATATTGGAAAAAAATATTAATTTAATTATATTAGTTAAATTTTTATTGTAACAGAAAAAGGAGTGACAATATTATCTCTCCGAAAGTCAAATTTATACAAACTAAGTGTTCCTGAGTTATCAAAATTTGAGATGTTTTAGCATCGAAAAATTAATTGATAGTGGTTAACTTTTATACTTCTTTTTATTATCATCTTTTAGATTTTAGGCGTTATTTTTTTGGCATATTATTTTTCCTAAATATATCAGAAAATCCATTTTTGTTTTCTTTTAAATAGAAAATTTTTCCAAAATGAAAAGTCTATTAAATATTCTACATCACAAAAGAAATTAATAATTTTAACAATATTATCTAGATATTAATAGTTAAATGCTATATATTTTAATACAAAATATATAACCCTTTTTTTTATATTCCCACATCTGGCCAACAGACTACAAAGAAATTTTTTTTTCTCCTTGTCTGATTATCCAACCAAATAATTTCAATGAAAAAAAAAAGACTGCTCAAAGCAGAAACCAAACAGTAGATTACTAAGAATCAAAGTTTGCTTACCGGATAAGCCACATGGATAATGAGAGGTAAAACACTTATACACGTCATCAAATGTGGGTCCCGGGAACAATAAGTCTGACCAACAACAAGGTGTCATGCATACGTCCACAGTTAGAGGTGAGAAAAAAATTAAAAAGTCCGTTAATTGTAAAATACATATGAAATTGAACTGAATTTTTTGACTAATAGACTTAATTTTTATTTTTATTTTTCACATTTTCTAATGTTAGTTTCAGTTTTATTTTTTTTAGTATCAATTTATATTTGTATTATATTTTATTTTAATATTTTAATATTTTTTTTATTTTTCTTGAAATTTATGTAAAGTAATATTTTAAATTAAATTTAAATTATAAATCATTTTTATTCATTATATAGAGTTATCAGTTATTTTTTATATATATTATTTTTTATTATATATATTGGTGTCAATATCTTATTTGATAGCTTTTAATGACATTTTCTGATCTTAGAGTTTATGTTTAGACATTTAATTTTATCCAATGTTTTCTTTGACTGAAGATTAAACATGCTAATTAATGTAATTGAATCCATTTTATAATGTAACCTATTATTTGTTGAAATAATTAAGTAATTAACAATAAGAAATGAAAAATAGTGAAAATAGAACATGATTTTTGGCTATTATTATGTTTAATTTGTAATTTTTATTTTGAATATTAAAAATGTAAGTGGAATTAATCTAATTTTTTTTATGATTGCATGTTAAATATTTTAATAATTAATTGTAAAATATTAGTTAATTAAATAAAAAAAATAAAACTAATGGAGTAATTAACTGAGTTTAATAAACTGATAATAATTTTAAAAATAAATATTAATGTATTGATTAAAAAATCGTAATAGCCAATAGGAGGCCTTAGTACATGTCCATGTCAGTAACGTCAGGAACTTAATTACCATTTCAAGTTTTAATTTAAAAAATAATTTAATATTATAACATATGGTCTGACCGTCTGGGTCAGGTAAGAGATGAGGAAATTGAATTTGTAAGAATAACAAGGTATAAGTAGCCAAAAAGGGTCTATTAAAGAAATAATAAAAATAATAATAATAAATAAAGGGGAAAAATGACAAGTAAAGTGGTTTACCAATTTTACCCTTGACATTTGTTAAAAATTACGATGCCGAAAGTCAAGGTCCCGTAACATGGGCCTCGTTTCATTGCAAAAATTGCTCTGTTATGCAGCTGTAACCACGTTTTCCATTCCACTTTTTGTATTATCTAGACTTTTTTCTTTGCTTATAAAATGATTGCTATAAAAATAATATTTAAAATTCTAATAAAAGTAAAACTATGAAAATGAAGAGGTTTTAATTTCATTTTTCACTCATACTGAATGTAAGTAGAAATTCAATATGATATGGCTTCATTCTGGTGGTAGGGCCAGAACACCACACTTACTAGAAGTAAAATTCTTATAAGTGTTTCACATAAACTATTATTAATTTTTATTTAATTAAAAAAAATTGAGTGAGATAAAATTTTTAAAAATATTGATATTTTACATAAATTATTACTATATTTTATGTAATTAAAAAAAAAAAATTTGAGCGGGGCATTTGCCCATCCACACTCATGCAGCTATGCTACCTTTTACTTGTAGTCAAAACTCATTTTTAAATTTCTAAAATTTTATTTTTTTTACATTAAATCTATTTACAAAAACTGTTGTCCGTTAAGTCTTTATTAATTAATGTAATGCTACACACAGTCTTTAATTAATGAGACTAACGCGTCATTGAAAGACGCTTCCAATCAATGTTATTGAAACCGGACCGGACCGGACCGACCGATTTAATCGCGAACCGGCAGTCTAATCGGTTGGTTTAATTATATAAAATCGGACTGAAAAAATCCGGATTGAACCGAAAAAAACGGAAAGAACCGAAAAACCGGACAAAACCGGATTTTTTCTAATTCATATATTTAATTATATTTAAATCTTATTCTTTGCATCAAAGTAAATTTGTTATTGCTCATAATTATTAGATTATCGTCCAAGAAATCTTTTAATTCGATTGATTACAACTCAATTGATAAAACTGAATTTTGGATCATGGAAAAAGAAGGATAACTTGATTATGATTAGATTGAGAATATACTAGTAGAATTTCCAAACGATGCTGCAGGATCAACTATGACTGGTTTGTTTTTTTATATAATTTGTTAATATTAGTTATATTTTATTATATGCTTTTAGTTTAAAATGTTGAATGAATGTGTAAAATTGAATCAAATTGTATGTTCTCTTTTTTTTTTTTAGATTTTTATGAGCAGCATGAGTTTAGTGCAAAAAAACTTAAGAAAGTGGTATTGGTAATAGTGATGGAGATGATGACAATGATGATGAGAATGACGATAATGATAGATGAAAATGATTTTTTTTTTAAATATGTATAATGTAGAATGAATTCGTTTGAATGTTTAAAACTTATGTTTGGTGAATATTTAATATGTTTTGTAACTTATTATTAGTATATTTGTGACATATGTTAAATGTTTTGATAGATTTTTTTTTGTTTGAGTATTTATACAGTAGTATTTATAAAAATTATACTAATTAATAATATTTTTAAAAATAGAAAAAATTCGGTTGAAGCTGGTTGAACCGGTTGAACCAGGAACTCTTAGCCTTGCCGGTTTTTTATCCGGTCCGATTTCAATAACATTGCTTCCAATCAATAAGGACAAAATATATTCTCAGGTCCCTGAACTTTTAAAACTTTCTACATTGACTTCCATGAGTGTGTAGTTATTCCCTATTTGTACTGAATGAGCCGACACCCAAAAAATGTGCCTAAAGCACCCTCAAACTGACCCTATAAATGAATTGGACCCAATCTATTTAACCTGAAAGTTTTCAGGCCCAATCCGTTTAACCCAAGAAACCCAAAATCTATATTTCTATATATTCCTTTTTTTTTCCCACATACATCAAACTAAAATCAATAGATCTATCATTTAACCAATATATCAAACTAAAATTTGTTCAAATTTTAGCAATCATCAGAAAGGGATGAAGAATGAGAATCAAATTCAAAAATCAAAATTTCAAGCTTTCTAACAGTAACTTCAAAAATAGAACTAAAAAACATAGACCTTGCTTGAGAAATTGAAGCTCCAAGTCCTAAAAAACCACCGCATGCAATATTCCCTCCAAATCCATCACCTCAAATCTACTTTACGAATATCATCTCTAACATCATCCTCCCAAAATTCTCAAAAATCTTCATACTAAATAAATCATACCATACCAACAATAGACATATATAATTTTGATCCGATCTGTGAATCCGATCCATATAATCATACCGAAACTTAACTCAATCGATAAAATTTAGTTTTTACTCGACTCGTATGAGTCAGAAAAATTCGGATTAATTTGGGTTAAGGCATCTTGACCCAAACGAGTTGGGTCGCAGGAAGATCATCTGACCCATAAAAATTTGCGTATAGGGATGATCATGGGGCGGGGATTTCCCGTCCCCAGTGGGGACCCGACCCGAATAGGCACTACAAGAAATTATACATTTTATGACGCAAAAACTTGTCATGAAAATTCATTTTTCGTCGTTAAAAAGATAAGGTGACGAATTTTTGTTGTCACAGAGAACGTAACGGTAGGCGCGTAACATAAAAGTTTACGTGACAATTTAGTTATTTATCACCGTAAGTATACTTTTTGTGACGAAAATAATTATCGTCATGTTTATTTATTACTTTTCATGACAAAAATTATGTCACAAATAAAATTATATTTCGTCACATTATATTATTTATTGTCACAAAAAATTGGCATTTTTTATGACAAATTTAAAATTCGTCATGAAATTAAATATTTTTAATGACGGAACTCTGCTTCTAGTTAGAACCATTAAGTATTGGTTACGTAATTATCGTCACAAACAAATATAATTTTCGTCATAAAATATTTAATGTCGTCATTAAATCTAATACTTTAAGTGATGAAAAATGATTTCGTCATTAAACTAATGTATATTAATAATGAATATAAATCGTAATATTATTTTATAAATTAGTGACATAAATATGGACAAAAATAATTGTCACAAAAAATAATTTTAGTGACAATTTTTTATTGTCATTAAATTATATTTTTATTACAATATTAATATCGTAATTGTAAATATTATATCGTAATTTATGAACTAATAAGTCGACAAATTATGACAAATATACTTGTCATATATGCGTTGTATTAAAAATGACACATTTTAAATTTAATGTTATACAATCAATTAAATTTGTAAAAGAAATTGTCAATCAACTAATATAAAGTATTTATTTAAACAAAAGGTCAATTAAACATAAAAACACTACATAATGCAAAAAATTAAAATATCCTAATCTGTAATTCAGAAATAAACTCTGTCGAAACTTCAAAATGTGCATCTTGTTCCTACAAAAAAAAAACATATATTAGATAAAAAAAACTCAACCATATGCAAAACAGTAGAACAAGAACAATATAATAGTATGAAACAAGAATATCAATCTGTCACCTAAGTAAAAGCATTCAACTGTTACAAACTCAATTTGAAGGCTGTCATGCCTAGGTACAAATATATCTTATATATCAACAGAATTGCAAGGTATGGGCAAAACCATTAGAATTCAGTGAGAAAACATAATTTTGTTTTACAAGCTATAGCAGCTTAAACAATATCACAAAATATCAGTTCAACCTAGAAATATGCAGTTGCAGCAAAAATCCACCTTTTGGAAGAGCAGTAGAGTTGTACTTTCAAGTACATTCCAATGGCAATCGTGCTTTCTTTAAAATAAAAGTACTTAAAGACATAATGCTTACCTTCCCCAATACTAGTGCCATTCCCATTATAACTGAAGCCAATGCAGAACGAACATGTTGAGATGAATCAGTGGACAATTCCTATAGCAGACAATTTTAAAAAGCTGAAGTATCAACTAACACTACAAGAAAACTGAGTTTTAACAACCAAAATTTAGCGAAGGGATAAAAATCCGGTCGTAAAAAGATGAAAGCAACGAAGGTAATTTAATCCGATCGTTAAAACTCAAATTTTATTATTATTTAGCGAGTGATATATTTTCGGTCGTTAAAAATCTCAAAATTCGGTCGTAAAAAGATAAAAGTAACGAAAGGAATTTAATCCGGTCGTTAAAATTCAATTTTTTTTTATTATTTAACGAGGGATATATTTTTGGTCGTTAAAAGTCTCAAAATCCGGTCGCCCAAAAACTCAAAATCCGGTGGTTCCTACCTTAAAACAAAAAGCGGGACTTCCAAACCATTTACCTCTAAAACTATATCTCTTTTCCTCTCTCTCTCCTTCCCTCCCTTTCTCTCTCTCTCTCTCTCCCTCGCGCACGATAGATCTGCTCCGCCTCCCTCGCGCTCCAGCCTCCCCCGCTACCGCGGCTGCTTCCGTCGTCACTCGCCGCTCCAGCCTCGCCGTTCGCCTTCCCCCCTTTCTCTCGTGCCAAATCTGATCGACCTCCCTCGCGCTTCAGCCTCCCCCATTGCTGCTGTTCCTCCCTCGTCGTGGACGTCACCGCTCCAAAATCGCCGCAGTCTTGCCTCAACAGGTATATCATGATTTTTCTTTTTTTTTTTTTTTCCATTTATTTGTTTTTTTCATATATTGGTGATTGCTGTTGGTCACCTAAGCATAATATATTTGATTAGCGGGAGCACTGTTGGGTTATTTTGGATGGATTTTGCTGGTTGCCATCAGAGCTTGTTCTAGCTTCATGTCTGGATCGCTCTCCATCAAGACGAAAAGGTTTGTTCTTTCTTCTTAATCGATGGCCCTAATTTGCTTCAATTTGCCTCCTCTATTAGTTCGTAAGAAATCATATTTAGATCTGTTATTGTTGGTTTTTGCTTTTGATAATTGCTTTCTGCTTAGTTTTTCGTTCCGAATGAAATTTCTAATTCAATTTCTATTAAAAAGATGATTGAACTGCTTAATCTACAATGCATTTTCGATGCAAACACCATTAAAATAATACTACTGGGCATATAACATGTTCCTTTTCAATTATAGATTAAGTGAGACTTTTTTTATTTTAATCTTTTTACTTTCTCCAAGTCTTTGGCGTGCTCATTGAACTATTGCAGAAAGTTCCTTGTGCTGTTTCTTAAATAATTATAGTCAGTGTTAAGCATATCACTTAATTATAAGGATATTTGTTTGCTTTTCAATATCTCTAGTCTAAATTGCTTGCTGGACTCCTAGGATCTCCACATTCTAAGAGAAGTTATCATGAGTTGTTAAGCACAAGAAGAAACACATTTTCCAATTAACAGGGGGCAAATATACTTATTTCTGATTCTTAACCTACTTTTATGACTTTTCTAATTAATTAAGTCAATATGTTTCTTAATTCATTACTTATGTATACATGTTTTTTTGGTTTAGGCACCCACTTAAGTCCAGTTATGCCTCTCTCATTAGTTGTTTTCATCTGGTAGTTGATAATCTCTTCACTTCATTATACTTACTTAGTTTCCACATTTGATGTGACCATACAAAAATGTACTCTGTATTTCATTCAAGAAGATAGTAGTTTTCTGCACATGACCAATTTTTTTTCAAAGTAATTGCAGAATTACAGTAGAAGAGAAGCAGCTTTCAGTTAGTGGCTGCAATTGGGGAGAGGTTGATTTAAATGGTTGGTAAACTCATGCCCTATGAGTTTTTGGGGCTAATCTAGATGGATTCTTTTTTAATTTCTTAGAACCATTGCTCTTTGTTATGGTTGGCTAGCATCTATGGTTGGTAGAACCTCTTATTTTACATTTATTATTGTGTCCTTAATCCTTTCTTGGTAACTTCTTTTTTCTTTTTTTTTTTTTTTTTTGCTTTTTCCAATTATCAGGATCTATGCTTACATTTATGATTGGTTCGAAGCAAGTATTTGAGTTATCTTTAACAGATGTTACAAAAACGCAAATGCAAGGGAAAAATGATGTTATCTTGGAGTTCCATGTGGATGATACCACAGAAGCTAATAAGGTCTGTCTTTATTATTTACTCACAACATATTGTGCACGTGTGTGTATGCATCTCCAAGCTGTCCCTTTACCAATTGTTTTGCTTGATTCACCATAAGTTTTCATGTGGCTAGTGGGAAATACTGTCAATTTCAGTTTTCTCATCTAGGATGAAAATCGTCCGTCTACCCAGGTGACTATGTCTTTTATAAAATTCTGTATTTTTTTTCTTTGTTTCTCTAATGAAACAAGTAGAGATATAAACAATAAGCTTGTGTTCTGTATATTTTTACCCTACATATGAATATTTTTGCTTTAGACTCTCATAGGCTTTTCTTTTTTTTTTTGTCCTTCCTTGAAAAGATTTGGGTGTTTCCACGCTAAGTCTAGATATTGCATTTGCCACTTGTGGATATGCTAAATTATCATGTTCAGACATTTCTAATTCTCAGGTTTATGTTATAGATAGATATAAGTACCTACCATTTGGTTATTAAATTTCTTTTTATTTAATTTTTGATTTCCTCATTAAAATAGGCTGTGGAAGAAATTTCGCTAGTTCTATTAAGCCTCTAAATCTAGCTTCCAACAAATTCCTGTTGTTTCTAAGTTTTTAACTCGACTTAACAAAATTACCAATAAACTTTAAGTTATTGAAAATGTTATGTGCCTAATGTTGTGGCTGTAATTTTATATATACTTTTGTTCTTGATATTCATTTAATTTCTTGCGATGCAGCCACTTAAAGTAACTTGGGTTTTGTTTATCTTATCTATAAGTGTTGAGGGATATATAATTTCTCTTTTCCCTAATGATTTAGGGAAAGGCATTCTGAAGAATATTGTGCTATGCATGACATCTGTGGAACACGTGATGATGGAAAAGTTTTGAATTGTCCTCGTGGTTCCCCATCTGTGAAGGTATGTGTTAGGAGGAGTTCTAGCTGTTATTCCAACATGATATTATACTACATCTATAAGTTCATCTGTTCGGGGTCTAACTTCTATTTGAGGTATTTATTTATACAGAGGAAATAAAGTTTTCTTTTTTCTTTTTATTTTTGGAATGTGCTTCATTCTCTTATTTTTTGTTGTTCTGTGGGCTGTAAATGAGTTTTAATGCCTTGGAACACACAGCAGATGTGCTTCATTCTCTTCATGTTCATGTGTAAATGTGCTTCATTCTCTTCATGTTCGAAGTTTTCTTGCTTTATGCTTTTCAATCACTGTATTATTTGTTCTGCTTTATATTCGCTGGCCATATTAGCTTTTGGCCTGCTATAGGGATATGAGCTGTTCTTTAGGTGGACTTCTTCTTTTCTTCTTCTTCTTTTATTTTTTTTCTTGGAGTTAATTAGCGTAATTTAATCCATTAACACAACAATATCTAGTTTTTCTTTGTCTTTTACGTGGTTCCTTGCATGTCTTTTTGCATGGCTTTATTTCTTATTTTGGCCTCCCCTGTTTTGTTTTCCTTTCTGTCTTTGTTCGTGTGGCTTTGGCGTGATCTGCATGCCATGCACGCCTAATCCTCTGTTTCGGCCAACTTGGTTTAACATCACATGTGCATCTGGTTATTTACTCCATTCACTTTATTTATTTGTTTATTTGTGTGTTTGCTTAGTTATTCATATACTGTTATATATAGGGGAATTAATATTAAAATTTTAACTACATATTGTTGTGTGTCTCAGGAACTTAACTACATGGTGTTTTATTCTTTGAATTTACAGTATACTATTATAAGCCTACATTTAATTCATTTAGAAAAACAAAACAGAATGATAAAAGTACAAATCAGAAAATAATTTATAGATAATTGGTTTCGTGATAATTGTATTGTTCACCCTTGCAGAGCAAGTACTGAATTTCAGAAGCTATGCAAGCATAACAGCTTGAAGTAATTACACTTGTTGGAAGATTTTGGATATTTTGAAGTGTATATATAATTACACTTGTTAGAAGATTTTGGATATTTAAGGTAAATGATATTTCAAATTAAAAATATTAAATTATTTTGCCATTTGATTTATTGTCTTTGTGCATGAATATTAATTATAAATTTGTATTTTAAATTCTACAGGTCTTCAAAACAATGGACAACGAAGATATGAGAGTCATTATGCATTCTTTTAAAAAGTCTAGCTCAATAGAAAATAGTATAGATAAGGGTTGTTTTTCTAAACAAACTTGTATATGGCAAATAGAATTTCAAACAATTTTGAAATATCGATATATTTTGTAACTGGTATCTTGCAATCTATGAAAAGACTATTTATTATAATTTTAAATTTATATGTGTGAATGGTGTTTACATGTAATATTCAAATAAAATATTTTATTTATTTTAAAGTATCTTTAACGACCGAATTTTTTTTTGTTGAAAGTGAATAAAATTAACGAAAGGAAAATTTGGTCGCTAAAAGGTATCTTTTACGACCAAAAATCACTTCGTTAAGAGTGAATATAATTAGCGAAAGGAAAATTCGGTCGCTAAAAGGTATCTTTAACGATCGAAAATTTTTTCGTTGAAATTGAATACAATTAGCGAAGGGAAAATCCGGTCGCTAAAAGGTATCTTTAATGACCGGAAATCCCTTCGTTAAAAGTGAATATAATTAGCGAAGGAAAAATCCGGTCGCTAAAAATCACTTTTCAACGACCGAAAATATTCCGGTCGTTAAAGACATTAACGACCGGATGTAATATCCGATCGTCTATACCTTTAACGAATGGGCTTTTACCGACCGGATTTTTCGGTCGTTAAAAGTTTTTAACGACCGGATTTTAACTTTTAACAACCAGATTTCCCTTCGTTAAAGAGCATTTTTCTTGTAGTGTAAGGTTTGGCACCTAAGCACTGCCAATTGATCATAACTACATAAGACAAGACTTGCTTGAAACAGGTTAACTGATTCATAAATATGAATACCTTTAGACGAGGAAGAATACGCTGCACCGCAAGTTCTGGACTCAAAATTCGGCAAAATTTAGTAACTTTGCCTGCAACAGCTATACGTACTTCAGCTTCATTATCACAAAGTAGCCGAACATATGCAGGAACAAGATCGGATCTAAAATAGACCAATGAGAAACCAGCAAATTGGGATGCAAGCAACAAATTCATAAACATTCGGAATAATAAATTATCAATTAAAAAGCATAAGCATCTATTAAAATGACTAAAGTCCAAGATCTTCATGCCAGCAAGTATTTTTGGAATAACATGAGATAAAACACGTGCAACAGAAAAATCAAATGATTTGTCCATTATTAATAGGGTAAATGCAGCAAAAAGAAAAAAAGAGGACCATTTGCATCAAATGCTTAGAACAATAAAACAAGAAAACATAAAAACTAATGTAAAAAAAACTACAACTATTTGAAAATATTTTCAACTATTTTCATGTTCAACTGAGGTACTCAAACTTTGATTGAAAAGAAATAAAAGGTTAGACACTGTGTAGATCTGAAGTATTATATAAAGTCAAAGTCAATCAATTAATCAACTAACTTTCGCTGAGAGAATGACATCAATAATACTGTCAGTGCTACTGGCTACTGCGAGCCTGAAACCAGAGTCTAGATCTGTTTGAAGTTTATTGTGCTATTTAAAACTTAGAGTCACTAAATGTCATCAATTCAGTAAAAAGTTCAGTTCAGTTTGAGTCAATAATTTTAAATCAAAACTTAATCTCGTATTCTCATTTTTATAGTCCCCTAGGGAGATCCAACTGGAAGGTCTTAGCTTAGAATCTCAGCAAGATACATTTATGTCAGAGAACCTCACTACATTGCATATTGCAGGGAAACAAAATGGACACTATTAACAAAATCAATATATATGTGTGTGTGTGAGCGCACAAGGGCAAGTGTGCTTTGTATTTATATAAAATGAAAAAAAAGAAGCTAGAGGACCTACATATTTGCTAATTCCCTTCGCATCCAACTTCCATCCAAATCAAGAATATGATCAATGTATGAATCTAACGATCTATTAAATCTCCACAATCCAATTACAGCAGCAGCTCTTGAAAGAATTTACAGCAGCAGCAGTTTTTGCCATATACTTTTGACTCTTTAAATTTCAAGTATAAAATAAACAATAATTTAAGTTATGACAAACCTCCATAAACAATTTAAGCTATGGCAAACCTCCATAAACGAACTACATGTAACAAATTGAAAGCAAATATTACGTCAAAGATTAAGCATACCTTTCACATGGATGCAAGCCAATTTCTGTCTCTTGAAGATTAAAGGAACAGATCAATCTTTCAAGCTAATATACTATAACCAAAGCAATACTACAGTGGAATTGTTCTGGATATGCTGTTTACTATTAGACTAATTTAAACAAATCTAAAGCTAGTGTGACTACCAAAATCTCTTAAATAAATAATTAAAACATAAAAGGAGGATTGCTAATTTAACTACTCTTTAAATTTCCATTTTCTTAACATGCAGTTAGATATTACACTAAAATGAACAAATCTAAATCTGGCAGATGTTACAAAATTTCAATTCAGTATTTTACAAATCCAGATTATTAAATTAAAATACAAGGGATTCATCTGTTTTAATACTAAATAAACAAATCAACAAAAGAAATAAGAAAATCACAACCATTATTAACAAAATACACAATCAACAGACAGATTTTAGCAAGGGTTTTCTACAAACATGCAACAACCCAAAAAAATTAATAATAAATAAAAATAACAAAAATAAATAATATATCTCTCGGCCGTGTACTTGGAATCGCAGGTCGTCGTCCTCTTTCAGGTCACCAGAAATACAGAGCGAGAGAAAGAGAGAAAGATGGCAGGGTGGGTGGCGGCGACGTTGGACAGCTAGCAGCCTCGGTGGAAGAAGACGGATGAAAGAGAGAGAAATCACGTAAAATGAAGGCAGAGATGGCGGCTGAACGAAGGGAAGAAGAGGACGGCATTCTCTCTCTGATTTTCGATCTCCCTCCACCCCCTCTGTTCTCTCCCTCTTTCTTTCTTTTCCCATTTTTTCCTTTTTTATTTTCTTCCTCTCTTTCTTATTCTTTTACGTGTCAAGGTAAATCTAGGCTTAGGATATTTTTATTTATAATTTATTAATATATATATATATATATATTTAAATAAGATTATTTATCTGTTTAATAATGTACATTCTAAAGAAAATTTCAAGTTTTTTTTAGCCAATGGTTAACCTCCAATAAATTTTTGACCTACCAAATTATTATTCACAATACCAAAATATTTAAAACGTTACAAAATTTATGTGTCGCAAATAATTATCTTTTTTGTTACATTTTTTCTTTCAAAAAAAAAAAAAAGTTAAAAATTTTCCTTTCATATTAAATGTGACGAAATTGTATCTTATCACAATATATTCATTTTTGTGACACATTTATTTGTCATAAATTTAATTATTTTTTATGACATAATTTATTTATCATATATTAACATTATAACTAATTGTGACAAATATTATTATTGTCATAAATTGATTGTACTGGTGAAAAAATTGTATTTCGTCATAATATATTTATTTTTTGTGACGAAATAATTTTATCATCATTAATTCATTAAATTGTGAAAAAATTAATTTACGTCACAAAAAAATATATGTATTTCATGATAGACTTTATGTGTCACAAATAATTATTTTTTTCTTTAATTTTTTTCCTTCCAAAAGAAAAAGGCTGAAAATTTTCCCTTCATATCAACGGTGATGAAATTGTATCTCGTCACAATTTATTCATTTTTGTGACACATTTATTTGTCATATATAAAATTATTTTAATTTCAAACTAAAATTTTTCAAAAAAAATAATTATAAATTTTTTTATCTCCATATCTTATTTGTGACAAAATGATTTTGTCGTCACTAATTTATTTAATTATGAAAAAAATAATTCGTCACAAAAAATATCTATTTTGTGATGAATTTATACGTTGCAGTAAGTTATTATTTCGTCATTAAATTTTTTCCCTCCAAAAAAAATGTGGGAAATTTTTCCTCCTAAAAAAATTATGACGAAATATATTTTTCGTCACAAAATTAATCTATTAGTGACGAAAATTAAAATATAAACCGACACAAGATAATTTTGTCATAGTAATAAATAGTATGGTGCCATTTTAAAAAATTTGTCATTATAAGTTATAATTAGTGACGAAATTTTATGCGTCATTAAAAAATTTGTCACAAAAAGTCAAATTTCTTGTAGTGAGGGCAGGGAAACCCCGAATATTTCCCCCCGGGGGGGGGGGAGATGGGGAGAAACACCCCCCTGTCCCCGCCCCAAAAAAAAAAATTAATATTTTATATATATATTAAATTTTTTCAGGTTGATATTCGTCGGTGTAAAAGTTGTTCAAATTTGATATTATTAATATTTGAATTGTATGAAAGTTTACAAATATTTTTATTTTAATTGTATGAGATGTTTATAGATATTTGTATTTAAATTGTATGAAATATTTTTAATTTTAAGTCAGCAATTATTACATTTTACAAGATAAATTTTATGTAATATTTTTGACTGTCTCAAAAATCTCCATCAGGATCAAAAATTTTCATTGGAGTTGGGTATTTTTATTGGGAATGGAAATCCCCGCAGGGGACGGGGATCCCCACGTAGGCGGGAACGGGAGGATCTTTCCTCCGCCCCGCCTCTATTTGTGTATGTGATTCTGTTTTTCAACTTTCTTTCTCGCACTCTCATGTTGCCATTTTTCACAGCCACCTAATGCCACCGGTAACCAATCACTACCAAGGAACTGACAAATTTGAGCTAAACCTGGCCACCAGCAACAATTAAGATTAGTTCTATTCCTAAACTTATTTGAAATTTTTAGGGTTTATTTTTTTTTTTTTGAGGGTTTGTTATGAGTTTTCTATTACTCTTTCTCTGTAAAAGTCGCAAATTTTAGCTGTCAATGTAGGGTTTTCAGCCATAAACTCTAGGTTTTACTCAAAACTCTTTCTTTGTAAAAGTCGCAAATTTTAGTTAGTCGGCTTTTATATTTGGGAAATGAGCACCAAAAGAATCAAAGAGTGGAAAGAATATAAACTATATTGCCTAAAGTTATTTTTTCCAAGGTGACGCTCAGGTTTCATCTACGTTTTTTTTTTTTACATTGTGATTAACTGTTAGATTTTAACTGTAGGTTTCGGTCATTTATAAAAATATCATTGGTTTGAATTTGCATGAGTTGATTTTGGTTCGGTCATTGAACTCGTTTTTTGCTTTCTATATGTACTATCACTTGCAAGTTATTTTGGTGTCTAAATTTGCATTGTCTTGTTAATTTGGTGAATATTCCTTGTGTATGAAAAGAAAATGCTATTGAATCATCAATCTTTATTCTCTGTAACAAAACAATTTCACATACTAAGGCATGTTGATATCTATGCCTCTATTTGTGTAGACTTGGGAACTTGAGCATTGAATTGGAGAGACCTGAGAAGGAATTTTCGACTTTCTTTTAAAATCAGAACTAAAATGAATAAATAAATAAACACCTTACATCCCAGCACGCTAATGGAGAATTAGAATCTAAGACAGGCTATTTTAGCCGGAGATAGTCACGATATAGATATTGCAATCAGCGATTGGGGAAGATATTAGCGTTTTTTTTTTTTTTTTTTGGGCACTGAAACGTTTAAGAAAGAGAAGTAGAGGAGAATGAGTGTTTTGCCATTTTGGGAATCATTACAATCGTAGGCAATACAGAGAGGCAGAATAAATTATACTACTTCTATTAATTTTTCAAATATATCTCTGTATAATAAATATTAAATATTAGTTTGATTTTTAAAATACAATAATAATTAATCGACTTTTTTATAAAAATAAATTAGTAAAAATATAGGATAATAAATGAATTTCTTAATTCTTGTGAAAAAATAAAATGAAGACATATTTGTAAAAGGAAAAGGAAGAAGTAGAAAATATAAAAAAAATTGACATTAAAATTAAAAAGGCAAAAGAGTAAAATTAAAGAATGAAAAAGAATAAAAATTAGTCCCACAATAGAAACTGAACTCATGACCAAAGACTTAAACATGACTAAAGGCTTGACCAATTATTAAGCAAAAAAGAATATGTGACCTCTATACATATTTATAATTTTATACATATCAGTAGGGTTGGCTTTTCATTTTCAAGGATTTCACCCAACTCAACCCGAACTCGAAATATACCTTAAAATGCAATCTTTCAAATAACTCGACTCAAAATTAAATTTTAAGTTAGTTTATTATGACATTTTGGACCGATTTAGCTTTTGCACACCTCTATTGACTTCCTTTTAAAACAAAAATCTAGATTAAGTATCTATATATTTAGTATAAGATAATACACAGCTTTTAAAATTTTTGGAATAATGCATGTATATTTCAATCGCAGTTAAAAGGCAAAGGCGCATTCACTCAGTTGGGTTATGATTTGGTGCGTGAATGTGTGTGGTGCAAGTAAATCTAAACCATTGAATCAAGATTCACTCTTGATCCAATGTCCTAGATTTGCGTGTACTACATACATCAGTACACAAAATTATTTCTCATTATCTTCTTCTTTCTTCTATGCATTACACCATTTTCTTCCTTATCTTTTTTCTTGATTCTTCCATTATTTGTAACCAACAACTGCCAACCATTGTCCACACATTTATAACCAGCCATCACCACTGTAATCTTCCTTCTTAATCTTCTTCACCTTTTGAATTTTCTCTCTCAAAACCGAACTTTCAAACTCATTTTCTAGCAAAACGCACTAATTGACAACATGATCGATACCACTAGACTTCTGCTATTGAAGCACACTAGGTTCAGTTCTCGATTGGCTACCACATATCATCAAACGATAAATCGGCGATGAGAAGTTTTTACGCTTCAAATGTTGATCTCGACTAAACCAACAAGTTTCTAGGCGAGTGGTAGTCATTGGCGTATTACTGTCAACAACACCTTTCCTCCTAGTGTGCTTGGGTGCATCTCCAGCAACTACTATTAAATGTGCATTTAACGGCAATTAAAATATAGGTACTAACATTGTTATTTTGAGGAATTTTGTGTTACCTCAAAACAAAAATATAAGGATCTAAATTTTTTTTTTTTTGTCAATTGGACGTGTTATTTAACGGCAATTGAAACATACGCACTAAATGTCATTTATGAGAGATTACATGTTATCTCATATTAGAGTATATAAACTTAATTGATTTTTTTTTTCTTTTTAGAAAGGCCTAATATAGAAAGTTTTAAATATTCAAACATACAAAAGTTGGTTTTGCCTTAATTCAATTTCAATGCAACCATTATAACGTATGTATGCATTCAATTCTATTTTTGGCAAAATCACAACTCATATTAATTAATACATTTGTATGAATTTGTATGTAAACATTCTTCTTTGACATCAAAATTTGAAATTTGATTTTTTTTGTGTCCCATTACATTACAAGAAAATCAATGATTGCCGACATAGTTTATCAACGGAAAGTTATATTTTTCGTCGGCAACACCTATTACCGACGATATTTAACGACGGATAAATTCGTTGAGAAAACGGGTGTCGGCAAATTTGCTGACTGATAAGAACATTCCTTCGGTAAAAACAACGATAGAATATTCTTTCCGTTGGCAACTTTACTGACGGATTCTGATCCTTCGTCGGTAAATTTATCGACCAAAAATGAAATTCTTTTGGTAAACTGAGCGACAAAACACAGTATTCCTTCGGTATAGTTATCATAAAACTTTGGGAAATTTACCTTTGGAAACAGTTTTTCCGTGGGAAATTTTAACGATGGAATCCACCATTCTGTCAGGAAAGTTAGTCAATTTATTTTTTTTAAAAAAAATTTAATATTTTAATAGTAAAATCATCAATGTTAATAAATAAAAAATTTATAATGGACAAAAAAATATAACTAAAAATATATTAATTATAGCAAATTATTCTTGTTAAAACGTATTAATGTATAATAAAGTTAAATAATTGTAAATACTATATTATTAAATAATCTCTAACTAAGCAGTGGGGGAAGGTGGATGATCAGTCTATTGTGATGAACTGCTACCTCTTGCTTGCATCTCATCCATCTGGTATTTCAGACGAGTTATGTGATCTATCAACATTTGTACTATATTTTCAAGTTGAAGTACCCTCTCATTGGATGCGGACGACAGATGTACTAGATGTCGAGGATTGCAAGTATCAGGTGTTAGCAAAAGTACCTAAGCCAAATACACGTCCATAGCGGTCCCTACCACCAATTGCATCGCAGAAGATCTGACTCTCATCAACATTTTTAGAATTCTGCATTTGTTGTTGAAGAGTCTCTTGTATTTTCTCCTGTCATAGAATAAATCATATGCATTAAATACTGATAATTTTTTAACTAATATGATAAATAAAAATAATAGTGAAATATAATTTAAACGTACATGGATTTGTTGACATCTACGGTTGACAAATGTCACACCATTATGCTTATGTGTGTGGATGTGCATGAACACCTCCTATGGAGTAGGCTTCCTACCCAATGATGTTTCCTGCAAACAAAAAAAATGCTATAATTGAACTAAACTTTACAAAAATTTTAGCAGAGTTTTCTCTATTTATCTAATATTTATCTCCTATTAAACAAAACATTATCTCAATAGTTGAGCAACCAAGGCAACATAATTTTATAGATATATTATGTTCAATAAACTACATATCTTTTTATTCTAAATTTTATACATCAAATAACTTTCAAATATATTTACACTAAATTATTAATTAAATCAAAATGTTTTTGTAAGGTTTAAATACTTACAAGTCTCTCTGCATGCTCACGGTGGATTATCGATCCTCCATTGTGTAAGGAGACATTGCCCCCTCTGTCCTCCACATCTATTATTTGCATTTCGCTCGAAAACGGTGACTATCTCAGGTGTTGACTAGTATTGCTGCCAGTTTGCCCATATTTCTTCGGAGATGTAATGAGACCGTACACCCTTCTTGTGGTACATGCTGACGAAAATCTCTATAACGTGCACGGGCTCAACTCTCCCATGCATGATAAATGACGTGATCAAATTGTGAATCTCAAAAAATCTATTTCTGAAAAAAAAGAATAACAATCTATAAATATTAACAAACTACAATATTTGAACTTACTTACAATAACTAAGATTTAAGTACTCATTTTATTTACCTCGAACTCTTCAAAATTAAAATTCTTTGTCTCCTGTGTTACTTTCTTCCACGTACAACCATAAAAATCAATCTTCTCACGGAACTTTGCCGCAATCGTGTGGGAGCACTTTCCAGAAGGAACCAAACTGCATCACAAGCAATTTCAGAAGCTTAATCAAATCAAATATGATTAGAAAATACAAACTTAAACGTATATCACTCACTGACTGTGAAAAATGGATACGTAGGTCCTTCCATTTGCTCCAACATCACCAGGCATGACAGGTTGAGCTGCATTTGTCTTTGATATCTGTGATGGTGCTGATGCAGCCCCTGCTGTTGGGGTATGTAACACCCTACACGATACGACGAGTGAATCGGAATAGAATAATACTAACTAGCCTATGATCCCATAAATATACGAATAACCAAAATTTCTTTTATATTAGGATTACTCCAAATTTATCACTACACATTTTTGATAAAATACTCCAAATTTGTCACTATATATTTTTGATAAAACTTCAGTAGAATTTCTCTATAATATTGCTTAACCTCTTGCAAGGAAAATTCTTGCCGCTTCTAAAATTACATTGCTACTTGAAAATTTCCACAACAACTAAAACACTAATTTCCCATCCTTCAATGTTTATCAAAATAAAAATTCTAAGCTATTTACATGTATAATAGTATTCAATGGTTATTTCCATAATACAAATATATGAGTCATAATGCCATATATGTTTGTTGCATAAGATGCTCATTTCTAATATATTACATATAATATACATGGATTTTCTACTTAAATCACATTACATTTCTTAAACTACAAACCTCATTACAACTTTGACTCAAAATTCTTTATTTCCATAATGTTTCAAAAAACCGTTTATTAAAAGTACATGCCAAACCAAAAGAAAAATTCAAAATATCCTGATCACAATTTAGAAGAATCTTTTTTGGACCTTCATATCCAAACATCAATATGACTCCTGATATCAACAAATCTTCGGACTATTCCCTTGGTCTCAAGAACACTTTTCTTGAACCTACGAGCAAAAATAACTACACGTTAAGCTATATGCTTAGTGGTGTTCACGCAATTTCATATTTCACCGAATTCAATTCAATCAAACATAACATGCATAACATATAATATTTTTCAAATGTAAACATCTTTATTTATTTCTAAGCATAAATAGACATTTAACATTAATTTATAAAACTTAGGCATGAAAATAACTACACATTAAGCTATATGCTTAGTGGTGTTCACGCAATTCCATATTTCACCGAATTCAATTTAATCAAACATAATATGCATAACATATAATATTTTTCAAATGTAAACATCTTTATTTATTTCTAAGCATAAATAGACATTTAAAATTAATTTATAAAACTTAGGCATGAAAATAATAATACTAATTTATTTCAAGCTACATAATATTAATAGATCTTACAATTTAATTAACAATTAATTACTACTTCCCATTGAAGTTGTTTAATTACCAATTGTGCATGTATTTATTCTATTTTTCTTTTGTACTTGAATTTGCATTTGCCCCAAGGTAACTATAGAGGAATTGCCGAGCTGGATAAGCGGGATATTAAATATGGGACCCGGTTCTTGGAACCATTGGGTCCATTTATATAAATCTCATAACATTACTTAACTTCCAATATTCACTTATCGGAACATCTTTCAGTCCATTTATATATCTGAAATATTCAACACCGGAACCAAGCTCTCGGCCTTTTGTCTAGTAACATATATCATGATGCAGTACTACTAATCCCCTAATTGACATGCCAACCTTGTAACACCCCTCACTCGTACGTAGTAACCCGTATGGTGGTCTAGCGGGTTCACTACAACGGTTCAAGGTGTTACCGAAATAGTCGCTTTTAGGTTATAAAAGTTATGTCGAAAATCATGGTTATAAAATTTCTTTCATTTTCAAAAACTATAAAAATCGCATATAAAGAAAATGATTGCACATACACTTTGTAAACTACAAATTTCCATAGCTTATTACATATAAATCAATTATACACTGATATTACATTTTACAAAACTTATATTTCAAAATTACAAATCGTACATACATTCTTAAGACTATACAAATCCTACCCTAAGATCTCTTCATAAACTTGCATTAGTCTGGACTGCTGCGGATGACTCACAAAAGATCCGATCACTTGCACCTACACGGATTAAAAGAAAATCCGTGCTAAGCATAAAGTTTAGTGGGAAACACATAAATATGGGCAGATTCCTAAGAGTAGCCGTTAAACAGATTCATTTATGGAAGCATTCTTTAAAACATAATTATACAGTTCATCACAATCTCAATAAATCAAGGGAAATCTTAATAGTGTAAACACATATATTGTAACACCCCCTTCCCATACGTAGCACATTGCATGATAACATAGGCAGTGAGTGACGACGAGTGAAGGGTATTACTGGACGGATACCCAAACACAACAGACATAACATACAGAATAATAAAATTCTTAAAATCAAAGCATTACAGACCCACACATCACATACCCATACATCCCTTATTATTATTCGCTTCACAGAACACAGCCCATGACATAAACAGAACAAAACTTAACTATATTACAATTATATACAAAAATCTCAATTGACACTTTACAGACTCGTTGGTCAAAACTACTGCGGAATGTACTGATGAAACTTCTATCTCCTAAACTTGCACGGAAAAACACTCGTACTAAGCATAAAAGCTTAGTGGAAAAAAACCATATAATAAACAGCAACTCACAGTGGTTGTTGATAACAAACACATACATACATAACAATTATATAAAGTACCCAAGTTAATAGATACCATAAGTGCATATCCTAAATTCTCTTGCCAAAATGTTGTAAATCATTGTATACCTTCATCATGCGCATCTTAAGCAATAAATACATTTAAACACTAAGATCAATTATTTCTAAGCAAAATGTATATTTGAACATCATTTGCTCATATTATCTAAGCATTTCCTAACAATAGTTTCTCTTAAACTACAAATAGCCATTTTATTCATTTATTTAGAATCCTAGACATTCATTCTCATATGTATTCTTAATTCTTGTTAAGAACAATATGGTGATATTAATGGGGATAATTCATTTATTCTAGTCATAATACGTTTTTCAAACTTTTTAAACATATTACAATCTTAAGATTTGGTTTGGGCTTGAAATAAATATTTCAACCTTCCTATGTATCCCAACAATCGGGAATCAGAACCACGTAGTTCTATAGAAAATCTAAAATACAGATTCTCTTAATTAACTTAAGCTCATACCCTAAATTCAATTATCGTTTCTTGGTTTGTTTCGCTTTGCCTTAAGTTACTAATCAACATTCACTTAACCTATTCACTTAAAGCCAAAATACAATGCACATAGGTTCCTTACCTAACATATTCACCTTAGTTATCAAAGCAGGGTCCTAAAGGCAGAACATATATCATAACATATATTCTAAATTCAAACATACAAGCACCTTCAATACATGCAAATAAATGCATCCATGTAACTCATTCACTAAGTATATGACTATAGCAATTACACATATTAAACACTTCAATAATTCTCTATAATAACCTCATATAAGACCATACTCACAACTTTTAACTAGCATAAGCATACAATTTTACCTCCATATATCTCATCATACATTAGTCACATTACATTTAATTAATACATCCTTTTCACTACTCCTAATTCTTATGCCTCACATAATTACATTCATTTAATCATTTTTACTTTAAACAAATTCCTTGCTTTCCTGCTATTCATTCATATTTACATTCCAAAGAGAATAACAAAATTGAAACTCATAGATACCCGAAAGTACTGCCACAATTTCATATAGGGATTCATATAGGATCTAAGAATGCATAGGTTCATAAAGCACTAGTTCAAATAGCATATAAACCATAATAAACAATATGTTCATATTCATATCGAATGCTTATACTCATGCTTTCCTACCGTCATCATATAAACTCATTAATTCTTTACTTATTATTTCATTCACATTCTTGTGTTCATATATTGCCTGCTGAGTGAAGGGAGTGGATAACGAGTGAACACATCAGTACTTAAAGGCTTCCTTTTTTTACAAAAATATTTTCACATTACGGGATCTTAAACAAGATCTAAACACATTGAGGATCGCAAGGACCCAAACGGGGACCTGATCAGGGTCCAGAAGTGGTGCTGCAGCTAATAGAACTCTATAGGCATGCCTATCTATCCACAACCGACCGATGCAGGCTACATAATTAAGATTTTTTATATACTGCTTATATTGCACTTACATTTCCATTTTAAAAAGAACATGCATCAATGCGATGATAATACATTCACTTATTTGCCAACCATTCACACTTATCATACTTATTATATTCAGAAATTAACCCTATACTTTTCATGGGTCCATATATTCATATCATCATATTAAAATATTCAAGTTATAAGATATCTCATACGTATTCAACTGAACAATTAAGTTTACACTTCTCTATATACATTCTCATAATTCAATTATTAATCACATGAAAAACGTACTATAATCCATATGTTAAATCATATATGTATACCATAAGTGAGAAACCATGCAAAGTAAAACAAATAAAAGTACTTTAAAATACAGAGGAAGGTCATGCTCGCGACAGAGGCATACGACATACAGAAATGCGCTCGCAACAACCAGTCGCGCACGCAAAGGAGATCGGGCCATATTCTATCGCGCTCGTGACCGATGTCGTGCAGGCCTCGATCGCGCTTGCACACACAGACGAGTTCGTAACAGAGGATAGCTCGACAGAGCTCGGCTACCCAAGCTCTCTGTCGTGCTCGCGATAGAGACACTCCTCGGCAGAAGCTTGGATGACTGAACTCTGTCGCACTCGCGACAGAGTTGAATTCCCAGCTTCTGAAACCGATCTGCGCATCATCTCCAACAAAAAATCATCCCAAATTATGCAATTAATGTAACACCCCCATATCCCCGGGAAGGAATATCGGGGAGACCACAAGCTAAATACACACATACTCGTACTCATGCATACACAAAGGCGGAAGCGATAACGATAAATAAATAAATATAAGAACATTTTTCTTATTATGCCAAACATATACTATCAATAAAATAATGTACATATTACAAAATAGTCTTTTGTACATAAAAACGTACTTCTCTTATAACATATGTAAACTGTACATATTACAAAAGCTTTATACATATACGTCTTCGATACATGTACCAAACAGTTAACATTTACATACAAACACTATACTTTCTATCTACAATAATGATGTTACTCAAAATATCCAAAAACTCTATCTTATACAAAAAGATCTTCATCAAGCTCCTAGTGGCCATAACCTGCAGATGCTAACTCTCTAATCGTATCCTGAAAGCCTACACGGGAAAAACACCTGTGCTGAGTGATAATGCTTAGTGGGGATAAACAAAAGCAAAAGACTTCGAATGAAGTCACAAATATAACACATGCATATTAATAGTCATGTCATATACAAATACTCATGTACACAATCTTGTAAGCAAATACCATCATGCTTTAACTCATTCATATGCAGAAATTCATATATAGAAAACGATATCGATAACACTTCATACTATATTCATATACATATACAAGTCTCTACTTCATCTCTTGTACACTACAAAATGTATACATTAGCCTGAATTCTCAATAACAGTGAATACGGGTACTGTGGGTATTGTATAACCTCTAGAGAATTAACTCAATTGCGTTGAATACTTTAAGTATTCATCAAGTAGACACAACTAAGGTCACTGTTGCAGCCGCCTCTAACCTTTTATAAACATGCTTATCTATCCACTACTCTGACTACTCAGGCTCAACTCACACATTCGGAACATAACACTATCCATAATCACTCATTCAAGTATACATATTATCAATTCATTACATAAACATATAAATCATGTATAGACCTTTTTATCACGACATATCACTTGTATAACCACGAAGGACTAAACAAATGCATATTCAAAAGTGATTGAAGTAAAATAATCATGCAAGCAATTTAAAGAAAATAATTAGGAGAAAACAGGACTTACACGGTAGTATGCAAATCCCTCACAATCGAAAAGCATTTCAAAACCAAAATCTCAAAACAGGAGGGAGTTACACGGCGGTATGGGTAAGCCTTACCGCCGTGTAAGCCACTCCACACGAGGGTAAGGAAAGGCCCTTACCACCGTGTAATGAAGCCACAATTACAAGGAGACAGAAGCAAGTTACATGGAGGTATGCCTTTCCCTTACCGCCGTGTAAATCTATTCTGCCTCAAAACGTGAGACAGGTTCTGGGCAGACTACAGGTCTATATTTGTAATGCATTTTACACATAGCTAACAATATTTTCAGACAAAACATCCTTCTTAACAATTGTTGCCTAAGATGTTAAATTGCAAATGGGACAAGTTTCAGGTCAATTTAATATCTATAACTTTAGATATGAATTAAACAACCTATACTATTCTAGTAACCCGACCCAAATAGAGCACTACTGTTTTGGTAAATTTTCAAGGTCCTAAAGAAAGAATTTGCTCAAGGTCATTTCTGAGAATTTTATAGACATGGAAGTCACGGTTCTAATGGATCTAGAATCACTCAATTTAGAGGTATAAAACTATACTTATGACGAAAATATTATACGGAGGTCATATGAAAAATGAGCAGAGTTTCCCCAAAACCATCTTACACTCAAAAACTATATGTCAATCATCTAATGTCAAATGATCAAATTTCATAATCATAACCACATATCCTAGGGACACTGCAAGCAATTAAAATGAACACATAAACAAGAATACAACTCATACATATCTCTTTTCGAGCATAAATTACTCAATCTCAAACACATGCAATTTAACTGAAATCACACTCGATCCCAACCTTTAGGTAGCTTGAACAATGCTCTTTACTTGATTCTACTCTTCTCTTTGCCTTTGTCCAGTCTTTTATCCACAGCTTCAACAAAATCATACAAGAATATTTGAATCTTTTAACTTTAAATCAAAAACAGGAACCAAGTAGAAGAAGAAGATCAATACTAATAAAATCACGTTACTTACCTTCTCCGGAATTTAACTGACCCTTCAATATACTCTCTTCAAACCAATCCAAGTAATTAACTCAAGAACAGACCAAAAGAAGAAGTAAGGAGACAAAAGAAGAAGATATGGCAAAGCAAAGGGAGAACGGCAAAACCAAGAAAGAAGGGAAGAAGAACAAAACCAAAAGCAAAAGTAACGTGGGACAAAAAGGAAAAATGGAGCAGCTGGTCAATGCTAATCCAAAGCCAACTAAACCCAATTAATGCTACTAGTTACAATTAATTAACTCAATGCCAATATTCCATGCCAAGTGTCTCTTCCCTATAATGCCATTTGTCACATTAATATAAGCAACACAACTACATCTTCTTGCCAAGTGTCCATCTCTCTTCTTGCCACATGTCAAACTCCTACGATGCCACATGTCAAAATCCCAATTAAGCTGACTGTCTGCTGGAGGGTTCTGTCTCGCTCACGACAGAACTCTCTCACACACAATCACTCTTAAACTTGATGCAATCCGATAAAAATTTAACCAAAGCTTCTAGGGTATTCTCGGGGTGTTACAATTAACCCATCTAACTAGCACACAATCATTATAGAATTATCTAAATTATACACTTAAAGGAAGAATCAAAAGGGAAAAACAAGAAATTTGTACATTAAAGTTCAAAAACCCAGAATTTTGCTCCAAAATTCACTTAAATCCAACTTTCCCTTAAACACAGTTTCAATCCCAAAAATCCATTCAAAATTGAAAAAACCCATAACAATCACACATGTAAACATGCTTAACAACACAAATTTCCAGAAATCAAGACAAAATTTCAAAATTAAAATCATTCAATTTCACACAAATCCCAAACCTGAACCTCCTAAGCTCCAATTAGCTTAAATGGTTGCACTTCCTTGCTTCCTTACTCTTCTATAGTTATACTCATCCAATTTCCTCATAAAAAATACATAACATTTATTAGGGTTTCTAATTACTCAAAGAGAAATTGCAGAAATCAAAACTCATAACTCACCTCTCCCTTACGAAATCCTCACTCAAATCACTTAAACTAGCAAAATTTATCATCCAAAACTTGTGACTAGGTCTTAGGGAGGGGAAAATGGCATTGAGCCAAGAAGAAGAAGAAGAAGAAGAAGAAGAAGAAGAAAAAGTAGGAGGAGGAGGAGGAGGAGGAGGAGGACGGGATGGACGAGAGAGAGGAGAGCGGATTTTATGCCCTCTCTCACGTTCTCTCTCCTCTTATATACCTCCTTCAATCCTTTCTTATCCCCAACAAGCCAAGTGTCACCTTCTAATTGGTCCAATATAGATTTTTGTGTCAAAATTCTCTTTCCATCCTTCAACTCTTATTTCTTCTTGCCTTAGACATGTAACTTTATAAATCTTAACATTGGCCCATATAATTAATTTTATTCCTTCAATTAAGTCATAAATCCAAACTTCATAATTTACAATTGGCCACACTTGCCGAAATTTTACATAAATTTTGAATTCGTCCTTTCGGTATACCCAACACCATAACTCACATAATTTTAGTCACCGCTATTCCTAGACATGTATCAATCCGTCTAGGGTAAATTTCGGGGTGTTACATATATATTCAATTAATACATGCTTTTATTCGTATATCGATGTTAACAAATCACTTACACATTATTTACATCTTTCAACATCTTATACATATCACTTCACACACCTTGCTTAACAGATGCCTTATTATATTATTTTATCCAATCAGAGAAGCATTTAGTACACCATAACAAAATACATCTTATACATTTCATGTAGTAACATTTTCATAAATTGCATGACTTCATGTCATATTCATACACATTGTTATGCCTGCAAACTCAATGAAATGGATAATGAGTGAACACATTGGTACCCGTAGGGACAAAAAAAATTTCTTTTCTTTTCATATCAAAAACGTTTTCACATTGGGGATCTTAAACAAGATCCAACTTATAAAGATCGCGAGGACCCAAACGGTGACCTGATCAGGGTTCAGAACACATTGAGGCTGCATCTAACAGAACTCTATAGGCATGCCTATCTATCCACTACTCGACTTGCAGGCTAAATTATTTATCCAATTATTGTTCAGTTAGTCACATAAGATAACATCATTTAGTCTCAAAAGCCAATATCATATCATTTAGTAACTTACTTACATATATGGTTTACATGGTATCACATATTATATCTCATAAGTAGGAAACCATGCAAAGTACATAAAACACATCAACATTCATAGCATAAAGGCGGGTCGCGCCTATGACAGAGGCAAAAATATGCTATATGTCGCGCCTGCGGTCCAGTTCTCGATCGCAAGTGCGACTACCAGTCGCGCTTGCGCCTGAGAACTGGACGGTCTCTATCGCGCTCACGCACAAGGCCGCGTTCGCGACAGAGAACATCTCGGTGAAATCCATGTTATGGACCTAGGTTGCGCTTGTGACAGAGCCGAGCATCACACTCCCCCACTTCCAAACAACCCTGATAAACAAAATTTTCCCAAATTCATGCATTTAAACTAAGAAGTTCAACACAGACATCTCAAATTATTCAATTTATTAAGAATTATTCAGTACTTAGTCAGTCATTCAAGAACCATTTATATATGAAAGATTCGTTTCATTTTCAGTTTATGATATACTTAGCAAAATCATTTAATTCGATCTTACCATCATATGACAATTTTAAACCATAAGTAAGCCTACTCGAGACTTGAATCATTAATGCCCCAATAAACATTTTATACATCTACACATACATGTCACATTTATTTTTAGCAAGTACCAAGGCATTATCAAAGTTTCAGTTGATACATTATTTTTTATGTACAAACAAGTTTCTATGCTTTGGTTCGAACTTGGAATGGTATTCCAAGCTTCCTACGTATCCCAAGGGATTGGGAATCAGAACCCAGTAGTTCTAAAGGTTCAATATACAAAATTGTAGTATTTTTCTTTATAATCCATTAACATATCATGCCATGCCACTTCAGGATGTATTCGGAGGTGTTCGACTCACTAAGATTTTAAGTATCTTAGCAATTATTCTTATTTATAACCTTAGTCACTTGTATTTCTAAGTGGTAGTGTAAGCACCGTGTCCCGAAGCAGTCCAGATCGGAGATTACCCGATGAAGAGATCGATGTCTGTTTCCGAATGAGTGGATGAGGTTCAGAGATTTTGGTCCTCTAGATTCACGAGAAATATGGTTTTTTTATTATTTACAGTAATGAGAAAAGGGAAATTTGGGGGTTTTGGGCTTGAAAGGAAGTTTACATCCACCGGCGGCCAGCCCGTCGATCACGGTATGCCCGTCGTTCGATGGAGAGCCCCGACGCCCGTCCTTGGTCCTCCGGTGTCCGCTGGTAGAATCCGATTTCCTATAGGAAAACGGATTGAACCGATGCCCGTCTGTGGGCTTCAGACGTCCGTCGGTTGAATCCTGTTTCCAATAGGAAAAGGGATTCAACCGACGCCCGTCGGTAATTCAAAACCTATATGAAGCTATTTTTCACCCGTTTTGGGGGTTGGTTGGCTGGTTGGACGATTTTGGCTAGGAGATATCCCTAAAACCCCTTTCTGATTATCTGATTCCAACCATTTTCAACTCATTAAAATTGTTTTATTTTCATTCTCATTTTTTTGGATTTGGAAGAATTTAACTAATTGAAGGGAGCTAAAATCAATTGGTTTCCTGTCAATATTCATAAATTCCAACATCTGAATATTTTACGATTATCAAGAAAGAAAAATCCAGGTTTTTTTTCTTGATTTTTGCTTATTTCTCGTGAAGCGTACGGGACTCGAACCATCCGAAAATCCATCCTAAAAGGTAAAATCCGAGGGTAAATATCCTGGACACACGTTCTGTTTGATTCATTTTAATTATTTTCATTTATTTTCGGTTCTTGTTTTGAGGAAAATTGTTTGGTTGCGTTTTTGCTTTTGTTTTGAGAAAAAGAGGTAACCGACGGGCAATAAGGTCACCGATGCCTGTCTCTCTGTCGAGCAACGGCGCACCTTATTACCCGCCGGTCACCCCAATGGAAGCCCGTCGGTAGAGTTTTTGTGGCCGTCCCTGTGTTCTGTTTCCACTTTTTTAAGCTATTTTATTTCCTTTGCAATGTACTCCTTTTCATTATTTTTCCTTTTTTATTATTTAGTTTTCAAAATCTTTTCTTTTCTATAAAAAGTAGAATATTAATAGTTTTTATTTATTTATTTTTGATTTTTAATCTTCTTTTACATTTATTCTAGCTTGTTTACTAAATACTAATATTGTTGATTATTTTGTGAGATTCTAATTTTTGGTCATTGAGATGATTTGAGCTTGAGAGGAGGTCGCCATGCGCAAATGTGGAAGACTCCAGTTGGTTTAGTCTTTCCCCCTTTTTTGCCATTTATTTATTTAATTTAATTTCGCGCTTTATTTATTTATTTATTTATCTTTACGCTTGTATAAATTGTCTTATTTCGCGTTAAATAAAATGGATAAATGTTTTATATTAATTAATTTGGTGATTTTTGCAAATAAAGGACCAAAGTCCTATTTTAGCCAATGAAAAATGTCACATAAAAATTGTTTTCATAATAAGTGCATGCGAGGACCAAAGTCCTCGAAATAAATGAATTCCCCGTTTTATGTATACATCGCACTTTTATAAATGGGAGTTGTATTCTGCTCCTAGTATTATTGTAATTTATTTTGGAATGTTCATTTTTGCTTTATTTATTTTTACGCTTTTGATCTGAATAATTGCGCCTTTAATTAAATTGCATTGTGTGAAGAGAGAGTGAACTAGTAAACTCAAAGCTTAGTTGTAAAATTAATCAAGGTAGAAATAGATGAGAAGTCCCGAACCCAAACTCTGGTCTTTGGGCTCAATGAGGCGAGAGGTCTTTCCGATCACTCATTGGAACGTAACCTCCAAGACACCTCTTGTGTCCTTTTCAAAGACTTAATCAATAAATTCTAGGCTCCAAGGGAGAGAGGTTCATCCTCCAAGACCCCTTTTGGTTGGCCCAAAATGGATACATGCGCTGTCTTAGGCTCTCTGAGGCGAGAGAAACTTTTCCAATGTTTTATTGGGTGGCGACTCCAGAAACCTCCTTGTTGCCCAAAATAGACGCACTTGTAAATATCTTTATAAGTTGCCAACGAATCCTCAATTGCCTGATCGCCCTCAAGCGGGCGGTCAAAGGGGCGGCCTGCGGGGGCCCGGCGCGCGTCACAGTGGCGACTCCGCTGGGGACTAGTTCGAGACTTTGATTTGAAATTACCTTGATTAAAATTTACAATTAAGTTTTAGCTTATAAATTCGCTTTCTTTCAAATTCGCATTTACATCCCATTAGAGCCTTAGACTACGATAGATTGGTCCCTTCTAAACCTCGGTGCATTCCCGAAGCACAACCCTACGTTCACTCAATGTAGGGAAGTGTTAAGGATAATCACCAGCCCAAGCCTCGTGCCATTTGGTATATAAAATGGAGACCCAATCGGTCATTATGCTCACGACGAGCTAGACTTGTTGGCAGGGACCATGCTTGGGTAGACCTAAAGTAACACCACCCTTGACCAAAGCTCAAGTAATGGCCATAGATACTTCCCCTAGGTGATATGAACCATAATACCGTGCCTGCTGTATGGATCCTTATGTATTAGATGAATCTAAATGTCTTGTTTGGTTACCTAGCCAAAGGCTTTCATGCCCCGGTAGGGCCATGTCAATAGATTTGGATTACCTAAATATGTAATGATCATTATTCATGCGCTTGTGCATTAGTATAGGAGTGTTATGCTGCCGGTTTTTCGCCGCGCACCATGCATGTCCACCGGGTTCCCTGTTGACCTATGGACTAATCCTACCTAAGAAAGAGACTATGACCACGTGTGTGGGAGTAATAATGGTGGAAGGACCTATCTGCTTGCATGTGATTTGTGGGTGTTGCACATCACGATCATGCATTTCATTACAATCATGCATCATTTTAACTCATTGTCTTTGCAGCCATCATAGATCTGCCCAGGTGGACGAGGGGACCTGCGGGACGATTGATCCGAAATCCTGTGTCTGAGCTACCAGAAAGGGAGAATTTCTCGGAGACTCATTCAGAGACCAGCTGTGCTGTTTCAGAGATGGCTAACACACCGAGGAGAATGATGCCACTAGGGCTTTGATTGCAGAAGAAGTTGGCTGAAGGTTTGAGGAGCTTGAGGGCCGAATAATGAACATGATGGCCGCGATGGCCCAGCACACACAGAACCCGCCTCCTCCTCCTATGTGACAAAATGAACGGCAGGAGAATAGAGAACAGAGGCAAGAAGAGATCCGACCACCGCCTGTGGATTTGAGGTCTGTGGCATCAGGGGTTCAGAGGAGAAGACCAGTTCAGAGGTTGGAGGATGATCGTGCAGATGAAGAGTATGAGGATAACATCGTGTCAGAAAGGGAAAAAGCACCTTAGTCAGAAGAAATCATTTGGAAGAAAATGGAAGAGAAATTTGGGGCGATGGCCCGAATGTTTAGTAGAGGTCAAGGAATGAATCCTGAAGATAAAGAGCTGGAAGGAGAGGATCCAATCCCATACAACTTCAAGATGCCAGACGTCCCTAAGTTCGATGGCATTACTGACCCAACTGCCCATGTGAAGCAATATTCATTGATTATGAAGGGGACCACCTTGACGAAGAGACAGAAGGTGGAGTACTTTTGTTTAAGCTTGGCTGGCCCGACCATAGACTGGTATCACGGCCTTGACTGCAGAAGCAAAGAAGATTGGGATTTGCTGACGGAGGAGTTTTTGAGGCAGTACGATTGTAACACGAGGATGGAAGTGACTCTCAAAGATCTAGAGTTACTACACCAAAAGTTGGATCAGTCATTCCATGAGTATTTGACCCGATGGAGGAACCGAGTAATGGAGATGAGGAGGAGGCCTGATACCTCAGACCAGATCAGGCTATTTATTAGGAATGCTAGCCCATATCTGAAAGATGGGCTAAAGATGAAGGGGCTGAAGGACTGGGAATCCCTGAAGGATATAGCCATTGAAGCTGAGGCTGAACATCTGGATAAAATGGCTAAATCTGCAAAACTGACCTTGAGCAAAAACGAAGAAAGCAGCAATGGTAATGGAGGCAATACTGGGACAGCAGACGTCTCAACCACCAAAGCGACTCCTAAACACCTCACCGTCACAGGCAAGCCATTATCTTGGCACTTCACCTGCCTCATCAAGGAAAGGAAGTTGCAACCCTTGCCAGCTAGGCCTGCCCCAAGTCAGGGAAAGTCGAGGCACCGAACAAACTGGTATTGTGCGTATCACCAGTACACAGGGCATAGGACAGACTATTGTCACCCTCTGAGAGATTGCATTCAAGAATTAGTGCCGGGCCTGGATGAAGAAAGAAAGGATTAGAGTTGTTATAATGCTTTTCATTTCCTAAAGTGTATTCCTGAATCATACACTTGTTTATCTTTTTTGCTTTAATAATATGGGCTTTGCTTATATATGCATTCTTATATTTTATTGCATCAAGCATGAGTGATAATCATGATTCAGGCATTGGTTTAAAAAAAAAAACACTGTTTTGTTCAGTTTCAATAATAGTAATCTTGGTTGCATCCAATTTCACTCCTGGAGCGAGAAGAAATTTGAGAGAATTAAAATAAAATATAAAAAAAAAGTCTTTGCCTGGACATATGAAGACGTGCTAAAAGTTATTCACGGAATCACTAAGCACGCCATTCCAAATCTCTCAATCATGGACCGATCATGCAGAAACTCAGAAGATTGAAGTCAGGAGGGGCAAAAAAGGCCAAAAGGAGGAATCCATAAGTAGGAACAGGACCAAAACTCTTACTAAAGCGCAATGTCCGACTGGATAAACCAATGATGGTCCCAATAGTTAAGAAGAAGTGCGCATATGTGCGAACTCCTGGACTTGAGAGAAGCTTGCTAAGAGGGAATGTGTTTGGGAGACCAAAAAAAAAAAACAAAAAAAAAAAGCAAAAAAAAAAAAATAAAAAAAAAGCAAAAAAAAAAAAAAAACAAAACAAAAAAATAAAAAAAAAAAAATGGAAAAATTAGGGGCAAGGAAACGCTGTTTGGGGACAAGCTTCGTTCAAATCCCGCTAATTCACACATGCCTGTACTTTGCTTGACTTCCAAAAATGAACACAAGAATTACATCGATTTGCAATGGATACGGGTTGCTCGAACTGGAGAATAGACATCATGGAAAGCCGCACCACACAGGGTTCAAGGATGGAAGGACAAACTATGACTTAGTCCAGGGAGTTGCTCCAGTAGCACGCAAGTCTTCTCTATATTAGCCCCAAACCAATAGGGTAGGAGAGGCTGCTAATAAAGGAGATCTTCGTCAAGATGGCTTAAAACTACAAAGACGTAGCAGAACAATTGCCTTTTGTACTTTAATGCTGAAGAGTCATCGTCAGAACTCTACAAGGGTCCCAGGGGGGCAGAAGCAGTATGGCCGATTAGTGTAAAGTTCAAATCTTTAAGGACATCCATGGAAGTCTAGGTTCCAAAAGCTGACTAGCACAACAATAGCAGCATCAACCAAATATGTGCGGACAAAAATAGGTCAAGAGTTTACTACCGCAATCGAACCTCTCAGCAAACACTCTACTCAATCATTTAGAAAAGTAGTCAGTAAGCAACCACTAAAGGGTGGAGTTTTAGCCTTTGGGCAAACAAGTCCAAATGCCCCAGACAAATGAGTCAAGTCCAAGTCAATGTAAGAGGATTCCCTTTTTCTCAAAAAAAAAAAAAAAAAAAAATTTGCTCTCCGGGACAACAGCAACAGACAGCAATGAAGATGACTCCAAAGAACCGTTCAATATGGGCAGACATAAGAGGGTCCATGGCAAAAGACTTATAAAAATCAAAAGAAGAGAATAAATGCCCCGCGGGTCGAAAATCAAAAATAAGGCGGCCTTGCAAAAATTGGGAGCCTCGTCAGGGTGAAAACCGAAAAAAGGCATCCTGGGCAAAAATTAGAGGCTTGAGAGAAAATATTCAATCAAGAAAACCTAAGAAGGCTGATTGATAACAGGAGTCGGATGCACCTAAGTTGTTACTCATTGAGATTGAATAAAATTAGTGTTTTCGTGTCACATGTCTAGTCGTGATCATTCTTATTGCTATATGGTGCATATAAATAGAAATGCGTGCATAAGCTAAGCATAAACATGCAATTAAACGGTTAAGAGAAACCTGTTGCAAACATAAGGATATATGCTGGGGCAATTATCAAGGCATTAATAACGATATTTCATATGACAAATCCTCCTCCTACCCCTGAAAGAAAAAAAAGCCGCTGGAGTGGGTTGGGACCATTCTAGGCAAAAGTTAGGCACAGGGTTATGTGAAAATCCCAAAAGGGATGCATTTCCCGCTAAAAAAAGCTAGTGTGAAAATCCATAAGGGATGCACTACCTTTAAAATAATGACTATTGCAGCCTGGAGCAATAAGGCGACATTACACCGGATAACTTCCCTTTGGTCAGGTGGTGCATAATGCAGAACTTGATTCAGAGACCTGGGGGGCAAAATCCTCGTTTGACCGGGGGGCAAAATTGCACACGGGTCGGTTCCCCTTGAAGAGATTCCGGGTCAAAATCCCCGAAGCCAAGACAATACTTTTCTAGATCCTTGGGGGCATCTGACAATGGGACCAGCCAAACAATGCCCGCAGCGAACCTCTTAACCACCTGGGATGTGGTCTATCTATTTTTGCATCTTACATGCATCTGACGTGCATAGATCTTTTGCATATCCTCCAGTATATCACGTGCATTCGATCCTTCATGCATATAGTTGTGTACACTAATCATTTATTTGTGATTCATGTATATAGTTTTATGTATACATTTCACGCACATTATGCACACACAATCTTTTGTATATGCCTTCGTGCTAATGATTTTGCAGGAAAAAGCCAAACCAAGCGATAGCTTTGGCATTATGAAGTCAAGAAGAAGCATGCACAAGTTGAAACCATGTGGTAACTTATAAAGTCCTTTATCAGATTCTCTTTAAGTCCTTGTTCAGAAGGCATTCTCAGTCTCTTCGGAGCGTTCTCTTTAAGACCTTTCTCAAAGGCATTCTCAGTCTCTTCGGAGCATTCTCTTTAAGTCCTTGTTCAAAAGGCATTCTCAGTCTCTTCGGAGCATTCTCTTTAAGACCTTTCTCAAAGGCATTCTCAGTCTCTTTGGAGCATTCTCTTTAATACCTTTCTCAAAGGCATTCTCAGTCTCTTCGGAGCATTCTCTTTAAGTCCTTGTTCAAAAGGCATTCTCAGTCTCTTCGGAGCATTCTCTTTAAGTCCTTGTTCAAAAGGCATTATCAGTCTCTTTGGAGCATTTCCTTTTAAGTCCTTGTTCAAAAGGCATTCTCAGTCTCTTCGGAGCATTCCCTTTTAAGTCCTTGTTCAAAAGGCATTCTCAGTCTCTTCGGAGCATTATCTTTAAGACCTTTTTCACAGGCATTCTCAGTCTCTTCGGAGCATTATCTTTAAGTCCTTTTTCACAGGCTTTCTCAGTCTCTTTGGGACATCAAATTATTTTCAAAAATATTCCAAATCCCTTCAACCTAAGGTGATCCGAGAGGTGGGTTCAGCTTAACCTTATCAGAAACTGCCTAGAGAAGAAAACCTCTTCATTCACGTTATGCCGGGGTCAATCAGGCCAGGAAGAGGCTAACAGATCAACAACACCAAGATTGTAGTCAGAGAGTGCTACATCTCACAGTTCATGCGATAGTCAGAGAGTACTACGCACCCTGCAGATCGGATGGGGGTCAGCAAGGGAACTTCACAAATCGAAGTCGCAGTTAAAGAACACTGCTCTTCACATCGAGGTCGTAGCTAGAGAACGCTACATCTCACCAATACCTTACAGGTCGAGATGAGACCGGTAGGGGTACCTGTATCAAATTCACTCTTCGCTGAGCAGACTGAGATGAGGTCTACCCGGCAAGGAACGCGAAAGGTAAGGATTGCTTCAGGTACGCTATTCTTCCTTTTGTTTTCTTTTATTCTCTGAATTTTGGCTTATCTAGGCACTTGTGCACTAGTTTCCCCAAAATTGGGGGCAACTGTAAGCACCGTGTCCCGAAGCAGTCCAGATCGGAGATTACCCGATGAAGAGATCGATGTCTGTTTTCGAATGAGTGGATGAGGTTCGGAGATTTTGGTCCTCTAGATTCACGAGAAATATGGTTTTTTTTATTATTTGCAGTAATGAAAAAAGGGAAATTTGGGGGTTTTGGGCTTGAAAGGAAGTTTACATCCACCGGCGGCCAGCCCGCCGATCACGGTATGCCCGTCGTTCGATGGAGAGCCTCGACGCCCATCCTTGGTCCTCCGGCGTCCGCCGGTAGAATCCGATTTCCTATAGGAAAATGGATTTAACCGACGCCCGTCTGTGGGCTTCAGACGTCCGTCGGTTGAATCCCTTTTTTGAATCCTGTTTCCAATAGGAAAAGGGATTCAACCGACGCCCGTCGGTAATTCAAAACCTATATAAAGCTATTTTTCACCCGTTTTGGGGGTTGGTTGGCTGGTTGGACGATTTTATCTAGGAGATATCCCTAAAACCCCTTTCTGATTATCTAATTCCAACCATTTTCAACTCATTAAAATTGTTTTATTTTCATTCTCATTTTCTTGGATTTGGAAGAATTTAACTAATTGAAGGGAGCTAAAATCAATTGGTTTCCCATCAATATTCATAAATTCCAACATCTGAATATTTTACGAGTATCAAGAAAGAAAAATCCAGGTTTCTTTTCTTGATTTTTGCTTATTTCTCGTGAAGCGTGTGGGACTCGAACCATCCGAAAATCCATCCTAAAAGGTAAAATCCGAGGGTAAATATCCTGGACACACGTTCTGTTTGATTCATTTTAATTATTTTCATTTATTTTCGGTTCTTGTTTTGAGGAAAATTGTTTGGTTGCATTTTTGCTTTTGTTTTGAGAAAAAGAGGTGACCGACGGGCAATAAGGTCACCGACGCTTGTCTCTCTGTCGAGCAACGGTGCGCTTTATTACCCGCCGGTCACCCCAACGGACGCCCGTCGGTAGAGTTTTTGTGGCCGTCCCTGTATTCTGTTTCCATTTTTTTAAGCTATTTTATTTCCTTTGCAATGTACTCCTTTTCATTATTTTTCCTTTTTTATTATTTAGTTTTCAAAATCTTTTCTTTTCTGTAAAAAGTAGAATATTAATTGTTTTTATTTATTTATTTTTGATTTTTAATCTTCTTTTACATTTATTCTAGCTTGTTTACTAAATACTAATATTGTTGATTATTTTGTGAGATTCTAATTTTTGGTCATTGAGATAATTTGAGCTTGAGAGGAGATCGCCATGTGCAAATGTGGAAGACTCCAGTTGGTTTAGTCCTTCCCCCTTTTTTGCCATTTATTTATTTAATTTAATTTCGCGCTTTATTTATTTATCTTTACGCTTGTATAAATTGTCTTATTTCGCGTTAAATAAAATGGATAAATGTTTTATATTAATTAATTTGGTGATTTTTGCAAATAAAGGACCAAAGTCCTATTTTAGCCAATGAAAAATGTCACATAAAAATTGTTTTCATAATAAATGCATGCGAGGACCAAAATCCTCGAAATAAATGAATTCCCCGTTTTATGTATACATCGCACTTTTATAAATGGGAGTTGTATTTTGTTCCTAGTATTATTGTAATTTGTTTTGGAATGTTCATTTTTGCTTTATTTATTTTTACGCTTTTGATCTGAATAATTGCGCCTTTAATTAAATTGCATCGTGTGGAGAGAGAGTGAACTAGTAAACTCAAAGCTTAGTTGTAAAATTAATCTAGGTAGAAATAGATGAGAAGTCCCGAACCCAAACTCTGGTCTTTGGGCTCAACGAGGCGAGAGGTCTTTCCGATCACTCATTGGAACGTGACCTCCAAAACACCTCTTGTGTCCTTTTCAAAGACTTAATCAATAAATTCTAGGCTCCAAGGGAGAGAGGTTCATCCTCCAAGACCCCTTTTGGTTGGCCCAAAATGGATACATGCGCTGTCTTAGGCTCTCTGAGGCGAGAGAAACTTTCCCAATGTTTTATTGGGTGGCGACTCCATGAAACCTCTTTGTTGCCCAAAATAGACGCACTTGTAAATATCTTTACAAGTTGCCAACGGATCCTCAATTGCCCGATCGCCCTCAAGCGGGCGGTCAAAGGGGCGGCCTGCGGGGGTCCGGTGCGCATCACAGGTAGCCATTTATTTACCTTTTTACAAACTTTAAACATGTGATGGATAAGTCTTAAAAAGTTTTAGTCAAGTTCGGGTAAAGGAGGGTAAAGGTGGGCAATGGTTCATGCCAACCATGGGGTTCCAAATAAGAAGAAAAGCCTTCATTTAGCATGTTCCGTCGCACTTGTGACCATGGTCGCGCTCGCGACAAAAGCCTCCATCAGGTGCCCCACGAAAATAGGATAACAAGACTGCTTTTCCCTTCAAATTTAAACCACTTATACCAACATCTAAGCCTCATTTTTAGACAAAACTTCCTGCTTAACAATTGTTTCCTAAGATGTTATCTTTCATATGGAATAATTTTTAGATCACTTGGACACCTAAATCATCAAATGTGAGCAAAACATCCTGAACTATTCCTATGAATCGGTCAAAGTAGCGACTCCTCTGTTTTGGCCAATTTTGGGGCACTTAGAAATAGAATTAGTGTAGACAACGGGTCACGAGTAGCCTAGATGAAGATTACCCAATGATGAAATTAATTGTGCCGATTTATAGGCAAAAATGAAAGTTGGAAGTGACGATTTACTTGTCGGATGGAGTTATTAGAAATAAATAAAAATGTATTTTAAAAATATTTTAAAAATTATTTTGGGATAAAAAAAGTTAGTTTTTAAATTATTGTAAAAAATTCGCGCGAATGTCGAGCTGCGGCAGCGCTCCAGTGCACAGGGCGCGCTCGCCCGCACGCGCGGCTGCGCGAACAATGTGATGGGCGTCGTCCGCGCGCAAGGGTGATGACCAGGGTGCCCCGCGCGCAACGTTGCGTGCTGCTGCGCGCGGGAGATGCCCGTAGGGCGTCTCTCGCCCCCTGTCGCACCCATTCGCCCTTCCAGCTGCCGATTTCCGTTTTTCTTCATCTTTAAGTGATTTTAACTCATTTTTTTTGTATAATTTAATTCTAAAACCCTTTTATCTTCTAACTATCCAAATTCTTCAGTTTTTGGCTGTTATTAGAATTCAATTTTTTTTATTTTGCCATTAAAAATCCGATTTTAATTGGAAATATAAAATGGTTTTTTTAGTGAGAATTAAGGGGATTTTTCTTTAGAAAAAAATATTTCCTTCTTCTTCATCTTCTCTCAAAAACAAATTCTCCCAAGTTTC
Organism: Excoecaria cochinchinensis; assembly: GCA_947683425.1. NCBI lineage: Eukaryota > Viridiplantae > Streptophyta > Magnoliopsida > Malpighiales > Euphorbiaceae > Excoecaria > Excoecaria cochinchinensis. The sequence continues at coordinate 56,484 of CANTUQ010000017.1, read as the reverse complement.
CAAAAGATTTTTTCAAGTTAATTCTTAAGGCAAAAAGAATAATTTTTGTTATTGGAAATTTTCTTCTTTTCATTTAACAATTTTTTTTACTTTGAGACAAATAAATCAATTATTTGTTCTTGAATATAAATTCATTTCTAATATTTTATTTTTCTAATATATTGTTACAATCAAGACAAGAAATTGGATCATGTACCTTCATTTTTTCAAGATAAATTTTGAGGGTAAACATTCTTGGCTCAATTTCTTAATTTCATTTTTAATTTCATTTTTTTTTGTTTCCAATTAATTAGTTAACATGTAAATTCTTTTAGTTCTATCATTTTCTTCTTATTTTCTTATTCTTTTGTTTTTATTTAATTAGTTAACATGTGAATTCTCTTAAATCTATTATTTTTTACTTCTTATTTCTTATTTTTTGGTTCTTTTTAATTGTTCATATTGTTCATATTGAATTATTCATATATTATTATTATTATTATTATTATTATTATTATTATTATTATTATACTTTTGCTCTTTATTTGATTATTCATCTTTTGTTTCTATTTTTATGATTATCATTATCCTCATTGTTGTTCATATATTATTATTGTTTTTTTTATTATTATCATGTTTTAACATGTTATATTTATTTTATTTCTTATTATTCTTACATGTTTATTTGATTGTTCATATTTCTTGGTTATTATTGTGCTTTATTATTATTATTATTGTAATTACTACCATCATTAGTATTAGTATTATTTTTATTACTCTTGTTTATTATTTTTATTCATTTCTTCACACATGTTGAATTTTATTATTATGATTTATGTTTCATGCATGCTGAATTTTATATTTATTTTTATTTATATTCTTATGTATGTTAAATTTTGTTATTATTTTATACTTTTTTATGTATGTTAAATTCTATCATCATTATTTTATACTTGTTTATGCATGTTGAATTTTATTATTATTATGTTATTTTTTTTATGCATGCTAAATTGTTAATTAGTTAAGTTGCATATTTTATTATGTAATTTTAATTGATTTGTCACACATGATGCATTTTTATTTGCTCTATTTTTATAGTATATTTTTAAATTCATTTTTCTTACTAACATGGCTTTTATTTTTTTTTTTATTTCAATACTTATTTTTATGTGTGAGTATTTTTCATACCAAGTGGGAGCTCATGAAGATTTGAAGATCCATTTGGGAGTTATTTATCTTTTTTATTGCTTTTCATTATTTTGGATTAATTCATTTTATCATGTAATTTGTATTATTTATTTTTATGCACATTAATTAAAAAAAATCACAAAAATATTTCTATTTAATTAAACTTGGATCTTTTCTAAATAAAAAGGGGACCAATGTCCTAGCTTTTTCATCCAAAATAAATTGTCACTTTAAAAAATATTTTCTTTAATTATGCATGTGAGGACCAATGTCCTCATCTTTAACAAATAGCCCGATTTATGTATGATTTGTATTTTATTTACAAATGGGGGTTGTATTCCGTCCCTAGTTTTGTTGTAATTTATTTTGCTTTCATTTACTTTATTTACCACTTTCATTATGTGTTTGATATGCGTGTTTAATTAAATTGCATTAAAATTGAGTGAGAAATGGGGTGAAACGCTAAATTCAAAATTCAATTATAACTTTATGCAAGGTATGAATAAATGGGAAGCCTCGAACCATCTCTGGTCTTTGGGCTCAACGAGGCGAGAGGACCATTTCAATGTTCTATTGGAATGGGACTTCTAAGCCACCTCTTGTGTCCCGTAAAAAGGCTTTAACTTGTATAGTCCTAGGCTCCACGAGGCGAGAGGGCCATCCTAATGTTCTATTAGGATGGGGCCTCCAAGACCCTTTTGGCTTGCCCAAAATGGACATAACAGTGCCGTCTTAGGCTCACTGAGGCTAAACGACCTTTTCCAATATTCTATTGGGTGGCGACTCCAAGAAACCTCCTTTTTGCCCAAAATGGATGCACTTGTAATTTCTTATAAGTTTTATGGACCTTTATCGATTGCCCTAAAGGTGAGCGTTCGAGGCACCTCGGGGTTCGACGCGCGTCACAGTGGCGACTCCACTGGGGACATAGAAACTTCCCTTCGAAGGTACCTTGGTTAAAATTTACAATTGAGTTTTAATTTAAAATTTTCATCCCTTTTCGAAATTGCATTGCATATCATTAGAGCCTTAGATCTATGCTAGTTTGGTCCCTCTATTAACCTCAGTGCATTCCCAAAGAAGAACCCTACGTTCACTCAATGTACGGAAGTGTTAAGGATAATCATTAGCCCAAGCCTCGTACCTTTATGGTATATTAAATGGAGACTTAATTGATTTTTATGCTCGTGATGAGCTAGACCTATTGGCAGAGACCATGCTTGGGTAGCCCTAAAGTAACATTACCTTGGCCAAAGCTCATGTAATGAAAGTAGACACTTCCCCTAGGTGGTATGAACCTTAATACTATGCTTGCTGTATGGATCGTTATGTATTGGGCGGACCCATATATTTTGATTGATCACCTAATCAAAGGCTTTCATGCCTCGATAGGCCCACGTTAATTTATTCGGACTGCCTAAATATGTAATGATTATAACCCATGCGCCTGTGCATTAGTTAGGAGAGGTTATGCTGTCGGTTTCCCACCGTGCACCATACGCGCCCATTGGGTCCCTTGTTGACCTATGGGCCAATCCCACCTAGGAAAGAGACTATGACCTCATGTACGGGAGTGATAAGGTTGTAAGGATCTATCTGCTTGTATGTGGTTGTGGATGCTGCACAGCATGCTCATGTATCACCTGTCATTCATGCGTGTTAATAAAAAATAAAAAATATATGCATTTCATTTTTGTGTGTGTATATCCTTTTGTCTGCATATTATCTTTTACATGTACATATCATCCTACGTATAATTTTTTCCATGCATCGCATCGTATTATTGATCTTTCACTCATCGAGGACCATCTGCACAGCACGATCATACATTACATGCCATTAATACATCATTCTAACCCCTTGGTTTTTTCAGCCACTATAGACCATTTACCTGGGAGGTTTTGGGGTCCTCGTAGTTGCTGGAGGAGCAAATGGAGTTCAAATTGGTTAGCAGAGATCTAGTGTCTTTATCAGAATATCCACAGGTATTAGAAATGGCTGATCCTTCACAATAAACTGAAGAGGTTCGTGCCCTAATTGCCCAAGAGATAGATGAGAGATTTGAAGAGCTAGAAAAGAAGTTATTGGCCGTGATTAAGGAGAGGATGGATGCCATGGCACTTGTTCTTCAAGCCCAACTCATGACGATTGCTATTAGCCAAGTTAACTCGACCTCGACTCAGAAGGCTCATGAAACGACGGCTATAATGTTCCCGTTCACTCTCGAGCCTAGGCGCAAGGCACCACTCGACTCACCAATCAAGCTACTGGGAAGAGCAAAGGGACTAGAGCCTTTACAGTCAATGGGCCTCCTCAGTTCCTCGAATAACGAAAGGAAGCTAACTGATCTTGAAGAAGAGATTGTGAAGTCCAAGCTTGCAACTACCCGGGCACCTCTCAATAAGACTATTACTGGCCTCGCAAGTCCAGGAGTTGGTTACTATGATAATAGCAGTGGTACCCAAAAGGCAAGAAATGTGTCGGCAATTAAAGCGGATCAGAAGCACTACTCTAATTTGGGCAGATCCTTGTCTTGGGTACTCAACAGATTGATGAAGGAAGGTAAGCTACAGCTACTACCTGCTAAGCTCGCCAGAAACCAGGGACAACCCAATCACAAGACGGATCAGTATTATGCCTTCCACCAGCACACTGGGTATGTGATGGACAATTATGCGAGGCTAAGGCATGAGATTCAAGATCTGATCGATAATAAGCAGATCACGGATCCAAAATGTCGAAGGGGTAAACATGGGGGCTCAAGTCTCATGGGTAGCAACGGGAAAGATTTTGGGGCCATAAGGGCTTCAACCTTCGAAATGGCTCAAAGCTGCTATGCCATACTAGAAAAGCCTTTGTCTAAGCACCTCATTCATTTTGTTAACAAGGGTAAAATACAGCCAATGCCAACAAACCTGCCAGAAGCTAGGGACAACCTGATCATCGAGCGGATCAATATTGTGCCTACCATCAGTACACTGGGCATGAGACTAATGGATGCCGAACTCTGAAAAGACAAGTTCTATAGTTAATTGATGAGGAGATGAGAGGTGAGGAAGATGGTTCCCGGGGATGACAATAGACCGTTAACTACAGCATCCGTGTGGCAAGAAAGGAAGAAGATAGCTATTTGGATGCTCCTTTTTATTTTTGAACTATTTGATAATGACATTGTTAATCTAGTTGTTTTTAAATGAAATGAATGCTTTCACTTATCCGTGTGATATTTTCTTGTGATTTTACCATGCATGATCATGACTCATTCATATTTAATAATGATTCAAATGATGCCATTCCATTTAATCTCGGAACTTTGGAAACCTAAAGAAAATCTTGATAGCATCTGATGTGACTCCTGAAGAGAGATTAAAAGAGAGAAAATAGAAAAAAAATATATGAAAAAGTCTTTACTTGGTCCTATAAAGACAGGACGGGAGATGATCATGAACTCACCAAACACGCAATGCCAATATATTCCAATCATGGATCAGTGTCAAACAGAAGCTCAGAAGATTCAAGCTAAAATGGTTAGAAAAGGTTAAAAGAATAAATACACAAGCAGAAGTGAGGTTAAATTTTTATCGGAGACACCCGACTTGGTTGGCCAACGTTATCCCAATAGTTAAGAAAGGAGGTGCGTGCATGTGTGAACTATCAGGATTTGAACCAGGCTTGTCTAAAAAAAAACAGAAAAAAGAGCAAAAAAAAAAGAAACAAAAAAAAAATCAAAAAAATAATGCAAAAACAAAACAAAAAAAAGAAGGAAAATAATAAATATGAAGATCCAACCGAAAACTGTTGATATGGGGGCAAAAGAAAGTAATCCTAGGGGCAAATTTTATTCAAATCCCGTTGGTATACACATACCCGTACTTTGCCATTCTTCTTGACTTCCGAAAAGGACCAAAAGGGTTTTATTGGCTTATAATGGATACAGATTGCTCAAGCTTGGGAATAGAAATTATAGGGGAGATGCGCCCTATGGCCTCCAGCAGACAAGTTCATCGAAAGGAATCCGATTTGTCGATATGATCTCCCTCACCACATTATGTCCAAGGACGGAAGGACAGTTTATGACTAAGGCTAGGGAGTTGCTCCAGAGGTATGGCATTAAAGACCACAAGTCCTCTCTGTATTGCCCTTAAACTAATGGGGCATGAGAGGTTGCTAACAAGAATATCTTGGTCAAGATGGTTCGAAATTACAAGGATTGGGCAGAGAAATGGCCTTTTGCACTTCAGGGCTAGAGAACCACTGACAAAACCTCTACAGGAATCACATTTTATTCCTCAATCTATGGGCCAAAAATAGTACGGCCGGTCGAAGTAGAGCTCAAATCTTTAAGGACAGTCATGAAAGCCCAGATTCTGGAAGCTGACTGGGCACGACAATGGTTGCAGCAGTTAAACACATCAGACAATGCCAGATTATGAGATAACTATCACAATCAGAACTATCAGAAAACACTCTGTTCGATCATTCGAGAAGGAAGTCAGAAAGCACCTATTGATAGAGGAAGATTTAATCTTTAAGTAAATGAGTCCAAATGTTTTAGACGGATGAGGCAAATTCAGACCAATGTAGGAAGGCCCATTTGTTCTTGAGAAAGTTATTGTCCAAGGGAGCATCAATTTCGACAGACAGTGATGGAAGCAAATATAAAAAAGCCAGTCAGCATCAAAAGATGCAAAAGGTTCTATGGCTAAAGACGAAAAATCAAAGAAGAGAATAAAAGGCCCGCGGGTTGAAAACCAAAAAAAGGCGGCCTTGCTAAAATTGGGCGTCTCGTCAGGATAAAAACCGAAAAAAGGCATCCTGGGCAAAAATTAGAGGCTTGAGAGAAAATGTCCAATCAAGAAAACCTGAGAGGGCTGATTGGAAACAGGAGTTTTGATACTTTCAAGATCCATTCTGAGATTAGATGTAGTTTTGCATTTTGAATCTATGTTAGACAATGATCATGTATAGAGAAATCATACTGAAATGTACACAATTTTGCAAGAAAAATATTAAACAACGGCAATTAGACTCATGTGTTCATTATCTTCTAGTTCTTTTATAAAAAGAAAAGTGTCATTCATTATTGAATGCATCTAATCTAAATAACTATACTTTGCTCTTGCCGGCCAGGCGCTTAAGCCGATGGGTCCTATTATCAACTGCTGGACTGGGCACCCGTATCTTGCATGCACTAGTAGAAGCAATGGGGGCAACCTCCGATTTGTTGTATAATAGCCTTCACAGTTGGTTGGGTCCAGAGGCCATGGTACTTGGAGGTGCAAGTCGATGATAAGATGCCATCTGGAAAAGGATGGGAGGGGCCTCACAGCATCTTGAATTCCATCTGAACTATTCTCTAATTATTTTTCGTCAGAAGATGTCTAAGCAAATTGTGCTGGTCATCCTTAAGGGAGGTTCTGATAGTAGCCTTCACTTCTCTTGTCGCCGTACCGAAAGAAAAAACAAAAAAAAACAAATAAAAAAGAGAAAAAAAAGGCCGTTAGAGATGAAAACCGTAACTGGCCCTCTAAGCAAAAGTTAGGCCAAAGGGCAGGGTGAAAACCTGGAAACAGGCAGTCTGCCCTATAAAAAAAAAAATAAATAAATAAAAGCCGCTGGATTGGGTTGGGTCCCTTCCAGGCAAAAATTAGGCACGGGGTTATGTGAAAATCCCTAAAGAGACGTATTTCTCACAAAGAAAAGCTAGTGTGAAAATCCACAAGGGACGCACTACCTTTAAAACAATGACTTCCGATTCCTGGAACTATAAGGTGGCATTACTTCGGATGATTTGCCTTCAGCCAGATAAGGCATAATTCAAGGCATGAGTCAGAATCCCGGGAGTATGATCATTGACCGGGGGGCAAAGATGCACACCTAACGGTTCTCTCTGAAGAGTTTACGGGTCAGAGTCCCTAAGCCAATATGCCATTTCTAGATCCAGGGGGCATGATCGAGCAGTCAAGCCATATCCTCAACAGATCCTTAACCACTCAGGACAGGGTCTATCCATTTTTGCATGCATTTCATACCATTCTTTAGCAAATATCTGTATATGGCCATTTGTACTTGCACGCATAATCTATTGTATATATTCCTGTGAACACAACTTTGCAGGAAAAGTCCAAATGAAGGCCACACACATAAAAGCTAGTCAAGGACGGCTTCAGTTCGACATTAACTTTCATTTGAGCAAGACGATCAAGTCAAGGTGACGGCTACGCCGACAAATCTCCAAAACCTTTTAAGAGGCAATCTGCTAGACCTCTTAAGGGGCAATTCTCCAAGGTCTCTTAAGAGACAATCTGCTAGACCTCTTAAGAGGCAATTCTCTAAGGTCTCTTAAGAGACAAATCTCTTTTCCTGCATTTTGTAGTCTTGTCAGCGACTCGGCGCATCGCTATTTGCGGATGGCCCCTGCACTTTTAGTAGTCTGTAGCAGACTCGGTGCAGTCCTCTGAGGAGGACATTTCCTGCATTTGGTAGTCTTGTCAGCGACTCGGCACATCGCTATCTGCGGATGGTACCTGCACTTTTAGTAGTCTGTAGCAGACTCGGTGCAGTCCTCTGAGGGGGACATCCTCTTGTGCTTTTTGTAGTCTTGTCAGTGACTCAGCGCATCGTCATATGCGGATGACCCTTGCACTTTTAGTAGTCTGTAGCAGACTCGGTGCAGTCCTCTTATGAGGACATTTCCTGCGTTTTATAGTCTTGTCAGCGACTTGATGCATCGCTATCTGCGGATGGCACCTGTACTTTTAGTAGTCTGTAGCAGACTCGGTGTAGTCCTCTGAGGAGGATATCTCCTGCGTTTTGTAGTCTTGCCAGTGACTCGGCGCATCGCTATCTGCGGATGGCCCCTGCACTTTTAGTAGTCTGTAGCAGACTCGGTGCAGTCATCTGAGGAGGATATCTTCTGCGTTTTGTAGTCTTGTCAGCAACTCGACGCATCACTATCTGCGGATGGCCCCTGCACTTTTAGTAGTCTGTAGCAGACTTGGTGCAGTCCTCTGGGGAGGACATTTCTCGCGTTTTGTAAGTCTGTAGCAGACCCGGCGCATCACCATTTTAGGATGGTTCCCGGCACTTTGTAGTCTTGTCAGCGACTCAGTGCAATCCAAGAGGATACTCACGGTTCAAATCACAACACTGTTCCCGAGGGAGCAGCTGGAAGGAGGCAGTCTTAGGTACGCGCTTCTTTCTCTTTCTTGAATTTTGGCTCACCTAGGCACCCACGCACTAGCCTCCCCAAAATTGGGGGAATTGTAGACACCGGGTCTCGAGTAGCCTAGATCAGGATTACCCAATGATGAAATTAATTGTGCCGATTTATAGGCAAAAATGAAAGTTAGAAGTGACGATTTCCTTGTCGGATGAAGTTATTAGAAATAAATAAAAATGTATTTTAAAAATTATTTTGGGATAAAAAAAGTTAGTTTTTAAATTATTGTGTTTTATAGAAAATTTAAAAAAAAAAATTCGCGCGAATGTCGGGCTGCTGCAGCACTGGGCGACGCCCAGGGCACCCCGCGCGCAGCGCTGCGTGCGAGAGACTTCGGTCGGGCGCTCCGACGAGAGTCTCTCGCCCCCTGTTGCGCCCATTTGCCCTTCCAGCCGCCGATTTCCGTTTTTCTTCATCTTTAAGTGTTTTTAACTCATTTTTTTTGCATAATTTAATTCTAAAACCCTTTTATCTTCTAACTATCCAAATTCTTCAGTTTTTGGCTGTTATTAGAATTCAATTTTTTTTATTTTGCCATTAAAAATCTGATTTTAATTAGAAATATAAAACGGTTTTTTCAGAGAGAATTAGGGGGATTTTTCTTTAGAAAAAAATATTTCCGTCTTCTTCATATTCTCTCAAAAACAACTTCTCTCAAGTTTATAAAGGATTTTTCCAAGTTAATTCTTAAGGCAAATAATTTTTGTTCTTGGGAATTTTCTTATTTTCATTTAACAATTTTTTTACTTTGAGACAAATAAATCAATTATTTGTTCTTGAGTAAAAATTCATTTCTAATATATTCTTACAATCAAGACAAGGAATTGGATCATCTACCTTCATTTTTTCAAGATAAATTTTAAAGGTAAACATTTTTGGCTCAATTTCTTAATTTAATTTTTAATTTCATTTTTTGTTTCCAATTAATTAGTTAACATGTAAATTCTTATAGTTTTATCATTTTCTTCTTATTTTCTTATTCTTTTGTTTTTATTTAATTAGTTAACATGTGAATTCTCTTAGATCTATTATTTTTTACTTCTTATTTCTTATTTTTTGGTTCTTGTTTAATGTTCATATTGTTCATATTGAATTGTTCATATATTATTATTATTATTATTATTATTATTATTATTATTATTATTATTATTATTATTATTATTATTATTATTATTATTATTATTATTATTATTATTATTATTATTATTATTATACTTTTGCTCTTTATTTGATTATTCATCTTTTGTTTCTATTTTTATGATTATCATTATCTTCATTATTATTCATATATTATTATTGTTTTTTTTATTATCATGTTTTAACATGTTATATTTATTTTATTTCTTATTATTCTTACATGTTTATTTGATTGTTCATATTCCTTGGTTGTTATTGTGCTTTATTATTATTATTATTATTATTGTAATTACTACCATCATTAGTATTAGTATTATTTTTATTACTCTTGTTTATTATTTTTATTCATTATTATTCATATCTTCACACATGTTGAATTTTATGATTATGATTTATATTTCATGCATGCTGAATTTTATATTTATTTTTATTTATATTCTTATGTATGTTAAATTTTGTTATTATTTTATACTTTTTTATGCATGTTAAATTCTATCATCATTATTTTATACTTGTTTATGCATGTTGAATTTTATTATTATTATTATTGAAGGAATAATATATACCAACATGCCACATGCATGTATGGAGGTAACATAAATGGGTTATATGCTACCTACCTCTTGTAGCGCAGATACTTTGGCAGAAGCGATTACAAGGATTCCTTCTGGCGTCACTAGTCTGGCTGATATCTACAAGCGGGATGCCAACAGCTTGATCACAGTCTAAAAACCATTTGGAATGCAAAAATCGACAAGGGGTAAAACTGACAGAGGTTCGGTATATGGAAGTTATCTCACTTCTTCCTCAAAGGAAGAGCCTCCTATTTATAGGCATACCTCTCCCAAAGGAGATGAATGCTCCATAAATAGGAGCTTCAAAGGAGATGAAGGCTCCATAAATAGGAGCATCAACTCCCATTAGGGGAGTTACCCCCAATTAAAAGGGGAGTATGTAACTTCCCTTTGCATTAAGAGGGAAGTTACAATGTTAGTGGAATATTAAGGGACACAATCCCTTAATTAAGACCAAATATGGAACTTTTCCCATATTTGTAGGATTTTCGGACTGATAAATATATTCCGGGTCCACCCGAGAAGTCATGGGCGCATCCCGACTCACACATCTCCCACTCGCACATGACTGAATGATTTTCAGTCTAGTTCTCTAGTTATACAGGTAGATAGATCGTGTGACCAGCATACATCGAGAGCACTAGTGCTATACACCTGTTAGGGATATATAGCATCTCGAAAAGATGAGATCCTCTTATACACGTATGCCTAAACCCTAGATCGCCTTATCACATTCATTGTTTTAACTCATAATCTCTTAAAATAATTTTCGTGTTCACTATTATGTCTCTACTCATAGAAACTACAATAAGAATGCCGGTGAACTACGAAACAATTGAACGTGATCAAAAGGTTATCTTCCCCTCTTACCATATGCCATCCGTCAAGATTCAGCTCGCTTTTCTAGCCAGGTCCGCCAGGCCCAAATTATCCCATGGCCTCTTGGAGACTAACTAAGCTAGCCACGCTGAACCATACTTCAGGAATAAGTTAAGGGTTCTAAGGGTCGAAAAAAATAGTAGGGTCTCACAATAGGAAAAGTTGAGATCAATATTATTGACTTCCCATCCCTTGGTCACATAAGTACACATGGTATAAAATATGTGTTATGGTGTTCATTCCTTCCCTTAAAGGAGCGCATGTCTTACATTTAAAATGTATATATAATACCATACAGAAGCATAAGGTTGTGATCCACCGAAGCATCCAACTTTAGTCCACTTACTTAAGGACTACTTCTAGCCTTTTTAGACAGAACATGGTAGTTACATATAACTTACCATCGGACTTCATACAATACTTATTTGGATCTCAATCCAAAGCATACAACTTTATGTATGTCTTTATCTCACACCTTAATAAGACTCATCTTATAATTTCTGCAAGAAGGCACTTTTATTTTGAATAGGCTCTCGAGCATCCTCATATATTCAAAATTCGCCTCATCTTAGTCTTTGCCAACTCATTGACAAAACTAAGGTAAACACCCTTGTGAGTGGGCTACTTCTCTGTCTGATATGCTCAATCTCATAAAAATAACAGTAAATATTTACACATAAACATTCACACTCATGTATTGCCAACAATGAACTTGTTTATTATTTATAAATAATAATATTAAGGGACAAAAACAAAACAGTACCGATTAAATTCTACACAAACCTCGAGATCTAATGTGTTTCTCAAAACACATTTCTCATTACAGGTTTACTCAATGGATCTGTATGTGTAGAAACGTACTGTAAGTTCACTTCTCTTCATGCAATAATACTTCTCATGTATTAATACTTAACGTCGATATACTTAGCTTTACTATAAGCTATCAACGACTGATTGTCACTATAGACTGTCACTGGTACCTCTGAGGCAGTTACTCTTAAATGGCTCACAAACCATTTTAGCCAAACTATCTCTTGTACTATAGCTAAGGAAGCGACAAATTCAGCATCCATTATTGATAGGGCTATACAGGTTTTTTTTCTTGCTACTCCATGAGATGGCACCCTTGCCAAGAAAGAATAAAAAATCTAAAGTGGATTTGCTCTAATCCATATCTCCTGCCCAAACCACATCTCTGCATTCTCTTAATTGCAGACCCTTGCCTCAAAAATAGAGAGAATAATCAGCTGTACTTTTGAGATATTTAAGTATCCTTTCAACTGCTTTCTAATGTGCTTCGCCTAGGTTAAATTGATATCTGCTTACTATGCTAACTGCATAGCATATATCGTATCTTGTATGCAATATTGCATACTTAAGATTACCCACAGCACTGGCATACGGAACATTCCTCATATATTCCATCTCCTTCGGTATCTTAGGACATATCTCATTGTTGAAAAACTGATTCTTAGCAATGGGGTATCAATAGGCTTGCAATTTCACATATTAAATTGGTCAAGGTCTTTATTGATATATTTCTCTCAAGAAATAGACAACAATCTTCTTGAATAATCTCTTGAAATCTTAACTTCAAGAATGTAATATGCTTGACCCATATCTTTTATCTCAAAGTTGGATAATAACTAGTATTTGATTATATTTACGTATCATTTGTCATTTCTAACTATTAATATGTCATCTACATACAAAGTTAAAATGACAAAATTACTTTTAGAGCTTTTGTTATAGACGCAATGGTCTTGACCAATCATGTTGAACCCATTCGACATGATTGTTTCATGAAATTTTAAATACCATTGTCTTGAAGACTGCTTGAGGCCATAGATTGATCTCTTCAATCTACAAACCTTATGTCCGCTGCCTATTTCAATGAAACCTACAGGTTGATCCATGTAGATTTCTTCATACAATTCTCCATTGAGAAAAGCAGTCTTTTCATTCATTTGATGTAGCTCTAGGTTCAAACTCGCCACTATGGCTAGAATGAACCGTATGGACATAAATCTTACAATAAGTGAGAAAAACTCCTCATAGTCAATCTCTTTCTATTGTGTGAACCCCTTGGCGACTAGTCGAGTCTTGTATCTTTCAATACTTTTTCCAGCCTATCGCTTTACTTTGAGAATCCATTTATTCCCAATTGGTGTCCTTCCACTAGATCAACTAGTTCTCAAACTTGGTTTGATCTCATTGAAGCCTTTTTTCTTCCATTGCTTTAATCCATTTTCCTTAAATGGGCATGAAAAAGCCTTTTGAATATTTTTATGCTCTTTCTTTGTCTTGTGAGATAACTAAAAGGGCTTCGTTCAAGTCTTCGATTTTAAATCTTCGGCATGGAACACTTATCCTTTTAGATTTTTACAGTTCTGAATCTTGATAAACATGTCTCATATATTCATCGTAATTCAAAAATGCTCCCACTGGAACCATATTCCCTTACTCCCACTGGAGTTAGGAATACCAAATTCTTTACTCCCACTAGAGTCAAGAATACTCCCACTCGAATCGGGTCTCGAACATCCGGATCATTTGGAGGATGGAGTCAAGAATACTCCCACTCGAATCAGGTCTCGAACATCCGAATCATTTAAAGGATGAAGGCCTTGACCTCTTCCTCTAATTTCCTCCCACTCAGATGGAGTGATCCTGATATTCTCTTCCTGAGATTAATATACAATGAAATCTTAATTCACCTTGCCCAACTTTGAAAATTTATTCTCTAACAATATGATGACTCGTGATCTGAATTCTATTACAGTGCCATTTTCTTGCTCACCCATGAAAAGGTATCCTTTTGATACTTCAGAATATCTCACATAGATACTCTTTATATCTCTTGGTCCCAATTAACCAATTTTACATGAGGTATCATGGATATAAGCAGCACAACCCTAAGGTCGTAAATGGATTAGGTCAGCTTGTTGTCCAGTTCACAACTCATAAGTTATAGATGTGACAGAGATAGAAGGCACTTGATTTAAAAAAACATATGTGACAGTCAATAGATTATCTCCCCGATAGGAGATTGGCAAATCTACCTTTGCCATCATAGATCTAACCATATCTAGGAGAGTCCTATTTCTCCTTTTCGCAACGCCGTTTTATTGTGAATTTCTAGAATGAACAACTGATGTTCAATCCCTTTTTCATCACATAAAGCTTTAGATTCATATGAAAGATTTTCCTGACCTCGGTCAATTCTCAAAACTTTAATCCTTATATCTAATTGATTCTCAACTAAGTTCATAAAAGTCTTGAAGCAACACAATACTTCTGGCTAGTGATCAATCAAATTGAAATGACCATACCTAGTATAGTCATCTAGAAAAGGTGATGAAATAGTAGGCCCCATGCCTTGCCCTCACATTCATTTGACGATATTCATTAGAATGAACTAACTGCAATAGAAATTTGGCGCTAGTTCCTTTATCGAATGATTTTCTAATTATTTTCCTTTTTAGGCAATTCTTGCATATAAGCAATTTAACCTCATTTGAATTATCTGTTAAACCTACATGGCTAACCGACTCTTTCAGTCTAACCCGATTTGGTTTAATTCTAGAATGCCATATTTTTACATTGTTCTCATAACTATGTAAAAAGGAAGAATTAAAGAAAAAGACTTATTTTCTTCAAATAGTCATGGTACACATCCATAACAATGAAATCATTTAGCATTTAACCAGAACCATCATAATCATCATTTAAGTATAAGCATATACTATTATCCTCAAAACATAAATTGATAACAAATTTCAATAAAGTAAGAACAGAAACAGAACTCTTAACAAAGGTATCTTGATCCCCTATTACATGATCCTCGGCTCTTGAATCTATCACTCACAAAGAATGAAATTCTGAGCTAGATACACAAATTTCACTGACTTTTGAGCCAAAATATTGTATCTGATTGGGCACAGTGCAACCTCTTGCATAGTGACATTTCCGTTGGCAATTAAAACATTTCACTCTTGAAATATTTACCGTCTTTTTGCCTTTGAACCACTTAAAATTTTGTTATTTCTTTACTTTTTAGGGCTATTGAGCCTTTTTTCTTATCCTACTTTTGAAGCTTCTTATCTTATTCTAGTTAGAACTCATTTCACTAGAATAATACTGTGCCATATGCACAATGACATTGACCTTAATCAGTGCCAAATAGTCCTATTCAAGCTTCAAATGACAAGCGACATCCTCAAATGTCTCAATGCTTGTCCGTTTGAGTTAGTTGCATCATTATATGCTCCTAACTTTTGGGTAAGGAACGGATAACAGCTAGGACCTATTGCTCATCAGTCAACTTATGATCAACGTCACTAAGCTTACTAATCATTTTCATCTCTCATAGATGTTTTTGCATCGAACAATTAGACATCTTCTGATAAGTCTCAAATTTGATCACTAATGATAAAAAAAACTTAGTTAGAGACACACCTCTAAACTTTTCTCGCAAAGCGATTTACGGATCCATTGTATTTTGATACTTGCTGAACTACTTAGTGATATCATCTATTGCACTTAGCAAGATGACACGAGCAGTGAAATTCTTCTTTTTCTATGCCACATAGGCATTACGGTGTCGCCTATACTGTGATGTAGTGCCATTCTTAGGTTCAACCATAACCGAACTTAAGGGTCCAAGAGCCTTTTGCTCTTTAAGCACATACTGGATCTTCATACTCCAGATTTCACAATCGTCACCATTTATCTTAATATCTTTATTAAGTTTTTGCAACAATTGAATTGGAAGCAGTATTCATTAAGATCCTCTTATCTTAAATGGAACAAAAATGCATAATTTTAAAGGAGATAAGGCAATAAATGCTATTTATTACGCATCTGAAATAATAACCCAGTAAAGTTTTCTATCAGGCTTCAATTCGAAAAGGCTACTAATAGTATCCAATTACCCTCTTAGTCCTAATATCCATCCTTACAAGTTAAAATTTCATGCACAGTAAATCTTAATTATTAGATTATTAAGTTCTCAAACTTAAGAAGGAAATATTATTGGTTTAAATTTATTAAGCCTCTACTTAATAAACATTCATTTATTTTACTCATAAAATAATGCAAGGCAATTAACAGTTAAATAAACACATTTATTATAAAGTTAAATGCCATCATAATAAATAAACGCATTCATTCATTCAATATAAAAATTCCAATAATCCAAAAATATGACACTCATGTCAAGATAACAATAGGAAACATAAATCCTCTTTAATAAAATTAAACGCTAACTAAAATTGACACTCATGTCAACTAATCTAGTAGTCTATATTTTCGCAAAATCTTTCTTGAGACAGGGGCTAATTCTTTGACCATCTTCATTAATTCATCAGGTAACTCATAAGTTCGTTGATGAAGCCATAGACGATGCACACTACGTCCACTTCTCAATTTCATCACAGATGTAGTGTTGCTCCGCAATACTCCTCTTTTAGCAACTCTAGCTAAAAAGTGGATGATAGAATTTCTATAAATTCTATCTCCAATGTACCAGGTAGTTTCCAATAACTCCCTGAGTTCTGGATGATACACAAAGGAGTCAGTCAACGCTTTGATCAGAACTCTATCATCCTTTCCCATACTTAAACCACCTAACCAAATGCACTCCTGCATTTTTTCATGCATAAACATTATGTGATGCACTATTGCATCAATGTCATCAGCTCGGATCTTCCTTCGCATTCTTATGTTGCTTACTAAATGCACTTTTGCATTTCTTAAAGCAATCCCATTCGGAGTGCGAGGAACCACAGGAGTCCTTATCATCACCATTTCTATAACACATGACAGAAATAAAAAAGTAGTTAATACACTCATATATAAACATATATGATTGAAACACATTTCAATCAACAATAAGGACAGATCCATAAAAATTTTCAAAAAATATTTTTCAAAATAATTTAAAGGCAGAAAACACATTTTCCATAATTTTGTAATATTTTTTAATCATTTAAAAATAAGAATTTATTTTCTGGTCATCAAAAAATTCTGGAAAAATGACTAAAAAATAGAAAAATTTTGAAAAGTGGTTTTGCAAAAAATCGGAGCTGATTTGGTGATCGAAGTAGGCCGCACGCGCCCACACGCACCGCTAGAGGGAGGAGTGACGCGCCCACGCACCCCACACATGCCTCCTCTATCCTGCCATGTGTCACACCTATACTGTGCCACGTGTCGGACGCTAAAAATATTGGCTCTGATACCAATGAAGGAATAATATATACCAACATGCCACATGCATATATGGAGGTAACATAAACGGGTTATATGCTACCTACCTCTTGTAGCGCAGATACTTTGGCGAAAGCGATTACAAGGATCCCTTCTGGCATCACTGGTCTGGCTGATATCCACAAGCGGGATGACAACAGCTTGATCACAGTCTAAAAACCACTTGGAGTGCAAAAACTGGCGAGGGGTGAAATCGACAGAGGTTCGGTATATGGAAGTTATCTCACTTCTTCCTCAAAGGAAGAGCCTCCTATTTATAGGCATACCTCTCCCAAAGGAGATGAATGCTCCATAAATAGGAGCATCAAGTCCCATTAGGGGAGTTACCCCCAATTAAAAGGGGAGTATGTAACTTCCCTTTACATTAAGAGGGAAGTTACAATGTTAGTGGAATATTAAGGGACACAATCCCTTAATCAAGACCAAATATGGAACTTTTCCCATATTTGTAGGATTTTCGGACTGACAAATATATTCCGAGTCCACCCGAGAAGTCATGGACTCATCCCGACTCCAACAATTATGTTATTTTTTTTATGCATGCTAAATTGTTAATTAATTAAGTTGCATATTTTATTATTTAATTTTAATTGATTTGTCACACATGATGGATTTTTATTTGCTCTATTTTTATAGTATATTTTTAAATTCATTTTTCTTACTAACATGGCTTTTATTTATTTTTTTTATTTCAATACTTATTTTTATGTGTGAGTATTTTCCATACCAAGTGGGAGCCCATGAAGATTTGAAGATCCATTTGGGATTTATTTATCTTTTTTATTGCTTTTCATTATTTTGGATTAATTCATTTTATCATGTAATTTGTATTATTTATTTTTATGCACGTTAATTAAAAAAAATCACAAAAATATTTCGATTTAATTAAACTTGGATCTTTTCTAAATAAAAAGGGGGCCAATGTCCTTACTTTTTCATCCAAAATAAATTGTCACTTTAAAAATTGTTTTCTTTAATTATGCATGTGAGGACCAATGTCCTCATTTTTAACAAATAGCCCGATTTATGTATGATTTGTATTTTATTTACAAATGGGGGTTGTATTCCGCCCCTAATTTTGTTGTAATTTATTTTGCTTTGATTTACTTTATTTACCGCTTTCATTATGTGTTTGACATGCGCGTTTAATTAAATTGCATTAAAATTGAATGAGAAATGGGGTGAAACGCTAAATTCAAAATCCAATTATAACTTTATCCAAGGTATGAAT
This sequence comes from Excoecaria cochinchinensis, assembly GCA_947683425.1. Classification (NCBI taxonomy): domain Eukaryota; kingdom Viridiplantae; phylum Streptophyta; class Magnoliopsida; order Malpighiales; family Euphorbiaceae; genus Excoecaria; species Excoecaria cochinchinensis. The sequence continues at coordinate 38,003 of CANTUQ010000017.1, read as the reverse complement.
AAATGGGAAGCCTCAAACCATCTCTGGTCTTTGGGCTCAACGAGGCGAGAGGACCATTTCAATGTTCCATTGAAATTGAACTTCCAAGACACCTCTTGTGTCCCGTAAAAAGGCTTTAACTTGCATAGTCCTAGGCTCCACGAGGGGAGAGGGCCATCCTAATGTTCTATTAGGATGGAGCCTCCAAGACCCCTCTGGTTTGCCCAAAATGGACATAACAGTGCCGTCTTAGGCTCACTGAGGCTGGACAACCTTTCCCAATGTTCTATTGGGTGGCGACTCCAAGAAACCTCCTTGTTGCCCAAAATGGACGCACTTGTAATTTCTTACAAGTTTTATGAACCTCTCCTGATTGCCCTAAAGGCAGGCATTCGGGGCGCCTCGGGGTTTGACGCGCGTCACAATTACCTCATGGCTATTTATAAGATATTTTTAGGTATGAATATTAGATTTCCAACAGCACTAGTTTTTGGAGTTCTAAAACGTCAATTACATCCTAATAACCGAAGAGGAGTCAAGTGTGTTCCACGCCGTTTTTCACCAAATCCTATTCACATGCACATTTTTAACAATTTAAAGCCAACACTAACTATCATCATCATATATCATTATAAACACATTCAAGTAACTTATATAACACATCAATACACTCAAAACTCATACATAAATAAAAGAGTTTCCAAACATCGTGTGATGACTCCTTCTATCTTCACTTTACTTTCTATTCCTTCTTTCTCCTTCACTTTGTATCAAATTCCAACTTGCATCAATTGATTCCCTCAGTCAAAACACATCACAAATCATGTGAGTTTTCTCCTCAAAAACACATAACTTAACATCTTATACAAAGAAAAGGACGAAAGACAAGAAAAGACCTAAAACTTACCTCAAAATCAACAACTCTTGCTTAATCTTTCCCAACTTCCATCTCTCTTTCTTTTACCCATTTAAAAGATGAAGAACAAAGAGAAAAGGAGAAGCAAAATTTTGAGTTTTCCAGTCAAAGAACCCGTGTCCCCCATTTCTCTCTTTCCCTTTTATATACTCATACATACTTGGTCTATAATGAACCACTTGTCACCATTTTATTGGTCTAATGACGATTTTTATGCCAAAATTCTCTTTCAATCCCTTATCTTACTTCCTTTCCTTCAATTGACATTTAACTTTTCTATTTCACACATTGGCTCACATAATTAACTAATTCATTCAATTTAATCCATAAGTGTAAAATGACCAAATTACTCTTAACCTTTTCAAATAATATCGGTCACATCCTTTACTACATAACCACTTCCATCATCCAATTACACATTTTTAATCACCAAAAATAATTCTTTTAATATCGTTTAAGGTATAACGACATAATTGTCCAATTTACCGAAACTTGTCAAAACTTTTAAATTAATAACGGTTGTGTCCTTTTTGACACTTGCGTCTCTAAATCAAGCACATTCGGTTTTCGCTACACCCTAAACTTGTCTTAATCCGACTAGGTTGTATTTTGGGGTGTCACAAACCTTATCCTATTCCTCCAATTCCTTTCTATTTTTACTATGGGCATATCTAATTGAAATTTCTTTACAAGTTAGAAATATAGTATCATAATAGTCTTGAGCAAAAATAGCCAAACTCATTTCATTTCATTCTTCATAACCCTCATCAATTCATGATTTAACATGAATTCATCTTTTATTATGTAATGGCCCAAATACCGGTCTAGAAGTGTCAGTAAATAATTTCAGTGTTATCATGATAATCGCAGCGTTGAACAGTGTAGGGAGTGAGTTTGCCAGTGTCAAAATTTAGTGTTAAGTGTGTTAAAATTATAGTGATTCCGGGACAGGTGACAGCGGGGTGGCTATATAGCGAACTCGGCTGTCCGGCGCCCAAAAAATTTTAATTTCGCAAAATGATATGTGGGCTGTAAGAAGTCTAGTGGTGAAATCGGAACTGAAAGTGGAGTTAAATTGACCTCCGAAAGTCATTTTGAAGTTGGCCTCTAGTTCGGTTCAATTTGAACCGGGGTTTGACCGAGATTTGACCGAGGGGTTATAAATAATAAATAAGGCGTAATGGATGTTGAGTGTGTAGAATAAGACAATAGAAGTGGTATCTGTGAATTTTGACAGCTTTAGAGTTGAATTTTACGGCAGAAGAAAAATTGATCGAATCGGACCGGTTTAAGTGAACCGATGCCCAAATGGACTCCGATTGAGTTGAAAATTTTTAAGGAGCCTATTTTTGATGTTTTAAGATCAATGGAATTGGTTAGAAGTGAAAATAATGAGAGAAACATATAGATTCTTTTGAAAAGTGCAATTGAACCGAAAAACTAAAATTTTGGTTTAAATCGGTTAGAACACTTTGGTTGGACCGGTTTGGTTCATTTATGGACTATATAAAGGAAGGAGAGGCCAAATTTCTCTAGAAAAATCCAGCCAAAACCGACCTCCTTCTTCTTCTTTCAAAACCGTATGTTATTTTTCATACTTTCCTCCATTTTTCTTCAATCTTTCTCCAAATATTAGCCTCCCAAACAAATTTAAGTCCCTCTATAACATAAACACAACAAGTGGAGTCCACTTGGAGCATTAAAAGTGAAGAAAACCAAGTATTCAAGGTTATGCCCTAAATTTGAGGGAATAAAAGGGAATGATGGAGTTTTAAGGAGTTATGGCATGGAAAGCATGTTTATGATGTGGAGAACAAGAATCTAAGGTGAGTGGAGACATTATCCTTCCTTTTCCATTGATTATGTGTGAATTTTAGGTTATGTTTAAGTGTGAAAATGAGATTTAGGCATGTCTAATTAAATCTAATGTGATATTCATAATCTATGGACTTAATATAGTGTATAAATATGATTAGATGAAATTAAAACATATTGGAATGAAAACTCTAGTGTAGGCCGAATGGTTATTAAAGGATTTCCTCAAGATCTAATAATGATTATGGTATATAAATGATGGATATAATGTATATAATATGTTTAAAGCATAATACAGTGATTAAAAGAATTAAAAAGAAATTATAATGAAATAGTAAGGTAGTGGCCGAATGGTATATAAAGGGTCTAATTAAAATATATGATGAATTGTGCCATATAAATAATATTTATAGCATGTTTAATATGTAAAGAGTATGAATGAGTGATTAAATGAAATTAAAGTGCATGATGTGAAAAAGTGATACCTTGGCCGAATGGTAATTATGGTGATTTATGTGTGTATTTTGATAACTAGTGTAATGTGATGGCATTATATGATTAAGTGATGATAAATGAGTGTGTATGTAAGGTGGTAAGTGAAAATGAAGTGTATGACAAAATAAGTGTGATGGCATAATGTGATGTTTATATGAGTATTGATGAACTATTACCCTTAGTAGTGGTCTGGTAGAAAAATCTTATCCAGGATATAATTGGCTAGCCATAAGGATTCCACACCGCGGTACGAGCCATGGCGACTCGCTATTGATAGACCAATGATGGTCTATTTCAGTGCAGTGTTCAGTGTTTATAGTGTATTCAGTGATTACAGTGATCAGTGTAGTGCAGTGCAGTGAGAAATGGTCCTATTGGGATCATTTCATAATGTAGTGGATCTGTGGGACCCACGTCCTGCATATCCGATCAGTAGATTTTCTACCGGGTGTATACTAGGGGCATTCTGATAATTATGTGATAAAAGTGATTAAAATAGTGATAAAAGTGAAAATGAGTGAAAACGGGACTAAAATGAAGTAAATAGAAAGTTTAGGGGTAAAACAGTAATTTTATAAAAAGTTGGTAAAAGTGAGTAAGTTAGGTAAAAAGTGTAAATGTAAGGGTAAAATTGTAATTTTGGCAAAATGTGAGGTTAAAATAGTAAATTAGTGAAAAAGTGATAAAATAAGGACCTAAATGTAATTTAGTGAAAATATAAGGTTAAAAGTGGTATTCAAGTGTAAAAAGGGTAAAATAGTAATTAAATAGGTAAATAAGGGTAAAAGTGTAAAATGGGGAAGTAAATGAGGTTAAAATGGTAATTATTGAATAAGTGAAGGCAAAATGGTAATTAAGTGGAAAATGAGGACATAAAGGGAATTAGTGAAAAAGAAAGGACGTGGATGGCATTATGGTAAAAGTAAGGACATGAATGTAATTAATGTAAAAGATGGGACATAGATGTAATTAATGAAAAAGTTAGGGACGTATATGGAATATATATATTTAATGTAATTAAAGTGATTTAATAAATAATATGATTGAAATAAGATTAATTAATGAATTAGTGTAAAAATATGTTAATTGACAAAATAATGGTATAATTAATTAATTGGTGAATTTAAGTGGATTATTACATTGAGGTAATAATTGGATAAATTATTATATTTAATTAGTTATATTGTAATTAGTGAAAATTTATGCATAAATGAATGAATGATTTAAAGACTAAAATGTAAAATTGTGAGTTAATAATAATATTAAAAGTGAGACTAATTATAAATAGTGGTATAATTATAATTATAGTGAATTGGAGTGGTAATATTGAAATTAATGAATAATGAGGGACTAAAGTATAATGTGAGGAAAATATTATAGCAGTGACTAGATGGAAATTGAATGCTAAATAAATAATAAAGTAACGTAATAATGAAATTAAGTAATGACAAGTTCGTAATATAAGCTAATTGGAGGCTAAATTGTAAATTGTTACAAAGTAAGGGGCTAAATGGTAAATATGAAATAATGAGACTAAGGAAGGGATTAAAATGTAAATATGCAATATAAGAGATAATAAATGCGTGCCTGTGATTAGTGAGCTGACACGTATACAGAGTATTACCAAGACCTTACTGAATCCCAGTGCCCTTCTTTCTCAAAGTACCAAAACAGTCTTCACTCAAACATATCAAAACAAGACTTACCAGAAGGGGCTGCAGACTCTGCTACTTCACTGCGGTGCGCAACAAAACCCGAAGGCACACAAGCGGCTCGAAGCAATTCCTCTATATCCTTCCTAGCTTGCTGAGCTAGATTCTCCCTCATCTCAGGACAATCAGCAATCTGATGCTCCATATTGCCACATCTGAAGCAAGCACCCGTGAATTTTCGACACTGACCCCGATGTCGCTTCTGGCAGTGCTGACATATTGGCGGTACCCACTTCTTCTTACACTTTCCCTCATGTTGCTTCTGACAATGTTGACACATCGGAGGTTCTTGAATCCTTTTTCCCATTGACACTTCTCTACCTGACACCTTTCTCTTTTGAGGCCCCCTCCGAACAGAATCTTGAGGAATCCGAGGAGCAGTCAACCTATCCAATATCCGAATTAACCCTTGCACCAATGTCCTATCATCGGAAGCAGGACCGGGATTTCCAACCAAAGGATGCTCGGAAACACTCTGATCAGCACTAACTGGATTCACACTTTCCATTGTCTTGCCCACATTCTCACTAGTATCAGACTCCATCTAAACACGACACAAGACACGACACATCTGCATTAGGCCACGACACAAACCGACTCGCATACAAAGACACGACACATAACCGACTAGCATGTAAAGACTTGACACTTAACAAACAAGACAACCAGAACCGCCAAACCTGGGCTCTGATACCACTAACTGTAACACCCCCTACGTCCCCGTTGGAAGGACGCGGGTGCGCTACCGATGCTCTCTCACACACATGCGCACATGCACTAAGCAGAAGCATACATTCATACATAAAAACATGTGGAGATACAGCGAAAATTAAAACTTTACTGAAACAATAGCTGAACATACATTAACTCCTATACATACATATAATCATTCAGCGGAAGCATAAGGCGAATAAATAAACCGAGGACTAACTTAATACATAAGCGTTTTAACATTACATTCTCTGAAATATTACATATGCAAGAGACTACAGAATTACAAAATCCAAAATACAGAGGTTGAGCAAAATACAAAACTTCTAACTCCTATGAGGCCGACCTTGCAGATGCGCGACTTGAACAGAATCAAACCTGCCACCTGCACGGGAAAAGAACCCGTGCTAAGCGATAAATGCTTAGTGGGGAAAACACACAAGCAATATGAACGACCATTCACAATGGTCGTCAAGGCATAACACATTCACAATGGCAGATGCGGACATTCATAACACATAAATGATTAGGCTTGCAGGAAAGGCATTCATTCGAAAACTCACACCCATATCCATATACTTATGTCGAAAATAAGCCGAAGCAGACATAACACCAAACACGATACAAGTATGATCATGTAGAACTACTTACAATCTCACATGCATATACTTACCAAGGTATCAAGTATTAGTACCTTACCGCGCCCAGTCACGAGAGATATTACACATGCAACTATCACACCAAAGTACCCAACTATCATGCTAAGAACACTAGCTAGCTAAACATACATTTGTCATGCCATAACACACACCCTAGTCGAACCCAAGGAAAGACGTCAAACACCACACGTCCACTGTACAACTCTATCACATAATATAACATATCATGCCATAAACGTAGAAACATGACAACATGCCGAAGATACTACAATAGTTGAGACCAAAGGAACATATAGCCAAATATTACATTCAGAGCCTACACTAGTTCAAGATCAGATTCTTATACACTTTTAACTTGCCTCAACAACATCCATTACCGCATATACACTTACCGATGCCGATCCACATGCATTGTACCCCAAATAATACATATGTGATCATTCAATCGTTCAGATCGCCTTATTACGCATACTAATTCACATGCTACCATAATAGTTAACAGTACAGAATCTCATTCATATACACACTAATTAACCATATCGATTCGTAACTTAAGCTCACATTCGTATACATAATATTTCATATGCTTATAACCTAACTAGTCAGATTCACATTCTCACACACATAACATAATAAAATATGTTCATGGCATTGGAACAATTATGGTCATAGTCATACACATCTTAATTCCAGTACTTATATCCGCAACTGATGGTATACAAATACATTCACAATATGATATACATATATATAGTTACACAGATAAATATGTCCAATTCACATGTTAAGGTCACACCCAACCCATTCAGAGATTCATAATCACATTTGGATACATAACCGATTCACATGTCCAAAATCATGCTCATACGAATATCACATTCTCTTGTTCATACTAGACAAAACAACAGAATACCTGCCGACTCAAAATAGTGGATATCGAGTAATCTGACAGTGCCTTGCAGGCACGGACGGGCCGTACCTTACGGGTACTAATCGGAGTAATCACATAAACTTTATCTGACAGTACCTTATAGGTACGGACGGGCGTACCTTACGGGTACTAATCGAATAGCAACGTTATTAATTCTCATTCGAAACACTTTAACATAAGGGGATCTTAAACAAGATCCATACACATTAAAGGGTTCGCGAGGAACCAAACAGGGACCTGATCAGGGTCCAAACATCCAAAGGTACTGCAGCTAAAGAGACTCTATTAGGCATACCTAACTATCCACTTAGTTAACTCGCAGGTTAACATTACACAGTTAATGTCCATAGTTCAATTATAGCAAGCAAAGAATTCACATACTATGTTAAATCAGGACATGCAAATATCATCCACCTTACTAGTATACAGCTCTATTAAGTGACAATGTGTGCAAAAATCGATAATTCAACATCCCTAAATCATGTGAAATAAATAAGATTTTATTGCAAAAACAGAGTAGGTCACGGTGGTAACCAGATTGGTTGCCACCGTGACATACCAGGGATCTCGGCGGAATGCAAGTCTGGGGTACCTCACGGTGGTAACCCATTAGGTTGTCACCGTGACATACCCAGACTCCAAAACAAAATGCACTTTTAGGGTACCTCACGGTGGTAACCCATTAGGTTGTCACCGTGACATACCCACTGCCCACAACAGAATCAAAATTCTGGACACCTCACGGTGGTAACCAGATTGGTTGCCACCGTGACATATCCAAACTCACGGCAGAATGCATCTGGTTGGTGCCTCACGGTGGTAACTAGATTGGTTGCCACCGTGACCCATGCCCAGATGCGATACCCAAGAGCAAATTTCCAGATCATTCAAGCCAAAATCCCAAAAATTCTCATTTTAACCAAAACTTCCTCATTCCAATAATAATATTAAACCAATCAAACATCAATAAATCATGCCATAAACAAATCCTACTCATGAATTCTAAGAACAACATCAATTTACATAATCAATCTCATCACTATTCATACCACAACTCCATCAATCTCACATTTGGTTCCATAACTCACAATCAAGGTTTTATGAACAATAAGAATCAAAACCCATCACATAATACCCAATAAAAACATCAAGAACAACACTAATTTCCAGAATTCATTCAAATAATAACATGCCAACAATACATAAAACACAAATTCCCAAACAAATCATGCATAAACTCCTATTAACACTCAAATTTCTGGAAATCACGCGCACAAATACACATTCATGATCCAAGAAGAATTAGGGCAGACAACCCAAAACTGAAAATGTAGAAAACAAGTTCCCAAACCTAGAAATCAAAGATCCAAAAATCACTTTTCTAGCTTCAATCTTCAATCCTTTCCTTGCCCTTAAGTTTCTTCTTGCCAACCCGAACTTGCACAAACAAAAACCTAGAAAATTACTCATCCACACCCAATTAACTCAAATAAAAACCAAGAAGAAGAGGAGGAAGAAACCCAAAATGCAGAAACCCTAAAACCCAAACACATACCTCTTAATCTTGCTCCAAAACTCAATCAAAATCACCTCTAAGCAAAGCACAAATCCCAGCCAAAAGAGAAGAAGAAGAGAAAGCAGAAAATGAAGAAGAGAAGAGGAAGAGGAGGCGTGAGAGGGAGGGAAGAACGGGAATGCCAATTCTGTGTTCTCTCCCTCTCTCTCTCTCTCTCTCTTCTTATTTTCTTCATTCAATGCTCACCAACCACAATCCACATGGCAAGCTCTCATTGGACCACAATTCCCCCTTTGACTTTTAAACACCAAGGCACCATACACTTACCTCATTAGATAATTCTTAGGTAGATATTTAATACCTTGGTACAATACACACAATCCACTAGATAAATGCCACAACAAAACACCCTACAACCATACACCACATGTACACCAAATAATTCCCCTACTTAACTTATTTAATAAATTACTTTGCAATTAGATCCTTATTATTCAAAATCCCTCAAGCACAAATTACTAAAATACCCATCGCTTATCCGACTTAGCTTGCCAAGTCCGACTAGGCCCGATTTGGGGTGTGACAGTAGTGCTAAAGGTAAAGACATTGATTAATGATAACAGTGACAGTGATAAAGATAAAAATAGTATGTTATAAACTATTTAAAAGATTTAGAAATAATCGTCTCCAAAAATCTAAATACAGTAAAACAATTAAGTGATCAAGTATGTAGGATTAGAATGGAAAACTTAGGATAAGTATCCACCACTGGACATTTTAATGCTCAGCGCGTAGTGTGTTAAATGCGCGCAAGTTATAATAGTTAGACGTGGCCAAAGACGTAGAAGGAATTGAAGATTGAGCAACAGCAAGAACCGAAGGATTTGCATGGCATGTATACGAGCGTAGTTGGGGAAGCTATGGTATGGATAGGTAATTTATGTATTAATGTAGTGTTATGTTATTATGTATGTATTGTTGTGTTTGTAAAAAAAAAAAAATTCAGAGCTTTCAAGTGTATCATCAGTGATTGGCACTGCAGTGCAGTGTTGTGACATCCGGTATCTGCATCATTTACGGGTATAAGGGTGTTACATATTAAGCATCAAAATACCCAATACAAGCTATTTAGTATTCATCATCATATGTACATTAATTGTTCAAAAATCAAGTCTCAACATTATAATTTTCAATCTTTTAAATAACCATACTTATGCACATTATAATATTTTAATTTAATGCGTTTTTGAAAACTTTAAATTTTTTCATCTTATTTAATTTTCACAAAAATATTAACATTTTCATTCCTATAAATCACTTATCATTATTACTTCCATTTACATATTATCTTGATTCTTAAAGCGCAATTATCAATTCAAAATAATTCCCGCCATTTACATGCTCGCATTCATACATACATATTAATCTACATTTTCTCATATATATATATATATATACATATACACATATAGTCTACATATTATTTATCATGTTCCTTCTGCTAATTTTATTTAACTAGATATATGTAAATTCAAATATATATTCCACCAATCACACTTGGTGAAAATTCTATCTCACTTACATAATCCACATAACCCTTTGGTTATACTAGTTCAAGAATGCACACATATATAATATTTCCATCATAACTAATCTTATCATATTTCATATCATTTGAGTTTTACCTAATACAATTCTCATTTTCAAATTGTGTTAACACATGTTTTAATATTATTATCATAACTCACATATTTTTATAATCTCACTATTGCTCAAGACTAAGAATTTTCATTGTATTCATATCATTTTAATTCTTATATCAACAATCATATAAATTCAATGTATAATTAATCAAAAATTCAAACCTAACTTGATAAACAATACCCTATGCGATTCAGCCAACTCAGCTTACAAACCTAATGTTCGTTTTTAATTCAACTTAATACATTAATCAAACTCTTTTTATCCCCAAATTCACAATTAACACATCAATTAAGCAAATTATCATTAATCCTAAAATTTTAAGATAAAACATAATGCATGTACAAGTATTAATTAACCATTTGCTTCTTATGAAGTCAAACCAAACATGCCAGACATCATATTTAGTCCATATTTAAATAATTGTAATGCTAATTTAAAAAATTCCCAATTTTTCATACAAAATCCTAAACTACACAACACATAAAATTTAGGAAAAACGAATTTGCATGAACACATACCAAATCGATGCTAATATTTCGTATTCAATTTGAATAACTGAGATCCATATTCTACCTCTTCGGTGACAACATCGGCAGTACTGAAATAAAGCTCGAGGCCTCAGGAACCTCCCACCGGTGCACGGCGTTTAACCAGGATCTACGTCGGAAAGCCGCTGGTTGCTCAGCTCCGACCTCCTCATTAATGGTGAGTGGGGGTGATTGAAGGGAATTTGAATGTGCACCTCGCCTCCAGCTATTATTTTTATGCCTTTCATGTGTCCATTTAATGTCGGAGCTGACCGGGATATGGAGATGAAGATTTCGGCTTGAGAGGATAAAGGAAAAATGGCAATTGCACGACGAAGGGCGGCTGGCCGTTGTGCTACGATGACACTAGGCTGTTGCCGGCGCTCTCCTTCCCTTCCCCCGTCTTTGGTCTCAGTTTGGCCCGTTCTCCTCTCTTCCCTTTTGCGTTTTCCCTTGTTTTTTATTTTCAAATTTTTATGTTTTGTTTCCTTTCTTCTCGATTTTGCATTTGTTCTTTTATTTATTTATTTATTTTTATTATTATTATTATTATTATTATTATTATTATTATTATTATTATTATTTTGTTTATGACTTAATTATTTTATCAAAGTCAATGTTTAACTATTTTCATGTCAAAATTTTGCATTCGGCAAAATTTTGATCTGCCGAGTTGATATTCCCAACACTGAGATTTTCAGGGCATTACAATTCTTTCCCTCTTAGAAAATTTCATCCTCAAAATTTTATGTGAACTTGAACAATAAAATACGATTCATCCTCTTACATTCTGTTACCTTCTTTATGACTTTTCCGGTCTTAGAGTCAATCCAAAGCATTTCTACCAATAAACCTCTTTTATTCCCAGAGTGGTTAACTTCTCATAAGTTCCCAACTTATTTTTCCTTATGTGTCATTTTTTATTAGATACCATTTGTCTCTGAAATATGACAAAATATATGAGAATTTTAAGTTACACGCTTATTTAATAAGACCCCGGTAAGTATTTTCTTTTCAACTCTTATTAATAATTATTCTTTCCAAATCTTTTTATAATTTATGGTAGCTTAAAAAAACTTCAATATTTTTCTATTAATTCAAAAATTATGCTTTTTCCTATTAAATCTAGCCTTAATATCTAGCTTTCACCAAGTTCTCTTCATAACGAAAGTGGTCTGCATTCTCATCCATACACCTTTGTGCTTATTTTTGGTTATATGACCCTATTAATGGAAGGTGTCTATTCCAATTCTTCATAAGGTCATTCATACACTTCAAAACATATTCTTCACTATCTAGTACATCTTTTATGTTTCATTTCTTTGTATAAAATCACTATTAGTAGATTTCCACATCATAAATACATTTTATTATATCTTTTAAATACATCATTGGGGGCATTCTTCTTGCGTTTTCTATTAGTGAAAGTAACCAATAAATATCTATCTCCATAAATCTCAGCTTGTTTCACTTCCCCTCTTAAATTTGTCAATAAGTAGCTACTACCGGTTTCTTTCCACTTATTTCTTTCATTCTTAATATATCAAGTTTGATTTGAACTATTGTGACTCGTGCCAAATCCCGGAAGGCCTTGAAGACCCACTTTTAGCGTATTCAAGAGAGGATCATAAGACTTGTAAGGATTACAAGGGCGTCTATCTTGGGTAATAAGAGGTATTTTGGAGTTACCACCTATAGAGACCGGGTCCCGAGGCGGTACAAGATCAGGATTACCCAATGATGAAAATGATACTTGTTCGCAAGTAAAATGTCGAAGATGATGTTTTCCTTGTCGAAACCCTCATTTCTAAATAAAAAAATAGACAAATAAATATATATAATAAAAATTATAAAAAAAATTAGTTATTATAAAAAAAATTATAAATTAAATTAAAAAATTAGGAAGTATTATTTTTATATATATCAAAATTTTTTTATTAAAAAATACATATATTTAAAAAAGGAATTAAATTAATTAAATAATAAAAATAATAAAAAAAGATTTAAAAAAAAACAAATTAACATGAGATGGCCATATCTCACCGAGGTGAGATGCGGCCTCGCGGGGAGACCGCACCTCGCACTACCCTGTCCTTTTTTTTACCGACAATATATTTTTGGGACTGTAAAAAAGGGAGTCTTTTTGACTTTTTGAGGATTTTGTGGGAGATGAAAAAAAATTGAAGGGGACTGGGTCTTCATTTATAGTGGGCTGCTTCTTAAAAAAAAAAAAGAAAAGAAACTTCTACCTTGAGAGAAAAAGGGCAAACGACAGCGCAAGAAAGAAATATCTTCAAAAATTTTTAGGAATTTAATTCTTCTTTTTCTCTAAAGATTTCTATGCTTGGATTTGATTGGAGCAAAGAAAATTAATTTCTTTAGCTTGGCCACTCCATCAAAATTATTTTCTGGAGTTTTTATACTAAAAACTTAGATTTTCTTAAATATTTTTGGTGTTTCACCACTGCAAATTCGACAAGAGGACGGATTGAGACATCTTATTTCCGATCTATAAAATCTGAGGATAAACATTCTTGGATCTATTATTATTTTCTACTTTCATCTTATTTATTTTATTTTATTTCTTTTTTTGCATTTATGAACATATATTTTTGAGTTTTGTTCTCTTAAAATGATTTTTAAATTTTTATTTCGTTTTTGGTATGAAAATGGGTAAATGTATGTGATTTTGGGGTGTGAAAAATTAGATCTATTGATTTTCTTGTTAGTATGATTTTTGTTAATATTTATTTTAGGTTTAAATATTATTATTTTCTATTACATGTTTATTTACCTTCCTCATTTTCATCTATTTAATTTCGTATTTTTATTGTTATTAATATTATTATTATTGCTATTTTTATTGTGTCATTATTATTATTATTATTATTATTATTATTATTATTATTATTATTATTATTATTATTATTATTATTATTATTATTATTATCATCATCATCCTGTTGCCATTATTATTATTATTATTATTATTATTATTATTATTATTATTATTATTATTATTGTGTTTTACTGTTGTCTTTTTCTCTTTATCATCATCATCATCATCATCATCATTATTATTATTATTATTATTATTATTATTATTATTATTATTATTATTATTATTATTATTATTATTATCATTTTATTGTTGTTATTGTCATTAATTCGTCATCGTTCTTATTATTATTCTTAGATTTTTGCATTACTTATTTTTAATTTCCTTTGCATGTGAATTATTTGTATATTGAATTAATATGTCTTATATTTATCTTGTCTTTATATTTATTTGTTTGATTTTAGAATTATTATTAACATTTTTAATGTAATTTTTTGTTTGGGATTTAAATGTGATTTGCCTTGTGTGAGCACTTCCATGACCACACGAAGGGGTCACGATGCGTAGGAGAGCACATCGTTTAGGTGAGACCTTTCCTACCCCTTTTTTGTGTTTGTGTTTGTTTGTAAATAAAATATTTTATTTTATATGCATGTAAGATAAAAAATCACAAAAATAGTTTTACATCTAAATTAGGATTTTTACTAATAAATCGGGACCAATGTCCCTCATTTTAACCAAAGAATGTAAAATGTCACAAGTTAAAACGAAGAGTTAAGTTTTCCAGAAAGGGGATCACTCATCCCGGTTTTCAAACCAACAATTGAACAACTCTTTGATCCCTCTTTAAGTGAGCATAAAGGAACCAATGTTGCCAAACCAAATAAATATCTCGATTTATGTATGTTATTTTTTATACTTGACTTTGTTTGTTCGTTTTAAATTTGTGTTCATATATATCTTGTGGGCCCTTGTAATTAATTATTTTGGAGCAATTTTATTTAGCTTTCCTTTTCATTTGGGGGATTGTATTCTGTCCCAATTTCTCTTGTAATTGTGTGCTTGGCGTGTTTACTGCTTTTCTTTATCGTTTTATTTATTGCTTTCTTTACAGTTTCCATTTACTGCTTTCGAATGCTTGCAATGCATTTTTTAATTAAATGCATTAATTGTGTGAGATGAAAGATAGAATTTTATGAATCTAAAAACTCATTTATAATTAACCAAGACATAAATAAGAGTGAAGTTCCGAACACCATCTCTGGTTTTGACCGTAGAGGTTAGATGACTTTTTCCAATTTCTTATAAATTGGGTGGCGACTCCAAAATACCTCAAAGGTGCCTAAAGGTACCATGAGGCTAGATGAACTCCCCAATGTTCTATTGGGTAGGGATTCCAAGATGTCTTATGGCACCCAAGATCAAAACATGCGAACCAATCCCTCGAGCCCTAAAAGCGGGTCTCGTCACGAGGGCCTTTGCTAGGTTCGGCGCGCGTCACAGTGGCAACACCACTGGGGACACTTCATGACTTTACTCTGAAAGTGTTTTGGGTCATATGTATAATTGAGTTTTTAAAACATAAAATTCTATCTCTTTTCGAAAATTACATCACATCATTTTAGAGCCTTAGAATTAAGCTAGTTTGGTCAGTTATTCTACCCCGGTGCATTCCTGAAGCACAACCCTACTTTCACTCATTGTAGGGAAGTATTAAGGATAATCACCAGCACAAGCCTAGTAGCTTTTGGTATATCAAATGGAGACCCGATCGGTCGCTATGCTCGTGGTGAGCTAGACCCATTGGTAGGGACCATGCTTGAGTAGCCCTAAAGTATCATCACCTTCGACCAAAGCTCATGTAATGGCAATAGATACTTCCCCTAGGTGAAATGAACCGTAATACGATGCTTGTGATGTGGGCCGTTATATATTAAACGAAATCAAGCAAATTAAGTTATCTTCTATCAAAGGCTTTCATGCCCGGGTAAGCCCACCTTGACTTGATTGAATTGTCCAAATACATAATGGCCAAAACCCATACGCATGTGCTTTAAATTAAGAGATGTTATGCTACCGGTCTTCCATCGTGCACCATACACGTTCATTGTGTTCCCCGTAACTCATGGATCAAGCCCGCCTAGGAAAAGAGACTGCATGACCTCGTGTGTAGGAGTGATAAGGTTGAAAGGATTTATCTGCTTGCGTGTGGTTGTCTATGTTGCACCAACACGATCATGCATCACATACATCATCCATGCATCATTCTAACAGTCTGAGTCTTTCAGCCATCATAGATTTATCTAAGTGGACTAGAGGTTCTGACGGTCGGCTAGTAAGGACAAACCTGCTCCTTGGATTGTCAAAATTAGTGCCTGTTTGGGATTCTGAGTCACTCTCAACGACCAGTGAATCATCCTCAATGGTAGAAGAGACCGGAGCTCTAACCACTCAAGACCTTGCCAGGAGACTAAGGGGTTTTGAGCAGAGGGTGTTAGAGGTGATGGGCACTATGGCCGAAAGGATTACTCCTCCTCTTGCTGCGCAACCTGTTGCTCCACAACCACCGATAGTCACTCCTCGGGGGCAAGTTAAACTGCCTGCTGGTGAAGAGGTCTCCATTATAGGTAATGCTGCTTGCCAACCTATCAATGAGAATAAAGCTGCTGCTGTGCCTGTTGAGCCAAGAAGGGCAAGGATCCCTAATCCTGATGAGGATTTTGTGATGAAGGATGAGGTTGAGGAGCTAGTATCCCATTAAGCTATGAAGGGTAGATCACCCAAGGTAGAGGATGAGGCTATGAGAGGAATGAGGCAGCAGATTGAGGTGATCACCCACCTGTTATCAGCTGGCAAGGGAATCAACCCCGAGGATAGAGATTTGGGGGATGAAGAGTTGCTACCCCTAAGGTCTAAGATGCCTGAGCTGCCAAAATTCGATGGTACTTCAGACCCATCTGCACACATTAAGTAGTACACCCTAGTAATGAAGGGCACAGGGTTGACCAAGAAGCAGAAGGTAGAATATTTTTGTCTTAGTTTGGTGGGCCCGGCAGTAGACTGGTATCATGGGCTGGATAGGAGATCCAAGGAGGACTGGGACCTTTTGACTGACGAATTCATGAAACAGTACAACCGCAGCACTAGAATGGAGGTCACTCTAAAGGACTTCGAGCTTTTATAGCAGAAGAGTGATGAGTCATTCCATGAATACCTCACTAGATGAAGGAAAAGGGTTATAGAGATGAAGCGAAAGCCTGACACTGCTGACCAGATCAGACTATTTATCAGGAACTCTTGCCCTTACTTGAGGGACTTGCTCAGCTTTAAGGGGCTCAGAGATTGGGAGTCGCTTAAAGACATTGCTGTAGAGGCTGAGGCGGCTTACCTAGCAAAGAAAGTAAGCCAAAATAATTTTGCTTGGAAAACTTTTGGGAACCAGTCAGGGTATAGATCAGGCGGTGCTGGAAGCAGTAATGGTAGAAATGGTAAGACGGCTGAGGCTTCAGCTATCGGAGTAGGACAAGGCCAGTGACACTTTTCTAATTTGGGTCGGTCTCTATCCTGGGTGTTGGAGAGACTAATGAAGGAGGGTAAGCTGAGACCACTACCACCTAGGCCAGCTATGAATCAGGGACAGCCGGGGCATAGAGATGATCAGTACTGCGCCTACCATTAGCACACTAGGCACCTGATAGATTATTGTCGAACTTTGAGGAACAAGGTCCAAGATCTCATTGACTCCAAGGAGATCACTGATCCTGAGAAGAGAGAGAAGAAGAAGAAGAAGGCAAGTTATAATGCAGTCCCCCCACCGTGCATTTGATTGGGTCTGATCCACCCTAGTGACATGTTTTGTAAGAGCCGTATGGAGATGAATACGTCGCTAGCATCCATCAGGGGGCGAGTGAAGAAGGGATTCTCGTGGCGACGGTAGATTGTGGATCCACTAGAGAGAGTGGAGAAGAAGATTATGTTTTAGATGCTTTGTTTCTTTTTATTCCAAGAACTTCTTATGACAATGTTTGCAATTTTAATATGATAAACAATTTTGCTTATTTGTATGGTGTTTCTAATGATTTCATTTCTTATGATCATGATGCATCTATTTTTTTGGCGTTAACCCAATTAATACGACTGCATTTAATCTTGGAACTTTGGGAAATCCAAACAAAATCTTGATAGCATCTGATATAACTCCTGAAGAGAGTAAAAATTCTGAGAGCTTAAAATAAAAATAGAAAGTAGTGAAAAGGAAAAAACTAGATGCAATTAGGGGATTGGATGAAAACTCACTAAGAGCACTAGAACCTTTCTAATTACCTGTCAAAGCGATCCCTGGATAAGACGGAACCTAGAAAATGATTTAGGCAGCCCTTCTTTGTATAGCTCTCTAAATGACTATTTTCTACCTTTATTTCACAATCGCTTGCTAGCCCGTTGAGCCTTTATGCTGGTATGCTAAATGCGTACCTATTTTGTTGTTACACATGTTGAAACTACCCTTTGCCTAAAATGATTTTTTGCTCCCCTTAGAAGAATGGCCGCTCTAGTAAGAACAGATGTACATCATTGATAATTCTTTGGATTACCAAAAATTGCCCTGATAAGGATGAGTTTACATTTTGGGAAGAGGGTTTTAGTCATGCGCAAAAGACATGAGCTCAAGAAAAAAATAGATAGGAGAAAAAGCAATGAAAAAAAAGGAAAAAAGAGAAAAAAGAAGTAGAGCTCAAGATAGTAACCCCTTGATGAGTTTCTGTGGTTATCTTCTTAGCTTGGTTATTATTCTGAGCTTGATGAGCTAAAGTATTATCAAACCCAAATTTAAGAATACATTTATAGTACGCAATTGAGCTGAGAATGGTCCTCCCATCAGTTGACTAAATATTACGGCCATTTTTCTTTAGCAACCTGATCCTTCTTTGATAGCCATCTACCTAAGCCTAACGCTACAACCGAAGTAAGACCTTTTGATTCTTGATTTAGTCTTATCCAATTAGCAGAGTTGATCTCCTAATAAGGTTCGGTATGTAGGAAGAGGCATATGATATTTCTTGAGCTTTAAGCGGGAAGCCATAAGTGCATTTATGCATTTGAGTTGAGTCTCATCCAAAACGTTGCATCTAGAATTTGTTTAAAAAAAAAAAGAAAAAAAAGCATCCTGGGCAAAAATTAAGGGCGATAGAGAAAATTTTCAATCATGAAAACTCGAGAGGGCTAGTTGATAATAGGAGTTTGATGATTTCAAGATTTATCCCGAGATTAGATGAGGTCTTATATTCTTTGAGTTAACGCCAAATAATAATCATGTGTCATGAAATCAAATTGAAATATATATATTTATGCAATGATATTGATGTGACCAGAGCAGTTCATCTTGTATACTCAAAGTTGTCTAGTTTCGGTATAAAACCAACATATTGTTACTATCTGCCCTCTACTTTTCTCGCTACTCGGGCCCTTCAGCTGATGCATTCTTTTGTCAACTGTGAAACCAATTCTACACACCTTTCATGATAACATTTAAGCTCATACAACCATAATCTAAGACGTAAGTACATGCCGATCATGCCTGAAAGATTTTTGGCAATGACTTCAGCCTCCTTTACAATCAGCAAAAAAAATAAAATAAAATAAAAAGAGCCGTTAGAGATGAAAATGGTAATTGACGCTCTAATCGAAAGTTAGGCAAAGGGATAG
Source organism: Excoecaria cochinchinensis (assembly GCA_947683425.1). NCBI lineage: Eukaryota > Viridiplantae > Streptophyta > Magnoliopsida > Malpighiales > Euphorbiaceae > Excoecaria > Excoecaria cochinchinensis. Next base: position 18,496 of record CANTUQ010000017.1, on the reverse strand, counting down.
GGTGAAAACCTGGAAATATACAATCTGTCCTACAAAAAATAAAATAAACAAAAGTCGCTGGATTGGGTTGGGTCCATTCCAGGCAAAAAATAAGGCACAGGGTTATGTGAAAATCCGAAAAGGACGCATTTCCCGCTAAGAAAAGCTAGTGTGAAAATCCACAAGGGACGCACTACCTTAAAAGAATGACTACAGGTATCAGAGGAGAACCTCATAATTCCCGAAAGTATGAAATTTAAAAGCAATTCCAGAGAGCACCGATCCTACTGCAAATTGCGACCAAACCGGTTGTCACCTCCGAATCCACTAAGATGAATTCTTGTTCTGGATTGCTGCATGATACATACATTTCACGTGCATGCTCGCTATTTTTCCTGCATATTTGGCTTTTTAAGTTTTGCAGTAAGAGGGGTTCGATGCGGACACCGACAAAAGGTGAATGACGATGTCAGTCAAAATACCAATACATCAACCAACCAAAGACCTCTCAGGGGGCACCACTTTATAAGGGTTAGCACGATGGCAGCACTGCCACCATGACACTACCACTTTAGAAGGGTTAGCACGATAACAGGACTACCACTCCACAGAGGGTTAGCACGATCATGGCACTATCATTTCAAGTTTCAGAAGGGTTAGCACGATGGTGGCACTACCACTCTACGGAAAGTTAGCACGACCACGGCACTACCACTTCAGAAGGATTAGCACGGTGGCGGCACTACCACTCTACAGAAGGTTAGTACGACCAGGCACTACCACTTCAAAAGGGTTAGCACGATGACGGCATTATCACTCCATAGAGGGTTAGCACGATCACGACACTACCGTTTTAAGTTTCAGAAGGGTTAGCATGATGGCGGTACTACCACTTTATGGAAGGTTAGCACGACCACGGCACTACCACTTCAGAAGGGTTAGCACGGTGGCGGCACTACCACTCTACGAAAAGTTAGCACGACCACGGCACTACAACTTCAGAAGGGTTAGCATGATGACGGCACTACCACTCCACAGATGGTGGGTTAGCATGATCACGGGACTACCACTTCATAATGGTTAGCACGATGATGACAATACCACTCCACAGAGGGTTAGCACGATCACGGCACTATCGCTTCAACAAAAGACAATACGTCGACAGCATGGCGACAATCACCCCAACAATATCATCCAGTTTGGAAAGGCGACTGCCTCAGGTACATGTCTCTTTTCCTTCTTTTCTGAATTTTGGCTCATCTAGACACTAGTGTACTAGTTCCCCAAAATTGGGGATAACTATAGACACCGAGTCCTGAGGCGGTACAAGATCAGGATTGCCCAATGATGAAAATGATACTTGTTCGCAAGTAAAATGTTGAAGATGATGTTTCCCTTGTCGAGACCCTCATTTTTAAATAAAAAATAGACAAATAAATATATATAATAAAAATTATAAAAAATAAATTATTATAAAAAAATTATAAATTAAATTAAAAAATTAGGAAGTATTATTTTTATATATATCAAAATTTTTTTATTAAAAAATACATATATTTAAAAAAGGAATTAAATTAATTAAATAATAATAATAAAAAAAAGATTTAAAAAAAAAACATCGCAGGGAAACCGCACCTCGCACTGCCCTATCCTTTTTTTACCGACAAAATATATTTTTGGGACCGTAAAAAAGGAAGTCTTTTTGACTTTTTGAGGATTTTGCGGGAGATGAAAAAAAAATAAAAGGGGATTGGGTCTTCATTTTCAGGGGGCTACTTCTTAAAAAAAAAAAGAAAAGAAACTACTTCCTTGAGAGAAAAAGGGCAGATGAGAGCGCAAGAAAAAAAATATCTTCAAAAATTTTTAGGAATTTAATTCTTCTTCTTCTCCAAAGATTTCTGTTCTTGGATTTGATTGGAGCAAATAAAATTAATTTCTTTAGCTTGATCACTCCATCAAAATCATTTTCTTGAGTTTTTGTGCTAAAAACTTAGATTTTCTTGAATATTTTTGGTGTTTCACCACCGCAAATTCGACAAGTGAATGGATTGAGACATCATATTTCCGATCTATAAACTCTGAGGGTAAGCATTCTTGAATCTATTATTATTTTCTACTTTCATCTTATTTATTTTATTTTATTTATTTTCTTGCATTTATGAACATATATTTTTGAGTCTTGTTCTCTTAAAATGATTTTTCAATTTTTATTTCGTTTTTGGTATGAAAATGGGTAAATGTATGTGATTTTGGGGTGTGAAAAATTAGATCTATTGATTTTCTTGTTGGTATGATTTTTGGTAATATTTATTTTAGGTTTAAATATTATTATTTTCTACTACATGTTTATTTACCTTCCTCATTTTCATTTATTTAATTTCGTATTTTTATTATTATTAATATTATTATTATTGATGTTTTTATTGTGTTATTATTATTATTATTATTATTATTATTATTATTATTGTGTTTTATTTTTGTCTTTATCATTATTGTTATTTTATTATTATTATTATTATTATTATTATTATTATTATTATTATTATTATTATTATTATTATTATTATTATTATTATTATTATTATTATCCTGTTGCCACTATTATTATTATTATTATTATTATTGTTATTATTGTTATTATTATTATTGTGTTTTACTGTTGTCTTTTTCTCTTTATCATTATTGTTATTTTATTATTATTATTATTATTATTATTATTATTATTATTATTATTATTATTATTATTATTATTATTATTATCATTTTATTGTTGTTGTTTTCATTACTTCGTCATCTTTCTTATTATTATTCTTAGGGTTTTGCATGACTTATTTTTAATTTCCTTTCCATGTTAATTATTTGTATATTGAATTAATATGTCTTATATTTATCTTATCTTTATATTTATTTATTTGATTTTAGAATTATTACTAACATTTTTTAATGTTATTTTTTGTTTGGGATTTAAATGTGATTTGCCTTGTGCCGTGACACACGAAGGGGTCACGATGCATAGGAGACCACATCGTTTGGGTGAGACCTTTCCTACCCCTTTTTTTGTGTTTGTGTTTGTTTGTAAATAAAATATTTTATTTTATATGAGTGTAAAATAAGAAAACACAAAAATAGTTTTACATCTAAATTGGAATTTTTAGTAATAAATCGGGACCAATGTCCCTCATTTTAGTCAAAGAATGTAAAATGTCACAAATTAAAACGAAGAGTTAAGTTTTTCAAAAAGGGGATCACTCATCCCGATTTTCAAACTAACAATCGAACAACTCTTCGATCCTTTTTTAAGTGAGCGTGAAGGAACCAATGTTCCCAAACCAAGTAAATATCCCGATTTATGTATGTTATTTTTTATACTTGACTTTGTTTGTTCGTTTTAAGTTTATGTTCATATATATCTTGTGGGCCCTTGTAATTAATTATTTTGGGGTAATTTTATTTAGCTTTCTTTTTCATTTGGGGGATTGTGTTCTGTCCCAATTTCTCTTGTAATTGTGTGCTTGGCGTGTTTACTGCTTTTCTTTATCGTTTCTTTTTATTGCCTTCTTTACAGTTTCCATTTACCACTTTCTAATGCTTGCAATGCGCTTTTTAATTAAATGCATTAATCGTGTGAGATGAGAGATAGAATTTTATGAATCTAAAAATTCATTTATAATTAACCAAGACATAAATAAGAGTGAAGTTTCGAACACCATCTCTGGTTTAGACTGTAGAGGTTAGATGACCTTTCCCAATTTCTCGTAAATTGGGTGGCGACTCCAAAATACCTCAAAGGTGCCTAAAGGTACCATGAGGCTAGATGAACTCCCCAATGTTCTATTGGGTAGGGATTCCAAGATGTCTCATGGCACCCAATATCAAAAGACGCGAACCAATCCCTCGAACCCTAAAATCGGGTCTCGTTACGAGGGCCTTTGTTAGGTTCGACGCGCGTCACACCACCCAATAAAATATTAAAAAAGTTTATCTAGCCTCACTGAGCCTAAGATAGTGCGCATATGTCTATTTTAGGCAATGAGAGATATATTGGAATTCCCATTACAATAGAACATTGAAAATGGTTTATCTAATCCCGAGAAGCCTAAGACGGTACATATTAGTCTATTTTAGGCAACAAGAGATATTTTGGAATCCCTATTCCAATTGAACATTGGAAATGATTCATCTAATCTCACGAAACCTAAGACAATGTATGCTAGTCAATTTTGGGCAATAGGAGATATTTTGGAATTCCCTTCTTAATAGAACATTGGAAAGGTTCATCTAACCTTGTGAAGCCTAAGACTAGAGAGAGTTCGAGACTCCACTCTTATTCATGCCTTGGTTAAAGTTATGATTAAGTTTTGCAATTAAGATTTCGTCCCGTTTCTCATACAATTCAAAGCGAGAATTAAAGCTCAGATCAATCACATAACGAAAACGATAGTAAAGCAGAGTAAATAAGAATACTATAAGTTACAACAAAACCAGGGGCAAAATACAACCCCTAATGTAATGAGCAGAAAAAGAAATTGACCATCAAACGAGGTATTCATTAGGTTTGTGGACATTGGTTATTGCATGCATATTCAGAAAGAATGGTATTAAGGTGACAATTCAGCTTATGTCTTTTATTTTCATTCATTGTCATTTATCTTTTATCTTTTCTCCTCTTTACTTTGCTTATTTTTCTTTAGTTTTGTTATTTTAATGCATTGTTTATTTTTTGAAGCAAAAATGAAATGAAATGTTAACAAGAATAGAGATATTGCTAAAATAAAATCAAACTTTAATAAAATGTAAATATCACTAAAGTGCAAATTTTGTACATCAGTAAACAAATATACAAAACTCCCTGAATACAAGCTAGAGAGGTGAATAATCTGAGGGATCTTCTGGATCCTCCTCACTGTCTGATATAGGGATAGGTTGAGTGCTGGATGAAGATGGTCCTACCCCGGAGGTGGAGGCCTGGCTCTGGAGGCTCGGCCCTAGTGGCTGGCAACGTAGGAATGATGACCGGTGGTGGTGCTAGAGGCTTTGCCCGGGGAGCCTGTGGGAATTAGACTTGAGCATATCTAGCCAAGAAAGGCTGAGCGCAAGTCTTAAAAAAACCCCAAGGTCTTGCTAATCACCTTACCCAGCATCGTGAAGGCCTGTAGCAGGTCTGAGGTCTGGCGTGCGGATCTATCTTTGATGCTGGTAAGCCTGGTCTCGAGCTACTCCCTCAACTCCCTGATGGACCCAGACATCATAGGTATAGAGGCCTCTAGCGCCTCTAACCAAAATCGAAAAGCAGTGACCGACTCATTGATCATCTGGACGGCCTAATCGCTTGAGCTACGGCTGCCTGTGATCACCCCAGCTCCTTAATAACTCTATCCTGTTAATTTAGGCATTTAGCAGTATCTTATCCCTCTCTTCCATCTGTCGCTCCATAGCAGCGAAGGTAGCAGTCATCGTTGCGATGATCTCCTGCTGTGCCGGCTATAATGGTAGCAGAGGACTAGGCTATAATGGCTCTGTCTGAGACTTTAGTGGCAGAGGAACTATAGGTGTGGAACCTCCTGGCCTCGCGGGCCTCAGAGGGATTAACCTGCGGTGGCGATGGCGATGGCGGGGTGAGGCTCTGAGCCCACTGCAATGTTGGTGTGTTCAGTAAGTCATCCATGTTTATCTCTAAGTCTATATCAAATGGGGTGTGAGGCTACTCCTCCTCTTACTGCGGCTACTGCGGAGGCTGCTCCTCTTCTGCCTAAGGCTGCTGTGGAGGCTGCTCCTCTCCCTGGGGCTCTACCTGATCATCCTCATCTGGCTGGAGTGGAGGAAGGTGAAAGAGGCATCTGGTCTCCGCCACCATGAGCAGCCTATACTCCTTGGGATAACTGGGCACCTATGCTATCATACCTATGGTTTATGCAGCCGTTGCATCCATATAAATATCCTCGTCCAGCGGAGGTCCGAAGCTTGCCAAAGGAACCCTCAAATGCATCAGTAATCTAGTAATAACTCCCCCAGCACATATAAATGGGGTTGTCCCCCGTTCCAGCCTCACCAAATTAGCCAGTATCTCATGGCTAATGTTAAGGTGCTGGCCTGTCACCATTGCCCATAGGCTCCATATCTCTGCACCATTCACCGATCCTGGGTTGCCTGCCCTACCCAAATATGAGCTAGAGAGGACCCTATATACATACCTCAAGGCCTATGTGTAGACACCGGGTCCCGAGGCGGTCCAAGATCAGGATTACCCGATGATGAAATAGAAGACCGATTTTCGGCAAGAAAAGTGTGAATCGATCGTTCCCTTGTCAAAAGATGTATTTTTCGGAAAATAATTAAAAATATATATTTTTGGGGAAATTAAAATTAAGATGAAAAAAATATATTAATTTTGTGTCAAAATTTAAAATTTAAAATATATAAAAAAAAAAAAGGAAAAGTCGTGAAGGCCGCCTGCGGCAGCGCGGGGCTGCCTGTGCGGCAGGCTGCCCCAGCGCGCAGGGGCGCCTGCGCAGCAGGCCGCCCAGCGCGCAGGGGCGCCTCGCACGTAGGCCCCCTGCGCGCGAGGCGAGGGGCCTCGCGCGCAGCCCCCTGCGCGCGAGGCGGGGGGCGCCGCGAGCCCCCCTGCGCGCGAGGCAGGGGCCTCGCGCGCACCCCCCTGCGCGCGAGGCAGGGGCGCCGCGCGCCCCCCCTGCGCGCGAGGCAGGGGGCGCCGCGCGCCCCCCCTGCGCGCGAGGCAGCTGCCTCGCGCGACCCTCCTGCGCGAGGCAGGCTGCGCGCAGCAGCCTGCCGCGCGCGGTGCAAGGGCACCACGCGCAGGCTGCCGCGCGCCCTTGCCTCCTCCGCGCGACCTGTTTCGCCTGTCCACTTTTTTCGCTATTTTCAGTCTGATTTTCTGATTTTTCTTCAGTCTGACATTTTCCATTGTTTCACCATTTTATGCTATCTTGAATTAACCAAAAATAATAGATCTTTTGTCTTTTGCCATTTTTGGCCAAGGCAACTTTAAATGTTTTTTTTCCTTTCATTTTAAAGAAGGGAGGGGAACGGAGACTTTTTTTCCAGGTTTTTTTTTTCTCTCAACTTTTGGCTCTCCAGAGGGCTCTTTAGCTTCTCTTTTCCTTCTTTTTTCTCAAGTTTTAACATTGAATTGCTCTTCAAAAATACCATCCATTTTATTGAGTGATTTGAGCTTGGAAAATTAATTTCCTTTTGCTCAAATCATCCACCAAAATATTTTCATCAAAGTATTTTCTTGATTCTAATTCAAAACATTAATTTCTACATTTTCCTTCAAATATTTATCATTACAAATCCGACAAGGAAAATCGATCGGGACACCGTTTCCCCAATCTAAAAAATTCTGAGGGTAAACATTCTTGAACCCACCCTCACTTATTTTTTGTATATTCTTTATTATTGTTAATATTATTTTTTGCTATTAATATCTTGTCTATTATTTATTTTTAGCATTTCACTGTGTCAATACCACCATTAATATGTTATTTGTTGGCTTTAAATGGGTTTTCATGTTCATGTGCTAATATCATTTTTATTATTCATTGTTATCACATGTAGTTATTACTATTGTTTATTACTAATTGATTATTCTGTTTTCATACTACTCAACATTCATTATTGTTATTATTCGCATCATTACCATCCTATTATCACTATTATTATTATTACCATTATAGTGGTTGTTATTAACTTATTTTCTTTTTTTTTACATCTATTATTATTATTATTATTATTATTATTATTATTATTATTATTATTATTATTATTATTATTATTATTATTAAATATTTATGTATTTTGTGTTTATTATTAATTAATCGTTGCTATTATTATATTTATTTATATGCTGTGTATCATCTCTTTATTTTTATTATTATTATTATTATTATTATTATTATTATTATTACTATTATTATTATTTCGTTGTCATTATTTGTCCTAGAATTGGTCATCATTATTATTCTTGCAATTATTTGTTTTATTATTATTATTATTATTCAATATCCTATTATTATTATTGTTATTGCTTATCACTGTTATTATCATATTTGTTCATATTATATTCACTATTATTTATTATCATTGTCCATCATAATTTTTATTATTGTTATTATCTCGCCTTCATTTGATTAATTTTTTAGAATATTTGCTGATATATTTTTGATGCTAATTTTTGTATGAGTTTAACTTGAATCGAGTTATTTGGGCGTCCCCGCGACTCCCCGGATGGGTCGCAACGCGTAGGCGGGCACTCCATTTTGGTGAGATCTTTTCAATCCCCCTTTGATGTGTTATGTGTTTATTTGTAAATATATATTTTTTATTCGTGCACGCGTGCGATAAAAAATCACAAAAATATTTCTACAATTAAATTAGAATTTTCAATAATAAAATTGGGACCAATGTCCCTTATTTTAGCCCAACTATAAAAACATCACAACTAAAAAACGAAGAGTCAATTTTCAATAAAATGGGATCACTCATCCCGGTTTTTCAATTCAAGCAATCAAAACGACTCTTCGAACCCTCTTTAAGTTAACACGAAGGAACCAATGTTCCTAAATTTCGAACAAGTGCGAAGGAACCAATGTTCCTAAAATAATACCCCGATTTATGCATGCCTTTTTATTTCGATCTTGTGTGAGTGTTTTAAATTCAAGTTCCTTTCTATTCGGGCCCTTGTAATTAATTGGGGCAACTTTATTTATCTTTTGGGGATTGTATTCCGTCCCACTTACATCTTTAATCTCCTTCTATTGGGGTTGTGTTCTACCCCTATTTCTCATGTAATTGCGTGCTTGCGTGTTTACCGCTTTCATTTATCGCTTTCCCCGTCTATTGCTTTAACGCTTTTATTTACTTCCTTTACATGCTTGAAAATGCGCTTTTACTTTTAATGCATCCTCGTGTGAGATGAGAGATATAATTTTAAGAAGTTAAAAACCCACTTATACTTAACCAAAGCATAAATAAGAGGGAAGTTCCGGACACCAAATCTCTGGTTTAGACCAATAGAGGTGAGAAACCTTTTCCCAATTTCTTGCAAATTGGGTGGCGACTCCAAATACCTCAAAGGTGCCTTTAGGCGTCAATAGGCTAGGTTATTCTCCCCAATGTTCTATTGGAAGGGATACACCGATGATGTCTCATGGCGCCCATGATCAAAAGACGCGAACCTTCATACCTCGAATCCTAAAGCGGATTCAAAGCGAGGGCCCTTGCTGGGCTGATCGGGTTCGGCGCGCGTCACAGTGGCGACTCCGCTGGGGAGTTTGTGTTTGAGACTTCACTCCGAAAGTGCTTTGGTTAAAATTTATAATTGGGTTTTTGAAACTTAAAATTCTATCTCTTTTCAAAAATTGCATCATATCATTTTAGAGCCTTAGACTTACGCTAGTTGGTCCCTATCTTACCTCGGTGCGTTCCCAAAGCACGACCCTACTTTCACTCATTGTAGGGAAGTGTTAGGGATAATCACCAGCCCAAGCCTTGTACCTTTTGGTATATCGAAATAGAGACCCGATCGGTCGTTATGCTCGTGATGAGTTAGACCCGTCAGCGCAAACCATGCTTGGGTAGCCTAAAGAAAATCACCTTGACCAAAGCCCATGTACTGGCAAGTAGAAACTTCCCCTAGGCGGTATGTTCCTTAATATGATGCTTGTGACATGGGCCATCGCGTATTAAACAAAATCAAGCAAGTCAAGTGGTCTTTTATCAAAGGCTTTCATGCCCCGGTGAGCCCACCTTAACTTGATTGAATTGTCCGAATACGTAATGGCCAAAACCCATACGAATGCGCATTAGATTAAGACTGTTATGCTGCTGATTTTTCACCGTGCACTATACGTGTCCGATGGGTTCCCTGTTAACCCTCGGATGAAGCCCACCTAGGAAAGAGACCGCACAACCCCGTGTGTGGGAGTGATAAGGTTGGAAGGATCTACCTGTCTGCATGCGGTTGTAAATGCTGCACGTCATGCTCATGCATCACATGTCATCCATACATCATTCTAACCCCTTTGATTTTTCAGCCATCATACACCATTCACCGGGGAGGTTCTGGGGTCCTCATAGCTATCTGAAGAGTAAGCAGAATTCGAAGTGGTTGGCAGAGATCTACCGTCTTAGTCAGAGCATCCATAGACATTGGGAATGGCTGGTCCTTCGCGACAGATTGAAGAGGCCCGTGTCATGATTGCCCGAGAACTAGATGAAAAGTTTGAAAAACTTGAAGGGAGGTTGTCAGCCACAATTAAGGAAAGGTTGGACGCCGCGGCACTAATTCTTCAAGCTCAAGTCACTGCAACTACACTTAACCGATTTGAGCTAGCCACGACCAAAAAGGAGTGTGAGATGATGGCTGTAATGTCTCAATTCGCTCTTGAGCCTAGGGGCGAGACGACACCCAATTCACTGATCGAGCAAGTGGAAAGGGGGAAAGGACTAGGGCCCTTACAGCCGATGGGTCCTCTCAGTCCCGCAGACACTAAAAAGAGATTAGCTGATCTTGAGGAGGAGATCATGAGATCCAAGCTTGCAACTACCCGGACACCTCCCGATGGAGCCGTTACTAGCCCTGCAAGTCTCGGAATTGGTTACTATGGTGATAGCAGAGGTACAAAAAGGATGGGGAAAGCGCCAATGGTTGAGATGGCTCAGAGGCGTTACTCTAATTTAGGCAGACCTTTGTCTTGGGTCCTGGAAAGGCTGATCAAGAAGGGGGTGTTACAACCATTGTCGTCCAAGCCGGCAAAGACCTGGGGGCAGCCCGGGCACAAGGAAGGCGAGTACTGCGCCTACCACCAACACACTGGCCATATGACGGATAATTGTGTTAGGTTGAGGCACCAGATTCAGGATCTGATCGATAGCAACCTGATCACAAATCCTGAATGCCGCCAGGGTAGTCACGGGAGCTTAAGTTTTGCAGGGGGCGATGGAGAAGGTTTTAGAGCCACAAGGACCCCGACTTTCGGAATGACTCAGAGTCACTATGCCATACTGAAAAAACCCCTATCCAAGCACTTCGCTCATTTTGTCAGCAAGGGAAAAATACAGTCAATGCCGGCCCAACCTGCCAGGGGCCAAGGGCACCCCAATCACCGAGCAGATCTGTATTGTGCCTACCATCAGCGTACCGGGCACGAGACTGACGAGTGCCGAATTCTGAGGAGGCAAATTCTACACTTAATTGATGAGGAGCTGAGAAGTGAGGAGAATGGTTCCCAAAAGTGATAATAGACTGTCGACTGCAGCGTCCGCATTGGCAAGAGAAGAAGGAAGTAGCTATTTAGATATTCTTTTTTTATTTCTGAACTATTTAATGATGACAGTTTTAATTATAGTTTTCTTGAATGAAATGGATGGTTTTGCTATCTTGTGTGATGTTTCTTATGATTTCATTATGCATAATCATGGCACATTTACATTTGACATTGGTTCAACTAACGCCGTTCCATTCAATCTCGGAACTTTGGGAGAACCCAAAGAAAATCTTGATAGCATCTGTTACGACTCCTGAAGTGAGATAAAAACTTGAGAGATAATAAAAAAAAAAGCCTTTGCCCGGACCTGGTATGACGTGCTGAAAATTGACAAAGACATTCTTGAGATCAATACCACTTCCACGCGCCAACATGACGACGAACCGAATGTTGAAAGCCATTTCTTTGCACTCCCACGACATCTGGGATGCATATGGTGCCACCAAATAAGATCAAGCTTCGAAAGCTGCATCAGGAGTTAGGCGAATGAGACTTAAGACCTTCACGAAGAAAACATAACTCACCAGAATACAACTCATCAAAACCAAACAACGTGAACCCTTTCCTCTCAACCACTTGAGATGTGTACCCCAAAAATAATTATGATCGACTCTTAACCATTCAGAACCCTTATAGCCAAAATTCTTGCTAAAACTATATGCTCGACTAGATTGAGCAACAATGGTCCCATTGGTTAAGATGGAAGTGCACGTATGTGTAAAATTAAGGACTTGAGCAAAGTTTGTAAAAAAAAATTGGGTTGCAAAAAAAAAAAAAAAAAAAATTAAAAATTAAAAATTAAAAAAAAATTAATTAAAAAAAAAAATTGAATTGAAAAAAAAAATGAGAGAAGAAAAGAGAGAATTGATCAGGGGGCAAGGGAATGCTATTTGAAGAAAAGCTTCGCTCAAATCCTGTTGATCTACACATGCCTGCACATTGTCATTCTTCTTAGCTACTGAAAAGGATCTAAAAGGCTAACCCACAAACCATCCATCCAATCTCGGCCGTTGAAAGGCTATTCCAAGGTTCGAACCACCAAAACTGATAAAAGTACCCCAGGTCATCCAAGCCCAACTTGTCACCCTATCTCAGCCATTGAAAGGCCATTCCAGGGTTGACCCGCCAAAGCCAACAAAGGCCAAACGCGAAACTTCATATTCAAACCCCAAATAAGGAACCCATCACCTCGACCAGTCTGCATAAGGGCTAAGACCAAGACTTTGATACCAAGGGGAGCCACTCCCAGAAGCAGCGATCCCCCTGGCAGATGAAGATGACAGCGAATTCAACAAATGTTGACAAACTGAAGGAGGGTCCATGGCGGAGGAAAAAAAAAAAAAAAAAAAAAAAGAGAAAATATTCAATCAAGAAAACCCGCGAGGGCTGATTGGAAACAGGAGTCTGATGCTTACAAGATCCACTCTGAGATTAGATGTAATTTTTGCATTCTGAATCCATGTTAAATGGTGATTATGTATAGAGAAATCGTGCTGAAATGCACACAGTTTTTTGCAAATACATAAAGCAAGAGCAGTTTAACTCATCATTTCCTAGTTCTTTTATAAAAAGTAAAACCTAAATGGCTACTCTACTCCTGCTCTCGCCAGCCGGATGCCTAAGTTGTCATGTCCCGTTGTCAGGTGCCGGACTGAGTATCCATCTTTTGCACTCACCAGTAGAAGTTACAGAATGGGTACCGAAAGGGGTATGACAGTTTTCACCGGCGTTTGGCTCCAGAGATCTTGATAGCAAGAGGTAAAAGTTTGCAGAAAAGATTCCTCCCCGTAACGATAATGGGTCCCTAGCTGGGTCCTGGGTCATCTCGAGCTGACGAGCACGCCGGGCAATGATACGGAAAGTAGCTTGACAAAGCTCGCATAGGAGAACACACCTGAAAAATCCGTCGACGATTGCATCTGATATCTCACTGAATCTAGCAATGCCCTCGTTGTTAGGGAAAATGGGAAGATGGCTAATACTGCTGCAGGAATTTGATGTGGAGTATGTCACGAGAAAGACCATCAAAGGTCGGGCAGTTGCGGAGTTTCTTGCCGACCATCCAATTGAAGCAGACCGGCTAGAATATGAATTCCCCGACAAACATGTGGTGGCCATCACCGTACAGAAGTGGCAGATATGTTTTGATGGGGCAGTAAATAACGAAGGGGCCGGGACAGGAGTAATTCTAGCAACCCCAGATGGTGAGAAGCTCTCCTTAGCTAAGAAACTGAGATATAAAGCCACAAATAATGAAGCTGAGTTCGAAGCCTGCATCTTTGGGTTAGAAGCACTCTCAGCCATGGGGGCAAAAGTAGTAGAGGTCTTTGCGGACTCGTCCTTAGTAATCCACCAAGTCAGGGGTGAATGGACCGTTAAGGAAGAGCGGCTGTTGCCATATGTGAGGTGTTTAAAAGAACTAAGTGGCCAGTTTGGAGTCTGCACTTTTAACTACGTGCCCCGAGATGAGAACCAATTGGCAGATGCCTTAGCCACCCTGATACCCATGTCGGATAACCCCAAGGGAATAGCCATGAGGCCTGTGCACATTTCTAGTGCAGGCAAGCCATACTTTGAGACTGAATGAGTTGGGGATGTCGAGGCTACGAACGGAAAGCCATGGTACTATGATGTCCAGAATTATTTGGAAAGGGCGGTATTCCCAGAAGAAGCCATTGAAAAAGACCAGAGGATGATTCGCAAGTTGTCCACTCAGTTCATCAGTGTAAACGGTGTGCTGTACAAGAGACAAGCCGATGGCATACAACTAAGATGCTTAGATGGTAAAGAAGCCAAAAAGGTTATGGAGGAAACTCATGCAGGGGTCTGTGGGGCCCATATGAATGGTCTAGCCCTAGCAAAGAAAATAATGCGGCAAGGATTCTTCTGGCTGACAATGCAGTACAGCTCTAAATATGTGAAGGAGTGCCAATTATGCCAACAATATGCTAATCTGAGACACCTTCCAGTTTCGGAGTTGTGTAACCTGGCATCTCCATGGTCGTTCGCAGCATGGGGAATTGACATTGTAGGAGAAGTACACCTGACAGCCTCCGATGGACACCGATTTATTGTGGTTGCTATCGATTATTTCACCAAATAGCTCGAGGATGAATCCTTCAAGAAGTTGGATGCCCGGGAAATGGCCGAGTTCATCGGGCGACATTTGATCTGTAGGTACGGGCTCCCGCATCACATCGTGTCAGATAATGGGGTACAGTTCCAAGCTGAGACTAAGAAGATGCTCAAGAAGTACGCCATCCAACACCATAAGTCCTCTCCATACCGACAACAGGCCAACGGGGCAGCTAATAAGAACATCAAGAAGATATTGGCTAAGATGGTGCAGACCTATAAAGATTGGGCCGAGAAATTGCCATTCGCACTATGGGGCATACTACCACAACCAGATCTACCAGAAAAGGCTAGCTCGCTCATTTGGGAAGAAAGTAAGAAAACACCCATTGAAGGAAGGAGACCTAGTCTTTAAACAGAAGAGGCCGGGGGTTCCGGACTTTCGAGGCAAGTTTAGGCCCGCTTGGGAAGGACCCTTCATTCTGAAGAAGCTTTTGTCTAAAGGGGCTGCGATCCTGACAGATAGTGATGGGAACGAATTCAGGAAGCCGGTCAACGTCGACAGATTGAAAAGATTCCGTGAAAAAAAAAAAAAAAAAAAGGCCGTTAGAGATAAAAACCGTGACTGGCGCTCTAAGCAAAAGTTTGGCCAAAGGGCAGGGTGAAAACTTGGCAACAGGCAGTCTGCCCTACAAAAAATGAAATAAATAAAAGCCGCTGGATTGGGTTGGGTCCATTCCAGGCAAAAAATAAGGCACAGGGTTATGTGAAAATCCGACAAGGACGCATTTCCCGCTAAGAAAAGCTAGTGTGAAAATCCACGAGGGACGCACTACCTTTAAAATAATGACGCTTGGAGTGATAAGGCAGCATTACCTTGGGCAACCCCTTTCAAGCAAAGACACACATCGGGCAATCCTCCCTGAAGAATTATGAGTCACAGTCCATGAAACAGGACATCGCTTACAGACGCTTGGGGGCATAAGCGACCACACGGAGCCATGAGTCGCTTCAGCAAAAGTTATTGCACCTCGACCCCTAGACCACTCAGATGAATGGTGTTACCTGCATTCTGCATAACATATGCACATGCACATGCATAACTTACCCTTGCATACAAGTTTCTTTTGATCTCGCAGGAAAGTCAGGCGCCTTCACACACCGACAAGCTGGTGTTTATCAGTCGCTCAGCCGTGGTTTCACACACCGACAAGCTGGTGTTCTATCAATCGCGTTATGCAAAGTCTGGCACCTTCACACACCGACAAGCTGGTGTTTATCAGTCGCTCAGCCGTGGTTTCACATGCCGACAAACTGGTGTTCTATCAATCACGTTCTCCAAAGTCTGGCGCCTTCACGCACCGACAAGCTGGTGTTTACCAGTCGCTCAGCCGTGGTTTCACACACCGACAAGCTGGTGTTCTATCAATCACGTTCTTCAAAGTCTGGCGCCTTCACACACCGACAAGCTGGTGTTTATCAGTCGCTCAGCCGTGGTTTCACACACCGACAAGCTGGTGTTCTATCAATCGCGTTATGCAAAGTCTGGCGCCTTCACACACCGACAAGCTGGTGTTTATCAGTCGCTTAGCCGTGGTTTCACATGCCGACAAACTGGTGTTCTATCAATCACGTTCTCCAAAGTCTGGCGCCTTCACACACAGACAAGCTGGTGTCTATCAGTCGCTCAGCCGTGGTTTCACATGCCGACAAGCTGGTGTTTCATCAATCACGTTCTCCAAAGTCTGGCGCCTTCACACACCGACAAGCTGGTGTTTATCAGTCGCTCAGCCGTGGTTTCACACACCGACAAGCTGGTGTTCTATCAATCACGTTCTCCAAAGTCTGGCGCCTTCACACACCGACAAGCTGGTGTTTATCAGTCGCTCAGCCGTGGTTTCACATGCCGACAAGCTGGTGTTTCATCAATCACGTTCTCCAAAGTCTGGCGCCTTCACACACCGACAAGCTGGTGTTTATCAGTCGCTCAGCCGTGGTTTCACACACCGACAAGCTGGTGTTCTATCAATCACGTTCTCCAAAGTCTGGCGCCTTCACACACCGACAAGCTGGTGTTTATCAGTCGCTCAGCCGTGGTTTCACACACCGACAAGCTGACGTTCATCAATCACGTGGCCAACAATAAGCCCGTAACGCCGACAAGCTGGCAGGACCAAGTTCGGAAAGCGACCGCCTCAGGTACGCATCTCTTCCCTTCTTTTCTGAATTTTGGCTCACTTAGGCACCTGTGTTCTAAGTTCCCCAAATTTGGGGGCAACTGTAGACACCGGGTCCCGAGGC
The DNA here is from genome assembly GCA_947683425.1 of Excoecaria cochinchinensis. Lineage (NCBI taxonomy): Eukaryota > Viridiplantae > Streptophyta > Magnoliopsida > Malpighiales > Euphorbiaceae > Excoecaria > Excoecaria cochinchinensis. The sequence continues at coordinate 1,856 of CANTUQ010000017.1, read as the reverse complement.
GGTCCAAGATCAGGATTACCCGATGATGAAATAGAAGACCGATTTTCGGCAAGAAAAGTGTGAATCGATCGTTCCCTTGTCAAAAGATGTATTTTTCGGAAAATAATTAAAAATATATATTTTTGGGGAAATTAAAATTAAGATGAAAAAAATATATTAATTTTGTGTCAAAATTTAAAATTTAAAATATAAAAAAAAAAAAAAGAAAAAGTCGTGAAGGCCGCCTGCGGCAGCGCGGGGCTGCCCCAGCGTGCAGGGGCGCCTGCGCAGCAGGCCGCCCAGCGCGCAGGGGCGCCTGCGCGCAAGGCAGGCGCCTCGCACGCAGGCCCCCTGCGCGCCCCCCCCTGCGCGCGAGGCAGGGGCGCCGCGCGCCCCCCCTGCGAGCGAGGCAGCTGCCTCGCGCAACCCTCCTGCGCGAGGCAGGCTGCGCGCAGCAGCCTGCCGCGCGCGGTGCAAGGGCACCACGCGCAGGCTGCCGCGCGCCCTTGCCTCCTCCGCGCGACCTGTTTCGCCTGTCCACTTTTTTCGCTATTTTCAGTCTGATTTTCTGATTTTTCTTCAGTCTGACATTTTTCATTGTTTCACCATTTTATGCTATCTTGAATTAACCAAAAATAATAGATCTTTTGTCTTTTGCCATTTTTGGCCAAGGCAACTTTAAATGTTTTTTTTCCTTTCATTTTAAAGAAGGGAGGGGAACGGAGACTTTTTTTCCAGGTTTTTTTTTTCTCTCAACTTTTGGCTCTCCAGAGGGCTCTTTAGCTTCTCTTTTCCTTCTTTTTTCTCAAGTTTTAACATTGAATTGCTCTTCAAAAATACCATCCATTTTATTGAGTGATTTGAGCTTGGAAAATTAATTTCCTTTTGCTCAAATCATCCACCAAAATATTTTCATCAAAGTATTTTCTTGATTCTAATTCAAAACATTAATTTCTACATTTTCCTTCAAATATTTATCATTACAAATCCGACAAGGAAAATCGATCGGGACACCGTTTCCCCAATCTAAAAAATTCTGAGGGTAAACATTCTTGAACCCACCCTCACTTATTTTTTGTATATTCTTTATTATTGTTAATATTATTTTTTGCTATTAATATCTTGTCTATTATTTATTTTTAGCATTTCACTGTGTCAATACCACCATTAATATGTTATTTGTTGGCTTTAAATGGGTTTTCATGTTCATGTGCTAATATCATTTTTATTATTCATTGTTATCACATGTAGTTATTACTATTGTTTATTACTAATTGATTATTCTGTTTTCATACTACTCAACATTCATTATTGTTATTATTCGCATCATTACCATCCTATTATCACTATTATTATTATTACCATTATAGTGGTTGTTATTAACTTATTTTCTTTTTTTTTTTACATCTATTATTATTATTATTATTATTATTATTATTATTATTATTATTATTATTAAATATTTATGTATTTTGTGTTTATTATTAATTAATCGTTGCTATTATTATATTTATTTATATGCTGTGTATCATCTCTTTATTATTATTATTATTATTATTATTATTATTATTATTACTATTATTATTATTATTTCGTTGTCATTATTTGTCCTAGAATTGGTCATCATTATTATTCTTGCAATTATTTGTTTTATTATTATTATTATTATTATTATTCAATATCCTATTATTATTATTGTTATTGCTTATCACTGTTATTATCATATTTGTTCATATTATATTCACTATTATTTATTATCATTGTCCATCATAATTTTTATTATTGTTATTATCTCGCCTTCATTTGATTATTTTTTTAGAATATTTGCTGATATATTTTTGATGCTAATTTTTGTATGAGTTTAACTTGAATCGAGT